>CAWTZC010002434.1:0-1436604 GCA_963919715.1 Microtus obscurus | reverse complement strand
ACACTGAACCTGATAGAAGAGAAAGTGGGAAGTACTCTACAACATATGGACACAGGAGATCACTTCCTATGTATAACCCCAGCAGCACAGACATTAAGGGCAACATTGAATAAATGAGACCTACTGAAACTGAGAAGCTTCTGTAAAGCAAAGGACACGGTCACTAAGACAAAAAGGCAACCTACTGACTGGGAGAAGATCTTCACCAACCCCGCAACAATCAAATGCTTTTGTAGTATGATAGGGCATCTCTTGGGTATATTTTCAAGAGTGGTGTTGCTGGATCATGGGGTAGGTTGATCCAGAATTTCCCGAGGAAACAACCACACTGATTTCCAGAGAGGATGTACAAGTCTGCATTCCCACCAGCAATGGATGAGTGTTCCCCCTTACTCCACATCCTCTCCAGCAAAGGCTATCATTGGTGTTATTGATTTTAGCCATTCTGGCAGGTGTAAGAGGGTATCTCAAAGTTGTTTTGATTTGCATTACCCTGATCGCAAAGGAGGTTGAGCATGATCTTAAGTGTCTTTTGGCCATTTGAACTTCTTCAGTTGAGAATTCTCTGTTCAGAGAGTGGACAGCCTTGTCTTGTTCCTGATTTTAGTGGGATGGCTTTGAGTTTCTCTCCATTTAATTTAATGTTAGCTGTTGGCTTGCTGTATATTGCTTTTATTATATTTAGGAATGAACCTTGTATCCCTAATCTCTCCACGACCTTTATCATAAAGGAGTGTTGAATTTTGTCAAATGCTTTTTCAGCATCTAATGAAATGATCATATGGTTTTTTTTCCTTCAGTTTATTTATATGATGGATTACATTGATAGATTTTCATATATTGAACCAGCCCTGCCTCTCTGGGATGAAGCCTACTTGATCATAATTTTTTGGACGTGTTCTTGGGTTAGGTTTGCCATTATTTTATTGAGAATTTTGCATCGATGTTCATGAGTGAGAATGATCTGTAATTCTCTTTCTTGGTTAAGTCTTTGTGTGGTTTTGGTATCAGGGTGACTGTAGCTTCATAAAAGGAGTTTGACAATGACTCTTCTGTTTCTACTTTGTGAAACACATTAAGAGTATAGGTATCAGCTCTTCTTGGACATTCTGGTAGAATTCTGCATTGAAACCATCAGGTCCAGGGCTTTTTCTGGTAGGGAGGCTTCTGATGACAGCTTCTATTTCCTCGTGACTTTCAGGTCTATTTAAACTGTTCACCTGGTCTTGATTTAATTTTGGTATATGGTACTTATCTAAAAAGGTGACCATTTCATTCACATTTTCCAATTTTGTGGCATATAGGTTTTTGTAGTAAGATCTAATGATTCTCTGAATTTGTTCTGTGTCTGTGGTGATGCCCCCCTTTTCATTTCTGATCTTGTTAATTTGCGTGTTCTCTCTCTGCCTTTTGATTAGTTTGGATAGGGGTTTGTCAATCTTGTTGATTTTCGCCAGGATCCAGCTTTTTGTTTCACTAATTCTTTGGATTGTTTTCTGTGTTTCTATTTTGTTGATTTCAACCCTCAATTTGATTATTTCCAGTCTTCTACTCCTCCTGGGTGAATCTGCTTCTTTTTTTCTAGAGCTTCCAGCTGTGCTGTTAAGTCTCTAATGTGTGCTTTCTCCATTTTCTTTATGTGGGCACTTAGTGCTATGAACTTTCTTGTTAGCACTGCTTTCGTGGTGTCCCATAGGTTTGGATATGATGTGTCTTTATTTTCATTGAATTCATGGAAGACTTTAATTTCTTTCTTTATTTCTTCCTTGACCTAGGTGTGGTTCAGTAGTTGACTGTTCAGTTTCCATGAGTTTGTAGGCTTTCTGTGGTTAGAATTGTTGTTAAATGCTAACTTTATTCCTTGGTGATCTAATAGTACATAGGTGATTACTACAATTTCTTTGTATCTATAGATGTTTGCTTTGTTACCAATTATGTGATTAATTTTTGAGACAGTTCCATGTGATGCTGAGAAAAAGTATATTCTTTTCTGTTTGGGTGGAATGTTCTATAGATGTCTGTTAGGTCCATTTGGTTCATTACATTTGAGAGTTCTCTTATTTCCCTGTTAAGTTTCTGTCTGGTTGACCTGTCCATTGGTGAGAGCAGATTGTGGAAATCTCCTACTATTAGAGTGTGGGGTTTGATGTATGCTTTGAGTTATATTAATGTTTCTTTTACATATGTGGGTGTTTTATATATTAGGGGCATAGATATTCAGGATAGAGACTTCCTCCTGATGAATTGTTCCTGTTATGAGTATTAAGTGTCCATCTCCATCTCTTCTGATTGATTTTAGTTTGAAATCAATTTTGTTAGATATTAGTATAGCCACACCTGCTTGTTTCTTTGGACCATTTGGTTGGAAAACCTTTTCCCAACCCTTTACTCTGAGGTATTACCTGTCTTTGAGTTTGAGGTATGTTTCTTGTAAACAGCAGAATGTTGGTTCCTGATTTCGTATCCGTTCTCCTAACCTGTGCCTTTTCATAGGTGGATTGAGTCCATTGATATTAAGTGATATTAATGACCAGTGGTTGCTAATTCTGTTTATTTTTCTGGTGGTAGAGTTTGTATGTTTCCCTTCTTTGAGTTGTGCTAGTGGAGGGTTGTCAGATGCTTGTGTTATTATAGGTGTTGTTGACTTCGTTGGTGTGTGATTTTCCTTCTAGTATTTTCTGTAAGGCTGGGTTTGTGGCAACATATTGTTTAAATCTGTTTTTGTCCTGGAATATCTTGTTTTCTCCATCGATGATCAATGCAAGCTTTCCTGGGTATAGTAGTCTGGGCTTGCACCCATGGTCTCTTAGTGTCTGCAGCACATCTATCCAAGACCTTCTGGCTTTCATGGTTTCCATTGAGAAGTCAGGTGTAATTCTGATAGGTTACCCTTTATATGTTCCTTGACCTTTTACCTTTGCAGCTCTTGATATTTGTTCTTTATTCTGTATGTTTTGTGTTTTGATTATTATATGAGAGGGAATTCTTTTTTTTTTTTGATCAAATCTACTTGGTGTTCTATATGCTTCTTGTACCTTCATAGGAGTATCCTTCTTTAGGTTGGGAAAGTTTTCTTCTATAATTTTGTTGACTATATTTTGGGGGCCTTTGAGCTGTAATTCTTCTCCTTCTTCTACCCCTATTATTCTTAGGTTTGGTCTTTTCACAGTTTCCCAGATTTCCTGGATGTTTTGTGTTAAGAATTTGTTGGATTAGTTTTTTTCTTTAATCAGGGAGTTTATTTCCTCTCTAGTATCTTCAGTGTCTGAGATTCCTTCTTCTATCTCTTGTATTCTGTTGGTAATACTTGTCTCAGTAGTTCCTGTTTGTTTACCCAGATTTTCCATATCCAGCCTTCCCTCGGTTTGTGTTTTCTTCATTATCTCTATTTCATTTTTCAAGTCTTGAATTGTTTCCCTTACCTGTTTGATTGCTTTTTCTTGTTTTTCTTGGGAATCTTTGAGAGATTTATTCATTTCCTCTACCTTTTTGTTTGTCATCTCCATTTCTTTTGGCAGTTTTTCACCTCCTGTTTAAGTCCCTCTATTATTTTCATAATGTTCTGTTTAATGTCGATTTCTTCTATTTCTTTTGGAGTAGGGTGTTCAATTCTTCTTGTTTCATGATCCCTGGATTCGGGTGAGGTCATGTTGCCTTTCAGATTGTTGGAGGAATTCTTGCATTGGTGCCTGCCCATCTCTTCCTTCAAATGGAGCCAGGAGAGTCTTGGTTTCTTGGTGTCTTGGTCCAGTCTTTGCTGTGACTGACTTTCTGGGTGGATCTCCTCAGTGCAGGACCAGGAACTGTGCCTGTCTGGATGGACCTCCTCAGCACAGACACAGGGTCTCCTGGTAGTCCAAGGATACCGCAGACAAGAGGGCAAATGTGGGGGCAGAGCAGAGTGGAGTGGAACACAGGAGACCCTGCAGCAGGAGCTGGGGGGTGGGACTGTGCTCTCTTCCGGGACAGTCTGCCCTGGGATAGCACACACTCAGCCCTCTGGATGGAACTCCTCAGCACTGTAGGGTTTTTCTTTATATTATATTATATTATATTATATTATATTATATACTTGATATGTTGTTATATTGCATGATTACATTTTATCCTTTATAAAACTTCTTGTGGGTTTTGTTGGTGGTGGTAGGTGCTTTTGTTTAGTAGGAGTTCTTTTATTTTTTTGAGACAAGTATTTCCCTGTGTAGTCCTGACGGTCCAGGAAATCACTCCAAAGACCAGGCTGGCCTCAAACTCAGAGAGAACCACTTGACTCTGACTCCCAAGTATTAAGATTAAAGGAGTGGACCACCACCTTCTGTTTTCTAATGAGAGATATAATATTAGAAAATTAGAATTAAAAACAAAAATAAATTTATGATTGGGGGTCACATAATATGAGTAACTAGATTAAAAGGCAAGCTTTCACTTCAGGAATAGGTAAACCAGATTTGGTCACAAGATGCATTGCTTAATCCTGAAATAGAAAGATGCAAGCATACATCAAAAGTGTATGGAAGACAGACATCAGAATTTCACCATCTATACTGGTCTCCAGAGAACTCAGTAGATAACAGAAGCTCCAAACTGTGACATTCAATTGAGTGGATACCAAGAAAATTGAAACTGTTTTTGATAACAGACACCTGGGGAAAAGATGATCAGAGATTATTCCTCTGCCTTTGAGAATGTATTTCAGTCTCAAAGAAATATACAGAGGCTTATATTAATTATAAACTGTTTGGCTTATAAGCTCAGACTTGTTACTAGATAGCTCTTATAATTTAAATTAACCAATAACTCTAATCTATGTTTAGCCATGTAACTTTGTACTTTTTCTCAGTAAGGCATTCTCATCTTGGTTCCTTTCCATCTGGATAATACAGCATCTCTGCCTTTCTTCTTCCTAGAATTTTCCTAGTCTCTTTGTCCCGCCTATACTTTCTGCCTGGCTACTGGCTAATCAGCATTTTAATAAAACAATGTGAGTGACAAATCTTTACAGTGTACAAAAGTATTATCCCACAGCATATTGGAGTTTATAGAAGCAGCCTGTGATTGCCACCTTGTGGCAACTGGCAGCATTACTGACCTGAAAATTTCTAAATGCTGCAGGATAATTAACACCTGTTGAAATCTAATTACTAACCTGATACCTAGTATTAACTGAGATTCTTTCTGTGACTGCGATATGTAAAATAACCTTGGAGCTATGAATATTCACTGAAACTTGAGAGATTTATTATAGAGAAGATCTGAAAACAGACTAAATCCTATACTTGTTCCATAATAAAAGATTAATATACAGAAATGTGTTGGAAACAGGACTTGCATGGAGGCAATCCTTTGCTTGCATAACTGAATGGTCTTTTTTCTTGTATGAATACATTCCTTATCCCAAGAAGGATTTCCAGATCTGACATCCTCTTTCAAAAAGTGAAATAGTCATAAAAACAGGAAAAAGTCATAAGTGCCATGTATCATGGGTTGGTCTGAATTTCTCTGGGATATTGAACCTACAGGATAATTGATGCTCCTAACAAATTATTGGATACTCCAGATACCTTAGGTTCAAGCTTGTCTACCATCCATTTAACTCTTGAATGGAGGACTCGGGATGTGGAGCAACATGTTTATGCAAAACACACTCAGGTCTTTAATATTGCAAAATTGGTTTTGCTGGAGAAAAACACACGTGTTGAAGAATTAGAAGGTTTATTGACTTATTAGGACTTCTTGACGATGTGTCATAGGCTTGTTGGGGATCAAGAGCAAATTTTTTCTTGAGCTACCACTAGTCCAATTAATAGCTATAACCAACAACCTTTGTGTCTGAGCCAGCACCTTATTTTCTGTTCTGTTAAATCTTTGAAATGTAGTTGCTTAGGAGAAGACTAGCTTCCATGAACTTCTAAGCTAAAATTTCACCAAATAATATTGGAAGCCTATAGTGGATATTTTTCCTTTTATTGATGACTCGTTCAGCAGGTCCAGTTATTCATGGTCTGAATAGGCACTACCTGAAAGAATCATGGGCAGGAGAGAAAAAGGAGACCAAGCAAAGTTCTGTTGTCAAGGTCTCCATATATTAGGGTAATGGTTGCAGCTTATATAGCCCTTGAATGAGGAATTTGGCTTGGGGTGGGGGGTAGGGGTAGGAAGAAACTTTGCTGGGGTAGCAAAGGTCACCAGTCAGCACACCTGGTGTTCTCTTTCTTTTTGTGATTCCATCAACAAACAGTTCTCAAGATAGTTGGAATGTGGGGTGGGTTCCGTTAACAAATTATTCTCTAGATAGTTGGGGTGTGGGGCTCTCTGCAAACATCCTTAGGACAATGGTCCCTGCTCTCATCTTTAGGACAATGGTCCCTGACATATTGATTCTTTGTGGATTTCACATCATGCATTTTGATCCAAAATATCTCTGTCCCATCACATCTTTTCTCTCCCCAAATCAAAACCAGATTTTAAAAAGACAAAGAAAAGCAAATCAAAAATAGAAAAGAAGAAGAATCTTGTTGGGGAAGTTGTAGTGTGGTCCCTTGAGTTACCTAGTTTACCCTTTAATATTTTCATCTTTACTTACAAGTGTTCATTGTCATAAGTCACTGGTCTGTCATAAGACCTCTGCCTTCCACTATACCACTGATAATGGGCTCTCACTAGGGCCTCTCTTTGATATCCTGTTCTCGTGTGTCATGGAGATTCTGCTGTTTTGGGTCTGTATATTTCTTCACTTCACATGCCTCAATGGTTCATAAATGTGGTGGATTTTGGGGTGGGTGTCAAAGTCCATGGATGTGGGTCTATTCCACCTTGACCAAAGTATTTAGTCCTATTCTTGCTCCTTCAAGGTTGTGATAGGCGATTTGACCCAGGATGTGACTACCTAAGGATTCTTGCCTAAGATGTAGTTGCTGCAAGTTCTGACGAAGCAACAGAATACTTAATTCAGGATATAATTACTGATGTTTCAGGTATTGAAGAGGTAATTACCCTGTTTGGTTTTTGGATCATGGAAATGCAGTATGTATCATGGAAGAAGTATCTGTCTTTTTCTTTTATGTCTCTGTTCTTTCCGCCTAGAATTTTTAATCCACACAGCCCTACCCTGGAATGTACAAACCCACCTAGTCTGGACCCCAACAGATATGGCTCCAATGTGGGATCCTGACTTATGGCTGAAGGCGTAAGCCACGAACAATGCCACACCAGTTTGGAATTATGATTAATAGGGTAGTATTTATTTAAAGAGGAAAAAACTTACAGATCACCGTCCCAGACAACAGCCCTCTGCGCAACCAGGAAGGGAGTCTAGTCACAGGCGGAGCGGGAAGTGAAGAGCACGAGCAGAAGGAAGTAGCAGCTTTTTAAAGGGAGAGAAACCATGCCCCAATGGGCTGGTATCTCAGCAGCTATTGGTTGGAGGGGCGGAAGGACCTCCCACAACAGATGGCCCTCAAGTGGGCAGGATCCTACAGGTGGGCCAACACATAGTCTTGGTACTGGGCATGGTTGGTAGGTGGGTAGAACAGTTTGCTAGCTTTCCTTCATCTTCACTACCCACACAAACTCTCCATTAAAGCCTCAGCTAGCTCATCTTAGGCAGCCTACAGCAAGGAGTGGGACACATTCTCCTGCTCTTGGGTCCTCAGATTCAGTTTCCCTCACTCATACTGACAGAGCAGGCTCTATACTTTTGACCAGACAAGGTTGGGTGCCCTTTGTTTTGATTGCTGTGGGGGCATATGAAGGGGTGGCAGTGTGTTAGCTCTCCTGCTTTCGTGCCCTTAGGGCTGGTACACTTGTGCCCCTGACAATGGAGTCAACTTGATTGTGTTGTCCAGGTTGAGTGCAGGGTTCAGTTTTCTGTCAGCTATAGCTGACGGGGCAGGGCTGATTCTCTCATGATCAATACCCAGGAGCTAGATATCTCACTTGCCACTGGTAATGATGGGTGGAATAGAGAGGGCATCTTTCTATTACCTGTGCCACTGCATGGTAGATGAGGGTGGGCAATGGGTCAGCTTTCCTGCTTTCCTGCACTCATGCTCACATGGTTGATTCACCTGTGTTCCCCTACCCCAGGGTCAGTTCTAGTTTACTTCCCAACTAGTTAGGTGAGTTGCATCTTATGGTGAAGGGTGGGATTATCTTTCCCAACTGCAAGGGCAAACTTTCTCATTATAGATTATTATTTTAAGGTGTGTTACGTTTGTTCATTCTGTGGAGCATTTGCTTTAATGATGAAAAATGTGTTGCATTTTTTTGTTTCACTTGTTTAACACTGTGAAGATGTGTTACTTTGCTGTCAAAAACACCTGATTGGTCCAATAAAGAGCTGAAGGGCTGATAGGTGGACAGAGAAAGAATAGGCAGAGCTAGAAGTCAGAGACAATAGATGGAAGGAAAACAGAGCAAGAGAAGGAGGAATAAGAGAGCAAGCAAAGGAGGACACTAGGGCCCAGTCACCCAACCTCATGGGGACTCACAGAGGGAGAGTGAAAGTAAAATACACAGAAATAAGAAAAGGAAAGAACCCAGAGGCAAAAGGTAGATGCAAATTTTAAGTTAACGAAAGCTGGCTAGAGATAAGCCAAACTAATCCAGGCATTTATAATTAATAATCTACATCTGTGTGATTTATTTTTGAACCGGATGGCATGCTGATGGCCATGCCAGAGGGACAGCAGGGTAGAGATTGAAGTTTAAGGTGTCAGTCCACCAGGAGGCTACCCTCTGATGGATAAATCTTGGTTAGGCAAGGCCCCTGAGATCAAAGACCCTGGAATGTATCTTGCTTATTTGTTGCCCTTTACATGTTTGCTGTTGCAATCCTTCTCTGATACCTGGCATGGTTAAATTGAGTGAAGGGAGATTCCTCACTACCTGTAAGGTGATGCTTTTGTCTCATGGAAACCTCTCATTCCACTGGTCATTTTTACCTGTAGATTACCATGAAGATGATGTTCTCCCTGAGCTGTGCCATATAATTGATAATGGTGTAAGCTTATGCAGAACTTTGATGAATAAAAATGTATACAAAAATATGTTTCACAGCTAGGACTATGAGTTATGCCTAGGAGTTGTTTTAGACCACAGCTCAGGTTATGATTAAGGAGAACATGGCCATTGGTAGCCAACACGGTCATGGCCTGGTGACAGCACAGGCCATCCAGATCAGCACTGCCCTATTGGCAGCATGGTCCCAGATGGCTAACCAGACCTCAGGCAACTGTGTAGCCCTCGATGACAATAGGAGCCATAGACACCAGCCAAGATCCCAGATTTCACTGGATCATGAGGTAGACATTGCCCTAGGCAGTGGCCTGTACCTGAATGTCTCCATGGCTCCAAATGGCAGAAGCCACCACCCTGATCAACATGGACTCATGCATGGCATGGTCCTTGAAGACCAACACAGTCAAAGGTGACTAACCAGAGCAGATATATTTTGCTTTGCTAAATTGCTAATATTCTAATGTACCGACAATGTATCTGACAAATACAGGTGGAACATTCTAAATGGAAACTGTTTATCCCAGCTCATGTCTGTTGATGTCTTCTCAATCATAATTAGATGCCAATTCATAACTCATTAGTATTGTGTTTTTCTTAACTTTCTGTCTGAGATCAAATAATTAATACTTTTTTTATTTTTTTAATTTTTTAAATTTAAATTTTATTTAAATTAAATTTAAATTTAAAAATTAAAAGTTTTAGGGCAATTTGTTCATTTCATATGTGTGAATCTCTTCTTTTTCTTTTCTTTATTTTTTTGTGTTTTTTTTTCAAGACAGGGTTTCTTTGTAGATTTGGAGCCTGTTCTGGAACCAGCTCTTGTAGACCAGACT
The DNA here is from genome assembly GCA_963919715.1 of Microtus obscurus. NCBI lineage: Eukaryota > Metazoa > Chordata > Mammalia > Rodentia > Cricetidae > Microtus > Microtus obscurus. The sequence continues at coordinate 1,426,753 of CAWTZC010002434.1, read as the reverse complement.
GTCCTCACACTTACAGAGATCTGCCTCCCTCTGCCTCGTGAGAGCTGCGATTAAAGATGTGCACCATTGCTGCCTGGCTGTGAATTTCTTTCCTTCATGTATGTGCATACAGTGCCCACAAATGCTACAAAGAAAACTTAGAAGGACCTAAAACTGGAGTTATAGATGGTTGATATCCTCCATGTTGATCCTGGGAGTTGAACATTGTTCATCAGGAAGAGCAGCCAGGGCTTTTAACTGCTGAGTCATCTTTCCAGCCCCAAAATCATTAACATTTTAGAATAATAGTTAGAAACACATCAATTCACTTCATTTAGTTTCAAATGCATTTTTAAAATAAAGGGCAACAGATTTCTTCTTATTAGTCCTTTTCCAGAATTTTATAGCTATTTTAGTACAAACTTGTATAGGTGCTTTATGTAAGGTGGTCTTCAGTGAACTGGTGGTGCTCACATATGTGGCCAGTTTGCCAACCTTCTTCATAATGCAGTCTGATGCATGCCAAATACGAACCTTTCCCATGCAATTGTCCATCAGAAGGCACTAACCAGTTCTGTGTCAGGTATCTCTGTCAGATGATCTGCTGAAGACCAAAGGGCCTAAGGGAGGCCATGGGTGACTGCAAGCACACTTGCCTGTAAGGCTACTTCAGGGTCAGGAAAGTTACCAAGTCTAAAAATACCTTTTCAGACTGAAAAGAGAGAGTTCCTGTTTCATCCTGCCTTATATCCCTCTCTAGTGTTGGTATTAAAGGCAAATACCACCACTGCCAGGCCTCTAAGGCTAACTAGTGTGATTTCTGTGTTTAAAGGCGTGGGCCACCACTGCCTGGCCTATATAGCTGGCTAGTGTTGCTAGCTTTGCACTCTGATCTTCAGGCAAGTTTTATTTGTTGGATCATAAATAAAATATCACCCTACAATAACATATTTTTTTTAATTTTTTTTTTTTGAGACAGGGTTTCTCTGTAGCTTTGAAGCCTGTCCTGGAACTAGCTCTTGTAGACCAGGCTGGGCTCGAACTCACAGAGATCAGCCTGCCTCTGCCTCCCGAGTCCTGGGATTAAAGGCGTGTGTCACCATCGCCCGGCTATAATAACATATTTCTATTTTGATCTCTACATTATTGTCATAGAATTCATTGTATCTGCTAATTTTTATGAACTCTTTTACATTTATGTCTAATTCCATTCAGGCAAATGTAACACTATTTTTCAGTGAAAGAGTTGAGGTAATTTCTACAGCTCCAACAAACCCTTGGTCCCTGTAAACATTTTTAAAACATACATACTTACAGGATTTCTCCTGGGGTAACAAGGTGGATTATCTTTTCACACATTTTACTCTCTATCTTTTATTCATTTCTTAAATCTAACTTTTGTTTCTAGTGAATCCTCGATAATTCTTCCCCTTATATAGATATGCAACAATGTTGTGGTTTTTAGTTTTTCTATATCATATGTTATATAAAATCCCTTGTGCAGTGGTGTCATATGAAGTAAAATAAAAGCAATTGATCTTTGCTATAGTTTGCACAGGCATGGTACTGATCTGTTTCCAAGAATCTGACGACTTCTGATATCTTGAACAAAGGCCGTCCTCTCTATTTATTGGCTAGCACAGCAAACACGATATTGAAATGGAAGAAATGATTGTTCTCTTATCAAATCCTCTACAAGAGTCTCTCATGGGGAAAATTATTTTGTGACCCCATTAACTCAGGCGATCACCAAAAGTCATGACCATGTGTTTCATATATATATATGTGTGTGTGTTTCATATATATATCCATGTGTTGCTTTCAATGTTTTGTCATGTTGAGGACATTGTTTCTAATGCCTCACTGCTTTCAGCCAGTGGTCGTTGATGTAGTGACTGCATACAGACATACTTCTGCATCAGGAAAATGAATAAGCCATGAAGAAGTGCATGATACAGTCAGTACATCAGGAATCCACAGCATAGTGATATTAATTCAATTGTTTTCTTTAAAAGTCTATTAATTTTTAGCATGCTGAGTTCACAGTATGTTAGCAAGATGAGTATTTGTTCCTAATTGATTGCAAACACATTTTTAGCTTGACTTTGAGTTAGGTGAAAGTTTGATTTGTTAAGGCAAACATCAAACAGCATTCATCAGAAAAGTCAATCCCACACTCTTTTGTTGTAGAATATAATTGATTACAAAATTTAGGTGCAAAGGCTATGTTTTATGTCCATGTTTAATCCTCTTAGACATTAGGGCTACAAAACATTTTCTATTCCTGAAATATAACTCAAATATGTATCCATAGATATATACAGCCCATATATATGTACATATATATTTGTTTACATACTTGTACATGTAATATCTTAATATATTTGTATGTATATACTTTTCTATATACCAATTGTACTTTAAAAGCAATAATTATTCATCACATTTGCTTTCCATGGTAGACTGCCTTAATGAAGTCTCTGAGGAAGATTAAGTCAGTAAGAGAGTATTGCCAGTGTTCTTCCCAATTCAGAATTACTCTTCTCAAACATATTTTACAAATACTTTGTGTAGATGTGCATGAACATTCTGTAACAGATTTGATTAATACTCCTGGGCACAGTGTTCTTAATTGTACTGTTCACTTGATGTTCCATATCTCTAATTGCCTTGTTAATTGTGCAATTTAGGGGACTGTGACAAACTAGAGGAGGAATCTGCAGTACAAAAGTTTTCTCGCAAATGCACACAATCCAATGGGACTCTGTACCTAATTGATAGCATTATTCTACAATGTGAGTCCTCAAAGATTCAGACATATGCTTTATGTGTTGTTTACAAGTGCCCCAGAGACATTGGAAACACTGATCCTTTGTCTCATATTTATGGCTCTGCAGAGATTTTTAGCACAAGTCAAAAACTTTTAATTGCTTGTAGGTATTTAAAATTACAGGAAACTTTCAGAAATACAATGAAAACACTTCAGTGTCATTAACACCACAGAGAAATGTTCATTTATGTTCTGAAGGAAGGTGATGTCACAGGTGAATTTATGTTTATCTTTGTGCCCTCTCTGAGGGTCATACCCATTCCAAATGCACATGGCCTTTGGACCTGTTACTTGAGAGAATCACGCTGAAGCAGGGAGGGAGGAGGCAGAGGAGTGTTTTCCTTTCAAACTAATGACAGGGTCAGAAAGAGCAACAGGGTTCTGGGAACATACTCTCCCTTAAAAAGGGCATTCTTGTGAGACTCAGGATTATATTTCAACAAAGCCACACAGGTAGAAGGAGTGATACCTCCAGATAAGGTAGAACTGTGCCTAGGTATATGGGTCCTAGATCCTGAAATGAATGTGGAGACCAAAAAATGTCAGCCTATTTCCAAGTTGACCAAAGGTCAGAGAGTCGGAACTTACCTCTAGTTGCTTCAAGGTTATTGTGCTTCTACGCCAAACAAAGGTTCCACCAGAAACAGACCAGAAAGTTCTGCTCTCTCAAGGTTGTTGCTAACAGGTGTGGCTAATAGCCAGACCTTGTATTCCTGGACTAGAGAATTACATCTGCTCCTCCCTCAAACAAAAGTCTAAGAATCCAACTAAGTTCCAGTTCCCTTAAGGGGATAACTTTGGATCCCACCCAGGGAGTGTTTTGCCAACAAAGTATTTTTTCTAGGGTGTAAGCGGGACAGAAAGTTTTAACTGTGGGTGTAGCACTTGACCTTCAACTGGTCTGTTCATTTCCTTGTTTCATATTAATGCAGTCTTTTGTCTTACTCCAGAAAGACCTCCAGAGCAGGGAGACTCTCACTCAAGTCTCAGGATAACTCTACCCCCAAGAACTCACAAGAGACTATCCTTGCTCCAGTCGCACAAGGTTTATTGACAGGAACCAGCGCACTGGGGCCAAAACTCATTTTCCGTGCAGGGGTAGAGAGTTCAAAGCCATGTAGCTGGGAGAAGGGGTATTTAAGGGGAAAAAAAGAAAAAGAAAAAAACACAACCCAGTAATCCAAAGGGGGTAGGGAGGGCGTCATTGGAAAATTCCAAAAATACCAATGATCATTGAAAAATTCCAAAAAAAAACCCCAGTGATAATCACAAGGGGATAACTCCCTGTTTCTCAAAATTATTCTCAAGATTATAATCTAACTTTATCTTCAGCTAGTTCCTAAAACAGAATCACCGAACCGGCTAACCTAGATTTTTGGCTCTATTTTTTTTTTTTGCTAGAGGGGTCTGGATTTAACCATGTCTTTCTCTTGTACCTTTTGGGGTTAGGGGTATTTTAAGCCATTGGAAATTAAACAGGGGCGAATTTCAGTACTCACTGAAATTTCTTCTCAATATTATCCTATGTATTTCTCTGTTTATTATTTTCATTTGTGTTTTCATATTTGCTACTAATATTTTCTAAATCCCAACACCACTACCCTGGCAAAAGGTATTTTTTTTTTTGAAGTTGGTCCCTGACAGATGAATCTTAGAGTGCTAAGGTGTTTTGATGTAAACCTCTCAGGAAAAGATGGCTGGAGTTAGGTTGGAGAAGGAATGAAATCTCAAGGCTATAACATGCAGGTATAACTCTAAGTGTTAATCTTACTTTGAATGTGCCATTGAGAAAGAATTGGAAAGAAATAAGAGGGCTGGAGAGATGGCTCAGCGGTTAAGAGCATTGCCTGCTATTCCAGAGGTCCTGAGTTCAATTCCCAGCAACCACATGGTGGCTCACATCATCTGTAATGAGGTCTGGTGCCCTCTTCTGGCCTGTAGGCATATGCACAGAATATTGTACACATAATAAATAAATAAATAAATTATTTTTTATGCAAAAATCAGACATTTTATTGTATTTTAACATAACTGAATAATTAGGGTTCAATACAACAATGACCTCATACAACTCTCCCGTTTGACATAAAAATACTGTATAGATGAGAAAGTCTCCATGGGACTATAGTTAAAGACAGCCACGGTTGTGTTCAGGGCTTGCACAGCAGAGCTGCAGTCAAGCAGGAGCCTTGACTCTTGGAAGATGTAAAGCTGCCATCTGGGCCACAACCAGCTACCCTGTTCTTCAGACTTCTCAGCACATCCCTTAGTTCCGTAAGGACATGGGTTGGAGTGCCCGTACTGGTGGCACTGACTTAAAAAGAACTGACAATGGAGCCAAAAGGCTTGGCTTCTCCCCAAGTAGTGGCCTTTTGACTTGCACGGCAGGGGAATATCCTGAGGGAGCAGGTCTCTTAGATAGGCCTACCTGACGCAAGGAGGCAGGAAACAGACCGTTGGGGTTGCCCAGTCCTGGTGCTGGGAGCGGGACAACTTCCTGCCTGTCTCCAACGAGGGGCTTGATAGAGCGGGGAGGAGGAATTCAAGTAAGGGCCGGGGGCCAGAGACTGGCAGCAGAGGAGGAGGCTTGCTCACAACGGGGGTGATCTTGCCCTGAAAGGAGGCAGGCACACTGCCGGCGGATGAATCCAGAGCCTCGCATTCTTGCAGCTGCTCTTTCCTGGTTGTTAGGTAGTCCATGAGCAGGCCCAGCTCGTCATTGTACAGATGCTTCCCCTCACTCAACAGGAAAAGAAGGTAACAGATGCTGGCTGGTGGAGAGTAACTGGCCAGGTGCTCACGGGCCAGGAAGTCATCCACCAGCTCAGAGGCCCTCTGAGAAATCCTAGTGCTTTGTCCAGCGCAAAATCTCTTCAATTCTCTAGCCACCAGGACCAGGGCATCCTCCAGCGGCATATGTCGATGTATTTTGATGGATTCATGAAGCATGATTACAGTACAAGAGGAATATTTCACATTAGACTGCTCCACGAGAACACAAAAGGGGGAACCATCATCTTTAACATCCTGCAGTGCGCGAGTGAAGTCCGATTCTGAGGCAAGGTAAATTATTTCCACTACAAGACCACGATCCCGCAGGCGGCAGCCTATGGCTGTCGCATAATCCCTCTGGTTTATGTCTATAGAGACAATAACGCAATCCGAAGGTTTCTCTCGGTCTTGTGCTTTCTGGAGCACTCTGTAGAAGTGCTGGAAGAGCGCCTCTCTCTGAGCATCCCGGTCATTGGTGAGATCGAGCTGAAAGTACTGGCATTGTTCATGGTTATCTTCATTCCTTTTTGAATAATCAACCACATTCCCCCATAATTCTTCAGTACTTAGCCTGTCTTCACACTCCTTTAAGTAGCCCTCGTGGGGAGAATGAGAAGTTGGCAGAAAAGGTTTAGATGGCTTACTGCTCAAGACCCAGCAATGCCACTTTGGGTATATATCCAAAGGATGATCAATCATATCACAAAGACATGTGCTCAACTATGTTCACAGCAGCATTGTTTGTCATAGCCAGAACCTTCTAGCTACTGAAAGTCTTCCACGTCCTAAATGGCGCCTAATCAAAGACATCTTAAGTCCTGGAGCAGCGGAACCTCGCCTCAGCCTCTCTTCGGCCACGCTTGGCTGTGGCCTAAATAAATATTTTTAAAAAAAGAAATAAGATAAGTATTAACTCTCTTCTAAAACCAAGCCCATTCTTAAAATCTAAATAATTTACTGTATATGCACATGCATGTGCTAAGATGCTAAAATTTCATTCATTTGTTACTTTTCAATTTCTAGTGATATATGCTATATTATTTGACACCGTGCAGGAGTGTGTAAAGAGATGGATCAGTGGACAAAAGTTCTGTCTGCTCTTCTAGATCACCCAGGTTCAATTTCCAGCCCCTACATTGCTACTAACACTTACTGAACTCTCTCCTGGGGATCCCATGCCATTTAATGGCCTTCGCAGGTACTGCATACATGGAGTTCACACACAGATGTGCATGCATGCAAAAACATAAGTAAATACAAGCATATGGTGTATCAACAAACTTGAAAAATAAACATATCTATAACTCCATATTATATACATGTATGTATTTATAAATAAACCTTTTTGTAAAAATAGATGCCAAAGAAATTCTTTCCAAAGCAACCATTAATTAGCCTGCAGCTAAGTCTTCCTTAAATGAATAAGATTCATATGTACAAGATTATATCATTATTGCTGTTAAGGTAATAATACTGAAATCATTAGTTGCAATGGTCCATGTATTTTGAACGTGGTCTAGACAGAAGCATTTAACTCTTGTTCATTATCTAAACCAAAGAAAATTTAGGCAATAACAATCATTGCCTAAATAATATTGGTAAAAGTAGAAAAAATAATATTGACTACATTAGTGTTTTCTCTTTCTTCTCCATGTAATACATAGCACAACTTATGAGGGTTTTTTTTGCTAAATATTCTATATAAGGAAATGTTATATGTTAAGTTCTATGTCAGAAAGTGTTATTTTTTTCTTCCATATATATGATCATTGAGCCAGGTGGTGGTGGCACAGGCCTATAATCCTAGCAGAGCAGTCCATGTGAGTTCAAGGCCAACCTTGTCTACAGAGTTCCAGGACTTATTCCAAAGCTACACACACCCTGTTGAAATTATTCAGCCAAAGATAAGGCTGCACTTCTGGGTTCTAAAGGCAAGCACATGCAGACAGGCCCTCAGGCCCCCCACCGCATGACCCAAGTGCATGCATGCGTGGTTACATACACGTATGACTCAGCTAAATCCTTGCGTGCATGTGTGAGTTGTTTGTTATCTTCGTCATCAGCATGTGACATAATCGTGCCAACCCCCTGTGCACATGTGCTAGGCATCTTTTAAAAGCTGAATGTGCCATCTTCCTCTCTCTCTGCACACTGATCCCAAGGCCTGTAAGCAGCCCCTCTAATAAACTACTAAGTGGATTTATTGTGTGTTCCATGTTTCCTTCTCACTCACGCCAGGTAATTTCATTGTTGCTGAGACTCGAGAGGTGCTGCCAGAAGCAATCATGTCTCACTTCAACAGAAATGATTTAAATACCATTTTCTACAGCTATTTGAAGTGGTTGAAGATTATCTATCTATGAAGAATATAATTTCAATGTATCTAAAGAACCTGATTAGTCTAACTTATAGTATGACAAACATAGATGACTATTGATCTATAATTCTTAATACCTATATAACTAATGGCCCCAGGGATATTAAAGGGCCCCCAAGTGACCCGTGCACATGAGTGGTTGCATCACACATGTTTGACTCAGCTAAGCCCTTGGGCACATGCATGAGCACCATCATCTGCACATGACATAGTCATGTCAACCCCCTGTGTGCATGCACTGGGCAGCTTTTAAGAGCTGGATTCTCTCTCTCTCTCTCTCTCTCTCTCTCTCTCTCTCTCTCTCACTCTCTCTCTCTCTCTGCACACCGACTTCCCGAGATCTGTACATGCTCGCTCTAATAAACCTTTAAATGTGTTTTTTTTGTGTGTGTGTTTCGTGTTTCCTTCTCACTCATGCCAGATAATTCCAGTCATGTCTTCACAAGTACCCAAGCTAACTTTGCCTAGTAGATGTGAGTGTATGTGGGGATCTCATGTCTAATGACTTAAAAGACTCATTTTCAACTAAATTGAAAACCTTAAAAGAAGTGAATGCATTTCCAGATATTTACAACAAAACAAAATCAAACCAGGAAGAAATAAACAATTTAAATGGATCTATAAGCAGCTCTGAGATAAAAGAAGTAATAAATTTCTTTCCTTGACCCTCCCTGAAAAAGACCAGTAGCAGACTGAGCACCACAAAATTCTCCCTAGATCTTCAAAGAATAACCAGTACTGAATCTATTTGATGTAGAAAAGGAACGGAGATGCCTGGACTATGAATGAAGCTAGGATTACCTGACACCAAAACTAGTTAAAAAGCTACTAAAAATGAAATTAGAGTTTGGCTCTAATTTCTAATAATTGTGAAGGCACACATATTTGATTAGAGTACTTTTTTGTTTTTTTTGAGACAGGGTTTCCCTGTAGCTTTGGAGACTGTCCTGGAGCTAGCTCTTGTAGAACAGGCTGGCCTCCAATTCACAGAGATCTGCCTGCCTCTGCCTACAGAGGGCTGGGATTAAATGCGTGTGCCACTACCGCCCAGCTGATTACAGCACTTGTGATGGAGAGACAGGCAGATTTCTCTGATTTCAAGCAAGGAAGAAATAGGGAAGGAAGGAAGAAATAAAGAGAAAGAAATTACAGTCATTTGGTCATTTAAAAAAATTCTATTTCAGATTCGCTTACATAAGTATGCCACCCACTTTTACCTTCCTACAACCCAGAATCATACTCCCAACAAATCGTGTGCTGCTGTTCATATCCATTCATTTTCTATGGAGGACCACTGATACCAGCAAGGGCCATGTGTGAAACTGTGTTTGAAGATTTTTGTTGGAGCATTTGGATGCTCAAGAGAACATACACAGCTAAAGAATTATTTTCATAAAGCCTTCTTTTTGGTTTTTCGAGACAGGGTTTCCCTGTGTAACCATCCTAGTTGGACTGGAACTAGCTCTTTTTTTTTTTTTTTTTTGATTTTTCGAGACAGGATTTCTCCGTAGCTTTTGGTTCCTGTCCTGGAACTAGCTCTTGTAGACCAGACTGGCCTCGAACTCACAGAGATCCACCTGCCTCTGCCTCCCGAGTGCTGGGATTAAAGGCGTGCGCCACCACCGCCAGGCTTGGAACTAGCTCTTGTCTGGCCTTGAACTCACAGGGATTTGCTGACTGCTGGGATTAAAGGCCTGCACCACCGCTGCCCAGCCCACAAAGACTATTTATGTAGCCAACATATGAGAGGTAAGACTTCCTAGACTGATTATGACTGGACTGATTTTGTGCGAGGCCAATGTAGCTGAGTACAATTTCTCTGGGCTACTGATTGCAACAGCTGTATGGAGTCTAGAGAATGACATGTCTTAGTCCTTCGCCCTCGCATCCTTATTCCCTTTCTTCCTCCTCCTCCATGTTCCCAGAGCCATTAATGAGAAGGTATAATGGACTTGTTCAGGGCTGAGCTCATAAACCTTACTTATTTTCTGCATCTGGGATAACCACAAGTCTGCATTCACCACTGCATTTTCAAAAGGAACGTTCTCTGATTTATCCAAAAGCACCTGTAACCCTGGAGACAAATTCGTTTGTCAGTTAACAAAATAAGATCATTAAGTAATTTTGAGAAGAATATGTCTGGTATTATAAGAGTTCTCTTACGATGTCTCTTGATATTAACACTTCTTGTGATTAACGTCGATGAGAAGCTGTAAACTATTATGGAAATGGCTACTAAAGGCCAGACTTCTTCAATAAATGAAGGCTTGTTCTCCCCCCACCCCACCCCCAAAAAAAAAGATCATTAAGTATTGGTAAAAGTAGTACAGCAGAGGATGAAGTCAAGCGTTGTCTGTCTGCCAGTAGTGTTTAGACCAGCAGCTTACATTGTCACCTATTTCCTTTGGACATCCAGAGTTCCTGAACTATCTTTCCCACTCAAAGTTGATGATGTTGCTAATCATGGGATCCCAGCTTTTTGACTGTTAATGGTGGAGAACTTTGAGGGCGGGATAAAGGTGGCTCTTAGTGCCACCGCATTTGCATCACAGAGGAAATGATTATCAAACTTCCCAGGAATACTCTCCAAGGCGATAGTTACTGCATCAAGTTTTATAATGTTTTATATCAATGTAGAAGATGCAGCTGGAATTTCACTTTCACATTTTACTAGTGCTGCTTGCATGGAGCATCTGATTTTTTTTTTCTAGCTTTTCATCTTACGTGACTAAGTGATACAGATCCTCTTATCTTGTCTACAAACCCTGATCTTCTGTCTCCTTCTTGATCTAGTCTGGTGTGGAAGCTTTTTATTGATTATGCTTATTGCGTTTTTCACTTCTTGTTTCACTAGCTCTTGTAGACCAGGCTGGCCTTGAACTCACAGAGATCCTCCCGCCTCTGCCTCCCAAGTGCTGGGATTAAAGGTGTGTAGGCTGAATTACCCTCATTTTTCGAGGACAAGCCATTTGCTAGTGTTTTCTTGTCCTCCAATCACTTCAATCCCGTCCTCATTGACTTCAGGAGCTTGCTTCCTCTTTATGTACTTTGACCTTATTGAGAATACTTCTGTGTGGTGTGTGTGTTTTCTATTTCTCATATTTTATGTACTTTGGTCTCCTTAGAGGACACAGTCATGGAAATTTGGGGTAGCAATATTTCATCGTAGTTTGTGTTTGGGTATGGAAACTAGCATTATGTTTTTGGGTGCTTTTTTTTTTTTTCTTTTTTCTTTTCTGTATGTGTTTATAGGCCAGGAACTGAAATCCCATAATGAGGCGTTAGACTGAAAAATTTTAACTCTGAGTGGTCAAAACTCCGGATAAAAGAGTCGGATATGGAGAGCAGACTCCAACTAGACCTAGATCTGCTCTAGGCTGGCAGCAAGCATGAGGGGAGGCTGTGCAGAGCGGGTCCAGGGCAGCCTGACAGCTGGAGCTATGTGGACGGAAGCCTGAGGCGGAGTGGGCGGGACCGTTCGATGTAGGGGAGGGGGATAGACGGACACGCGAACGGAAACAGTTAATGAGAGAATGTGACTCATTGGCTGGATGTAGGGGAAGAGTGGCGCATGGGCAGATTTAGAGGAGTGACGAAAGCGGAAGCTGGGAAACCTCGTGGGTAAGGACCGGGAAGTGGACTGCTGAGGGAAAGTCAGCAGCGCAGAGGACCCATTTGCTGTCGTTGCTCCCGGACCTCAACCGTGGAGAGTCGCGTGTGTAGACCTGGGTGTCGCTTGGACGGGAAAACTCCCTGGAGCCGCAGTCGCTGCGGGGCGGCCTGGGAAAGTCAGCAGCGCAGTGGCGGGAACCGCAGCCGGGGCCCTGGAACCTCCCAGGTCAGAGGAGCTGCGGGGCTGGGACCCAGGAGGGAAGGGGCCAGGGGTGCGAGCAGTTTCTCTGCTGTTCATAAGGAAGCTGGTTTTGAAGTTGTACTGTAAATTTCTTCCCTTGTCGGTAAATTGGACAATCCTTCTGGTTGCCAAACTATTTGGGGGGGGGGGGAAGAGGTTCGAGACAGGGGTTCTCTGTAGCCTGCCCTGGAACTACTAGCTCTTGTAGCCCAGGCTGCCCCCGAACTCACTGAGATCTGCTTGCCTTTGCCTCCCGAGTTCTGGGACTAAAGGTGTTCTCCACCACCGCCCGGATAGACTATTCTTATAAGAATAGTTTGGCGCCAGGCAGTGGTGGCGCAGGCCTTTAATCCCAGCACTCAGGAGGTAGAGGCAAGCAGAGCTCTGTGAGTTCGAGGCCAGCCTGGGCTACAAAGCTACACAGAAACCCTGCCTTGAACCCCCCCCCCCCTCAAAAAAAAAAACTCTAGTAGAATGATTGATTTTGCAAACTCGATTCGCTTTGTTATGGTGGAAAGCACAAAGCTCTTGAAACTCACATTCATTCATGCTAATTTCCCTGTTACACCATTTACATATTCGGGAGCGTGGTACCTGGACCTGAGGAGCCCACATCCCCGGAGAACTTTCAGATAATAGTCCTCAAAGGAATGCTTGCAGATTTGATAGAATCTGAAAATATTTATTTTCAAGATTCACAAGTATGGTTGTAAGCATTAACATTTAAAAGCAAACTTTTTATCGTTAATTTTTTATCTGATGTTATGTGCTCTGATGTAACCACAGCATTATGAAAAGTGTCTTGACTCGGTGGCACAGGCCTCGAATATCGGCATTCAAGAGGCAGAGACAGGTCAATCTCAGTAAGTTTGGAACCAGCCTGGTGTACATAGTGAGTTCCAGGACACACATAGCTAGCTACATGGTGAGACCCTCTCAAAAAAACGAAAAAGAAAGAAAAACAAAAGAAAACAAAATGTATCTTTTCATGCTGAGTTGGTAGTGTTGCATCTTGGGAGTCTGGAAAGCACAGAATGCTGTTTGAGGGTGTCAGTATTCTCACAGTTAGAAAAGGCATTATAAACTGGGTGGTGATGGTACACACCTTTTAATCCCATAACTTAGAGAGGCAGGTGAGTTTAATGCCAGTCTGGTCTGCAGAGCAAGTTTCAGGACAACCAGGGCTACAAAGAGAAACCCTGTCTTGAAAAAAAAAAAGAAAGAAAGAAAAAGAAAAAAAAAGAAAAGGAAGGAAGGAAAAGAAAATCACTCATCTACATCAGAATAATGTCTAGAATAGTTTTATATCTCCTTGGTTCTAGAAAAGCACTCTGCCCATGGACACGTGACTGACCAAACTGTTGGTTTTTCTTTTTTGTTTGTTTGTTTGTTTGGTTCTTGTGTTTGCTTCTTTGAGAACTGAACTCAGTGTCTGGCCAAAAATTTACCCTGTAGGACGTGTTGGACCTAGAACTTAGAGAGTTCCACCCACCTCTGCCTGCTGAGAGCTAGGATTAAAGGTGTGCCCCTACACAACAATTCAAACTCTTGTTTTTTACTTTGTGGTCTTTAGACAGCCAGTGTTGAGACTGGACTTTTCCCAGCAGGAGGAGCAATGACTGAAGCGTGCTGGGAGGGCTTTGTACTGGTACTGGATGCCACAGAATCACAGAGGTCTGGTTTCTCTGGGAGAGAATAGTTTGCCTGTAGTCTCCCTTGTTCCTTGGGGTTTCTGAACAAACTAATCTGCAAGTGTGTGAGCTTTGTGAGAATGAGTCTCACATCTCACAGAATAAAGAGGAATCCTCAGAGGGAGAAAAAATTCAAGGAATGTTCCTTCTTTGTGTGTTTCCCTTTGGGAGGTGTGAGGCTTCCATCACCCTGGGTCTGTGATGAATTCAGAACCTCATCCCAATCATTCAGTTTCATTTCCACCATTGATTTCCGACTGAGCTGTGACTGGAAGGGGCATTCAAGTTACGCTAACTGAGAATGCTTTCTAAATGTTTCCAGTACTCTGACATTGCAGGACACTTGGACTCATTTGGAGAATCCTCTCTTCATCCTTCATCTACTGAGCACAGTACTGTTTTAGGGGTCCAGATGCTTTCTGAACAATCTCTTTCTCAATTACAGGGCATGCTGATCACCCAGACCTGCTCACCTGCAGCAGAACAAGGAGACCTGGAAGGAGACAGGAGACCGTAGCCAAGGATCCAGGTATGGTGGAGGCATTGGTGAAAGAGTGGTAAGGGGTTCATGTGGAAGTCGGACTTGAGATCAGTTTTGTCACATTCTTTTTCACTAGAAAGAATTTGGGAGACTTGCTCTGAGAAAAATCTCACGATTATCCTATTATAGGTATGAGAAGAGGGTCTGAGGAAGAATTGACAGTAGGAGGCAAATGAAATTGTATTTCACTATACATTGAGTGTTGCTCTTCATAGCATGTCATCATATTAATGGATTTTCATGTATGATTTTAATAAATTATAAAATGGTGAAAGAAATGCTTTATTGTGTTCAGAAAATTTGAGCCTTGATATTCTAGCCACGTTCTCTGCCTTTTAGTGTTTTTTCTCTGTTCCTGAAAATAATGCCAATTGAGTTTGATAAGAATGAAAGTAAGTGGTGTCACAGGCCTTTTAATCTCAGCACTCAAGAGGCAGAGAAAGGTGGATCTCAGTGAGTTCCAGGACAGCAAAGGCTATACAGAGAAACCCTGTATCCAAAAATCAAGAAAAAAAAAAATGGAGCTATGTTGGCTAGGCTTGGTGGTGTACGCTTTTAATCCCAGCACTCAGAGGCAGAGGCAGGCAGATCTCTGAGTTTCAGGCCACTCTGAAGTTCTATGTCAGCCAGAGCTACACAGAAAAACTCTGTCTCCATAAACTTAAAAAAAGAAAAGAAAAAAATGGAAGTATATATTTACAGAAGGTTACAGTATATATTACAGATACTGTCTTCCCGTTGATATCTCCTATTGTCTGTAGTCATGACAATTCCAGGTGCTTTCCACTGCTGTAAATGTCATATACCATAGAGGTCACCTCTAAGTTTGATCCTCCTAGTATTTTCTGGCTTTCTACTGTTTCTTGGTACTTTCAGTACTTTCTATAAACTATGCAATAGAATTGTGAAGTATATTTTGTCTGTGTTCTGGCAAATGAAGCTTGCCTGGAGTTCAAAAGCCGCTAGTTAACCATAGGAGCCAGGCACACTTATTTAATCCCAATACTTTGGAGGAAGCAGGAAGAACGGGAGTTCCATCTTAAAGAGAAACTGAGCCAGGCAGGCTTTGGTGGAGCACACCTTTAATCGCAGCACTAGGGAGGTGGAGACAGGGTCTTTTCCCCATTCTCTCTGAGGTTAGAAGTTAGTGGCTGTTGTTCCGTTTCTCTGATCACTCACCCTAATAGCTGACTTCAGTATTGTGATAGGAATTTCTTTGCGCTTGGTGTTTTAATAGAACAGATGGCAATGTGCCCGTATTCACAGGTTTTCTGTGTTCTGTTTTCCTTTGTGCATGTCTGCATCTAGGTTTTGTTATATGCATGTTAATCAAGGACTGTCTAACTAAAGAGTCATATTATCATTTGCTAATACTCTCTATTTTGTATTTTGATACTTTAGTCTTTATTTTCTTTCCCTATTTTAATTATGATCATCAGTAGTCTTTACAGCTATTTCCAAAAAAAATTCTTAGTATGTTGTTTCATTAGATATGAAATAAAATTTTGGTATGAAATCTGTTTTGAGCCAGGTAGTAGATCAAATTTTGGTAGGAAATCTATGCCTTGAACCGGGTGGTGGGGCATGCCCTTAATCCCACCACTCAGGAGGCAGAAGTAGACCTGGTCCACAGGATGAGTTCCATGACAGGCTCCAAAGCTACACAGAGTCTTGAAAAACCTAATAAAGAAAATATATGTTTTAAATTCAGTTCTCATTTCTTTTAATGATGTAGTCTGTTTACACCATTTGCTTAGGGCATATTATCAATTTACATTTCAAGAAATTATTGAAAGAAATGCATTTGTTTATTGTTCAGGAACTTGACTGAAAAAACTGACTGGGGAGAATCGGCATCTCTGTATATTAAATTTACATTATCTTATGACCTACAATATAGAGGCTTTAATATATATGTATTGGCTATTTCAGCTTCTATTGAGCAGGGTGTGTTCAATTCATTTGCATATTTATTGATTGTATTATCGTTTGTTTTTTAAAAAATAGATTCTGTTTTTTATTTATTGTAGTATAAATTGATAGCTAATAAATATATCTGCTATGTAAGCTGTCTCTTCATAATTTTTTTGTTGGGGCTTCAAGACGGGTTTCTTTTTTTTTTTTTGGATTTTCTAGACAGGGTTTCTGTGTAGCTTTGGAGACTGTCTTGGAGCTAGCTGGATCAGGCTGGCCTTGAACTCACAGAGATTCCGCCTGCCTCCTCTTTCCATGTGTGGGTTTAAAGGCTTGTGCCACCAACGCCCTGCAAGACTGGCTTTCTGTGAAACAGCTCTAGCAGTCCTGAAACTCACACTTTAGACATGTTTGCCTCGAACTCACAGAGATCTTCCTATCTCTGTTTCCTGAGTGCTGGGTTTAAAGGCGTGCACCGCGATGGTGGCTCACGCCTTTAATCCCCGCACTAGGAGGCAAAGGCAGGCTGATCTCTGAGTTCGAGACCAGCCTGGTCTACAGAGCTAGTTCCAGGACAGGCTCCAAAGCCACAGAGAAACCCTGTCTTGAAAAACCTAAATAAATAAGTAAGTAAATAAATAAATAAATAAAATAAAGGCGTGCACCACCACTACCCAGCTAGAAATTATTTCTTTTCTTTTTTTATAATTTTTGTTAAGAATATATTTTGCAGGGAAGTCAGTAGACTATATAGAATCCATTTAATTGAAGGTCATAATATAGGAAAATAGCTTCATATTTTGTTTTGTTTACACATAGTCTGTAGCCTCAGACAATTTCTATCTTACATTTTAACTAAATGAGTGAAACATAAAGGTAGATTATCAAAAGATATATGAAGCTATTGGAGGCAGTGTTGTTTGCAGTACAAAAGAATATGCTTGAACATAGTGCATAATGCCCTGGTTCAATCCGTCAATCATTTCTCTTCAAAACAATAAATGAAACTGGTGAAAATTTAATTTAAGCAAAACAGATGAAATACTAAATGGAAGAATAACGGGGAGAGGCTTCCTATTTATCTTTTTAAGTACTAGTCTCCAAAAGGAGTAAATGAGGGTGAAATTGTCAGAATCCCTTTGCATAAGAATACAAACTTGAGGGCTGGAGGGATGGCTCAGTGGTTAAGAGACTGCTCTTCCGCAGGACCCAGGTTTAATTTCCAGTGCCCACATAGTTCATCACCATTTGTACCCCAGTTCCAATGATCTGATGGCCTCTTCTGGCCTTTGCCGGCAGCAGGCATGCACGTAATACAGACATACATGTAACCAAAACATATAAGATAGATTATTTTTTAATTTTTTGAAAACACAAAATTGAAATTATCAGGAGCCACAAACAAACACGGGTCTTAGAAATGTCATACGCTAAATGTGACCAACTGTCCCACTACCACACGTGTGTTTTGGGTTTGTGAATAAAAAGGACTTAATCTTCCAAAAAAAATAGAAATTATTTTTTAAAGATTTTTTTTATTACGTATGCACACAGCAGAAGAGGGCATCAAATGCTATTTATACATGGTTGTGAGCCACCATGTGGTTGCTGGGTATTGAACTCTAAACCTCTGCAAGAGCAGCCAGTGCTCTTAACCTCTTAGCCATCTCTGCAGCCCGTCTCTTAATACTTTTAGTTATTACTTTTTCTCACAGTGTTTTTTATTGTGTACAGTATTTTTTGTCAGTTCCTGCTGTTGTATCAGGTGCTGCCCCTTTGTGTTAACTACAGTCAGTGTTTCAGATCATACATGAAAGTCTTTAATTCATTATGGATTTTTTTTCTTTTTTTTAAATATTTATTTATTTATTATGTATACAATATTCTGTCTGTATGTATGCCTGCAGGCCAGAAGAGGGCACCAGATGTCATTACAGATGGTTGTGAGCCACCAAGTGGTTGCTGGGAATTGAACTCAGGACCTTTGGAAGAGCAGGCAATGCTCTTAACCTTTGAGCCATCTCTCCAGCCCCTTTAATTCATTATGTGGAGAGATTTGAACCCAGTTCATGTTTTCATATGCAGATAGATATTTTTCCCAATACCTCTGTTTGAGGAGGCTGTCTAGCCTGCAGCAGACCTCGGTGGTCTTTTGGTGACATTGACAGGGTCATTGCTATTGGGCAGGGTCTGGATCTGCTGCTGTAGTACACTGAGCTGTTTTTCTTCCTCTCCCATGATGCTATTGGTTGGCTCTGCAGTGTCATCTTGAATTACACTGGATTATCTCAGACGTATCATTTTCCTCAGGCTTCTCTGTACCTAGGGAATCTGTGTATCAATATGATTTCTAGGTTTCTCCTTTATGATTTCTGAAGTATCTTGTGGGAAGGTTAAATGTCTTGATATTTGAACTGATCATATAACCACTTTCAGAAATACTGCAAATTTCAAAATTATGTCCCATTCTATCTGTGTAAATCATCTTTCCATGTTCTAGTTAGCATCTTCAGTGAGTCAAAGATTTCATTGTAGAGTACTTTTTCCTGCATGGTTAGTTCATTCAAGGAATTTTTATTTTGTTTCCTTTCTCTGTAGCTTTTCTGATTACTATTTACTATTCATTTCTTAAAATTTAGATTTCTGTATTTTATGTATACTAGTATTTTGCTTGAGTGTATGACTATATCATGTGCATCCTAGAACTGTACCTATTGACACTTGTGAGCCAGTATGTGGGTTCTGGGGATGGAAACTGGG
The DNA here is from genome assembly GCA_963919715.1 of Microtus obscurus. Classification (NCBI taxonomy): domain Eukaryota; kingdom Metazoa; phylum Chordata; class Mammalia; order Rodentia; family Cricetidae; genus Microtus; species Microtus obscurus. Next base: position 1,408,036 of record CAWTZC010002434.1, on the reverse strand, counting down.
TCTCTGCAAGACCAACATGCTCACATAACCATTGAGTCATCTCTTTGGGAGCCTATAATTAACATTACTTATGTGAGTAGTAATACTAGAAAATATTAGCCGGGCGGTGGTGGCGCACGCCTTTAATCCCAGCACTTGGGAGGCAGAGGCAGGCGGATCTCTGTGAGTTCGAGACCAGCCTGGTCTACAAGAGTTAGTTCCAGGAAAGGCTCCAAAACCACAGAGAAACCCTGTCTCGAAAAACCAAAAAAAAAAAAAAAAAAAAAAAGAAAATATTATAAATCATTTTTATCTAAATGAGCCAAAAATGTGGCTTTACACAGGTATTTATTATTTTTAATACCTTTTTCTGTCATTGTTGTTGTATGTTTATGTTTAAAAGAATATATCCTACTCAGTCTGTATGTTTTCAGGGCTGAACATTTGATGTTGGATAACCATATGGTTCCTTCTTCTCTGGGGAAGACTATTTGTCCAGCTCTCAGAATTCCTTAGTGTTTGACAAGGGTGAGCTTTCTCCCTTCCATGTTCTCTCAAGGCTATTGTCCTCAATAGGTGTGGCTAATATAGCCAGACCTCCTACTCCAGGAATAGCGAAGTAGATCTGTTCTACCTCAAACAGAAGTCTAAGGATCCAACTAAGTTTCATTTCCCAATGGATCCCACCCAGGGAGTGGTTTGCCTACAGAATGCTTTGGTCTAGGGATTGAGCATGACTTGTTCTAGCAATCAAATGTTTAGTTATGAATGTAGCCAACAATCTTCAATTGGTATGTTCATTTCCTTGTATCCTGTTAATGCAGTCTTTCGTCCTATTCCTGCCTTTTAGGGTCAGGAGTGTTTTAAGCAATTGGAAATTTAAATGCTGGCAAATCTCAGTACTCACTGGAATTCCCTCCTGATACTATGCTATATGTTTCTCCATTTTGTATTTTCATTTGCATCTTTATATTCTTTACTATGTTTCTAAATCCCCATGCCTTTACCAGGTAAGAGGTATTTTTGTCAAGGCCGGTCCTAAACAAACTACAAAGCATGTGTCCTGCCTGATTTTGGTGGTTTTGTATGAAAATCTCTGGCTCTTGTGAGGAGCATCATCAGCCCAGATATGGTTTTTGTTTTCATTCTAAATGTATCTGCATGTACAGACTTATGTATTAGAAGCAGGTTTTTTTGTTTCCATTTCCCCCTTTTGTTTCCATTTGTTCCCTGTTATTCCCAACTGTTAATACCCACATGTCTCATAGTGCTTTCTTTTTACTGCATCACTCCAAGTCGTGTGTTCAAATCTAAAGATTCGGAGCTTGGAACTTCCTATGAGAGAGAATATGCAATGTTAGTCTTTCTCTGTCAGGAATACCTTACTCGAAATGCTCTTATCTGCATCCATCCAATTACTTGCAAAGCTCATGATTTCAGTTTTCTATACAGCTGAATCATATTTTCACTCTCCCTGTCTGTTGAAGGACATTCATTATTTTGTAACTATTGCGAGTAGATCAGCAATGAGCATGGCTTGCAAGTATCTGTGAAGTAGGATGTCAAGTCCTTTGAGCATATGCCAAGGAGTGGACTATCTGGGTCATGTGCTAAATTCATTAAACTTGAGAATTTGTTGATTTAATTGAGGGTTTTCCATATTGATTTCTAGAGCACCTAAATTATTTGTTCATAAGGATTTTATTCCCTATGCTTGCTTGTTTGCCTTCCTTTCTTCCTTCCTTCCTTCCTTCCTTCCTTCCTTCCTTCCTTCCTTCCTTTCTTTCTTTCCTTTTTTGATGCTGTTTCTGATTGAATTATTCATAGTATTCCTCTTCCTTCTCTGTGAGAATGATTTGCTGCATTGCCTATGGATGATTACTTCCCAGTTCTCTGGTATTTATCTATTCTTCATTTGAAATTTATTTCCCATGTTCTCTTTTAATTCCTCTGAATCTTCTGTGTATGTTCTACCTGTAATTTATTATCTGCAGTGTTGCATTCATGAAATCAATTGTGATAATTCATAACTGTCCTAAAATGCACTCATGTGTTCCTTGATTGTAAGATAGAACTTTTCTGTGTGCAACAGTGCTGTTGGTGGTGATTTTCTTTACAAGCCCTACCTCTCGCTCCATGCTCTCCTGGATTTTGGATCATGATGAAGGCATCTGATCGTATTCTGTTTCTTGAATCTTTTCATGTGGTCTGACATTGTTCTGTAACCTCTTTCAGTATTAATTTTGTTTTTCTTTTTGACCCCTTAATATGAAAGGGCAGCAAGCCATCTACTCATTGTTCCTGAAGAGAAACTCAAAAAAGAGAAACAGAAAGGAATGGCCAATTCTCCAATAAACGTGCCCCAGGTCAGTAGTCATGTCCTCCTTTTTTTATGGAAATGTTGTAGTTTGATATACTTTGAGGCCTTTCATTTTCTGCTTCTGACTGTTTTTTTTAGCTTTCCCATGAAAAATATTACAAACATAAAAACAAACACAAAAATCACATGTTGAAATTAAGCAGGCCCACTGTATAATTCAATGTACTTTTGTACAGTTAGAGTAGTCACTGTGAACAGACGCTCTGGAGCCTCACATGGGATTTTATAGTTTTAATATTCAATATAGTTGTTGTACTTATCTACCATCAAAAAACAAAAAATGTGACAGTGTTAGAGCTAGAAAAGCACTCAGCTTTATATCCTTTTTCATAACTGATGTTCATTGCCTGCTTCCAGTTCTACCTCAGTATTGATATTTAACTTTACTTACCTTGTTGTACTGTGCCCACATGACATTTCATTGGCTAAATTCTGCATATGAGGGAAAACATGATTTCTTTCTGACACTGTATGACCTCACTATTACGCATTCTAAGTCCAACTGCTTTCCTGCATGTTATTATTAATTTTTGTCTTCAGGTGAATGGTACTTCATAGTATATACCATTTCAATTATCCATTCATATGTTGATAGACAGTTTCGTTGATTCCAATGTTATTATTCCAATGTTCTTATTCGGAGCTGAAGAGATGGCTCAGAGGTTAAGAGCACTGACTGCTCTTCCAGAGGTCCTGAATTCAAATCCCAGCAACCACATGGTGGCTCACAACCATCTGTAATGAGATCTGGTGCCCTCTTCTGATCTGCAGGCATACATGGAGGCTGAACACTGTGTATATAATAAATAAATAAATAAATCAAACAAACAAATAAATAAACCAATGTTTTTATTCTTTTTTTGGATAAGCAGTAGTAAATATCAGGTATAAATATCTCTATTGGGGGTATGGGGTTCCCTGGGGATATGGCCAGGAGTCAAAAACATTAGTTCTATCTTTAATTGCTTAATAATCTTCAAACTGATTTCCATTGGAGTGTATTAATTTGCATCCCCACCTACCCACCCTTACACCAACAATGAATAATGGTATCTTTCTCTCCACATCCTCTCTAGCATTTGTTGTCTGGTTACTAGATGACTGCTGTTTTACCTGAGGTCAGGCGGTATGTCAGAGTAGGTTTAGTTTGCACTTCTCTGGGTGAATTTTAGGGATCCTGAATACATTTTGCCATATTCATTGACCACTTGGGTTTCGATACTTGACAACTGTCTGTTCAGTTTATTTGCCCAGTTATATTTCCTTGAAATTTACTTTCTGTAATTCTCAGTGAAAAGCTCCTATCTAGAATGCTACTGGTAGAGATTCTTTCCCATTCTGTGTAGTGTCTATGTAATCTGCTGATTTGTATTGAAACTCTTTATCTTCATGGAGTATCATCTGTTAATAGTTGGGTTAGTTCCTATGGTGATGTTCTTTCTAATCAGTAAGTTCTTGCTCACCTCAGTGTCCAGATGTGTAGTCCCTATGTTTGCTTGGTTCTAAATGAGTTTTTTATTCATTTTGAGTGGGTTAATATACATTGTGTAAGATAAGAATCTAATATATTTCTGATAGAATTTAATATCTTCATTTACTGACAGGAAATCTGTGTCACTCCAGAATGCATCCAAAGTAACTACACTTATGTGTACATGCTGAGCTGTAACTTAAATATTATTTGATGTGTTTTTAAGACTTTCATCAACTTTTACAATTCTGCAATTGAAGTCAAATGTTCTTCAAAACTTCTGAGATTGTTATTTGTTTAAGTCAGCTTCTTAATATTTATAGAAAAATTTGGATTATATTAAATGTGACTGATACTGATTTTTCTATGTGCTTGAAAATAGCTCAATATTATTATGAAATTAAGTCTATAGACTATGTGACCTTATTATATATTGAAGTTAAAATTTGTAGTATGCAGTGTGGCACACCTTGTTACTGTTGGGAAAACCCCAAAGTCTTTGACTATCCAGTCAATCACGAATTATGCCTTCTGTATCTATCCCTTTACTATTTAATGATGGGGCTTTGAACCTAGAATCTAAACACCCCAACTGATCCTGTTAGGATAGAGTCATGTAAGGCCTAAGTACAGACAGTATTGATTCAGTATCAGTGTTTTAGCATGATCTTTAGGTACTGCATTAAAAAGCACATGTCCTCATCAAGAATTTTCCTTCGTAGACATGAACAATACCAATGTGACCTAACGTAGCATCCATAACGTATAGATTACTGTGTTCAGACCTTAAATGTATATCTTCTTGCAGGGACATGCTTGTGAAACTATCATGTATGTCATCCTGCTTTCAAAGTTAGAATATTCATTATAGAGTGTGACTTTATTAGAAATCATCTTTTTTGAGTAATTGTCTTCTCTCATCGTCTACATCCCTGATTTCCTTAAGTTTCCTTATATCCAGGAAAGCATTCTGCCTGGTGTTATGTGATTAAACTGTGCCCTTTGTTTCAGGGTCTGATTACATTCTGGGGTGTGAATGTGAACATCTCCCAGGAGCAAAAGGAATGCCTGGACACTGCTCAGAGGAATTTGTACATTGGTGTGATGTTGGAAAATTGCAGCAACCTCGTCTCTGTGGGTGAGAACATTTGCTTGTAGAATTCCCAACTCAGGCTATAGGTTGTTAATTGTCTGTTAGGCTGCATTGGAAGCAACAGGAAACTAGGAAATGCGTGATAGTAGAAAAATTCTTTTTCTTGGTATTTGTTTTTTGCTTTTTTAACATTTTTCATATGAGAGGTGTCATGGACTGTAACATGATTAATAAAAACCCAGAGACAGAAATAAATGTTCAACCTGAAGGTTAGAAAAGCAAAAAAAAGGTGTCTGTATTCTTTCTAAAAATTCTAGCAGGGGTCATGGGCATACCAGAATATGTGGATTATTGTGTGCAAGGTAGGCCTGGTCACCTGTCCTGAGCAAATGAGATTGCCGTGGTATGTGGAGAGGAGAGAGTAGCTACACTCAGAGTAGGATAGTGAATGAGCAAGACAACAGTGATGATTTCAAGAGAAAGAGAAAGCAAAAACTGAGAATACTTTTTGCTTTATCCAATTCCACTTAAAAGGATTCCTGATCATTTAAATTAGTATAACATCCTGGCCCCAGGATGATTCAGTGTATTGGAAATGTTAGAAGACATTGACCCTTATTGCACCCGAATTTATAGAGACAGTACTAGTACAAAATGCAATTTATGTGAGTATGCTGATATTGGAATAATTTGACAAATTATAAACCTAATGTGAATCCATGAAGTAGAATTATTCTGTAATTGCCTACCTTGCATGTGTGTCAATGGTGTATAGAAATAAGCAGTGGCTTTCTGTAATAGCCCTGCCACTAATGATCTAGAGCAGCAGTTGTCACCGTTGGTAATGTTACAACACTGTAATGAACAGCTTGTGTTGTGGTGACCACGACCATGAAATTATTTTGAGTGCTACTTCTTGACTGTCACTTTACTACTAAGTGATATCTCAGTTACTAAGGCCATCATATATGTTTTCTCAGATGGTCACCACCCACAGGTGGAAAAATGATGATTTAGAGCCTCTGATGTCTGGCAGAATCCTTGCTTTGCATCCATTATTATTGAAGAATCTATGTAATTTTTTTTTGGGGGGGGGGAAACCTTTGATGCTTTTATATATGTCTTGAATCTTTAAAGACATTTTGGTCTTCTGCAATATAATCTTCATTGCTGTACATTAGTTAGTAAGAGACTGAACCTGGGATTGGATTATACTCTTCTTTAACAGTTTCTGAGATAAAAAATACTTAAAAATACAGACAGGTATTCTATATATAATCAGTCAGGGGGCTCCTTCCCAAGGGAAATTTCTGATTCCTCAATTATTTGTTTCAACTTCCTTATAGTGAAAGAATGAGATCAAGTAGTGTGAGCTCTATTCTAAGTAATTGCTGGTTGACTTATCTTAAGAGAGAACTTAGGAAGAGAGTCATTTATCAAATGATTAGTCTTGGAACAAGCCCTATTAATCTGAATTGTACTCATTTTCCAGAGAACTATGGCATGTGTAACACTGTCCTCCAGCATGTGAAGACTGATAAGGAGTCTCGTCAATGTAATGAGCTTGACAAAATGCTTCGTGACCCCTCCACATGTGCACTTTATAGGACAAGTGAAATTGCAGAAAACTCTAATAACTACATGTGCAGTAATCAAAGAGATGCCTCTGACTTATCAAACCCAGATAGACATGAAAGCGTGCACTCTGGAGAAGAACCTTGCAAATCTAGAGACTGTGAGAAATCTTTAAATTTGTGTTTCAACATTACTCAAGATCACAGAGTCTACACTGCAAAGAATGAGCACAGGCAGGGAGAATATGATGACTGTTTCAGCTCTGCTTACAGTCCTATGCAACAAACAATCTATATCAGAGAGAAACCATTCCTGTGTGAGGAATGTGGGAAATGCTTCAATACTGCCTCAAACCTCAGTGTACATCGGAGAATTCATACTGGAAAGAAACCCTATAAATGCGATATTTGTGAAAAATCGTTTGCCCGATGTTCAAACTTTAAAATTCATCAAAGACTTCATACTAAGGAGAAACCTTACAAATGCAAAAAATATAAAAAGTCTTTTATTGGAAAGTCAAATCTTAAAGGGTATTGCAGCATCCGCACTGGAGGGAAGCCTTATAATTGTGAGGTATGTGACAAATCCTTTCATATCTCATTTCTTAGAGCACATGAGAAAAAACATACTGGAGAGAAAATTTGCAAACGTAAGGGGTGTGACAAATCCTTTGCCTGTAACTTATATTTAAAACACAGAAGATTGTTCCTAGTGAAGAGAGACATTATTTTAGTAAAAAATGTGACAAATATTTTACTAGATGCTTCTACTTCAGAGCGCATCAGAAAATTAATAGGCAGAGAAACATACCATTGTGAATAATGTGATGTACCGTTTATCTGAAATTCTCTCTGCTTACGAATCTCAAGAGCATATGTGATAGAAACACAAAGATAAGAAACTTGTGAATGCCTTTAATAAAGGTCTAAATCTTTGAAAATATCACTGGGTTTATATATAAACATTAAATCCTACAAAATATTGGAAATTTTTTTTATGTGCTTATGTTTGTGGTGACATTGCACGCATGTAATCTGTACACCACGTGTCTGCCTGGTACCTGGGCATACAGGAGCCCAGAATAGGACATCAGATCCCTTGAAAGTGGATTAACAGTAAAGCGTGAGATAATATGTGTGTTGAATTAAACCTCGTTTTCTGGAATAGCAACCACTGCTCTTAACCACTAAATCATATCTCCAGTCCTCAGAGGAACAAGGAAAATCTTCATGAAATGTTCTCTTTTCCTGTCTGTCCCTGGGGAGGCGTGAAGCTTCCATCATCTTGGTCCTAAGATAATTCAGAACCTCACCAATGTACATCCCAATCATTTAGTTCATTTCTGCCCCTGAATTTTGACTGAGCTGTGAATGGAGGTGGGATTCCAGTTACACTAACTGAAAATGCTTCCTAAATATTCTAACATTGCATGACAATTGGATAATCACTTGTTTGTTTTCTTTTTATCTACTGTGTACAGTACTGCGTTAGAAATCCATATGCTTTCTAAAGAATCTCTTTCTCATGTGCAGGATCAACTGATCACCCAGACCTGCTCACCTTTGGAGCAGAACAAAAAACCCAGAGAAATGGAGAGAGAGGAGACAGTGTCTAAGGATCCCGGTATGTTGCAGGGATTGGTGAAGGAGTGGAAAGGGTTTCAAGTGAATGTGAACTTGGGACATGATATCAGTTTTGACACATTGTTTCACTAAAAATACTGGAGACTTCCATCCACTGAGAAAGACCTCATGGTTATCCTAATGTAGCATGCCTATAATAGGTATAAAAGGGTATGTTGAAAGGAGCTGTTCTGCAAAAGAATTGATACTAGGAGGCACATAAAATTTTATTTGAGTATATATATATCAGTGATACTATCATATTCATGTACGTCACTGATTATGTCATACAAATATTAAGTGAAATTCATTTCTGTGGTTTTAATGTGTTATATAAAAGAATGAAAATTAATACCTCTAGGTTTATTTATTGTTTTCAGATTGTTTTGAGCTTTGGTGTGCTAGCTAGCACATTCTCTACCTTTTAGTGTAGTACGAGGGGGGAGCGGGCTGTGTCCCGCCCGGTTCCCGGCCTCCCAGCTAGCTCATACCCGAAATAATTACACAGAAATTGTATTAATTAAATTACTGCCTGGCCCATTGGCTCTAGCTTCTTATTGGCTAACTCTCACATCTTGATTCAACCCATTTCTAATAATCTGTATGTCACCTTGAGGTCATGGCTTGCCAGGAAAGATTTAGCATGTCTGACTGTGGTGACTCCATGGCATCTCTCTTTGCCTTCCTTGTTTCTCCCAGCATTCAGTGCCCCCCCCCCCGCCCACCTAAGTTTCTGCCCTATCAAAAGGCCAAGGGAGTTTCTTTATTTGAGCAATGAAAGCAACATATAGAAAGAAGAACCTCCTACACCATTTTAGTGTTAATATGTCCATTCCTGAAAATGATGTCAATAGAGGTTTGATAAGAATCAGGAAGTATATTTATAGACTGTTAAACTCTGTCTACACTGTCTGCCCATTGCTATCTCCTATTGTCTGTTGTAATGATAATTCCAAGTGGTTTTCATTACTGTAATATAATATACTGTCTTCTCATTGGTAGTTTTGTTGAAAAAAAAATCTATGGCTCTTTTATGGACCATTTTATCTGAGAGTATTAATATGGTTGACAGTGATTTTCTCCATAAACTTTAAATGTGGTTTCATGCTCTCCTGGCTTTTGAGACCATTGACCAGACACCTGGTAGTATCCTGGTTCTTGGGTTTTTCATGTGGTTTTACGTTGTTATTGAACAGTTTTCCTTACTAAATTTTGCTTTTCCTGTTTGACTTCTTTATATGGAAGGGCAACAAGCCATCTATTCAGCAAGCCATCCGTTGTTCCTGAAAGAGAAACTCAAAGAGGAGAAACAAGAAATGGCTGATTCTCCAGGACATGTGTTCCAGGTCATTGGTCATGTCAGTTTTTTTCTGGAAATGTTATATTTTGAAACATTGTTTTTAACTTTATTGTGAAAAACAGTTGCAAACAACAAAAAATTCACATTCTAAAATTAACCAGACCCCAAGACTGTACAACTCTATGTACTTTTATTGGGGAGAGAATCTTTGGAACCTTACATCGACTTTCATGTTTCAGTCCTGAATATATTTTGTAATAATTATCTTCTACCCTGTTCCCCTAAAAGTGTGACAGAATTAGAACTAGAAAAGCAATTATTTTTATATCCTTTTTCAAAGCTTTTGTTCATTAACTGCATGCAGTCCTATCTCAGCACCTGATATTCACCCTGTTTTTGTTCTCTTAACTCTATGTTCTACATAATAACATGTCATAATAACATTGTTTCCATAAATACATATAATTGACTAGATTCTGCATATGAGGGAAAATAATTTCTTGTGGCACTTTATGACCTCACTTATATTACACATTCTAAATCCACATTATCCTCCACATTTTTGTTATATTTTTCTCCTCAACTGCCAAGTATCCCATATTCATTATCCATTCATTTGTAGATGCATGATTAGTTTGATTCCAATACTTTGCTATGGTGAATAGGCAACAGTAAACATGAAACTCTCTATAGTGGGCTGTGAAGTTTTCTGGCCTTATGCCCAGGAGTGACAGGACTGGGGCCACTTTTACTCCTAGCTTTAAGAATTTAATAATCTTCAAACTGATTTTCATTTGAGTTTATTAAATTGCACCCCCCCCACACACACACACAAACAACACAATAAGTTCATAAGGGTTCCTTTCTTCTCACTTCTCTAACATTTGTTATCAGATTGGCAAATGATAGTTATTCTGCTTGGCGTGAGGCAATATTTACAAGTAGTTTTTGTTTATATGTCCATAATGGCACTTTAGGGATCCTAAACAATTTTTGCAACATTTATTGACCATTTGTTACTGTCTTTGAAATATAATCTATTCAGGTCATTTGCCCATTTGTTGATTGGCAGTTTTGTGTCCTTGGGATTTAATTTCTGTAATTTTTGCTAAATTCTAGGTATGAGTCCCTATCTAAAGTGTCGCTGGTACAGATTCTCTCCCATTCTGTGGGTGTCTGAGTGATCTGCTGATTGCTTCCTTTCATGTACACAAACTATTTTCGCGTAGTCTCATCTGTTTATATTTGGATTTTGTTCCTGTGCTATTTGTGTGTTTACTATTCAAAAAGTTAAATATAGATACAATATTTAAAAGCACATTTCCTCATCACAGATTTTTCTTCTGAGACTGGTACAATCTAATCCTGCATGAAACAAACACAGCATCCATAGCAGATGGCCATTTGCAAACAATAATCTGTTTTTGGTTTCATGCATATTGCTTGTAAGAATATTGTGTAAATCCTGTTTCATAGAGTTAAGACGTACATTATAGAGTGACTATGTTAGAAATCATTATTTGAATAGTGGTCTTTACTCATCTACTTCCAAATTTCCTTAAATCTCCTTATATCCAAAAGGAAATCTGTCTGGTCAAACTGCGCTTTGTCTTTCAGAGTCTGTTGACATTCTGCGATGTAGCTGTCAACTTCTCCCAGGAGGAGTGGGAATGCCTGGACTCTGCTCAGAGGGCTTTATATGTTGATGTAATGTTGGAGAATTATAACAACCTGATCTCTGTGGGTGAGCATAGTTTGCTTGTAGAATTCCTAACTCAGGTTTTCTATGTCCCTACTTTATAGTTGTAGGCATTCTGATAAACTATCATGGATATAAGAGAAGACTATGGAAAGTTTGGTAGTAGGAAAAAAACTTTTTTATGATCCCTGAAAAAGAAAAACTCTTTGTTTCTTTTAAGTAAGCCTTTACTCTTAATAGGAATCAGGTTTTCTGAACTGTACTCTTCATGGCTGTTCATTAGTAAGTACAAACACTATGAACCTGGGATTGCATTAAACAGTTTTCATCATTATCTGAGGACATAAATATTTTAATAATTTAATAAATAATAATAAATATTTAAATAAATAATAAATAAAGATGTGCATTCTAAATATAATCCCAAGGACTAATTACTGATTTCTCTAATTTGTTTCATCTTTCACAAAGGCTGTCAGTCTGTTTTTGTAAGAATCTATATAATTAAGGTGAAAAAAATATGTCAACTACTGGGAGCTCTATTCAAAATAGTTGCAGATCGACTTAACAGAAAAATTAAAGAGGCAGTCAAGCTCTAGTAATCTGAATTGTATTTTTTCTAGAGAACTATTGGATATGTGATCCTGTCTATCAACATGTGAAGAATGAAAAGGATTCTTGCCAGTGTTGTAATGACCTTATCAAAATGCTTCATGACCCTTCCAATTATGCACTTTATAAAACAGGAGAAGCTACAGAAAACTCTAATATCTACAGGTGCAGCAATCACGTTGATGCCTCTATGAACTCAGCAAACCTAGATAGACATGAAAGCATGCACAGAGGAGAAGAATCTTATAAATCTAAAGACTGTGAGGAGTCTTTAAATTTATGTTCCAACATTTCTCAAGATGAGAGCCTGTACACTGCAAAGAGAGAAAACAGACAGGGAGAATATGGTGACAATTTCAACTTGGCATATAATCTTTTGCCCCAAACAATCTACATAGGGAAAAAACTACACCAGTGTGGGCAATGTGGTAAATTCTTCAATTTCCCCTCAAACCTCATTATACATGAGAGAATTCATACTGGAGAGAAACCTTACAAGTGCAATGTTTGTGGCAAATCCTTTACCAATTGCTCAAGTCTTGAAAGACATCAGAGAGTTCATACTGGAGAAAAGCCTTACAAATGTGAGGTGTGTGACAAATCCTTTACGGTGATCTCAAATCTTAGAATACATCAGAAAACTCATACTGGGGAGAAACCATACAAATGTAAAGAATGTGACAAATCCTTTACCCAGAGTTCACATCTTAAAAGACATCAGAGAGTTCATACCGGAGAGAAACCTTACAAATGCAAGCTATGTGACAGATCATTTTGTAAGAGCTCAACTCTTCAAGCACATCTGAAAAATCATTCTATGCAGAAAACTTACAGATGCAAAACCTGTGACATATACTTTACCCGGTATTCAAATCTGAAAATACATCAAAGAATTCATCCTAAAGAGAGAACTTACCTTTGTAAGGAATGTGGAAAATATTTCACTAGCAACTCATATCTTAAAATACATCAGAAAATTCACACTGGAGAGAAATCTTACAAATGCAAACACTGTGACAAGACCTTCACCCAGTGTTCAACTCTTAGAACACATTACAGAGTTCATACTCGAGAAAGAAAGCATGTGAAAGGAATGTGAGGTTTGTTTTACTGATTGTTCAACTCTTAGAGCACATCAGAAGATTCATACTGAAGAGAAAAATACTGTTGTAAAGAAGATGACATAGTATTTATATGGCAATACAAATCACATCAGTATACATGATGGAAACATAAAGGTAAAATTGTAAAAGCCTTGAAAGAATCTTAAAATCTTAGGAAAATATTAAAGAGTTTATATTAAATTAAAATCCCACAATTCTGTGTGAATAGCTTTTAAAATTGCCTAGGTATTTTGACTGCATTTATGTCTGTACCTTGTATGTATGCTTCTCCTGTGGAGGCCAAAAGAAGGTATTCGATCCACTGAAGCTTGAGTTATAGGTAGTTGTGGGTTGTATCTGTGTGTTAGCAATTGAAGCTTGGTTCCTTGGAATGGCAGCTAGTGTTCTTAACCATTAAGCTATCTGTCCAACCTCCTGGGGAAAGCTATAATTAAAACATTTACCTTGCTCAATATCCTAAATTTCATGAGAATACCATCCATGGTTGCGGTGGTTTGAAAGAAAATGGCCACTAAAGGGAGCAGCACCGTTAGGAAATGTAGCTTTGTTGGAGTAGCATTGGTCTTGTTGGGTCTCATGCTCAAGATACCACCCAGTGTCTGAGTCCACTTCCTGTTGCCTTGGATCAAGATGTAAGGACTAAACCCCAGCACCATGTCACCCTGTATGCTGCCTTCCTACCATGACGATAATGGACTAATGAAGTATTAGTGAGCCATCCCTATTAAATGTTTTCCTTTGTAAATTTGCCATGGTCATGGGGTCTCCTACCAGCAACAGAAACCCTAACAGGAACAGAAGTATTGCAGTGATAAGCCTGACAATGCTTGAAGGAATGTGGACCTTGGGACTATGTATTTATAAAGTAATTATCTGTTTTAAGTGCTGATTAATGTGACATCCTGGTAGGAGCATGGAAGACAGTGATACTGAGTGATTTTAACTATGAGTACCTGGATTGGGTAGTAAAAAATATAGTAGGTGACCTAGAGATTGTTGTGATATTTTGGTGAAGAATGTGGCTGCCTTTTGCGCTTGTCCAAAGTGTCTGTGTGAGGCTAAAGGGAAGTTTTGGAGTTTGTTAATTTTATTAACAGAAGGCATCTCAAAACAGCCTCATATGACTCTGCCATATAGTTATTAGTGATAGCTCTAATGAATATTTATAATGGAAATGAGCATGTCTAGCAAGGAAAAATACAAAATGTAGAGCAATTTGCAAAGGAAAAGAGCACCAGGGATGGAGTTGAATTCTGTGTTCCAGGAGATAAACAGATTAAGAAATAGAAAAATGGGAGTGGTGACCTCAGGACATCATCCTTCCCAGTTAAGTTTCCAACTTGTGAAAGAAAATTAAAAGAAACTTACAGCCAGATGTACTGATGATACATGCTCTTAATTCCAGCACTGGGAAGGCAGAGCCAGGCAGATCTTATTTGAGACCAGTCTTTTCTACAAAGCAGGTTCCAGAACAACCAGCCTTAGGCAATAAAGGAAATTGTTGAAAGCAAAGCTGATGAAGGGGCCATTTCCAGTCCCAGTAAGCAAGAGAACTCAGCAGCTTTGACCTCATAATTCTGAATTCAAGGGTAGAAGAAATGTATGTGGAACCTTCCTCCTTGAGTAACAAAACTCACCAAGGCCACACATGTGTCCAGGGTGTGCTGAATGTAGGCCCAGAGAGGTTATTGTGTGAAACTGAAGGAGAAGCCTGTATTTCCTTGGAGACCCCAAGATATTAGAGATGCCAGAGTCATGGGATATCTGTTGAAGAAAGCTGCTAACAGGGAGTGGAACCATCCCATGAGAAAGAGAAGTGTGTTGCAGTCAACACAATTGAAGGGAGTTAGAGCTCTGAAGACATTTTGACATCAGATGTGGAAATGCAGTTTGGAGTTTGCCCGGCTTGTTTTGGTCTTGCTTTGTATTTCCACACTTTCTTCCCTGTGTTTTGGAATGGTAATGAGTATCCTGTGCCATTATATGTGATCTGGTTTTGGTGGTGGTGGTGGTGGTTTTTTTTTTTTTTTTTTTTTTTTTTTTACAATGAACGTGATTACATGACTCAGAAGAGACTCTGGACTTTGGATGTTTAAATGTTGTTAGACTGTGATAGAGTGGGATGTTTTGCATTTTGACTGAATGCATTTTTACATTATGATATAGTTACATGCCCTTAGGGACTAGGAAGTCTAATTTGGTGGTTTGAAAGAAAATGTCTGCCATGGTGAGTGGAATTTTAAGGAGGTGTGGGGTGGTTGTGGCCTTGTTGGAGGTAGGGGTCACTGGTTACAGGCTTTGAGTTGTCATGTGAAGCTATGCTCATTGAGATAGTTTACTTCCTTTTGCCTTTGGTTTGTTACAGATTAAAGACAGCTGACCTCATTTTTCTTTTTAATTAAACAATGTTAGATTTTGATCACATTCTCAGCTAGAGAATAACTTATTTGGGTGGTTTTTCCTCAAGAACATTGTGAATTACACATTATAAATTGTTTTCATTGTTCTGAGAATTAATTGATCATAAGATGTTTTGTGGTTTGTTAACTCTCTGTCCATAAACATGTACCATTCCCATGAACATAAAAATATCTGCAAAATTCCACTCTTAAATCACTCTTTTTTTAAAATATTTATTTATTTATGTATGTATTTATTTGTTATGTATGCAATATTCTTTCTGTGTGTGTGCCTGAAGGCCAGAAGAGGGCACCAGACCTCATTACAGATGGTTGTGAGCCACCATGTGGTTGCTGGGAATTGCTCTTAACCGCTGAGCCATCTCTCCAGCCCCTTAAATCACTTTCTTGCTTGATATAAAGAAACTACTCTTGCCTTTAATCTGGGCTGTTTTTATTATCCTACTATGGGAGACTGAAAATAAGACCCGGCCATTAATAAATTTTTGCCTTGCAGTGTCTTGGCGTTTGCTCCTGGTTTTTGACACTAAAACAGGATCAAAATGTAAAGACTCTTAACCTCCAGTACATTTTCTTCCTGAATGCTGCTTTGCTTCCACCATGATGATAATGGAGTAAACATCTGAACTGTAACTGAGCCACCCCAATTAAATGTGTTCATCTTTAATCCCAGCAGCACTCAGGACACAGTGTTGGAAGAATATCTATGAGTATGAGGCTAGACTGATCACATACTGAGTTCCAGGACTGGTAGGACTACATAAACCCTGTCTCAAAAAGAATCATAAGGACAGAATGTAATATCAAAATTTTGACAAAGCCTTTGTTTTTCCTCTAGTTTTGTTGTACATTGAAAAGGCATGCTTTTGACACCATATAAAAGTGAACCATACCTTATTGTTCATTGGAAGTTCCACCTCCAAATACATTCAATTTGACTATTCCTTTGCCTAGTAAAGAAAACACAAAATGTTCCAATAAATTTTCATCTTTTATTCACCTTCAAAATCTTCAAACTATAATCAAACCACACAAATATCAAGACAGCGAGAAACTGTAGGGTTAAGATGCGAATGTGAAAACATGTACATGAATTCATTTAGTTTACAAATGACCAAGATCAGGGCTGGAGAGATGGTTCAGTGTTTGCTCTTCCATGGGTCCCTGGTTTGATTCACATCATTTAACATGGTAGCTCCCAACTATGTGACTTGTACCTGAGGATCTGGTTCCTTCTAAATTATGCATATAAGCCCAGCAGTGCTTTAATCGCACACCTTTAATCCCAGCACTCGGAAGGCAGGCGGATCTCTGTGAGTTTGAGGCCAGCCTGGTCTACAAGAGCTAGTTCCAGGACAGGAACCAAAAGCTACGGAGAAACCCTGTCTCGAAAATCCAAAAAAAAAAAAAAAAAGAAATTATGCACATAATTCGCTTATATACTCCATAGACACATGCAGGCAAAACACCCATACATATAGAAGTGGGACCATCCCCCAACCAAGATGTAATGATAATACCCTCATTCTTCCAGAACTGTTTGTTCTTGGTACTTTTTGAACAGCAATTTCAGTGTGGATTATTTACTGCCAAATATACGGGGAGGCTTCCTTCACTAAAGTTGATTGTACAAATCTTAATGAGGATGAATAATTCAATAACAGATTAGTGATATGATCATTAACAAAACGTTATGTTCTGCCCTTGAACCAGTAATCTCAACCCATGATCTTCTACCATGTTTGCTGTTTCAGGCAAGAATTCCTTTCTGTGGAACTGGAATCAGTCCTATTGAGATTAGGGCTAATTTTGCCCATAAGCAATTGTGCCAGTATTGTACCACTGCATGCATCTTATGTTGGTTGTTATTGTAGATTGCAGGTTACAGTGGTAAGATCATTGACATCCTTTCCCTGACTGGAGCCCACACAGGACCTTGCAGGGTTACAATAGCCAGCAGAGAGCTTTCCTTCACAAGTTCAAGATGGCCCTCTTGCAACCAAAATGTTTGGAGTCTTCAGCACCACCATGTACTTAGTGACAAAGAAAGCACTGACAATGACCTGTTTTGCTTGGTTTAACAATGGGGACCAGTAAGTCCTAGGCAGATAGACATTAGCTGCTGGTTCAGAGTTTCATTTAATAGTTCTGGTGTCTAGGAGCAGGACTATTTACCCATGTGGAAACTTCTGTTCAAATTGTAAAATCATATTTACTTACATAAATTACATTTAACTTGTAAGACATTTCCATGAGACTACTTCATATATCCTTACTAATTCTCTAATTGGGTCACACTATTTTTATTCATTTTTTAAAACATCTAGATTGATTTCAGAAGTTGACTCGAGTTCTCTCTCGCACAGCAATGTATTAACTTCCTTTTCCCACATTTATACCAACATTAGTTATTTCAAGGCCTATACAAGGATAAAAAAAAAGCCCTTTCTGGAATGAAAAATACTTTGCTCATTGCCTGCTTGCTCTATCTTTGCTAATACATCCATTTCTTCAGTGGCATTAAAACCTACTTTGGAATTTCAGCATGAGGAATATTCCTCATGATTGACACTGTAGCTAGGGCAGCATGGAAACTTAAAGGAGTCCTAGTCCTCATTTTCCTGGCAGGTATATAGCTTGTTCATTTTGGTTTTACTTTGGGTTGTTGTTTGTTCATTTGTTTTATTTTTGTTTTGCTTTGTTTGTTTGTTTGTTTTTTTAAGACAGACAGACCTCTGTAGCTTTGGAGCCTGTTCTAGAACTAACTCTTGTAGATCAGGCTTGTTTTGCTGTTTACATATTATTAATTTCTGCCCATTATATAATTAGAACATATCTCCCTGATGTTTCTCCTGCCAAATCCTCTCATATACCCTCTTTGGTCTCTTTCAAATCCATAACTTTTTATTGTTTTTACATATACATATCTACACACATATATATCTAAGTAAACTACTCAGTCCATATAATGTTATTTGTTTTCCTGGTTGAGCATTTGGTATTAAATAACCAATTGGTGTGCTCATCCGTGGGAGACACTATTTTCCCTGCTATAAACATTTCCCAGTTGCCTGTCCCTCTATAGTTGAGGCCTTTGGACTTTTTCCCATCGACTCTGGTGTACCTATTGTTTCTGTCTTTGTTCAGCTGGTTTTTGGGTGGACATATTCTTGAGATTTTAGAGATAAAGCTTCTGGCATTATTAGGTGTGATGGTTACTCTTGACTACATCTGGAATGAACTACAGTTCAAGAAATTGAGGGCATACCTTATTACTTTGCCTTGTTTTGAGTTGAGTCAATATACCTTTGAGGGAGGGAGGAAGACACACACCTTTGATCCAAGTCTTGAGGATCAAACATACACCTTGAATCTGGACTACATCTGCTGGAAGCCTATACAAGGACAAAAAAAAAAAAAGCTTTTTCTGGAATGAAAAATACTTTGCTCATTGCCTGCTTGCTCTCGCTTTGCTAATACATCCATTTCTTCAGTGGCATTGAAACCTACTTTGGAATTTCAACATGTAGTGTAAACCAGCTGAGACAAGTAGCCTTGTGGACTGATCAACTCCTGGATTATTTGGCTTTCTGTTCACAGTCAACCATTGTTGGATTAGCTGGACAGCAGCCTGTAAGTCATTCTAATAAATACTCTTTATTTATCAATATATAGAGGGATATGTAACTATAGATCCTGAGAGAGATGTAGGGGGCAGATACACAGAGATTTATTTTAAAAGTTAGGTTATTCTAGCAAACCCCGACTAATACAGATTTGGGTACCAAAAGTGACTTCTTAAAATACCATAAAGGGCAACAAAGACATAAGTGATGAAATTGACTGGCTCCAAATATGAATAAAGTATAAAGGTTCCTAATTGTGCTCTGGTAGAGAATCTTCCCTTCAGCAGTCATTAGTTGACAAAATCAAACTGAGACCCTCATAAAATGAGCTGTACTGCATTGAAAAGTTTCAGCCTCAGAGGTGTCAGTGGTTAGTGTGTAACTTGGAATGGGGATGTGGGATGGGATCCTATTGAAGCTGAGACCTTGAAAACTCAGATTCTCAAGGGCTTAGCTGAGGAAGTAGTAATCCTCAGCCCCAACCCCCTAAAACATTGCCCTTTTTATCTTTCACTTAGGAAAGTAATCCTTCAGTATCTAGGAAACCAGGATTGACTTTCTCTGAAGAATATGCCACTGAAGACTATCGATGTACTTCAAGGTTCACCAATAATTGCCTCTAAGCCTATAACCAGACTCAAGCAAAGCAGGTTCCTAGAAGGGTGACAGAAAGCGTAGTCCATGAACAGCTGTGCTACACTTCTAAAGAAATTAATGATTTTGTTAATTCATTCAAGCAAATGGGATAATAGTGGAAGGAACATATAGCTAGATCAGGCAGAATATTTTGATATGGACCCCCTGAATGGAGATTCTGGGTTTAATATGGATGCTGGCAGGGGAAAAAAAAGAAAGAAAGAAAAAAAAATTGCTTTCTCCGAATGGTTGGCTGAAGCATTTGTCAAAAGATATCCTACTGGGAAAGAGTTGGAGATGTCTGATATCCCTTGGATTAGTGTTGATGAAGGGCTTTTAAGGCTCAAGAAAATTTCAATAGTACGATGTCTTGGGATTTCTCTTACTGTGAAGAGATACCATGACCATGACAAATCTTCTAAAAGAAAACATTTAATTGAGATGTCAGCTTACAGTTTCAGAGGTTCATTATCATCATGATGGGATCTTGATGTGCAGGTAAACATGATGCTGGAGAAGGAGCTGTTACATATTGCTATGCAGGCAACAGGAAGTAGACTTTCTCACTGGGTGTGGCTTGAGCATATATGAACTATCCAAGCCCACCTCTACATTGATACACATTCTCCAACAAGACCACACCTAGACCAGCAATATCATACTTCATAGTAATGCCACTTCCTCTGGAGGCCATTTTCTTTCAAACCACCACAGTGGGTGTGCTGTGGAAACCAAATCCCACACCAAGGGAAGGCCCATAAGGCATGCCCTTCACAATTCATATAAAATGCAAACGGATGAGAGGGGCACCAGCACATTTTAAAAGCTTTGTTGTCTCCCCCCCCATTTTTTTATTGTTCCAGGCCTTAGGGTTGGAGGTGTTGCTGCTCAATTCAATGAATTAAATACAATAGGTTGCTCTTAAAAATAGGGCCCCTGAGATAGGAGGGACCAGATAGCAACACTAAATCACCAAAGGCAAGGTGGTTGTGGTTATTGTAATGAGCAGCACGGACAAAGATTAGACAATTATGAACATTTCCGTAATTGCCTAGCCAGTGATGGTTAGTATGGGCAAAATGAATTTTATGGTGGCATGACTCATATGGACTTTTTGGTACTATTAAGTCATGGTGTTTCCAGGCACCAACTAGACAAGAGGCATACTAAATTTGTGTTTGCTTTAAATAAGCAGAAAAATTCTCAAGAATCTTTACTTCCATGTGTTACTCCAGTCTAATAGCCAAGTGGCCCAGAAAGCTGCTCGCTTCATATGGGGTAGAGAATGGGAAAAGGCTCTTCAACAGGTTCAGGCTGCTTTGTTGGCTGATATATAACTGGTGTCATAGGATCCAGCAGACCCAAGAGTATGTGATTGGGTGTCAGTGGCAGGTAAGGATGCTTGCTGTTTGGTGCCTTTGGCAGGCCCCTAGAAATGAATCACAGATGTAGTGATTAGGTGAGCAGGCCTGCTTTTTGTCCTGCCCAGCTCCCTCATGGTTAGCTTTACACCCAAAATAACAACACACAAATTGTATTCATTTAAACATGGCTTGGCCCATTATATCTAGCCTCTTCTTGGCTAACTCTCATAACTTGATTAACCCATTTCTAATACTCTGTGTAGCACCATGAGGTGGTGGCTTACCAGGAAAGATTCAGCATGTCTGATCTGGCAGCTGGCTCCATTGTGGTCTGGCCTCACTTCCCTTCTTCCCAGCATTCTGTTCTGTCTACTCCACCCACCTATGTTCTGACCTAACCAGTGAAAGCAACAGATAGACAAATGACCTTCCCACATCACACAGAAGAGACCATTGGGATTTTGGAGCAAGGCTTTACCATCATCTCCAGACAACTATTCTCCCTTTGTAAAACAGCCGTTGGAGTCAGAACAGGAAAGAGACCCAACTGCCCTTTTAACCCACCCATGTCCCCCGTTAGGATCTGAAAGAACCAAGCTGCTGACTCTCTTCCAGCTCTACCACCCACGCCTGCTACTCTGCCTCTACAAATAAATAATAAAATAATAAAAAACAGGCAGATATCCAATGCTCAAGTGAACATCACATTAATCAGAAGAACAGGTGCAGATCTTGCAAGTTGGAAAAGCAAATACATGCCACATCAATCTAAAGACCCTTTTTTACTCTCTCAGTGACACCCCATACTATCCTTAATCCCTATTCCCCTCCTCATCACTTGCCCTACCCCCAACACAGGCAGAGGCCCTTTGCCAAGCTAATTAGCTACCTGCTAATTAGTGCAGCCCCTAACTTGGATGGAGACTTTATGCTGGCCTAGAGATCATGCTGAGAGTCAGAAATTCAAACCATGAAGAAAGCCAGGAAAACTAACAATTGGAGGAAATAAATCCGTTGCAGAAAATAAATAGGAACAGGTAAAGGAAGTGAATAAAACTGTTGAAGACCTGATAATAGAAATAGAAGCAATAAAGAAAACAAACAGAATTTTGGAAGGTGAAAAATCTAGGTAAGTAAATAGGAACTATAGACAGAATCATCATTAATAAAGTAAAAATCACAGTAAATAGGAACTATAGACAGAATCATTAATAAAGTAAAAAAATCACAGGCCATTGGTAATACGATACAAGAAATAGAGATGTTGGTTAAAGAAAATATGTAATCTAAGAAATTCCTTTTATAAAACATTCAGGAAATCTGCAACAGTATGAAATGACCAAGTCCAAGAATAATAGAAATAGATGAAGGAGAAAAACCCCAGCTCAAGAGCCCAGATATTATTTTTAACAAACTCATAGAGGAAAATTTTCCAAACCTAAAGAAGGAGATGCTGCTAAAGTACAAGAAGCTTACAGGGCACCAAATAGATTAGACCAGAAAAGAAAGTTCCCATACCACATAATAATGAAAATACTGAACATATGGAATAAAAAAAATATTAAAAGCTTCAAGGGGGAAAGGTCAAGTAACATAAAGGCAAAGCTATTAGGATTACACCTGACTTCTCAACAGATGCTCTAAAAGCCAGAAAGGCCTGCACAAATATCTTGTGACTCTGAGAGACCACCAATGGAAACCCAGCCTACTATACCCAGCAAAACTGTCAACCACCATGAATAGAGAAAATAAGATATTCCATGACAAAGTCAAATTTAAACAATATCTATCTACCAATCCAGGTGCACACAAGGTACTAGATAGAAAACTCCAAGGAGGTTAACTACACCCATGAAAACACAGGAAATAAACAATTTTACACTGTAAAGGGAGAATGCTCATTCATTTTACAGCTACACAGTCCCAAATAATCACACAGAAGCTATGTTATTTACAACACAGTTTGACCTATTGGTGAATTCCTATCGAGCTCTTACATCTTAACCCATTTCTATTAATTTGTGTATCACCATGAGGCTGTGGCCTACTGGTAAGGTTCTGGTGTCTTTCTCCTTCGACAGCAATATGGTATCTCTTTGACTCTGCCTTCTCTCTCTCTGTTCCAGCGTGGCTCTATTCTGCTCTGCCATAGATGAAAGCAACTTGTTTATTAGCCAGTGGTAATAAAAACTATTCACAGCATACAGAAGGGAATTCTACATCATCACACCAGCAAAACCAAAAGAAGGGAAGCACATAAACACACAAACACCACCACCACCAAAATAATAGGAATTAATCATTTGTTATTAATATATCTCAATGTCAATATATTCAACCCCCAATAAAAGTACAAGGCTAACAGAATGGATATGAAAACAGGATCCACTCTTCTGCTACATACAATAAACACACACTGAAGATAAATATTACCTCAGAGTAGAATGGAAAAATGTTTTCTAAGCAGATCAACCCAAGAAGCAAGCTGGTTTAGGTATTCTAATATCTAAAAAGTAGACTTCAAACAGATTTACCAAAAGAGATGAAGAAGGGCACTTCATAATCCTCAAAGGAAAAATTTATCAAGATGATGTCTCAATTTTCAACATCTCTACCGGTAATGCAAGGGCACCCACATTTGTAAACAAAACATTACTAAAGTTTAAATCATATTCTGAAACTTACACATTAATAAGCTCCAATGCCCCACTCTCGCTAGTATACAGGTCGTTCACAAAAACTAAAATGGAAATAATGGCACAAACAGACATTATGAATCAAATGGAACCAAACATATCTACAAAACATTTCATCTAAACACAAAAGGATATACTTTCATCTTTGCACCTCATGGAACTTGTTCCAAAATTGGCCACAAACTCAGTTACAAAGTCTCAACAGATATTTAAAATTGAAATAACCCCTTGTACCTTAGCAGACCACCATGGATCAAAGCTGGATTTCAACAACAACAGAAACAACAGAAAGCCTGCATGCTTGTGGAAACTGAACAACTGTCTCCTGCATTACTACTGGGTCATGGAAGGCATAAAGAAATAAGGGGCTGGAGAGATGGCTCAGTGGTTAAAAGCATTGCCTGCTCTTCCAAAGGTCCCGAGTTCAATTCCCAGCAACTACATGGTGGCTCACAGCCATCTGTAAAGAGGTCTGGCGCCCTCTTCTGGCCGTCAGGCATGCACACAGACTATCGGATACATGATAAATAAATAAATATTTTAAAAAAATAAGTTAAAGACTTTCTAGAATTTAATGAAAATGAAAAGACAATATACCCACCTTACGGGTCATGATGAAAGTGATGCTACAAGGAAAGTACATAGCACTAAGTGCTTTCATGAAGATTTGGAGTGATTCCATACTAGCAGGTTAACAGCAACCTTAAAGCTCTAGGATAAAAAACATTCACACCTAAGATGAATATGTGGCTTGATATAAACTGAGGACTACATTAATAAAGAAGAAACCAAGAGAACAATACAAAGAACCAATGAAACAAATTGGGTCTTTGAGAAAATGAATAAGATAGACAAAACTCTTATCCAAACTAAAAGACACACAAAGAATATCAAATTAGCTGGCACTCCCAGCCCTCGGGAGGCAGAGGTAGGCAGATCTCTGTGAGTTCAAGGTCAGCCTGGTCTACAAGAGCTAGTTCCAGGACAAGCTACAAAGCTACAAAGAAACCCTGTCTCAAAAAAACTACACACACAAACAGAATATCAAATTAACAAAAGCGAAAGGGGGAAGCATAAGAACAGACAGAAAATCCAAAGAGCACCTGATTTTCGATAAAGGAGCTAAAAGTATACAATGGAAAAAAGAGAGCATCTTCAACAAATTGTGCTGGCAAAACTGGATGTCAATCTGTAGAAAAATGAAAATAGATCCATATCTATCACCATGCACAAAACTCAAGTCCAAGTGGATTAAAGACCTCAATATCAGTCCGAACACACTGAACCTGATAGAAGAGAAAGTGGGAAGTACTCTACAACACGTGGGCACAGGAGACCACTTCTTACGTATAACCCCAGCAGCACAGTCATTAAGGGCAACATTGAATAAATGGGACCTCCTGAGACTGAGAAGCTTCTGTAAAGCAAAGGACACTGTCGCTAAGACAGAAAGGCAACCCACTGACTGGGAGAAAATCTTCACCAACCCTGCAACTGACAAAGGTCTGATCTCCAAAATATATAAAGAACTCAAGAAACTAGACCGTAAAAGGCTAATCAACCCAATTATAAAATGGGGCTCTGAGCTGAACAGAGATCTCTCAACAGAAGAAGTTCAAATGGCCAAAAGACACCTAAAGTCATGCTCAACTTCCTTAGCGATCAGGGAAATGCAAATCAAGACAACTTTAAGATACCATCTTACACCTGTCAGAATGGCTAAAATCAAAAACACCAATGATAGCCTTTGCTGGAGAGGTTGTGGAGAAAGGGGTACACTCATCCATTGCTGGTGGGAATGCAAACTTGTGCAACCACTCTGGAAAGCAGTGTGGAGGTTTCTCAGGAAGTTCGGAATCAACCTACCCATGGACCCAGCAATACCACTCTTGGGAATATACCCAAGAGAGGCCGTATCATACAACAAAAGTATATGCTCTACTATGTTCATAGCAGCATTGTTTGTAATAGCCAGAACCTGGAAACAACCTAGATGCCCTTCAATTGAAGAATGGATGAAGAAAGTATGGAATATGTACATATTAGAGTACTACTCAGCAGTAAAAAACAAGGACTTCTTGAAGTTTGCAGGCAAATGGATGGAAATTGAAAACACTATCCTGAGTGAGGTAAGCCAGACCCAAAAAGAGGAACATGGGATGTACTCACTCATATTTGGTTTCTAGCCATAAATAAAGGACATTGAGCCTATAATTCGGGTTCTTAGAGAAGCCAAATAAGAAGGAGAACCCAAAGAAAAACATATAGGCATCCTCCTGAATATCAACCTTCATCAGGCGATGAAAGGAGACAGAGACAAAGACCCACGTTGGAGCACCAGACTGAAATCTCAAGGTCCAAGTCAGGAGCGGAAGGAGAGACAGCACGAGCAGGGAGCTCAGGACCGCAAGGGGTGCACCCACACACTGAGACAGTGGGGATGTTCTGTCGGGAACTCACCAAGGCCAGTTGGCCTGGGTCTGAAAAAGCCTGGGTTAAAACCGGCCTCGCTGAACATAGCGGACAATGAGGACTACTGAGACCTCAAGAACAATGGCAATGGGTTTTTGATCCTACTGCACCTATTGGCTTTGTGGGAGCCTAGGCAGTTTGGATGCTCACCTTACTAGACCTGGATAGAGGTGGGTGGTCCTTGGACTTCCCACAAGGCAGGGAACCATGATTGCTCTTTTGGTGGACGAGGAAGGGGGATTTGACTGGGGAAAGGGGAAGGGAAGGGGAGGCGGCGGTAGGGAAGAGACAGAAATCTTTAATTAATAAATAAATAAATAAATAAATAAATAAATAAATAAATAAAAAGAACCCTGGTGGCACACAAACCATATTCAAACTACAGCAATAACATAAGCATATGTGATACATATGCTGTTTTATGATAATAATTTTAGTCAATATAAAAAGAAAATTATTTACCATTGACTATTTTCCATCATAATTCACCACAATTTTGTCCTAACATCTGTTCTTCTGTATGAACGTGTCCTTCAGGCTGTCTTTCACTGTGATGTATACAATACAACCTTAAGTTCTTAAAAGAGACATGGAAGAGTGTTTTGGTTTTTTTTTTTTCTGCTTCTTTTTGGAATGAAACTGCTCCTTAAACTAGTGTTATCCCAACACGACTGGAATCACTGCCAGTTTTCAAGTGTAAAATGGCCTTGTCTTTCTCTGACATATATTTCTCTGACAGTTCTGGCTTCCGTTATTTGTTTTCAATACTAATAAAAGTGAGCTAAATGATGCTAAAAAAAAAGAACCAATAAGTCATATTTATAAAACCTGTACTCCATAAAATTAGAAAAATTTTAAAAAGTACAATTTTATCAATATATATGATATTACTTACCAAAGCTAAATAAAGATCAGTTAAATAAATAATTTAAATACACTTATAACACCTAAAGAAATAGAGGCAGTCATTAAAACTCTCCCAAATTAAAAAAAAATTCCAGGGCCAGATGATTTTAATACAGAATTTTACCAGACTTCCAAAAATAGCTAATGCCAGGACTCCTCATATTTTTCCACAAAACAGAAACAGAAGAAACACTGCCAATTTCATTTTATGCTGACACAGTCACCCTGATAACCAAAGCACACAAAGGTTCCACAAAGAGAATTATAGATCAATTTCCCTCATGAACATTGATGCAATAATACCCAACAAAATACTCAAAAATGGAACCCAAGACCACATCAAGAAGATAATTCACCATGATAAAGTTGGCTTGATCCCAGAGATGCAAGGATGGTTCAAGATACAAAAATCTGTCAATGTAATCTACCATATAAACAAACTGAAAGAAAAACCCACATGTTCATCTAATTAGATGCTGAAAAAGCCTTAGACAGGGGCTGGAGAGATGGCTCAGAGGTTAAGAGCACTGACTGCTCTTCCAGAGGTCCTGAGTTTGATTCCCAGCAACCACATAGTGGCTCACAACCATCTGTAATGAGATCTGGTGCCCCCTTCTGGCCTGAGGGCATGGAGGCTGAACACTGTGTACATAATAAATAAATAAATCTTTAAAAAAATGAAAAAGCTTTAGACAATATCAAACATTCCTTCGTGATAAAATACTTGGAGATATCAGGGGTACAAGGGACATACCTAAACATAATAACAGCAATTCTTTAAAAATATTTATTTATTTATTATGTATAAGATATTCTGTCTGTGTGCATGCATGACGGCCAGAAGAGGGCGCCAGACCTCCTCACAGATGGCTGTGAGCCACCATGTGGCTGCTGGGAATTGAACTCAGGACCTTTGGAAGAGCAGGCAATGCTCTCAACCACTGAGCCATCTCTCCAGCCCCAATAAAAGCAATTTTATTATGTAAGCAAACTGATAGCCAACATCAAATTAAGTGGACAGACTCTTAAAGCAATTCCACTAAAATAAGAAACAAGACAAGGCTGTCCATTTTCTCCAGATCAATTCATAATACTACTTGAGGTTCTAGCTAGATTAACAACTAAAGGAGATCAAGGGGATACAAATTGGAAAGGAAGAAATCAAAGTATCATTATTCACAGATCGTATGATACTTTACAAAAGAAACCTATAAAATTCTATGAGGGAACTCCTACAGCTGATAAATACCTTCATTGAAGTAACTGCATGCAAGATTAACTCAAAAATCTGTGGCCACCATACATGCATGTGTATGTGTGTATACAAGCATGTATGTGTGCATACATATGTGTGTATACATGTGTACATATGCACATATATATACATACACACATACATAATTGTCATATATATATATAGACAAATGAACTGAGAAAGAAATCAGGGAAACAACACCCTCTACAAGAATCACAAATAATACATGTTGGGGTAACTCTGACTAAGTAAGTGTAGGAACTTCAAATCTTTTAAGAAAGAAATTGAAAAAGATAGCAGAAGATGGAAAGATCTCCCATGTTCAGGGATTGGTAGGATTAACATAGTAAAAATGGCAGTCTTACAAAAAACAATATACAGATTCCATACAATCCTCATCAAAATTCGAACACTTTTTTTTGTTTTTTGTTTTTTTTTTTTGTTTTTGTTTTTCGAGACAGGGTTTCTCTGCGGCTTTGAAGCCTGTCCTGGAACTAGCTCTTGTAGACCAGGCTGGCCTCGAACTCACAGAGATCCGCCTGCCTCTGCCTCCCAAGTGCTGGGATTAAAGGCGTGCACCACCAACGCCCGGCTTTGAACACAATTTTTATAGACCTTGAAAGAACAATACTCAATTTCATATGGAATAAAGCATGATGGATAGCTAAAGCAATCTTGTTATATTAAGTACAGAGTAATGGTAATAAAAACCTTCTGGTATTTGCATAAAAACAGCCAGGTTGATCAAATCAAAGACCCAATTGTAAATGCACACCCAACAGACACCTGAGTTTTGATAAAGAAGTGAGAAATATACAATGGAAAAAAGAAAGCATCTTCAACAAATGGTGCTGGTCTAACTGGATGTCCACATAGACATCCAGTGCAAATAGATTCATATCTATCACTTTGCATAAAACTCAAGACCAAGTAGATAAAAGACCTAAACATAAAACCAGATACCCTGAATCTGATAGACGAAAAAGTAACAAATAGTCGTGAACACATTGATACAGGAAATAACTTCCTAAAGAGAACGCTGATAGCACAGGCACTTTATCAACAATTGATAAAGGGAAGCTCCTTGTAGGGATAAGTCCCGCCCCTTAGGAGGCATGTTCGCCTCGGGCTAATGTTAGCCTATAAATTTGGCGAGCATGCTCCCAGACGCTCCTTCTGCTTTCCTGGTCTCCGTGGGAATGGCGGTTTTGTAAGTCTATTTCCCCCATTAAAGCTGCCTGCATTCGTTACAATCTGTTTACATTCCTTTATGCCCTCCCTTCCTCAGCCGCAGTCTGTGCCTTGCAGCAGCCTTGTAGCCTGTGCCTTGTGCGTGGAGCCAGCAGTTTAATATAAATTATCACGCACTGGCTTTTCTTGCTGCAGTTCTTTATATTGTTTTTAGACACCTCAGATTGACTTCAAGTCCCCATGCACCCTATCGTCTACCTCCCCACGTGGATTTAAAGTCCACAGGCCCACGTAGTCTCTGCCTGCGTGGTTTACTCTTTTCTGAGTCGTTTTAAAATCTCCCTTGCAAGTAAAGCTCTTAAGTGGTGCAAACCAGAGCACGAGGTTGCCAGTTGCGGAAGTTGCAACCTCTCAGGGTGACTCTGTCACGTGGAGGCATACATGGCTTCTGGGTTACTCTTCTCTACCCCTGGATTCTGGGTTTATGGTTCCGTGTATGCCATTTTTTGTTTAGTTCGTGACTTAGGCCCCAGTGCCGAGTACAGAGTAATGGTAATAAAAACCTTCTGGTATTTGCATAAAAACAGACAGGTTGATCAAATCAAAGACCCAATTGTAAATGCACACCCAACAGACACCTGAGTTTTGATAAAGAAGTGAGAAATATACAATGGAAAAAAGAAAAGAAAAAAGAAGAGAAAAGAAAAGAAAAAAAAAAGAAAGGCCTTCAGGCCCATAATATCCAGAGAGGCAGGACGATCTCTGAGGCCGGCCGGGCAGTGGTGGCATACGCCTTTAATCCCAGCACTCGGGAGGCAGAGGCAGGCGGATCTCTGTGAGTTCGAGGCCGGCCAGGTCTACAAGAGCTAGTTCCAGAACAGGCTCCAAAACCAGAGATCACCACTGGCAGGAACCATTTGTTGCAGGTAAAAAAATTTTTCTTTTATAAATAAAATGTCTGAACACGTTACCATTCAAGAATTTAACAGTTTTTTAAATTATACCATGTGGGAGATTTTACAAGAGGTGTCTATCACTCCACATCTATGGATCCTTCTGGGATTAGTAGTTTTCCTTGGCACTAAATGGTTTGATAGAAATATGATAAAGTCTTTACAAGACGAATCCAGGATTCTTAAGGCAGAGGTTGAACGCTTAAAAACAATTGAGAATGACAACAAGAATCAGTTTGAAGTTCTCCAGAAAGAGAACAGATCTTTGTTTAACATGACTCGATCAACTGAGCAAAATTTAAAAAAGGTACAGGCTGATATTAAGGAGAAACTCATTACTATGGAAGAGGGAACAGCTGAATTGGATCGTAAGCTCCAGTTCCTTTCTGTAGGAACTGAAACATTACAGGCTGATATTAAGGAGAAATTCATTACTATGGAAGAGGTAACAGATGATTTAGATCGTAAGCTTCAGTACCTTTCTGTAGGAACTGAAACATTAACTGAGAGAATCAAAACTGCTGAATGTGACAATCGGATTTTGTCTAAGGCTTATGACAGATTGGCAGAAAGATTGTCAATACAAGAAGGCACAGTTTATGCCATAAAAAATTATATCCAGGGGGCTGGAGAGATGGCTCAGTGGTTAAGAGCATTGCCTGCTCTTCCAAAGGTATTGAGTTCAATTCCCAGCAACCACATGGTGGCTCACAACCTTCTGTAATGAGGTCTGGTGCCCTCTTCTGGCCTGCAGACATACACACAGACAGAATATTGTATACTAAATAAATAAATAAATATTTAAAAAAAATTATATCCAAAGATGAGATGTTATCTCTAATGAACAAACTTCATACTTTATAATTCTCAATGAAGGCTTTGGAACATAATTCTGGACAGGAGATTCAGACATTGCAGAAGGCAATGGTGAATAGAATTGAAAAGATTGAGGAATTTCTAAATTCTGATGTAGAAGAGCAAAGGGTAGAAAGGAAATTTTTAACTACATCTGTGGGTAAATCTCTTCAGGACAATTTCCACAAAGCTCTACCTACAGCTCTACCTGCCTTTCCAGTAATAACAACAGAAAAGGTGATTGGTTCCAGAAACCCTAGGGTCATTAAGGAAGATACATGGGAGCCTGTCCATATGAATGATCTCAAAGAAATTAAACAGTATTTAGTATAGATAGTATAATCTTCAGCCTCTTTAAAGAACTGTAGAAAATGGCCTTTAATCTAACCTAGAATTCTGTGCCAACGAGACACAATTACTCCTGGCAATGCCACTCTACTCCCGAGAGAACGTTGAGCACCAAAGACACTCCACTGGGAGCTTGTCTTCTTGGCAGAACTGGCCTTTGGGTTAAGAAAAGCCCATACCTCAACCACTGACAGAGATACAGAGCGTGCATCAATGGATAAAACAGGACTGTCATATCCTGCCAAGACAGGGTAAGATAGTTTTGAAAAGTTCCTTGCCTTTAATAGTGGTATGTCAGTTATGTTAGGCCTTAGCCAAAGTTGGTTGACTCAACACTGCAAACGAGACTTTGGGTGATTGCCCAGGTAGTCAGTTGTCTCTGTCAATTGTTGCACATTTTGGATATATCTCATTTGTTAAGTAATATTTATTCCCTTCTCGGATCTTTGACTGAGTTGAAGATTATATAATTGTAGTTACTCTCTACATTATTTAGACTCCTTGAGATAGAATGTTTCGCAAAACTTTTGATTCTCAATATTATTTGTTATTATTGTATATAGTTGTATTTGGTTTAGTTCTGTCTTATTTAGAAAAAAAAGGGGAGCTATAGGGATAAGTCCCGCCCCTTAGGAGGCGTGTTCGCCTCGGGCTAATGTTAGCCTATAAATTTGGCGAGCATGTTCCCAGACACTCCTTCTGCTTTCCTGGTCTCCACAGGAACGGTGGTTCTGTAAGTCTATTTCCCCCATTTAAGCTGTCTGCATTCGTTACAATCTGTTTGCATTCGTTTACGCCATTACAGCTCCTGAAACTGGAAACCTTCTTCTGGCCAAGAACACTGTCACTAGGACAAACTGCGAATTCACAAACTGGAAACAGATTTTCACCAACTCCACATCTGACTGATGGTGAATATTCAAAATAAATAAAGAACTCATGAAAGTAGACATCAAATAATCCAATTTTAAAAATGGGGACGATGATCTAAACAGAGAATTCTTCATAGAGAAATACCAAATGACTGGGAAACTATTAAATAAATGTTCAACATCCTTAACTTTCAGGAAAATGCAAATCAAAACGACTCTGAGATTTCATCTTACACCTGTCAGAATGGCTAAGATCAAAAATACAAGTGACAGCTCATTCTAGTGGAAAAAGGGACTACTCCTGTGCTGGTGGGAGTGAAATTTTGTACAGCAACTTTGTCAATGTGGTAGTTCCTCAGAAAACTGGGAATCAATCTACCTCAAGACCCAGCCATACCATTCTTGGGCATATATCCAAAGGATGGTCATATTTGCTCAACCATGTACATAGCAGCTTTATTCGTAATAGCCAGAAACTGGAAACAACCTAGATGATCCTCAACATTTTATATTACAACATTAGTCACGATCAGAGACTCTACACTGCAAAGAAAAAGCACAAACAGGAAGAACATAATATCCATTTTGGCTCTTCATATACACTTACATTTGGGGTGCCTTTGGAGCCTCTGTGGCCAATAAATGCTAGGCAGAGCCATAGACAGAATGAGCTGACTTTTTAGGTCTGCGACCACATACCGTGCTTATTTCCTGCATCTGGGACAGCAAAAGTCTCCGCTTTCACCATTGCATTTAAACAAAATTGCATTTTATCTTAAAAGCACCTTTAGCATGAGTTGCAAAAGAAAAACTTGTTTTTGAGTTAGTAAAATGTCCATCTAGTGACTAAAATAGTATAGGGCGGAATAAACTCTGCACTGGGCTGTTAGCGATGTGCTAACATTCTGGAGACACTTTTTTTTTTTTTTTTCAAAATCCATGTTCCTAAAAATGCCTCTTCCCAAGGCACAATTGGAGTATTTGGTTTTGACTTGTCTGTGTTGACGATGGGACCCTGACATCTGAATTTAGTCTTTTAGAATTAAGTCTGTAACCCGGGACGCTGGTAGTCAAGTCAAGGTTAGGCTGCCCATCGTTTATCTGGAGGGTTCAGAACTCCGTGTGGGGGTCAGATATTGGAGTGCAGCGTCCTAGTAGATCCAGTTTTGGTCTAGTCAGGCAGCAAGCATATGGGATGCTGTGCAGAGCAGGTCCAAGGCAATCTGACAGCTGGAGCTTGTGGAAGGCAAGAGTGGGAGGGACGGTTCGTGTGGCTGGAATGCTCACCTTGAAACAGAGGTTAACCTTTATTTAGGTGGGTGTAGAGGAAGCTTGGAGAATGCAAAGGGTTAAAAAGGAAAGAAGCTAAAACACCCAGTGAGTGAGTCCAGGAAAGTTGAACAGATGAGTCAAACCCAGAAGTACCGAGTACCCATTCTCTCTTGTTGCTAGGGGGCCTGCACAGTGGGGAATCCCGTTGTGCAGACCTGGATACAGAGGACACTGTGACGTGGCGTGGGGACACAACCACCCCCCGCCCCCGCCCCCCGCCCCCGAGTTTTAATCGCCGCATGGGACAGCCTGGGAAAGTCACCAGTCGGCGGCGCTGCGGTGGCTGCGGTGGTGGAATCGCAGATCGGCTGTGCTGGAACCTCTAAGGTCAGAGGAGCTGCAGGACTGGGACACAGAAGAAAAGGGACCAGGGGTTTGATCAGTTTCTCTGCTGTTTATAAAGAAGTCGGCCCTCAAATTCTGCTGTGGATGTCTTACCTTTGTTGGTAAAATTTAGATCATGTGAAGTGGACTAATCCCTTTTTTCATTGATCTTATAATTGCCAAAATATTCTTATAAAAATACTCTTGTAGAATATTTAAATTTATCTGTTGATATTTGCTGACATAGTTCTCATTGGTGTGTTGGAAACAAAACTTTTCACATTTACAATCATCCACTCGAACTTCTGTATTCCTTACTCAAGAGTGTCACATAGACCTGGGAACTTGGCATTTCTGGAGAGCTTTTAGATATTAGTCTTGAAAGGAATGCCCTCAATATTAATTGAATCCACACATAAATGTATATGTAGTGAGTTTCACAGGTATGGTTTTAAACAAACATTTAAAACTAAACTTTTAGGGGTTGGAGAGATGGCTTAGAGGTTAAGAGCACTAGCTGTTCTTCCAGAGGTCCTGAGTTCAATTCCCAGCAACCGCATGGT
This sequence comes from Microtus obscurus, assembly GCA_963919715.1. Taxonomy (NCBI): domain Eukaryota; kingdom Metazoa; phylum Chordata; class Mammalia; order Rodentia; family Cricetidae; genus Microtus; species Microtus obscurus. The sequence continues at coordinate 1,373,368 of CAWTZC010002434.1, read as the reverse complement.
GACTCACAACCATTTGTAATGAGATCTAGTGCCCTCTTCTGGCCTGCAGCCATACATGCAGGCAGAACATTGTATACGTAATAAATAAATCTTAAAAAAAGTAAACTTTTTATCCACCATTAATTTTCCATCTGCGACATATACACTTTGTGATATAAATACAGCATTCTGAAAAGTGCCTTTGGTAAGACTAGTGACAAACCCTTTAATCCCAGCACTGGAGAGGCTTACACAGGTGGATCTCAGTGAGTTGGAGGCCGATTTGATCTATATGATGAGTTCCAGGACAGAGCTACATAGTGAAACCCTGTCTCAACAATCCATAAAGTAAAAACAAAAACATAATCAAAGAAAAGAAAAAGAGAAAAGAAATGTATCTTCTTGTGCTGAGTTCCTAATGTTGGAATTTAGAGCTTGGAAAGTCACTGTCTGGTGTTGGAGAGTATCATGTCACAGTATTTTTATGGTTAGAAAGGACATAATAAGCCAAGTGGCAATAGTGTCACATGTTTTAAATCCCAGCACTCTGGAGTTCCTTGCCAGCCTGGTCTCCAGAGTGAGTTTAAGGATAGTCAGGGCTACACAGAGGAACCCAGATAGTTTACCTTCCTTCTTTGTTTTTATCTGTCCTTTTTTAATATATATATTATATATATATATTATATAATATATATATATATATATATATATATTTAGTATACAGTATTCTGTCTGCTTGTATACCTGCAGGCCAGAAGAGGGCGCCAGACCTCATTACAGATGGTTGTGGGCCACCATGTGGTTGCTGGGAATTGAACTCAGGACCTTTGGAAGAGCAGGCAATGCTCTTAACCACTGGGCCATCTCTCCAGCCCTTATTTGTCCTTCTTTATAATTAAATTTGTCCCCTGTGTCTCCATTTCTTCTTTTACATTATGTTGTTTCCATAAACATATATTAGTGGCTAGATTCTTTACATGGGGGAAAATGATTTCTTCTTTCTGACACTGTATGACCTCAGTTAATATTTCTTATTCTAAGTCCAAACATTCTTCTGCAAGTTTATCTTACACTTTTCTCTTCTTCTGATTAAGATTATATTTTGTATATTGAAGCATTAATCTAATTATTCTTTATCAAAAAATCCAGAGTCAAATATTGGGTAAGACCCTGAAAAAGGAGCAGCCACCAGTAGTTTCCAACCTCTTCAGTTCCTTCGTACAAAAGGACCGAGATGCTAACTCTGCCTTACCTTACCACTTCCTGTATCTGTCTCTGTCTCTCTCTGTCACTCTCTCTCTCTGCCTCTCTCTCTCTCTGCCTCTCTCTCTCTCTCTCTCTCTCTCTCTCTCTCTCTCTCTCTCTCTCTCTCTCTCTCCCCAGTCCTCCCAACCTCTATGGTTATCTAGTGGCTAGCTCTGCCCTCTGACTTCAAGCAAGGTTTATTTGTCATAACAATCAAAATAGCACACAACAATATATGTACCATTTTTATTGTCCATTCATCTGTTCACAGACAATCAGGTTGAGTCCAATGATTTGCTTCGCTGAATAAGCAGCAATAAACATAGGGTGTAAATATCTCAATAGTGGGGTGTGGAGTTCCCTGGGTTTATGTTCAGGAGTAAAAGGACTGTTCATACAATAGTTCCTTCTATTTTGTTCTTTTGAGAGGGTCTCACCATGTAGCTATGTGTGTCCTGGAAGTCACTATGTACATCAGGCTGGTCTCAAACTTACTAAGATTGGCCTGTCTCTGCCTCTTGAATGCCAGTATTCAAAGCCTGTGCCACCGGGTCTGGCAAAGACACTTTTCAGATTGCTGTGGTTACATCAGAGCACATAACATCAGATAAAAAATTAATGATAAAAAGTTTGCTTTTAAATGTTATTGTTTACAACCATACCTGTGGAGCTTGAAAAAAAATATTTTCAGATTCTATCAAATCTGCAAGCATTCCTTTGAGGATTACTATCTAAAAGTTCTCCAGGGATGTGGGCTCCTCAAGTTCAGGTACCACGCTCCTGAATATGTAAATGGTTTAACAGGGAAATTAGCATGAATGAATGTGAGTTTCAAGAGCTTTGTGCTTTCCACCATAACAAAGCGAATCGAGTTTGCAAAATCAATCATTCTACTAGAGTTTTTTGTTGTTGTTGTTGTTTGTTTTTCAAGGCAGGGTTTCTGTGTAGCTTTGTAGCCTGTACTGGAACTAGCTCTTGTAGCCCAGACTGACCTCAAACCTCTGCCCCCCCCCCCCCCCCCAGTGCTGGGATTAAAGGTGTTCTCTACCACCACCTGGCTAGAGTATAGCATAATTTCCTGGAGCATGAAGCATTCCAAATTTTTTTTTTTTTTTTTTTTGGTTTTTCGAGACAGGGTTTCTCTGTGGTTTTGGAGCCTGTCCTGGAACTAGCTCTTGTAGACCAGGCTGGTCTCGAACTCACAGAGATCCGCCTGCCTCTGCCTCCCAAGTGCTGGGATTAAAGGAGTGCGCCACCACCGCCCGGCTTTTTTTTTTATAATTTTTTTTAAAGATTTTTATTTATTATGTATATACAGTGTTCTGTCTGCATATATGCCTACTCGCCAGAGAGAGCACCAGATCTCATTACAGATAGTTGTGAGCCACCATGTGGTTGCTGGGAATTGAGCTCAGGACCTCAGGAAGAGCAGTCAGTGCTCTTAACCTCTAAGCCATCTCTCCAGCCCCCAAGCATTCCAAATTTTAACAACATAAAATAAATAATGTGAACAAAACTATAAATAGCAATGACATTGAAGAAGTAATAAAATGCCCCCTTAAGACAACTCCATTAGCCAGATTGACAGGATTCTGTCAAAACTTCAAAGAACTGACATCAAATCTTCTTAAAATACTTGACACAAAAAGCAATACTTCTGACACTTGGTATTTCCTGATATTAAATCAGATACTGACACAACCAAAAAGAATTTAGAGACTGATGTGAACACTTAAAAAATTATTGTTATGTATTCCACACAACACATACAGTGTGTACCTCTGTGTTGTGTGTGCCTCAAATACTCACTTTCACTTTCTATATCTCGACTGTCCTGCACCACAAAACTCTCTATTGTGTTGATCTCTATTAATTTTTCCTGGATTTCCTTTGATTAACCAGGGCCATCTCTGAGACTGTGGATTTGGAGTTATGTGTTGGGGCCTGATGGGCTCAGCAGAGAACTAGAGCTAAAAGCAGTGATTCTTCTAACAATTCATTCATAGCCAACATCTGACTTTTTCAGACACCTATTTCTTTTGAAAATCCAAGTTCCTGAAATGTCTCTCCGCAAGGCACAGTTGCAGTATTTTGTTTTGGCTTGTCATGTTTGTGTTGGGGATGGGAATCTGGCATCTGAATTAAACCTGTTATTATTGGTTAAGTATATAGGCGGGGAGGCTGGTAGTCACGTAGAGGTTAGGCTGCTTGTCATGTATCTGAAAGGTTCAGAACTCACTGTGGGGTCAGACACCGGGGTCCAGCGTCCTTCTAGATCAGTTCTGGTCACGGCTGGCAGCAAGCATGTGGGGAGGCTGTGCAGAGCTGGTGCGGAGTGGGAGGGACCGGTTCGTTGGAGCGGAGACACTCGACAGGAGACTGAGCTTGGAAGGAAGCGGCACCTTAGTTAGGTGTAGAAGAAGAGTCCAGAGTGGGAGGAGTTAGAGGAGCGAAGGGCAGGAAAGCTGAGCACTTCGTGGGAGAGGCCAGGGAAGTTGTACAGAGGAGCTAAAGCCGGAAGTACCCAATTTCCATTCCCTGTCGGTGCTCTTGGGCCTGTACTGTGCGCAATCCCGTTGTGCAGACCTGGGTGTTGCGGGGACGCGAAAACTCCCTGGAGCCGCAGTCGCCGCGGGGCGACCTGGGAAAGTCAGCAGCGCAGTGGCGGGAACCGCAGCCCGGCGGCCCCGGAACCTCCCAGGTCAGAGGAGCTGCGGGGCTGGGACGCAGGAGGGAAGGGACCTGGCGTCAGAGAAGTTTCTCTGCTGTTCAGAAGGAAACCGGCTCTGAAATTCAACTTCTGCTGTGAATGTCTTTCCCTTTGTGTATTTTAATTCATATGGAATAAACCTGATTTTTTTTCAATTGATCTTCTGATTGCCAAAATATTCTATAAAAATAATAAAGTAGAACATTTTAATTCGGTTCTTGATATTTGCAACGCGGCTGTGGTGGAAACGACAAAGCTCTTCAAAATTACCATTCTCATCCATGCTAACTTCCGTGTTACCTGGGGACTTGAGGACATAGCATCCCTGGAGAGCTTTTATATATTAGTTATGAAAGGAATGGCTGCAGATTTAATTGACTAAAGATAAGATGTTCTGCCAAATAATTAGAAAATGTTCGGCCAAGTTCCTATTTAACAAAAGTTCGTCTGGAAGTCCAATAACAGGTGAAAAACCCCTTGCCCTGCAGTTTTGGGGAATCTACAAGCCCCACTTTTTCCTGAGTTCAATGCTATATTTTCAAACCCTGCTTTAGGGAGATAACCCTGTCTGACAGAAAATAAAACTTGCTTAATTTGACCAAAAAATTTCATTCGGTGGGATTATACTGCATATAGAAACCTTTCTCAAAAAAAAAAGGCATTATAGTATAGAATGATTTATAAAAAGCATCTTTTCAGTAATTATCATCATGTACATCAGAATTATGATCATTTACATCAGAAAAGATGTCTGCAATAGTCTTTTGTCTCCTCGGTTCAAGAAAAGCATTGTTCATGGACACATGACCAAACTGTTAGTTTTTGGTTCTTGTGTTTGCTGTGTTTGAGACCTGAACTCACTGTGTTTCTCTGGCCCAGAACTCACCATGTAGATCCGGCTGGAATAGAAAACAGAGAGTTCCACCCACATGTTTCTCCCAAGTGCTAGGATTAAACATGTGGACAAACAGGACAATTCAAAGTGTTGTTTGTTATTTTGTAGTCTGTTGATAATCAATGGTGTAACTGTGGACATCTCCCAGGAAGAGGGGCAATGCCTGGACTCTGCTCAGAGGGCTTTGTACAGAAACTGAATGTTGCAGAATTGCAGTAGTCCAGTTTCTGTGGGTAAGACTAGATTGCTTGCTCCTCCTGTGAGTGAATGAGTCTCACATCTCGAACAAAAAAAAGAAAAATTAATGTCATCTCTTCTTGTGTATGTCCCTTTAGGAGGTATAAAACTTCCAATTTTCCATTTTTACGTGGCTTATTTTTCTTTATTTTTTTTAATCTGTAACTATCTGTATTCTGTCTCTTTAAAGACTTTACCTTTTTATTTTTAAAGGCATTAACTTTATTTTCTCTCTCTCTATATATATATTTTTCTCTCAAGCCTACGTACATTCATCCAATACTGTGATTCATTTAGTGGTCTTTTATGTCTGAATCTGTTCCATTGTCAATCTGTAATTCTTTACTGTCCAGGAGCAGTTCTTAAAATGTTAAGCACTTCTTAAAAACTTAAGTTGCACCACGTAGGGGTAATATGGTACCGCCTGTGTCCTGCAGAGTCTAAACCTTAATTGTGCTGTTATCACAGTAATTACGGTAGTTCCTGCTTGAGACCAGCTCAGTTCAGCATGGAGGAGCTGAGCCAGTCCTGCCTCAGAGCCATTTGGTGCCCCTGAGCCACACACAGTTCCAGGCACATAGCAGTCCACATTGCCATCAAGCAAGCCGTAGCATTTCAGTCCAAATGCTCCATTCAAAAGCTCTGTCTCCCAAAGGAGCCACATAGAGATCGCAGTGGCGGCACAGCCCAGAAAGCCTGCATTTTAAAACAGCCAGTTTTTTCCTGTTGCTGAGTCAGGACAATTTCTTTGCAGCACGCAACCCAGAAACAGCAAAAAGCTGTCTTAAATTCTCTCTCTGTCCTTTTTAAGCCTTCTCAGGTTTTACGTGGAGTTCATTAGCACGTTGGGTGCCAATTTGTAGTAAGAGGAGTGGCCGGGCTGTGTTCCCGGCACCCGGCCGCCCACATGGTTAGCTTATGCCCCGAAAACCTCAACAATGTAAAATATTCTGATCCCTCACATTCAGTTCCATTTCTCCCCTGAATTGTGAATTCAAGTGGGATTCGTGTTATAATAACAGAATTCTTTCTAAATGACATCAGTATTCTGACCCTGCAGGACAATTGGGGAATCATTTGTGAATCTTCTCCTCATCTACTGAGCACAGTACTGTGTTAGAAATCCAGGTGCTTCCTGAAGAATCTCTTTCTCATGTGCAGGGCTCACCGATCACACGGACCTGCTTCTCTGAGGAACAGAACAAAGAGGCCTGGAAGATGGAGAGAGAGCAGACAGTAGCTAAGGATCCAGGTATGGTAGAGGGATTGGTGAAGGGATGGCAAGGGAATCAAGTGGAAGCGGGACAGGAAATCAGTTTTGCCATGAGTGTTTTGCTACATGTATGACTGTATATCATGTGCATTCTAGAATTGTATGTGTGGACTGATGGGAGCCACCCTCTGGGGTCTGAGCATGGAACCTGGGTCTCTAAAGCAGTCACAGACATTCATACCCATTGAGCCATCTATCTAGTCCTATTAAGTTTTACTTATGTGAGTATCAATAATAGAAAATGGTATAAAGCCCTTGTAGACATTTTTATGTAGGTGATCTAAAATCTTGACTTTACATAGGCATTTATTATTTCTTAGTAACTTTTTCTTTCATTGTTTTTAAAATACAGCCTCCTCAGTCTGTATATTTTCAGGGATGAACATTTGGTATTGGATAACCATGTGGTGCACTCTTCTCTATTTCTCCAGTTCTCAGAATTCCTTAGTGTTTGACTAGAGTTTAGGCCTAATTAGCTTCCTCCCTTCCATGTTAGCATGTCTCTTGGTGTTGGCCTTGTTCTGCTCATGTTTAGGCAGCCCTGTTTGTAAGATTTTACGCATGTAGCTTCTCTGACATTTCTAGGGGAAACAATCTCAGCAAAGATCCTGTTCCTAATTCCACCCCCAAGTCCCAAGCCAGCTCCCTTCTCAGTGATCCCTGAGCCTGAGGTTCAGGTGTTGTGTTGCTTATAAGTCAGTGGGGATGGATTATCACAAGTCTTCATTTTTACTGATTGTGGTTTTCTGTACTAATCTCCATGTGTTATGAAAAGAATTTTCCTTGATTAGGAGCAAGGACTACATTTATCTGTTAGAATAAAGGTAAATTTTTAGAATGCATTTTTAGGGATTAGGCCAGTTTGGTAAAGTGATAGTTGTAGATTTCCTTTGCAAGATTCTTGACTTAGGGAAACTGGCTAGGTTTCCAATACCAGGCATGTTTTCCTTCTTGTTGAGGTCTTAAGTCCACTCAGAAGCTGTTGGTTACCTCCAGGGTATGTGTGTATGTGTGTGTGCCACTCTTGCACCCTTAGGGCTATCATATAGTGCACATCATTTCTGTGGTTCATAGGTGTTATGGGTAGGACTGTTGGCTGGCTTCCTCCTTTGGATGGATGTTGCCTGCTGGGACCTTGAAAGGCTAGTCCCCAGGCAGGAAGCTTTAAGGTCATATTCATCTTGAGTCCTCTACGATTTGTGTTTGAAGTGTGTGGCTTCTTCAGTACTAGGGACTCCACTTCTACCTATGGGAGGCAGCCATGGGCAACAGCAATATTCTGTAATATTTGGAAGTCTCTTAGAAAACTGTGACCAACAACTTCAAAGCAGGTTTCTTACACCTGGTGTCGGTCATTTTGTTAGAAATTATATGACTCTAGTGAGAAGCATCATCAGTGCAGTTGGGAAATTTTCATTTACTTTCTAAATGTATATGCTGACAGAGACCTATATGTATTATAGGCATTTTTTAATGGATAGATAATAGTCAAGGAATAGATGGATTCCTTATGGCTTTTTCAGCCATCCTTACTGTTATTTTACCTTCTTTCTTCAGTGTTTATATCTGCCCCTTCTCCATAATTAAATCCCTCCCTGTTTCTCCATTTCCCCCTTCAGATCATTTGTTCTCTGTTATTCCCCTTGCTTTTACTCCCCCACACCCTGCAGTGCTCTCCTTTTCCGGTTACTGAACTCACTCCAGGTTGTGGACTCACATCTGAAGATTTGGAGCTAGGAACTTCCTATGAGAGAGAACAACCATTGTCTGTCTTTCTGTGTCTAGGTTACATCACTCAGTATGATCTTTTCTAGGCCATCTACTTAGCTGCAAAGCTCTTGACCTCAGTTGTCTTTCCAGCTGAATCATATTCCATAGCGTATGTGTACCACATTTTCACTGTCCATTTGTCAGTTGAAGGGCATTTAGCTTGTTTCCCTCTTGTAGCTTTTATGAGTAGAGCAGCAAAGAACATGGATGAGCAATTATCTGTGAAGTGGTATGTCGAGTCCTATGAGCGTACACCACGGAATAGGACATCTTGGTCATGTGCTAGATTTATTTAACTTGAGGATTTTTTTAAAATTTAATTGACAATTCTTCATATTGATTTCCAGAGTGGCCAGAATTTTATTGTTTTTTGTTTGTTTTTGATGTTGTTGCTGGCTGGATTTCTTCTTCCTTCTCTGTGACTAATAGTGATGTGCTGTCTTCCCCATGGATGATTACTTCCCAGCTCTCCTGTATTTATCTGTCCTTCACATGAAATTCATGACTTCTCATGTTCTAATAAATAAATCCCCTTTTCTTTTATGTATATTTTTCCTCCAAATTAATATGTGTCATGTACCTTTAGTGAAATCAATTGTGTTAATTTGGGACTATCTTGAAATGTACTTACGTCTCCATGAATTTTAAGAGAGTATTTTTCTAGTTGTAACAATATGGTTGGTGGTGATTTTCTTACCGGGCTTTAGATGTATTTACATATTCTCCTGGCACTGGGATCACTGACTAAGAACCTGCTGTATTGTGTTGCGTGGGTCCTCATGTGGATTGACATCATTCTTTATCAGCTTTCAGTATTAATTTTTGCTTTTTCTTTTGGACACCTCTATATGACAGGGCAACAAGCCATCTATTCATTGTTCCTGAAAGAGAAACTTAAAAAAGAAAAAGAGAAAGAAATGGCTGATTCTCCAGGAAGGATGTCCCAGGTCAGTGGTCATGTCTACTATTGCTATAGAAATGTTATATTTTGAGACATTGCAAGCATTTAATTTTTGTTTTTGATTTTTTAAAAACTGCTATAAAAAATATTGCAAACAAACAACAAAAAGTTCACATACTAAACATAACTAGACCCAAAGAGAATATAACTCAATGTAATTTTATATAATTAGAGTTATCATTGGGAACAGAAGCTTTGGAGCCTCTGGAGTCATGGAATTTTATATTTTCATTATCAAATATATTTTGTTGTAATTATGTACTACCTACCCCCCCCCAAAAAAATGGTGACAGAATTAGAACTAGAAAGCACCTAGCTTTATATCCTTTTTCATGACTGGTGTTAATTATCTGCATTCAGTCCATCCTCAACCCTTGATATTTAATCTTTCTTATTTTCTTCATGTTCTACTGTGCCCACACATACTATTTAATTCTACATATGATGGAAAACATGTTTTTGTTCTGACACTGTGTGACCTCATTATATATTTTAAATCCAACCACATCACTGCAAATTTTTGTTACCTTTTTCTCCTCATCTGAATGGCATTTCACTTTATATGTATACCATTTTTGTTACCCTGTTGTCTGTCATTAGATGGTTAGGGTGATTACAGTACTTTGCTATGGTGAATAAAGCAGCAATAAACATGGGGTGTGAGGTGCAAATTCTCTGAACTGGGGTGTAGAATTTCCTTGGTATGTGCTTAGGAATGAAAGAGTTGTTCATGCATTAGTTCTATCTTTAATATTTTTCAATAATCTCCAAACTGATTTCCATAATGGCTATTTTACTTTGTAGCACACACACACACACACACACACACACACCATCAGTGAATAAAGGTATCTTTCTTCATCCTCTCTAACATTTGTCGTTAGATTGGTTGATGTCATTCTGCCTGGGGTGAGGTCATATGTCAAAGTAGTTTTAGTTTGCATTTCCATGATGATATCTTAGGAATTTTGAACACTTTTTGCAATATTTGTTGGCCATTTGTGTTTATGTCTTAGCAAAGTGTCTATTCAGCTCATTTGCCCATTTATTGATTATCAGTTTTATTCCATTGCTTTTTAATTTCTAAAATTGTTTGTAAGTTCTAAGTATGAGCCCCTTTCCAAAGTATCTCTGGTACAGATTCTCTCCCATTCTGTGGGTATCTGTGTACTCTGCTCATTATTTCCTTTGATAAACAAACATTTCATATCAATGTATTCCAGTCTGTTGATACTTGGGATAAGTTCCTGTGATGTTGGTGTTTTTGCTATTCAAAACTATATCCTGAAAGATATCTCTATGTTTTTTACATTTCTGTGTTTCTGCTCTTAAATATGGTTTTGAACCATTGTAGCATGGTACACTGTAACATTTACAGGTATAGCATTTAAAATCGCATTTCCTCATTACAGATTTTCCTTCTAAGACATGTATGCTGTGATCCTGTGGGACATAAAACACAGCATCCATAACAGATAGACAACCACTTCCAGACCTTAACATGTGTGTCTTGTTTCCTGTACACTGGCTATGAAACTATTGTGTCATCCTGTTCTCACAGATAGAAAAGCCTTTATACAATGTGACTATATTAGAAATCATCTTTTTGTGTAATTGTCTTTGCTCATCTACATCCCTAATTTCATTAAGTCTTTTTACATCCAGGAAAGCACTCTGTCTGGGATCATGTGATCAAACTGTACTTTTTTGTTTCAGTGTCTATTAGCATTCTGGGATGTAGCTGTAGACTTCTCCCAGGAGGAGTGGGAATGCCTGAACTCTGTGCAGAGAACTTTGTACATTGATGTGATGTTGGAGAATTACAGAAACCTGGTCTCTGTGGGTGAGAACATTTTGATTGTAGAATTCCTAAGACATCATTTAAATGTACCAACTTTATAGGTTGTAAACTATTAAACTGTCTTGAAAATAACAGGAGACTAGGGAAAGCTTGGTAGAAAAGAACTTTTTCTTGGTATTTGTCATTTTAATTTTCCACACTCTTCATTTGGGCTCCAAGATGCATTCAGAAACTCAGCAGCATATAACGTTTCCACCATGTCTTCCTTTCCATTTTTTTTTTTTGGCTTTTATTGAAGTAGACTCTTGGCTTATACATTGTCTCAGAGATTCTTTTGCTGTTAAGAGACACCATGAGCACAGCGACTCTTATAAAGGAAAACACTTAATTGAGTTGGTATCGTATAGTTTCAGAGGTTTAGTCCATTATCATCATGGCCAGGGAACATGTAGACTGACAGTATGGTAGCATGAAGGCACGTGTGATGCTAGAGAGGTAGCCGAGAATCATACATTCTGCAGGCAACAGGAAATAAATGTTTCACTGGGCTTGGTTTGAGACTTCAAAGCCTGCCCCACAGTGACACACTTCCTCCAACAAGTCATATCCACTCCAACAAGGGCACATCTCCCAAGACCATTACTCCCTATTGGAAGGCATTTTCTTTCAAACCACCACATTCCACTCGCTGGCCCCCATAGTCTTGTAGCCATATCATAATTCAAAAATGGATTCAGTTCGACTTAAAAAGTCCTAATAGTCTGTAACAATCTCAAACTTACTTAAAAGTCTAAAATTCAAAGTTTCATTTGAGATTTATGCAATCTCTTAATTGTAACCCTTTATAAAATCAAAGTTTAAAAAAAATCACATATTTCCAACAGGTAATGGCACAGGATATGTTGGGAAGGGATCATAGCAAGGAAATACTGGACTAAGGCAAGACTGTAATCCAGCTTGGCATAATCTCCATGTCTGATGTCAAAACACTCTTCTGATATCCAACTCCTTTCAACTGTGTTGATTACAACATACTTCTTTCTGTTGGACTGGTTCTACTCCCTGTTAGTAGCTTTCTTGGGCAGGTATCCCAAGGGTATGGCATCTCTAAAATCTTGGGTTCTCTAAGGCAATCCAAGGTTCAAGCAAGGCCTCTCTTTGCCTCCATTCATGGACACCCCTGACACATGCCTGGCCTTAGCAGCTTTTCTTAGTCTCAGGGGCAAATTCCATAGCCACTTTCTTCTATGCTTAACTCCAGAACTATGAGCCCGAAACTGACAAGTTCTGCTGCTTACTGGGGCTGGAACATGGATTTCTTGTTCAATTACATCTTCACCAACTTTCTGTTTTTGATGGTTTTCTTCTCTGCATGAGCTTGTCTCTTCTGGAATTTGCTTTGTAGATCATGCTGGCCTCAAACTCAGAGATCCACCAGCCTCTGTCTTCCCAGTGTTTGTCTTAAATGTGTGCACCACCACATTGGCTCTAAGCTTTTCTCTGGTTTCTTTTTACAAGTTCAAAACTTAGCTACAGCAGATCTTGCCTTGAGGTCAACACTCCCTTTATTCCATTTCTTAATCTGTTTATCTCCACGAACAGGGATTTAGTGCCATTCTACTTCCTAGTGCTCCTTATCCCCTCAAATTTTACATTTTATTTCTCCATTTCATTATAAATCTTTATTAGAGTTAACACTGATAAACACATGACAGAAGACTCTATACCTTACTGTTTTGAAATTTTCTCTACAAATAGAATTAATATAAAACCCCTCACTTTAGCCTCAGGCAGACTCTTTGGACAAAGGCAAAAAGCAGCCACTTTGTTCACCAAAATATCACAAGAACAATCTCTAGACAATACTCCTCTGAAATCTCTTTTGCTAGCTCCCACAGTTCATCAAATCATACTCAGCACCACTCTCTTCCATGCTACTACTGTTATGTCCCATTAAGCAATACTTAAAGCTTTCAGTTGCTTTTCAAACCGAAAGTACCAACGTCCAAATTCCTCAAAACAAAAACATGGTCAGGCCTATCATAGCAATACCCCACTCCTAGTACCAACCTCTGTCTTAGTTGTCTGAGTTAAGGTTTCTATTTCTGTGAAAAGATACCGTGACCATGACAACTTATTAAGGAAAGTATTTAACTGAGGTGTTGACTTACAGTTTCAGAAGTTTAGTCTATTATCATCCTTGCTGGGGACCATGGTCACTGGGAGCACGGCAACATACAGACAGCCACAGTGCTGGAGAGGTGACTGAGAATTCTATACTTTGCAGAAAACAGGAAGTGAACTGTCTCACTAGGCATGGCTTGAGCATATATGATACCTCAAAACCCACCCCACAGTGACACATTTCCTCCCACAAGGCCACATATACTCCAATAAGGCCACACATCCTAATAGCTCGCTATGGTGCCGTTTTTTTTTCAAACCACAACATATCCTGATTATACTTTTCCTTCCCTCTACAACTCAGTTTCTCACCATATACCCTCCCCTCAATATCCACTCCTCTTCTTTCACTAGAAAAAAAACAGGTTTCTAAGAGATAACAACCAAGCATGACAAAGTAAAATTTAAAAAGATAAAGCAAAACCATCATACTGAAGTTAAACAAGGTAACCCAACAGAAAGATAAGACTCCTAAGAAAAGGCACAAGAATCAGAGACCCTTTTGTTCTCACACTCAGTAGTCCCATGATAAGACTAAGCTTAAAACTGTAATATGTAGGAAGAGGACCTAGTGCAGACCCATGTAGGCCTTGTGCCTGCTACTTTAGTCTTTGTGAGTTCACTTACACTTGGCTAAATTGATTTGAGGGTCTTATTCTGCTGGTGTTCTCCATCCACCTAGCTCTTATACTCTTTTCACCTCTTCTGCATGGTTCCCTGAACTCTGAGGGGAGGGAGTTGATGGAACTATCCCATGTAGACTCTCTACATATTCTCTGGCTGTAGGTTCTGCATCTGTTCCCATCTGCTGCTGGAGAAAATTTCTCTAATGATGACTGAATATATTATGAGTATAGCACAATATCATTAAGATTCACTTTATTGATACTTTTTTTTAGACCAGTAGTGTTTGATATTACCCTAGGTCTCTGTGCTATCTAGTCTCTGCCCTTAGTTACCAAAACAGTGTCCATTATGGGTTATGTCTTATGGATTGGACCTTAAGTCAAATAAAACATTTATTGACTACTTCCACAATTTCTGTATCTGTATTTTCCTAGTATATTTTAGCAGGACAGATTATAGTTCATACATTTTGTGGCAGATTCTAGCCATATCATAAAGCTCCATGTCCATCATTGAATTTTACATTGTTTTAATTGTGAGAAATACTAAAGATATGCAACTTAAAATTTTCCCTACCTGTGCCGCATACTCTGATAGGAAATAGAAATTGCAAAAATCATTTCTAGATTCCTCTACTTTTTGTTTTCCTAATATACTAAGCCTGGTACCATGTTAAACATCTGTATTCTTCTTTAAAATTCATGGGTCATGAGCTACTTCACAGTACATATGGATTATTGTATACAAGGTAGTGTGGTTACCAGTCCAGAGCAAATGAGATTGCCCTGGAATGTGGAGAGAAGGTAGCCACAACTAGGGTGGGCTAGTGAATGAGTGGGAAAACCGTGATGGCTTCAAGTTAAAGAAAAAGCAAGAGCTGAGAATATTTTTGCAATATTTAATTCCACTTGAAAGGATTCCTGATAACTGAGCTTAGTATAGTGTCTTGGCCCCAGCATGTATACTTCCTGTTGAATCTGTTAGAAGGCATTGTGCCTTTTACACCTGAGTTATGATGACTCAATACTAGTATAAAATATGATTTTATTTGAATGTACTTATGTCAAATTGGAATAATTTTACAAATTCTAAGTCTAACATTAGTCCATGAAGTAAGATTATTCCGTAATTGCTTTCCTTGCGTGTATGTCTTCACATTGCATCTTTCATTTTATTCCCAGTGGAGAAAACACAAACACTTTTGGGAAATATCCTCAGGAGTCGGTGTACACAGTAGGCTTGAGAATAACCCTATGAGGAAAGTTAAGAAACACAGCAGTGTGTGGAGCTCAGACAGTGGAGGATAGAAATAAGCAATAGCTGCTCTTAAAAGCCTTGTCACAAATGATTTTTTAAAAAATTATATTTATTATGTATACAGAGCTCTGCCTGCAGGCCAGAAGAGGGCATCAAATCCCACGTGGCTACTGGGGATTGAACTCAGGACCTTTGGAAGAGCAGCCAGAGCTCTTAACCACTGAGCCATCTCTCCAGCCCCGTCACAAATGATTTAGAACAACTGCTGTCTAGCAGAATAGTTACTTTGCATCCATTATGTTTGAAGACTCTAATGTGTTTTCTAGCAAAAGCAATAAACTCTGTGATGCTTTTTTTTTAGTAAACCTTTAATCTGAAGAGGAATTCTGAACTGTAGTCTCTGCATTGCTCTTCGTGAGTAGGTACAAATATGGTAAACCTGGGATTGGATTAAACTCATTTTTCATCAGTGTCTGAGGAAATGCATATTTAAAAATAGAGATGCTTATTCTAGATATAATCAGTCAGTAAGATCCATCTCAAGGACTAATTACCGATTCCTCAAATATTTGTTTCATCTTTCATGAAGGCTGTCACTCTCTTTTTGTAAAAATTCATATAATTGTAGTGAAAAAAATATGTTGACTACTGGGAGTTTTATTTGAAATAGATGTAAGTTGACTTATCTAACAGAAAACTTAGAGACTATCATTTATCAAATGTTAAATCTTGGAACAAGCCTTAGTAATCTTTATCATTTTCTAGAGAACTATTGCAAATGTGATCCTGTCCACCAGCATGTGAATAATGAAAAGGAGTCTCATCAGTGTAATGAGCTTGACAAAGTGCCTCATGACCCATCCACATGTGCACTTAATAAAACAAGTGAAACTCCAGAAAACTCTACTGACTGCAGATGCAGTAATCACAGGGATGCCTCTATTGACTCATCAAATATCAATAGACATAAAAGTATGCATACTGGAGAAGAACTTTGTAAATTTAAAGACTATGAGAAATCTTTAAATTTGTGGTCCCACATTATTCAAGATCAGAGAGTCTACACTACAAAAAAAGAGCACAGGCAGGGACAATATGATGACGTTTTCAGCTGTGGTCTTTTACAACAAACTATCTACATTGGAGAGAAAGCACATCAGTGTAGGAAATGTGGAAAATGCTTCAGTACTGCCTCAAGCCACACTGTACATCAGAGAATTCATACCAGAAAGAAACCCTACAAATGCAACATTTGTGACAAATCCTTTAACCAGTACACAAATCTGAAAACACATCAAAGACTTCATACTGGGGAGAAACCTTACAAATGTGAAGAGTGTGGAATGTCATTTCGTCAGTTGTCAGCGCTTAAAAACCATTGGAAAATGCATACTGGAGAGAAGCCTTACAAATGTCAGGAATGTAACAAATCTTTTACTGTGAAGTCAACTCTTACAAAGCATCAGAGAATTCATACTGGAAAGAAACCCTACAAGTGCAACGTTTGTGACAAATCCTTTAGTCAGTGTTCAAGTCTGAAAACACATCAAAGACTCCATACTGGAGAGAAGCCGTACAGATGCAGAGAATGTGGAAAGTCTTTTCCTCAGTTATCAGCACTTAAAAGCCATCAGAAAATGCATACAAACAAAAGACATGCTGGAGAGAAGCTTTATCAATGCAGTGAGTGTGACAGATCCTGTAGACACTATTCATCATTAAAAAGGCATCAAAAAATTCATTCTCTAGAGAAATTATACACATGCAAAGAATGTGGTAAGTCCTTCCTTGAATTATCACACCTGAGAACCCATTACAGAATCCATACAGGTGAGAAGCCATACAAATGTGAGATATGTGACAAATGCTTTACCACAAGCTCAATTCTTAAAACACATCAGAAAATTCATACTGGAGAGAAACCGTACAAATGTATGCAATGTGACAAATCTTTTATCCAGGACTCACATCTTAGAAGACATCAAAGAGTTCACACTGGAGAGAGACCTTATAGTTGTATCGAATGTGACAAATCTTTTTCTAAGAGCTCAACTCTTAGAGAACATCAGAAAATTCATACTGGAGAGAAAACTTACAAATGCAAAGTCTGTGACCTATTCTTTACCCAGTATTCAAATCTGAGAAAACATCAGAAAGTCCATACTGAAGTGAGACATAACTTCTGTAAGGAATGTGGCAAATCTTTTACTAGAAGCTCATGTCTTAGAGTGCATCATAAAATTCATACTGGAGAGAAACCGTACAAATGCAAAGACTGTGACAAATCCTTCACCCAGAGTTCAAATCTTAGAACACATTGCAGAGTTCATACAGGAGAAAGACAGTGCATATGTAAGGAATGTGGAGAATCTTTTACTAAGTTCTCAACTCTTCGAGCACATCAGAAAATTCATACTGGAGAGAAAAATGCCATTGTGCATAATGTGATGTAGCATTTATCTGGTATTCTCTGCTTACAAATCACAACAGTATACACAAAGAAACATATGAAAGCTGTAAAGCCTTTAATGAGGTTTAAATCTTAGAAAAGTACCACAGAGTTTATATTAAAATAAAATTCTGCAAATATAACTAAAAAGATTTTTTAACTGTGTATAGATATTTGATTGCATGTATGTCTGTGCACTCCATGTATGGTTCTTGCCTGTAGAGGCCAAAAGAAGGTGTCAGATCCCAAAATCTGGAGTTATAGACAGTTGTGAGCTACTAGATATATTCTGAGAATTGAACCCTTCTCTGGAAGATGAGCCAGTGTTCTCAACCAGTAAGCCATTTCTCAAGCTCCTGGTAAAAGCTATAATATAAAAATTTATCTTGTTCAACATCCAAAACTTCATACTAATTCCATGCATAGTTGTGCTCACCTTTAATCACAGTATTCCAGACACAGAGGCAGGAGGATCTCTGTGAGTTCGAGGCCAGCCTGATCTACATAGTACATACGCAGAAGTATATAAGCCCTGTCTCAAAAAAAATCATAATAAGGACAAAAGTAACATCAAATATTGTGACAAAGTCCTTGTTTTTTTTTTTTTTTTTTTTTTTTGGTTTTGGTTTTTCGAGACAGGGTTTCTCTGTGGCTTTGGAGCCTGTCCTGGAACTAGCTCTGTAGATTAGGCTGGTCTCGAACTCACAGAGATCCGCCTGCCTCTGCCTCCCGAGTGCTGGGATTAAAGGCGTGCGCCACCACCGCCCGGCCAAAGTCCTTGTTTTTCCTCTAATTTTGTTGTTTTCAAAAAATCCATGCTTCTGACAAACCATGTGAAAGTAAACATAAATCATACCCATGTCTTATTGTTCATTGGAAATTTCATTCCCGAAGTGCATTCAGTTTTACAAATCCTTTGCCCAGTGCTGTAATAGTACGCATAAAAGATAATTAATCATGAAAGAAAACACACAAATACTCTAATAATTTTGCATCATTTATTCACCCTCAAAATCTTTATACTATATTCAAACCTTCCAAATAGTGAGATGTGAGAAACTGTAAAGAGTAAGGCTGTGAATGTGACAAAATGTACATGTTCACATACATTTTAGAAATCCCTAAGGTCAGGGCTGGAGAAATAGTTCAGTGGTTAAGAGCACTGGTTGTTCTACCATAGGTCCCTGGTTTGATTAACAGCAACTACATGGCCACTTTCAACCATCTGTAACTCTTTTACTAAGGGATCTGTTTTCTGTATCCTACAGATACTGCATGCATATAATACACAGACAAAACGCCCATACATATAAAATAATTATTTAATTAAAAATAAATCTCTAAGGTTGCAAAACATGGTAGGACATGCCTTTAATCCCAGCACTTGAGTTAGAGACAGGCTGATCTCTGGTAGACAGGGCCAGCCTGGTCTACAGAGCAAATACCAAGCCAGCCAGGGTTATACCTTGAAAAAAGAAAAGAAATTTCCAAAGGCATACCAAAATTAATTTTGAACTTCTGAGGGACAATGAAGACATATTTAATCTGTTTTATTACTGTGAAGAAACACCATGACCACACAACTTTTTTTTTTTCATTTTAAACAAGAAGTTTATTTAATCAAGACGCTTGACTTGAAGGGAAAACTATCTAGGATCATTTTGTTCAAGAGTAATTTATCCCTACATAAGACAAATTGCCCTACATGTAACAGCTACGTACAAAAAAGTTATAAAATTGTTCTTAGTTTTACAATGATAAATGAAAAACATTAAAATTCTCCAATCGAACAAGGTATGCAAGGATTTTGTGGTTGGGTTCTTTTGTTAAAACATTGAGCGCAAAATAACTTACTGGAATATAAAGATAAGAGCTGATAGCGAGCATGCCACTAATGGAGCAGGGGGATATTTTCACAGAACCAGTACTTTCCCCCAGACCACCTCCATCTGCTGTCAATCAAAACAGAACATTGACCATTTAGTTTAAAAAAGAAAAGAAAAGAAACGTAATATGCTTGTGCACATACACCAGTTACTTTATGTACAATAAGGAAATGGGGACAGGGAAATGAAAGAATAGAGAAAACTACTGTAGTAGTCAGGATGTGGTGGAGCCAAATTGCGGCTGTCTAATTGCGAATGTATTCTTGGTCTATAACAAAATTCTGGAGTCAAGCAGCAGGTTCTCTTTTTAGTAGATACCTCCTGTCTGCTGCTGGAACACATCAATCGTATCTTCAGCCTCCATTTCCAACTGTGCAGGTGTGTCTGTTTCATTGATTGGCTGCCCATCAAACCGGAATCTGATCTGCCTCATTGACAAACCCTGTCGTTCACAATAGGTTTTCATTAGTTTACTAAGTGTTGTATGCCTCTTTTATTTTAAACTACACCACAGAGCCATCCTGCCCCGCCACCTTCAAATTAATATGGTCGTTCTTCTCGGTCTTGACTCCTTCCTTGGGTTTCTCGTTGGCCATGGCGAACGCCGGAGTCTCCTCAGCTGCCGCTTCACAAAAGAGGCACCAGGTCCGCACTGAAGGAGCACACGGGCAGCACCAGGAGCAGAAGCCCACACAACTCTTATAAGGAAAAACATTTAAATGGGGCTGGTGGAGAGGTGAGTAATGAGCACTCAGAAATAAATAGTAAAAATTAAAAAAAAGGAAAGAAAGGGAGGGGCAAAAAAATCAGGAGTAAAATTGTGAATGTTTGTAAATATGAGACAAGGAAATAGTATTCAACTATCTGTACCGTTGCTTGGATATATTTTGATGGGTAGAGGAGCTGAAATGGAGCAAAAACTAATACAGAGCTTTTTAGAGTTTGTAAATATTATATTGCTCTCCCCGTGCTGGCGGTGTACCTGCTGGTGCCTTCATGCTGCTCTGGGACTTGGAAAGGCCAAACTGAGGACTGTCTTCACCCATGCAAGCAGCGGTGCTTTAGTCACTTAGACGAAGCCTCTGTCGCTGCTTAACTGGTGGGAAGAATGAAGGGAATGGGGCATTTGGCCTAACAATGGCCTGGGTTACCTCTGAGATTGTGGCTGTCCATGCACTGGTGCAATTTTCCTGTGGAGTCCCTCACATAATCCTTTGTATTCCTGGCCACACTTCTGTGTGTTTCGGGGCTCACCAGTCAGCCCCACATTGGGTACTATATGTCGGGGATCAGCCTTGACAAAAATACCTCTTGCCAGCATAATAAAATGGAGAAACAGAATAGTGTCAGGAGGGCATTCCAGTGAGTACTGAAATTCGCCTGCGTTTAATTTCCAATTGCTTAAAATACCTCTGACCACAAAATGTAGGAGTAAGACCAAAAAAAAAAAACTGCATTAACATGATACAAGGAAATGAACAGACCAGTTGAAGGTTGTGGGCCACTTCCATAGTTAAACTTTCTGTTGCTAGAACAAAACAAGTCATACTCACACCCTAGACCAAAACATTCTGTAGGCAAACCACTCCCTGTGTGGAATCCAATGTTATCTCCTTAAGGGAACTGGAACTTTCTTGGATCCCTTAGACTTTTGTTTGGAGGAGAAATATATCTACTCTCTATTCCTGAAATACAAGGTCTGGATACTAGCCACACCTGTTGACAATAAACTTGAAATAACAGAACTCTCTGATCAATGGAAATAGGCTCACATTTTTCAGCCTCCACTGTCCTCCCTCCCTTCTCCCCTCCTCCTCCCCTTCTACCCTGCTTTCTCCCCCCCCCTCCTAATTTTCTCAGGAGGTCTTGTCTGTTTCCCCTTCCCAGGGGATCCATGTATGTCTCTTTTAGAGATCTCCTTGTTATCTAGCTTCTCTGGGATTGTGAACTATAGGTTGCTTATGGTTTGCTTTATGGAATATATTCTTACACTGTTGCCTACTGCTCTGGGTTGGGGTAATTATAGGTACAGGTATTGATTCTTATGATGTCTTTTTTAGATGTGTCTTTTATTCATTTATTGTCTGTGTCCTTTATTATCTTTCAGCCTGAATGGCCAGGACTTCTGGTAATTGACTGGTTGTCAAGTTGAATAGTTATCTTAGCTGAAATTTGTGGGGTTAGGATACCTAGATCCAATATATTGTCCAGTTCTTCTGGCTGGTGTGAGCTTTACTTGTGCCTATGGGGTTTGTTCTACCAACTGGTATGGGTTGTGCCTATGTCTATGGGGTTTGTTACTTCAGCTCTTGTAGATTTTGCCTGTGCCTGTTCCTTCCAACTGCTATGGGTGATGCTTGTGTCTATATGGTCTGATGATATTGCTGGAAATGGCTGTTCATAGAGAGGCTCTTCTTCCAATTAGTGCAGGTGGGTGCTTGTGCCTCTACAGGCTGTTCATCCTTTTAGTGGAGATGGTGCTTGTGACTCTAGGGGATGCTAATGTCACAGGGGATGATTGGGCAGGCAAGATGATGGGTTTGGTGGGTTTGGGGGCAGAGTAGGACTTATAGGTTTCAGAGTCCAATAGATTGCAGCAGTGATGGAGTGTCATGTCTGAAGGAGTCTTACCTACTGATCAGCTGTTGGGCTGAGAAGGAAGGGGAAGGGACACAGTATGTGGCCCAGGGCCTAGGGCCTAGAGACTGGAGAAGTTCAGCTGGGAGACTCACCTCTTCCTCCAATTAGAGTAGGTGGTGTCTGTGCCTCCATGAGCCACTGATGCCATGGGGGAGGATTGACAGGGGGAGGATGGTGGTTTAGGTGGATGGGGGGGGGCAGCATAGATCTTGTAGGTTATAGAGTCCAATGGACAGTAGTAGCTTCTACAGGTTGACATCCAGTTATGCCAGCACCATTTGTTAAAGATGCATTTTTTCTTCCATTGTATAATTTTAGCTTCTTTGTTAAAAATTAGGTGTTCATAGGTTTATGAATTAATATCCTGGTCTTCAATTTGATTCCATTAATCAACATCTGTGTTTCTATGCCAATACCAAGGTGTTTTCATTATTGTAGCTCTTTAATAGAGTTTGATGTCAGGGATGGTAATGCCTCCGGAAGTTCCTTTATTATATAGGATTGTTTGGCTCTCCCATTTTTTTTTGTTTTTTTTCCCTATAAAGTTGAATATTGTTCTCTCAAGGTCTGTGAAGAATTTTGTTGGAATTTTGATGAGGATTGCACTGAATCTACAGATTGCCTTTGGTAGGATTGCCATTTTTACTATGCTGATCCTACCAATCCAAGA
Organism: Microtus obscurus; assembly: GCA_963919715.1. Classification (NCBI taxonomy): domain Eukaryota; kingdom Metazoa; phylum Chordata; class Mammalia; order Rodentia; family Cricetidae; genus Microtus; species Microtus obscurus. The sequence continues at coordinate 1,350,784 of CAWTZC010002434.1, read as the reverse complement.
GCATGGGAGATCTTTCCTTTTTCTGGTATCTTCTTCAATTTCTTTCTGCAAAGACTTAAAGTTCTTGTCAAATAGGTCTTTCACCTTCTTGGTTAGTATAACCCCAAGATACTTTATGCTATTTGTGGCTATTGTAAAAGGTGATGTTTCTCTGATTTTCCTCTCAGCTTCTTTATCTGAAGGCGTAAGTCACAAACAATGCTACAACAGTTTGGAATTATGATTAATAGGGTGGTATTTATTTAAAGGGGAAAAAACTTATAGATCACTGTCCCAGACAACAGCCCTCTGCACAACCAGGAAGGGAGTCTAGTCACTGGCAGAGCAGGAAGTGAAGAGAGAGAGGAGAGGGAAGTGGCCGCTTTTTTAAAGGGAGAGATACCACGCCCCAATGGGCTGGTATCTCAGCAACCATAGGCTGGAGGAGCGGAAGGACCTCCCGCAACAACATCCTACATTATTCTTGTCTGTGTTAGCCTCATGGCTTGGTACATTTTATCAGTGAGGCATTCTCATTTTGCTTCCTCTACATCTGGATTATTATTGCAGGTAGAGTCTTTCCTCTTCCCAGAATTTTCCTGTTCTTGCTGCCCTGCCTCTACTTCCTGCCTGGTCCCCCTGCCTATACTTCCTGCATGGCTACTGGTCAATAAGCATTTTATTAAAGCAATACAAGTGATAGGGTACAAGACCATTGTCCCATAGCAGGTCAGGATTGGAGAAATGGCTCAGTGGTTAAGAGCACTGGTTGCTCTTCCATAGGAACCTGGTTTGATTCTCAGAAACTACATGGCAGCTTTCAACTATCTGTAACTCTAGTACTCGGGAATGTGATACCTTCTGTATCCTAAAGATATTGCATAGACATAATGCACAGACAAACAGATGGACAAAACACTCATACATATAAAATTTTGTAATTAAAAAATCTCCAGGGTTGCAAGGCATGGTAGCACATGCCTTTAATCCCCGCACTCTGGAGGTACAGGCATGTTGATCTTGGGGAGATCAATGACAGGCTGGCCTACAGAACAAATACCAAGACACCCAGTGTTACATAAAGACACCCTGTCTCATAAATAGTAATCGCCAAAGGCATACAGAAATTACTTTTGACTACTGAAGGAAAATGGGGATGTATTTACTCTGTCTTAGTTAGAGTTTCTGATGCTGTAAAGAGACACCATGACCACCACAACTCTTACAATGAAAAACATTTAACTGGGTAGCTTACAGTTTTGGAGATTTAGTCAATTATCTCAATGGCAAGACATGGCATCATGCAGGCACACATGGTACTGGGGAATGAACTGAGAGTAGGGGAGTTACTTGTAGGCAATAGGAAGTAGTCTGAGTGTCACACAGAGCTAAGCCTGAGCAAAACAGACCTCAAATCCTACCCCCACATTGATACACTTCCTCCAACAAAGCCAAAATTTCTACTAGTGCCACTTCCTTTGGGGGCCATTTTCTTTCAAACCACCGCATACTCCAAACATTAAAATAATATGCCTGCCCTTCACTGCCAGTAGACTTTCATTGAGGAAAAGACACCTGAGACCAACCCTCCCTAATCCATGATGAAATGGTAATTGTGCAATCTAACACAGTTGCTTGTTCCAAGGACTTTTTGAGCAACACTTTCAACTCCAAATTATCCACTGCAAACTACAAAAAGATACTCTTTCACTAAGGTTGAGAGTATTACAAATTGATATGTATACTCATGAATATTTGGTTTGCCAACATAACACACATGAACATGAAAACATCAATAGGTTCTGATCTTGGGCCTGTATTACCACACCATAGTTTTTGGCCATGTTTACAGTATCAGACAAGAATTTCCTTCTATGGAGCTTGTGTCAAACATATCAAAAGACAGTATCATTATGCCCATTAGCATTTGTACCAGTATTGCACCATTACACACATCTTGACTAGTATGTTAGTATTGTTGATGAATGGTCCAGGAGTAAGACCACTGACACCTTTTGTCTGCCAGTAGCCCACACAGGACCTTTCAGTACTACAATAGCTAGCCAGCAGGGGAAGTTCCCTGGTAAGTCCAAGACTCTTCTTTCTCTATCATGCAACCAAGAGTTTAGTGTCTTCAGCAACACCATGTACTTATAATGGCCAAGCAAGAGCACTGTTAATGACTTGTTTTGTTTGGAATTCCTCTGAGGCTTTACCTACCCAGTAATCATTCAGCAGATAACCAATCCATTTAATGGTCCCAGTATCTGGGAGCAGCCTTATTGATCCCTGTGGAATACCTCTGTTCAAGGTTTTTTGAAACTATATTTCATCTTAACTTGTAAGATATGGGATTTCATAAGGCTTCTTCATATATCCTTTTGGATGAACCTCCTACTCTTCCTCCTTTTTTCTTGCCCCATCGTCAGTTAAATATTTAATACATCCTCTAATATATTTTGCTTGAGTTTCAAATTGATAGGCTCCCATGTAGCTTCTTCATGGTCATCTCATTTGGTTGACCTTTGAGAAGCCCCCTCTCTTCACCACTCCACTACATAGTTGAGCCATTCTGCCCCCCCCCCAGGATTGCCTCTCTCTAATTCTGATCACCTATATTTTACTAGTCACCCTCTCCTTTTATCTTAACTGCTGGCCCACCTCTAGCTTCTTGGCTTTTACCTATAGTCTAACGAGAATGCCCAAAACAAAAAGTTCAAAGCTGGGAAACATTGTTTACTCATATGTCAGCTGATGAACATCTAGGGTGATTTTTGTTTCCAAGTACTGGTCAATAAAGCAGCAATGAACATGATGGGCAAGTGCTCATTGGTAAGATGGCAAGTTCTAGGAGTTTATGCCCAGGAGTGGTTACTGTGTATCAGCTTCCTCTGAAGTTAAACTCTTCAATCTTGGAAGAAGCTCCTTAAAACAGAAAACTAAGAGAAGTAACAGAACAAGATGCTCTAAATGAGTAGTTCTCAACCTTCCTGATGCTCAAACCCTTTAACACTCTTCATCATGCTGTGGAGAACCCAATCATAAAATTGTTTTGTTTCTTTATATCTGTAATTTTGCTGCTTTAAGGTATCTGATATATAGGATATCTGATATGCAACCACGAAGGATCATGACACTAGATTGAGTGCCAATATAAAATGAAGGTGAAATAATTTATTCTGCAGAAAATATCCCGAAACATAGAAATAGAGAACTTAATAGCTTCAGGAAGTCATAGAAACTGTGCCCTCCCCGCTCAAGCATATATAATCTCTAAGAACTGCTGACACTGACAGATAGCTGAACTGCACAGAAGGTGTTCAGACCATCCAACAGGCAGACAATAGTCAAGTTGCCTGGACCAGACAAGACAAGCCACCTGGAGGATGTACTTCATGGTTTGAAAGACACTTCCAATCTCCCTTAAAATCCTGCCAGCTGTATAGTGATCCCAAGGTTTCCAGCTTCATTAGCCATCACTCCCACAGTATGATGCACCTTTCATTGAGTTGTTTGAGCATCTATAAATAACTCCTCACCCCACAATTGTAGGCCACCCCAAATAAGACTCACTGGTTCGTTGGATTTAAGGTTGACTCAGTGGTTAAGACCACCATCTGCTATTTCAGAAGACTCAATTCGAATTCCCAGCACCCTCACATTTAACCTCAATTCCAAGGCATTCAGTGCCCACTTCTGTGTCTGCTAGCACTAGGAACACATATGGTGCACAGACAAAATATCCTATAAAAAAAAAAAACAACATTTGTCATTAGTTCACCAAGTTAGACTTTGTTGCAGAGAAGCTTGGTAACAATGAAGACCGTAAGAGGAACACATGGATAGCCCAGGGAAGTGGAATTAGATGAGATTTCCTGAGCAAACTACAGGGGAGGAGATGTGAGATGAGAACATGAGAGTACGGGATCGTCAAGTGGGGAGAGCAACCGAGTGGGAAAGCAATGAAAGAGAGATCTTGATAGAGCCACTATGAGATCATGACAGAAAAACTGGTGCTAGGGAAATTCCCCAAAATCCCTAACAATGGCCCCAGCTAAGACTCCTAGCAATAGTGGAAAGGGAGCCCAAACTGGCCTTCCCCTGTATTCAGATTGGGGAATACCCCAACCATCATCATAGGGTGTTCATCCAGCAACTGATGGAACCACAAGCAGAGATCCATAACCAAGCACCAGGCCAAGCGCCAGGAATCCAGTCAAATAGAGGGACAAGGGAATATATGAGCAAGGGAGGTCAAGATCATGATGGAGAAATCTATGGAGACAGCTGAACCAAGCTTGTGTAAACTCAGGAACTCTAAACTGACAGCTGTGGTGCCTCCATGGGACTGAATTAGGCTCTCCATACATGGGGGACAGTGGTGAAGCATAGGTTGTCTGTGAGGAACCTGGCAGACCAGAATCTATGCCTGGTGTATGAGCTGTCCTATTGTAGCCCATTCCCTATGATGGGGTGCCATGCTCACTCTTGATGTGCTGGGTGGGTGGGAGGCTTGTCTTGGTCTTGCTTCAATTTGTGCCAGACTTTGTTGACTTCCCATGGGAGTCCTGACCCACTGGGAGGAATGGAAGGAGGTTGGGCTGCAGGGGAGGCGAGGGGAGTCATAGGAGGGGTGAGGAGAACTGTGAGTGAAATAAATTTTAGGGGCTGGAGAGATGTCTCAGAAGCTAAGAGCCCTGACTATTCTTCCAGAGGTCCTGAGTTCAATTCCCAGCAACCACATGGTGGCTCACAACCATCTGTAATGAGATCTGGTGCCCTCTTCTGGCATGGAGGTGTACAGGCAGGAGGAACACTGTATACATAATAAATAAAATAAATCTTAAAGAAACTAAAAAAGTTGAATTTCATTTAAAAAAAAAAGAAATAAATTTTAAAAAGACAAGCCTATGACAAGATTGACAGGATTCTATGAAAATTTCAAAGAACTAACAGCAAAGCTACTTAAAATGCTTCTTGAAACAAAAAGTTAAGATTTCCTAGTGCTTAGTATTCCCCGATGTTAAACCAGGTAATGATACAACCAAAAAGAAATTACAGACGATATGGACATTTTAAAAAATTATCATTATGATGACAGAAGTTACAAAATAATCCCACACTAGTTCAGACTTAGGTATAATAAACGGTTATTTATTTAGGGGAGACTCACAGATCACTGTACTAGATCACAGTCCTCTCCCCCAAAAGGCACCGAAACCAAATCTAGCGGCTGGAAGTGAGAACTGGAAGCAGCAAGACAGCAAGCATGAGCTTTACAGTTGCATTTATAGTAAAAGAGGCCACGCCCAAGTGGGCTGGTATCTTAAAGGCTATTGGCCAAAGCAGTTCCCGCAGCATCATTCCCTATTTTATAAACATATACAGTGTTTATAAAATATACACAGTCTCTGTGTCGTGTGTGCCAAAAAAATACTCTCATTTCCTACTTCTCAATTACCCTGGTCCAAAATTCCACTAAATCTCCCTATGGTGTTCATGTTGACTCATTTTGCTTTGGGACCTGCTGAGATTGACCAGAGCCATCTGTTAAGACTGTGGGTTTGGAGCTATGTGCTGGAGCTACTGGGCTCAGCAGAGAACTACAGCTCAAGGCAATGGTTATTTTCCTACCATCCATCCATATCTGACATTTGAGAGGTAAAGAGTGGGCCCTGTGAGCCTTTCCCTTTGCTAGACTGATGGTGGTTAAGTGTGAGGACAATGCAGGTAAGTACAGTTGCTGTTGGTTACTGATTACAGCAGCTGTATGGAGTCTAGAGAATGGCATGTCTTAGCTCTTCCTCCTCTTTTCCTTCTTATCTCTTTTCCAGGCATCTTCAGCAATGTTCCCAGAGCCATGAATGGTGTAACTGAGGTTTTTAAAACTGGGACCACATACCTTACTTATTTCTTGCATCTAGGACAGCCAAGAATCTAGGCATTCACCACTGCATTTAAAGAAAAAAATACGTTTTATCCAAAAGGACCTTAAGTATGAGTCACAGAAACGAAAGGACCACCATCTAGTTCCGAAAACAGTTCAGAACTCATCCCTGGACTGTTAGCACTGGACTAGCCAAACTTCTTTAAAGTCCACGTTCCTGAAATGTCTTCCCCCAAAGCACGATTGTAGTATTTGAATTTTACTTGTCATGTCTGTTTGGTTGGGACTCTGGCTTCTGAATTTATCCAGTTATCATTTGGTCTAAGTATGTAGCCAAGGAGGCTGGTAGTCAGGTAGAGGTCAGGCTGCCTGTCTTTTAACTAAAGTGCTCAGACTCACTGTGGGGTCAGAAACGGGACGGTGCAGCGTCCTCCTAGATCCAGTTCTGGTCTAGGCTGGCAGCAAACGTGAGGGGAGTCTGTGCAGAGCGGGTCCAGGGCAGCCTGACCTCTACCTGCCTGTGTGGAAGGAAGCCTGAGACAGAGAGGGAGGGCGGTTCGTTGGGGCGGAGATACTAACCCGGAAACAGAGCTTGGAACGATGTGGCACATTGGCTGGACCTAAGAGAAGGACGGAGAAGGGGGAGGGGTTAGAGTGGTGACGTAAGCGGAACGCTGTTGGTGAGGTGTTTGAAATCGATTTAGGAGCCAAAGCCACAATTGCTAAATGCCCTTTTTTTCTTTCGTCGCTCCCGGACCTGAATGGTGTAGAACCGCGTGGTGTAGACCTGGATACGGGGTGTTGCGGGGACGCGAAAACTTCCCGGAGCCGCAGTCTCCGCGGGGCGGCCTGGGAAAGTCAGCAGCGCAGTGGCGGGAACCGCAGCCCGGGGCCCTGGAACCTCCCAGGTCAGAGGAGCTGCGGGGCTGGGACCCAGGAAGGAAGGGACCAGGGGTGCGACAGTTTCTCTGCTGTTCATAAGAAAGCCGGCTCTGAAATTGTGCTTTGAATGTCTTTGCCTTTGTATATTTTAGATCATAGGAAATAAGCCTGGTTTTTTTCTATTGATCTTTTTATTGCCAAAATATTCTTATAAAAATATATAGTAGAATATTTGAATTTATCTGTCGATATTTGCAAACACGGTTCTCATTGCTATGATGAAAAGGAAAAGCTCTTCAAATTTACACTCATCCAGGTTAACTTTCGTATTATATCTGGGGAGTTGGGGATTTCTTATTCATTATCCCAGGGCAGAGTTTAAATATTAGTCATGAAAGGAATGGCTGCAGATTTAATCGAATAAAAATATATTTTTTGCGTTTTTTTGTTTTTGTTTTTTTTGACACAGGGTTTCTTTGTAGCTTTGGAAACTGTCCTGGAACTTGCTCTGTAGACCATGCTGGCCTCGAACTCATAGAGATCCTCTTGAGTGCTGGGATTAAAGGTGTGCTGCACCAACCACCGCCTGACTTATTTATTTATTTATTGGTGTATGGCTGTAAACATTATCATTTAAAAGTAAAATTTTCACACTTTATTATTTTTCCATCTGAGACATATGCTCTCTGTGGTGTAAATATACCACTCGGAGAAGAGTCTTCACCATATCTTGTGGCACAGGCCTTGAATTCCAGTGCTTCAGTGACAGAGGCAGATGAATCTCCTTGTGTTGGAGACCAGCATAGTGATTTTCAGGACACCCACAACTACATGGTGACAGACTGTGTCTCATCAAAGAAAAAACAAACAACAGGAAAAGAGGAAGAGGAAAAAGAAAGAAGGAAAAGGATGGAAGAGAAAGGAAACGTGTCCTCTTGTGCTCATTTCTTAATGTTGCACCTTGGAGTCTAGAAAGTACAGTATGTTGTTTGAGATGTCTGCTCACGGTCTTTTCAGTGAAAAGGCATTATGATCGGGGCTGGAGAGATGGCTCAGCGGTTAAGAGCACTGCCTGCTCTTCCAAAGGTCCTGAGTTCAATTCCCAGCAACCACATGGTGGCTCACAACCATCCGTAATGAGGTCTGGTGCCTCTTCTGGCCTGCAGACATACACACAGACAGAATATTGTATGCATAATAAATAAATAAAATGTTTTTTTTTTTTTTAAAAAAAAGGCATTATGATCTAGGTGGTGTTGGCACGTGCCTTTAATCCCAGCACACGGAGGCAGAGACAGATGAGTCTCTGAATTTGAAGCCAGCTTGATCTACAGAGTGACTTTCAGGACATCTAGGGTTAATGATTGACCAGCCTGACTCCATCTTAAGGATAGAAGTCAAGTCATTTGTTATAAGGTCAAAACAAGTTCATTTCAGTTTGTTTTGTTTTGTTTTTTTTTCTTTTCTTTTTTTTGAGTCAGGGTTTCTCAGTATAGCGGTGGCTGTCCTGGAACTTGCTCCATGGACCAGACTAACCTCAAAGTCGGAGATCCACCTGCTTCTGCCTCCTGAGTGCTGGGGTTAAAGGCTTTGTAGTTTGTTTCTGTTTGCTGCCAAATTCAAGTTGACCATACTTTAAGCTGTTTCTGGAATTTGGCATGCTCTCCACCCTATGGAGTTTGACTTACGGCATCAATGTACCCTGATAACATGTTCTGTCAAATAATTACAAAATGTTTAACCAAGTTCCTACTTAGCAAAAGTTCCTCTGGAAATCCTCCAACCTTTGGAAACCCTCTCATCCTACAGTTCTGGGTAATGCATAAGCCCCACTTTCTCCCGAGTTCAAAAGAAGAAAAGACATTTTAATATAGAATGAGATTGGAAGCCATATTTTAATAATTATGATAACTCATTTACATCTGAAAAATGTCTACAATAGTCTTGACTCCTTGGTCCAAGAAAAGCACTCTGACCATGGACACATGACAGAACTATTAACTTTTGGTTCTTACGTTTGCTTTGTTGAGACCCTTTGTTTGTGCTGCTTGGCCCTGTAGACCAAGATGGATTGGAAAACACAGGGTTCCACCCACCTGTTTCTCCCAAATTCTAGGACTAAAAGTATGCACCAACAGGAAGATTCAAACTGTTCTTTTTTTTTTTTTTTTTTTTTTTTTTTTTTTTTTTACTTTGTGCTCTATTGACAGCCAATGGTGTGACTGTGGACTTCTCCCAGAAGGAGGGGCAATGCCTGGACCCTGCCCTGACTTTGTACAGAGACTGGATATTGCAGAATTAGAGCAGTCTGGTTTCTGTGGGTGAGAATAGTTTGCTTGCAATCTCCTTTGCTCCTTAGAGTTCCTAGCAAAACTAATCAGCGCATGTGTGTGTGACTTGTGTGTTTATAGAATCTCACACTTCACAGAGTAAAGTAAAATCCTCAGAGGAACAAAGAAAAATTTTCACAAAATGTTCTCTCTCGTTTTGAGTCTTTTTTTGGAGGTATAAGGCTGCCAGCATTTTTGGTCCATGATAACAGAACCTCCCTAGGGTATGATTCTCATCCCAATCATTCACTTACATTTTCGCCTCTGATATTTGACTGAGCTGTGATTGGAAGTGGGATTCAAGTAACAATAACTAACAATGTTTTATAATATTTTCATTATTCTGACACTGCACGACAATTGGAAAATCGTTTTATAATCCTCTATTTTGTTTTCTCTTCATGCACTGAGGACAGTACTGTGTTAGAAATCCAGGTACTTCCTGAAGAATCTCTTTCTCGTGCAGCACTCACTGAGCACCAGGACCTGTTCATCTGTGAAACAGAACAAAGAGGCCTGGAAGATGGAGAGGGAGGAGTCAGTGGCTAAGGATGCAGGTATTTGGAGGGATTGGGGAAGGAGTAGAAAAGAATCAAGTGAATGTTGAAGTGGGACAGGAAATCAGTCTTGCCATGAGTGTTTTGCTACATGTATGACTGTATATCATGTGCATTCTAGAATTGTATGTGTGGACTGATGGGAGCCACCCTCTGAGGCCTGAGCATGGAACCTGGGTCTCTAAAGCAGTCACAGACGTTCATACCCATTGAGCCATCTATCTAGCCCTATTACGTTTTACTTATGTGAGTATCAATAATAGAAAATGGTATAAGGCTCTTATAGACATTTTTATGTAGATGATCTAAAATCTTGACTTTACACAAGCATTTATTATTTCTTAGTAACTTCTTTCATTGTTTTTAAAATACAGCCTCCTCAGTCTGTATATTTTCAGGGATGAACATTTGGTATTGGATAACCATGTGGTGCACTCTTCTCTATTTCTCCAGTTCTCAGAATTCCTTAGTGTTTGACTAGAGTTTAGGCCTAGTGAGCTTTCTCTCTTCCATGTTAGCATGTCTCTTATTATTGTCCTTGTTCAGCTCATGTTTAGTCAGCCATGTTTGTATGATTTCATGCCTGTCGGTTCTCCAACATTTCTTGGAGTCACAATCTCACAGCAAATATCTTGTTCCTCTGGCTCTTAAAATGTTCTGTCTCCTCTTTCTCAGTGATGCCTGAGCCTGAGATAAAGGAATTGTGTTGCTTATGTGTCAGTGGGGACTGAGCATCACAAGTCTGCATTTTGACTGGTTGCGGTTTTCTGTAATAATCTCCATGTGTTCAAAAAGAACTTTCCATGGTTAGCGTGAGGACAACATTTATCTATGTAAGTAAATAAAATTTTTAGAATTCAGTTAGTGATTATGCTGATTTAATGAAATTGTTCTCCTCCACGATCTCTCACTTCACTAGCCCTGAGGAAACTGGCCAGGTTTCTAGTACCAGGCATGATTTCCCTCCTGTTGAGAGGGTCTTCAGTCCAATTAGAAGCTGTGGTCACCATCAAGGTATGTGTGCCACTCTTGCACCCTTCCGGTTATCATGCAGTGCAGATCATTGTTGTGGTTCATTGGAGTCATTGCTGGGTAGGACTGTTGGCCAGGTCCCTCTTTGGAAGTACCATGAAAGCTGATCTACATGGAGTAGGCTTTAAAGTCATAACTTTCTCAAATCCTCTGGGATCTGTGTGCAAAGTGCATGGCTTCTTCAACAATAGGGACTCACCTTCTATGTCTAGGAGGAAAGCATGGACAACAGCAGTAGCTGGTTAGGTAATCTCATGGATAGCTGTGACCAACAACTTTAAAGCAGGTTTCTTACACTTGGAGTTGGTAGTTTTGTTAGAAAATTTGTAGTTCTCGTGCATTATCAGCACAGATGGGAACTTTTCATTTATACTCTAACTATAACTGGAATACACAGACTTATATGTTATAGGCATTTTTGGTTGATGGTAATAGTAAGATTCCTTATGACATTTTCAGACATACTTACTCTTATTTTACCCCCCTTTTGTGTTTATTTCTGTTCTTTCTCCATAATTAAATCCCTTCTCATTTTTCCATTTCCCCCTTCAGACCACTTGCTTTCAGTTATTCCCTTCTCATACTCCCCCACACCCCACAGTGGTCTATTTTGCTCTTCTGGTTACTGCAGTCACTCCAGTTTGTGGATTTACATCTGAAGATTTGGAGCTAGGAACTTTCTCTGAGAGAGAACAACGATTGTCTCTTTCTGTGTCGGGGTTACCAAACTCAGTATGATCTTTTCTAGGTCTATCCATTTACCTGCAAAGTTAATGAGTTAAATTTTCTTTACAGCTGATATTTTATGTTGTATAAGTTCTATATTTTCACCATTCATTCATTAGTTGAAGGACATTTAGCTTGCTTGCCTTCTGTAGCTATTGTGAATAGAACATCAGTTACCATGGGTGAGCAACAAACAAGTAGGATGTCAGGTCCTTTGAGCATGTACCAAGGAGTGGTACACCTGGCCCATGTGCTAGATTGATTTAAATTGAGGTTTTGTATATTTAATTTTAAATTCTCTGTATTGACTTTCAGAGTAGCTAGAATTTTTGTTCATAGGTTTTTATCTTCTTTGGTTTTGATTTTAATCTTGTGCTTGTAAGTAGAAGTTTCCCTGTTCCTCACACTGTCAAATAATTACTCAGAGGCTTATATTAATTGCAAATGCTCAGCCAATAGCTCAGGCTTACTACTAACCAGCTCTTACACTTTAACTCATTTCTAGGAAATCCATATACTTCCCTGAGGCTCATGGTCTTTACGTATATCCCATTTTGTGTATCTGACACTTTCTCCATCTGGCTGCAACTGTCCTAACTTTGTCCTTTTTTTTCTCAGCATCCTCAGTTTGATTTTTCCACCTAGCCTTATCTTGTTTAGCTATTAGCCAATCAGCTTCTTTTTTAAAAAAAATTATAGCAACAAATCTTCACAGTGTACAAAAGGATTTTCCACAGCAATTGCTAGTTAAGTTATTAGGAGCTTTGTTTCTCTACTATAAGAACTTGTGGTTTGCTATCTTGCACGTGGATGATTACTTCCCATTTCTTCTCTACTTATTAGTTCTTCCCGTGAAATGTATTACTTCCCATGTTCTCATGGATAATTCCTCTGATTCTCCTCTATATATTTTTCCTCTAGTTTATTATTGGAGATTATTTTTCTGATTACAACAATATGGTTGATATGATTTTTCCCTCCATGCTTTAACTATATTTCCATGTTCTCCTTTCTTTGGTATCATTTACCGGACACCTGGTAGTGTTCTGTTTGTTAGCTCTTTTCATGTGTTTTGACATTTTTCTTTTACCAGTTTTCAGTATTAACTTTTGCATTTTCTTATATGAAAGGGCAACAAGCCATCTATTCTTTGTTCCTGAAAGAAAAACTCAAAGGCAGGAAACAGAAAGAAATGGCTGATTCTACAGTTAATCTGTCCCAGGTCAGTTATCATGTCCACTATTTTTTCTGAAAATTTTATATTTTGAGACATTGAAAGCCTTTAGTTTTCTGCTTCTGATTTTTTTTAACTTTTTTATAAAAATTGTTCCAAACAAACACACAACACAAAAACCCACACACTGAACTTAACCAGACCCAAAGGCTATAAAACTTAAGGTAATTTTATACAGTTAGAGTTGTCATCTTTGGGAACAGAAGCTCTAGAGCCTCACATGAGATTTTATATTTTCACAAAATTTAAATTTTCACAAAATTGAATATATTTTAATTATATAGTACCAAAAACCAAAGACATATGACAAAATTAGAGCCAGAAAAGCACTTAGCTTTATATCATTTTTCATAACTGGTGTTCATTACCTCAGCTCCGGATAGTTAGCCTTTCTTGTTCTCTTTTCTCCGTGCTCTGCCGTGCCCACATGTACGTTGTTTCCCAAATACATGGATTATTGGCTTGATTTTTCTTATGAGGCAAAATGTGTTTTTTTTTTCTGACTTCTATGACCTTACTTACTAAATCCAAACATTATCCTGTACATTTTTATCACATTTTTCTCTTCAGCTGTATAGTATTCCATTTTATATATATACCGTTTTCATTATATATTGGTCTGTTGGAAAACAATTAGATTGATTCCAATTCTTTGTTTTCATGAATAAGCAGCAATAAATGTGGGGTATAAATATCTCAGTAATGGGATGTGGAATTCCCTGGTTATATGCCCAGGAGTGAAAGAGCTGTTCAAACATTAGATCTATCTTTAATTTTTTCAGTAATCTCTAAATTGTTATCCATGATGTCTGTATTAACTTTCACCACACACACACACACACACACACACACACACACACACACGACGGCACAATGACAGTCTATTAGGGTTCCTTTCTCTCCTCATTCTCTCTGACATTTATTGTCAGATTGGTTGATGACAGCCATTCTGGACAGAGTGAGGCAGTATTCCAAAGTAGTTTTAGTTTGCATTTCCATGACGGCATCTTAAGGATCCTGAACACTTTGTAACATTTATTGGCCATTTGTTTTTCTTTTTTCACAAAATGTTTTTTCAACTCATTTGGCCATATATTGATTGGCAGTTTTATATCCTTGGAATTTAATTTCTGTAATTCTTGGTAAATTCTAGCAATGAACTTATATCCAAAGTGTCACTGGTACAGATTTTCTCCCATTCTTTGGGTGTCTGTGTGCTCTACTGAGTGTTTCCTTTGATTAACAGAATGATTTTATTTTTATGTAGTCTCATTTGTTGATACTTGGTTAGTTCTGGTTCTGTTTGTGTTTTTTACTATTCAGAAAGTTCTTGCCCATCCCATATCCTGAGGGTGTTTCCTGTGTTCTTTAGGTTTCTGTGCTTCTCATATTAAATATAAGTTTTGAATCACTATAGCATGATCAACATGTAAAGCATTTAAAATCACATTTCCTCATCACAGATTTTCCTTCTGAGACATGTACACTGTGATCTGTGGGATATAAACATTCCATCCATAACAAATAGCTAACCTTGTCCACACCGTAAGTGTGTGCCCTCTTTCATGTGTATTGTGTGTGAGACTACTGTGCTATCCTATTGTCCGAGAGTTGGAACATTCCTTAAAGAATATGATTTTTTAGAAGTCATCTTTTTGAGTAATTGTCTTCACTCATCTCCATTTCTTCACGTCTCCTTATATCAAGGAAACACTCTGTCCAGTATCACATGATCAAACTGTACTTTTTTCTTTCAGGGTCTGTTTACATTCTGGGATGTAGCTGTGGACTTCACCCAAGAAGAGTGGGAATGTCTGAACTCTGCTCAGAGGACTTTGTACATTGATGTGATGTTGGAGAATTACAACAACCTGATCTCTCTGGGTGAGAAATTTGACTTGTAGATTTCCTAATTCATCCTTTGTATGTAACAGCTTTATAGGTTATGGACTTGCTGTTAAAGCTGTCATGGAAATGATAGGGGACTGTGGAAACTTTGGTAGTAAACGAAAACTTTTTCATGATACTTAATTATTTTTCCTTCCATTTTCCATTTTAGAGGTTTCTGTTTTCCACTTAGAGGTATCATATACCCCATATTTTTTTCCACGATACATTCAGAAACTTAGTAGAATATAATATTTGTACCCATATCTTCTTTTCCATTTATTTCCTTTTATTGAAATAGATTTTCTCATCCAGTATATCCAGATTATATTTTCCCTTCCCTCTAAGTCTCCCAGTTCCTCCCTCTATCCCTTCCTCTCAATATCCACTCCATTTCTTTCTCTCTTTAGAAAAGAGCAGTTTTTTAAAGAGATAACAACGAAGCATGGCAAAATAAAATATAAGATGAAGCAAAGCCATCATTTGAAGTTGGACAAGGTAGGCCAGCCGAAGGAGAGAGTCCTTAGAACAGGCAGAAACATCAGAGACCCTTTCTTTCTCACACTCCAGAGTCCCATGATAAGACTAAGCTTAAGCTATAATACATATGCAGAGGGCCTGGTGCAGATCCATTTAGGCCTTGTGCCTGCTGCTACTGTCTCTGTGAGTTCACTTCACTTAGCTAGTTAGTTCAGAGGGCCTTGTTCTTCTGTTGTCCTTTATCCCTTTGGGCTCTTAGATTCCTTTAACCTCCTCTTGTGCCTGGTTCTCTGAGCTCTGAGGAGAAGGGATTTGATGGAGACATCTCATGTCGACTCTCTCTCCACATGTTGTCTGCCTGTGTATCTCTGCTATTTTTGATAACGTTTTTTCTTTTCATTCTTTTTTGTTTTTTTGTGTTTTTTTTTTTTGTTGTTGTTGTTTGTTTTGTTTTTGTTTTTCCGAGACAGGGACTTTTTTTTCTTTTTACAGCAGTAGTTTTTGGTTTTACCCTTGTTCTTTGGTCTGTCTAGTCTTTGGTCCTTGGATTCTTAAGCAGTGTTGTCTGTGGGTTCCATCAGATTGAGCCATAAATAAGATCAGACGTTAGTTAGATACTCCCTCAATTTCTGTTCCACCACGGCCCTAGCATATTTTCTAGGCAGGACAGATTGTAGATCACAGGATTTTGGACTATTTCCATCTATAACTTAAGCTTGATGTCCATCATTGCACTTGACATCATTTTAATTTTGAAAAAAACTCAAAGTATGCAAACTGAAAAGTCTCCCTTAATATATTTACAATATGTACAGGAAATAGCAACTGAAAATTCGTTCCTATATTCCTCTACTTTGTGCTCTCTTCATGTACTGAACCCAGTACTTGGTTATATGTCTTTATTCTTTCTAAAAAGTCTGCCTTGAGTCATGGGCTACCTCACAGAACATGTGGACTATATGCAAGGTAGGCCTGGTCACCTATTCAGAGCAAATGAGATAGCCCTGGAATGTGGGGAGGAGAGAGTAGCCACAACCAGGGTGGGCTCGTGAATGAACAGAACAACAGTGATGGCTTCCAGTGAAAGAGAAATCAAGAGCTGAAACAGTTTTGCTATCCTTAATTTCACTTAAAAGGATTCCTGATCATTTGACTTAGTGTAGTGTCCTGGTTCCAGGATGCATGCTGCCTGTTGTAACTGTTAGAAGATGTTGTGTTTTATTGCACCTGAATTTTGCTGACTTAATACTAGCACAAAATGCAATTTTATTTTATTATGCTGACATCGAATTAAAATAACTTTCCTAACTTTATGTCTGAAATGAATCCATGGAGTAGGATTATTCTGTAATTCCCTTCCTTGCTGTCTTTATATTGCATCCCTTATTTTCTTTCCACTGAAGATACACAAACACTCTTCTGGGAAATAATCTCAAGAGTTGGTGTTGAGAGAGACTTGAGAATAACCTTAACAGTAGCCTGAGAGGCCAGCTCCCAAGGCTGCCTCCAGGGTTTGAGTCAGAAGACCATAGTGAGGTGGAAGGGACTGAGGATATTTGTAATCAGAGGGGCAACAGAAACCCACACAGATGATGTTTGAGTCATGGTCTTGACTCTTCTGTCCCCAGTTTGAAATCTCTGCAGTTTTTATACACATACAATGGTGTTCTTTTCCAAGGATGTTTTCTTAGGGTCCAAAGCATTCTTTGCAGAAAGATATGTTATATAAAGCAATAACTTGTCACTATTTTAATGATTGGCTGTGGCCCTGGCTGTGAAAAATTCCATCTGTCTCTTAAAGGTCAGAAAACTAAACCAAATAGAAATTTTAAGAGGAAACAAGGAGTTCGTGCACTCAACTAAATTTGTAAGCTAAAAGTTTGTGATAAGTAAAACATGCAAAAGCAAAATGCTATTATCTCCTGGCACAGAGAATGCAGCTGTGCTTCAGAAACTGTGTCAGTGAGTAACCATGGCAACTTACATAAGGCAAGAGGGAAATGTACAATGATGATTCATATCAGCATATCCACCAAATGTTAACTGGCAATAAAAACCCTTTCAATTCTAAAACATACTTCTACTCTGTGTGCTTAGAGCAAAGAAGGGACCTATTACTATTTCATACAAAATCTGGGATTTGACACCTCCCAGCCGCTCCAGCCACCTGCATGTATTTCACACACTAATCAGTAACTGTGCTAGAAGGCTATCTGTCTCTGAAGATGGTTGATCAATTTACATCTTCTTGTAAATCATCCGTATCTCAGAACTAAAGCATAATCAGTTAGTCTTCTAAGTTAAAATCTTGTGTATTCAAGGTGTTAATAGCCTTCAGGGTCAAAGCAGTGGAGTGCTACATTTTCTGTCATGGGGCAGAATGAGCTCAGTACACTTCTTGTTCTTTTTAATATACGAAAGGCTTTGAGTTAACAAATCCAGGCATACAGCAGTTCTGTCCTTGAGTTTTATCTGTGAAAGTCCCATTTGTCATCTTTCTTACAGGTCACCTTGTCTGGTTAAATTGTTCTGTCATTAAGATAATTATAAAAAACAGACTTTTCAGCTTTTTATCACAATGTAGAACAAAAACTTGGCTATGACTTATTTTATCCACCAGAGATACATGATATGAGGAGAAATCATCCTTCTATCAATTCATAGAAATATTGGGCCCAACATATGAGCAATACACTACTAAGCTTGTAGGACAAGACCCCAAGCTGGAATTAGAGGAGGACCATGTTGCTACACAGAGAATTGCAGGTAGAGACAACCAGCTATTCAAAAGGCAGTATTTCTTACAGGCCCTACCTTGTGAGTTTTATCCTCCAGCAAGTGTGAGTGTGTGTATGTATGGTAGGTTGGCCTCCTAAATATCAGTTGTGATATACTGTGTATTCTTGTGGACTCCATCCTAACCCTATGAGGAAATTTAAACACTGCAGTGTGTGGAGCTTAGACAGTGGAAGATAGAAATTAACAATAGCTGCCCATGACAGCCCTGCCTTAAACAATCTAGTTCCTATAGTGTCTGGCAGAATTGCTTTGCATCTATAAATTTGGAGAATGTAAAGCTTTTTTTTTTTAAGAAAAAAAGAAAATAAAACCTTTGATGCTTTTGAGTAAGCCTTTAATCTTAAAATGAATTCTCACAGTACTCATCATTGCTGTTCACTAGGAAGTATAAATACTGTGAATCTGGGATTAGATTAAGTTCTTTTTCATCAGTCTCTGAGTAAATAAATATTTAAAAAGAGACGTATTCTAATTATAATCAGTCACTGAGCTCTATTCCAATGATGTTTCCTCTTCTATGAAGGTCACTCTGTGAGAATCCATATAGTTATAGTGAAATAATAACTACTGGGAGCTCTATTCTAAATAGTTGCTGGTTGACTTATGAGAGAACTTAGAGAGTCTGTCATTTATCACATATTTATTATTGGAACAAGCCAATTAACCTGAATTTTACTCATTTTCAGAGAACTATTGCAAATGTGATCCTGTCCGTCAGCATGTGAATAATGAAAAGGAGTCTCGTCAGTCTAATGAGCTTGGCAACATGCTTCATGACCCCTCCACATGTGCACTTTATAAAACACACGGAACTAGAGAAAACTCTAACAGCTACAGATGCAGTGATCACAGGGATGACTCTGTTGACTCATCAAACCCTGATAGACATGAAAGCTTGCACACTGGAAAAGAACCTTTTAAATCTAAAGACTGTGAGATATCTTTAAATTTGGGTTCTATCATTACTCAAGATCACATACTCTACACTGCAAAGAAAGAACACAGACAGGGAGAATATGATGACTCTTTCTCTTCCGCATACAGTGTTTTGCAACAAACAATCTACGTTGGAGGGACACCACACCAATGTTTGAAACGGGGGAAATGTGTCAGTACCACCTCAAGCCTCATCATACATCCGAGAATTTATACTGGAAAGAAACCCTACAAGTGCAACATTTGTAACAAATCCTATAAGCAGAGTGCAAGTCTTAAAACACATCAAAGACTTCATACTGGGGAGAAACCTTACAAATGCAAAGATTGTGGAAAGTCATTTCGCCTGTTGGTAGTACTTAAAAACCATCAGAATATGCATACTGGAGAGAAGCCTTACACATGTAAGGAATGTAACAAATCCTTTCCTGTGAAGTCAACTCTTACAAAGCATCAGAGAATTCATACTGGAAAGAAACCCTACAAGTGCAACGTTTGTGACAAATCCTTTAGTCAATGTTCACATCTTAAAATACATCAAAGACTCCATACTGGGGAAAAACCTTACAAATGCAAAAATTGTGAAAAGGCATTTCATGACTTGTCAGCACTTAAAAGCCATCAGAAAATGTATACTGGAGAGAAGCCTCACAAATGTAAGGAATGTGACAAATCCTTTGCTCTAAAGTCAACTCTTACAAAGCATCAGAGAATTCATACTGGAGAGAAACCCTACAAATGCAACATTTGTGACAAATCTTTTACTCAGTGCTCAAGTCTGAAAACTCATCAAAGACTCCATACTGGAGAGAAGCCGTACAGATGCAGAGAATGTGGAAAGTCATTTCCTCAGTCCTCAGCACTTAAAAGCCATCAAAAAATGCATTCAAACAAAAGGCATGCTGGAGAGTAGCTTTACCAATGCAATGAGTGTAACAGGTTCCTGTAACCACTATTCATTATTAGGAAGGCAGTAGAAAATTCATTTTCTAGAGAAATTATACAAAGGCAAAGAATGTTGTGAGTCCTTTCTCAGCTATCACATCTTAAAATGCATTACAGAATGCACATAGGTGAGAAACCGTAAAATGGTGAAATATGTGATAAATGCTTTACTATGACCGCTACTCTTAGAACACATCAGAAAATTCATACTGGAGAGAAACTTTACAAATGGCAGAGACTGACAAATCCTTCATCCAGCATTCAAATCTTACAATATATTATAGAGTTCATAATGGAGATAGACTTGCATATGTAGAGAATGTGAATTTTTTACTAAATGCTCAACTCTTCAAGCACATCAGAAAAATACTGGAGAGAAAAATGCCATTGTGAATATTGTGATGTAGCATTTATCTGGTACTCTCTGCTTATAAATCACAACAGTATACACCATAGAAACAAAGATGAAATTTTTGAAAACTTTGAATGAGGTTTATATATTAGAAAAATATCAAAGAATTTATATTATAATAAAATTCTGCAAATCAAACTGAAAAGCTTTTTTTAAAAAAAATGTATATAGGAATTT
This sequence comes from Microtus obscurus, assembly GCA_963919715.1. Lineage (NCBI taxonomy): Eukaryota > Metazoa > Chordata > Mammalia > Rodentia > Cricetidae > Microtus > Microtus obscurus. Next base: position 1,330,521 of record CAWTZC010002434.1, on the reverse strand, counting down.
TGACTGCATGCATGTATGTATTCTGCCTGTAGAGGCCAAATGGTATCAGATCCCCAAATCTGGAGCTATAGGCAGTTGTAAGCTGCTGCCTGCATGTGTGCAGGAAATAGAACCCTGATTCTCTGAAAGAGGAGCCAGAGCTCTCAGCCACTAAGCCATTTCTCAAGATCCTGAGAAAAGCTATAATTAAACATCTTATTCAGCCTCTACAAATTCATAATGATTCCTGTCATGTTGTGCTCACCTTTAATCCCAATACTTCAGACACAGAGGCAGGGGTATTTTTGTGAGTTCAAGGCTAGCCTGGTCTTCATAATAGATCAGAACAGGCAGAACGGTATAAACTCTGTATCCAAAAACAATAATGACAAAAATGCATCAAAAAATTGTGACAAAAACCTTTATTTTTTCCTCTAATTTTGCTGTATATTACTAAATTTATACTTCTGACAAACCTTATAAAGGTACACCATATATAACCCCCACATCTTCCTGTTCATTGGAAGTTTCACCCCCAAATACATTCAGTTTGACAAATTTTTTGCCTTGTGGTGGAATAGTAAACATGAAATTCATAATGAAAGGAAACACAAAAAATGCTCCAATACTTATCTTTTATCTATCCTCAAACATCTTCATCTTAGGTTTATACTAATGCAAATAGGGAGAGGTTGAGAAACTGTAAAGAATTGGACTGTGAATGTGACAACACCTACAGTTTATAAATCTTCAGGTCAGGGCTGGAGAGATGGTCTGTAGGTCCCTGATTTGATTTACAGCACCTAACAGGTAGCTCACAACTGTATGTGCCTCTAGGATGAGGGTATCTGATGCCTACTGGATTCTGTAGGCACCATTTTCACATAGCACAGACATACATGCAGGCAAAACATTTATACATAGAAAGAAATCCCCAAAATTGCAAGGCTTAGTAGACTATGGCTTTAATCCCTGGATGCTGGAAGTAGAGACAGGTTGATCTCTGGGAAATTAAGGCCATCTTAGTCTACAAGCAAATGCCAAGACACCCTGTTTCAAAAAAAGAAAGCTCTGAAGGCATTCAGAAATTACTTTTGAAGTGCTGAAGGAAAATGGGGAAGTATTTATTCTGTCTTAGAGAGTTTTTATTGCGCTAAGAGACACCATGACCACCACAACTTTTACAAAGGAAAACATTTAATTGGGACTGGCACACAATTTCAGAGATTTAGTCCATTATCATCATAATGGGACATGGCAGCATGCAGGAAGACATGGTGCTGGAGAATGAGCTGAGAGTGGAGGAATTACACCTAGACTTGTAAGCAATAGGAAGGAGTCTAAGTCTCATTCTGAGCTAAGCTTGAGCAAAACAGATCTCAAAGCCTGCCCCCACAATGGCACACTCCTTCCAGCAAAGCCACACCTACTTCAACAAGACCAAACCTAATATTGCCACTCCGTTTGGGGGCCATTTTCTTTCAAACCACCACATATTCTAAACTCAAAAATAATATACCTGCCCTTAACCTTAGTAGACCTTCACTGAGGAAAAGGAGACTCCTGTGACCCTCCTTCAACCATAATGAAATGGTAATTGTCCCAAACTTGCATAGTTGCTGTAGTGAGGAGGCAAGCAGGCATGCTCTTCATCCCACCCAGCTCCCTCATGGCTAGCTTTACACCCGAAATAACAACATACAAACTGTATTCATTTAAATACTGCCTGGCCCATTATATCTAGCCTCTTCTTGGCTAACTCTCATATCTTGCTTAACCCATTTTTAATAATCTGCGTAGCACCATGAGGTGGTGTCTTACCGGGAAAGATTCAGCATGTCTTACCTGGTGGCTGGCTCCATTACATCTGCTTGACTCAGCTTTCTTTCTCCCAGAATTTTGTTCTGTCTACTCCACCCACCTATGTTCTGACCTATCAGGCCAGGCAGTTTCTTTTTTTTTTTTTTTTTTTTTTAGTTTTTCGAGACAGGGTTTCTCTGTAGCTTTGGAGCCTGTCCTGGCACTAGCTCTTGTAGACCAGGCTGGCCTCGAACTCACAGAGATCCGCCTGCCTCTGCCTCCCGAGTGCTGGGATTAAAGGCGTGCGCCACCACCGCCCGGCAGGCAGTTTCTTTATTAACCAATGAAAGTATGACCCTTCATCAGGTTGCTTGTTCTCAGTACTTTTTGAACAGCTATTTCAACTGTGCATTACCTACTACTATTTGTGAATGAATTCATCAATGTTGAGAGTAGTACAAACTGATAGTTGTAATCATATATATTTTTGATGGCAGATTAATGACATGATCATTAACAAAACATCAATAGACTCTGCCCTTGGACCTGTAATTCCCAAGCCATGATTTTGTTTGTTTGTTTGTTTTACCATATTTACAGTACTAGACATGAATTCCCTTCTGGTGGAACTGGGGTCAATTCTATCAAGAAACAGGTTGGTTATTCCTATAAGCAGTCATTGCCAGAATTGCATGAGTGTACACATCTTGCCTAGTTGGTTTGCATTATTAAGACCTGTTACAGGGAGTGGGGTTCCTTGTTCCAGCTGCCCAGCTAGCTTATACCCGAAATAATCACACAGAAACTGTATTAATTAAAACACTGCTTACCCATAAGCTCTAGCCTATTGGCTAATTCTCACATATTGATTTAACCCATTTCTATTAATCTGTGTTTACCATGAGGTAGTGGCTTACTGGGAAAGATTTAGCATGTCTGACCTGGTGTCTCCATGGAGTCTCTCTCTCTCTCTCTCTCTCTCTCTCTCTCTCTCTCTCTCTTTCTCTCTCTCTCTCTCTCTCCTTCCTACCAGAATTCAGTTCTGTCTTCGCCTACCTAAGTTCTGCCCTATTAGGCCAAGCAGTTTCTTTATTAATTAACCAATGAAAGCAACACATAAACAGAAGGACTCCCACACCAAAGACCATTGACATTCTTTCTGTCAGGCACGTGTACAGAACTTTGTAGTATATAAAAGCTAGCTGGCAGGGAAAGTTGTCTGGTAAGTTCAAGATTACTCTCTATCTTGTAGACAAAGTGTTTACAAGTAAATGCCATGTACTTATGGTGGCCAAGGAAGAGCAGTGGAAATGAAGACTTGTTTTGGTGGTGTGCCTCTGTTGTTTCCATATCCAGCAATTGTTAGGCAGATAACCAATACCTTGTAGACTGCATTTCATTTAATAACTCTGGTATCTGTTAGCAGCATTATTTACCCGCTGTGGAATACCACTGTTCACAGTTTTAAAAATTACATTTCTTTTAACTTGTAAGACTCTTGCATACACTTTTATACCCAAATACAACAGGGGAAATAAGACAAAAGACTGCTTTAACATGATTCAAAGGACAAATAGAACAGTTATTTGCTTCAATACTTTGAGACATCAAGTCAATAGCATTCTGTTGTTTGTGTAGTAAACCCACTCTAGACCAAGTATCCTGAAGGCTTCCACTCCCAAGGTCAAACCTCCTAATACAAAAGGAGCAGAAATATGCTTGAATATCCTGACCATTGGTCAGGATGGAGTGAATCTAACTGTAATGGGCCATCTTAATGTCGAAAAGATCAGGTGACCACACCCTAGGTAATGATGTATGGCCACACTTGTTGTCAACAACTTTGAACAAGCAAAAACTTTCTGACCTTCAGACAAGATGTAAACTGGATAACATTTTTGGGCCTCCACAAAGTACATAACATTTTTGTCTTTCTGGGTCAGGGTTATCTCACACAGGATGATTTTTTTCTATTTCCATCCATTTGCCTGCAAGTTTCATGATATTTTTTTTTACCACTGAGTAATAATCCATTGTAAATATATAACACATTTTCTTTATCCATTTTTCAGTTGAGGGGCATTTAGGTGGTTTTCAGGTTTTGGCTATTACAAATAATACTGCTATGAACATAGTTGCATAAGTTTCCTTGTGGTATGATTGAGCATCTTTTGGGTATATTTCCAAGAGTTGTATCTCTAGGTTTTGAGGTAAACTGATTCTCATTTTTCTGAGAAATCACCATACTGATTTCCAAAGTAACTGTATAAGTTTGCACTCCCACCAGTAGTGCAGGAATGTTTCCCTTACTCCACATGCCCTCCAACATAAGCTGTCATTAGTGTTTTTGATCTTAGTTATTCTGACAGGTATAAGATGGTATCTCAGAGTCATTTTAAGCTTCATTTCCCTGATGACTAAGGATGTTGAGCAATTCCTTAAATGTCTTTTGGCCATTTGATAGTCTTCTGTTGAAAATTCTCTGTTTAGATCTGTACCCATTTTCCATTGGATTGTTTAGTATTTTAATGTCTAGTTTTTTGGGTCCTTTATATATTTTAGAGATCAGTACTTTGTTAGATGTGGGGTTGGTGAAGATCTTTATCCATTGTGTAGGCTGCCATTTTCTTATTTACTTTGTCCATTGTCTTACAGAAACTTTTCAGTTTAAAGAGGTCCCATTTATTAATTGTTGATCTCAGTGTCTGTTCTACTCATCTTACATTTAGGAAGTGGTCTGCTGTGCCAATGCATTCAAGGATATTTCCCGTTTTCTCTTCTATCTGGTTTACCGTATCTGGGTTTATGTTGAGGTCTTTGATGAGCTTAGACTTGAATTTTGTACATGGAGATAGATATGGGTTTATTTGCATTCTACATGTCAACATCCAGTTATGCCATCACCATTTGTTGAAGATGTTTTCTTTCTTCCACTGTAAAATCTTGGATTTTTTTTTGTCAAAAATCAGGTGTTCATAGATGTGTATATTAATGTCAAAGTCTTCAATTGATTCCATTGTTCCACATGTCTGTTTTTATTCCAATACCAAGCTGCTTTTATTACTATCATTCTATACTAAAACTTGAAAGGCATGGATGCCTATGGAAGTTCCTTTATTATACAGGATTGTTTGGGCCACCCTGTTGTTTGTTTGTTCATTCATTCATTCGTTTGTTTGTTTTCCATATGAAATTGAGTATTGTTCTTTCAATGTGTGTGAAGATTTGTGTTGAGATTTATATGAAGATTTCATTGGATCTGTAGTTTTTGGTAATATTACCATTTTTACTTTGTTAATGCTACCTATTCAAGAGCATGGGAGATCTTTCCATTTATTCTGATACCTTATTCAATTTCTTGCTTCAATGACTTCAATTTCTTTTCAAAAAAGTATTTTACTTGTTTGGTTAGAGTTACCCCCAAGTTATTTTCTATTATTTGTGGCTATAGTAAAGGGTGATATTTTTCTGATTTCTTTTTCAGTCCATTTATCATTTGTATATAGGAGACCTGCTAATTTTTTTAGTTAATCTTGTATACCACCACATTGCTGAAGGTATTTATCAGATGTAGGCATTTCCTGGTAGAATTTTTGGGTCACTTGTGTATCATATCATCTGCAAATAGTGAAATTTTTACTTCTTCATTTTAATGTGTATCCCCTTGATCTTCTTTTGTTGTCTTATTGTTCTAGATAGATATCCAAATGCTATATTGAATTGGGACAGAGAGAGTGGACAGCCTTGTCTTGTTCCTATTTTAGTGGATCACTTTGAGTTTCTCTCCATTTAGTTTGATGTTGCCTGTTGGCTTGCGGTATATTGTCTTTATTATGTTGAGGTATGTTCCTGGTATCCCTTATCTCTTCAAGTCATAAATCTTAAATTTAAGATTTCATACTGGGGAGAAACCTTAAAATTGCAAAATTGTGGAACATCATTCCTAAGTTCTCATCACTTAAAAGCCATCAGAACTTGCACACTGGAGAGAAACCTTACAAATATAAGGATATGACAAAGCCTTTGCCCACCATTACAATTTCAGGAGCCATCAGAATATTCATACTGCTAAGGAATACTATAGTTGTTAAGAATTATTGCAAGGTCTTACATAAGTTTTTACACCTTAAAATCTATTATAGACTCAACACTGGAAAGAAGCCTTACAAATGTAATGGGTGTGGCAAATACTTCACCTACTATTTATTATCTAGAAGGCATCAGAAAAGCCATACTCTAAAGAAATTTTACAAATGCAAGGAATTCACTTACAGTACTACAAAAGGTAGCCAGCAGGAAGATTTCCAGTAAGTTTGAGATTGCTGTCTCTCTCTTTCTCCCTCAGAAAAAAGTGTTTGACATTTTCATTTTTAATATTTATTTATTTATTATGTACACAATATTCTGCCTGTGTCTATGCCTGCAGGCCAGAAGAGGGCATCAGACCCCATTACAGATGGTTGTGAGCCATCATGTGGTTGCTGGGAATTGAACTCAGAACCTTTGGAAGAGCAGGCCGTGCTCTTAACCTCTGAGCCATCTCTCCAGCCCCGTTAAGAATGAGGTTTTCTTTTTAACATTTATTTATTTATTATGTATACAATATTCTGTCTGTGTCTATGCCTGCAGTGACATTTTTAGAAACACCATGTAATTACAGTGGCCAAGCAAGTGTGATTCCACATGGTACAGGTGCCAGTGCCATGACAGGGAATGGGCACTGGGCACTTCTGGCTTAGGATCCTCTGCCCAACTTTTTGGGCCAAAGTAAACAGACTTCCCAGCTTTTGTCAGTCTGTCTAACTCCTCCCACTCTTCGCCTCTCTCTATATCCACCTAAAATTGAACCTCCCTCAACCTCAGTTTTTGGTGTGAATGTCTCAGACCCACTGAACCATTCTTCAAACTCTATTTCAGGCTGCCTTCCACACAGCTCCAGCTGTCAGGCTGCCATGGACCTGCTCTGCACAGCCTCCCTACATGCTTGTGATGTGGGTCCCCTCTGTATGCTGTGAATATCATTGTTTAATAAAGAAGCTGTTTTGAACCTAAAGCAAAGCTTTATGGGGAAAACTAAACTGAATGCTGGGAGAAAGAAGAAGGAAAGAGGGAAAAACCATGGGGCTGCTGCCGGAGACAGATGTGCTGAAACTTTGCTGGTAAGCCACAACCTTGTGGTGATGCACAGATTAATGGGCATGGGTTAAATTAAGATGTAAGAAGTAGTCAATAAGAAGCTAGAGCTAATGGGCCAAGCAGTGATTTAAATAATATAGTTTCTGTGTAGTTATTTTAGATCTGAGCTGCCAGGCAGCCAGGAAAGAAATAAGTGGACTCATTACTACATGCTTGCTGCCAGCCTAAATCAGAACTGCATCTAGGATACTGCACCTCAGTATCTGACCCCAACAGTGAGTTCTGAACCTATCAGATAAAAGATAGGCAGCTTAACCTCAACTTGACTAACAGCTTCCCAGACTATACTTAATACCAAGAGAACACACTAAATTCAGATGCCAGTGTCTCATTGCTAATACAAACATGAGAAGTCAAAATCAAATACTGCAATTGTGACTAGGAGAGAGACAATTCAGGAACTTTGAATTTGAAAAAGAAATAAATGCACCAAGAAGTCAGTGGTCAGCCCATTGCTAACAGCTCAGGGATGAGTTCATCCTGCTCTGTGATGCTCTCACCATTTTACACCCATACAAGTGTTTCTTTTGTGACTCATGCTAGCTATGCTTTGAGATAAAAAATATAGGAAAAAAATTAATGCAACAGTGAACACAGAGATTCTTGGCTGTTCAAGATGCTGAAAATAAGTAAGAAATGTAGTTTCAGGCCTAAAAATGTTAGTTTCACCATCCTGTCTTTGGCTCTGGGAATATTGAGGAACAGCAGGAAGAAAGGGAATAAGAAATAAGAAGGGAAAGAGGAGGAAGGACTAAGACATGTTGTTCTCTAGACTCCATACAGTTGTCATAATCATACAACAGCAGCTGTACTTACCTGCATTGGCCTCACACTAGACCACAGTCAGTCAAAAATGATCCTTGGCACTATTCTTGTGGGCAGGGCAAGCAGTCAGTACCTGTATTTGACCTGGGATTATCACACCAGCTTAGATTCTTGAGAGCTTAACATTTTAAAAGCTCTCCCAGACAGTAGAGAATTAAAGACAATGCAATAGACAGATTCAGACAAAGAAGACTTCTAAATGGGTCATAGTATTTAATAGACATATGTAGGCTTGGGAGAGAGAAGAAAAAGAGTATTAAAAAGTCATAATATAAAGTTAATGCTTAAAAACAGAGTAAAGTCTTTAAAGAGACAGAGTAAAGTCATAAAGAAAAATAAGCAATGTTAAAAATGGAAAATTCACAAAGAGCCTGGATTCTGTATATTATTGTATTTTCTTTCAATTTTTTGACTATGAAGGATCTAAATACAGAGAGACATTTCATTGTGTGGTCTGCTAAGCTAAACCGGCATATATTTTCTAAAGCTATCTTGACTTCAAAATTTAGGTCTAAGGATATGATGCTTTGGAGAAGAGGTTCTTCTTTTGTTTTCACAGAAGATGAGACCCTGTGGATTGCTTCTAGACCAATATGGTATGATAGACTATGCCCTCCTGAAAGGTTGTTGTGAACACCCTCAAAAATTACTTTGCTTGACTGCTCACTGAGAGGAACCTAGCAAACAGGATACACCATGAAAGACCTGATTAACAGTGCCCCCCCCATACAGCACGAAGCAGTTTGGAGAGAAATAACTGTGCCCATATTCCCAAATATTGTTTAGAAATGTTCTTTTACATTTAAAGGAGTATGTGATATAGATATAAATAATTTGCATTGGTATAAATCTTGGTTTATTGATATAAATTTAAGGTCAATCTTGTTATATGTATATTATTTCTGCTCTTGATTAAGGTATTGTGATTGTGTAGTCCATTTAAAAATGTAATGTATAATTAGGAAATATAGGTTGTTAATGGATAATCATTGATAATAGTCAAGCTTGTAGTAATGTTAGTTGGATTTTCTAGATATATAGAGATATATTTCAGTTAGATAGGCATTCTTCATATCTTTCAAAGATTTTAGAATATGGCCTTTAAAATGTTTTAATAACTTAGGACTTTTCATGACAATGCGACATATCTGCTCCTGGCAGCACCAGCTACTTCAAGAGGAAGATGGACATCGATGAGGCTCCTTATGGAGTTTGATAGCCATTTGGGCAAGAAACTGCTCTTGCCTGGACTGCTGCATAAACTGGACATGAAGAACCCACAGAGAGAGGACTGCTGAACTTGCCTAAAGGTGAGATGGTCCTTCGGGGTTCCTGCTTCATGAAAGAGTCTGCAGGACATTCTACAGGATACAAAAGAAAGTGATTGAACTGTCTCTAAAATTTCCTCCTTCATGAAAATGTCTGCTGGAAACTATGGGCCTGAAGGCCGTAGATGGAAGAACTTTGGGTGACTGTACAGGCAGCGAGATATCTCTGTCAGTTCTAGAGTTTTGGAAGTTGCTTACTTCTTGTTTACTCAGGTAATATTATATTCTTCTGGAGTCTTTGATGGAGTTGAAGAATGGATAGTTATAGTTTTCCTTAGTTATGATAAAAGATAAAATAGATAAAAATATTTAACTGTAATTCTTGCTTGATAACTGTTTTGTTATATGTATTACTATGTTAAAGTGAAAAGCCTTTCTTTTTTAAAAAACAGAAAAGGAGAAATGGTGTAGGAGGTCCTTCTGTATTTGTGTTGATTTCATTGGTTGAATAAAGAAGCTGCCTTGGCCTTTTAATAGGGCAGCCCTTAGGTGGGCAGAGTAGACAGAACAGAATGCTGGGAAGAAGGGAAGTGTGGCAGATGCCATGATTCTTCTGCCTAAGATGGACGCTGGTTAGATTCATGCTGGTAAGCCCCAGTCAAGTGGCAATACACATTAATGGAGATGGGTTAATCAAGATGTGAGAGTTAGCCAATAACAGGCCTCTGTACTACATTGTCTGGTCCAGGCAACTTGACTGGTGTCTACTTTAAGGCTGATCTGAACATCTCTGCAGTTCAGCTGTCTGTAAGTGTTAGCAATCATTACTGATTATATATGCTGAGGAAGGAAGGCACTAGTGAATCTTGGAGTTTTGGGGACTTCCTGAACCTATTTAGTTGTTCATTTCTGAGCTTCAGGACCTTCTCTGTAGGATGAACTGTTGACAGTAAAGAGAAATCTAGAATTTATATTGATACAAATTCCCTGTGCACAGAGGAAACCCAGGAAAATGTTATAATGTTCAAGCTATCCCAGTGTGATTCCAGATCAGCCCAATGCAATAGAGCAGCAGGTTCAGAACTTGCCTGATAGCAATGACCATGTGAATGTCACCAAAATACCACAAACACATGTTGTAGACCAGATAGCCTCTTCAAACAGTAGTATTGGGAAAAGAATCCATGCACATATAAAAATAAGAACCTAGATTCTCCTACCATGCAAGGAATCACAGACTTTCTTTCTTTCTTTCCTTTTTTTTTTTTCGAGACAGGGTTTCTCTGTGGCTTTGGAGCCTGTCCTGGAACTAGCTCTGTAGACCAGGCTGGTCTCGAACTCACAGAGATCTGCCTGTGTCTGCCTCCCGAGTGCTGGGATTAAGAATCACAGACTTTCATGTATGATCTGAAACAGTGAACCCTTCAGAGTAGCACGAAGGGGCAACAGTAATAGTTAAATAGTATTGTGTAATATTTTTAATGCATGGAAAAGTTAATAATTAAAAGAATGAAGAGCCACCCTACACAGCAGATATATTTATTAACTATTTTTTATACTGCAATGGATAAAAACCCAAAATCAAAAAATTAGACAGGAAGCAAATGATAATGTAATTATAAAGGAGCAAATGGATTGAACAGAGCATGATCAACAGCAGTTGAAAGTGCCAACATGTACATCCTAAAACCCTCTAGGTGTGGGTGGTGGTGGCACAGGCCTTTAATTTCACCACTTGGGAACTCACTCTCTTAGTTCAAGGCCAGCCTGCTCTACAAAGTGAGTGTCAGGAAATTCAGGGCTACACAGAGAAAGCTTGTCTCAAACAAACAAACAAACAAACAAACAAGGCTCTACATCCTCCAGGCCCCTAGCAGGGCATGGCCAGTTGGGGCCTTTTTAATCTGATACCTTCAGATAGCATACTGTGACTTTTTAGGTCCTAAGTTGCAACATTAAGATCTCAGCACAAGAAGCCACATTTATTTTTTTTCCTTTTCCTTTCCTTTTCTTTTTTTTCTTAATTTTCTGTTTTTTGTCTCCCACTCCTGGAACCCACAAGGATGACCCTAGCTAAGACCCTAAACAGTAGTGGAGAGGGTGCCTAAATTGACCTTGACTTGTAGTCAGATTGATGACTATCTTAAATGTCACCATAGAACCTTCATCCAGCAACTGATGGAATCAGAGGCAAAGATCCACCATGAACACTGGGATGTGCTTCCAAAGTCCAGTCAAATAGTGGGAGGAATGAGAATATGAGCAGAGAGGTCAAGACCATGATGAAGATACCCACTCAAAGAGCTTAGCTGAGCAAATGGGAGCTTATCATCTATAGCTGGGCAGCGAAGGATCCAGAATGGAACCAAATTAGGCCCTCTGAATGTGGGTGACAGTTGTATGGCTGGGGTAGACTCCAAGTCCACTGGCAGTGGGACCATAATTTATCTCTACTGTTTGTACTGGCTTTTGAAACCTATTACCTTTGAGTGGATACCTGCTCAGCCTAGATATAGTAGGGAGGGCCTTGGTTCTTCATCAAAGCAATGTGCCTTACCCTCTCTGAGAAGTGGTTAGGGAAAGATGAGGTGGGGGAAAGGTAGAGGGAATGGGAGGAGAAGGGGGAGTGGGAACTGGGATTGGTATGTAAAATGAAAAAAAACATATTTTCTTTTGGTTTTACTTTTTTTAAAAAAATAAAAGGATAGCATCCATTATGCAGCAGTAGCAACAACAACAACAAAAGTCAGGATCTACCCATGTAGCTCTGACTGCCCTAGAACTCAGTTTGGAGATCAGGCTGGCCTCCAATTTACTGAAATTCTCCTGTCTCTAACTGTAGAGTGGTGGGATTAAAGGTGTGTGCCACCAAACTTGGAAAACACTGGGGTGGGAAATCCTTCTGTATATGTGTTGTTTTTATTGGTTAATTAATAAAGGAGCTACCTTGTAGGGCAGAGTAGAGGTAGTCTGGTGTGTGTGTGTGTGTGTGTGTGTGTGTGTGTGTGTGTGTGTATAAACTAAATGCTGGGAGAAAGAAAGCAGAGTCAAGGAGACGCCATATAGCCAGCAGAGGGGAAAGATACAAACTGTCTGGTGGAACCTTGCCAGTAGGCCACGAGCCTCATGGTAAATATAAAATAATGGAAATGGGTTAATTCTAGGTGTAAGAACTAGCCAAGAAGAAACTAGAGCTAATAGGCCAAGCAGTAATTTAATTAATACAATTTCTGAGTGATTATTTCTGGCCTGAGCAGCCAGGAACAAACAAGCAGCCTCCACCTACAAAAGATAGTAAATATTGTATTTACATCACAGGTGCATATGTCTCAGATGGAAAATTAATGCTGGAGAAAAGTTTACTTTTGAATGTTTATGTTTAAAACCATACCTGTGGAACTCACAAACAAAACCACCACCAACAAAACCCAAAAACATTTTCAGATTCAATTAATATTACAGGCTTTCCTTTCAAGATTAATATCTAAAAGTTCTACAGGAATGCCAAGGTCTATATGACACTCTCTTGAAGAAAGATTTAACATGAAAGTTAGCATGGATGTTTGTCGGTTTGAAGGCTCTGTCCTTCCACCATAAAAAAGAGAACCGAGTTTGCAAGTACCAACAGATAATTTCAATTATTCTAGAAGATTATTCTTATAATGATAGTTTTGGCGATCAAAGATTGATCCAGACTTCACACTTTCATTTCATCTACAGCTGAATAATATATCTTTGTAGATATGTATCACATTTTTATTGTTTTTATTGAGCTATATTTTTTCTCTGCTCCTCTCCCTTCCCCCCTCCTCTTCTACCTTCTCCCATGATCCCCATGCTCCCGGTTTATTTATGAGATCTTGTCTTTTTCTACTTCCTATGAAAATTAGATCCACCTATGTTTCTCTTAGGGTTGGAGACTTTAGGAAAGTTCCATCTGGAGTCTTCTGTGTTTTGAGTCTAAAATGCATGGATTTTTCAACAACAGGGACTCACCTTTTGCCTCTAAGTAACAACACTTGGTAACAGCAATAGCCTAGAATGTTTTGGTAGTTTCATGAACAGTTGTGACCAACAGTTTCAAAGCAGATTCTTACACCTAATGTTGGTTGTTTTGTTAGAAAATCTATGGCTATTGTGAGGAACATTATTATTGTGGCGAGAATTCTCTAATGGTTGGCTTCAGCTGAGAAATTTTAATTTACACTTTAAATGTATATGCATATACAGATTTATATGTTATGATAGGCATGTTTGGTTGATGGATAATAGTCAAAGAATAGATGGATTCCTTATGACTGTTTCAGACTGTTATTTTTACCCGGCTTCTGTGTTTATATCTGTCCCTTCTCCATAAGTAAATCCCTTGCTATTTTTCCTTTGCCCCCTTAAAAATCTCTTGTTCATTATTTTTCTTTTCTTTATTTCCTCCCCAATACCCCACAGTGGATTCTTTTTTTACTTTTTTAGATTCTGCAGTTACTCTATGTTTTATACTCACATGTGAAAATTTGGAACATCCTATGAGAGAACTTGCACTGTTTGCCTTTCTGGGTCTGGGTTACCTTACTCAATATGACCTTTTCTACATCCATCCTTTAGCTAAATGGTAAAGCCCATGGTTTCAATTTTCTTTACAGATTAATAATATTCCATAGCATATGTGTACCATATTTTCACTATCCATTTGTCAGTTGAAGAACATTTAGATTGTTTCCCTTTTGTAGCTATTGTGAGTAGAGCAGCAATAAACATGGCTGAGCAAGTATCTGTAGAGTAGGATGTTGAGTCCTTTGAGCATATGCCAAGGAGTTGAACAGCTGGGTCATGGGCTGAATTTAAGATGAGAATTTGTTTATTTAATTGAGGATTTTCTCTATTGATTTCAAGAAAGGCTAGATATTTGTTTACAGGTTTTTATTCTTTATGTTTTTGCTTCTTATATTGTTGCTGGTTGGAATGTTCATAGTATTCTTCCATTTTTGTGAGAATTAGTGGTTTGCTGTCTTGCCCATGGATGATTACTTTGCAGTTTTCCTGTATATATTCATTTTTCACATGAAATTTATTGTTTCCCATGTATTTATGGAAATTTCCTCTGATTCTTTTGTGTGTGCCTTGTCTCTAATTTATTATCTGCAGTGCTGCTTAACTCAAGTTAATTGTGTTTAACTTGAGACTATCTTGAAATGCACATATGTATCCATCAATTTTAAGAGACTATTATTTTGGATGCAACAAGATGGTTGATGGTGATTTTTTTCATCAAGCTTCAAATGTCATTCCATGCTCTTCTGACTTACTTTGAGGTCATTGTCAAGACACCTGGTAGAATTCTGTTGCTTTGGTTTTTTCATGTGGTTCCTTGTTCTTTATTACATTCAATATTAACTTTTGCTTTTTGATCCCTTCTATGAAAGAACAGCAAGCCCCATTCACCATTCCTTAAAGAGTGTAGTAATACGGGGCGCCGAGGAGCAGAGCGGCTGTGCGGCCAGGCTGCTGTCCCCGCACCTGGCTGCCGGCATGGCTAGCTTATGCCCCGAAATAACTACACGGAAACTGTATACTTTTAAACACTGCCTGGCCCATTAGTTCCAGCCTTTATTGGCTAGCTCTTGCACCTAGACTAGCCCATTTCTGATAATGTGTGTAGCACCCCAAGGTGTGCTTACCGGGGGAGATTCTAGCCTGAGTCTGTCTGGAATGCGGGCATCATGGCGAGTCCCTGACTCAGCTTCCTTCTCTTTCCCAGAATCCTCTTCTGTCTACTCCACCCACCTAAGGGTTGGCCTATCAATGGGCTCAGGCAGTTTCTTTATTTTAACCAATGAAATCAACAGATTGATATTGGACACTCCCACATCACTTCCCCTTTTTCTGTTTAAACAAAAAAGAAAAGCTTTAACTTTAACATAGTAAAATCACATATAACAAAACAGTTATCAAGTAAGAAT
Organism: Microtus obscurus; assembly: GCA_963919715.1. Taxonomy (NCBI): domain Eukaryota; kingdom Metazoa; phylum Chordata; class Mammalia; order Rodentia; family Cricetidae; genus Microtus; species Microtus obscurus. Next base: position 1,315,496 of record CAWTZC010002434.1, on the reverse strand, counting down.
TACAGTTACAATATTTATATCTACTTTATCTTTTATCATAACTAAGGAAAACTATAACTATAACTAACCATTCTTCAACTCCATCAAAGACTCCAGAAGGATATAATACTAAACAAGAAATAAGAAAACTCTAGAAATGACAGAGACATCTCGCTGCCTGGACAGTCACCCAAAGTTCCTCTGTACCGTTGGGGCATCTATCTTCGGCCTTCAGGCCCATAGTATCCAGCAGACAGTTCCATGAAGCAGGAAATTCCAAAGACAGTTCAGTCATTTTCTGCTGTGTCCTGCAATGTCTCGTAGACCTTTTCATGAATCAGGAACCCTGAAAGACCATCTCACCTTTAGGCAAGTTCAGCAGTCCTCTCTCTGTGGGTTTTCGGTGTCCAGTTTATGCATCAGTCCAGGCAAGAGCAGTTTCTTGCCCAATGGCTATCAAACTCCATAAGGATCCTCTTCGATGCCCATCTTCCTCTCGAAGCAGATTGGTGCTGCCAGGAGCAGATGTGTCTCATTGTCATGAAAATCCCTAAGTTATTAAAATATTTTAAATGCCATATTCTGCAATCTTTGAGAGATATGAAGAATGCCTATCTAATTAAAATATATTTCTGTATATCTAGAAAATCTAACTAACATGACTACAAGCTTGACTATTATTTATGATTATTCATCAACAACCTATATTTTCTAATTATACATTACATTTTAAAAATGAACTATATAATCACAATACCTTAATCAAGAGCAGAAATACATATACATATAACAAAATTGACCTTAAAATCCACACTAATGCAAATTATTTATATCTATATCATATCCCCCTTTAAATTTAAAAGAACATTTATAAAAAAATTTGGGAACATGGGCGCAGTTTTTTCTCTCTAAACTGCTTCCTGCTGAAAGGGGGCGTCGTTAATCAGATCTTTCATGGTGTAACCTGTGTGCCAGGATCATCTAGTTGGCAGTTGAGTGAAGTAATTTTTTGAGGGTGTTCACAGCAACCTTTCAGGAGGGCGTGGTCTATCATACCAAATTGGAATAGAAGAAATCCACAGCGTCTTGTCCTCTGTGAAAACAAAAGAAGACGCTTTCCGAAGCATCACATCCTTAGACCCAAATTCTGAAGTCATACCCTCATGATATCCATTCTGGTTCCACTTGGCAGCCCATATAATGAAATGTCTCTCTGTACTTAGCTCCTTCACAGTCAAAAATTTTAAAGAAAACACAATGTACATAATCCAGACTCTCTGTAAATTTTCCATTTTTACGTGGCTTATTTTCTTTATTTCTTTTACTCTCTTAACTATCTGTACTCTGTCTCTTTAAAGACTTTACCTTTTTAATTTTAAAGGCATTAACTTTATTTGCTCTCTCTATATATTTTTTTCTCTTTCAAGCCCACGTACATTTATCCAACATTGTGACTCATTTAGTGGTCTGTCTGAATCTGTTTTATTGTGAATCTGTAATTTTTTTACTATCCAGGAGCATTTCTTAAAATGTTAAGCACTTCTTAAAAACTTAAGTTGCACCATGTAGGGGTAATACGGTACTGCCTGTGTCCTGCAAAGTCTAAACCTTAAGTGCGCTGTTATCACAGTAATTACGGTAGTTCCTGCTTGAGACCAGCTCAGTTCAGCATGGAGGAGCTGAGCAACTCCTGGCTCAGAGCCATTTGGTATGCCTGAGCTGTGCACAGTTCCAGGCACACAGCAGTCCACATTATCATCAAGCAAGCCGTAGCACTTTACTCCAAATGCTCCATTCAAAAGCTCTGTCTCCCACAGGAGCCAGACAGAAATCGTAATGGCGGCACAGCCCAGAAAGCCGGCATTTTAAAACAGCCAGTTTTTTCCTGCTGCTGAGTCAGGACAATATTTTTGCAGTACGCAACCCAGAAACAGCAAAAAGCTGTCTTAAATTTTCTCTATATCCTTTTTAAGCCCTCTCAGGTTTTACGTGGAGTTCATTAGCACGTTGGTGCGCCAATCTGTTGTAATAGGGGCGGCCTGGCTGTGTCCCCGGCACAGGCCGCCCGCATGGTTTAGCTTATGCCCCGAAATAACTACACGGAAACTGTATACTTTTAAACACTGCCTGGCCCATTAGTTCCAGCCTTTATTGGCTAGCTCTTGCACCTAGACTAGCCCATTTCTGATAATGTGTGTAGCACCCCAAGGTGTGCTTACCGGGGAGATTCTAGCCTGAGTCTGTCTGGAATGCGGGCATCATGGCGAGTCCCTGACTCAGCTTCCTTCTCTTTCCCAGAATCCTCTTCTGTCTACTCCACCCACCTAAGGGTTGGCCTATCAATGGGCTCAGGCAGTTTCTTTATTTTAACCAATGAAATCAACAGATTGATATAGGACACTCCCACATCAAAAGAGAAATCCACAGAAAAGATTGTCTAATAAACATGTCCCAGGGGGAAAGTTCATAGCCCTTAGTGCCCACTTAAAGAAATCAGAGAAAGCATACATTGGAGACTTAACAGCCCACCCTGAAAGCTCTAGAAAAAAAAAGAAGCAGACTCACCTAGGAGGAGTAGAAGACTGGAAATAGTCAACTGAGGGCGGAAATCAACATAATAGAAACACAGAAAACAATCCAAAGAATCAATGAAACAAAAAGCTGGTTCCTGGAAAAAATCAACAAAATTGATAAACCCCTATCCAAACTAATCAAACGGCAGAGAGAATATGCAAATTAATAAGATCAGAAATGCAAAGGGAAACATAACCACAGACATAGAGGAAATTCAGAGAATCATTAGATCTTACTACAAAAGCCTGTATGCCACAAAACTGGAAAATGTAAAAGAAATGGACACTTTTTTTAGATAAATACCATATACCAAAGTTAAATCAGGACCAGGTGAACAATCTAAATAGACCTGTCAGTTGCGAAGAATTAGACGCTGTTATCAAAAAACTCCCTACCAAAAAAAGCCCAGGACCAGACGGTTTCAATGCGGAATTCTACCAGAATTTCCAAGAAGACCTAATACCTATACTCCTTAAGGTATTTCACAATATAGAAACAGAAGAGTCATTGCCAAATTCCTTTTATGAAGCTACAGTCACTCTGATACCAAAACCGCACAAAGACGCAACCAAGAAAGAGAATTACAGGCCAATCTCACTCATGAACATCGACGCAAAAATCCTCAACAAAATACTGGCAAACCGTATCCAAGAACACATTAGAAAAATTATCCATTATGATCAAGTAGGCTTCATCCCAGAGATGCAAGGCTGGTTCAACATACGAAAATCTATCAATGTAATCTATCATATAAATAAACTGAAAGAAAAAAACCATATGATCATTTCATTAGATGCTGAAAAAGCTTTTGACAAAATTCAACATCCCTTTATGATAAAAGTCTTGGAGAGATTAGGGATACAAGGGTCATACCTAAATATAATAAAAGCTATTTACAGCAAACCGACAGCTAACATCAAACTAAACGGAGAGAAACTCAAAGCCATCCCACTTAAATCAGGAACACGACAAGGCTGTCCACTCTCTCCATACCTCTTCAATATAGTGCTTGAAGTTTTAGCAATAGCAATAAGACAATATAAGGGGATCAAGGGGATTCGAATTGGCAAGGAAGAAGTTAAACTTTCGTTATTTGCAGATGATATGATAGTGTACATAAGCGACCCCAAAAACTCCACCAAAGAACTCCTCCAGCTGATAAACACCTTTAGTAATGTGGACGGATACAAGATCAACTCCAAAAAATCAGTCGCCCTCCTATACACAAAGGATATGGAAGCAGAGAGGGAAATCAGAGAAGCATCACCTTTCACGATAGCCACAAACTGCATAAAATATCTCGGGGTAACTCTAACCAAAGAAGCGAAGGATCTATTTGACAAGAACTTTAAGGCATTGAAGAAAGAAATTGAAGAGGATACCAGAAAATGGAAGGATCTCCCTTGCTCTTGGATTGGGAGGATCAACATAGTAAAAATGGCAATCCTACCAAAGGCAATTTATAGATTTAATGCAATCCCCATCAAGATCCCATCAAAATTCTTCACTGATCTTAAAGGACAATAATCAACTTTATATGGAATAACAAAAAACCCAGGATAGCCAAAACAATCTTATACAATAAAGGAACTTCTGGAGGCATTACCATCCCTGACTTTAAACTCTATTACAGAGCTACAGTAATGAAAACAGGGTGGTATTGGCATAAAAATAGAGAAGTCGACCAATGGAATCATATAGAAGACCCGGATTTTAACCCAGAAACCTATGAACACCCCATCTTTGATAAATGAGCTAAAAGTATACAATGGAAGAAAGAAAGCATCTTCAACAAATGGTGCTGGCACAACTGGATGTCAACCTGTAGAAGAATGAAAATAGACCCATATCTATCACCATGCACAAAACTCAAGTCCAAATGGATCAAAGACCTCAATATCAATCTGAACACACTGAACCTGATAGAAGAGAAAGTGGGAAGTACCCTACAACAGATGGGCACAGGCACTCGCTTCCTAGGTATAACCCCAGCAGCACAGTCAGTAAGGGCAACATTGAATAAATGGGACCTACTGAAACTGAGAAGCTTCTGTAAAGCAAAATACATTGTCACTAAGACAAAAATGCAACCTACTGACTGGGAGAAGATCTTCACCAACCCCGCAACAGACAAAGGTCTGATCTCCAAAGTATATAAAGAACTCAAGAAACTAGACCTTAAAATGCTAATTAACCCAATTAAAAAATGGGGCACTGATCTAAAGAGATAATTCTCAACAGAAGAAGTTCAAATGGCCAAAAGGCACTTAAGGTCATGCTCAGCCTCCTTAGCGATCAGGGAAATGCAAATCAAAACAACATTGAGATATCATCTTACACCTGTCAGAATGGCTAAAATCAATAACACCAATGATAGCCTTTGCTGGAGAGGCTGTGGAGAAAGGGGTACCCTCATCCATTGCTGGTGGGAATGCAAACTTGTGCAACCACTTTGGAAAGCAGTGTGGCGGTTCCTCAGGAAATTTGGGATCAACCTACCCATGGACCCAGCAATGCCACTCTTGGGAATTTACCCACGAGATGCCCGATCATATGACAAGGACATTTGTTCAACTATGTTCATAGCAGCATTATTTGTAATAGCCAGAACCTGGAAACAACCTAGATCCCCTTCAATGGAAGAATGGATGAAGAAAGTGTGGAATATATACACATTAGAATACTACTCAGCGGTAAAAAAACAATGACTTCTCGAATTTTGCATGCAAATGGATGGAAATAGAAAACACTATCCTGAGTGAGGTAACCCAGACCCAAAAGGATGAACATGGGATGTACTCACTCATAATTGGTTTCTAAAGATAAATAAAGGTCAGTGAGTCTATAATTTGATATCCTAAAGAAACTAAATAAGAAGGTGAACCCAAAGAAAAACATATAGCTATCCTCCTGGTTATGGGAAGTAGACTAGATTGCCGGGCAAAAAATTGGGATCTTGGGGGTGTGGTGGGAGGGGGGGGTAAGGGGAGAAGGGGAGAGAAATGTGAGAAGGGGAGGGTTAGGGGAACTTGGGGAAACGGGATGATTGGGATAAAGGAAGGTTGGTTAGGGGAGCAGAGAAGCACACATCTTAATTAAGGGAGCCATCTTAGGGTTAGCAAGAGACTTGGATCTAGAGGGGCTCCCAGGTGCTCAGGGCGATGTCCCCAGTTAGTTCCTGGGGCAGCTGAGGATAGGGAACCTGAAATGACCCTATCCTATAGCCATACTGATGAATATCTTGCATATCACCATAGAAACCTCATCTGGCGATGGATGGAGATAGAGACAGAGACCCACACTGGAGCACTGGACTGAGCTCCCAATGTCCCAATGAGGAGCAGAAGGAGGGAGAATATGAGCAAAGAAGTCAGGACCACAAGGGGTGCGCCCACCCGTGGAGACAGTGGGGCTGATTCTTTGGGAGCTCACCAAGGCCAGCTGGACTGTGACTGAAAAAGCATGGGATAAAACCGGACTCTCTGAATTTGGCGGACAATGAGGGCTGCTGAGAAGGACCATGGCACCGGGTTTTGATCCTACTTCATGTTCTGGCTTTGTGGGAGCCTACCCAGTTTGGATGTTCACCTTCCTAGACCAGGATTGAGGGGGGAGGACTTTGGACTTTCCACAGGGCAGGGAACCCTGACTGCTCTTCAGGCTGGAGAGGGAGGGGGAGGAGTGGGGGGAGGGGAGGAGGAGAGGGAGGAGTGGGAGGGAAATGGGAGGTGGGGAGGAGGCAGAAATTTCTTTTTTTTTCCAATAAAAAAAAAAAGAAAAAAAAGGAAAAAAAAAAAAAAACCATGTCCCAGGTCAGTGATTGTGTCCACATTGTCACTATCCATTTGTCAGTTCCTTTTATAAAAATGTTATAGTTTGAGATATTGAAAGCCTTTAATTTTTGCTTCTGACATTTTTAACTTTATTATAAAAATGTTACAAAGATGGAAACAAAAAATTACATACTGAAATTAAGCAGACCCAAAGAGTTTACATCTCAATGTACTTCTATATAATTAGAGTAGTCATTGAGAACAGAAGCTCTGGAGCTTTATAAGGAACTTTATATTTTCACCATGAAAAAAAAGGAAAAAAAACTGTTACAGAATTACAGCTAGAAAAGCAATTAGCTTAATTTTTTTATAACTTGTATTCATGGCCTGCATTCAATCCTACCTCAACCCTGACATTTAACCTTTCTTATTTACCTTTTTCCATATTCTGCTGTGTGCACATGTACGTTGTTTCTCATATGTGCATATTATTGGCTAGTTTAGGCAGATGAGGAAAAATGTGGTTTCTTCTTTCTGACACTGTGTCACTGATATTACACATTCTAAGTCCAACCATTCTTCTGCAATTTTTATTGCAGTTTTCTTTTCAGCTGAACGACCTTCCATTTTATATGCATATCATTTTCATTATCCAGTCATCTGTCCATAGGTAAATATTTTGACTTTAATACTTTACCATAGCGAATAAAGCAGTAGTAAATATGGGGTGCAAATTTTCCTATAATGGGATGTGGAATTCTTTGTCTATATGCCCAGGACTGAAATATCTGAGTTATACATTAGTTTCATTTTTAATTTTTAGAATGAGATCTAAAATGATTACCATGATGACAATATTAATTTACACACACACACACACAACCAGCAATTACTGAGAGTATCTTTCTCTCCACGTCCTCTCTATCATTTGTTGTCAGATTAGCTGATATCAGTCTTTCTGCTTGGGGTGATATAGTATTTCAAAGTAGTTTTAGTTTGTGTTTCTTTGCTGGCATTTTATGAATTCTGAGTATTTTTGTAACATTTATTGACCATTTGAGTGCCTGTCTTTGAAACATTTCTATTCAGTTCATTTTCTCATTTTTCAATAAGCAGTTTTATTTCCTTGGTAATTAATTTCTGTAATTCTCAGTAAATTCTAGATATGAGCTCCTATCCCAAGTGCCACAGGTATAGATTCTCTCCCATTCCATGGGTGTCTGTATGTTCTGCTATTGTTTCTGTTGATGTACAGAAATTTTTATTTTCATGTTGGCCCATCTGTTGATACTTGAGTCAGTTCCTCTGCTGTTAGTGTTCATTTAATCAATAAGCCCTGTACATCCTAATGTTCTCATGGGTATTCCCTATGTTTTCTAGGATTCTCTCTTTCTGGTTTTAAATAAGATTTTGCTTCATTTTAATGGATTTTTTGTACAAGATTAAAGGTAATAATATAATTTCACTTTCCTGCTGGATTCCATTTTGCCAGCACCATTTTTGAAAATGCCATATTTTTCTAATCTGTCTTTTCTCCTCCTTTATTAAATATTAAGTAAGAATATGTTTCTGGTTTTTCTCTCTGGGTCATCTATTCTGTTATTCTCCTGTCAACTTTTATGACCATGATGGCTGTCTTTATAAAAACAGTTATAAAATATCGTCCCATAATTTCTGTAGTACTTTTCCAATATCTGCCTCCCTACCCCCATTTTTTGAGGCTAAATAGCACACATGAACTTATCACCTGTAATTTTGAAAATATTTCCACTCTAACATTTAAACAAAAAAAATTATAGTGCTGCCCAACTGCTGTACTCTATGAACTACATCCTTACATATTATTGCATGAGAACTACTGTGCCATGTCAGCTTTTTTGTGGGAAAATCCCATTTTGTTGAATCAAGGTTTTTAAAAAAATGCATGTTGAAATATATAGACCAGTTGCCACAGCATCTTAGATATGTGTGGAATTATAAAAGACTTATCCTTGATCCTTGATACTGCGTTCCTTATATTTTAAGTACACTATAAGAGGAAGAACATGGCTGGCACTTGTGACTTGACTGTGCCATGAAAATGATGTTCTTGAGTGTAGATTCAGATTGTAATCTGCTCATATTTCACCTTGGTGTTTAATGTCACAACAGTGATGATGTGTTTGTTTGTTGATAACTGATATCTGCTTCTCTCAGGAGAACTGCTACTCACACCACTAACTTGGTTAGGATGTTCAATGGTAACTTCCCAAACCAGAAAGATCAGTATTTTTTATTTCTCCTCCTCACCCCCACCTCCTTAACCCCTCAAACAGGATCCCATGGTGCAGCCCTTTCTAGCAGAGACTCATTATGTTGTATTAAGTGGGAAGCATAAGTAAAAGTGTCTTGGGGTATTGACTGATTGATGTGCATAACCCATCACATTTGATGCAGAAAGAGCAGTCTTTATGATTGCTTTGTTCTAGTCAGTTTCTGGGAGAGTCATGGCTCTATTTCCCTACCCAGAAGTTGTAGTGTTTTAAAGTGGAGATTTGGGAAATGGACTCTGCCCTGCAAGTTTGCATTGCTATCCTGACTTGTGACTCAGACAGAATATGTCAGCATTTTCTATTTCCAGAGAACTAAAAGAATTATGAACACTACTAACCTAAAATCTGTTAGACAATAATACAGCATAAGTATTAAAAAGGGACACACTGAAAACTACAAATTCAGACTCAATAGGTCATAGTTTCTACTGAGCCATTCTTCTGTGATCTATTATATTTGAAAAGCAGTGAAAGATACTGTAATTCTCACACAATTTAATATATTCATTTATTAACATAAATGCATCCAAGTTATGATACTTATGTGTATATGCTTAGTTGTAATTTCAATATTATTTAATTTGTTTTGGATTTTCCTCAATTTTTATAACTCTGTGGCAATGAAATTTTCTTCAAAACTTCTAAAATTGTTATTTTTCTACGTATGCCTATTGTTAGGACAATTTTAGATAACACCAAATATAGCTAGTGTGGATTTTAAATCTTTTTGGTAGTGACTCAAATATTCTTATAAAATTAACTCTACAAATTACATGATTTTATGTTAATGTTAAAATAACAAGCTTTCAATGTTGTTACACTTCTTACTATGAAAAAAAAAACAAAATTCTTTGCCTATAAGGCAAGTCATGAATTTTGCTTTCATAGCTACCCCCTTCTTCCTTTAATGTTGTATCATTCAACCTAAAGTTTAAACATCCCAACTGAGCCTGTTGTAATAGAGTCATGTAAGGCCCCAATATGCACGGAATTGATTTAATATCAGTCTTTAGCATGATTTACAGGTGCAGCATTTAAAATCATATTTTCTCATCATGAATTTTCCTTCTGGTGCATGTATCCTGTTGTCCTGTGGGATATAAACACAGCATCCTTAGCAGATTAATAACAAATTGATCATTATAAATGTGAATATTTACATGGCAGATAAACAACATGATCATTAACAAAATATCAGCAGGTTCTGCCCTTGGACCTATACTTACTTCTCAAGCCTCAGTTTTTTATCACAGCAAGGATTCCTCTCAATGGTGCAGGCTTCAAATTCAAAGAGTGGTTGGTTATATCAATGAACAGTCCTGCCAGTATTGCAACTGTGCACACATCTTGGGTAGTAGATTGGTACTATAAGATGCACAGCCCAGGAGTAAGTAAGACTATTGACATCATTTCTCTGCAAACAGTCTGTACAGGACTTTACAGTACTACAAAAGCTAGCCAGGTGGGAGAGTTTTCTAGTCAGTTTAAGATTACTCTCTTTATCTTGCCACCAAAATGTTTGGTGTCTTTAGCAACACCATGCAATTATGGTGGCCAAGCAAGACCACTAGCAAGGACCATTTTTGTTTGGGATGACAGTGGGATCTCATTGTCCAATAATTGTTAGACAAATAACTAGTACCTGTAACAGAGAGTTGCATTTAATAGCCCTGTGACTGGGAACAGCATTAGTCGCTCATTCGGGATACCTCTCTGCTTAAAGTTTTTAAAATTATATTTCATATTAACTTGTGAGACAATGAGATTTCATAAGGCTTCTTAATACATCTTTCCTTTTGACTCTGCCTCTCTTCCTCCTTTCTTCATGTCTCATCCCCAATTAAACATTAGCACATATTCAGTACTGCATTCTTTTATAGCGCATATATTCTACTATCTTCTCTTACTATATTTTCACTTGGGTTGCAAAATGATCAGCTCCCATGTAGCTTCTTCATATACATCTCATTTAAGTTGACTTGCCTTAATTAGTGTTTCTATTGCTGTGATGAAGCACCATGACCAAAAAGCAAGTTGGGGAGAATAGGGTTTGTTCAGCTTACACTTCAGCATTGCTGTTCATTAGCAAAGGAAATCAAAATAGGAATTTAAACAGGGAAGAAACCTGGAGGTGATGCAGAGGCCATCTATGGGTGCTGTTTACTGACTTGTTTTCCTTGGCTTGCTCAGCCGGCTTTTTTTTTTTTTAAATAGAACTGATGATTACAAGCCCAGAGATAGTACTACCAACTATGAGCCACTCCCTTCCACATTGATACTTACTTGAGAAAATGCCCTACAACTGGATCTCATAGAGGCATTTCCTCAACTGAGGCTCCTTCCTCTCAGATGACTCTAGCTTGTGTCAATATAACACAAAAAAACCAGCCAATAATGACCTTTCAGCATCTTCCTCTTTTTGCTACTACTTTACTACATGTTTGAACCATTCCTCCCCCAGGATTCTCACTCTCTAATATCACCTATATTCTACTATTTATCCTCACTTCCTGTATCTAGCCACTAATGGTCCATTTCTAGATCCCTGACTTTTACATGTGGTCTTTCTAGAATGCACAAAACAAAAATTTCAAGCCAAGAGACACGTTTTCATTTTTTTAGTGTTAGGTGATAGCCATCTATGTTTATTATGCATGCTCTAAATAAAGTAACAATGAATATGATGGGTAGATGCTCATAGAAAAGATGTCAATGTTGAAAGAGGAGCGGCAGGGACTGGGTCCCTGCACCCGGCCGCCCATATGGCTTACTTATGCCCCGAAATAACCACACGGAAACTGCATTCCTCTAAACACTGCCAGGCCCATTAATTTCAGCCTCCCATTGGCTAGCTCTTGCACCTGGACTAGCCCATTTCTGATAATCTGTGCAGCACCCCATGGTGTGCTTACCGGGGAGATTCTAGCCTGCGTCTCTCTGCAGTGGGATGGCGACTCCTGACTCAGCTTCTCTTTCCCAGAATCCTCTCTGTCTACTCCGCCTACCTAATTTTCTGTCCTATCAGGGCCCAGGCAGTTTCTTTATTGAACCAATGAAATCAACAGATTGATATATGACACTCCCACATCATGTCAAGTCCTTTGATTTTCTACCCTCGAGTGTTTATTGTGCATCAGTTTCCTTTGAGATTAAAAGCTTTCATCTTGGAGGAAGCACCAAAAACCAAAAGAAGTATAGGAATTTGATGAAAGAAGTAAGCTAAGAAGTAGACAACTTAATAGCTTCAGGAAGTTGCGGAAACTGGCAAGACTCAAGCATAAATAATTGGTAAGGGCTGCTGAAACTGTCAGACAAGCTGAGCCGCACAAAAGATGCTCATACCAACCATGAAGCAGACACCAGTCAAGTTGTCTGGGCAAGACAAGACAAGACAAGACAAGACCAAGACAAAACAAGCTGACCGAAAAAGGTACTGAGTGGCTTGGAAGACACTTCCAACCTCCTTTGAGCTGCCTGCAAGCTATGCAGTGATCCCCAGGTTTCCAGCTTCATTAGCTATTACCCTCACAGGATGATACAGCTGTCATTTAGTTCTTTGTGCTTCTGTAAGAAACTCCTCACATCCAAACTGGGCAGGCTCCCACAAAGCCAGAACATGAAGTAGGATCAAAATCCGGTGCCATGGTCCTTGGCTTCTCAGCAGCCCTCATTGTCCGCCAAATTCAGAGAGTCCGGTTTTATCCCATGCTTTTTCAGTTACAGTCCAGCTGGCCTTGGTGAGCTCCCAAAGAATCAGCCCCACTGTCTCCATGGGTGGGCGCACCCCTTGTGGTCCTGACTTCTTTGTTCATATTCTCCCTCCTTCTGCTCCTCATTGGGACATTGGGATGTTCACCTTCCTAGACCAGGATTGAGGGGGGAGGACTTTGGACTTTCCACAGGGCAGGGAAACCTGACTGCTCTGCAGGCTGGAGAGGGAGGGGGAGGAGTGGGGGGAAGGGAGGAGGAGAGGGAGGAGTGGGAGGGAAATGGGAGGCGGGGAGGAGGCAGAAATTTCTTTTTTTTTTCTTCTTTCCAATAAAAAAATGAAAAAAAAAAAGAAACTCCTCACAATAAAACTCACTAGTCCACTGGGTTTTGGAATGACTCAGTGCTTAAGAACACTGTCTGGTTTTTCAGGAGTTTCTTCCTGCTCTCTGCATCTGGCCTCTGGCCTCTAGCCACTTCCTTCGTGTCATGGCCCCGAAAAGGTAATCTGCGCTTCTGCCTCACTCTAAGAAACCCAAATCGGCTCCTTCCCCGAAACTGGAGGACAAGTCTGCCTCTCCCGGCCTGCCGAAGGGAGAAAAAGAACAGCAAGAAGCAATTGAACACATTGACGAAGTACAAAATGAAATAGACAGACTTAATGAACAAGCGAGTGAGGAAATACTAAAAGTAGAACAAAAATATAACAAACTCTGCCAATCGTTTTTTCAGAAGAGGTCATAATTGATCGCTAAAATCCCAAATTTTTGGGTAACCACATTTGTCAACCATCCACAAGTGTCTGCACTGCTTGGGGAGGAAGATGAAGAGGCTCTGCATTATTTAACCAGAGTTGAAGTAACAGAATTTGAAGACATTAAATCAGGTTACAGAATAGATTTGTATTTTGATGAAAATCCCTACTTTGAAAATAAAGTTCTCTCCAAAGAATTTCATCTGAATGAGAGTGGTGACCCATCCTCAAAGTCCACTGAAATCAAATGGAAATCTGGAAAGGATTTGACAAAATGCTCAAGTCAAACACAGAATAAGGCCAGCAGGAAGAGACAACATGAAGAGCCAGAGAGCTTCTTTACCTGGCTTACTGACCACTCTGATGCAGGTGCAGATGAGTTAGGAGAAGTCATCAAAGATGACATTTGGCCAAACCCCTTGCAGTACTATTTGGTTCCTGATATGGACAATGAAGAGGGAGAGGCAGAAGATGACGACGATGATGATGAAGAAAAAGGCTTGGAAGATATTGATGAAGAAGGAGATGAAGGTGAAGAAGATGAAGATGATGATGAAGGGGAAGAAGGAGAGGAGGATGAAGGCGAGGATGACTAGCACAGAAGACTGATGGATTTTGACTCTCTTTTTTATTTTCTTTTTATTTTTTAAATTTCTCCAGTCCCTGGGAGCACGTTGCACTCATTTCCCTCCCTTCCCCAATCCCTCTTGCGCTCAGTCACCCTGTTTCTGAGGTCTCACTTTTTTTTTTTTCGAGACAGGGTTTCTCTGTGGTTTTGGAGACTGTCCTGGAACTAGCTCTTGTAGACCAGGCTGGTCTCGAACTCACAGAGATCCGCCTGCCTCTGCCTCCCGAGTGCTGGGATTAAAGGCGTGCGCCACCACCGCCCAGCCGAGGTCTCACTTTTCAATACCATGGTTCTCAACTTATTTTGTGGGAAATGTCATGAGCAAAATACAATGGGAAAAGAATCTCCACTACTCTGTTCTACATTCATTTTTATCTTTTCTTGTCTTGAACTGTGGATTCAACACCACCACCACCGTGCTCTGTGGGAAAAAAGAAAAGCTCTCCACCCCCTTTGGCTCTGCTGGAGGCTGGGAGGTGTTAGGCCCCTGTGTAGTAGTGCATAGAATTCTAGCTTTTTTTCCTTTCTCTGTATATTGGGTTCAGAGATTACACTGTGTCTATGTGAATACAGACAGTTAGCATTTACCAACATGTATCTGTCTACTTTCTGTTGTTTAATAAAAAGAAAAAAAGAAAAAAGGGGGGGTTAGAAGGTCAGCAAGGGTGGGTTTGAGGTATCTGGGGGGGTAAGTGGGCATTGTGACAACATGACTTCTCCTTTGGCATGTTTAATTGTGATGTTTAACAGACATCCTTGCAGTTTAAGATGACACTTTTAAAATAAAATTCTCTCCTAACGATGAAAAAAAATTTATTCTCTAATTCTCATTCCCACAGCAGTGTATAACCACATATGCTAACATTAGTTATCATTTTGTTTCCTGATGATGCACACTGTAACTAGGGCAGCATGGAAACTTAAATATGTCCTAGTCTGTATTTCCTGATAGGTATATAACTTTTGAATGCTAGTTTTGGTTTTACTTTGGTTTATTGATGTTTGTTCCTTTGCTTTATTTTTTATATTTAAAAATTTGACCTCATTATATAATTAGAACATCTCTCCTCCTACTTTCCTCCATTCAAACTCTTCCTTAAACCCCTCCCCGCTCTTTCAAATTCTTAGCCTCTCTTTCATTAGCAATATTGCATATATATGTATATCTAGAAACATATGTTCTTAATTAAACTGCTCAGTCCATATAATATTACTTGTATGAATGTTTTCAAAGCTGAAAATTTGGTATTGGACAAACAGTTGATGTGCTCGTCCTTGGTAGAGACTATTTCTGCTGTTTCCAACATTCTCCTATATTGCCTGTAGGTCTCAGGCCAGTGGCTCTTTCCTCATCCATTTCAGCAAGTCCATAGTTTATAAGCTTGTTCAGATCCTGTTTGGGTGGTCATGTAGATGAAATTTTATGGATGTAGCTTCTGGAGACACAACCTTACAATCTCAGCAAACTCCATGATTCTATGGTTCTTATAATATCTATTCCCCCTCTTCAAAAATGGTCCTTGAGCCTTGGTTAAAGGAGAGTTTTATCCATATATCCATTGGGCTTGGTCTCCATGACTCTGGATTTTCATTAGTTGTAGTTATTTTGTAGCAGACTCTGTTGCAAAGAGAAGTTTCCTTGATGAGGGTGGAGACTACGTTTATCTGTGGGATTATGCTGGTTTAGAAAAGAGCTGGATCTTGGTTCTTCTCTAACATTCTTGACTTCCCCAGTACCAAGTAGGTAGCCAGGTGTCTAGTACCAGTTATGGTTTCTATTTTTGTGACAAGAGCCTTAAGTCCAATTAGAGAGCTGTTGGTTAACAATAAGGCATGACTGCCACTACAGCACTCTTAGGGTTATTGTACCATGAAGACCACTGATGTAGGCCATAGGCATTATAGCTGGGTAGGACTGTTCATTGGCTTCCTCCATTGGAAGCTTGCATTGTACTTCTGGTGCCTTAAAAGCTATTCTACAAGAAGGAGTTTTCTTTGTTTCGAGACAGGATCTCTCTGTGTATTACTGACTGTCCTAGACACTCTGTGTAGATCAGGATGGCTTTGACCTCAGAGATCTCCTTGTTCCTGCATTCTGAGAGCTGGATTCATAGGCTTGTATGACCTTGCCCAACTATACATCACTTTTTTTTTAAAGATTTATTTTATTATGTATACAACTTTCTGCCTCCATTTATTCCCACACGCCAGAGGAGGGCGCCAGATCTCTTTACAGATGGTTTGGAGCCACCATGTGGTTGCTGGGAATTGAACTCAGGACCTTTGGAAGAGCAGACAGTGCTCTTAACCACTGAGCCATCTCTCCAGCCCTATACATCACTTTTTGTTATCATGTCTTGACAATTACCCAAGGTAACTTCACCACATACTTGATAGTCATGAGTGAATAAATGGGTCTTCTGTCTATTAACATTAAACTTTCAACTCCACTAAATTACAAACTCTAATTAAAATAGACAAGTGCATATAATATATGAAACTAAAACAAGAAGAAATAAATAATGTAAGCAGAACTACAAGTAGCAATGAGATGGAACCAGGAATGCCTCCCCCGAAAAAAATCCCAACACCAGGACCATATTGACAGGATTCTATCAGAACTTCAAAGAACTAACAGCAAAACTACTTTAAATACTTTTTGACAAGAAAGGAAGACTTCCTGACTCTTAATATTACCTGACATTAAACCAGATAATGATACAACCAAAAAGAAATTACAGACTGATATGGTCATTTAAAAAGTGTGTTATTAACTATTTCACACACACACACACAGCATGTTCCTTAAATACTGCCCACTCTCGCCTCATGCCTCTCTGCTATGGGTCCACAATTCCAACAAATTTATTGTGTTCATCTCCATTCATTTTGCTTGGGATCCCCTGAGATTAGCCAGGGCCATGTGTGAGACTGTGGGTTTGCAGCTATGTGTTTGAGCCTGCTGGACTCAGCAGAGGACTATTGTTAAATGCAGTGATTCTTCTCCTACAATCCATCCATAGCCAACATTTGAGAGGTAAAGAGTGGGCCTTGTGAGCCTTGTCCTCTCTTAGATTAATTTGATCTAGTGTGAGGACAATGCAGATAAGCACGGTTGCTGCTGGTTACTGATTACAGCAGCTGTACGGAGAGTCTTAGCCCTTCCTCCTCTTTCCCTTATTTCCTTTCCTTCTCTTTCTCAATGGCCCCAGTGTCACAGACTTTCTTAGGATTGGGACCACATACCTCCTTTATCTTCTGAATCTGGGACAGCAAGACACTCTTCATTCACCTCTGCGTTAAAAAAAAAAAATCTATGCTTTATCTCAAAGCACCTTAAGCATTCATTATAGAAGACAAACTCCTTTCTGAGTGAATAAAATGTCAAGATCACCTTCTAGGGGGTGAGAGCAGAACAGCGCGGGATGAACTCAGCCCTGGGATGTTAGCGATGGACTGACCTGACTTCTTGAGACACTTTTTTTTTTTTTTTTTTAATCCAAGGCACAATTGCAAATTTTGGTTTTCACTTGTCATATTTTTGTTGGCGATGGGATGCTGGCATCTGAATTTAGCGTATTATCGTTTGGTGTAACTATACAGCCCGGGAGGCTGATAGTCAGGTCGAGGTTAGGCTGCCGGTCTTTTACCTGAAGGGGTCAGAACTCCCTGTGGGGTCAAGTAACGGGATGCTTTGTCCTCCTACATCCAGTTCTGGTTTAGGCTGGCAGCAAGCTGTGCAAATCAGGTCCAGGACAGCATGAGACACAGCGGGAGGTTCAGTGGGGCGGAGACACTCACCCGGAAACAGCGGTTGAAGGAGATCTTTGGCCCTTGTTGAGGTAGTGGGAGGGCTTAGAGACATGACGTAGGCGGAAGCTGGGAAGCGGCTTTACTGATGCTTGATAAATTGGGCGGAAGAGCCGAAGCCTGAAGTGCCCAGTGCTGGTTCCCCGTCGTTGCTCCGGGACCTGCACCGTCGGGGATCGAGTGGTGCAGACCTGGGAGCGGAGGACACTGCCGGGTGTCGCGGGGCCGCGAAAACTCCCGGAGCCGCAGTCTCCGCGGGGCGGCCTGGGAAAGTCAGCAGCGCAGTGGGGAAACCGCAGCCCAGCGGCCCTGGAATCTCCCAGGTCAGTGGAGCATCCTGATTTTAATTCATCGTCTCTGGTCGCCAAAATAGTGTTATAAAAATAATTGAGTAGAATATTTGAATTTATTTGTTGATGCTTGCAAAGGCGTTTTATGATTGTAAGAACAAAGCTCTCGAAATTTACATCATCCCTGTTAATTTCTGTGTTCTACCTGGTACTTAGCATCCCGGCAGAGCTTTTTGGTATTAGTCATGAGAGGACGTGGAAGGGTTTTTCAGCGCAAGAACAGCTTTGCAGTCAGGTGTGAAGGAACACAACTAAGGCACACCATGCAACAAACCTAATGCCAGAGATTTATTGGAGGCTACACTGAAAGGGAAGAGAGACAGTGGAAGGCTGGGCGGAGGTTGGGCTTTTATAGTGTCTTTGGATCATGTGCAGGGTGATAGTGGAAATGTACAGTGGGGCCTGAAGTATTACAATGCTGAAATGGTGAATATCTATTAACAGTTAATCACGGGGCTTGCTCTCCAGGTTGTAAGCCTCTGGAGGCACAGGCTTGGCTAGACCCCGCCCTACGTGCCCATTCCCCCAGAATGCTCTAAGGGTCATAAGTGCCATTTTTATTAGTCCCTTCAGACAGAAGAGTGGCCAGGCCCAATACCTGGCCACAAAATTCCAGTAATCCCTGAGTTTGCCCTAAGATCAGGCTACAAATTCTCTCCAATCCCAGGTCACCCTAGAAAGCTCTGTCCCTCTTCACCCTCCCCTAAAATACTTTATCAATACAATTTCCTGCTTAGTTCTTTGCTGATTCTCCTCAGAGAAGAGGCTGTGTTTTTCCCTCCCAGTAAATCTCTTCTGTGAGTTTTGTTTTTCAGATTGGCTTTGTGGTATTCCATGATTCCCAGCTGGCAGGGTACCTTTCCCTTCAGAGCTGCAAGGCCTGCATTGGGTAGTGCTTTCCTCTCTACTGTAACACTTGCACCAGTCTCCGAGTTCTGGGGAAGGAAGGGGCAGAGTCATTTTCCGCTGGCCTGTTAACCTACATAATGGCCTGCAGATTGAATTGAATCTGAAGTATATTTTTGCAAGTTTCACAGATATGGTTATAAACATAAAGAAATATGGTTTAAAAGTAAACTTTTCATCCTCCATTAACTTTCATCTGAGGCATATGCACTCTATGATGTAAATGCAGCATTCTGGAAAGTGTCTTTGCCAGGCGTAGTGGCACACATCTGGCAAAGAAGGCAGATTGCAGTGAGTTGAAGGCCAGTAATATGTACATAGTGACTTCCAGGACAATCAGAGCTACATGGTGAGATCCTGTCTCACAAAAAGAAGAAAACAAGGAAAAAGAAATGTGTATTTTTGTGCTGAGGTCTTAATGTACAGATTAGAACCAGGAAAAGCACAGTCTGCTGTTTGAAGGTCTCAGGTCACAGTCTTTTCACAGCTAAAAAGGGCATTATAGGCACACGCCTTTGATCCAGCACTTAGGAGGCAGAGGCAGTTGGATCTCTCTGAGTTCAAGGCCAACCTGGTCTACAAGAGCTAGTTCCAGGACAGGCTCCAAAGCTACAGAGAAACCCTGTCTTGAAAAATCAAAAAAAAAAAAAAAAAAAAAAAAGGCCATGGGCATTATAAACCTGGTTGGGAGAGTGGCACATACCCTTAACTCCAGCATTCTGGAGGCAGAGACAGGTGAATCTTGGAGTTGCTGGCCATCCTGATCTACAGAGTAAGTTTAAGGCTAATGAGGGGTATAACAGAGAAACCCTATGGGGAGGGAAGAGAAGGAAAGAAAGGCTGTGGCTTACTAGATAAGGTGCCTTCTGCAGCTATGTGGCACCCCCCCCCCTGACTCTACCTACTCTTTTTTTATATTTTTGTTTGGATTTCCTGCATGGCTTTATTCTGCTAAGCAATTGGTCCAAAGAACTGTATTCATCAACCAATAAAAGCAACACATATACAAAAGGACATCCCACATCATCTCTCCTTTTCTGTCTAATTAAAAGGGAAGGCTTTAACTTTAACAGTAAAATTACATATAACAAAAACAGGTATCAAGCAAGAATTACAGTTATAATATTTAGTCTATATCTGGCAAAAATAAGGAAAATATACTATCTATTTTATATTTGTGAGTCTAAAATTTCACATCTCATTTATCTTTTAGTATAACTAAGGAAAACTATAACTATCTGTCTTCAACACTTTAAAGACCCCAGAAGGATATATTACCTAATTTAACAAGAAGTGCATTGTAAGTGACTTCCAATACTCTAGAATTGACAGAGACATCTCTCTGCCTGCGCAGTCTTCCAAAGTTCTTCTGTATTGTTGCAGAATCCACCTTCAGCCTCCTGCCTTATATTCTCTCTGCCCAACTATGTCACTTCCTCTCTGTACTGGTTTCCAGACCTCTATGGTTAACTAGTGGCTAATTCTGCCCTCTGATATTCAGGCAAGCTTTATTTGTTAGAGTACCAACAAAAGATCACCACAGTACCGTGTCAGAAATCCAAGTGCTTCCTGAAAAATCTCTTTCTCATGTACAGGGTTCACTGATCACCCAGACCCGCTCACCTGTGCAGCAAGACAAAGGGCCTGGAAGGAGAGGAGACAGCAGCTAAGGATGCAGGTATGGTAGAGGGACTGGTGAAGGGGAGGAAAGGGGATCAAGTAAATGTGGAAGTGGGACAATCAGTTTTACCACTTCCTGTTTCACTCAAAATTATTCTGGAGACTTCCACTGAGAAAAATGTCTGAATTTTCATAATATAAGCATGAGAAGACTTTCTACAGAAGAAAATTTTATTTGATTATGCGTGTGACTGATGCTGTCCTTATTCATTCACTTCACTGATTATGTTTCATACCATTTTAAATAATTTTATTCCTTGATTTTTATATATTATAAAAACAATGAAAATTAATACCTCTAAGTTTATTTATTGTTTTCAGAATTTTTGAGCTTTGGTATTCTAACATTCTTTACCTTTTAGTGTTTTTGTCTTCATTCCTGAAAATAATGCCAGCATGGTTTTGATGAGCACCAGGAAGTATCCTGCTAAACTCCATCTGTACTGTCTCCTATTGTCTGTCGAAAATTATGCTAAATATTTAGAACGCAGTAAGGACCTGTGCTGATTTCGTAAAGTACTGGTTGTAGGTTCTCCTCCAAGATCCCTGACTTCAGTAGCTCTAGGGAAACTGACAAGGTTTCCAGTCCCAGGCGTGTTTTTCCTCTTGTTGAAATGATCTTAATCCAACTAGAAGCTGTTGGTTACCATCAAGGTTTGTGTGCCACTCTTGCACCCTTAGGGCTGTCATTCAGTTTGGATAATTTTTGTGGTTCATAGGTGTCATAGCTGGGTTGGACTGTTGGGTGGCTCCCTCCTTTGGAAGCTTGGATGTTGCCTTCTGGCACCATGAAAGCTAGTCCCCAGGCATAAAGCTTTAAGGTCAGTTCCATCTTGAGTTCTCTAGGGACTCAACCTCTGCCTCTAAGAGGCAACCATGGGCAACAGCAATACTGTATAATGTTTGAGGTCTCTTGCACAGCTGTGACCAACATCTTCTAAGCATGCTTCTTACCCTTGGTGTTGGTCATCTTGTTAGAAAATCTATGACTCTTGTGAGGAGTTGTAGTGTAACTTCTATTTGGTCTTAATAATAAATCCTGGAGTCAGATACAGAGGTTAATGCTGAAAGATCAGAAAAGCAGAGAAGCCACCCACTAGAGAGTTTTTACCTCTACCAATGTTGAGACCAAAAGGGCGATCCTGTTTCTATGGATCCTCAGACTAAATGCTCTGTCGATGAAATTTCAGATTGAATGCTGTCTTCATGAAACCTCAGACTGAATGCTCTGAGCTCCTGTCTCCTCCTGCCTTATTTTCTCCTCTCCTCCCAGCCATATCACTCCTGTCTCCACCTCCCTAGCACTGGGATTAAAGGCACGTGATCCAGAGTGCTAGGATCAAATGTGTGCACTCTTTCTCTTTCAGACTGATCTCAAGTATCCCAGTGTGATCTTGAATTCACAGAGATCTGTCTCTGTGAGTGCTGGGATTAAAGGTGTGTGCCACTACTGCCTAGCCTCTAGACCTAACTAGTGTGCTACCTCTACACTCTGATATTCAGGCAAGCTATGTTTGGTACAGCACAAACAAAATATCACCACAAGGAACCTCATCAGCACAGTTGGGAAATTTTCATTTATTCTCTAAATGTGTATGCTTACTGAGATTTGTATGTACTATAGACATTTTTTGGTGAATGGATAACAGTCAAGGAAAACATGGATTCCTTATGAATTTTCCAGACATCCTTTTTGTTCCCTTCCTTCTTCTGTGTTTATTGCTGTCCCTTCTTCATAATTAAATCCTCACCCCTGTTTTTTATTTCTCCCTTCAGATCATTTGTTCCCTGTTACTCCTGTCTCTATCACTCCCCCACACCCCACAATGCTGTCCTTTTACTTTCCTGGTTACTGCAGTCACTCCAGGCTGTGGACTCACATCTGAAGATTTGGAGCTAGGAACTTACTAGGAGAGAGAACAACCATTGTCTGTCTTTCTGGGTCCAGGTTACCTCACTCAATATGATCTTTTACAAGTCCAACCATTTACCTGCAAAGATCATGATTTCAAATTTTTTACAGCTCAATACTATTCCTTAGTGTATGTGTACCATATTTTCATTATCCATTTGTCAGTTGAAGGACACTTAGGTTGTTTTCCTTTTTGTACGTATTGTGAGTAGAGCAGCAATGAGCGTGTGTGACCCAGGATGTCGATTCCATTCAGCCTATGCTGAGGAATGGAACAACTGAGCCATGTGTTGAAGTTGTTTAGTTTGAGAGTTTATTTAGTTGAGAACTCTCTATTTTGATTTTTAGTGTGGCTAGTTTTTTTGCTCGTGGCATTTTTACTTCCAGTGGTTTTATTTTCATGTTGTTACTGGTTGAATTGTCATAGTATTCTTCTTCCTTCTTTTTGAGAAACAGTGGTTTGCTGTATTGCTTATAGATGAGCACTTTCCAGTTTTCTTAGATTTATCTGTTTTTCACATGAAATCTATTGTTTCCCATGTTCTCTTGGATTATTGCCTCTGATTCTCCTGTGCATATTTTACCTCTAATGTATTTGATAAAATCAATTTTGTTAATTGGTGACTATCTTGAATATACTTATATTTCCATCAATTTTAAGAGAGTAGTTTTCTTTCTGCAACAAGATGTTTGGTAGTTATTTTCTCTCCAAGTTTCAAATCTCTTTCCACGCTCTCTTGTCTTTGGGATCATTGATTAGACACCTGCTCTTATTCTTCTGGTTGGGTAGTTTCATGTGGTTTGACATTGTTCTCTGTTTTCAGTATTATTCTTTCAGTATGACCCCTTCATTTGATAGGGAAATAAGCTATTCATTGTTCCTGAAAGAGAAACTCAAAGAAGAGAAACAGTAAGTAATGGCTGATGGTCCAGTACGCATATTTTAGCTTAGTGGTCCTTTCCACTCTTTATCTAAATATGTAGTACTTTGATACATTAAAAGCCTTTAATTTTCTGCCTTTGATAAAATTTTATTATGAACAATTCTGCAAATAGACACACAATAAAATCTCTCATTGAAGTTCAGCAGACAAAAAGACTGTACAACTCAGTACTTTTTTTATATAGTCATCATAGGGAACAGAAGCTCTGGAGCCTCATATGGGATTTTATGTTTTCACTATTGAATGTATTTTGATTTTCTTGTCCACCACCAAAAGCCCAAAAACCTTTGACAGAATTAGAACTAGAAAAGCCCTTAACTTTAAATCCTTTTTCAGGGCTGGAGAGATGGCTCAGTGGTTAAGAGCATTGCCTGCTCTTCCAAAGGTCCTGAGTTCAATTCCCAGCAACCACATGGTGGCTCACAGCCATCTGTAAAGAGGTCTGGCGCCCTCTTCTGGCCTTCAGGCATACACACAGAATATTGTATACATAATAAATAAATCAATAAATATTTAAAAAAAAATAAATCCTTTTTCATAATTGGTATTCATTATCTGCATTCCATCACTGATAATCTAACCTTTCCTGTTTGCTTTTCTTTATGTTATACTGTACCCTCGTATATATTGTTTATATATATATATATATACATACACACACACACACACACACATATATATATATATATAAAACAACTATATACATATATATTATTGGAGCCGGGCGGTGGTGGCGCACGCCTTTAATCCCAGCACTCGGGAGGCAGAGGCAGGCGGATCTCTGTGAGTTCGAGACCAGCCTGGTCTACAGAGCTAGTTCCAGGACAGGCTCCAAAGCCACAGAGAAACCCTGTCTTGAAAAACCAAAAAAAAAAAAAACCATATATATTATTGGGTAGATTCTGCATATGAGCAAAAATGTGGTGTGGTGTCTTCTTTCTAAAAGTATATGACTGTACTTAATAGTACACATTTTGGGTCCATCCATTTTCCCACAATTTTGTTTTGTTTTGTTTTGTTTTTGTTTTTTGAGACAGGATTTCTCTGTAGCTTTGGAGCCTGTCCTGGACCTAGCTCTTGTAGACCAGGCTGGCTTTGAACTCACAGAGATCCACTTGCTTCTGCCTTCCGAGTGCTGAAATTAAAGGCAAGCACGACCACCGCCGGCTGCAGATTTGTATTTTTCTCTTCAGCTGAATAGTATTTTATACAATTTTCATTATTCATTCATCTGTTCATAGATAATTAGTTTGATTCCAATACTTTTCCTTTGGTGATTATAATAGCAGTAAACATGGGGTATAAATATCTCTGTAGTGGGGTGTGTTGTTCTCTGGGTGTATGGCCAGCAGTGAAAGACTGGGTCATGTTAGTTCTCTCTTCAAGTTTTTCAAAAATCTCCAAACTGCCGGGCGGTGGTGGCGCACGCCTTTAATCCCAGCACTTGGGAGGCAGAGGCAGGTGGATCTCTTTGAATTCAAGACCAGCCTGGTCCCCAGAGCTAGTTCCAGGACAGGAACCAAAAGCTGCGGAGAAACCCTGTCTCGAAAAACCAAAAAAAAAAAAAAAAAAAAAATCTCCAAACTGATTCGCATAATGGCTGTATTAATTCGCACCCTCCCCTCCATCAAGAGTGAATCAGACTTCCCTTCTCTCCATATGTCATTGGACATTTATTCTTGGGTTAGTTGATGACAGCTATTCTGTTTGGGGTGAAGCCGTATATTGCCAAGTAGTTTTAATTTGCATTTCTGTGGTGGCCTTTTTTAGGATCCTGAATGCTTTTGCAATGTTTATTGGCCGCTTGAGTGGTCTTTGGTCTTGAAATAGTGTCTATTTAGTTCATTTGCCCATTTGTTGATTTGTAGTTTTATTTCCTCAGTGCTTAATTAATTTAATTTCTGTTAAATTCTTGCTGTGAGCTTTATCCAAAATGTCAATGATAAAAATTTTCTTAGCTATTGCTTAAACATTTTTTGATGTGTTTTGGACTTTCCTTGATTTTTTATTACTCTTCAGGAGTGAAGTGAAATATTCTCAAAAACCTCCGAATGGTTATTTATCTCTCTTGGCTTATGCATATTCTTAGGGAAATTATGGACTACATGCAATATGGCCAATGCAGATTTTTCTATCAATTTGTAGTGGCCCAAAAATTCTCATAAAATTAGTTCCATAGAACTCTTATCTTATATATTAATTGGCAGTATGTAGTGCTGTTACAGTCCTTGCTACTGTGGAAAAAAAAAGTCTTTACCTTTAAAATCAGGCATATATTCTGCCTTCCATACCTACACTTTTGTTCCTTAATGTTGTGACTTTGTACTTAGAGTTTAAGCATCCTACCTGAGCCTGTTAGAATACAATCATGTAAGGCCCAAGTACACACAGGAGTGATATATGTCAATGTTTTGTGATCTACTGGTACAGCAATTGAAGCACATTTCCTCCTCATGAATTTTCCTTCTGAGACATGTCTGCTGTGATCTTGTGTAACATAAACACAGCATCTGTAACAGATAGATAATGGTTTCCAGACCTTAACCGTATTTCTTGTTTCATATATATGCTTGTAAGACTATTTCATCCTGTTTTCACAGAGTTAGAACATTCATAATAGAGTATGACTGTATTGGACATCATCTGTTTCAGTAATTATCTTCATTTATCCACATTCTGTTTCCATATATCCAGGAAAGCACTTCCAGGTAGCACATGGCTAAACCATACCTTTTTATTTCAGGGTCTGTTGACATTCAGGGATGTAGCTGTGAACTTCTCACAGGAGGAGTGGGAATGCCTGGACTCTGCTCAGAGGGCTTTGTGCATTGATGTGATGTTGGAGAATTATAACAACCTGATCTTTGTGGGTGAGAACGTTTTGCTTGTTGAATTCCAAACCCATCTTTTGTGTGTTCTGATTTCATAGGATGTTAAGATGTTCTTCATAGGATGTGTTAAGCTGTCCTGAAAAACAAAAAAACAAAAAAAAACAAACAAACAAACAAACAAAACAAAAAAACAAAAACCAAGAGAAGACAAGGCAATGTTTAGTAGTAGAAAGAACTTTTTCAAGTTTTTTTAGGTTTCCCTTTCCCTTTTCCACTTTTAGAGGTGTCATTCACTCTTCATTTTGGTTCTAAGATTCATCCATTACCTCAATAGCATATACTATTTCCACTAATATCTTCAGTCTCCATATCTATTATTGCAATTGATGTGGTTTTAATTCTGAAAAAAATTAAAGATATACAAACTGAAAATACTAAATACCCTGAAGATTTTTAAAATAATTATCAGTTGAAAAATCCTGCTTAAATTCTTCTGCTTTGTGTTTTTTTTTTTGTTTTGTTTTGTTTGTTTGTTTTTTCAAGACAGGGTTTCTCTGTAGCTTTGGAGCTTGTCCTGAAACTAGCTCTTGTAGACCAGGCTGACTTTGAACTCACAGAGATTAAGCTCCCTCTGCTTCCCGAGTGCTAGGATTAAAGACTGCACCACCACCACCCAGCTTCTGCTTTTTATTTTTATGTACTCAGCACAGAACTACTATAGACTTTGTATTCTTTCTAAAAGTTCTAGCATGGATCATGGGCTACCCGAAAGAACATGTGGATTATTGTGTGCAATAATGATCTCCTGGAATGTGAAGAGGAGAGAGTTGCCATAACTAGGGTGGGCTAGTCAATGAACGGGACATCAGTGCTGACTTAAGTGAAGGAGAAAGCAAGAGCTGAGAATGTTTCTGTGATGTTCAGTTCCACTTGAAAGGATTTCTGATCATTTAACTTAGTATAGTGTCCTGGCCCCAGGATGCATCCTGCCTGTTGTGATAACTGTTAGAAGGTATTGTGTCTTATTACATCTGAATTATGGTGACTTAATACTAGTACAAAATGCAGTTTTACTGACTGTGCTGAAATCAGATCTGCATGATTTGATAAAATTTTAAGTCTAACGTGAGTCTATGAAGTAGGATTATTCTGTAATTTCCTTCCTTTTATATATATCGTCATATTACGTCCTTTATTTTCTTGCCATTGGAAAACATACAGACACCCTTCTGAGAAATAATCTCAGAAGTCAATGTACAGAGTGGACTTGAGAATAACTCTATGAGGAAAGTTAAGAAATACAGCAGTGTGTAGAGCTCAGGCAGTGGAGGATAGAAAAAAAAAGCAATAACTTCCCATGACATCCCTTCCTCACACAATCAAGAACCTCTGATGTCTGGCAGAATATTGTCTTTGCATCCATTCCTTTTGAAGAATCTAGAAAGAAAAGTGAACCCTGTGATACTTTTAAGTAAGACTTTAATCTTTAAAGGAATTGGGTCTTCTGAATAGCCCTCTACATTGCCCATCACGTAGTACGTACAAACACTGTAAACCTGGGTTTGTTTTAAATTCTTCTTCATCAATTTCTGAGAAGAAATATTTAAAGATAGAGGTATATATTCTAAATACAACCACTCAGGGACCTCTATCCCAAAGTTAGTTCATGACCCTCAGTTATTTTTTTTCTATCTTTTTCCCACTTAGAGATTTTGGATAAAGATCTGTTATAAATCACTGACCTTTAAAGGCTGTCATGCTGTTTTTGTGAGAATCCATACAATTATAGTGAATGTCCATTACTGTGAGCATATATATTTAAATTTCTTTATAAATAAATACATATATATATATACATATATAAATATGCAAGTTGACTTATTTTAAAGGAGAACTTAAGGAGAAGTCATTTATCATATGTATATAATTGTAACAAGCTTTATTAATCTGAATTGTACTCATTTTCAGAGAACTATTGCATATGTGATCCTGTCCATCAACATGTGAAGATTGGAAAGCAGTCTAAAGACTTTGAGAAATCATTAAATTTGTGTTCCAACATTACTCAAGATGAGAGACTCTATACTGCAAACAAAGAGCACAGTCAGGGAGAATATGACTATTTCAGCTCTGCATGCAATTTTTTGCAACAACCAATCTATATTAGAGAGACACCACACCATCGTGAGAAATGTAAGAAATTTGTCCACACTGCCTCAAGCCTCACTCTACATAAAAGAATTCATCCTGGAATTAAATCTTGCAATTATATCATTTGTGAAAAATCCTTTATCCAGCATGCAGGTCTTAAAATGCATCAAACACTTCATACTGGGGAAAAAACTTACAAATGCAAAGAATGTGGAAAGTCTTTTCTTGAATTATCTCATCTTAACAGGCATTACAGAATCCATGCTGGTGAAAGACCTTACAAATGTGAGGTCTGTGACAAATTCTTTACCTTGAACTCAACCCTTAAAAGACATCAGAAAATTCATACTGGAGAGAAACCTTACAAATGTATGGAATGTGACAAGTCCTTTGCCCGGGACTCACATCTTAGAACACATCAGAGAGTTCATACTGGAGAGAGACCTTACATTTGTCAGGAATGTGGCAAATCTTTTGCCCAATCTTCTGGTTTAAGGACACATCAAAAAATTCATATTGGAGAGAAACTTTACAGATGCAAAGACTGTGACAAATCATTTACCCATACTGTAAGTCTTAAAGTACATCAGAGAGTTCATACTGGAGAGAGACCTTACAGTTGTAAGGAATGCGACAAATCCTTTACCACTTGCTCACATCTTAAAAGACACCAGAGCATTCACACTGGGGAAAAACCTTACAAATGTAAGGAATGTGACAAGTCTTTTACTAGCTGCTCATATTTTAGAGAACATCAGAGAAGTCATACTGGAGAGAAACTTCATAAATGCAAACACTGTGCCATGTCCTTTACCCATGTTGTAAGTCTTAGAATACATCAGAGAATTCATACTGGAGAAAGACCATACAGTTGTAAGGAATGTGACAAAGCCTTTACCAATTGCTCAGATCTTAAAAGACATCAGAGAGTTCATACTGGGGAGAAACCTTACAAATGTGTGGAATGTGGCAGATCCTTTACCCTTTGCGCAAATCTTAGAAGACATCGGAGAGTTCACACTGGAGAGAGACATTACAAACATATGGAATGTGACAAGTCCTTTACCCACGACTCAAAACGTAGAAAACGTCATAGAGTTATTACTGGACAGAGAACTTACAATTGTTAGGAATGTGGCAACTCTTTTACCTACTCTTCTGGTTTAAGGAGACATCAGAAAATCCATAATGGAGAGAAACCACACAAAGACAGATGCATCCTCTGTCCAGATTTCAGATCTTAGGAGAAAGTAGGAAAATCGTAATGGAGAGAAACATACCATTTGAAAAATGTAACATAGCATTTTCTGGTATTCCCTTCTAATAAATCATAACAGTATGCCAAATAGGAACATAAAGATAAGAAACTTGTGAAAGTCTTTAGGGAACTTTTACATTTTAAAGAATATCCTAGAGATTATATTAAAATACAATTCTAAATGCAAATGCAATGATGGGAAAGCTTTTTTTTTTTTAACATGTATGCATGCTTTGCCTGCAGTTAGCCTGTGCTCTATGTGTATGCCTGATGTAGGACAGAAGGGGTCATCTGATCCCCTGAAGCTGGAAATACAGACCATTGTGAACTGCCATGCCTGTGTTGGCAATGAACACTGTTCTTCAGGAAGAGCAACCAATGCTCTTACCCACTTAGCCATGTCTGTGGCCCCTGGTTTTAAAAAAATTTAATAAAAACATTTATCTTGTTCTACAATCAAAAAATCATATTACTGCCAGGTGTGGTGGTGCACTCAGGATGCAGAGATAAAATGATATCTGTGAGTCAGAGAACATCTTCAACTTCATGCTGAGTTTCAGGACAGCTCAGACTTCACAACCTGTTTGTCAAAAAAAAAAATTCTAATAGAATTACATAGAAAATATCACAAAACCTTTCATTTTCTTTCTAATTTTGCTATACACTACAAAACTCATACTTCTGAGAACCAAAAAAAGGTAGAGTATAGGTCTGACAATTGGAAATTATACCTCCCTAAATGCCTTGAATTTGACAAACCCTTCACATACTGCTGACATTGCAGAGATAAAAGAAAATTCACAGTTAAAGAAAACACTGATAAATTCTTTTATTCACCTTCCAATTCTTCATGCTAGAGTCAGACCATACAAATAGCAAGAAAGGAACTAACTGTGAAGATATAGTCTGTGATTGTGACATCACCGGAATGCTGACATACAACTTAGACATTCGCAAAGGCTAAGGATTGTGATACACCATCCCAGCTCTCTGGAAGCATAGAAAGGTGTATTCCTGTGATTGCTAGGGCAGCATTTTCTACATTGCAAATTCCAAATCAGCCAGAGCTACATAAGAAATCCTATCTTGAAAAACCAAAATAAGATCAAGAAAGAAATCCTGACCAGTTGCAGGACTTCATTTTGAACTACTGAAGAAAACTTGGGAAGAATTTACTTGAAACTCTATAATAAAATGATATAACTTCTGTTAACTGCCAGTACACCTCTGACATAAAGGAGACCTGTAGGACCCACCCTCAACTATGTTGAAATGGTTGTTACCCCAATCTTACACAGTTGCTTCTTCTTAGTCTCAAGTAGTTATTAATCTCTGCATTCCCACTACCTATTGCAGAAGACTTTCATCTGTGTTGAGAATAGTATGAAGTTATCATCTTAAACATGAATATTTAGATGACAGATTAATGGTTATGATTGTTAATCAAAACATCAATAGAGTTCCGACCTACAACCTATAGGTCTCAGTGTTTTTGTTTTTTGTTTTACCATGGCATGAATTCCTCTCTGTGGTACAGGTTTGAAATCCAATCAAGAGAACGTTGTTTATGTCCATTAATATTGGTGCCAGTTTTGCACCCACATCTTGGCTGGCAAGTTTTTATTGTAACATGTATGGTCCAGGGCTAAGTAAGACCACTGACATCATTTCTGTGAGAACAGCATTCATAGGACCTTACAGTGCCACAAAGACTGGCCAGCAGGGAATTTTGCCTGGTATGTTCAGTATTGCTCTCTGTCTTGCAGTGTCAAAGTGTTTGGTGTCATCAGCTACACCATGTACTTATGGTGTCTGATCAAGAGCACTTGGAATGACCTGTTTAATTTATGGTGACATTGGGGGCTCCCTGACCAGTTAATCCTAGGCAAATAACCAGTATCTGGTACAGAGAGTTCCACTAAATAACCCTAGTGTTTGGAAGCAAAATTATTTACCCATGTGGGACACCTTTACTAATTTGTAAGATAAGGGGATTTCATAAGGTTTCTACACAAATTTTTACTTTGGTTGACCCACCTACTCCTCATCCTTCTCTGTGTCCCATCCCCAGTTAAAGATTTAACACACATCCAATGCCCAAATCCTTTATAACACATGTTATATGAAGAAGTTATCCAAATATCTACTTTTTCTATTCCTGTTGGAATATTGTCTGCCTCCAAGCATTCACCTGTAGCCTCATGGTGTGTGCCAAATGAATGGTTGACTGAGGAGAAAAAAAAGACTATGGCCTAGTTTCTGATGGCTCTGCACATTATACATGCACCACCAGAAGTGGACAGCTGCAGCATTACAACTCCTTTCTGGAACAATTCTGAAAGACAAAGTTGAAGGGTATTCTTCACAGTGGGCTGAGTTGTAGCAAGAGTTCTAATAGGTCTTAATAATAAAAGCTCAGAGTCAAATATTGGAGAAAATGCAATAATATTTCCAATATCAGATATTGGAGATATTAGAGAGATGAAGGAGCAAAACCATGGCCGCCTCACCTCTTTACTTCCCAGCTGACAGGAGACTGAGTTCCTGTTTCTTTCCACCTTATCACTTTTTCTCCTACCCAGTCATATTACCCCCTGTTTAACTTTACAGACATCCAGAGCTCTATGGTTAGTTAGTGACTAACTCTGCCCTCTGATCTTCAGGCACGGTTTATTTGTAAAAAAAACAAGGTATCACATTCTTCTTTTATTTAAATGGGGGTTTATAACTAAGAGAAATTATATAAAATAAGTACAATAAATATATACAATATGTACAGGTAATAAGTACACCAACAATTTCTAGTCTATTAGCACATGGCAAATCCAGAAAAAAAATACTTCATATCTATTGTATCTTGGTGAGTCCAAAATTGTTCCTAATTTGTTTAGTGTACAATGTTTTGCCCGCAGGCCCAAAGAGGGCACCAGATCTGATTACAGATGGTTGTGAGCCACCATGTGGTTGCTGGGAATTGAACTCAGGACCCCTGGAAGAGCAGCCAGTCAGTGCTCTTTACCTTTGAGTCATCTCCCCAGTCCCCCAATTCACTTACTAATCTAACTTGCAAATTTTTTATGTCTCTCAACCTTAAACACTTTACATTCTTTAAGTGAATTTCTTTTCTGAATCTGGTAACAAGGAAAACTAAATATAAAGTCTTTAACTGTATCAGAGACTAGAGAAGGAAATAATATTAACTGAGAAAGTAGGAAGAGCGAGCAAGCAACTTCTAAAAAATATGAGAAACGATAGAAACAGCTGACTTTCTGGACAGTCACCCAAGGTTCCTCTGCAATAACAGGACATCCATCTTCGGCCTATGGGGCAGACATTTTTGTGAAGCAGCATATTCTGAAAGAGTGTTCTACCTTGGCAAAGTTCAGCAGTCCTTTCGTTTGTGTCCTCCTTTTCCAATTATTACAGCACATTGTCAGCAGTCGAGGCAAGAGCATTTTCTTCCCATTGGCTAACCTTTGCCACAAAGAAAGTAAGTTAAATTGTATATGGAGTTTCTTCCATATCCATCATCTCCCAAATAATTTGGTGCTACCAGGAGCAGACATGGCTCATTGTCATAAAAAAGAAAAGAACCTGAGTTATTAAAATATCTTAAATGTCATATTCTGTAGCTCTCTAAAGTGTTTGAAGATGGCCTATCTAAAATATATCTTGTTTATGACTACAAAGTCGATTTAATAGATGTCTGATTTCAAACACATATTTCCTTATTATCCTAATAATAAAATTCAAGGACTAGAAATTTGCATTATGTTGTTAAATAAGTTTCATAGGTGCCATACCTTGAACAAGATTAGAAATGAAAGTACAGTGCATTCTAACAAAAATAATCTCAAATTTTTATCAATATAAAAAAATCCAAGCCAGGGCTGGAGAAATGGCTCAGAGGTTAAGAGCACTGGCTGCTCTTCCAGAGGTCCTGAGTTCAATTCCCAGCAACCACATGGTGGCTCACAACCATCTGTAATGAGATCTGGCGCCCTTCTCTGGTGTGTGGGCATACATCGAGGCAGAATGTTGTAAACATATAAATAAATAAATCTTTAAAAAAAATCCAAGCCAATGTACAATATTTAAATTGATCATCAAAAGAACAAATAATCCAATAAAAATATGAAATACAGGGGCCGGAGAGATGGCTCAGTGGTTAAGAGCACTGGCTGCTCTTCCAGAGGTCCTGAGTTCAATTCCCAGCAACCACATGGTGGCTCACAACCATCTGTAATGAGATCTGGCGCCCTTCTCTGGTGTGTGGGCATACATCGAGGCAGAATGTTGTAAACATATAAATAAATAAATCTTTAAAAAAAATCCAAGCCAATGTACAATATTTAAAATTAGTAGTTGCTTCTTCGTTTAAAAGTAGATTCAGTATATACCTTTTAATCCTATTTCTATATCCCTTTTTCATCCTATCATATCTATATCCCCCTTTTCAAAACAAGAACTCTGAATCTTATCTCCTTTTAGATAACAATCTTCAAAGGAAGGCCTGCAAATTTCATTGGATCTCAAAGTATATTTTTGTTTGAGTTCCATGGTATACTTGTAAACATTACATTTTAAAGTTAATCTTTTATCCATCACTAAATTTCCATCTGAGGCATATGCACACTGGGATGTAAATATAGCATTCTGAAGTTCCTTTGCCAGGCCTTGTGGCACACCTTTAATCCCAACACTCAGACAGCTGAGGCAGGAAGATCACAGGTGGATCATTTGGAGGTTGAGAAGCTACACATAGTCATTTCAAGGACAGCCAGCACTACACAGAAAAAATCTGTTTCAGGGGAAGCTAGAAAATGCAAAAAAAAATGTAAATGCATTATAGTATAGAATGATGTTCTATAGAAAGCATCTCTTGAATAATTATGATAACTTATCTATATCAGAAAAATGTCTACAATATTATTTTGTCTCCTTGGTCCAAGACATCACTCTGTCCATGGACACATGACCAAACTTAATTTTTGGTTCTTGTGTTTGCTGTGTTTGAGACCTGAACTCACCATTTTGCTGCGTCTCAGCCAAACTCATACGTAAACCAGGTTGGGCTAGAAAACACAGAGTTCCAACCACCTGTTTCTCACAAGTGCTGGGATTAAAGGTGTGCACCCAGAAAATGATTCAAACTGTTGTGTTTTATTTTGTGATCTGCTAACAGCCAGTGGTGTGACTGTGAACATCTTCTAGGAGGAGTGGCAATGCCTGGACCCTGCCCTGATGGCTTTGTATGGCAACTGGATGTTGCAAAATTGCAGCAGTCTAGTTTCTGTAGCTGAGAATTGTTTGCTTGCAGTCTCCCTTTCTACTCCTCAGGA
This sequence comes from Microtus obscurus, assembly GCA_963919715.1. Lineage (NCBI taxonomy): Eukaryota > Metazoa > Chordata > Mammalia > Rodentia > Cricetidae > Microtus > Microtus obscurus. Next base: position 1,280,584 of record CAWTZC010002434.1, on the reverse strand, counting down.
TTTCTTTTTTTTTTTAAATTTATTTATTTATTTAAGATTTCTGTCTTTTCCCCACCGCAGCTTCCCATTTCCCTCCCCCTCCCCCAGTCAAGTCCCCCTCCCTCGTCAGCCCAAAGAGCTATCAGGGTTCCCTGCCCTGTGGGAAGTCCATGGACCACCCACCTCATCCAGGTCCAGTAAGGTGAGCATCCAAACTGCCTAGGCTCCCACAAAGCAATACGTGCAGTAGGATCAAAAACCCATTGCCTTTGTTCTTGAGATCTCAGTAGTCCTCATTGTCTCTATGTTTTTTCCCCAAGACGGTTTTATCCCAGGCTTTTTCAAACCCAGGTCAGCTGGCCTTGGTGAGTTCCTGGTAGAAAATCCCCATTGTCTCCGTGTGTGGGTGCACCCCTCGCATTCCTGAGTTCCTTGCTCGTGCTCACTCTCCTTCGTCTCCTGATTTGGACCTTGAGATTACTGTCCGGTGCTCCAATGTGGGTCTCTGTCTCTGTCTCCTTTCATCGCCTGATGAAGGTTGATATTCAGGAGGATGCCTTTATGTTTTTCTTTGGGTTCTCCTTCTTATTTAGCTTCTCTAAGATCACGTATTAGAGGCTCATTGGCCTTTGTTTATGTCTAGAAACCAAATATGAGTGAGTACATCCCATGTTCCTCTTTTTTGGGTCTGGCTTACCTCACTCAGGATCGTGTTCTCTATTTCCATCCATTTGCCTGCAAACTTCAGGAAGTCCTTGTTTTTTATTGCTGAGTAGTACTCTAATATGTATATATTCCATACTTTCTTCATCCATTCTTCAATTGAAGGGCATCTAGGTTGTTTCCATGTTCTGGCTATTACAAACAGTGCTGCTATGAACATAGTAGAGCATATACTTTTGTTGTATGATAAGGCCTCTCTTGGGTATATTCCCAAGAGTGGTATTGCTGGATCCAGGGGTAGGTTGATCCCAAATTTCCTGAGAAACCTCCACACTGCTTTCCAAAGTGGTTGCACAAGTTTGCATTCCCACCAGCAATGGATGAGTGTACCCCTTTCTCCACACCCTCTCCAGCAAAGGCTATCATTGGTGTTTTTTATTTTCGCCATTCTGACAGGTGTAAGATGGTATCTTAAAGTTGTCTTGATTTGCATTTCCCTGATCGCTAAGGAAGTTGAGCATGACCTTAGGTGTCTTTTGGCCATTTGAACTTCTTCTGTTGAGAGATCTCTGTTCAGCTCAGTGCCCCATTTTATAAATGGGTTGATTAGCCTTTTACGGTCTAGTTTCTTGAGTTCTTTATATATTTTGGAGATCAGACCTTTGTCAGTTGCGGGGTTGGTGAAGATCTTCTCCCAGTCAGTGGGTTGCCTTTCTGTCTTAGCAACAGTGTCCTTTGCTTTACAGAAGCTTCTCAGTCTCAGTAGGTCCCATTTATTCAATGAGTCCCTTACTGTTTGTGCTGCTGGGGTTATACGTAGGAAGTGGTCTCCTGTGCCCACTTGTTGTAGAGTACTTCCCACTTTCTCCTCTATCAGGTTCAGCGTGTTCGGACTGATATTGAGGTCTTTAATCCACTTGGACTTGAGTTTTGTGCATGGTGATAGATATGGATCTATTTTCATTCTTCTACAGATTGACTTCCAGTTTTGCCAGCACAATTTGTTGAAGATGCTTTCTTTTTTCCATTGTATACTTTTAGCTCCTTTATCGAAAATCAGGTGTTCATAGGTTTGTGGGTTAAAGTCAGGGTCTTCTATTCGATTCCATTGGTCGACTTCTCTGTTTTTATGCCAATACCAAGCTGATTTCAATACTGTAGCTCTGTAATAGAGTTTGAAGTCAGGGATGGTAATGCCTCCAGACGATCCTTTATTGTATAAGATTGTTTTGGCTATCCTGGGTTTTTTGTTTTTCCATATAAAGTTGATTATTGTCTTCTCCAGATCTGTGAAGAATTTTGATGGTATTTTGATGGGGATTGCATTGAATCTGTAGATTGCTTTTGGTAGAATTGCCATTTTTACTATGTTGATCCTCCCAATCCAAGAGCAAGGGAGATCCTTCCATTTTCTGGTGTCATCTTCAATTTCTTTCTTCAAAGACTTAAAGTTCTTGTCAAATAGATCTTTCACTTCCTTGGTTAGGGTTACCCCTAGATATTTTATGCTATTTGTGGCTATCGTGAAAGGTGATGCTTCTCTGATTTCCCTCTCTGCTTCCTTATCCTTAGTGTATAGGAAGGCCACTGACTTTTTGGAGTTGATCTTGTATCCTGCCACATTACTAAAGGCGTTTATCAGATGTAGGAGTTCTTGGATAGAGTTTTTGGGGTCGCTTATGTATACTATCATATCATCTGCAAATAACGAAAGCTTAACTTCTTCCTTTCCAATACGAATCCCCTTGATCCTCTTATGTTGTCTAATTGCAATTGCTAGAACTTCAAGCACTATATTGAAGAGGTATGGAGAGAGTGGACATCCTTGTCTTGTTCCTGATTTTAGTGGGATGGCTTTGAGTTTTTCTCCGTTCAATTTAATGTTAGCTGTCGGCTTGCTGTAAATAGCTTTTATTATATTTAGGTATGACCCTTGTATCCCTAATCTCTCCAAGACCTTTATCATAAAGGGGTGTTGAATTTTGTCGAATGCTTTTTCAGCATCTAATGAAATGATCATATGGTTTTTTTCTTTCAGTTTATTTATATGGTGGATTACATTGATAGATTTGCGTATGTTGAACCAGCCCTGCATCTCTGGGATGAAGCCTACTTGATCATAATGGATAATTTTCCTAATGTGTTCTTGGATTCGGTTTGCCAGTATTTTATTGAGAATTTTTGCGTCGATATTCATGAGTGAAATAGGCCTATAATTCTCTTTCTTGGTTGGGTCTTTGTGTGGTTTTGGTATCAGGGTAACTGTGGCTTCGTAAAAGGAATTTGGCAATGACTCTTCTGCTTCTATATTGTGAAATACATTAAGGAGTATAGGTATTAGCTCTTCTTGGAAGTTCTGGTAGAATTCTGCATTGAAACCATCTGGTCCAGGGCTTTTTTTGGTAGGGAGATTTTGATAACAGTTTCTAGTTCTTCGCGACTAACCGGTCTATTTAGATCGTTCACCTGGTCTTGGTTTAGCTTTGGTATGTGGTACTTATCTAAAAAACTGTCCATTTCTTTTGCATTTTCCAGTTTTGTGGCATACAGGCTTTTGTAGTAAGATCTAATGATTCTCTGAATTTCCTCTGTGTCTGTGGTTATGTCCCCCTTTTCATTGCTGATCTTATTTATTTGCGTGTTCTCTCTCTGTTGTTTAATTAGTTTGGATAGGGGTTTGTCGATCTTGTTGATTTTCTCAAAGAACCAACTTTTTGTTTCATTGATTCTTTGGACTGTTTTCTGTGTTTCTATTTTGTTGATTTCTGCCCTCAGTTTGATTATTTCCAGTCTTCTACTCCTCCTGGGCACATCTGCTTCTTTCTTTTCTAGAGCTTTCAGGTGTGCTGTTAAGTCCTCAATGTATGCTTTCTCTGTTTTCTTTAAGTGGGCACTTAGTGCTATGAACTTTCCTCTTAGCACTGCTTTCAATGTGTCCCATAGGTTTGAGTATGTTGTCTCTTTATTTTCATTAAATTCAAGGAAGACTTTAATTTCTTTCTTAATTTCTTCCTTGACCCATGTGTGGTTCAGTAGTTGACTGTTCAGTTTCCATGAGTTTGTCGGCTTTCTGGGGGTAGCATTGTTATTGCCTTCTAGCTTCAGTCCGTGGTGATCTGATAAGACACAGGTGGACACTGATATTTTTTTGTATCTGTGGAGGTTTCCTTTGTTTCCGAGTATGTGGTCAATTTTTGAGAAGGTTCCATGAGCTGCAGAGAAGAAGGTATATTCTTTCCTTTTTGGGTGGAATGTTCTATAGATGTCTGTTAAGTCCATTTGCTTCATTACCTCCAATAATTCTCTTAATTCTCTATTAGGTTTCTGTCTGATTGACCTGTCCAATGGAGAAAGAGGTGTATTGAAGTCTCCTATTACTAGTGTGTGTGGTTTGATGTCTGCCTTGAGTTCTAGTAATATTTCTTTTACATAGGTGGGTGCTTTTATGTTAGGGGGCGTAGATATTCAGAATTGAGACTTCATCCTGATGAATTGTTCCTGTTATGAGTATAAAGTGTCCATCTCGATCTCTTCTGATTGACTTTAGTTTGAAGTCAGTTTTGTTAGAAATTAGTATGGCCACACCTGCTTTTTTCTTAGGACCATTTGCTTGAAACACCTTTTCCCAACCCTTTACTCTGAGTAGATGCCTGTCTTTGTGGTTGAGATGTGTTTCTTGCAAACAGCAGAATGTTGGGTCCTGTTTACGTATCCAATCCCTTAGCCTGTGCCTTTTTATGGGTGAATTGAGGCCATTAATATTAAGTGATACTAATGACCAGTGGTTGTTTACTCCGGTTATTATTATTGGTTTTGGTAGTAGCGTTTGTGTGTCTCCCTTCTTTGAGGTGTGCAGGTGAAGGTTCGCTAGACGCCTGAGTTATTGTAGGCAGTGTTGGCAATGCTAGATTCCTTAGGTTGTGATTTTCCTTCTATTATTTTCTGTAGGGCTGGGTTTGTGGCTACATATTGTTTAAATTTGTTCTTATCTTGGAAAGTCTTGTTTTCTCCATTGATAGTGAACAATAGCTTGGCTGGGTATAGTAGTTTGGGTTTGCATCCATGATCCCTTAGTTTTTGCAGAACCTCTATCCAGGACCTTCTGGCTTTCATAGTTTCCATAGAGAAGTCAGGTGTAAGTCTGATTGGTTTACCTTTATAAGTTACTTGCCCCTTTTCCTTTGCAGCTCTTAATATTCTTTCTTTAACCTGTATATTTTGTGTTTTGATTATTATATGGCGAGGGGATGTTTTTCTTTGATCCAGTCTGTTTGGTGTTCTGTATGCTTCTTGGATATTCAAAGGAATATCTTTCTTTATGTTGGGAAAGTTTTCTTCCATAATTTTGTTAAAAATATTTTCTGGGCCTTTGAGCTGTGATTCTTCTCCTTCTTCTATCCTTATTATTCTTATGTTAGGTCTTTTTATTGTGTCCCATATTTCCTGAGTCTTTTGTGATGAGTATTTGTTGGCTTTGCTGATTTCTTTGATCAGTGCATTTATTTTCTCTATGTTGTCCTCAGAATCTGAGATTCTTTCTTCTATCTCTTGTATTCTATTGATTATGCTTGTTCCTGTAGACTCTGTTCGTTGACTTAGATTTTCCATATCCAGCTGGTCCTCAGTCTGTGATTTCTTCCTTGCTTCCATTTCAGTTTTCAATTCTTGAACTGTTTTCCCCAGGGTCTCATGTACGTATTTACTCATTTCTTCAACCTTTTTACTCACTTCTTCAAACTTTTTGTCATACTTCTCCTCTATTTCTATAAAGGTGTTTTTTACATGTTGTTTAAGGGACTCTATTGCTTTCATAAAGTCATTTTTTTCCACTTCTTCTGTGTTAGGGTGTTCAAGACCTTCCGTTGTGAGATCATTGGGTTCTGGTGTTTTCATGTTGCTTTTCAGATTATTGGGTGAATTCTTGCCTTGGCGCCTGCCCATCTCGTCCTATCGATGCTGTCTAATGTGTCTTTTAATGCAGGTACGGGTTTTCCTGCTGGCCAGGGCCCCTGCTTCCAAAATGCCTTCTCCCCGTTTCTTGAGTCCTGCCACTGGCCAAGATCTCTTTCACTGTTCTGAAGGGTCTTCAGGACCAGGACCAGGCTCCTGGTTTGCCAGGGACCTCGCCAAGAAAAGGCCTACCCCTCTGCAGGCCAGCCACCAAAACAGAGGAACTCGCGGTGCTCTCTGCTCTGAGCTCCCTATCCAGTGCCCAAACAGGTTAAATTTGGTGGTCCCGCGCCCAGCGGAAGGGGGGGGGGAGCGAAGGAGGACCCTGGGCGCAATCTGGGATATGCCAGGGAGAGAGAGGTCTCAGCAAGGAGGAGCAGCCCCAGCAGAGGGTAGAAGCCCTCGCAGGCTAACCTGGGTGTCAAGGTGATGGGGGAGTTCCCCCGCTCCGTTTCCTGTGTCCAGCCCCGGGGCAAGAACACTCTCCCTATACAAGGTGGTCTTCAGGGATACTACTAGGCTCACCGTTAGCCGCCCCGTGATCCTCCTCTGCTCGCTGGTGTCCTTAGGTCTCCGCCGCGTCTGCGCCGCCGCCGGGGTTGTTCCCTCCTCAGGATTTCTTGACAAATTAGTCTACAAGTGTGTGAGCTCTATGTGAATGAGTTTCACATCTCACATAGTAAAATAAAATCATCAAAGGAAAAAATGAAAATTTTCATAAAATGTTCTCTCTTCTTCGTGTGTGTCCCTTTGGAAGGTATAAGGCTTCATCATTATTGATCTATAATCAATTCAGAACCTCACTAATGTATTATATTCTCTTTCCATTCATTCAGTACCATTTCTGTCCCTGAGTTTTGACTGAGCTGTGATTGGAAATGGGATTCCAGTTACAATGACTGAATACTGTTTAATTTTTTCCGTACTCTTAACACTTCTAGACAGTTGGGGAACTACTTGTATAATCCTGTATTTGGTTTCCTCTTCATCTACTAAGTACAGTACTGTGTTAGAAATCCAGGTGCCTCTTGAGCAGTCTCATTCTCATGCCAAGAGCTAACTGATCACTCAGAGCTGCTCACCTGTGGAGGAGAACAAAAGCTTTACAAGGAGACAGGAGACATCTAAGAATGTCTTAGATGGGAATGGTGAAGGCATTGGTGAAGGAGTGAAAAGTGGATCAAGTGGTCTGGAAAGGGGACATGAAACCTATTTTGCCACATTTTTTTCACTAGAAATAATTCTGGAGACTTCCACTGAGAGAAATCTCAGGATTATTGCAATGTAGGCATGAGAAGACTTTCTACAGAAGAGTTGATCATGGTGTCAAATGAAAATTTATTTGACTATACATGTGAGTGATGCTGTTCTTGTTCATTCACATCAGTGATCTTGTTTTTACACCATTATCAAATCATTTTCCTTCATTTGATTTTAATATATTATAAAATGATAAAAAAAATACCTCTAGGTTTATTGTTTTCAGGATTTTTGAGGTTTGGGTATTCTAGAACATTATCTACCTTTTAGTGTTTTTTTCTCCATTCCTGAAAATAATGCCAACAGAGTTTTGAGTCAGGAAGTATATTTACAGTCTGCTACACTCTATCTATATTGTCTCCTATTGTCTGTGGGAAATTAGGATAAATATTTAGAATGAGGTAAGGACTTAGGCTGATTTAGTAAAGTACTGGTTGTAGGCTCTCCTCCAAGATTCATCCTTCACTAACCCTGGGGAAACAGGCTAGGTCTGCAGTACCAGGCATGTTTTCCCTCTTTTTGGGAGGTTCTTTAACAAATTAGAAGCTGTTGGTTGCCACCAAGGTTTTTGTGCCAGTCTTGCACACTTGGGTCTATCATGCAGTACAGACCATTGGTGTAGTTTATACGTGTCATAGCTAGGTTGACTGTTGGTTGGCTCCCACCTTTGGAAGGTTGCATGTTGGCTTCTGGTACCATGAAAGCTAGTCCTCAAGGAGGTGACTTTTCAGTTAGTTCTGTCTGGAGACCTCTAGGATTTGTGACTGAAGTCCGTGGCTTCTTCAACACTAGAAATTCAAGTTATGCCTCTGAGAGGCAACCACGAGTAACAGCAATATCCTGTAATGTTTGGAAGTCTCTTGTTAACTGTGACCAAGAACTTCAAGGCAGGGTTCTTACACCACACCTTTTGTGGCGATATCTTGTTTCTACAAATAAAGCTTGCCTGAAGAGCAGAGAGCAGAGCTAGCCACTAACTAACCATAGAGGTCTGGAGGACTGTAGAGACAGGCAGGAATTGATATGGCTGGACAGAAAGAGGAAGTGATAAGACAGAAAGAGACAGGAATTCAGTCTTTTCAGCTGGGAAGTTGAGTAGGTAAGGTGACTGTGGTTTGCTCTTTCATCTCTCTGATCTCTCAGCACTTTCTCCTATATATGACTTAGGACTTTTATAATGCATGCTACACGTCTTGGTCATTGTGCTAGAAATCCTATCACTCATGTGAGGGGGCATCATCAGTGCCATTGGGACATTTTTATTTATACTCTAAATGTATGTGCTTGCAGAGAATTATATTATTATTATTATTATTTTTGATTTTCGAGACAGGGTTTCTCCGTAGCTTTTGGTTCCTGTCCTGGAACTAGCTTTTGCCGGGTGGTTGTGGCGCACGCCTTTAATCCCAGCACTTGGGAGGCAGAGGCAGGCGGATCTCTGTGAGTTCGAGAATTATATTATTATAGGCATTTTGGGTGGGTGAATAATAGGCAAGGAATAGATGGATTCCTTGTGAATTTTCCAGACATCCTTACTGTTATTTTACCCTCCTCATTCTGTGTTTTTATCTGTCTGTTCTCCATACTTAAAATCCTCACTCTTGATTTTTCATTTCTCCCTTCAGATCACTTGTTACTCACATCTCTATTACTCCCCTCTCTTTTTACTTTCCTGGTTTCTGGAGTCACTCCAAATGGTAGCTCACAACTATCTGTAATGAGATCTGGTGCCCTCTTCTGGTCTGTAGGTATATATGTTGGCAGAATGCAGTATACATAATAAATAAAACCTTTAAAAAACAAAAACCCTGGAGTCTAATATCAGAGTAAAACCCTGAAATATCAGAGAAGCAGGGAAGCAGCCACAAGTGACTTCTTACTTCTTCTGATTTTCCATCCAAAAGATTCTGTCTTGGCCCTGTCTCTCTCTATATGGTCCTCCAAACCTCCAAATCAGTAAGTGGCTAACTCTACGCTCTGACTCCAAGTAAGTTTTATTTATCAGAACATAATCAAAATATCATACAAACTTTAGGAATATAGATTTTTCCTTTTTTCCTTTATGCTTGCTTTTGTTAGATAGACAGACTTTCTCTGTATAGCCCAGGCTGTCATGGATCTCATTCTGTAGACCAAGCTGGTCTTGAACTTAAAGATCTGCCTGTTTCTGCTTCCCAAGTTGTGGGATAAAGCTGTGTGCTATGAGAACCCGACAGAAATAAATATGTATATGAATATTCATATATGTATGATTAACAATTACTAAAATAAGCAGTCATGAATTTAAAAGAGATCAAGGAAGGACATAGGTGAGGATTTAGCAGTAGGAAAGAGAAATGAGAATTGTTGTGACTATATTATAATCTCAAAAATTAAAGTTAAGAAAAATAAAGGAATTTTCTTAGGGTTTTTATTCCTGTTAAGAGCCACAATGACCATGGCAACTATTACAACAGATAACAATTAATTGAGGTAGCTTGCATATAGTTGGAGAGGATCAGTCCAATATCTTTTTGGTGAAGATCAAGGCAATGTTCGGGCAGATGTGGTACTGGAGAAAGAGCTGAGAGTTCTACATCTTGCAGCCAACAGGAAGTCAACTGAAACATTGGACATTATCCTGAACATAGAAAACATCAAGGTCAATCCCTTAAAGTGACACACTTCCTCCATTAGATTACAGGAGCAAATTACATTCAAATTACCACATTCTCCTCCCTGGTCCCCACAACCTTGTAACCATATGGTAATGTAAAATACATTGAAAACAACTTGAAAAGTCTCCATAGTTTATCACAGTTTCAACAATATTTAAAAGTCCAAACTTCAAAGTCTCTTTTGTGATTCAAATGAAGTATCTCCATGTCTGATGGCAAAATGCTCTTCAGATCTCAAATTTCATTGTCTTTTCTTTGTGTGTGTGTTTTTTTTTGTATTATGGTTTTATTGAACTATACATTTTATATGTTCTCCTAACTTCCTAGACCCTCACCTTCAACCCTCTCCCATGGTCCCCATGCTCCAATTTAGTCAGATCTTGTCTTTTTCTACTTCCCATGTATATTAGATACATGTATGTCTCTCTTAGGGTCCTCATTGTTATCTAGGTTCTTTAGGATAGTGAATTGTAGGCTGGTTTTCTTTGCTTTATGTCTAAAATCCACTTATGAGTAAGTACATGTGATAATTGCCTTTCTGTGTCTGGGTTACCTCACTCAATATGATGCTTTCTAGATCCATCCATTTGCTTGCACATTTCAAGATGCCATTATTTTTTTCTGCTGTGTAGTACTCCATTGTGTAAATGTACCACATTTTCCTTATCCATTTTTCAGTTGAGGGGCATTTAGGTTGTTTCTAGGTTCTGGCTATGACAAACAAAGCTACTATGAACATAATTGAACACGTGTCCTTGTGGCAAAATTGAGCATCCTTTGGGTATATACCCAAAAGTGGTATTGCTGGGTCTTGAGGAAGGTTGTTTCCTAATTTTCTGAGAAATTGTCATACTGATATCCAAAGGGGATATACCAGTTTGCACTCCCATCAGCAATGCAGGAGTGTTCCCTTCACCCCACATCCTCTCCAGAATAAGTTGTCATCCGCGTTTTTGATCTTGGCCATTCTTACAGGTGTAAGATGGAATCTCAGAGTTGTTTTGATTTGCATTTCTCTGATGACTAAGGATGTTGAGTATTTCCTTAAGTGTCTTTCAGCCATTTTAGATTCTTTTGCTTAGAGTTCTCTGTTTAGGTTTGTATTTCATATTTTTTTTTAAGATTTATTTATTATGTATACAGTGTTCTGTCTGTCTGTATACTTACTGGCCAGAAGAGGGCACCAGATGTCATTACAGATGGCTGTGAGCCACCATGTGGTTGCTGGGAATTGAACTCAGGACCTCTGGAAGAGCAGTCAGTGCTTTTAACCTCTGAGCCATCTCTCCAGCCCCTGTATTTCATATTTTTATTGGATTATTTGTTCTTTTGATGATCAATTTTTTGAATTCTTTGTATATTTTGGAAATCAGTCCTTTGTTATGAGGTTGGTAAGATCTTTTCCCAATCTGTAGGCTGCCTTTTTGTCTAGTTGACTGTGTCTTTTGCTTTATAGAAGCTTTTCAGTTTCAGGAGGTCCCATTTGTTAATTGATTCTCTAACTGTGTGTGCTACTTGGTTATATTTAGGAAGTGGTCTCCTATGCTAATGTGTTCAAGTGTACTTTCCACTTTCTCTTCTATGAGGTTCAGTGTGGTTGGCTTTATGTTGAGGTCTTTGATCCACTTGGACTTGAGTTTTGTACATGGTGATAGATATGGATCTATTTTCATTCTTCTACATGTTGATATCCAGCTATGCCAGCACCACTTGTTAAATGTGATTTCTTTTTTCCATTTGATATTTTTGCTTCTTTGTAAAAAATCAGGTGTTTTTAGGAGTGTGAATTAATACCTGTGTCTTCAATTCATTTCCATTGGTCCTTCTATCTGTTTTTATGTCAATACCAGGCTGTTTTCTGTACTGTAGCTCTGTAGTAGAGTTTAAAGTCAAGGATTGTGATGCCTCCAGAAGTTCTTTTATTTTTTAGGATTTTTTTTTTGGCTATCCTGGGTTTTTTGCTTTTCCATATGAAGTTGAGTACAATTCTTTCGAGGTCTGTGAATTATTTTGCTGAGATTTTGACGGGTATTGCATTGAATTTGCAGATTGATTTTGGTAAGATTTTTATTTTTACTATGCTAATTCTACCTACCCAAGAGCATGGGAGATCTTTCCATTTTCTGGCATCTTCAATTTTTTTCTTCAAAATTTAAAGTTCTTGTCATACAAGTCTTCCACTTGTTTGGTTAGAGTTACTCCGAGACATTTTATGCTATTTGTGGCTATTGTGAAGGGTGATTTCTCTGATTTCTTTCTCAGCCCATTTACCATCTGTGTTCAGGAGAGCTACTGATTTTTTTGAGTTAATCTTATATCCTGATACATTACTGAAAGTGTTTATGATTTGTAGATGTTCCTTGGTAGAACTTTCAGGGTTGCTTATGTATACTATCATATCATCAGCAAATAGTGAGAGTTTAACTTAATCTTTTTCAATTTGTATCCCCTTGATCGCCATTTGTTGTCTCATTGCTCTAGGTAGTACCTCAAGAACTGATATGAATAGATATGGAAAGATTGGACAATTTTGCCTTGTTCCTGATTTCAGTAGGATTGCTGTGAATTTCTCTCCATTTAGTTTGATGTTGGCTGTTGGCTGGCTTTAAATTGCCTTTATTATGTTTAGGTATGTTCCTTGTATCCCTGCTTTCTCCAAGACCTTTATCATGAAGGGATGTTGTATTTTGCTGAAGGCTTTTTTAGCATCTAATAAGATGATCATGTGGTTTTTAATTTTCAATTTGTTTATATGGTCGATTACACTGATAGATTTTCATTTGTTGAACCATCCCTGCATCTCTGGGATGAAGCCGACATTGATCATGATGGATGATTTTTCTGATGTGTTCTTGGATTCGATTTGCAAGTATTTTATTGCGTATTTTTGCATCAATATTCATGAGTGAGATTGGTCTGTGAATCTCTTTCATAGTAATGTCTATGTGTTTTGGATATCAGAGTAATTGTAACCTCATAAAAGGAGTTTGGCAATGTTCCTTCTGTTTCTATTATGTGGAACAATTTGAGGAATATTGGTACTAGTTCCTCCTTGAAAATCTTGTAGAATTCTGAGCTGAAGCCATCTGCTCCTAAGCTTTTTTTAGTTGGGAGACTTTTGGTGCCTGTTTCTATTTCTTTTGCAGTTATAGGTCTACTTAATTTTCTTATCTGGTCTTGATGGATTTGTCCTGTGACTAATAGGAAATGTCCTTCTTTCTCTCTTTTGATTGATTTTAGTTTGAAGTTTATCTTATTAGATATTAGGATAGCTACCTCAGCTTGTATTTGAGGTCCATTTGACTGGAAAAATGTTTCCTAACCCTTTACTCTGAGGTGATGTCGTTCTTTGAGGCTGAGGTGTTTTTTGTATGCAGCAGAAAGATGGATTCTCTTTTCATATCCGATCTGTTAGCATATGTCTTTTTATAGGTGATTTTAGTCCATTTATATTAAGGGATATTAATGACCAGTGATTGCTAGCTCCTTTTATTTTAGTTTTCATTGTTGGTGATATTATTTTGTGCCTTTTCCCCTTCTTTGGGATTTGCTGCTGTGAAATCATTTATTGTCTGTGTTTTTGTTGATGTAGCCAACTTCCTTGGGTTCAAATTTTCCTTCTAGTACTTTGTTTAGTGGCTAGGTATTGGTTAAATCTGGTTCTGTCATGGAATATCTTGTTTTGTTCTTCTATGGTGATTGAAAATTTTGCTGGGTATAGTAGTCTGAGCTGGCATCCATGTTCTCTTAATGTCTGCATAATACTATTCTAGGACCTTCTGAATTTCATACTTTCCATTGAGAAATCAGGTGTAATTCTGATAGGTCTGCCTTTATATGTTACTTGGCTTTTTCCATTTGCAGTTCTTAATATTCTTTCTTTATTCTATATGTTTAGTCTTTTGATTATTATGTGGCAAGGGGACTGTTTTTTGATCCAGTTTATTTGATGTTCTGTAAGCTTTTTGTATTTTCTTCATAGGCATATCTTTTTCAAGGTTGGGAAAGTTTTCTTCTATAATTTTGTTAAATATATTTTCTATGCTTTTGAGTTGGACTTCTCCTTCTTCTATACCTATTATTCTTAGGTTTGGTCTTCTCATAGTGTCCCACATTTCATGAATATTTTGTGTTAAGCTTTTGTTAGATTTAATATTTTCTTTGACCAATGATTCTATTTTCTCTATTGTATCTTCAGCGCCTGAGATCCTCTCTTCCATCTCTTGTATTCTTCTGTGTATGCTTGCATTTGTGGTTCCTGATTTTTTTTCTCATGATTTCTGTTTCTATATATCCCTCACATTGTGTTTTCTTTATTGTCTCTATTTCAGATTTCAAGTCTTGAATAGTTTCTTTCATATGTCTGATTGCTTCTTTTGGTTTTCTTTAAGGGATTTGTCTGATGTCTCCCAACTTTTTGGTTGTCTTTTTCTCCATTTCTTTGAGGGAATTTTTCATTTCCTCTTTAAGGTCCTCAAACATTCTCCTAAAGTTATTAGGTCATTTTCTTCTGCTTCATCTATATTTGGTTGTTCAAATCATAGTGTTGTAGAGCCACTAGATTTTACTGGTATCAGGTAGCTCTTTGTGATGTTGCATGTGTTCTTGTGTACCCATCTTTCCTCTGATTGGTGTAGTTGGAGCTGTCTGTGACTCTGGTGATCAGTCTTCCATGTGCCAATAGATCCAAGGCTCAGATGGTTGCTCCTTGTGCTGCAGTCAGGGCCACAGTTCCAGTCAACCCATTGTCACTCCACTGGTGCTCCTGGGGTTTGCTCTGTAATACCAGGGGTCATTTAGGCCTGCTCTCACAAATGTTGCTTGCTTGGGACTCTTTCTGCTGAGGTTGCTGCCTTGGGCCTGTTCTAACACAGCTGGCTCAGGCCTGCTCTGGTGGAAGTCACTAGATTGAGCCTGCTCCAGCGGCTCAGGCCTGCCACCTCAGAGGCTACTAATTCATGCCTGGTCTGGCAGAGGTCTCTGGTTTGGGCCTGCTCCCTCAGCGGTGGCTCCCATGTATTTGCTTCTGGTTCTGCAGAGTTCGCTGACTTGAGCCTGCTCCCCCGGTGGTCACTCCATTGTACCGCCTCCTGTGGCACTGGCTGCCTCAGGTCTGCTCCAGTGAAGGTCGCTGACTTAGACCTGTTCCTGTAGATGTCCCTGGCTTGGTCCTGCTCCCACGAAGGTCCTCAGCTTGAGCACGGTCCTGTAGACATCTTGGCTCTGGCTCGGTCCACTCACTTGGTGGCCCCGGACCCGCGACTGGACCTGCGGAGGTCTCCGGCTCCAGCCCACTTATTCAGAGGTCCCAGACCCACACCTGGACCTACAGAAATCCCTGTCTCTGGCCAACTCCCTCAGTGACCACTCCCCTGTACTGGCTCCTTTGGAGTTTGCCCCCAGGCCTGCTCCAGGCACAGATCACTGGCTTAGACCTGTTTCCAAAGATGTACCTGGCCTAAGCCCCCTCCCCTGTAGGTCCCTGGCTTAGGCCCGATTCGGCAGATGTCTCTGTCTCTAGTCTACTCCATCAGAGGTTCCAGACTCATGCTCAGACTCTCAGAGGTCCTGGCTCAGGCCTACTCCCTCGGAGGTTCCAGATTCATGCCTAGATGCTCAGAGGTTTCTGATTCTGGCCTACTCCCTTGGAGGTCCCAGATTTGCACCCAGACCCACAGAGGTCTCTGGTTCCAGCCTACTCCCTCAGCAGTTGCTCCCTTGTACCTGCTCCTGTGAAGTTCACTGCCTCAGGCCTGCTCCAGTGGAGGCCACTGGCCTCCATTCAGTTTTCATGACTGTAGCACACTTGTTTCTCCTGGGCTGGTTCCACTCTCTTTCTGTCTGTTTTTGTCTTTTTTGGTTTTGGTTTTACAAGACAGGATCTCTGTGTTCTAGCGGTCTTGGACCTAGCTCTTGTAGACCAGGCTGACCTTGAACTCACAGAGATCTGCGAGCCTCTATGTTCCAAGTGCTGGGATTAAAGTGTGCACCACCACCACCTGGCTTGGTACCACTCTCTTTTAGCAGCTTTAATTGCAGGTATACCATTACTCTGGCATCTCTAACATCTTTGTTTCTCAAAGGCAATCAGTGATGGGGCAACTTTGTCAACCAATTATTTTTAAGAGGTGGGGCCAAGTTAGGGTGTAGCTTTCTGGGACCCAGAGAAAAATGCTGTGAGGGAGGCCCAGGTGTGCTCTCTCTGTGATTCCCTCACAGCATAGCTGAGCTTGGACTTCTTGTTCCTGTTCTGTGAGTTTGCCCCTTATAAATAAAAATATAATTGTTTTGCCTTTTAGCTAGCCTGGTTATTTCTCAACCCGAGATAATTCAACAATCCAGGTTTCAACCTCACAGCTTCACAAAATAGCATCTCTACTAGGCCTCCATTCAGGGGCACCCCTGACACAAGCCTGATCTCAACAGCTTTCTTTAGGCCTGAAAACAAATTATGTAACCCATTTCTTCTGTCTTTAACTCTAAAGTCAAAACCACATGAAGTTGCCATCTTCTGCTGCTTTGTGGAGCTGGAACATGGCTCTTTGGTTCAATTATATCTTCATCAGCCTTCTGTTTTGGATTGTTATCTTTATTGCCAAAACTTCACTGTCCTTGAACTTGTTCCATAGACCAGGTTAGTCTTAAACTCAAAGAGATCAACCAGCCTCTGTCTTCCCAGCTCTAAGCTTTTCAAAAGTTGGAAACTTACCTGGGTTGAATCTTATCCTGAGGTCACCACTCCTTTTACTTAAGTTCTTATTCTGTTTACTTTGTTGAATACAGGATTTAGTTCCATTCCACTTACTAGTGCTTTCTCCTCAAGATTTACATTTTGTAATTTACCCTGCACAGTTTGCTCCTTTTCATTATAAATCTTCTTTAGAGTCACCACTAATAACCACACAATAGAGCCTGAACTACGGTGTTTTTAGATTTCCTATGACAATAAAATTAATCCAAAAATTTTAACTTTAGCTTCAGGCAGACTCTTTGGACAAGGGCAAAAGCAGCCACTATTTTGTCTTCCATGCTCCTACTAGTATGGCACATTCAACAGTACTTAAAACATTCAACTGCTTTTCTAATCCTCAGTCCCAAAGTCCACATCACTCCAAACAAATACATGGTCAGGCCTGTTACAGCAATATTCCAGTCCATTGTATGAAATTCTGCCTTAGTTGGGGTTTTTATTTCTGTGAAGAGAGAACACAACTACAGCAATTCTTTTGAAGAAAAACATGTAATTGGGGTGGCTTGCTTAGAGCTTCAGAGGTTCAGCCTATTATTATCATGATGGGGATCATGGCAGCATGGAGGCAGACATAGTGCTGGAGGAGGTGAGAATCCTACATCTTGAAGGCAACACAGGAAGCCAACTGTAATACTGGTCATTATTCTGAACATTGGAAACCTCAAAGCCTGCCCCCACAGTGATACACTTCCTCGAAAATGGACATACACACCCCAACAAGCCCACATCTCACAATAGTGGCACTCCTATGAGATTACAGGGGTCAATTACATTCCAATTACAACAGGGAAAAAACCAACAACAAATCCAAAGTGACACTAAAACAAAGAAAAAAATCATATAATTATCAGGAAAGGCAGATTAAGACTCTTTTAATCCTCCATGCTGCCCTAGGTACAATGTCCATCATAAAGAATAGAAATGATAACTAATATTGACATCAATGTGGGGAAAGGAGGTCATACACTGCTGTGGGAGTAGGAAGTAG
This sequence comes from Microtus obscurus, assembly GCA_963919715.1. Lineage (NCBI taxonomy): Eukaryota > Metazoa > Chordata > Mammalia > Rodentia > Cricetidae > Microtus > Microtus obscurus. The sequence goes on along the minus strand of CAWTZC010002434.1, from coordinate 1,263,336 downwards.
AGAATCAACTTTGATAATCAGTGTATATGTTCTCAAATAAATACATAAATGAAAGAAAAAAAACACAAATGTGACAGCTGCCTCATCCTGGGAGTGCAATGGCTAATGAACCTGGAAACCTAAGGATCACTGCACAGCTTGTAGACAATTCAAGGGAGGTTAGAAGTCTTTCAAGCCACTCACTACATCCTCCAGGAAGCTTGTCTTGTCTAGTCCAGACAGCTTGACTGGTGGCTGCCTGATGGCTGGTCTGAGCATCTTCTATGCAGCTCAGCTTGTCTGACAGTGACAAGTCCTTACGGGTTATATATGCCTGAGGCAAGAGGGTACTTGAGCAGATTGGCAGTTTCTGTGACTTTCTAAAGCTATTTTGTCTATTTCTAAGCTTTTGGAACTTCTCGGATGGAATGAACACCTCCGATTATAGCATTCTGTTCCTTTACCTCTCTTTTAACACTCTATATTTTAAGAAGATTCCACCTAGATGAAACGATTTAATCTCAGAGAAAACTCAGATACAACAATTATCCTGGGCATGAATTCCAAAGACTTTACATCCTTTCCAATGAGCAACTGCCCATCATATTCAATACTGTTTTATTCAGTGTATCTAGGAAGTGATATCAACCTAGATTACCATGAACTGAAATATTAGTAAATGAAAATGTGATGCATATCGATGTAACCTGGTATATCACTCAGCTATAAATAAAAATGTAAGTGTAAAATCAAGATGTAAATGTAGGCAACTGGAAATCACCATGAGTACAATTACCCAAGTCCCCAAATTCAACCATCATGTTTTCTCTTATATGTGGGTCTCAGTTTCAAACATTTTGCATTGTGTGTTTAAGTAAGAACAGGAGCTAGAGATGGACCATTAGTGAAGAGATGCAGGAAGAGAGAGAAGAGTAGAATATAGGTAATATGAAATTAGAGATTGGGAAATCCTGGGGGATGAATATTTCAAATATGTACTGCAGTGGTGGGAAGAGATTGGGCTGCTGAAAGTCAACAAAATGAAATGATTATGAAGAAGCTATATGGGAACCTATCATTTTGCAACCCACATTACAGAAAAAAAAACAGTACGAGGCAACAGTAGAACACATATGCTATAAAAGAATGGGACACCGAATTAAAGCCAACACAATAGAGAGGAATTCATGTCATGGTAAAAAACATGGCAGTTAGTCACCTTCTTGCTATTTGTATGGTTTGACTCTAGTATGAAGATCCTGAGAGTGAATAAAAGATAAGAATTTATCAGAGCATAGTGAATAAAAGATAAGAATTTATCAGAGCATAGTGAATAAAAGATAAGAATTTATCAGAGCATAGTGAATAAAAGATAAGAATTTATCAGAGCATTTTCTTTCGTGATGAATTTTTTTTATCTCTGCAGTTTCGGCAAGATATAAAGAATTTGTAAAAATCAACGCATTTGAGGAGTGTAATTTCCAATGAACAGCAAGACATGAGGATTATACATGAGATACCTTTATATGGTTTCTCAGAATTATGAATTTTGTCATGTACAGAACAATTAAAGAAAAAAAACTAAAGGTTTTTGTCATATACTTTGCTACTTTATATGACTTATTATTTTTTGTTTTAAGACAGGGTTTATGTAGTCTTGGCTGTTCTGGAATTCAATATATATGTGGTGATAATGTCCTCCAACTAACAGAGATCTTGCTTATGTTTCCTGAGTGCTGGGATTAAAAGGGTATACCAGGGGCTGGAGAGATGGCTCAGTGGTTAAGAGCATTGCCTGCTCTTCCATTGTTCTTACTTCCTGTTGGTTCTTAACAGATAGAATATTATACATAATAAATAAATAAATATTAAAAAAATAAAAGTGTTTTTTAAAAAATAAATAAAAGGGTATACCACATTGCCTAGCAATATTATGAATTTTTGGATGTTGAACAAGATACAAGTTTTTATTACATTTTTTACTTGGTGCTGAAGAAATGGCTTATTGGGTAAGAGTACTGATTTTCTTAAAGACCGGTGTTCAGTTCCCTAAACATCCACAGCAGCTCACAATGGTCAGTAATTCCAGCTTCAGGACATCTGATGACCCCTCTGCTTGCATCAGGCATATATTTAGTTCACAGACACACTTGCAGCAAAGCAAGCATACACACAAAAATAAAAACTTTCTTCACAGTTTCACTTGCATAATTTTAATTTAACATAAACTCTAAGGTATTTTTTAAAATTTAAACCTTCATTAAAGGCTTCCAAATGTTTCTTATCTTTATGTCTCTATTTTGTATAGTGTTGTGATTTGTAAGCAGAGTACCAGAAAATGCTATGTCTTATTATTTACAACAGTATGTTTCTCTCCAGCATGAATTTTTTGATGTCTTTTAAGATTCGACATCTGAATAAAAGAAAAGTCACAGTCTTTGCACTTGTGTGGTTTCTCTCCAGTATGAATTTTCATATGTGCTTTAACATATGAGCGCCTAGTAAAAGATTTGCCACACTCTTTACAACTGTAAGGTCTCTCTCCAGTGTGAACTCTGTGATGTGTTCTAAGATGTGAGTCCTGGGTAAAGGATTTGTTACATTTCAAACACTTGTAAGGTTTCTCTCCAGTATGAATTTTCTGATGTGCTTGAAGAGTTGAGCACTTAGTAAAAGATTTTCCACAGTCCTTACATATGTAAGGTCTCTCTCCAGTGTGAACTCTCTGATGTATTCTAAGATTTGAACGCTGGATGAAGGATTTGTCACATTCTCCACATTTGTAGGGTTTCTCTCCAGTATGAATTTTTTGATGCTCTCTAAGAGTTGAGAACTCAGTAAAAGATCTGTCACATTCCTTACATCTGTAAGGTTTCTCTCCAGTGTGAACACTCTGATGTCTTGTAAGATGTGAGTACTTGATAAAGGATTTGTCACATTCCCTACATTTGTAAGGTTTCTCTCCAGTATGAATTTTCTGATGTGTTCTAAGAGTTGAATTCACAGTAAAAGATTTGTTACATACCTCACATTTGTAAGGCTTCTCACCAGTATGAGTTCTGTAATGTCTTTTAAGATGTGATAATTCAAGGAAGGATTTACCACATTCTTTGCACTCATTAAATTTCTCTAGAGAATGAGTTTTCTCATGTCTTCTAAATGATGAATAGTGGGTAAATGATCTGTCACAGTCATTGCATTTGTAAGGCTTCTCTCCAGTGTGGAGTCTGTAATGGTTTTTAAGATGTGAAAGCTGATGAAAGACCTTGTCACATTCTTGACAAGTATAATGTTGATCAGCAGCATGGATTTTCTGATGTCTCCTGAAACTGGAACAGTGGGCAAAGGATTTGTCACATTCCTTACATTTGTAAGGCTTCTCTCCTGTATGCATTTTCTGATGGCTTTTAAGTGCTGACAACTGAGGAAATGACTTCCCACATTCTTTGCATTTATAAGGTTTCTCCCCAGTATGAAGTCTTTGATGTGTTTTTAGATTTGCACACTGGTTAAATGATTTGCCACAAAAGTGGCACTTATAGGGTTTTTTCCCAGTATGAATTCTCTGATGTACAGTGAGGCTTGAGGCAGTACTGAAGCACTTCCCACATTTCTCACACTGGTGTGGTGTATCTCCAATGAAGATTGGTTGTTGCAAAAGACTGTAGGCAGAGCTGAAATAATCATCATATTCTTCCCGCCTGTTGTCTTTCTTTGCAGTGTGGAGACTCTGATCTTGAGTAATGTCGGAACTCAAATTTAAAGATTTCTCACAGTCTTTAGATTTGCAAGGTTCTTCTCCAGCGTGCATGCTTTCATGTCTGTCTAGGTTTGATGAGTCAACAGAGGCATCCCTGAGATTACTGCAGGTGCCATTTTTAGAGCTTTCTGCAGGTTCACTTGTTCTAGAAACTGCACCTTTGGAGGGGTCATGGAGCATTTTGTCAGGCTGATTACACTGAGAAAACTCTTTTTTATTATTCATATGTTGATGGGCAGGATCACATTTGCAATAGTTCTCTGAAAATGAGCACAAGTCATATTAACAGGGCTTGTTCCAAGATTAAACATTTGATAAATGCCTCCCTAAGCTCCCTTTTAAGATAAACGAACATGGGACTATTTAGACTAGAGCTCCCAGAATTTGATATCTTTCATTTGTTGTAATTGTATGGATTCTCAGAAAAAAACACATGACAGCCTTCAAAGGTCAGTGATTTATAACAGATAGCCCATCTTTGTTGAAAATATCTAACTTGGAAAAGCATGGAAAAAATAATGAGGGTCTGCCCATAATTAGCTTTGGGATAGAGCTCACTGACTGATTTTATTTAGAAGACATGTCTATATTTTAAGTTAGTTTTTTTTTGTGTGTGTGTGAAATTGATGAAGAAGAGTGTAACTCAATTCCAGGTTCATGGTATTTGTACTTACTAAGTAGATGGCTCAATTCCATTTAAGATTAAAGAACTACTAAAAGCATCAGGAGGTTTATTTTATTTTTTCTAAAACAAGGCATTAGATTCTTCAAATGTGATGGATGGAAAGCAAGTACTCTGCCAGATAGCAGAGGCTCTAGACTGTTTGAGGCGGGGCTGCCATGGTCTATCCTTCACTGCTTGATTTCCACACACTGCAGTGCTTCTTAACTTTACTCATAGGGTTACTCTCAAGTCCACTCTGCATATCGACTCCTGAGTTTATTTCCTAGAAGTCTGTCTGTGTGTTCTCCACTGGAAAGAAAATGAAGGATGTAATATGAAGATATGCATACAAGGAAGGCAATTAGAAAATAATTCTATTTCTTGGACTCACATTAAGCTTATAATTCTAGTCTGATATCATCATATTCAAATAAATTGCATTTTGCACTAGTATTAAGTCACCATAATTCAGGTGTAATAGACACAATGTCTTCTAATAGTTACAAAAGGCAGGATGCAACCTGGGATCAGAACACTATATTAAGTTAAATGATCAGGAATTCATGCAAGTGTGGTATAGGAAGACTGTCTGTATAGGTGTTGCTTTTATTGGTTAATGAATAAAGCTGGCTTGGACTGTGACAGGGTAGAGTAGAGGTAGGCAGCGAAAACTAAACTGAATGCTGGGAGAAAGAAGGCGGATTCAGGAGAAGCCATATACCCCACCAAAAACAGACACTGGGGATGGAACTTTACCCAGTAAGCCACAGTCATGTGACAATACACAGATTAATAGAAATGAGTTAAATTAAGATAAAAGAGTTAGCCAGAAATACACTTAAGTCAAGTGTACACTTGGCCAAGCAGTGATTTAAATAATACAGTTTCTGTGTGATTATTTGGGGTCTATGTAGCTGGGAACAAATGAGCAGCCTTCATCAACACAAGTGGAATTATATACTGCAAAAACATTCATAGCTCTTACTTTCTTATTCACTGGAAGCCATCACTATTGTCCTGGTTATTCTAGCTCACCCTAGTTGTGGCTGCTCTCCCCACATTCCAAAGCAATTTCATTTTCTTCAGACAAGTGTCCAGACCTACTCTGTATATAATAATCTATGTGTTCTGTGAGGTAACCCATGACCCATGATCCATGCTAGAATTTTAAAAAATATAGACATCCAACACAGTACTCTGCCCACTACACGAAGAGAATACAATGTAGAAGAATATAGAAATGATTTCACAAGTTATTTCCTATCAGAATTTTTAGCATAGTTAGGGAGCATTATTACTTTGCATAACTCTAGTTTTTCCCACAATTCAAACAATGTAAAATACAACAAGAGATGTTAGGATCCAGGCTTTATGTTGGCCTGCTCTGTCAGCTGGCAGGATGTATCCACTGACATTCAGGCAAATACTTAGTGAGCCCAGGAGTCCTATAGCCATACCTCATACAGCATGCATTAAATGGCTGTGTAAGACTCTGGACACATGCACAAAGGGACCTTTTTACGCAAGTTGTCTTCCCCCTACCCTTTCTTCTCCATCATTTCTCTTTCATGGACAATTGTCATGAATCCCTTTTTCACTCCTCTTTCTACCTACTGGATAGGTAGATTAACACAGTAAAAATGGCAGCCTTACCAAAAGCAATCTACAGATTTAATACAATCCCCATCAAAATACCAATGCAATTCTTCATAGACCTCAAAAGAACAATACTCAAAACAACTCTGAGATTCCATTTTATATTTGTCAGAATGTCAAAGATAAAAAACACTGATGACAGCTTATGCTTGAGAGGATGTGGGGTAAAGGGAACACTTCTGCATTCTGCATTGCTGGTGGGAGTGCAAACTGGTACAGCCCCTTTGGAAATCAGTATGGTAATTTCTCAGAAACAACCTACCCCAAGACCCAGCAATACCACTTTTGGGTATATACCCAAAGGATGCTCAATCATACCACAAGAACATGTGCTCAACTGTGTTCAGAGCAGCATTATTTGTTGTAGCAAGAACCTGGAAACAACCTAAGTACCCCTTGACCGAAGAACGAATAAAGAAGATCTTTACACAATGTGGTACTTTTACACAATGGAGTACTACACAGAGGAAAAAAATAATGGCATCTTGAAATTGGTGGGCAAAATGATTGGCCTATAAAACATCATGTTGAGTGAGGTAACCAGAACCAGAAAGACAAATATAATATGTACTCACTCATAAGTGGATTTTAGAAATAAAGCAAAGAAAAACCAGTCTAAATTCACAATCCCAGAGAACTTAGATAAAAAAGAAGATTCTAAGAGAGACCTACATGGATCTCATTGACATGGGAAGTAGGAAAAGATAAGATCTCCTGAGTAAATTGGGAGCTTTGGGAACATGGGAGAAAGTAGAAGGGGAGAGGAAGAAAAGGGAGTGGAAAAAAATATATAGCTCAATAAAAACAATAAAAAAGGAAAAAATAACAATACTCAACTTCATATGAAAAAACAAAAAACCTAGGATAGTCAAAACGATCCTGTACAATAAAGGAATTTCAGGAGGTATCACCATCCCTGACATGAAGCTCTATTATAGAGTTGCAGTAATGAAAACAGCTTTGTACTGGCATAAAAACAGACAGGTTGACCAATGGAATCGAATTGAAGATCCGGATATTAATCCATACATCTATGAAAATCCACACATCTATGAACACCTGATTTTTGACAAAGAAACTAAAAATATACAATGGAAAAAAGAAAGCATCTTCAACAAATGGTGCTAGCATGAATGTCAGCATGTAGAAGAATGAAAATTGATCCATATCTATTCCCATGCACAAAACTCAAGTCCAAATGGATTAAAGACCTCAATATAAATCCAACCACACTGAACCTGATAGAAGTGAAAGTGGGAAGTAGCCTTCAATGCATGAGCACAGGAGATTACTTCCTAAATATAACACCAGTAGCACAGACACTGAGAGCAAAAATAAATAAACTGGAACTCCTAGAACTGAGAAGCTTCTATAAAGCAAAGGACAAAGTCAATAAGAATAAAACATGTTCCAGATATCTCTCTCTATGTCACTATTATATTAAGCCTTCAAAGTTCTTAGAACAGGTAAGATGCATTCCAGATAAGTACTGTCAATAGAAAGCCTAAGTCTCCCCACCTATCCCTGGTCTTGACACTCCCCTCCTTCAATTACCAGAACGTAAGAAAATATTTTTTCCTAAATTTAACTTTATCTTCTGCTATGACAGAATCTCACCAGGTCCAAGAGACACCAAACACTTCCACACAGCCTGGATGGCAGCAAAAACACCAGCTACCCCAGGACATGGCTAGCACTCCATTTTTCTCAGGTCCCCCAAAGACATTTGGCATCCCCTATGTCAGCAGAAAGCAGTCTTGAGAACTAGGCACCCCCATCCCTGCACTACCTGGTATGCTCTTTAATTCCTCACCTTTTAATAATTAACAAAAGTGGGAATGTTAGGATCTAGGCATTAAGCTGGCCAGCCCCCTGTAGGCAACAGGATCTATATGCCATCTATATTAGTCAGCCCAGGGGCCCAAAGCCATATGTCATTAAGTCATGTGTTATGTGGCTGTGTAGGCTCTGTAAGCATGAAAAAAGGGCCCTTTATAAGCAAGTTCTACCTGCACCTTCCCCATCCCTCTCTTCTATACTACTTCTCTTTCCCAGATGGCTGTCACAAATCCCCCTTACCCTTCTATCAATAAACTCCCATGCGGAGTTGCTGTTTTCTGTGATTCATTCTCATAGCCACCGCTAAACAACTACAAAGGACATGGGGGTTTAAGAATCTGGTGGAAATATTCTACGCTACAGAGTTCATAAATGCATTTTGGAAACTAAATGAAGGGTTCTCAAAAACAGAAAATGAAAAGAAAAAAACTAAATACCATGAAAACGTTCTTTCCTACTATCAAAATTTCCTAGTCTCCTGTAGTTTCAATGATAGCTTAACGGAGAGTTTATAACCTATGAAGTCAGTACGTGTAAAGGATGAATGAAGAATTCTATAAGCAAAATGTTCTCACCCACTGAGACCAGGTTGCTGTAATTCTCCAGCATCACATCAATGTACAAAGCCCTCTGAGCAGAGTCCAGGCATTCCCACTCCTCCTGTGGGAAGTCCACAGCTACATCCCCGAAAGTCAACAGACCCTGAAACACAAAGTACATTTTGATCACATGGTGCCGGGAAAGGTGCTTTCCAGAACACACTGAGATAGGATGCAAATGAACGAAGACAAGTACTCAAAAAGTTAATTTCAAATACGGTCACATCCTATAATGGATTTTTTTTAACTCTGTGAAAACAGGATGACAGAATAATCTTACAAGCAGTATACATGAAACAGCAGAGATTTACATTTGGGACATCATTAACTATTTGTCATGAATGGTGTGTTTTGTTACACAGGATCATCGCAGACATGAATGAGAAGGGAACTCTGTGATGAGGAAACGTGACACTGAATCCATCCTGTCTGTACTTGGGCCTTACATGACTCTGTTTTAACAGGCTTAGCGGGATTGTGTAAACTCTAGGTCCAATGCCACGCCATTAAGTAGCAAAGGGGCAGGTATGGAAGGCAGAATATGTGACTGATTTTACTTTTTGTCCCATAGTAAGAAAGATAGTAATAGCATTGAATACTGTCCATTTAATATTAACATATCAGATCAAGTATTCCAAGAAATTAATTTTATAAGAATATTTGGGCTACTATAACAGATAAAAAAATCCACAACAGCCACATTTGATATTATCTAAAATTTTCCTAAGCACATGCATAAGACAACATAGTCTATTTTAGAAGTTTTGAAGAATATTTCACTTTACTCACAAAAAGTAATAAAAATTGAAGGAAGTAAAAAAAATCAAATCAAATACTGTTTAAGTCATAGCTAAGCATGTACACGCAAGTGTAATAACTGTGGATTCATTCAGAAGCCAAGGACGCTGCCCGACTTCATTTTGAAGGCAGGACTCATTATACACTAGTTCTAAAATTATGTTTCTATTTACTGTGAAAGTTGAGGGGCGCTGTTTCCTGGAACCTGACCTTCCCCAACCTAATGGGGAGGTGATGTATGATGTTACTATGTTTTATTGCCATTGGTTAATAAAAAAGTTGCTTTTGGCCAACGGCTTAACAGAGTGAAGCCAGGCTGAAAGAAATATATAGAGAGAGTAGGCAGTCAGGGAGAAGCCATGTAGCCGCTGCTGGAGACAGATGCAATAGAACCTTGCCAGAAAACCGCAAGCACCATGGTAAAATATAAAATAATAGAAATGAGTTAATTTAAGATACGAGAGCTAGCTAGCAATACACTTAAGTGATTGGCCAAGCTATGATTTAGATAGTATAGTTTCTGTGTGATTATTTCGAGTAAAGACGATTGAGAAACAAACTAGCGGCTTCTCCCAATACCAACCTATGACCTTAATTTGTTTTTGAGAATATCCTTACTCTCCCTTCCCCTTCCCTAATTACATAGTGACTATTTGATTTTTTTTAAAAAGATTTTTTAATTTTCTTATTGCTCCACTGTCTCCCTTCCATAAAACAATTTGTGACTTTACTCCTGAAATGGGCCTAAAAGATGGACTTGGGGCTCAGAGCTGTTCTCTTTAACCTAAGGAAAAGTTGGGGCTGCTCTCATTAACCTAAGGAGGAGTCGCTGGCCAGCTTGTGGGTACACCTCAATAAAAAAAAACATGCATACTTCAAATTTGAGTCATACTGTGGTAGTGATCTTATTCTCGTCAATGGGATTAACAAAATGACATAGATTTCATGTGAGTAAACAAATATATTAAATTCTGCAAATTACAGATACTTTCAGAGCCTTGCAAATATGACAGAGTACAGAAGAACGGCTTAGGAGAAAACGTGAGCTATTGTGTCTGAATTTGATAGTCTTCTATGTGTTCTTTTTCAGTACTTATGCTATATTGTCTAGCAGATTTTAGGTTAGAGTGTTTGTGATTCTCCTGTTATTTCTATGAAAATGCAAAGCAGTGACATATTGTTTCCCTGCCATGAATATTAAATAGAAATGTAAACCTCAGGTCAAAGCCCATAGCTAAAATATCCACTTTAAAACACTGCAGCTTCAGGGTAGGCATAGAGAGCTAACACTCAAACAGAAAGACATTAAAGCAAAATAATAATCATGAGGAATGCTCTTTCTGCATCAAATGTGATTGTTTCAGCATATCAATCAGTCAATGACCTCAAGACATTTTTTTTCTAAAGCATTCCACATAATGCTACACAATGAGTCCAACCCCAAAAGCACAGAGGAATGCTGTTTGGGGGGAAAAGACAAAGGAAAAATACTGATATTTCTAGTTTAGCATCTTAACCAAGTGAGTGATGTGAGCAGCAATTCTTCTGAGACAAGCAGATAGCAGGTGTCAAAAAGCACATGGGCACGCCATCATTACCATGATATTAAACACCATAAAAGAAATACAAGTAGACAACAATGTGAATCAATCTATAGAGACATATTATTTGTATTTTAATAAGTAAAGCTTGCCAGAAGATCAGAGGGCAAAGCAGCCACACCAGTCAGTTATACAGGCCAGGAAGTGTGACACACACCTGTAATGCCAGGACTTGGGAGACAGAGACAGACGTATCTCTGTGAGTTCAAGGCCACCCATGGCTACACAAGATTAAGTATGTCTAAAAAAGAAACAGAGCTCACACAAAGATCCCAGCAGTTGGGATCACAGGCCTTTAATCCCAGCACTAGAAAAGTTGAGACAAGAATGATATGACTAGGCCAAGAGAGGAATATAAAAGGGAAGAGACAAGAACTAAGTGGAGTGAGGAGTCTGAGGATTCGTGGAGACAGGATCTCACCCCTTCGGTCTGAAGATTTGGTAGAGGTAAAAGGTCTTTCTAGTGGCTTGCTCCTTTGCTGCTCTGATATTCAGGTTGAACTCCAATATCTGTCTCTGGGTTTTTATTATTCATGCTACAACAATCTGAATCTACACTCAAGAAGGTCACCTTCAAGGCAAAATCAAGCCACACAGAGTTGCCACATTCTGTACTATATAATATGTTAAAAAAAAAAATCAAGTATTATTTAGTACTAAGAACCAAGATTTAAGTCTCTTTTAACTCCATACATTTCTAAGATGTTGTGAAACCAATCCATGTGTCACAGTATGCATTTTTATACCAGGATTCAAGGAAATGGGACAGATCCCACAAACAGAGGCTACATGGCACATGGACCCTTATTCAACAATATATAAGGATATAGTCCATTTTATACAACAATTAGGCACCAATATATTTTTTTGTTCATAAATCAATTTGGAAATACATTTAAATTAAAGGTAATAAAGTTCATGTGAGATATTGGTCCTGGGGGTGGGGGATGGGAATAACCTGGGAAGGAGAAAAATGAGAAAAGTGATATAAGTGAGGATTTATGGAATTATATTATAAATTTGTAGTCATAAATATAGCCTGGTATCATCATAAAGTCAGAAAGGGGATGAGAAAATAGAAGACCCAAAAAGAAAATAAAAGTCTATGCCTACTTAAAATCTGACAGAGACAAAAAGATACATTACAAAAATATGGCATTTTCAACAAATGGTGCTGGTCAAATTTGATCCAGCAGGAGAATGAAATCAAATTTTTATTTTTCACCTTGTACAAAATCCATTCAAAATGGATCAAAAGTCTTACTTAAAGTTAGAAACACAGAAACCTAGTAAACATAGAGAATATCCATCAGAATATTGGCACGGGCAAGGACTTATTGATTAGAAAGAACACCAACAGCACAGGAACTGACCCAAGTGGTCAACAGATGGGACTACATGAAAATAAAGAGTTTCGGTTTATCAATGGAAACAGTCAAAGCACACAGACACCCACAATATGAGAGAATTTGTACCAGCGACACTTTGGATAGGAGCTCATACCTAGGATTTAGCAAGAATGACAGAAATTAAATAGCAAGAAAATAAAACTGACAATTAACAAATGGGCAAATGAACTGAATAGACACTTTGTGAAGAGAGAAACACAAATGTCCAATAAACATTCAAAAAAGTGTTCCGAATCCCAAAAATGCCATATGGGAAAGAAAATTAAAAGTACTTGGAAATACTATTCATCCAAGGCAGAATGGCTGTCCTCAACAAACCTGACAATAAATGCTGAAGGGAATATGAAGAGAAAAAAATCTTTATTCACTGTTGATGAATTAGACAGTGCAAATTAATACAGCCATTGTAGGAATTAGTATGCAGGTTATTGAAAAAAAATTGAGAGAGATAACACGTGAGCCAGCTCTTTCACTCCTGGCCATATATCCAGAGAACAACATGCCCCACTACAGAGATATTTCTACTCCATGTTTACTGCTGTTTTAATCACCAAAGAAAAAAATACTGGAATCAAACAATTAATCTATCAACAGATGAATGGATAATTAAAATTGTATAAATGGAATACAATTCAGCTAAAGAGAAAAATAAAATAAAAATTTGCAGGAAAATGGACAGACCAAAATGTGTAATATTAAAGGCAGTCATACACTTTTAAAAAGAAGACACAACATTTTTGCTCATAGGCAGAATCTACCCAATAACATATGTATATAAAAACAACATATATGAGGGCACAGTACAACATGGAGAAAAGAGAACAGGAAAGGTTAAATGATCAGGGACTGAATAAGGTAATGAAGACCAGGATATAATGAAAAAGGATATAATGCGAAGTGCTTTCCTAGTTCTAATTCTATCAAAGGTTTTTGAAGTTTTGGTGGTGGATAAGTAAATAAAAATATAATAGATTGTGAAGATATAAAATAAATCCCACATAAGACTCCAAGGCTTCTGTTCCTTCTGACTACTGTGACTACATAAAAATACACTGAGTTGTATAGTCTTTGGGTCTGCTTAGTTTCAATGAGTGATATTGTCTGTTTGCATCATTTTTCATAATAAAATTTAAAAAAACTATTAAAAGAAGAAAACTAAATGTATGAAATTAAAATGTATTTAGATAAAAAGTAAAAAGGACCACTGACCTGTGGCATGTTTGCTGTAGAATTAGCCATTTCTTATTGTTTCTCTTCTTTGAGGTTCTCTTTCAGGAACAATGAATAGATAGATGGCTTGCTTCCCTTTTATATCAAGGGGTCAAAAAGGAAGAGTTAAAAATTAATACTGAAAGTCATTAGAATACAATGTCCAACCACATGAAAAGACCAAAGCAACAGATTTCTACCAGATGTCTGATCGATGATCCCCAAAACAGAGTAGCATAAAACAACATTTGAATCTTGAAAAGGAAATCACCATCAAGCATCTTGTTGCGCAAAGAAAACTACTCCTTAAAACTGATGGAGACATAAATGCATTTCAGGATAGTCATGAATTAACACAAACGACATCACTAAAGCAGCACTGCCAACAATAAATTAGAGGTAACACAAACACAGGACAGTCAGAGGAATAATCCCTGAGAACATGAGAAATAATAAATTTCATGTGAACTGGGATGTGATCAACCATGAACAAAATAGCAAAACACTAATTGTCAAAGAAAAGGAGGAATACTATGAACAATACAACCAGCAACCACATAAAAACAAAACCATAGAAAATAAAAATTCCATGAACAAAAAAAACTAGCCACAATAGAAACCAAAATAGAGACTCACCAATTAAATAAATAAACCCTCACGTTAAATAAATTCAGCACATGTCCAAGCTGTTCCAGTCCTTAGCATATGCTCAAAGGACTTAACATTCTACTAAACAGATCCTATGCTACTTACTCAACCGTATTCATTGCTGCTTCATTCACAATAGTTACAAAATGGAAACAACCTTAATGTCCTTGAATTGAAAAATGGACAGTAAAAGTGTGGCACACGTGGTTCCTAGAAGCAGCTGGTGCTGGGATATCACCAAGGCCCCAGGTGGCAGCAGAGGCCACTATAATACCTTTCAAAATTTTTTTTCTCTTTTTCTTTGTTTTCCTTCCCCAAACAGAGTTTCTCTCTGTCACCCTAGCTGTCCTTAAACTCACTCTGTAGACCAGGCTAGCAAGGAACTCCAAGATCCACCAGTTTCTGCCTCCCCAGTGGTGGGATTAATGGCATGTGCCGCCCCCACTTGGCTTATAATGTCTATTTTTAACTGTGAAAATACTGTGATCTGACACTATAAAACAGCATACTGTTCTTCTTCAGGCTCTAAGTTGCAACATTACAAACTCAGCACATGCATAATAAAACACATTTCGTTTTTCTTTGTCTATTTTTTTCTTGTAGTTGTTTTTATTTTTTTATTTTTGTTTGTTTGTTTGTTTTTTGAGACACGATCTCACCATGAAGTTCTGGCTGTCCTAGAACTCACTATGTAGATCTTGCTGGCCTCCAATTTACTGCAATCCACCTACCTCTACCTTTTGAGTGTTGGGATTAAAGTTGTGTGACATCGAGTCAGCAAGGACTTTTCAGAATACTGTATTTACAGTACAAAAGGCATGTCTCACGATGAAAACTTAATGATAAATAAAGTTTACTTTTAAAGATTGTTTACAACCGTACTTGCGGAACTCGCAAAAAAAAAAATCAGATTCAACGAAATTTTCAGGCGTCCCTTTCAGATTAATAACTAAAAGTACACCGGAAATCAAGTCCCCAGGTTCATATGCCAATCTCTTGCAGAGGGGAGAGGTATGACACGTAAGTTAGTATACACGATTGTAAATTTCAATAGCTTTGTCGTTTCCACAATTGCTAACAGAACCGCCAGATACATTCAAATATTCTACGCAAGTGTTCTTATAAGAATATTTTGGCATCAGAAGATAATGGGAATAAAACAGGATTATTCCAGTTCTTATGTTCGCATCTCTGGTCCCTTCCCTCCTATGTCCAAGCCCCGCAGCTCCTCTGACCTGGGAGGTCCAGGGCCGCCACTGCGCTGCTGACTTTCCCAGGCCGCCCTGCGCGGCGACACTGGCTCCAGGGAGATTTTGCGTCCCCGCGACACCTGGCCGTGTCCTCCGCACCCAAGACTACACCACACGATTCCCCACGGTACAGGCCCGGTGCAACCACAGACAAGGGGCCTTGACACTTGTGGCTTCGCCTCCGCAGTCCACTTTCCAGTGCTCACACAAATTTAGTCCCAGCTTCCGTTTACGTCACTCCTCTAAACCCGCCCATTCTCCGTCCTTCTTCTAACACGCAGCCAATCAGCTAAATCCACCCAACCTCTGTTTCCGGGTAAGTGTCCCCGCCCTATCGGGGGACCAGTCCCTCCCCTTGCATCTCAGGCAGCCTTCCACACAGCTCCAGCTGTCAGGCTGCCCTGGACGCGCACTGCACAGCCTCCCCTCATGCTTGCTGCCAGCCTAGAGCAGAACTGATCTAGGAGCACGCGGCATCTGACCCCCACAGTGAGTTCTGAACCCTGAAAGGCAGCCTAACCTCGACTTGACTACCAGACTCCCTGGCTACAACGATACCATAATAGGCTAAATTCAGATGCCAGTGTCCCATAGCTAACACAAACATGAAGAGCCCAAACCAAATACTGCAATTGTGCCTTGGGGTGAGACATTTAAGGAGCTTGAATTCTGGAAAGAAATAGGTGGAAGTCACTTGTAAGGCCCTTGCTAACAGCCTAGGGCTGAATTCATCCTGTGTGTACTGCTTTAGTTACAGGATAGTGGTTTTGTTGTTTTACTAAATAAGGGACAAGTTTGTCTTCTGTGACTTATGCTGAAGGTGCTTGTAGATAAAACAAAGGAGAAAATGTTTAATGCGGTGGTGAATGTATAGACTATTGACTGTTCCAGATGTAGAAAACAAGAGAGGTATGTGATACCAGCCCTAAAAACGTCAGTTACTCTATCTCATCTATGGCTCTGGGAACACCGAAGAAGAGAAGGAAAGGCAATAAGGAAAAGAGAAGGAAGGACTTAGACATGCCATTCTCTAGACTCCATACAGCTGTTGTAATCAGTAACCAACAGCAACTGTACTTACCTGCATTGTCCTCACACTAGACCACAATCAGTCTAGGGAAGGGAAAGCTCACAGGGCCCACTCTACCTCTGAAATGTTGGCTATTGATGGATTGTGGGAAAATAATTACAGCCTTTAGCTACAGACCTCTGCTGAGCCCACCAGACTCTAACACATAGGCCCAAGCCCACAGTCTCACAGATGGCTCTGGTTAATCTCACCGTGGTAAAAAGCAAAATGAATACAGGGGAAAACACTTCTCCCAAGGGAACATGGAACAATCACCCCTCCTATAACATTTGTTCCTTTCTTAGTTTGTTGGTTTAAGGGCATTAGAAGCCAAAAGTGACCAGGGGGTGTCTGAGCTTCCAGTTCAAAGGAATGTTTGTTTCAGCTCCTGGCAGGAACGCTTACCTATCTGGAACCAACATTTCTGGATCAGCAGAACTTCAGGTTGAGGGTACAGGAATGCAAAATTTTCCAGTGAGTCACTAGGGGTGACAGTGAGAGGAACTATTCCCTTTCCCCTTGATTACTGGTACACATGGAGCCTAGCTAAAGGAGAAAAAATATAATATTCTGGACAGATTGAAATCCTATACTGCCTTCTGGAGAACGCTGCCACAGCCTGGTGCCTGCCACCTATTGGCCCTGTAACTGTTTCTTTGGGAATTCATTCTGGCCAGCTGTTTCAGGATGGTGGAGAACATGGTGAGATCAGTGGATTCCAAGATCACTGTAGCACTTCTCTACTATGAAGTGAGTTCCTTGATCAGAAGCAATACTCTGTGGAATAGCATGATGGTAAATTAGGCATTTTGCAGTCCACAGATGGTGGTTTTGACAGAAGCATCCCATGCAGGAAAGGCAAATTCATAAGCAGATTTAAGTATCTGCTCCAGTAAGGATAAAGTGGTGTCCTTTCCATGGAAGAAGTGGTCCAGTGTAGTCTGCTTGCCACTGGATTGCTGACTGCTTATTTGGGGTAATGGTGCTAAATCTGGTGGTGAATGTTGGTGTGTGCTATGGGCAGATCTGGCACTCAGGTGGAGCCTTGGTAAGTGGAAGTTCATGTTGCTGAGTCCATGTATAATCGTCATCTGTGCCACTATGGTCACTTTGTTCATGGGCCCATTGGTCAATAACAGGAATGAAAAGGGAGAGCCTGACTATGTAACAGGTCATCCTATCTACTTGATTATTGAAATCTTTTTCAGCTGAAGTGACCTTTTGTTGAATATTTACATGGGATATTTGTATCTTCACATCCTTTGCCCACTTAGAGAGATCTATCCACATACATCCTGCTATCTTTCTCACCAGTTTTTTAGTTCATGCTCTTTCCAGGCCCTGACCATACAGCCAATCCATTGGCTAGAGCACATCAGTCAGTGAACAATAACACATTTGACTATTTCTCCTTCCGAGCAAACTGTGTAACGATGTGTACTGCCCAAATCTCTGCCCACTGTGAAGAATTCCCTTCGCCTGTGTCTTTCAGGATTGTTCCAGCAAGGGGTTATAATGCTGCAGCTGCCCACTTCTGGGTGGTGCCTGTATAATGTGCAGAGCCATCAGGAAACCAGGCCCTAGTCTTCACTTCCTCAGTCACCCATCAATGGGACACACCCCATGAGACTATAGATCATGCTTGGCAGTAGACAGCATTATAGCAGGAGTAGAAATAACAGCAATTTTGGAAATTTCTACATGTTACTTGCTTTCAGGATCTGCTCAGGCCTGATCATGTATATACCACTTCCATTTGATAATACATTGCTGCTGTGCATGTCCTACTTTAAGACTTGGTGGTCAGATAACACCCAGCTCATGATGGGTATCTCAGATCACTTGGTTAATTTGGTAACCCATCATCAAACATTCAGTTTCCACTAAGGCCCAATAGCACACCAAGAACTGTCTCATTTTTTTAACTTTTACTCATTCTTGTGAATTTCGCACCATGAATTCTGATCCCGCTTATCTCTCTGTCCCCTTGCACCTACCATATGCTCTTGCAACTTCCCTTCCCCCAAACAAAACCGAATTTAAAAGAAAAACAAAAATAAAACAAAACAAAGAAAGCAAAAATACAAACAAACAAAAAGAAGAATCCTGTCATGGAACCTGTAGTGTGACCCCTTAAACACAATTTAATCTTTAATCTGTTCATCTTTATTTGCAATTTTTCATTGCCACCAAGTCACTGGTCTGGCTCAAGGCCTCTGGTTTCTGCTACCCCACTGATAATTGGCTCTTACTGGGGCTCCTCTTGGATAAGTTGTTCTGTGGAACAATCTTTATACACTGTGAAGTTGTGTTGCTCCCATTCTTAATAAAAAGCTGATTGACCTAAAGGTAGGCAGGATGTTCAAGCAGAGAGAACACTGGGAAGAAGAGGGGCTAAGTCAAGGGAGTCATGAGGAATTACCAGCCAGAAGTACAAGAAGCAACATGGGAACTTGATAGATGAGGTAAACAAGCCTGGGGCCACACAGAGATGAATAGAAATGGGTTAATTTTAGTTATAAGAGCTAACTAAAAATAATCATAACTTATTGGCTGAGCATTTATAATTAATATTTAGTTTCTGTGGTTATTTGAGAGCTGGCTATAGGGACAGAATATTCAGCCTACAATCATGTTGGCCTGTGTCATGGAGATCCTGCTGTTTTGAATCTATAGGTTTGTCCTCTTTACATGCTCCAACAGTTCATGGGTTCAGTGGATTTTGGAGTGGGCCAACTCATAGTCCTGGTTCTTGTCTTGGTTTGTAGCTGGGTTGGTCAGCTTGCTAGCTTTCCCTCATAGTCACTACCAGATGAGCTCTCCAATACTGCCTCAGGCAGCCAACCCAGTGCAGCCTACAAGGGCCTGGAATGCAGCCATCTCTATCCCTATCTATCTCCTGATGCCTAAAATAGTTTTCTCCTATGAACTGAGGTTCCCACCCAGATAGACAAGTAGACTGTTTGAGGTTCTGATTCTTTATTACAATGTAAAAATACTGTGTGCCCTTCCCATGTGTTATATATCAGTCTTCATGATGTTTACTTTCATAGCAACCTTTTCACTTATTCACACCACTTCATTTACCATGGCTTGCAACACGTTTGTACTTATAGAAAGTAGTGCTGTATCATTGGCAAAACACAAATTATTGATTCGCACACCACCTATCTGCACACCTATCGCTTCATCCATTAAATATTGACAGGAGTGAAATAGAGGAAGCTATCAAGAGAGTGAAATACGGGAAGGCCCCAGGAGTGGATGACATCACACTGGAGGAGTTGGAGGTGGCTACAATAGGCTCAGGGGCCAAGGCACTTCTCAGACTCTTCAAAGAGATATGGGAATATGAAATGATTCCCACGGAATGGAAGTACCCAGCCATAATTCCCATACACAAGAAGGACAAGCTGGACTGATCAAATTATAGAGGCATTAGTTTGTTGTGACATAGCAGTAAGATCTCCATTATCCTGCAAAGGATCAGGGGCAGAACAGAAGAAATCATAGCAGAGGCCCATTGCAGATTTATAGCTAACAGGAGCACAATTGATTAAATCTTCATTTTGAGGCAACTGGCAGAAAAAATACAAAGAATTTGGAAAAGACTATGTCTGTTACATCGACTTGAGGAAGGCATCAGATAGCATTTGGAGGAAAGGACTTTGCGAAATAATGAGGTTCTACAGTTATCCAGAGAAAAACAAAAGAATATTAGAAAATGCCTATAAAGATACCTTTGCATCAGTCAAAGTCTGTGGAGATCAGTTTAAGACAATTGTAGGAAAGTTGCAGGGATGCATCCTCTCACCACTACTCTAATTTATTCCTAAAGTTAATAATAGGAAAGTAAAACATAACCAAATAAAAAAGGACATATACCTATCAGGGAAAATGTAAACTAGAACTTCTTTAAAACTTGATGTTGCCCTAGCTACAATGGCATCATCAAAAATAGAAATGATAACCAATGTTATCCCAGGTGTCCAAGGAGATGTCCCCAGCTTGTTCCTTGGGCAGCAGAGGAAAGAGTGCCTGAACTGGCCTTGTCCTATAGCCACACTGATGAATAACTTGCATATTACCATAGAACCTTCATCTGGCGATGGATGGAGATAGAGACAGAGACCCACATTGGAGCACTGGACTGAGCTCCCAAGGTCCAAATGAGGAGCAGAAGAAGGGAGAACATGAGCAAGGAAGTCAGGACCATGAGGGGTGCATCCACCCACTGAGACAGTGGGACAGATCTAATGGGAGATCACCAAGGCTAGTTGGAATGGGATTGATGGAGCATGTGATCAAACCGGACATTCTTTCTACAGTATTTGCATTTGAGTCAGATAAAAAATATCATCCATGTAATGGTAAATTATAGACTTAGGAAATTGCTTGCATATTATTTCCAATTGCTGATTTACAACATATTGGCTCAGGGTGGGGATTGAGCATTCCCTGTGGAAGGCTCACTGATATCTCCTAGTAGGCTGAGAATTATTATAAGTAGGCACTGTGAAAGCAAATTTTTTTGATACTTTTCTTGTAAAGGTATAGTGAAGAGACAGTCCTTTAAATCAAAACTATCAGAGGCCATACTTTTGATAATAGAGAAAACAGAGGAATTCCAGAATGTAGAGAGCCCGTAGGCTGGACATCTTGTCGACAGCTCTTAGATCTATCACCATTCTCCATTTTTCAGATTTCTTTTTAAAAATAAATACAGAAGAATCCCAAGGGCTGGTTGATTCTTCAAAATGTTGAGCATCTAGTTGCTCCTGTACCAACAGTTCTAAAGCCTGCAGTTTGTTTTCTATTAAAGGTCATTGTTTAACCCATATGGGTTTCTCAGTTAACCATTCTAAAGGCAAGGCTGTTAGGTCTCCTCTTTGTCTCATCTGTTTGGAGCAAAGATGTAACTTCAAATCCTTAGGGCCTATTAACATTTAACAATAGTGCTTATAGACCAAGGGCCCTTTTCTCTTTACATAGGTTACCTGGTTACTTTATGCCTGAAAGATTTTGTAGGTCTTTATAGCTGAATAAGAACAAAGAGAATGGACAGAATCTGGACCAGAAATTAGAGCAGAAGCATCCCAGAAGTTTGCAGAGATAGAAAAATGAAAAAGAAAAAGCAGAAGAAAGATAATGTCCAGAGAAGTAAAAGTGGGATTGGAGTTGAGACAGAAAATTAGAGCTAAAAAGTTGTAGACAGTTAGGCCAGAAGAATTAGAGTGGAGAACAAGAAATAAAGAACAATAAGGAGACATGGATAGAAAAAATATGTTGTGAGTCGACTTCTTAACCCTCAGATTTTAATTCGTTTCATTTGGTGTGGCATCTTTCTTTTGAACCCTGAAAGGAAGCCTTAGAGGCCAGACCTTTAAAGTTTTCAATATCTGGAACCTGAATTTGCTATTTGGGGGATCAAGCAAAGGAGAGGCAGGCAGATCTCTGTGAGTTTGAGGTCAGCCTGATCTACAGAGTGAGTTCCAGGACAGTCAAGGTTACACAGAGAAACCCTGTTTCAAAACAACAACAATTAAAAAAAAGTAGATACACAAGCACACCTGGGGAAAGAGATGTCATTTGTTTGAAAGCTGTGTGGAGAGACCAAGCTTCTCTATAGTAGATCTCTATAGTTACCCGCCACCCTCCCCCCTTGGACTGGTGAGTAGAAGTCCCCCTTGGAGGGCACCCTAAAAGGTCCCTTCTGGAAGCATCCCAGAGGCACTTCCTCAAGCCAGTAACTTTTCAGGAGTCTCCACCAGTAGAAAGCTACTGGTTCGAAGGACGTGAATGCTTTGTTAAGGATAAGTGATTTTTTCCCCCCTCAACCGTCCTTAAGTGCTTTCCTTATGTAATTTTTTTTCTTACTAGAGGTCAAACAATATCTACAATGCAACGGGCAATTGTTCAGATTAACAACTCAAGAGACAATACTGATAAATCTGGCATAAAAAATCTTTACCTTGGAAGATTTAAGTCAGACTCTCAAAACACAATGACAGGCACTGGAAACTATGCTCCCTCCCTTAAAGTAAAAACCCAGCTGCTATTTCACTTCGGGCCTAACATATAAGCAGTAGAATGCTATGCCCATAATTGCTGTTCTTTGTTACTTCCAACTAACCATTTAAAAAGACTGCCTGACAGGGCGCCCTGACTTCTCTTAGGACTGGAAGGGAGGGGAATGGGGGAGGGGAGTGGGAGGGAAATGGGAGGATGGAGGAGGTGGAAATTTTTAATAAATAAATTTAAAAAATGAAACTCAACCCATATCTCTTACCCTGTATGAAAGTCCATTTGAAATAAAAAAAACAAATAAATGAAAGTACTTTTCATCTGGAAAAAAAAAGACTGCCTGAGAATGCAAACAAGGGTCAGTAATGTTTTTGTCATGCTCTCCCCGTTTTATGGGCTGGTAGTTTGGATCCCTGCCTATTCTGAATATCTTTCCTTGCTATGTCTCACTGGAAGCTTAATTGAGCTTTAGCTTGGAGCTTGGTGGTCTTACAGCTCCTCATTTAAATAGCAAAGTTGGCTTCACTGACAGGCAGACCAACAATGCCCACACCTACAGACTATCAAACTCCTCACCCTGACTTATAAACTCAAATAGTGATTTCCCAAAATTCATAAACTATCTCAGGCTGTTTCTCGTATCACTGCACTAAAAGTCTGTCTCTCCCTCTCTTTATGCATGAGGCTACCTGACTTGGTTTGATTATAAAAAAAAAATGGCCCTATACAGGAATTCCAGGTTAGCCTATTCTGCCATGGGCCATGCCAGAGGAGCAGCAAGTTGCAGTTGAAATTTCAGGTATCAGCCTACCAGAATGGAATCCTCTGGTTGATCAGTCTTGTTTAGGCAAGGCCATGGGACCACAGACCCTGGAATGTCGTTTGCTTCTGTTGTGCCTTTACATGTTTCCTGATATCTAGCATGGTGTGAGTGAACATGGGGAGATCTCCACTACCTGTGAGATCTATATTGTGTCTGTCACTTGAAAACATCCTGTTCTACTAGGCATTTTTACTTGTGGATTGTCAAGATGACCCCCTTCCTAAGCTCTACTGTCTAATTTGATAATAATAATGATAGCTTATACAGAGTTTTGATGAATAAAAATAAATATAAGGATATATTTCACAGCCAGGGTCTTTGAGTCTCACCTAAGGAGCTGCATGGATTGTAGCTCAAGTTAATGACTAACAATTGAGTCCCTATAGCCCATCTCTTTTAAATTCTTTTAACCTTAATGTTGGGAACTGTGCTCACAGGTCTCGGAGTGCATCACAACTGAAACAAAGCCTCGAAAATAGCAAAGTTAGACTAAGTTTTTTTTTTTGTTGTTGTTGTTAAATAATTTTGAAGTGAAAAACCCAAGACAACAATCAAAAGTTTTAGAAAGACACATAGTTGAATGTGGAATTCTTTAAAGTCGGAGAACAAGAACAAAGCAGCCTAATAATTACTGGCTGATGTACTCTCCTTGCTAGGTTTGATTGATAACCAAAGGTGATGATTAATTCCTTATACTCATTTATATCCTCAATCTCCTGATGTAAAAAACTACTAATCAATGGATATGTACCCTAAAGATTTAAAGTATAGGTGACTGATTCTTTTTCATATATAAAAGTTTGTTTGTGATTTCCTTAAAATTCCTTATGAGATTACTTTTCAAGATAACTAATAAAGTAATTGGTTTTTCTTTGTAACTGCAAAATGCAGCCTGCCAGTAAAAGACCTGACGTGAACAACGTGCTTGCCTGGATATAAATAACACAGTTAATCTATAACAAGATGTCTGGGTATGAATGTATGTGGGTTCTTGGGATAATTTGTTTTTCACCTGTAATACATAAAATATTTAATTATATGAGGGAGATGAAAAACATGTTTTTACCTATAATCATTCACTTGAAAAAGAGAATGTAACTGTTTTGACTCTTTAACTGGGTGGAAAATTCTGTTGGGGTATAAAAGCTGTAAAACAACATGAGGTAGAGGAGAGAGAAAAAAAAGAACAGGAATAAAGAAGGAAAACATTAAGAGAGTTTGTGAGTGCCTTTTTTCTTAGCCTCTCCTAAGATAGAAAAGTTTAGTCTAGCTGACTCCATGGATTCCTATCAAAGCCCTGTGTTGCTGGAGGCTGGTTCCCCAGACAGCAGTACCATTCAAAATAAAATGTTCTACAGGATTTTTTCAGCTCGATTGGAGACATTCAAAAAAAAAAAAAAACTAGATAAATCATACTTTATAAAACTTATCTCTTTGTGTCTCTGCCACTGATTGCCTGCACTCTCTCTTCATTTAGCTGCATCTCTGCCCCTCCTCCATGTTACCTGCTCCTCCTCAATGTCTGTCTGTCCCAGCTTGCTCTGGTCTCAGCTGCCTGCCACTCTACTGCACTTCCCAGACCCTCCCACCCAGCCAGCCTAAAAGAGCTTGTTGCTGTTGCTTGATTTTTAAGTTTAAACTCTAAAAATCTCTCAGCCTAACACTAGGGACCTATTTCTTCAGCTGTCAAATAGTCTTTTTATTAGACACCATCCACCTTACAGGTATAGATAAAAATATAGCCACAAAAGATATGTCTTTTTAAACTGATTTTTAAAATATCTCGAGCTCACGTGTCCTCTCTATCATCCTGTTATCTCCATAACAATTTAAAATACATCTTTCCCTTTTCTTCACCCATAAAGGAGTTATTTGGTTTATTACTGTGCCTGATTTATTCCATAATTTATTAAAAAGGACACATAATTACCAATCTCCTTATATATTGTATTTCTGGTTAAGAACTTTTGTTTCCATATTAAAACAACATCATCATTATTTTTTTAGCTTAAGTTTACAGAGATAAAATATAAAGTTCTAAGTTTCTAAGTCAATTAACTTATAAACTGTTTCTTCCAATTTTTTGTTTGCCTTTTTCTCTACTTCTTTGAGGAAATATTTCATTTCCTCTTCAAGGGCCTCAAACATTTTCCTAAAGTTTTTTTTTTTAAAGGTCATTTTCTTTTGCTTCATCTGTGTTGGGGTGAGTAATGATCTGCCCTGTCCCTTTAAGAGACAAGCCACACCCACTCCCTCCCCTGTTCTCCAAGACAAGCTGATCTTCAGCTTCCAGCTTGAGTCCCTTCCTTTGCTGTCTCTCTCTTCTCCCCTACTCCCCCATTCTTTTCTTTCTCTGGTCTTCTCCCTTCTCCCTTTTACCCTCCATAACCCACTAAATAAATATACAATCTCACTCTGCATGGCATACTTGTCTGTCTCTCACCCGGGCATCGCTTCCTGCGGGGGACCAGCTACCTTCAGAGACCTATGGTGTGGTCTCAAGGCATAACCCATCCGTCTCTCCTTGTGGGAATGGCTGCCCTGTCGAGGTCTCTCACCCACCATGCGGCTCCCTGCCTGGGACTCTCTTGCTCCTTGTGGCTAACTGCAGCCACTTGGGGAACTGCGCCGTCCAGGCCTGGGACTGGCTGCCCACTGCCTGCCACTACTTCAGGAACCTGCAGCGTGGTCTCATGGCCTGATGCCTGTTGCAGGCACTCAGAAATCTGCAGCATTTTACCATTACCATTACAGGGTGTTCAAGTCTTGCTGTTGTAGAACCACTATATTTGGTGATGCCCTGTTGCTCTTTGTGTGTCGAGTGTGTTCTTGTTGTCTACCCATCTTTTCCTCCAATTGGTGAAGTTGGGGCCACTCCTCCCAATGCCAGTGGGTCCAAGCTTCAGAAGTGGAGTCCAGGCCATGTTCTGGTTTCTTGGTGTACTTGGAGGGAGTTAGCTCTGGCCTTCCTGCCTGCTCCCAGAGGTTGCTAGGCCTTGCTTGCCAGCCACTGGAGGTTGCTCGGACTTTCCATTAACTTATAAACCACTATCAGTAACTTTATTTAAATCATAAACTATTAGGAATAGTTAAAAAAATAGAACCTATTAATCAGCTAACTTAAACTATAAACTATTAAGGATAACTTTCCTTAAATTATAAACTGTTAAAAATATAATAACTTGTAAACTGTTAAGGATAACTTTACTTAAACTACGTTATTAAAAATAATTAAAAATACAATTTGATGGCTAGCCATATACCCATCAACTCTAATTATAAACTATTGAGGATAAACTTTATTTCAATTTTAGGTAATTTTACTTAAGTAAATAAATTTAAGTTATAAACTATTAATAATTTAAAAATACAGATTGACTAATCACATTATTCAAATATGTTCAACTAATCTTTAAATATATTCTCATATATATACACAAAACTGATGGAGGTGGGTCTTGTATCTTATCTGTTGATTTCATTGGTTAAAATAAAGAAACTGCCTGAGCCCATTGATAGGCCAACCCTTAGGTGGGTGGAGTAGACAGAAGAGGATTCTGGGAGAAGGAAGCTGAGTCAAAAGGAGTCGCCATGATGTTCCCAGTCCCTGCAGATGCAGGCTAGAATCTCCCCGGTAAGCACACCTTGGGGTGCTACACAGATTATCAGAAATGGGTTAGGTCGATATGTAAGAGCTAGCCAATAATGGGCCAGGCAGTGATTAAAAGAAAACAGTTTTCGTGTAATTATTTCAGGGCTTAAGCTGGGCCATGCGGGCGGCCGGGTACAGGGGCACAGCCAGGCCGCTTCTCTTACTACACAAAACTATATCTATAAACATATTATTATTGATTAAAATGCCTTACTTTGCACTCTGCCCTTTAAAATGTTTAAACTTCTCATAATAAGCAAAACTATGCCTTGTCCTAATTTCTGCTAGGGCTCTATTTTAGTTATGTATACCTTGCAATCATCTCCTCTCCCTTGCCTAACAAAAAGACAGGAGTAATTCCCAAAGTTAGTACCTTACAGCAAATAACCGTTACTGCTCCTTCTAACAATGAAATCTATAACCATTGCCAACAATAAAGCCATGGTTAAATATAATCTTCCTGAACCTTCAGCCGCCCTTTCAGTTTTTCTCATTAAGTAAAAATTGACCCACTGGCCTCACTTCCTTAACTGATGACAAACCAAAAATAATTTACCTTGTTACCTAATTAATGAAATAATAATATTTATTATTTATTTATTAATAAATAAAAGGCAGCTCATGAGACAGATTTCAAAATAATTTTTACTACATTGACTGCTCTTAGTAATCTATTACCTAAGTCTTCTAATAAATTAAGTAAAAGTAAGAGGTTTGGGATATTGGGTTTTTATAAGAATATGACGGCTTAAGATTAAAAGATAAAAGTTTTAGTACACAGGGCAGAACCTATTGATATTTTGATAATGATCAGTAAGTGTTAATCTGACATTTAAACACTCATGTTTAAAATGATCACTTTGGCCAGGTAGTGGCAGGGCACGCCTTTAATCCCAGCACTCAGGAGGCAGAGGCTGGCAGATTTCTGTGAGTTCAGAGCCAGCCTGGTCTACCAGAGCTAGTTCCAGTGCAGTTCCAAAGCTACAGAGAAACATGGTCTCGAAAAACAAAAAAGTACCAATGCTGCTGAAAAAGTCTCCCCTTGCAGTGGGTAGTTGGTAATGCATACACTCCTAACTGTTCAAAAAATACTAAGAACAAGCAGCCATGTAAGTGTGGTGCAATTATTTCTTCATCATGACTGAGCATGGGTCCTAGGAGTTTCCCTTACCCTAGTGAACGTGTACTGGGAGTTAATGGAAGTTCCCTGTGTTTAATTTTCCATACTCTTTTATACCCCAATACAGCAGGGGGAAGACAAAAGTCTGCTTTAACATGGTACAAAGGATAACTAGAAGTTATTTGCTTCAATACTTTGAGACATCAAGTCATTAGCATTCTGTTGTCTAGACAGTGAACCCATTCTAAATCAAATATCCTAAAGGCAGAAACTCTCAAGGTCAAACCTCCTATTTTAAAAGAAGCAGAAGTATGCTTGAATATCCTGACCATTGGTCAGGGTGGAGTGGATCTACCTGTATGGGTCATCTTAATGTCAAAAGAACCAAATAATCACACCCTATGTCAGAATGTGTAGCCACACTTGTTGTCCACTCTAAACAAGCTAAAACTCTCTCAGACAAGGTGGAAATAGGCTCACATTTTTGGGCCTCCACTTAAGTATTTCAAAATGAATTTCAGCATGTTCTCAGGGTTTTTCTTCTTCTTTTGAGATGTGGTTTCCCTGTGTAAGGCTGACTTGAACTTTATACTGTAAACAATAGTGGCCTAGAACTCACAAAGATATACCTTCCTCTGCATCCAGGGGACTGGAATTAAAGGTGTTTTATCACAACACCCTTAGCATTTGGGTATTTCTAAATTGTATGCCAGCATTCCAGTGATGTCGCATTCACAGCCTATCTCTTCACAGTTAGTTACTTTCTTGCTATTTGTATGGTTTGACTCTAGCATGAAGAATTTGAAGGTGAATAAAAAAATTTATCTGGGTGTTTTCTTTAATGATGAATATTTTTATCCCTGCAATTTCAGCACTATGTAAAGGATTTGTCAAATTCAATGCATTTGGAAAGGTATAATTAAAATAGACAGAAAGATACGAGAAGTATATACTGTTATGGTATTGGTCCCTTTAAGAGACAAGCCACGCCCACTCCCTCCCCATCCGCTGAGGCAGGCTGATCTTCAGCTTCCGGCCTGAGTTTGCTCTCTTTTCCATCTTCCTCTCGGAGAGGCAGCTTTGCTTCTGCCTCTCTCCCCACTTCTCTGCTTCCCCCCTTCTCTGTCTCTTTCTCCTCTTCTCTCTCTCTCTCTCTCTCCCTCACTCTCTGTCCCCCCCCCACCCTTCCTCCTCCATAACCCCCTGAATAAACATTCAACCTCACCCTGCCTGTCGTGTCTATCCATGTTTCTGTCTTCTGCCCGCCCGCCATGTGTCTCCCTGCCTGGGACCAGCCATTGCTCTGAGACCTGCAGCCTCTGCCTGGGACTGGCTGCTCCCAGGGCCTGCTGTCTGCCGCCACATGGCCCGCCTCCACCGCTCAGGCCACCGCTCTGGGACTGGCAGCCATTTCTGCCTGGGACTGGCTGCTCCCAGAGCCTGCTGCCTGCCACCACATGGCCCGCTACCACCATTTGGGACCTACAGCATTTCTGCTGCCTACTGCCTCGGGGATCTTCCAGTATTTTTTAAAAAAGAACAACATTTTGGTGCCGTTAAACTCGGGGACTCCTGTCCCGGGCTCTCCATCTGGGGCCTGGTCTCCGGGCCTGGGCGCCTCCCGGAACCTGGACCCTCCCACCCGGCACGGAGCCGAGCCGCGACCGAGTGGTGAACACGACCACTTCCACCGCTCCCGCGTCCTTCCACTGCAGCTATCTCCGACACCAACCAATTCGTGAGTTTGATCCGCGGGCCCTCTTCCCATTATGTCTAGAAAACGCCTGGCCAGCGTTCTCTGGTACATTCTGGGTAGATCGCCCCCTCCCTTCCTTCTCCCATTTTTGGTTGACGACGATTTTGCCTGCACTGGGAATCTGGGATTCCCAGCGTCTGCTCCCCAGAAATCCGGGATTTCTGGTTTCCTTCTTTTCTTCCTTCTCCCTTGGCGGGCCTGTCTCTACACAGGCACCTTCTTCAGCTGTACGGTCAGCTGGAAAAAGGCCATACGGTTGGCCTCTCACGGGCTTCTCGCCCCTAACGCGGCCTCCGGGGTCTGAGGACGCTCGCACCCCGAGACTGCTGCGTTCGCGGCACTCTCTTGTGCCCCCTGCAGGCAGAACTTGTCACTCAACCATGGGATCTAAAAATTCTAAGCCAATTCCCCCGGATTTTGGGTGTTCGTGTCATCTGCATCTCGCCTTAACGGGAAGCCGGTCTCCCAGTTTTTCGGTTTCAGCCTTTTGCCCCTCCCCTTTGCGGCTTCTGTTGTGGCTGGCGGGCTTTCCAACTGAGCAGACTACACGTGGCGGTCGCCATCTTGGCTGAAGGCCAGATGGGTCAGGTGACCTTTTCGCCATCTTGGCTGAGAGCCAGATCACGTGACCACACTCTCCCGGTTTCACTCTCCCGGTTTTACCCTGCCTTCCAGAAGATCCTTAAGAGCCAGTATACTGCAGCTATATTTAATCCAGCCCTCAACTGCTCAGAGATCTGGGGAATGTGATATTTAAGTATTTAATTATTAAAAACTTTTCACAACACCAAAAAGAGACAGGTTGGCTCCTAGCAGCAGCTCTCTGCTCCCTCCAAAGAAGACAGCTCCCTCCAAAGGAGACAGACACACGGAGAACAAACGTCCTTCTGCATTTCGCTTCAACTGCAGAGCGCTAACCATTGGGCAAACCTGCCTTTCATCTAAACTAGAGATCTCTAGATGTGGACGGAATCGCTGGAATCGACAGGCTAGCTGCTCAGGTCAAGGCCATGCCACAAACACCCGTCAAAAGCAAAGGGACCAGCGACGCCAGGATGCTCCCAGCCTTCTCTCGCGCTCCCCCCCCCCAAGACAATGCCCACAAATCAGCAGGAAGCAGTCTTGAGAATTCGCCGCCGCAATTCCTTCAAACTGGAGCATCTAATTTGCTTTTTATTATAAGGAAGACCTGGGAATGTTATGGTATTGGTCCCTTTAAGAGACAAGCCACGCCCACTCCCTCCCCATCCGCTGAGGCAGGCTGATCTTCAGCTTCCGGCCTGAGTTTGCTCTCTTTTCCATCTTCCTCTCGGAGAGGCAGCTTTGCTTCTGCCTCTCTCCCCACTTCTCTGCTTCCCCCCTTCTCTGTCTCTTTCTCCTCTTCTCTCTCTCTCTCTCTCTCTCCCTCTCTCTCTGTCCCCCCCCCACCCTTCCTCCTCCATAACCCCCTGAATAAACATTCAACCTCACCCTGCCTGTCTTGTCTATCCATGTTTCTGTCTTCTGCCCGCCCGCCATGTGTCTCCCTGCCTGGGACCAGCCATTGCTCTGAGACCAGCAGCCTCTGCCTGGGACTGGCTGCTCCCAGGGCCCGCTGTCTGCCGCCACATGGCCCGCCACCACCATTTGGGACCTACAGCATTTCTGCTGCCTACTGCCTCGGGGATCTTCCAGTATTTTTTAAAAAAAGAACAACATATACTTTCTACCTTTATATGGTTTCTTAGAAATATGAATTTTGTGATGTATAGCACAATTAGAGGGAAAACTAAAGGTTTTGATATTTTTATGATACTTTAGTAAGATTTTGTTTTGTTTTTAAAAAGTTTATGAAGACCTGGGTGTCCAAGAAGTCAGTATGTCCACTGAATCATAGACACCTTCTTTCCTCTGAATCCTGATTGATGGGAATAAAGGACTGCCTCATAACATCTGACACTATGAGTTTTGGATGTAGAAAAAGATACATGATTTTATTACATTTTTTTTTTTAACCAGAGGCTGGAAACATAGATTAGTGGGTAAGAGCAATGAATGCTCTTGCAGAAAACCAGTGTTCAATTCCCAACACAGACATAGCAATTCACCATGGTCCAGCTTCAGGGGATCTGATGACCCTTTCTGTCCTTCTCCTGTACCAGGCATCCACGTAGTACACAGACATACTTGCAGGCAAAGCATGCATACACATTAAAAGAAATAAGCTTTTCATACTGTTGCATTTGTAGAATTTTACTTTAATATAAACTCTAGGATATTGTTTAAAATGTAAACCTTCATAAAAGACTTTCATATGTTTTGTATCTTTATGTTTCTATTGTATGTTGTGATTTTTAGTAGAGAATACTGGGAAATGCTATATCACATTATTTACAATGGTATGTTTCTCTCCAGTATGAATTTTTCTGATATCTCCTAAGATTCGAAATCTGGATAAAGGATGCCTCACTCTTTGCATCTGTGTGGTTTCTTTCCATTGTGAATTTTCTGGTATCTCCTTAAACCATAAGAGTGGAAAAAGGATTTGTCACATATCCATTCATACTGTTCTCTTGCCAGTATGAATTATCTGATACCTTCTAAACTGTGGATCTCAACTGGAAAAGCATTTGTTACAGTTCTTTCAACTATAAGGTCTCTTTCCCATATGAACTCTCTGATGTCTTCTAAAGCTTGCAATATGGATATAGGATATGTCAATCTTTGCATTTGTGAAGTTTCTCTCCAGTATGAATTTTCTGATGTTTCCTTAAACCACAAGATTGGGAAAAAGACTTGTCACATTTTTGACAACTGTAAGGTCTCTCTCCAGTATGGACTCTCTGATGTGTTCTAAGGTGTGAGTCCTGGGAAAAGGACTTCTCACATTCCATACATTTGTATGGTTTCTCCCCAGTGTGAACACTCTGATGGCTTCTGAGATTTGAGGAACTGGTAAAGGATTTGTCACACTCCTTACAACTGTAAGGTCTCTCTCCAGTATGAAGTTTTTGATGTTTTCTAAGACTTGAAATATGAATAAAGGATAGGCCACAGTCTTTGCACTTAGGAAGTTCCTCTCCAGTATGAATTTTCTGATGTGCTCTAAGATATGAGCAGCTGGTATAAGACTTGTCACATTCCATACATCTGTAAAGTTTCTCTCCAGTGTGAACACTTTGATGTCTTCTAAGATATGACTGTTCAGTAAAGCATTTGTCACATTCCACACATTTGTAAGGTTTCTCCCCAGTATGCATTTTCCAATGTGTTTTAAGAATTGATTTCCAAGTAAAGGATTTGTTACAAACCTCACATTTGTAAGGCCTTTCGCCAGTATGGATTCTGTAATGCAAGTTAAGCTGTGATAATTGAATAAAGGACTTACCACATTCTTTGCATTTGTGAAACTCTAGAGAATGAGTTTTCCTATGCCTATTCAGGAATGAATAGTGGGGAAAGCATCTGTCGCAGTCATTGCATTTGTCTCTCCAGTGAAGCACTGATGTCTCCTGAAACTGGAATAATGTGCAAAGGACTTGTCACATTCCTTACATTTGTAAGGCTTCTCTCCTGTATGCGTTTTCTGATGGCTATTAATTCCTGACAACTGACTAAATGACTTTCCACATTCTTTGCATTTGTAAGGTTTCTCCCCAGTATGAAGCCTTTGGTGTATTTTAAGAGTTGGATGCCGGGTAAAGGATTTTTCACAAATGTTGCACTTGTAGGGTTTAATTCCTGTATGAATTCTCTCATGTTTTCTGAGGTCTGAGGAAGTCTTGAAGCATTTTGCGCATGTCTGACATCGGTGTGGTTTCTCACTGATGTAGATTGGTTGTTGCAAAAGACTATATGTAGAGTCAAAATAGTCACCATTTTCTCCTTGCTGATGCTCTTTCTTAGTAGTGTAGAGTATCTGATCTTGAGTAATGTTGGAAGACAAATTTAATGATTTCTCACAGTCTTTATATTTGCAAGGTTCTTCTCCAGTGTGCATGCTGTCATGTCTATCTGGGTTTGATGAGTCAACAGAGTCATCCCTGTGATTACTGCACCTGTAGTTATTAGAGTTTTCTGTAGTTTCACTTGTTCTATAAACTGCACATGTGGAGGGGTCATGAAGCAGTTTGCCAAGGTCATTACACTGACAAGACTGCTTTTCAGTCTTCACATGTTGATGGACAGGATCACATTTGCAGTTCTCTAAAAATGAGTACAATTCAGATTAATAGAGTTTCAATAATCAACATATGATAAATGACTGTCTCCCTAAGTTCTCTTTTAAGATAAGTGAACCTGGAACTATTTGGATTAGAGCTCCCTGTAATGGACATGTTTCATTCACTGTAATTGTATGGGTTCTCACAAAAGTAGCATGACAGTCTTCAAAGACCAGTGATTTACGACAGATTTCTCATCTTTGCCAAAAATCTCTAATTGGGAAAAAGATGGAAAAAATAATTGAGGGCTGTGAAATAGCTTTGGGATAAAGTCCACTGAGTAATTATGTTCAGAACACATGTCTCTATCTTAAATTATTTCTTCTGAGAAACTGATGAAGAGGAGTCTAACCCAATCATAGGTTCACAGTGTTTGCACTTATACTAAGTGACAGACAATAAAGAGTACTGTTAGGAAGACCCAATTCCTTTAAGGATTAAAGATTAAAAGCCTGATGCTTTTAAGGGTTTATTTCTTTCTAGAAAAAAAATTATTAGATTCTTAAAAAGTAATGGGTACAAAGACAGTACTCTGGCAGACATCAGAGGCTCTAGGTCATTTGAGGCAGGGATGTCATGGACAACTATTTCTTATTTCTACGCTCAAGTGTCTGAACTCCACACACTGCTTTATTTTTTTAACTTTCCTCATAGGATTATTCTCAAGTCTACTCTGTACACCGATTCCTGAGATAATTTCCCAGAAGAATGTCTGTGTGTTCTCTATTGGCAAGAAAATGAAGACTGTAATATGTAGATATTCATACAAGGAAGGCAATTACAGAATAATCCTACTTCATGAACTCACATTAGACCTAACACTTATCTTCTAACAGTTACAATAGGAAGGATGCATTCTGGGACCAGGATACTACACTAAGTTAAGTAATCAGGAATTCTTTCAAGTGAATTGAACATCACAACATTTTCAGCTCTCGATTTCTCTTTCACTTGAAGCTTTCATTGTTCTCCTATTCATTCATTAGCCCACTGTAGTTGTAGCTATACGCTCCCCTCTCATTTCAGGACTATCTCATTTTTTTTTCAGATAAGTGGCCATGCCTACCTTGCATACATAATCTCCATGTTCTTTGAGGCAGCTCATTACCCATACATGAAGTTTTAGAAAGAATATAGAAGTCTAAGCCAGTAGTGTACTTAATACATGAAAACACAAAGCAGAGGAATTTAGGCAAGGTTTATCAATTTATATTTCTTGTCATATTCTTCAGTATATTTAATCTTTTCAGTTTGTATATCTTGAATGTATCTCACAATTAAAAAAAAACTGTCAATTGAAATAAAACTAAATGGAGCTTTAAGGTATGAATGGAAATATTACATGCTACTGAGTTTACGAATAAATCTTGGGACCATATTGAGGAGTGGATGACATCTCTGAAATGGAAACTGGAAAGACAAAACTAAGTCGTATGAATAAGTTCTTTCCTACTACAAAATTTTGCTAAATTAGACTAAATAATGTCTCCTGTTGTTTTTTTCAGGAGAGCTGACAAGATTTTACATCCTATAAAGTGAAAACAAATAGAAGATGGGTTAGGAATTCTATAAACAAAATGTTCTCACCCAGAAACAGCAAGTTTTTGTAATTCTCTAACATCACCTCGATGTACAAAGCCCTCTGAGTAAAGTTCAGGCATTCCCACTCCTCTTTTGAGAAGTTCACAGTCACATCCCGGAATGTCAACAGGCCCTGAAACAAAATAGGATGGCTTGACCATGTGCTACCCAGAAGTGCTTTCCTGAATATAAGGAGGTGGAATGTAGATGAACAAAGATTAATTACTCAAAATATAATTTCCAATACAGTCACATTCTATTATGAAAGTTTTAACTCTGTGGAAATAAGGTAACAAAATATTCTCACAATATTCATGAAACAAGAAATACATTTAAGGCCTGGACACAGTTTATCTGTCATGGATGTTGCATTTATGCTACACAGGATCACAGCAGACATGTCTCAGAAGGAAAAATGATGATGAGGAAATTTGCTTTAAATGTTGTATCTGTAGATCATGCTAAAACACTGACAGTAAATCATGTATGTATTTGTGCCTTACACAACTATTCTAACAAGCTTCAGTGGGATGTTTAAACTCTATGTACAACAACACACCAATAAGTAGCAAGAGGGTAATGGGGAAGACAGAATATAGGTATGATTTTATAGACAAAGAGTTTTGATTTTTTTCCACAGTGGAAGGGACTGTGACAGCACTACATACTGTGATATTTAACATATAAGGTTCTATGGAATTAATTTTATGAGAATGTTTGGGTCACTATGAACAAATAGGAAAATAAGGATCAGCGATATTTGATATAATCCAAAATTTCCCTAAGGATATGCATAAGTCAAATGAGACAACAATTTAAAAAGTTTTGAAGACTATTTCAATTCACTCCCATAGGGTAATAAAAACTGAGGGAAGTCCAAAAACACACCTAAAAATATTTAAAGTATAGCTAAGAGAATCTATACCAGTGAAACTTTGGATAATGCTCAGAGCAAGAATTTACCAAAAATTCAATTATTAAATATTGAGGAAATAAAACTGTAACTTAACAAATGCAGAAGTGAATGAAATAGACACTTTTCAAAGACTAAAGACCACTGAAATGGACAAATAAATATTGCATAAATATTCAGTATCCCCAAAATATTCAGGCCATCAAAGAAAACAAAATAAATCCAATTCAAAATATTGCCTTACCACAGGCAGAATGGCTGTCATCAGCTAGCCCAACAATAAAAATTTATGACTAATGGAGAGAAAGGAAACTTTATTCACTGTTGATGAAGAGGACGGTACAAATTAATACACACACTGTAGGAATTAATTTGGAGATTATTGAAAAAATTGAAGAGGGAACTAACATGACCCAGCTCTTTTACTCCTGGCCGTATACCCAAAAAAAAAAAAAAAAATACACCTCGCTATCGAGATCTTTCTACCCCATGTTTACTGCTGTTTTAATCACAGAGGAAAAGTACTGAAATAAAACAATTATCTATCAAAAGATGAATGGAAAATGAGAATTAAAATAAGAGTACTATTCTGCTGAAGAGATAAATTATAATAAAAATTTGCAGGAAAACAGATGAATCCAAAATTTGTAATATTAAGTGTGGTCATACACTTTTAGAAAGAAGATACCACATTTGCTCAAATGCAGATTCTACCCAATAATACATGTATATAGAACAATGTATGTAGGCATAGTCCAACATGGAAAAAAGAAAACAGAAAAAGTTAAATCATCAGGGACTGAATGCAGGTAATGAATAGCAGTTATGAAAAAGGATATAAAGCTAAGTGCTTTCCTAGTTAGATTCTGGTGGTGGATAAGTAGATCAATGAATTTGGCTGTGAAAATATAAAACTACATGTGAGGTCCCAGAGTTTGCATTCCCTATGATGACTCTAACTGTATAAAAGTACTTTGAATTGTATCATCTTTGGGTCTGCTTAATTTCCATGTGTGCTTTTTGTTGTTTAACTGTTTACAGAATTGTTCATAATAAATTTTTAAAAAATTATCAGAAGCAGAAAATTAAAGGCTTTCAATATATCTAAGTATAACATATTTTAGCAAAGAGAGGGAAGCAGCACTGACCTGTGACATATTTACTGGAGAATCAATCATTTACTGGAGAATCAGTTTCCCTTCTTTGAGTTTCTCTTTCAGTAAAATAAATGAATAGATGGCTTGTTTCCCTTTCATTTCAGGGGGCAAAAAAGAAAAGCAAAAAATTAATACTAAAAGTTGTTAAAGAACAATGTTAAACCACATGAGAAGAACCAAGCAACAGAATTCTCCCAGTTGTCTGGTCAATGATCCCAAAGACAGGAGAGCATTGAAAGAAATTTGAAACTTGAAGAGAAAATCACCATCAAGCATCTTGTTGCACAAAGAAAATGATGCTCTTAAAAACTGATGGAGACATAACTGGATTCTAGATAGTCACAGTTCATTTCACTAAAGCAGCACTGCGGATAATAAATTATAGGCAAAACATACACAGGAAAGTCACAGGAACATGGAAATAATGAATTTCATATGAAGAAGAGATAAATACAGGAGAACTGCAAAGTAATCATCCATGAGTAAGATAGCAAAACACTATTTCCTCAAAGACAAGTAAGAATACTACTACCAATAATCCAACCAGCAATTACATAAAAACAAAACATTAGAAAATAAAAACCCTGTGAACATACAAAACTAGCAACACTGGAAATCAAAATAGAGACTCCTCAAACAACCATCAAGTGAAATAAATTCAGCACATGATCCACCTGTTCCATTCCTTGGCATATGCTCTAAGGACTCAACATCCTACTCCACAGATACTTGCTCACCAATGTTCATTGCTGCTCCACTCACAATAACTGCAAAATGGAAACAACCTACATGTACTTCAACT
The DNA here is from genome assembly GCA_963919715.1 of Microtus obscurus. Classification (NCBI taxonomy): domain Eukaryota; kingdom Metazoa; phylum Chordata; class Mammalia; order Rodentia; family Cricetidae; genus Microtus; species Microtus obscurus. The sequence continues at coordinate 1,224,825 of CAWTZC010002434.1, read as the reverse complement.
GACAAACGGACAGTGAAAGTGTGGTACACATACACTATGAAATACTATTCAGGTGTAAAAAAAAATTGAAATCATGAGCTTTTTAGGTAAATGGATGACTTGTAAAAGATCACACTGACTGAGGTACTGGACTCAGAAAGACAGGCATTGCATGATCTCTCTCATAGGAAGTTCCTAGCTCCAAATCTTCATATCTGAGTCTACAACATGGAGTGACTGCAGTAACCAGAAAAGTAAAAGGAGAGCACTGTGGGGTGTGGTGGAGTGATAGAGACAGGAGTGGCAGAGAAGAAAATCACTTGATGGGGGAAATGGAAAAATAGAGGTGAGGATTTAATTATAGAGAACAGACAGGCATAAACACAGAAAATAGAGGATAAAATAACATTAATAATGACTGGTAAATTCATAAGGAATCCATCTATTCCTTGACCATTATCTATCCACCTAAAATAAAACACCTATAATACATCTAAATTTCTGTAAGCAAAGACATTTAGAGTATAAACAAAAATTTCCAATTGGGCTGATGATGCTCCTCACAAGAGTCATAGAATTCTTGGAGGAGAACCTACAATCACTACTTTACTAAATTATCACAAGTCCTTATTACATTCTAAAAACTTATCCTAATTTCCAACAGACAATAGGAGACAATAAGACACTATCAATGGTGTTTAGCCGGGCATAAACATACTTCCTGATTCTTGTCAAAACTCTATTGGCATTATTTTCAGGAACAGAGACATTAACACTAAAACATAAAGAATGTACTAGAATACCAGACCTCAAAAAATCTGAGAAAATAAACTTAAAGGTATTAATTTTCATCATTTTATAAGATATTGGAATCAAAGAAATGAAAATGATCCAATAATGGTATGAAAACATGATCTGTGATGTGAATAAATAAGGAGAGTATCACTCATATACATAGTCAAATAAAATTTTAAAACTCGATTATCAAGTCTTCTGTAGAAAGTCTTTTTGTGCCTACATTATGATAATCCTGAGGAGATTTTCTCAGTGGAAATCTCCAGAGTTATTTCTAGTGAAACAGAATGTGGCAAAACTGATTTCCTTTTCCACGTCCACATTCACTTAATTCCCCTTCCTCCCCTTCACCAATCCCTCCACTGTACCTGCATCCTTAGCTGCTGTCCCTTCTCCTTCCAGGCCCTTTGTCCCGCTGCACAGGAGAGCAGGTCTGGGTGATCAGTTAGCCCTGCACATGAAAAAGAGATTCTTCAGGAAGCACATGGATTTCTAACTCAGTACTGTGTTTATTAAATGAAGACAAAACTAAAAACAGAATTATGTAAGCAACTCCCCAACTATCCTGCAGTGTCAGAATACTGAAAATAATTAGAAATCATTTTTTGTTAGCATCTCTTGAATCCCACTTTCAATAGCAACTCACTCAAAAAAAAAAAAAACAGGGGTAGAAACGGCACTGAATGATTGGGAAGAGAATATTATAAACTAGTGAGGTTCTGACTTGATCGTGGACCAATAATGATGAAGCCTTACACCTCCCAAAGGGACACTTACAAAGAAGAGAGAGGGTCAAGGTAGCGCACCAAACCTTGACCCCTCCCCAGGAAAGGTCAAGACCACTCCCCCGGGGTTTTTCAATCTGCTCTGCAAAAACTACACACGAGGTTTTTCTCTTTGCCCCAGTGGTCACGTTGGCAGCTTTCCAGTTCCCCTCAGGGTCACCTGAGAGCGCAGGAGTCCAATTAAACCTGGATATCTTTTAATTTGGTCTGATTTGGTTTGATTGGGATTATTTTGCGTCGGCAAAGAGCTCGTGTTAGAAAATAATCCTATCAGAAATTTTCTTTTTTCCTCTCAGGATTCCACTTTATTCTGTGGAATATGAGACTCAATCACACAAAGCTCACAAACTTGCACATTAGTTTCCGAATTGGAAAGGAAGAAGTTAAACTTTCGTTATTTGCAGATGATATGATAGTGTACATAAGCGACCCCAAAAACTCCACCAAAGAACTCCTACAGCTGATAAACACCTTTAGTAATGTGGCAGGATACAAGATCAACTCCAAAAAATCAGTCGCCCTCTTATACACAAAGGATATGGAAGCAGAGAGGGAAATCAGAGAAGCATCACCTTTCACGATAGCCACAAACAGCATAAAATATCTCGGGGTAACTCTAACCAAGGAAGTGAAAGATCTATTTGACAAGAACTTTAAGGCATTGAAGAAAGAAATTGAAGAGGATACCAGAAAATGGAAGGATCTCCCTTGCTCTTGGATTGGGAGGATCAACATAGTAAAAATGGCAATTCTACCAAAGGCAATTTATAGATTCAATGCAATCCCCATCAAGGTCCCATCAAAATTCTTCACAGATCTTGAGAGGGCAATAATCAACTTTATATGGAAAAACAAAAAACCAAGGATAGCCAAAACAATCTTATACAATAAAGGAACTTCTGGAGGCATTAACATCCCTGACTTCAAACTCTATTACAGAGCTACAGTAATGAAAAGAGCATGGTACTGGCATAAAAACAGAGAAGTCAACCAATGGAATCGTATAGAAGACCCGGATTTTAACCCACAAACCTATGAACACCTCATTTTCGATAAAGGAGCTAAAAGTATACAATGGAAGAAAGAAAGCATCTTCAACAAATGGTGCTGGCACAATTGGATATCAACCTGTAGAAGAATGAAAATAGACCCATATCTATCACCATGCACAAAACTCAAGTCCAAATGGATCAAAGACATCAATATCAATCTGAACACACTGAACCTGATAGAAGAGAAAGTGGGAAGTACCCTACAACAGATGGGCACAGGAGATCGCTTCATTTGTATCGCTTCCTTTGTAAACCCAGCGGCACAGACATTAAGGGCAACATTGAATAAATGGGACCTACTGAAACCGAGAAGCTTCTGTAAAGCAAAGGACACTGTCACTAAGACAAAAAGGCAACCTACTGACTGGGAGAAGATCTTCACCAACCCCGCAACAGAAAAAGGTCTGATCTCCAAAATATATAAAGAACTCAAGAAACTAGACTTTAAAATGCTAAATAACCCAATTAAAAAATGGGGCACTGAGCTGAACAGAGAATTCTCAACAGAAGAAGTTCAAATGGCCAAAAGCCACTTAAGGTCATGCTCAACCTCCTTAGCATCAGGGAAATGCAAATCAAAACAACTTTGAGATATCATCTTACATCTGTCAGAATGGCTAAAATCAAAAACACCAATGATAGCCTTTGCTGGAGAGGTTGTGGAGGAAGGGGTACCCTCATCCATTGCTGGTGGGAATGCAAACTTGTGCAACCACTTTGGAAATCAGTGTGGCGATTCCTCAGGAAATTCGGGATCAACCTACCCCTGGACCCAGCAATACCACTCTTGGGAATATACCCAAGAGATACCCTATCATATAACAAAAGCATCTGTTCAACTATGTTCATAGCAGCATTATTTGTAATAGCCAAAACCTGGAAACAACCTGGATGCCCTTCAATGGAAGAATGGATGAAGAAAGTGTGGAATATATACACATTAGAGTACTACTCAGCGGTAAAAAACAATGACTTCTCGAATTTTGCATGCAAATGGATGGAAATAGAAAACACTATCCTGAGTGAGGTAACCCAGACCCAAAAAGATAAACATGGGATGTACCCACTCATAATTGGTTTCTAGCCATAAATAAAGATCACTTAGTCTGTAATTTGTGATCCTAAAGAAGCTAAATAAGAAGGTGAACCCAAAGAGAAACATATAGTTATCCTCCTGGCTATGGGAAGTAGACAAGATTGCCGGGCAAAAAACTGGGAACTTGGGGGTGGGGCGGGATGGGGGTAAGGGGAGAGGGGGAGAGAAAAGTGAGAAGGGGAGGATGGGGGTAACTTGGGGAAACGGGATGGTTGGGTTATAGGAAGGTTGGATAGGGGAGCATGAAGCACATATCTTAGTTAAGGGAGCCACCTTAAGGTTGGCAAGAGTCTCGAACCTAGAGTCGCTCCCAGGTGCCCCGGGTGATGTCCCCAGTTAGCTCCTTGGGCAGCTGAGGATAGGGAACCTGTAATGACCCTATCCTATAGCCATACTGATGAATATCTTGCATATCACCATAGAACCTTCATCTGGCGATGGATGGAGATAGAGACAGAGACCCACACTGGAGCACCCACTGAGCTCCCAAAATCCCAATGCGAAGCAGAAGGAGGGAGAACATGAGCAAGGAAGTCAGGACCACGAGGGGTCCACCCACCCACTGAGACAGTGGGGCTGATCTATTGGGAGCTCACCAAGGCCAGCTGGTCTGTGACTGAAAAAGCAAGGGATAAAACCGGACTCTCTGAACATGGCGGACAATGGCACGGGGTTTTGATCCTATTTCATGTTCTGGCTTTGTGGGAGCCTAACCAGTTTGGATGTTCACCTTCCTAGACCTGGATGGAGGGGGGAGGACCTTGGATTTTCCATGGGGCAGGGAACCCTGACTGCTCTTCGGACTGGAGAGGGAGGAAAAGAAAAGTGGGGGGAGGGGGGAGGGGGGCGGGAGGAGGGGGGAGGGATATGGAAGGCTGGGAGGAGGCAGAAATTTTTTTTCAATAAAAAAAATAAATTAATTAATTTAAAAAAAAAAATTTCTGAGGAGGAGCAAGAGAGACTGAAGCACACAATTCTCCAGCCACAGAAACCCTAGTGCTGCAATTGTGCAGTGTCAGAATGTACTGTGTGGTGCGGGTCAGTTGGAGAAAGAAGGCACTCTAAGATGAAATTGTAGTGTCTATGTGGCAGCAGGAAGGTCCTGCCTCTCTGATGAACTGAACCCCTAACAACCATTCAAAGGCACATTTATTGACTATTCCACAAAGCATTTCCTCACACCAAGGTTTCTAATCTAATTTACACGGCTTACTGAAGAAGAGCATCACATGCCCCCGTGACTCTAGTCCTTCATTATGTATTCTTTGCAAAGCACAATAATAGAAGAACTTCAGGTGTGCCTGAGGTATCTTGTGACCAAAGTCAAAGGATGGCTGCAAAGACCCTTCAGAAAAACAATTTCTCCAGCTCACAGGAAACAATCACTGTTTACCAACGCAATGATTCACCAAGGTCAAAGCTCAAAAACAAACAAACAAACAAACAAAAAAACAGTTGTTCAATCTAACAGTCTACCCCAGATACAGTGCTCTGCTAAATTTTTACAGGACAGGACAGGGTTCAGGCATTGCCACAGCTCCTGGGAGAAGCACATTGTCACACCACTGGCTCTCAAAAGACCACAAAAGTAAAAACAACAGTTTGAATCGTCCTGTTGGTGCACACCTTTAATCCTAGCACTTGAGAGAAACAGGTAAGTGGAATATTTTCCAGGCTAACCTGGTCTACAAGGTGACTTATGGGCCAGACAGAGCAACACTGTGAGTTCAGGTCTCAAACACAGCAAATATCAAAACCAAAGAAAAAACAGTTTGGTCATGTGTCCAAGGAAAGAGTGCTTTTCTTGGACCACGGAGACAAAAGACTAATGTAGATTTTTTTTCTGATATAGGTGAGTATCATAATTATTCAAAAGATTCTTTCTAATATTATTCTGTACCACAATGCATTTAAATTTCTTCTTTTTTTTCCTTTTCTGTTTTCCCCTGAAACAGGTTCTCTGTGTGGTGCTAGCTGTCCTTCAAGTCACTGTTTACCCATCGTCAGCCTCCAACTGACTGAAATTCACCTGCCTCTGCCTTCTGAGCACTGGGGAAAAAAAGCCTGTGTCACCAGGCCTCACAAAGACACTTTTCAGAATGCTGTATTTACATCACAGAGTGCATATGTCTCAGATGGGAATTAATGGTGGATAAAAGTTAACTCACAAAAAAAAAAAAATTATATACCTTTGTAGGAGCTAGTCATGATAAGCTAAATAGCAACAGACCACCCAAAGGAAGTTCTTTACTTCCAACCACTATCATCTGCAGTGTAGAACTCAGCCATCAACAACCACAAACTGAGATTACCGAAGCACCACCCAAGAACAGACCATCCAAAGGAAATGCCTATCATTCCAACCACTGTAGATAGAATCACCTGCCAGCACACACTCACCGCTTTTCACCAGGACACCCCTAAGCAAATGTCAGCCAATTAAGGATCCTGAACCTTAGAAATCCCTCACCCTCACCTTTACTACTATTAAAAACCCAATTCTAACTGAGCTCAGGGCTCCCCGATTATGCCAATACGTCGGATACACGGAGAGACCGAGTTTGCAAACTTGTATAAAATATAGGCACTTTGCTTTTACATACGGGACTTGGTCTCCTTGTTGGTTTTTGGGGGACTTCGCGGTGTGGGCATAACACTTTCAGATTCAATGAAATTTGCAGGCATTCCTTTCATGACTATTATGTAAAAGCTCTGGCGAATGCAAGTCTCCAGGTAAATGTGCTAGTTTCTTGAGTAGGGAAGTGTTATAACATGTAAGTTAGTATGCATGTTTGTAAATTTCAAAAGCTTTGTTGTTTCTACCATTGCAAAGAGAATCGTGCTTGCAAATCTTAACAGGTAAATTTAAATATTCTATTATATTATTTTTACAAAAATATTTTGGCAGAATATTTTACAAGAATATTTTTGCAGAAAACCAATTGAAAAATAAAAAGGCTTATTCCTTATGATCTAAAATATACCAAGGTAAGACATACACTACAGAACTTCAGAACCAGTTTCTGAGACAAATGAACATCTCAGAAACTCTCGCACCCCTGGGCCCTTCCCTCCTATGTCCCAGCCCCGCAGCTCCTCTGACCTGGGAGGTTCCAGGGCCGCTGGACTGCGGTTCCCGCCACTGCGCTGTTGACTTTCCCAGGCTGCCCCGCTCGGTGACTGAGCTCCCGGGTGGCTTTCATTTTCCCACGGCACGCCGTCGTGTCCTCCTCTCCAAAGTCTGCACCACAGAGATTCCCGAAGGTGCAAGCCCGGGAGCAAAGACAGGAAATGGGCCCCCAGCTCTGTCGACCTAGGTTTCTCTTCAATTTCCCCGCGCTTCCCCAGCTTCCGTTTGCATCACTCCTCCAAATCCTCCCACTCCCTAAATCCAGCCAATGGACCACACCCTCCAAGTCGCGGTTTCTGGTTGAGTGTCTCCGCCCCACTAAGACCTGTACCACCCCGAGCATCTCAGGCTTCCTTCCACACAGTTTCAACTGTCAGGCTGCCCTGGACCGGCTCTGCACAGCCTCCGCACATGCTTGCTGCCAGCCTATACCAGAATTGGATCTAGGAGGACTCTGCATCCCCCCTATCTGACGCCCACAGTGAGTTCTGAAACCTCGACTTGACTACAACCCTCCCAGTTACCTACTTAGACTAAATGATAACAGTCTAAATTCAGATGTCAGCGTCCCATCCCCGTCACAAACATGACAAGCCAAAACCAAATACTGCAATTGTGCCTTGGAAAGAGACATTTCAAAACGTTGGATTTTAAAAAGAAATAGGCAAATCCAGAAGTGGTCACCCCATTACTAACAGCGCAGGACTGAGTTCATCCCGTTTTGTACTGCTCTCACCCCTAGAAGATGCCCTGGATATTTTACTAACTCTAATTCTTTTGTGGCGAATGCTAAAGCTGCTTTTACATAAAATATAGGAAAAATAGTACAATGATGAATGTAGACACTCTTGGCTGTCCAAGATGCAGAAAATAAGTAAGGTATGTATTCCCAGTTCTAAAAATGTCAGTTACACCTTCCCTTCCATGACTGTGGGAACATAGAGGAGGACAAGGACAGGAAAAAAGAAGGGAAGGAGGAAGGGTTAATACATGCTGTTCTCTAGGCTCCATACAGCTGTTGTAATCAGTAACCAACAGCAACTGTATTTACCTGCATTGACCTCACCCTAGACCACAATCAGTCTAGGAAAAGGAAAGGCTCACAGGGCCTCACCCTTCACCTGTCAAACATTGGCAATGGTTGCATTGGAGAAAAAGAATCACTGCCTTTGGTTGTAGTCCTCTGCTGAGCCCATCAGACTCCTACACATAGCTTCAAAACCACCTTCTTACAGTTGTCTCTGGTTAATCTGAGGGGATCCCAAGCAAAATGAATGGAGATGAACACAGCAAAGATTCGTTATAATTGTGGACCAGGATAGTAGAGAGGTAGGAAATGAAAATGGGCAGTATACGAAACACACACACACACACACACACACACACGTTTGTGCGTGTGTGACAGAGATGAGAGAGAGAGTGAGACCATAATAGAAAAATTTTTTAATTTCACTTTGGTTGTATCATTATCTGTTTTAATACCAGGTACTACTAAGAGTCCAGAAGTCTTCCTTTTTGTTTCAATTATTTTATGTAGTTTGCTGTTCTTCTTCGAAGTTCTGAGAGATTCCTGTCAATATGTTATGTGGATCTGGGAACTCATATTTCAACTAGAGTTTCCAATTCAGTAATTGGAGGCCTTTAATATCAGTAGAAATAAGATGCACTAGTTTACTCATGTCTATCAAGTAGGCTGTAATGACATGATAATGCAATGTTATGCAAGCCTTTACTCCCAGCACTCAGAGGGCAGGGGCAAGGAAAGCTGAAGTCATGGGCAGCCTGGTGTTCATAATGAGTCTATGACTGGTAATAAACAGAGAGTCCTTGTTTCGAAATAAATATAACTTCTCCCTTAAGAGTAACCGGCATGGTAACAGAAGCACCATTCAGTCCTCCAAAAGCTAATGAACAGTCTTATCCAGCTAGGATGCCTATGAACCACATCAATATTCATCATGGTACAATAACTCTGAGTGCCATAGCTGCAAGCATACCTTGATAGTAACCGATAGCTCTCTAGTTGGACTTAAGAAATTCTTAACAAAAGAGAAACTATGACTGATAACTACTAACTACCCAGTGCTAACTACTCGTGGCTAACTACTCAGTGCTGGTAAAGCCATAAATCTTGGAGGAGAAACACTTTACTAAACCAACGTAATTCCTTAAAAATGTAAACATTTTCCTTATACCCATAGATAAGCATAGTCTTCAACCATCATCTCTTTGTAACAGAGACCACTACAAATAAACCACAAGTAATCAAAAGGCAGAGTTGTGAATTGTAGCATTAATTCTAATTGCTATTAATAATAAAAACTTGGAGCCAGCTATCAGAAGGTGAAACCTGAAGGGTCAGAGAAACACAGCTGTGAGAGAGTTTTTACCTCTACTGATGCTTAGATAAAAGGAGAGATCCTGTTCTGATTCCTCAGACTACACTGAGCTCCTGTCTCCACCCACCTTATATTCCTCTCTCTGCCCAGCCATATCACTCCTGTCTCCACCTCCTTAGTGCTAGAATTAATGGCATATGATCCCAAGTGCTGGTATTACCTTTGTGTGAGCTTTGCTTCTCTTTTAGACTGGACCAATTTCATGTATCCCAGGTGGCCTTGAACTACAGCAATCCATCTTCCTCTGTCCCATTGTGCTGGGATTAAAGATGTGTGTCACCACTACCTGGATCTATATGACAAGCTAGTGTCACTAGCGCTGTGCACTGATCCTCAGGTAAGTTTTGTTAGATCATAAACGATATATCATCACCACGGATGCCAGGCCCAATGGATACATATGTAAAACACTCCTGAATATAAGGCTAAAGGAAAGTTTTTAAAGAAGGGGGTATAAAGGTTGTAAAAGCCAGAGCATCAGGAAGTTTGCTGTGAGATTGTGAATCCTTGTGTATTATTCAGGGTTCTCCAGAGTAACAGAACTGATAGAATGAATATCTCTCTCTCTCTCTCTCTCTCTCTCTCTCTCTGTGTGTGTGTGTGTGTATACAGGAATAAAACATTTTGCTCATTGTGGGTGTGTATATACATGTCATCATATGTAATGTGTTATACATATATGAAGTATATATTATGCATATTACATGTTGTATATATGATGTGTAATACATATATGATAATACATGTGTGCCCATATTTCTGTATAGCACAAAAGCCATAGGCCCAGTCTGAGCTGATCACGTAGCTCTGCAGACAAGATGTCTCTGCCTAACAATAGCAAGGATGTATTTGTTAGTAAGGTAGATCTCCTGAGGAGAGGTGTTGACTGAAACTGGTCAGGATGTTTGGTGCTTTCTTCCTTTGTAATTTGGAGGATGTCTTATAGAGATGCTAATTCAGGGCCTACCTGACTGCCAGATGCGGAAGTGACCAGAGCCCATGCACCTGGTTACCTAGGAAATAGCTTAATGTGTTCCCGCTCTATTCATGTGAGGATATATAAGCTGTTTGGAGAATAAATGAGAGATCCTTTTGGAGAGAGATCTTGCCCGTGAAAGATGACCGTGTAAGTTGTGTCTGATTATTCCTCGCGACTCTGTTCCAGCCGAGTTAGGGAATCACGGGCTCCGACAAATACACATATATTATACATGGGGGATTCATATGAATGACCTGCTGTCTAGCTAATCCAACAATGATCTCCATGAACAGAAAGTCCAAGAATCTTGTAGTACGTTCACAAGGCTTCATGTCACCACTGGTCTTCAGTATATGTCAGTGTCTGTGATTTCTCAAAATTTTGAAGTTTTCTATTTCCAAGCTTCCAGAGCTCCTGTGCAAGACTGAATTTATCACCTCACCTGACAGCAGTGTCTCTCAATTCCATCATGGTCCCTTTTGGGTCTTATATGAGATACCCTGCATGTGAGATATTTACATTACAGTTTGTAACAGTAGCAAAATTACAGCTATGAAATCACAAAATAATTTTATGAACGGGGGTCATCACAACATGAGGTACTGAATTAAAGGGCTGCAACATCGGGAAGCATGAGGACCATTAGAGTATTCCATCCCTTTACCTCTCTTTTCATGCCCTGTGGGGTTTTTTTGTTCGTTGGTTGGTTTTCTTTTGTTTTGTTTTGCTGTTTTTTGAGACAGGGATTCTCTGTGTGGATCTGACTATCCTGGAACTTGCTTTGTAGATCAGGCTGACCTCAGACTCACAGAGATTTACCTGCCTCTTTCTCACGAGTTGTGGGATTAAAGACATGTGCCATGACTGCCCAGCCACACCCTGTGTTTTAAGGAGATTCCTCCAAAATGGAAGGATTTAATTGAAGAGGAAGATGATACACAATAATTACTCATGGGCATAAACTCCAAGGACTTGCCTTCTTATCAGTGAGTACTTGCCCATCATGTTCAATGATGTGTTATTGGCCATATCTACGAAATGGAATCAACCAACCTATATGTCCACAAACTAAAACATGAGTAAATAAAACCATGATTCTTTTTTTTTAAATTTATTTATTTATTTAAGATTTCTGTCTCTTCCCCACCGCAGCCTCCCATTTCCCTCCCCCTCCCCAGAAACCATGATTCTTATCTCCATAAACTGGCATATTATTAAGGTGTAAATAAAAATGAAAGTGTGAAATATAGTTGTACATATAGGTAACAGGAAATGATGACGAGTTCAGATACCTAGGCCACAAAAGTCAAACATCACATGTTCTCTCGCATATGCATCTAAGCTACAAACTTTGTTTTGTGTGTTTTAGTAAGACTACATGTAGAAGCTAGGATTCTAGAAAGGGACCATTAGTGGAGAGTTGCAGGAAGAGGGGTTAGAGAGTAGAATATAGGTGATAGGAGATTCAAAAGTGGGTGTCCTGGTAGCTGAATGTAGTAGAGTAGTAGGGAAGAGAGAGGAATCCTGAAAGGTCAACCAAACGATATGACCACAAAGAAGCTACATAGGAGCCTATCATTTTGAACCCAAGTGGCATGACTCTTGTATGAAGATTCTGAAGATGAATAAAACCTAAGAATTTATCACAGTGTTTTCTGTTTTCTTCCTTTCTTTCTTTCTTTTTTTTTTTTTTTTTTTGGTTTTTCAAGACAGGGTTTCTCTGTAGCTTTGGAGTCACAGTGTTTTCTTTAATGTTGAATTTGCTTTTATCTCTGAAATTTCAGCACTGTAAAGGATTTGTCAATTCAATACATTTGGAGAGTTGTAAATTCCAATGGACAGAAAGACATGGGGAATATATATTCTATACCTTTATATGGTTTCTCAGAAGTATGAATTTTGAAGTGTATAAAACAATTAGAGTGAAAACTGAAGATGTTGCCATACTTTTATATTACTTTCTTACAGTTTTTCTCTGTTCCCCATCCTTCCTCTCCCCTCCCCTTCTATTCTCTCCTATTGTCCCTAAGCTCCCAATTTACTCATAAGATTTTGGCATTTTCTGCTTTCTATGTACATTAGATCCATGTATGCCTCTCTTAGGGTCCTCTTTGTTGTCTAGGTTCTCTGGAATTGTGAATTTCTTTTCTCTCTCTCTCTCTCTCTCTCTCACTCTTTTTTTTTTTGCTTCACGTCTAAAAGTCACTTATGAGTGAGTACATATGATATTTGTCTTGCTTGGTTTGGGTCACCTCAATATGATGTTTTCTAGATCTATCCATTTGCCTTCAAATTTCAAGATGTCTTCTTTTTTTTGCTGTGTAGTACTCCATTGTGTAAAGGTACCACATTTTGCAAGCTGAGGGGCATTTAGGTTGTTTCCAGGTTCTGGCTGTGACAAATGTGACAAACAATGCTGCTATAAACATAGTTGAGTACATATCTTTGTGGTATGATTGAGCATATTGCTGGGTCTTGAGGTAGGCTGTTTCCTAATTTTCTGAGAAATTGCCATACTGAAATCCAAAGGGGCTATACCAGTTTACACTCCCACTAGCAATGGAGGAGTGTTCCCTTTACCCCACATCTTCAGCATATGCTGTCATCCGTGTTTTTTATCTTGGCCATTCTTACAGGTGTTTTGATTCGCATTTCTCTGATGGCTAAGGATGTTGAACATTTCCTTAAGTGTCTTCCAACCATTTTAGATTCCTCTGTTGAGAGTTCTCTGTTCAAGTCTGTACTGCATTTTTAAAAATTGGATTATTTGTTCTTTTGATGACTAGTTTCTTGAGTCTTTGTATATTTTGGAGATCAGTCCTCTGTCCAATGTGGGGTGTATAAAGATCTTTTCCCATTCTGTAGGCTACTGTTTTGTTTTGTTGACCATGTCCTTTGCTTTACCAAAGCGTCTTTGTTTCAGGAGGTTCCATTTATTGATCATTTCTCTCAGTGTCTGTGCTACTGTGGTTATATTTAGGAAGTGGTCTCCTGTGCTAACACATTCAAGTGTACTTTCCACTTTCTGTTCTATGATGTTCAGTGTGATTGGTTTTATATTGTGGTCTTTAATCCATTTGGACTTGAGTTTTGTGCATAGGGATAGATATGGAACCATTTTCACTCTTGTACATGTTGATATCCAGTTATGTCAGCACCATTTGTTGAAGATGCTTTTTTTTTTCCATCTTATATTTTCTGCTTCTTTCAAAAAAAAATCAGGTGTTCATAGGTGTGTTGATTGATATCCAGGTCTTCAATTCAGTTCCATTGGTCCTCCTGTCTGTTTTTATGCCAATACCAGGCTGTTTTCAGTAGTATAGCTCTGTAGTAGAGTTTGAAGTCGGGGACTGTGATGCCTCCAGAAGTTCCTTCATCGTACAAGATTGTTTTAGCTATCCTGCATTTTTTGTTTTTCCATATGAAGTTCAGTGCTGTTCTTTTAAGGTCTGTGAAGAATTTTGCTGGGATTTTGATGGGCATCGCTATTTTTGTTTTTGACAAAGAGTTTATGTACTCCTGGCTGTCCTGGATCTTAGTATGTAGATGATGATGTCCTCCTACTCACAGAGATCTTTTTGCCTCTGCATCCTGAGCGATGGGAATAAAGGAGTATACCAGCATGCCTGGCATTATTATGAATTTTTGGATACTGAATATAAATGTATATAAACACACACACACACACACACATTTTTTAACCAGGGCTCAAGACATGGCTTAGTGTGTAAGAGCAGTGGTCAATCTTTCAGAGGACAAGTGTTCACTTCCCAGCACATGCACAACAGTTCACAATGATTTGTAACTCCAGCTTCAGGGGCTCTCATGACTCCTCTGTCCTCTGTCTTCATCAGGCATATGTTTAGTACAGATGTACTTTCAGGAAAAGCATTCATACACATTAAAAGAAAAAGAGAAGCTTTTCCCACTGCTACATTTGAAGAATTTTATTTTAACATAAACTTGAGGATATTTTTTAATACTTAAACCTTCATTAAAAACATTCACAGGGTAAAAGTAAGCGACCTCAGAGGGAGCAGGTCTGAGCCAGAGGATGCTCAGTCATACCACAAGGACATGTGCTCAGCTATGTTCATAGCAGCATTATTTGTAATAGCCAGAAACTGGGAACAACTGAAATGCCCCCTTGACCAAAGAATGGATAAAGGAAATGTGGTAACCTTTACAAAATGGAGTACTATACGCAGAAAAAAATGACATCTTGAAATTTGCAAGCAAATGGGTGGATCTAGAAAACCCCATATTGAGTGAGGTAACCAAGATCCAGAAAGACAAATATAATATGTATTCACTCATAAGTAGCTTTTAGACATACAGCAAAGAAAAAGCAGCCTACATATCACAACCATAGAGAAACTGTACAACAAAAAGGACCCTAAAAAAGACATACATGGATCTAATGTACATGTAAAGTGGAAAAAGACAAGATCTCCTGAGTAAATTGGGAGCATGGGGATCACAGGAGATGGTAGAATGAGAGGGAGAGGTAGGGAAGGGAGTGGAGAAAAATATAAAGCTCAATAAAAACAATAAAAATATTTATTTTATATTATAAAAAAGAATCAGTAAAAGTCAAAAAAAAAGAAAAGAAAAAAATGCCATTCAAGGGGAGAAGAAGGGAAATAAGAGAATAATTCTTGGTGCATATAATCACAATACAGACAGACAGATACTGGCAGGCAGTCAGGCAGATAGATAAAACTGTCAAAAAATCATCTTCTTGAAAAAGTATGTCATACAGTTCAGGCTGGCTGAGAACTTATTACATAGCTAAGGCTGTCCTTGAACTCCTGATCCTCCTGCTTCTACCTTCCAAGTGCTACGATTATGTACCTGTATATACTACCATGCTAGGCTAAAGAATTATTTTATTATGAAAAAATGATTGATGTTAACTTTATACTAACACTGTCTACATTCAAATGGAATGGGATCGTGTGGTACATATTCTATGAAGACGAAAGATATTATTATGAAAAAGGTACATTATAGAAAATAAACTTCCAATTTCTGTAGTATAAGACTAAAAATAAGAAAAAAGACTTTCACAATTTTCTTATCTTCATGTTTCTAATTTTTATTCTGTTGTGATTTTTAAGTAAAAATACCAGAAAATGTTAGGTCACATTATTTACAATGGTGTGTTTTTCTCCAGTATGAATTTCCAGTATGAATTTTCTAATGTCTCCTAAGATTCAAATTCTGTTTAAAGAATATATCAGTTTTTGGATTTGTGTGGTTTTTCTCCATTATGGATTTTCTGATGTCTCCTTAAACCAGAAGAGTGAGAAAAAGACTTGTGACATTCCTGACAACTATAAGGTCTCTCTCCAGTATGAACTCTCTGATGTGTTCTAAGGTGTGAGTCCTGGGTAAAGGATTTCTCACATTCCAGACATTTGTATGGTTTCTCCCCAGTGTGAACACTCTGATGTCTTCTAAGATTTGAGCAACTGGTAAAGGACTTGTCACATTCCTTACAACTGTAAGGTCTCTCTCCAGTATGAACTCTCTCATGTCTTCTAAGACTTGCAATATGGATATAGGATATGCCACAGTCTTTGCATTTGTGAAGTTTCTCTCCAGTATGAATTTTTTGATGTGCTCGAAGATATGAGCAGCTAGTATAAGACTTATCACATTCCTTACATCTGTAAAGTTTCTCTCCAGTGTGAACACTCTGATGTCTTCTAAGATCTGAATGTTTGGTAAAGGACTTGTCACATTCCATACATTTGTAAGGTTTCTCCCCAGTATGAATTTTCTGATGTGTCCTAAGAGTTGAGTTCAAAGTAAAGGACTTGTCGCACACCTCACATTTGTAAGGCCTTTCACCAGCATGGATTCTGTAATGCCTCTTAAGGTGTGATAATTCAAAAAAGGACTTACCACAGTCTTTGCATTTGTGAAACTCTAGAGAATGAGTTTTCCTATGCCTACTCAGTGATGAATTGTGGGGAAAGGATCTGTCGCAGTCATTGCATTTGTAAAGCTTCTCTCCAGTGTGGAGTCTGTAATGGCTTTTAAAATGTGAAAACTGATGAAAGACCTTGCCACATTCTTGACAACTATAGTGTCTCCCAGCAGTATGCATTTTCTGATGTCTCCTGAAATTGGAATAGTGAGCAAAGGATCTGTCACATTCCTTGCATTTGTAAGGTTTCTCTCCAGTATGCCTTTTCTGATGGCTATTAAATGCTGATAATTGAGGAAATGACTTTCCACATTCTTTGCATTTGTAAGGTTTCTCCCCAGTATGTAGTCTTTGATGTGTTTTAAGACTTGACCACTGGGTGAAGGACTTTTCACAAACATTGCACTTGTAGGGTTTAATTCCAGTATGAATTCTCTCGTGTACTGTGAGGCATGAGGCAGTACTGAAGCATTTCCTGCATTTTGCACATTGGTGTGGTGTCTCTCCAATGTAGATTGGTTGTTGCAAAAGACTGTATGCAGAGCTGAAATGATCATCATATTCTTCCTGCCTGTTGTCTTTCTTTGCAGTGAAGAGTCTCTGATCTTGAGTAATGCTGGAACATGAATTTAAAGATTTCTCACAGTCTCTAGATTTGCGAGGTTCTTCACCGTAGTGGCCATGCTTTCATGTCTATCTATGTTTGATGAGTCAGTAGAGGCATCTCTGTGATTACTGCATCTGCTGTTATTAGAGTTTTGTGTAGTTTCACTTATATTTTTAAGTGCACATGTAGAGGGGTCATGAAGGACTTTGCTAAGCTCATTAGACTGACATGACTTCTTTTCTGTATTCATGTGTTTACGAGCAGGATCACATTTGCAATATTTCTCTGAAAATGAGCACAATTCAGATTAATAGGATTTGTTCCAAGATTAGACATTTGATAAATAATTGTTCCCCTAAATTCTCTCTTAAAGTATGTCAACCTGAAACTATTTAGACTAGAATTCCCAGTACTCAACATTTTTCATCCACTGTAATTGTATGGATTCTCAGAAAAATAGCATGAAAGCCTTCAAAGTCAGTGATATATAACAGATATCTCATCTCTATTAGAAATAACTGGGAAAAAAGATGGAAAAAATAATTGAGGTTCATTAATTAGTTTTGGGGTAGAGCTCACTGAGTGATTATATTTAGAATACATGTTTCTAGCTTTAAATATTTCTTTTCAGAAATTGATAAAGAGGAGTTTTAATCCAAGGTTCATGGTGTTTATACTTACTAAGTGATAGGCAATAAAGAGTACTGTTGAGAACACCCAATTCCTTCAAGTTTATAGTCTTAATCAAAAGCAGTACAGGATTTATTTTTCTCTCTAGAAAAACACCTTAGATTCCTCAAAAGTAGTGGATGCAAAGGTAGTACTCTGGCAGACATCAGAGACTCTAGTTGTTTGAGGCAGGGTTGTCATGGACAACTACTGCTTATATCTACACCTCACTGTCTGAGCTCCACAAACTTCTGTTTCTTTTGCTTTTGTAACCGACTCCTGTGATTATTTTCCAGAATTATGTCTGTGTATTCTTCACTGACAGAAAATTAAGCATGTAATATGAAGATATGAATACAAGGAAGGCAATTAAAGAATAATCCTATTTCCTGCATTCAACATTAGACTTAGGATTTTGTAAAGTTATTTCAATCTGATTTCAACATAGTCAAATAAAATCACATTTCATACTAGTATTTAATCACCATAACTCAGGTATAATGAGATTCAACATATTCTAACAGTAATGAAAGCAAGATGCATCCTGGGGCCAAGACTGTATAATAAGTTAAATGCTCAAGAATCATTTTAGGAATTGAATATCACAAAACATTCTCAGCTCTTGCTTTTTATTTCTCTTGAAATCTTCACTGCTCTGTTACTCAATTACTAGCCCACCCTAGTTGTAGCTATTCTTTCTCATCTCCACATTCCAGGGAAATCTTATTCTCTCTGGGCAGGTGACTAGGCCTACCTTGCAAACAATATCCACATGTTCTTTGAGGTACTCCCTGACATATGCTAGAACTTTTAAAAAATAATACAGAAGTCTAACACAATACATGCTCAGTACATAAAAATACAAAGCAGAAGAATTTAAGCAAGATTTCTCAATTGATATTTCTTGTCAAAATCTTCAGGATTTTTAATATTTCCAAATATTTCCAGTTTGTATATCATGAATTTTTTCTAACCACTAAACCATGTCAACTGCAATAATGGGCATGGAACATTAACATATAAGCGGATGGGATAGAGCGATGACTTAGAGGTTAAGAGCACTAACTGTTCTTCCAGAGGTCCTGAGTTCAATTCTCAGCAACCACATGGTGCTCACAATCATCTATAATGAGATTTCATGCATTCTTCTGGCATTCAGATGGAACATTATATAAGTAATAAATAAATAAATAAATAAATACATACATACATACATAAATCTCTTTTTAAAAAGAAAACTTGAGTGGAAATACTATGTGCTCCTGCACTTATAGATGAATCTTGGAACCAAAATGAAGAGTATATGACACCTCTGAAATGGAAAATGGACAAAGAAACTTAAATAGCATGTTCTTTCCCACTACTAAACTTTGCCTTGTCTCCTGGTGTTTCAAGGACAGCGTTACAGATTTTACATCCTATGAAGCCAGAACAAACAAAAAATGGGTTACGAATTCTACAAGCAAAATGTTCTTACCCACAGAGACCAGGTTGTTATAATTTTCCAACATTACATCAATATACAAAGCTCTCTGGGCAGAGTCCAGGTACTCCCACTCCTCCTGGGGGAAGTCCACAGCTACATCCCCAAATGTCAACAGACTCTGAAACAAAAAAGTATGATTTGACCATGTGCTACCTGGAAGTGCTTTCCTGGTTATAAGGAGATGGAACGTAGGTAAACCAAGATAATTACTCAAAAAAGATGATTTCCAATACAGTCACATTCTATCATGAATGTTCTAACACTGTGAAAACAGGATGATAAAATAGTCTTATAAGCAGTATACAGGAAACAAGACACATATTTAAGGCATGGACATGATTTTCTATTTGTTATGGTAGTTGTGCTTATGTTGCATATGATCACAGCAGACATGCCTCAGAAGTAAAATTCATGAGGAGGTAATGTGCCTTAAGTGCTGTACTTGTAGATCACGGTAAAATACCGACAACAATCAATCCTGGGTATACTTGGGCCTCACATGACTTTATTCTAACAGGCTCAGTTGGGTGGGACAAATGTCTATATTCTGTCAATTATATTTAATGCTGATTGGCCAGTAGCCAGACAGGAAGTATTGGTGGGACAACTAGACAGGAATCGACAAGAACAGGAAAATTCTGGGAAGAAGGAAGCCCATTTCTCTGCAGTCCTGACCAGCCACAGAAGAAGCAAGATGTGACTGCCTCGCTGAAAAAGGTACTGAGCCATGTGGCTAACATAGATAAGAATAATGGGCTAATATAAGTTATAAGAGTTAATAAGAAACCTGAGACACTAGGCCATTCAGTTTATAACTAATGTAGACCTCTGTGTGATTTCTTTGGGACTTAACGATTGCAGGAACTGGGCAGGTCAGAAAACTTCAGACAACAAAACTCTAGGTATAATGCCACACCATTAAATAGTAAAAGTGTAGGTATGGAAGGCAGAATATTTGACTGATTTATACACAGAGAGTTTTGTTTTTTTCCACAGTAGGAAGGATTGGGACAGCTTTATATCTGTCAATTTTAACAGTAACTTATAAGTGTCCTATGGAACTAATTTTATGAGAATATAATAGAAAAATCTACATCATCAATATTTGATATAATCCAAAATTTCCCTGAAATATGCATAATCCAACAGAGACAATTTCAGAGGTTTAGAAGCATATTTCACTTCACTCCCAAAGAGTAATAAAAATTGAGAGAAGTCCAAAAACACATCAAAATATGTTTATGGTATAGTTAAGAGAATCTACACCAGTGACACTTTTGATAATGCCCATAGCAAGAATCTATCAAAAATTAAATTAATTAAATAATGAGGAAATAAAACTGCCAATCAACAAATGGGCAAATGAAGTAAATAGATACTTTTCAAGTGGAGAAAACTCAAATGGCCAATTGTGGTAATGTTCTGTTTGTGCTCTTTTTACCATATAAACAGGGTTAAAATTTAAAAACTTATTTGAAAAAGTTCTCTGAATTAATTCTTTTTTTTAAAGGTTTTTTTTTTTTTTTTTTTTTTTTTTAGATTGATTGATTGATTGATTGCGTATACAACATTCCTTCCACGTATGCTTGCACGCCAGAAGAGGGCACCAGATCTCATTCTAGATGGCTGTGAGCCACCATGTGGTTGCTGGGAATTGAACTCAGGACCTCTGGAAGAGCAGTCAGTGCTCTTAACCTCTGAGCCACCTCTCCAGCCCTCTGAATTAATTCTTAAAGGAACACTGAGACCTCATCAATTAGCAGGAATAGACCCAGCAGAAATTGTAGTACCTTTTACAAATGATGAAATTGACAAACAAATTATGGGCAGAAAATGAACCTTGAGAAAGAGTTTGCTGTAATTTTGGGGAGAGATTAACAACAAATATCCCAAAAGCAAAAGAATAAAATTTATACAAAGGACTAACAGGATCCTTCCTCCCATTGTACAGGGAACCCCAATATTTGGAGCCCCTACATTCTATACTTATGCAAATAAATTAGGAAAGGCATGCTATAAATCAGAAAATTTAAGTAAATTGGCTCAAAACCCTTGTGACTCTGTCCAAAAGTCAGAATTATATAATATTCTCATAATATTAATGGATTTTAAGGAATCTCTTAACATAGTTACTGATCTGCAATACATAGAAAGAGTTGTATTGCACATTGGAAACTGCTGAATTATGGCAGATGATACAGAATTGACTTTATTCAGTTACAAGAAATTATCAGGAATAGGAATCATTCCATATACACAGCACACAAACAATCCCATATGGGTCTGCCAGGCCCTCTAGCACAATGAAGTGAAGAATTATAATTCTATCAAAGGTTTTGGGGGGAATTTGGTGGTGGATAAGTAAATAAAAACTATATTGGATTGTGAAAATATAAAATCCCACATGAGGCTTCAGAGCTTCTGTTCCCTCTGATGACTGTAACTATATAAAAGAACACTGAGTTATACAGTCTTTGGGTCTGTTTAATTTAAGTGTATGATTTTTGTTATTTGTCTCTTTACAGAATTGTTCATAATAAAACTTTAAAAAATTATCAGGAGCAGAAAATTAAAAGCTTTCAATGTACCAAAGTATAAGAATATTAGATAAAAAATAGAAAGGACCACTAACCTGTGACATGTTTACTGGAGAATCAGCCATTCTTATTGTTCCTCTTCCTTGAGTTTCTCTTTCAGAAACAATGAATAGAGGGCTTGCTTCCCTTTCAAGTCAAGGAGTCAAAAAGGAAAAGATAAAATTAATACTAAAAGCTGTTAAAGAACAATATAAAAACATATGAAAATGTGCAAGCAACAGAATTCTACCAGATGTCAGGTCAGTGATCCGAAAGACAGGAGAGCATGGAAAGACATTTGAAGTTTGAAGCTTAAAAAAAAAAACACCACCAAGCATCTTGCTGCACAAAGAAAACTACTCTCTTAAAGTTGTTGGAGACATAAGTGCATTTTAAGACACTCACCAATCAACACAATTAATTTTATTAAAGGGGCACTGTAGATAATAAATTAGAGGCAAAACATACACAGGACATTCAGAAGAATTATCCATGAAAAAAGGGGAAATAAAATTTTCATGCTAAGAATAAATAGATATAGAAGAACTGGAAAAAAAAATCAATGAGCAAGACAGCACACTACTACTTCTCAAAAAGAAGGAAGAAAAATACTACCTGCCAGTAATCCAACCTGCAATAGCATAAAAACAAAGCTGTAGTAAATAAAAATGCCATGAACAACAATAACAACAACAACTAAAACAAGCCACACTGAAAAATCAAAACAGAGAATCCTCAATTAAATAAACATACCCTCAAGATAAATAAATTCAGCACATGACCCAGTTTCATTCCTTGGTGTATGCTCAAAGGACTCGATATCCTACTCCATAAATACGTGCTCAGCCATGTTCATTGCTGCTCTACTCACAATAATTACAAAATGTAAACAACATAAGTGTCCTTCCACTCGCAAATGGATAGTGAAAGTATGGTAATATACACTATGGAATATGATTCAGCTGTGAAGAAATTTAAAATGATGACCTTCGCAGGTAACAGACCCAGAAACACAGACAATGCATGTTTTCTCTCATAGGATATTCCTAGCTCCAAATTTTCAGATGGGAGTACACAACCTGAGTGAATGCAGAAACCTGAAAGTAAAAGGAGACCATTGTAGGGGAATAGTACAGACAGAGTAACAGGGAACAAATAATATAAAGGGGGAAATGGGAAAAGAGGCTGAGGATTTAATTATGGAGTAGGGACAGGAAACAGCATGTCTAAAACATCATAAGGAAACCATCTATTCCTTGACTATTATCTATCCAGCAGAAACAAACCCTAAAATACATATACATAGAGCATAAATGAAAATTTCCCAACAGCGCTCATGATTCTCCTCACAAGAGGCATAGATTTTCTAACATAGGCCAACACCAGGTCAAAGAAGCCTGTTTTGAAGTTGTTGGTCACATTTTTCAAAGAGACTTCCAAAAGTTAACAAGTATAGCTTTTGCCCATGGTTGACTCCTAGAGGCAGAAGTTTAGTGCCTAGTGTTGAAGAAGCCACACACTTCAGAAACAAATCCTAAAGGACTTGAGATAGAACTGACATTAAAGTTTTCTGCCTGGGGACAAGCTTTCATGGTACCAGAAGGCAACATGCAACTTACCACAGGAGATAGCCAACCAGATGTCCTACCCATCTGTGACTCCTATGACCCACAACAATGATCTGCAGTGCACGATAGCCCTAAGTGTGCAAGAGTGACACACATACCTTGGTGGTGACCAACAGCTTCTAATTGGATTAAGACCCTTTCAACAAGAGGGAAACCATGCCTGGTACAGGAAACCTGGCCAGTTTCCCCAGGGATAGTAGAGGCATGGATCTTAGAGAAACTACAATCAGTACTTTACTAAATCAGCCTAAGTCCTGACTGCATTCTAAATATTTATCCTAATTGCTAACAGACAATAGGAGACAGCATGGATAGGAGTTTAGCAGGCTGTAAATGTACTTCCTGATTTTTCTCAAAATTTTGTTGGCATTATTTTCAGGAATGGATACAAAAACACTGAAATGTAGAGAATGTGCTATAATGCCAAACCTCAAAAATTCTTAAAATAATAAATAAACCTAAAGGTTTAATTTTCATCATTTTTATAAGGTATTAAAATCAAAGAAATGCAAATGATTTAATGTTATAAAAACACGACCAGAGATGAGTGAATAAAGACAGCATCATTCACAAACATAGTCAAATAAAAATTTATTTGACTCCATTATCAATCATTCTGTAGAGAGTCTTCTCATGCCAACATTAGGACAACTGAAGAGATTTTCTCAGTGGAAGTGTCCAGAATTATTTCTAGTAAAACAGGAAGTGGCAAGACTGATTTCCTGTCCCACTTCCACGTTCACTTAATCCCCCTTCCTCTCCTTCACCAATCCCTCCACCATACCTGCATCCTTAGCTGCTGTCTCCTCTCCTTCCAGGCCCTTTGTTCTGCTGCACAGGTGAGCAGGTCTGGGTGATCGGTGAGCCCTGCACATGAGAAAGAGATTGTTCAGGAAGTATTTGTATTTGTCACACAGTACTGTGCCCAGTAGATGAAGAGAAAACTAAATACAGAATTACACAAGTGACTCCCCAATTGTTCTGCAGTGTCAGAATACTGAAAATATTTGGAAAGCACATTTAGTTGGAATCTCTTGAATCCCACTTCTAATCACAACTCAGTAAAAACTTAAGAAATGGAACCGAGTGATTGGGAAGAAAACATGCACTAGTGAGGTCCTGAATTGATCATGAACCAATAACAATGAAATCTTACACCTGTCAAAGGGACGTACAGGAAGACGAGGGAACATGTAAGCAGAGGCTGCTTGTTCATTTCCTGGCCACCCAGACCCAAATAACCACACAGAAACTTTATTAATTACAGCACTGCTTGTGCTTCTTATTAACTAACTCTTACATCTTAAATTAACCCATTTCTATTAACTTGTGTATCGCCATGAGGCTGTGGCTTATCAGTAAGGTTCTGGCTCAGGCATCTGTCTCCTTTGGCAGCTACATGGCATCTTTCTGACTCTGCCTACTCTTTCTCTCTATATTTCTGTTTGGATTTTCCGCCTGGCTTTATTCTGCCTTGCCATAGGCTGAAGCAGCATCTTTATTAACCAATGATAATAAAAATTAGTCACAGCATACAGAGGATAATCCCACATCAAGAACATTTCATGAAATTTTTCTTTTATCCTCTGAGGATTTCATGTTATTCTGTGGGATGTGAGACTCATTCACACAAAGCTCACACACTTCCAGATTAATTTGTCAAGAAATCCTGAGGAGGAGCAAGGAAGGCTGCAAACAAACTATTCTCAGCTACAGAAACCAGACTGCTGCAATTCTGCAACACCCAGTCCGTCCTAGTATACTCCTCCTGGGAGAAGTCCACAGTCACACCACTGGCTGTCAACAGACCACAAAAGAAAAAACAACAGTCTGAATTGCCCTGTTAGTGCAAATATTTAATCCTAGCATTTGGGAAAAACAGGTAAAACTCTGTTTTCCAGTTGAGTCTGGTCTACATGATAAGTTTAGGCTAGACAGAGCAACACTGAGTTCAGGTCTCAACACATCAAACACAAGAACCAAAAAAACAGTTTGGGCATTTGTCCATGAACAGAGTGCTTTACTCGGAACCAAAGAAACAAGACTCTTGAGCAGACATTTTTCTGATATAAATGCGTTATCAGAATTATTCAAAGGATGCTTTCTAATATTATTCTATAATATAATGTATTTATATTTCTTTTCCCTTTTCTGTTTTCCCCGGACACAGGTTTTTTCCTATGTAGTGCTGGCTGCCCTTGAAGTCGCTATGTACCCCTTCCCAGCCTCCAACTGACTGCGATTCACCTGCCTCTGCTTACTTAGTGTTGGGATTAAAAGCCTGTGCCACAAGGCCAGGCAGACACTTTTGAGAATACTATATCAACATCCCAGTGTGCATATGTCTCAGATGGAAAATTAATGGTAGACAAAAGCTTACTTTTACAAATTAATGTTTACAAGGATACTGTGGAACTTGCAAAAGAAATATATATACTTTCAGACTCAATGAAATTTGCAGGTGTTCCTTTAATGACTGTTATGTAAAACTCTCAGGGACTCCAAGTCTTCAGGTAAGAGTGCCAGTACTTTCTTGAATAGGTAAGTGATATAACACGGGTTTGTATGCATGATGGTAAACTTCAACAGCTTTGTGGTTTCCACCATATCAAAGAGAATCGTGCTTCCAAATCTCAACAGATAAATTCAAATATTCCATTGGATTATTTTTACAAGAATATTTTGCGATCAGAAGACCAATTGAAAAATTGCAGGTTTATTCTATATGATCTAAAATACACCAAGGGAAGGAAACATTCACAGCAGAATCTCAGAGCCGGCTTTCTTATCAACAGCAGAGAAAATGATTGCATCCCTGGTCCTATCCCTGCTGTGTCCCAGCCCCGCAGCTCCTCTGACCTGGGAGGTTCCAGGGCCTCAGGGCGGCGGTTCCCGCCACTGCGCTGCTGACTTTCCCAGGCCGCCCCGCGGCGACTACAGCTCCAGGGAGTTTTCGTGTTGCCTCGTCACCGCGCCGTATCCTCCGCACCCAGGTCACGGAGGAACGATAGGGAATGGGCTTTTGGCACTGCTGTCACTGCTTTCCAACTTCGCCGGGCTCATATTATGTCCCAGCTTCCGTTTACGTCACTGCTCCAGCCCCTCCCAACCTCCAGAATTCCCCTGCGTCCAACCAATGGGACACATCCTCGCTACTGCCCTTTTCCGTGTGGGTGTCCCGCCCAATCTTGACTGGTCAGTCCTCGTACACCTCAGGCTGTTTTCCACACAGCTCCAGCTGTTAGGCTGCCCAGGACCCTCCCTCCACTGTTTCCCCACATGCTTGCTGCCAGCCATGACCAGAACTGGATCTAGGAGGAGGCTGCATCCCGGTGTCTGACCCCCACAGTGATAAAACCCTTCAGATAAAAGATGATTACCTCGCCCTGATTACCAGCTGCCTGGGCTACATACATACTTCCACCAAACGATGACACACTAAATTCTGACACGCAAACACAAACATGAGAAGCCAAAACCATATACTACAATTGTTCCTTGGGGAACAATCAGGAATTTGGATTTTGAAAAGAAATAGGTGTCTCCAAAGTCCGTGCTAAGCCCAGTGCTGAGTTCATCCCACGCTATAGGGCTCTCACCACTAGATGGTGGTCTTGTCGGTCGTTTTAATAGCTCATGAACAAGCCTTGTTAAAGGTGCTCTGAGATAAAATATACATTTTTTTTTTCTCTGTAGCTTTGGAGCCTGTCTGTCCTGGAAACTAGCTCTTGTTTCCAGGCTGGCCTTGAACAGAGATCCACCTGCCTCTGCCTCCCGAATGCAGGGATTAAAGGGATGCATGCACCACCATAGCCCAGTTTAGAATTTTTTTTTTTTTATTGCACTGGTGAATGCAGAGACTCTTGCTGTCCCAAATGCAGAAAATAAGTAAGATATGTGTTCCCAGCCCTGAAAAGTCAGCTACACCATCGCTTTTATGGCTCTCAGAACATTGAAAAAGAGGAGGAGCAAAGGTAGTAAGAAGGTAAAGAGGAAGAAGGGCTAAAATATGCCATTCTCAAGACAACATACAGCTGTTGTAATCACTAAGCAACAGCAACTGTACTTACCTGTACTGATCTCACACTAACCACAGTCAGTCTAGGAAAGGGAAAGGCTCGCAGGGCCCACTCTTTTCGTCTCAAATGTTGGCCATGGATGGATTGGAGGAAGAGAATCACTCACTGTCTTTAGGTGTAGACCTCTGCTGAATTCTCCAGGCGCCAGCACATAGGTTCAAACCCACAGACTCACATATGGCCGTGGTTAATCTCAGTGTGCCCCAAGAAAAATAAATGGAGATGAACAATTCGTTAGAAATGTAGACTAGAATAGTAGAGAGGCAGGAATGTGTGTGTGTGTGAGAGAGAGAGAGGGGGGGGGGAACTAATTATAGAAATGTTTATATTAGTGCAACAGTCTGTAATTTATTTTTGGATATATCAGGACCTGGTTTATTATCAGGTAACACTAAGATACAGGAAGTCTTCCTTTTTATTTCACGTATTTATGTAGTTTTGCTGTTCTTCTTTGAAGTTCTAATAGAATCCTGTCAGTCTGGTCGTGGTGTTGTTTGTGGGCTATTTTATTAGTGCTTCAGTCTCATTGCTACTTGTGTTTACATATTTATTTCATGTTATTTAAATTTCATAGGTTATGTGGATCTGGAAACATATATTTCAATTACAGTTTCTAATTCAGTGGGATAGACATCTTTAATAACAATAGAAATAATATTCATATGTTTACTCGTGCTTATCAAGTAGGCTGTCATGACATGTTAATAAAAAATTATGTGTACTTTACAAGATTATACAATGTACAAGGAGGGCTCGCTTGTTTGTCCCAGCTGCCCAGAACTAAAATAACCAAACAGAAATTGTATTAATTAAATCACTGCTTGGTCCATTAGCTCTAACTTCTTATTGGCTATCTCTTACATCTTAATTTAACCCATTTCTATTAATATGTGTATCACCACAAGGTTGTGGCCTACCAGCAAAGTTCCAGCATGTCTGACTCTGGCGGGGGCTCCATAGCATCTCTCTGACTCTGCCTCCTTTCTCCCAGCATGCCATTTAGTTCCCCGCTCCCAGCTCTGTTCCCCTACAGCTCTGCTATAGGCGCAAAGCAGTTCCTTTATTAACCAATGAAAACAACACATAGACAGAAGGACTTCCTACACCAATATAAGACTTTAATCCCTGCACAGAGGAGACAGGGGCAAAGGAAATTATGAGATCACAACCAGCCTGGTCTATATAGTGAATCTAGGACAACAGGTAATAAAATGTGAATCCTTGACCCAAACAAAGAAAACTCCTCCCTGAAGAATAGCTTTCATGGTACCAGAAGCGCCATTCAAGAATCCAAAAGTGGAAGCCAATGAATAGCCTTATCCAGCTAGGATGCCCATTATCACTATGCCAGTGATCATCATGGTACAAAAACCCTGAGTGTAGTAGTGGCAAGCATACCTTTGAGGTAACCAACAGCTCTCTAGTTGGACTTAAGAAATTCTTAACAAAAAAGAAACTGACAGTTACTGGAAACCCGGCTAACTACTCAGTGTCGGTGAAGTCATGAATCTTGGTGGAGAACCAACAACCACTACTTTACTAACCACCATAATCTCTAACAAAAATGGAAACATTTTACTTATACTCACAGATAAGGGTGGTCTTCACCTGTCATCAAGGGAATTTCTCTTTGCAAAAGAGAAAGAGAGAGAGAGAGTACTACAAATAAATCACAGCTAACCAAAATGCAGAGCTATGGATGCCAGGCCCAATGGATACATATCGAAAACACTCCTGAATATAAAGTCCAAGAAAGATTTGTGAAGAAACAGGGAGGTATAAAGGTTGTAAGAGCCAGAGAATCAGGGACTTTGCCATAAGACTGTGTTTCCTTGTATATTAGTCAGTATATACAAGTACTAGAGCAACAGAGCTCTCTCTCATCTATCTATCTATCTATCTATCTATCTATCTATCTATCTATCTATCTATCTATCAATCTATCCATCTATCTATCTATCATCTATCTATCTATATATCTATCTATCTACATATTAGGTGTGTGTGTGTGTGTGTGACATATATGAATGGCTTACAGCCTGCTATCCAGCTATTCCATCAATGTGAACAGAAAGTCCAGGAACCTACTAATCAGTCCACAAGGCTGGTTGCCACAGCTGGTCTTCAGTATATGCTGGAATAACAAAGAGGGAGTAAACTCCAATGCCAGTGAAGGAATAAATGTTCTAAAAAGGCTAGGGCAAGGAGACAAGGAGCAAAAGCATCATTCTTCTATGTCATTATATAGACTCCCAGCAGAAAGTGTTTCCCAGATTAAAGTTGTGTCTTCCAGCCACATGATCCTTTCCCAAGATGTGTGTGTGTTTCTACTCAAGATATTGTGAGCCTATTTCCACCTTGTCTTAAAGTCAGAGAGTTTGGAGGTTTCTCAAAATGGTTGACAAGTGTAGCTACAGGTCCTGACACAGGATGTGGTTACTTGGTTCTCTTGACATTAAGATGGCTCATACAAGTAGATCCATTCCATCCTGATAGATGGTCAAGATACACAAGCGTACTTCTGCTCTTTTTTTTTGTGCTTAACTAAGTTTATAGCAGCATTGTTTGTCTTAGATAGAACCATTCAGTCCCAAAGAAACACACACACACACACACACACACACACACACACACACACATATATATATATATATATATATATATATACATATCTGCTCTTTCTTTTATAATAGGAAGTTAGCTGGGGAGTGGCTGCCTTCAGAATCTTGATCTAGTGTGACTTCACTGCCTAAACGACAGAATGCTAATGACTTGATGCCTCAAAGTGTTAAAGCAATTAACTGTTCGAGTTGTCCTTTGTATCATGTTAAAGAAGTCTTTTGTTGCCTTCTTCTCCCCTTTGTATTAGGGTATAAAAGCATATGGAAAATTAAATGCAAACAGTTTCAGTTTTCATTGAAATGCCCTGCTGATACTATTATATGGTTTCTATTTTAGTTTTTTTTCATGTATTCATATTCTTTACTTATATTTCTAAATCCCCATGCCCCTATCCTGGCAAGAGGTGTTTTTGACCAGTCCCTGACATATGGCACGGCAATGAGGGTAAACCCCTGGAATGCACAAAAGTGTGGCCAGGTGTACAAGTGAGTACGTGAGGGACTTCCCAAGAAAATTGCACCACAGGTGGAGAGGTGAGTAATGAGTGCTCAAAAATAAACAGTAAATAATAAAAAAGGAAAAAAAAACCGTGGGGCACAAAATGGGAGTAAAACTGTAAATATTGATAGATATGGGACAATGAAATAGTATTCAATTATCTTTACAGTTGCTTGGATGTATTTTCATAGCTAGAGGAGCTAAATAGAAACAAAAACAAATTCAGAGATATCTAGCGTTTGTCAATATTATATTCCTGCCTCTGGGCTGGTGATGTTCCACTGCCGCCTTTGGTCTACTCTAGGACCCAGAGGGGACAAAGTATGCCCTGGCCCTCACCCGTGAAAGTGGCAGTGCTTTGGTCGCCTAGCCAGAGCCACTGCTGCTATTGAGCAGGTGAGAAGAATGAAGAAAATGCGGTGGTTGGCCCTGCAATGGTCTAGGTTGCCACTGAGATTGTGGCAGTCCACGCCCACGTGGTGTAGTCAGTTGAGTCTGGCCCACGCTGTGCAGTGGAGTCTGAAAAGGCAAGAGAAAAAAATGTGGATTCACAGACTTCACACTAAGGAAAAATAATCTCTTACAGGTGTGTCTTCCGTTTTTGGATTGTAGTTCATTCCAGATGTAGTAAAGCGTTGGGTCCAGGGGGGTTGCGCAAAGATGGGGACAGACCATCAAAGTCTAATAAACCAAAAGCAAATTTAAAAATTAAAAAAAAAAACCCACCATGGGGCACATTAGCTTATCAGCTAGTTGAGGCCACAGCCAGAGATGGTGTTTGTTAGGCTGTGTCAAAAGTCTGTTTTTGTTTGTTTTTTTGTTTTTTTTTTTTTATGATCTTGCTCTGGCTAGTCAACAGAGACCCTAAGCAGGCGGGGGTTGGGAAGGTGGGTGGTGGTGGTGAGTGGGTTCTAATGTCAGTGGGTAAGTAGGGAGCTATCATATAGCTGTCATATCATATAGCCAGGTGGTGGTGGCCTTTAATCCCAGCACTTGGGAGGCAGAAGCAGGCGAAACTCTGTGAGTTCAAGACCAGTCTGGTGTGCAAGCAATGGTTCAAAACACATGCAAGAACCGGGGTCTTTATAATGCTCCAGAAGCCCAGCGACAGTGGAGGAGTGGAACACGCAAGGGTCATGGGTATTGATAGTGAAGTTGGGGTTCCACTGTTTGATTTGGGTGTGTAGGGATCTGTTGAGGCAGTTGAAGCTCTCAGAGAACAGGGAGACGTCCGGCACAGAGTCCCTGAGCAAAAACATGCCTTCGGGTTTCTCTTGCAGAAGGTCTTCTGCATCGTATCAGTATATCACACCCCAGTAACAGGGATTCCTATGATCTAAAGCAAATCAAGCAAAAGGCAGTATATGTAATTGATCTGCATATGAACTTCACAAGTTCCCTGTTTGCTAATATGCAAGTAAGTGGCTGTCCCTAGACATCTGGTGCTGCTTCTGTGTCCATGACTGCAAACACAGGGTGGCTGAATCCTCTTCTGAGTCACAGTTATTTTGTGGAACTACAGCACTGTCTCCACTTATTTCCATCCTTCCTGGGGCTAACTTTGGTCCCAGGTTATACAGTGGGTTGACCTGTGCAGTAGCTTCAGATATGTGTACTTGTTGCATTGGAAGTGGGTTACACCCCTTCTTTAATACTAAGCTGTCTTCTCTCTAAAAGGTTATCTTCTGGAGACAACAGTGAGGGATCAAATTTATCAAAAATTGTTGAATGTGAGTTCACCAGAGCTGAATGCTGTATAATCAGTTGCCATTTTTATGCTAAATCTGAGCTAGCAGGAAAAGGGTACTTCTCCATTCAGAATGATGAATGGTTCTTTTAATGATAAAGAGGCTTTGACTGCTAGCTGTAAGTTCTCATGAAAGGACACAAACCCAGTGTCCTGGGGTCTCCGTAGGCTTCAGAGAGTGACTTTCAACTGCAGGACTGGAAACACTCTCCATGTCATGGATGGAATTGACTCCATAGTGTTTGCCTCGCCTCTGAAAGCCACTTGTAGTTCTACAAATTTTTTTTCTCGGTTTCTAATGAATTCTGGGTATTTGTGGGACAGTAATGTTTCCAGTTTCCTCCCTGGGGTGCTTGTTGAGAGAGTAAGAGGCTCTTCATGTAAGCCTTGTTGCCTGGGTGGCACATGAGCCATTGTCCTTCTTAACGCTTGATAGCCTGACATATTCCCACTGCCCAGTTTTGGTTTGGTCTTTAAAGGGTCTTTGAAGGACTTAGTTCGAGCTGTAAGGTGATGTTTCCTCTAAGGGACTGTTTCTCTGTTCCTGGGGAGTGGACTCCCTCAGATTACTGCTTTTTTTTTTTTTTTTTTTTTTTTTTGTCATACAGAAACTGGCTGGAGCTCATGTCCATACTCTCACTCTGGCTTTCTCATTCATGGCTGAATAAAACCTTGTGTAGCGGCTAAGAGAATGGCTCCAGCACTATCCAGGCTTCCAAATGTGAAATGCTTCTCAGGAGTGAAGCATGTAAAAAGTGTTTCTATAGTAACTTCACACAGACAGGCTAACGCTCTTTATTGTTCTGTTTCTACTCCAATAATCCTGTCCTACCTCCAAGTTCTCCATCCTTCTTATTCTATTGTAAAAACTCTCTACAGAAGGCTTGAAGTGATGATAAGGAGCTGAGCCACTCACCATGACAACAAAATGTTCCAAGACCATAGGAGCAAAACCTTGACCAGACTGGGAGGGGGGAGTTGCACAGTGCCCAATGACAACTTTGAGACACAGTAGACTGTCAAGTGAAGACTTGGCATGCTTTTTCTTAGTAACCTTCATTGGACATCTGTGACTCTGACCTTGTGTAAGCTGCAAACTTTTCTTTTTACAAAGAGCCTTTAGTTGACTTGAACTTGTTCTGGGGTAAAAATGAACAAATTGTGTGTAGTTAGCAAGGCAGGCTGTCAAGTGTCTGTAGTCTTCATGAGATAATAGATCTAGTTATGAAGCATGTACTAGTATATATCAAAACTATATAGTTAAATGAAAAGTCATCTATTTCCCATCTACAGGTACGTGTACGCAAAAGAGTGAGATGAATCATAAGATTGTATGTACATTATATGAAAATACATGTAATAGAGATATCAAAGCTGTTATTGCACAAGTGAAATTATAGATGAAAGCAACAGTTTTCAGAGTAAGCTATAATTGCATCATGGCCTGCAATAGCTCATGATAAACACTCCTGACAGCTCACCCTTTTCTGTTTAAAAAGAGAAGAATATAATTCAGTTGTGGGGCAGCTCTTTCCTATCGCTGGCAGAGTAAATTTAGGTCTCTCTCTCTCTCTCTCTCTCTCTCTCTCTCTCTCTCTCTCTCTCTCTCTCTCTCTTACTCTCAAGAGCTATGGCTCAACAAGCTCAGAAATGCTGTCACTCTTGTTCTTTGGCATCTGTGAATGTATTAAATGAGGTCTCTTTGCCTGTAGTCTAACAGTGACCAACTCTCTGCCAAGGAAGATAATTGCAGGAGGGCAGACTTCTAAGTTTATACAAAGACCTAGCTCATGATAAATGCTCCTGACAGCCTGCCACCTGTATTTTAATTTGTTGGATTTTCTCCCATTCTATCTATTGATCAGAAGAGTGAGATCCTACTACACACAAGCTTCCACTACTGCCCACTATGTGTGGTAATGTGATCAAGGGCTCAGTAACCTGACTTGTCTTCCTTTTCCCAGTCAATCTATCCTGGGAAAGGGCCATGTAGGACTGGATGGGGCTCAGGGACCCCAAAAGAGCCAGTCTTTTGTGGGTGCTGAGTGTGGGGGAGGAATACTCAGAGGCCAAGAAAAGCCAGGAGGCCTCTTCCAGGGTGCCTATGGGCCAGGGCATCACAGTCAGCAACAGAGTCAGTCCAGTCCTCAGCTCCTCCCAAGCCTGAGTAGCCTGGCTTCCTCCAGATGAAGCCTGGGGACCAGAGCTCAGCTGGCTCATCAGCCAGCTTCAACCCCTTCCATGCTGCCTGCTATTTGTCACCCAGTCCACTTCCCCCAACAACCCTCCCCCCAACAAGAATGAAAAGTACCTTCAGTAGCAGAATGGAGGGGAGGGGGACAGGGACAGGGGAAAGGATGGGTAGGGCCACCCATTAATTTTTTTTTATGAGTACAAATTTGGAACTAGTAAAAGATCTGTTAATTTTAATGCATTTCAGGTATGGAACTTCCAATAAATATCAAGACAGGAATTATAATGTATGCTATTATATGGACAGCTGGTCTACAATAGCTAGTTCTAGGACAGGCTCCAAAGCTGCCGAGAAACCCTGTCTCAAATAACAACAACAACAACAAGTATGCTTTTATAGGCTTGATCAGAAGCATGAGATTTATGATGCACACCAAAATTAGAGGCAAAACTCAAGGCTTTTTCATATTTTTATGTTACTACATTTTATCCTAACTATGAGTTTTGTCTTTGTTTTCTTCTTTCTCTTTCTTCTGTCCTTCCTTCCTTCCTTCCTTCCTTCCTTCCTTCCTTCCTTCCTTCCTTCCTTCCTTCCTTCCTTCTTTTCCTTCTTTCTTTCTTTGGACTAAAGGTTTACACTATAATGTCTGGCACTGCTATGAATTTCTGGGTGTTAAACAAGATAAATGATTTTATTAGTTTTTCAGAGGGGCTGGAGATATCACTTAGGGCTTAAGAACATTGGCTGCTCTTTAAGAGGACTGGGCTTTAATTCCCCATCACAGCAGCTCACAGTTGTCTGGGTGTTTCAGGGTATCTGATGACCCTTCAGGCTTTCTCCTGCACCAGGAATACATGTAGTGCACAGTAAAACAATGGGCAAAGCACACATAAACATGGAAAGAAAAAAGCTTTTACCACAGTAACATGAGAAAATTTATTTCGGCATAAACTGTGATATTTTCTAAGATTTACGCCTCATTAAAAGCTTTCAAAACTTTCTTATATTTCTGTTTCTATTGCATGTACTGCTGTGATTTATAAGCAGAGAATACTGGAAATTGCTATGTCCCCTTACTTACAATGGCATATTTCTCTCCAGCATGAATTTCCTGTTTCCTAAGACCTGTAATATGTATATAGGATGTGTCAGTCTTTGCATTTGTACAGTTTCTTTCCAGTATGAATTTTCTGATGTCTTCGAAGATTTTCACACCTACTAAAAGATTTATTACATTCCTGACAACTGTAAGGTCTCTCTCCAGTGTGAACTCTCCGATGTCTTCTAAGATCTGTACATGTGGTAAAGGACTTGTCACATTCCTGGCAACTGTAAGGTTTCTCTCCAGTATGAACTCTCTGATGTCTTCTAAGATGTGCGCAACTGGTAAAAGACTTGTCACATTTCATGCATTTGTAAGGTTTCTCCTCAGTATGAACACTCTGATGTGTTTTCAGTTGTGAGTCCTGGGTAAAGGACTTTGCTGATTCTAAAGATTTGTTAGGTTTCCCCTCAGCATGAACTCTCTGATGTCTTCTAAGACTTGTAATATTGACACAGGATATGTCACAGTCTTTACATTTGTAAAGTTTCTTTCCAGTATGAATTTTCTGATGTGCTCTAAGATATGCACACCTAGTAAAAGATTTGTTACATTCCTGACAACTGTAAGGTCTCTCTCCAGTATGAAGTCTTTGATGTCTTCTAAGATGTGAGCAAGTGATAAAGGACTTGTCACATTCCTTACATCTATAAGGTCTTTCTCCAGTATGAACTCTCTGATGTAATCTAAGATTTTCATTATGGATAAATGATTTACCACAGTCTTTGCATTTATGACGTTTCTCCCCAGTATGAATTTGCTGATGTTTTCTTAAACCATTAGAATGGACAAAAGACTTGTCACATTCCTGACAGCTGTAAGGTCTCTCTCCAGTATGAACTCTTTGATGTGTTCTGAGATTTGACATGTGGGTAAAGGATTTGTCACATTTCAGACATTTGTAAGGTCTCTCTCCAGTATGAACACTCTGATGTTTTCTGAGACCTGCAATATGGATAAAGGATATGTCACAGTCTTTGCATTTAGGAAGTTTCTCTTCAATATGCATTTTCTGATGTGCTATAAGATATGAGTGTAGAGTAAAGTACTCATCACATTCCAAACATTTGTAAGGTTTCTCTCCAGTATGAATTTTCTGATGTCTTCTAAGGGTTGAGTCCCAGGTAAAGGATTTGTCACAGACCTCACATTTGTAAGGTTTTTCACCAGTATGGATCCTGTAATGCCTTTTAAGAAGTGATAATTCAAGAAAGAACTTACCACATTCTTTGCATTTGTGAAACTGCTCTAGAGAATGAGTTTTCTGATGCCTACTCAATGATGAATAGTGGAGAAAAGATCGGTCACACTCATTGCACTTGAAAAGCTTCTCTCCAGTATGGAGCCTGTAATGGCTTTTAAAGTGCAAAAGCTGATGAAAGACTTTGTCACATTCTTGACAACTATAGTGTCTCCTGATAGCATGCATTTTCTGATGTTTCTTGAAAGTGGACCAGTGGGCAAAGGATCTGTCACATTCCTTACATTTGTAAGGTTTCTGTCCAGTATGAAGTGTGTGATGTCTTTTAGTCTGAGAAAACTGATTAAAGACCTTGCCATATTCTTGACAATTACGTTGCCACTGAGCAGCATGCATTTTCTGATGTTTCTTGAAAGTGGACCAATGGGCCAAGGATTTATCGCATCCCTTGCATTTGTAAATTTCTCCAGTATGCAAATTCTGATGTCTATGAAATGCTGACAAGTGATGAAATGACTTTCCACATTCTTTGCATTTGTAAAGATTTTCACCAGCATGAAGTCTTTGATGTATTTTAAGCTTTGAACGCTGGATAAAGGATTTTTCACAAATGATGCACTGGTACGGTTTCATTCTACTATGAAGTCTCTGGTGTACAGTGAGGTATGAGGCAGTCCTGAAGCATTTCTGGCATTTCCCACATTGGTTTGGTGTCTCTGCAATGATTGGTTGTTGCAAAAGACTGTATGCAGAGCTGAAATAGTTATCATACTCTACCTGTTTGTGCTCTTTCTTTGCAGTGTAGAGACTCTGATCTTGAGTAATGTTGAAATACAAATTTATAGATTTATCATAGTCTTTAGATTTGCAAGATTCTTCTCCAGTGTGCAAGCTTTCATGTGTATCTAGGTTTGATGAGTCAACAGTGGCATCCCTGTGATTACTGCATCTGTAGTTATTAGAGTTTTCTGTAGTTTCACTTGTTCTATAAAGTACACATGTGGAGAGGTCATGAAGCACTTTTCCAAGCTCATTACACAGACAAGACTCTTTTACAGTCTTCACATGTTGATGGGCAGGATCAAATTTGCAGTAATTCTCTGAAAATGAGTAAGGCTCAGATTAAAAGGGCTTGCTCCAATAACAAACATGTGATAAATGACTCTCTCCCTAAATTATCTTTTAACATAAGTAAACCTGGAACTACTTGGATAAGAGCTCTCAGTAATGAACATTTTCATTCACTGTAATTGTATGGATTCTCACAAAAGCAGCATGACAGCCTTCAAAGGTCAGTGATTTACAACAGATATCTCATCTATATTCAAAATCTCTAAGTGGGAAAAAGATGTTAAAAACATAATTGATAGCCATGAATTAATCTTGGGGTAGAGCTCAATGGCTGATTATATTTAGAATACATTTTTCTATCTTAAAATATTTCTTCTCAGAAACTTATGAAGAGAAATTTAATCCAATCCCAGGTTCACAGTATTTATACTTACTAAATGATCGACAATGAAGAGTATTGTTCAGAAGACCCAAGTTCCTTAAAGATTGAAGTCTTACTTAAAAGCATCAAAGAGTTTGTATTTCTCTCTATAAAAACAAAGTAGATTCTTCTAAAGTAATGCATTAAAGACAGCATTCTGCCAGACATCAGAGACTCTAGATCATTTGAGGCAGGGCTGTCATGGGCAGCTATTGCTTTTGTCTATCCTCCATTGTCTAAGTTCCCAACACGATTGTGCTTCTTAACATTCCTCATAGTGCTATGTTAATCTCAAGTCTGGTCTGTACACTGACTCCTGAGATTACTTCCCAGAAGGGTGTCTGTGCATTCTCCACTGAGAAGAAAGTGAAGGACGTAATATGAAGACACACATGCAAGGAAGACAATTAAGGAATACGCCTACTTCATTGACTCACATTAGATTTAAAATTTTGTAAAATCATTCCATTTAATTTCAGCACAGTCACACAAAACTGCTTTTTGTACTAGTAGTAAGCCACCATAATATATCTTGAATGTGTGTCACAATTAAAACCGTATCACTCGGGTTGGAGATATACTCAGAGGTTAAGATTACTAGCTACACTTATAGAGGTCCTAAGCTCAATTTCAAGCAATCACATGGTGGATCACAACCATCTGTAATGAGATCTGGTACCCTTTTTGGGACCAAAGGGATAAGTGGAGGCATAACACTGTATACATAGTAAATAAACAAATCTTAAAAAAAAACATGTAAACTGCAATAATGGACACAGAGCTTTAAAATATGAGTTGAAATATTATATGCTACTGAGTTTATGGCTGAATCTTGGAATCAAAATGGGTAGGTAATAGAAAATGGAAAGAGAAAGCTAAACAGCATAAAAAAGTTCATTCCCACTACTGAACTTTCAGGACAACTTAACAGATTTTACATCTTATGAAGTCAGAACAACAAAACATGGAATTCAACAAGCAAAATATTCTCACCCACAAAGACCAGGTTGTTGTAATTCTCCAACATCACATCAATGTACAAAGCCCTCTGAGAAGAATTCAGGCATTCCCACTCCTCTTTTGAGAAGTTCACAGTCACATCCTTAAATGTCAATAGACCCTGAAACAAAACAAGTATGGTTTGACCACATGCTACCTAGAAGTGCTTTCCTGGATATAAGGAGATGGAATGTAGATGAGAGAAGATAATTACTCAAAACATGATAGTCACATTCTATCATGAATGTTCTAACTCCATGACAACAGGATGAAATCATAGTCTTACAAGCCATATACATGAAACAAGAAATACATTTTAGGTCTGGACACAATTATCTGTCTGCCATGGATGCTGCATTTATGTCCCACAGGATCACAGTGCACATGTCTCAGAAGGAAAATTCATGATGAGAAAATGTGCTTTAAATGCTGTACCTGAAGATAATGTTAAAACCCTGACACCAATCAATCCTGTGTATACTTGGACCTTACATGACTCTATTCTAACAGGCTCAGTTGGGATGTTTAAACTCTAAGTATAGTCACACCATTAATTAGCAAAGGTGTAGGTATGGAAAACAGAATATATGACTGATTTTATAGACAAAGAAGTTTTTTTTTACACAGTAGCAAGGACTGTAACAACACTATATACATACTTATATTAACATGTAAGATAAGTAGTCTATAGAATTAATCTTATGATAATATTTGTGCCGATATGAACAGATAGAAAAATATATATCAACCTTATATGATTTAATTCAAAATTTCCCTAAGAATATGCATAAACCAACAGAGGCAAATATCAATTTCAGAATTTTGAGGAATATTTCTCTTCACTCCCAAAGAGTAATAAAAATTGAGAGAAGTAAAAAAAAAAAACACATCAAATTGTTTAAGGTATAGCAAAGAGAATTTGTGCCAGTAACACTTTGTATAAGGCTCATAGAAAGAGTTCACCAAAAATTAAATTAAATAAATACTGAGGAAATAAAACTGCAAATCAACAAAAGGGCAAATGAACTAAACAGACACTTTTCCAAGACCAAAGATGACTCAAATGGTCTAAAATATTGAAAAAGTGTTCAGAATCCTAAAAAGGGTACCATGGAAACACAAATTAAAACTACTCACAAATACTGCCTTACTCCAGGCAGAAATGGCTGTCGTCAACTAACCTGTTAATACATATTCGAAGGGCTAAGCAGAGAAAAGAAGCCTTATTCACTACTGAGGGTAAGAAGGACGTAGTGGCATTTTATTTGTATTTTAATAAATAAAGCTTGCCTAAAAATCAGCATGCAGAGCTAAGTGACTAGAGGCCACGCAGCGGTGGCACAGACCTTTAATTCCAGTATTTGGGAGTCATACGCCTCTAATCCCAGCACTAGGAAGGTGGAAACAGGAGCGATATGGCTGGGTGGAGAGAGGAATATAAGGCAGAAAGAGACAGAAGCTCATTTGAGTCTGAGGTTTGATAGAGACAGAAGCAGTGTGGAGCTTCTGTCTGAGAGCGGAATTGCCCCTTCAGATTGAGCATAGGTAAAGGTAAAAAGAACTCTGTAGTGGCCAGTGCTCTGCTTCTCTGATCTTCAATATTAACTGCTATATCTAACTCTGGGTTCATATTATCAAACCCTACCAGAACTCATGCTGCATCTGACACCCAACTTTTGGGGAACAAAGTCACAAAAAAAAAGACATTTGCTTGTG
This sequence comes from Microtus obscurus, assembly GCA_963919715.1. Classification (NCBI taxonomy): domain Eukaryota; kingdom Metazoa; phylum Chordata; class Mammalia; order Rodentia; family Cricetidae; genus Microtus; species Microtus obscurus. The sequence continues at coordinate 1,184,059 of CAWTZC010002434.1, read as the reverse complement.
ACTTTGCAGCAACTAGCACAGGCCAGAGCTACAGGTGGCCAGAGTCATGGCCCTACTGGATGTTTTTTCTTTCTTCTCTCCTGGTGAGCTTTCCCTGGACCCCTTTCTGGGCTGCTGCCAAGCCAGGTAGCTGCCTTGAAATCCAGTCAGACTTTTAATGTTCTATGTAGCAGCAGTAAGTCTCACATCTTCATTGTCATTGGTGGCAAATTTGGCGAGAAAATTGGAGAATTACGTAAAAAAGAGTTTTTTTCCCATGTTAAAAAATGGGAAACACAATTATGATGGAAAAAGTTAGGTGTCTGTATGATAACACAATGTATAATTTAAAAATAGAACAATTAAATGAATGGAAAATCAGCCAAGACTGGCATACTCTTAATATCGTTTTGATAATCCTTGTTGTCATTTTGATAATTCTTGGTTTATCTCTTAAAAAGTTGTTTGGTATGAGTAACAAGATACAGGTCTTAGAAAAACTTAATGAAACAGATCATAGAGATATTCAATTCCAAAGAAATTTAAAGGAGTACCAAATTTAGCATTGCTTTATAAGGTTACAGAGGAACAACCTAAAGTTTTCAAACAACCAACCCAAATATATCCACTAACCTTATAGGAATTGCCAAGTGATAGAGGCTCTTTAAGAGCTGACTGGACTCTTGTGGACTCTTTAAGAAGATTCTACAAAGCAACAGTCTCATATGGCATGCATTCACCTTTTGTGAAGCAAATATTAACCTCGTGATCAACTTGTAATAGAATTATCCCTAAAGACTGAATAGATTTAGTTACAACAGATTTGGAGGCTGGTCCACAATTACAATGAAGGATGTGGATCAAAGAAGAAGCTAAAGCCATTGAACATGGAGTAGAGCTAGAGGTACAGAAGTCTTCGAAGATCAACTTCTTGGAGAAGGAGATTATGCTACTATAGAAAAGCAGTCCCTACATGATGGTCACATCCTGATTCAAGCCATGCAGCATCTTTGAATGCTTGTGACAGAACTGAAGAAGTAGGAAAGAAGATTGAATTATTTGCCAAAGTCATATAGGACTCAAAAGAAAGCTTCATGGATTTCTTATGTGGATTGACATCAGCAGTAAATAGAATGATATCAAATTCAGAAGCTAGACAAGTAAAAATTGAAACTCTGGCTTTTGTAAATGCTAATTTTTAATGCAAAAGAATAATTAGGCCAGTAAGGCAAGATCAATGTCCTTGGAGGAATGGACCCAAGATACAATCAATATTGAATCTCATGACCATAATGTTTGGATAGGACGTGATTTTCAGAGGTTTGAGGGAAAGTTGAAATGTCAAGTTTATCAGTTGTGGCAGAAAAGGTCACCTTAAAGGGAACTGTAAACAGGACATTCTTAGAAACAATTTTTTTTTATAAGAATAATCCAAACTGAATGTCCCTCCCATCTGGATTATGCAGAAGATAAAGCAAAGGCAGGCATTCGACTAATGAATGCAGATCAACAAGGGACTTCAAGGTAACCATTTGCCATTGGAAAACTCCTTGAGTAACCTCTCACAGGCCCCTATGCCAAATCTGACTCATTCTTTTCCTGTCATCATAGAGAAAACTCCTTCCCAGTGCCATTAAATAGTCTAGTGCCTATTGGAAGTTACCATAGTGCTCATGATAATAAAACAGCTACAGAATAGAGAACAAAAAATTTAGAAGAAACCATAAAGTAAGTATTTTAGCAAACTTCTATGAGTGAACTAAGACCAAAATTAAAAATACACATAAATGATGTTGTCATTGAAGGTCTGGTAGACAGAGGTACTAATAAATCTCAGCCTGCTAAGAGATATCAAGAGAAGGTTCTCCAAGAGGGAATGTTAAATAGTCCCGTCCTGTTCCAATGTTTTCTATGGCAGCCATTGGAAATGATACATAAGCAATTTCCTAAATCTATAGTTTACAATTATAGGGATGACATTTTACTATCTAATTCAAATGTAGATACTTCAGAAAGAATATTTAAAGAAGTAAAGAATATTTTGCCTTGTTCTGGATTACAAATAGCTCCTGAAAAAATACAAAGAGGAGAGTCTATTAAATATTAGGGTATAAAATAGGTTCATAGAAAATTAGACCACAAAACATGCAAATTAGGAGAGATCAATTGCAAACTCTAAATGATTTTCAAAGATTACTAGGAGACATGTCCTATCTAGGGACCACTATTGGTATAAAAACTGATGAACTGAGTAATTTAGTCAAAACCTTAGATAGTGACAAGGACTTAAATATTCCCAGGAAATTATCAGCTGAAGCTAAGAGCAAATTGACCTTGGTAGAAAAGAAATGACAAAAGGCACATGTGGATCATGTGGATTTGAAAATTAACTGCATTCTGGTCATATTACCCTGCAAGCACTCTCATACAGGAATTTTAATGCAGAGGGAAGATATTATCTTAGAATGGATCTTTTCCCCACATAAGTCAAGTAAACAGTAAAAACTTATGTGGAAAAAAAAATCTCTGAGTAAATTCTAAAAGGGAAATTGAGACTTCATCAATTAGTAGGAATAGACCCAGTAGAGTTGTAGTACCATTCATTGATGATGAAACTGACAAATTATGGCCAGAAAGTGAACCCTGGCAAAGAGCTTGTGGTAATTTTTTCGGGAGATATTAACAACAACTATTCCCAAAGCAAAAAAATTCAGCTGGTAAAGATAACTAGCTGGATCTTTTCTCATTTTGTATAGGAAACACCAATATCTATAGCCCTAACATTCCATACTAATGCAATTAAATCAGGAAAGGCAGATTACAAATCAGAAAATTTAAGTAAAGTGGATCTAAGTCGTTATAATTCTGTCCCAAAGTCAGAATCGCATGCCATTCTCATGGTATTAATGGATTTTTAAAAAAAAAACATTTATTTATTATGTATACAGTATTCTGTCTGTATGTAGGCCAGAAAAGGGCATCAGACTTCATTACAGATGGTTGTGATCCACCATGTGGATGCTGGGAATTGAACTCAGGACCTTTGGAAGAGCAGGTAATGCTCTTAACCTCTGAGCCATCTCTCCAGCCCGTATTAATGGATTTTAGGGAAACTTTCAACACAGCAAATCACAATATGCAGAAACAGTTGTGAATTTATACCAGGTGATAAATAACTGACTTTATTATTTATTCAGTTGGAAGATAAAATCCAGAATAAGAATCATCCTATATTCATAACATACATCTGATCCCATATAGGTCTCAGGTCCTCTAGCACAAGGTAATACAGATTGATCAAACGTTGATTGGAAACGTGCTGGAGGTCTCAGAATTTCATAAAAATTATTTCAATAGAAAAGGTTTTTATAAAACTTTTCCATCATATGGCACAAGCTAAAGAAATTATAAGAAAATGTTCGAGATAGTATTTTTGTACATCCAAACACCACTACATGCAGGACTTAATCCAAATGGTACTTAAAGGAATGAAATCTGGCAGATGAATGTGTCCCAATTTGTAGAATGTGGAAAACTAAAATATGTACAACACATCATTGATACCTATTCAGGTTTTAAATGTGCAAGTGCTTTGAGTTCAGAAAAAGCTGATTTGGTAATCACACATTTGCTAGAAGTTATGACCATTATGGGTATACCTGTACAAATTAAGACATATAACACTCCAGCATATGTCTCTAAGAAAATGAAACACTTTTTTTGCTTCATATAATATAAGTTATATTACAAGTATAATACATAATACTATAGGTCAGGCAGTTACAGAGAGTTCAAATCAAACTCTAAAGGATATAAAAATTAAGCAGAAATGGATGACAAAGATCCCTAGATATAGGCCACATAATGTTTTCTTAACTTTGAATTTTCTAAATGTTAATGAGAAAGGAACAACAGTGGTGGAGAGACACTGGATAATAGAAAACATTATGGAATTAAATTGGCCAGTGTGCTTTAAAGATGTGTTGACCATAGAATGGAAACCAGGACATGTGTTAGCTTGGGAAGAGGTTTTGCTTGTTTACACAGGAAAAGAAAATCCATAATACCATCAAAACTGATAAAGGCTTGAATTAAAGAAGAGAGACCTCTTAATTAGAAGAGATGATAGTTTAACAAACAGCATAGTTGTTTAACCTAAACTAACTTATAAAACTCACAAATGCTTTTCATTTGATCAGATATAACTTGCCAAGATGGAACCTCCCCAAAAATAGGGTTGGTGAAGATTTTTGTTTCTGTCTTTTCAGGAGAATAAAGGCATCAAGCTAAGGAATCTGAAAACCACTAGACAAATGAAACATGTGAAGAAAAAGGACAAATCATCTCCCACAAAATGTCCCAGGAAAAGAGTAATTGGGCAGTCATCACCCAGACGCAGAGGAAGCAAGATAAGAATGCCTCACTGATAAAGGTACCAAGCCACATGGCTGACACAGACAAGAATTATGGGCTAATATCTGGAACACATGGACCTGTCTGTTCTAGGTAATGCACACAGATGGTTGAAAAGTCCAGCCTCACCAGTGATGGTGGCACACACTTTTAATCCCATCACTCAAGAGGCAGAGGCAGGTGATACATTCAGACATTTACAAGCAAGAGTGCAGAGAGTTGTCTCCTCGATGTCTCTGTTCATCTGGCTCCCTCTGGAGATAGCCAATGTGGCCACATTTCCTGCATCTTATTTTATGTACAGATGTATCTTACAATGAAAGTTAAGCAGCAATGATAGGGGAACAAATGAGAGAGAGAGTGTGTGGCCATGGAGAGCTGATATCCTGAAGACCCTAGAGAACAGCAGTGAACCTGCATACCCAGAGGCATAGAGATCATTGACATTATGACTTCAACACTGCTGGAGCCCCAGGAAAAAGACTTCCTGTTGTTTTCTTTCTATAACGTCCTTCCTGAGACTGGGAGAATTACAAGCTAAGAATTTCAAGATAATGTGCAGGTTTCTAGTGAGGGTCTCTTCAGCTTCAGTGCACAGTGGAAAGAGGAAGGGCAGCTGGGATTGCTCCATGATAGCCCATAGTCTGCTCAATGAACCTGCAATCCACAGGAAGCATTACTCCTCTTAGTGATCTAATCCCCTCCTGATGGTATCATCACCTTCAGCACTGTCACAAGCAAATGGCAGACTAGTTTGGAAAAGGACATACTATATTTAAAGCATAACATCCCACCCTTGCCTCCTCACAGTGTAAAATACTCCATCTCCAAATCTTAACTTGTTCCAAAGTCCATCCCAAAAGTCTTACTTTGTTCTGGCACCATCAAAAAAGCCCAAAGTTCCATTTACCAGTCTGTAAAATCAAAGTAAGTTCTCTACATCCAAATACAATGTCAAGACCAACATAAGGCAGATATACTCCTGTTCCAAAAGGTGACATAGACACAGGCCAAGTGTGCAACAGGTGGATCATAATATTAGTTCTCTCTTCATTTTTTCCAATAATCTCCAAACTGATCCCTACAATAGCTATCTATATTAACTTGCACTCTCCTGTAGCATGCGTTCTAATAGGACTTAATAATAAAAATGCATAGTCAGCTATAGGGGTTATTGCTGATGATCAGAGAAGTAGAATGCCAATGTCTAGAGAGTTCTATAACCCCTACCAATGCTCAGACTGAAGGGGCAATCCTATCCTCAGTCTGCATCTCCAGATTGCTCCTGTCTCTAGCAAACCTCAGACTGTACTGAACTTGTCTTCCCCCACCTTATATTCCTCTCTCTACTCAGATATATCACTCCTGTCTCTACATCCCTAGTGGTGGGATTAAAGGTTTGTGACTCCTGAATACTGAGATTAAAGGTATGTGCCACCGCTGGCTGGCCTCTAGTGGCTTAACTGTGCATTCTGATCTTCAGGCAAATATTATTTGTTAAAATACAAATAAAATACCATGAAATTTTCTTTTTTAAATCTAAAATAAAATAGAAGCCTATAGCTAATATAAGAAAACCTTTATACAGTAAATACAATAACTATATATAATATATAAAGGGAATAAGTACATCTACAATGTCTAGTCCATTTGCATTTGACAAATTCAGATGAAATACTCCATTATCTATCCCATCTTTATAAGTCCAAAGTTTTATACCTAATTTACTTTTTATCATAACTTGCATTACTATCCAAAACTGTATTTCAATGTCTCTCAACCTTATACACATTACACCTCTTTTCTGCATCTGGTAAACAAGGAAAACTATAACTATTTAGTGTTCCACTGCCTCAGAGAAGAGAGAAGAAAATAATATTAACTGAGTAAGAAGGAAGTGCACACAAGCACCTTCCAAAGAATTGTGAGAAATGGCAAACAGCTGGCTACCTGAACAGTCACACATGGTTCCTCTGCAATGGTGGGACATCATCTTCATCCTAAAGGCCTAGAATATTCCACAGACTTTTCTATAAAGCAGGACTTTTGAAGGACTGTTCCGCCTTGTCTTGATAAAGTTTTGAAGTCACTCTGTTTTGTGTCCTGCTTGTCCAATTTGAACAGCATATTGTCAGCAGTCAAGGCAAGGACACTTTCTTGCCTGATGGCTTACCTTTGTCACAAGAAAGTAACTCCATTGTGGAGTGTTTTTTGCATGCCTCTGCATGTTCTCTGAAGTAGATTGGTACTGCCGGGATCAGACATGTCTCACTGTCATATAAAAAAGAGCTTGCATAACATGGAAAAAAGAGCAGAAAACTAAAGGCTTTTAACACATCAACCTATAACATATTTAGATAAAGTGAAGCACCACTGACCTGTGACAGATTTGCGGGAGAATCCATCATTTCTTACTGTTTCTCTTCTTGAGTTTCTTTTTTAGACACAAAGAATGAATGGCTTGCCTCCCTTTCAAAACAAGGGGTCAAAAAGGAAGAGTTAAAATCAATACTGAAAGCTGCTAGAGAGCAATGCCAAGCAACAGAATTCTACCAGGTCTCTAGTCAATGATTCCAAAGACAGGAGGGCATGGAAAGACATGTGGAGCTTGAAGAGAAATCACCACCAAGCATATTGTTGCACAAAGAAAACTACTCTTAAAATTGATGGAGACAGTAGGGTGGTATTGGCACACGCCTTTAATCTCAGCACTCAGGAGGCAGAGGCAGGCAGATCTCTGTGAGTCTGAGGCCAGCCTGGTCTACAAGAGCTAGGTCCAGGACAGGCTCCAAAGCTACAAAGAAACCTTGTCTCAAAAAGACCAAAAAAATATTGATAAAGACATAGTGCACTTTAAGATAGTCACCCATTAACACAATTGATTTAATTGATTTCACTAAAGAGGCACTGCAGATAATAAAATTACAGGAAAAATAAATACAAGAGAGTCAGAGGAATCATCCACAAGATCACGGAAAATAGTGATGTTCATGTGAAGAATAGAGAAATACAGGAGAAATGGGTGTAGTCATCCATGAGCAAGGCAGCAAGCTACTATTTCTCAAAAAGGAGAAAGAAGAATACTACTAATAATCCAACCAGCAACAGCATAAAAGCAAATGATAGGAAATAAAAAAGGCCATGAACAAAAAGTTCAGTATATGACCCAGTTGGTTCATTCCTTGCCATAAACTCAAAGGATTTGACATCCTACTTCACAATACTTGCTCACCCACATCATTGCTGCTCTAGTCACAATAGCTACAAAATGGAAACTACCTAAACTTCAAATGACAAATAGTGAATGTGTGGTACACATATAGTATGGAATTCTATCCAGCTGTAAAGAAAATAAAAATCATGAGCTTTGCAGGTAGACTTAGGAAAGACCATATTGAGCGAGGTAACCCAGACCCAGAAAGATAAACATTGCATGATCTCTCTCATAGGAAATTCCTAGCTCTAAATCTTTAGATGTGAGTCCACAACCTGGAGTGACTGCAGTAACCAGGAAAGAAAAAAGAGATTACAGTGAGATGTAGGGAAGCAATAGAGATAGGAATGACAGGGCACCAGTGATCTGAAGGGGGAAATGGAAAACAGGGGAAGGGATTTAATTATGGAGAAGGGATAACCATAAACACAGAAGAAGGAAGGTAAAATAACAGTAAGGGTGTCTGGAAAATTCATAAGGAATCCAAGTATTCCTAGACTATTATCCATCCACCAAGAATGCCTATAATATTTATAATTATCTGTAAGCATATACATTTTGAGTATAAATGAAAATTTCTCAACTGCACTGATGATGCTCCTCACAAAAGTCATAGAATTTCTAACAAGATGACCAACACCAGGTGTAAGAAGCCTACTTTGAAGGTATTGGTCACAGTTGTCCAAGAGACTTCCACACATTACAGTGTATTCCTGTTGCCCATGCTTGTCTCCCAGATGCAGAAGATGAAACCTAGTGCTGTAGAAGTCACACATTTCAGACACAAATGCCAGATGGAACTGACCCTAAAGCCTTCTCCCTGGGGTCTAGCTTTCATGGTACAAGAAGGCAACAAGCATCCTTCCAAAAAAGGGAGTCAACCAACAGTTCTACCCAGCTATGACACCTATGGATCACAACAATGATCTGCACTGCATGACAGCCTAAAGGTGCGAGAGTGGTACATGTACCTTCAAGGTAACCAATAACTTCTAATTGGATTAAGACCTTCTCAACAAGAGGGAAATCATGCCTGGTATTGAAAACCTAGCCTGTTTCCCCAGGGCTAGTAAAGTTTGGGTCTTGGAGAACCTATAACCAGTACTTTATTAAATCAGCCTAAGTCCTTACTGTATTCTAAATACTTATGCTAATTTCCAGCATACAATAGGAGACAGTCTAGATGGCGTGTAGCAGGCTGTAAATGTACTTCCTGATTCTTATCAAAACTCTGATGGCATCATTTTCAAGAATGGAAATAAAACTACTAAAAGGTAGAAAATGTCCCAGAATATCAAAGCTCTAAAATTCTGAAAACAAACAAACAAAAAAAACCCTAAAGGCATTAACTTTTTAAATCATCTTTATAATATATAAAAGCCAAGAAATGAAAATGATTTAGTAATGGTATGAAAACATGTTCAGTGATGTGTGATTAAGAACTGCATCACTTACATGCAGACAAATAAAACTTTAATGACCACATTGTCAGTTCTGTGGAAAGCCATATTGTGCCCACACTGGGATAATCCTGAGATTTTTCTCAGGCAAATCGTCACTAGAATTATATCGAGTGAAACAGAATGTGACAAAATTGATTTCCTGTCCCACTTCCATGTTCACTTGATCCCCTTTCCTCCCCTTCACCAGTCCCTCTACCATACCTGCATCCTTAGCTGCTGTCTCCTCTCCTTCCAGGCCCTTTGTTCTGCTGCACAGGTGAGCAGGTCTGGGTGATCAGTTAGCCCTGCACATGAGAAAGAGATTGTTCCGGATGCCCCTGGATTTCTAATACTGTACTGTGCCCAGTAGACGAAGAGGAAACAAAATGCAGGATTATACAAGTGATCCCCCAACTGTCCTGCAGTGTCAGAATACAGAAAACAAATAGAAAGAAAACATTTTTAATTATCATAACTTGAATCCCACTTCCAATCACAGCCCAATCAAAACCGAGGGGTAGAATGATTGGAAAGAGAATATAATATATAGTGAGCTTCTGAACTGATCATGGACCAATAATGATGAAGTCTTAACACTTCTCAAAAGGACACACACTCATTTTTCCTGAGAATTTCACTTTATTTTGTGGGATGTGAGACTCATTCAAACAAAGCCCCCACACATGCAGATTCATTTGTTAAGAAATCCTGAGGAGCCGGGCGATGGTGGCGCACGCCTTTAATCCCAGCACTCGGGAGGCAGAGGCAGGCGGATCTCTGTGAGTTCGAGACCAGCCTGGTCTACAGAGCTAGTTCCAGGACAGGCTCCAAAGCCACAGAGAAACCCTGTCTCGAAAAACCAAAAAAAAAAAAAAAAAAAAAAAAAAAGAAAGAAATCCTGAGGAGGAGCAACGGAGATTGCAAGCAAACAATTCTCACCCACAGAAAGGAGACTGCTGCAGTTCTGCAACATCCAGTGCCAGCACAAAGCCCTCGGGGCCCAGGGACCAGTCATTGCCCCTCCTCCTGGGAGAAGTCCACAGTCACCACCAGCTGTCAACAGACCACACAGAAAAAAACAGTTTGAATCATCCTGTTGGTGCACACCTTTGATCCTAGCACTTGGAAGAAACAGGTAAGTGGAACTCTGAGTTTTTCAGTCCAGCCTGGTCTACACAGTGAGTTTGGGCCTTCTGAGTGTTGGGATTAAAGGTGTGCCAATAGGCTTGATAAAGACACTTTTCAGAACGTTGTATTTACACGCGAGTGTGTAGCACGATTAATAAAAATCCTGAGACAGAAACTGGGGTTCAAACTGAAGGTCAGAGAAGCAAAAAAGCCAGCCACTGGCTCTTACCTCTACCTCAGGCCAAAATGGCGATCCTGCTTCCAGGAATCTCAGAATGCAACCCTGTGTGAGAGCTTTCTCCTTCTGTCTTGTATTTCTCTCTAGTGCTGCGATTAAGGGACTGCACCACCTGGTTTCTATGGCAAACTAGCGTGGCTACTGGGATTAGAGGTGTGTATCACCACTGCCTGGTCTGTAAGAATAATTAGTGTGGCTGTTTTATTCTGAACATCAGTCAAGCTTTATTTATTAAAATACAAATGAAATATCACTACACCAGTGTGCATATGTCTCAGACGGAAAATTAATGGTGGATAAAAGTTTGCTTTTAAATGTTAATGTTTACAAGTATACTGTGGAACTAGCACAAAATATATTTTTAGATTCAGAGAAATTTGCCGGTGTTCCTTTCAAGACTATTATCTAAAAGCTCTCGCCGAATCCAAGTGGTATAACACGGAAGTTAGTATGGATGACTGTAAATTTCAGGAGCTTTGTGGTTTCCACCACAGCAAAGAGAATCGTGCTTACAGATATCAACAGATAAATTCAAATACTCGATTAGATTATTTTTACAAGAATATTTTGGTAATCAGAAGATCAGTTAAAAAAAAAACAGGCTTATTCCATATGATCTAAAATACACCAAGAGAAGAAGGCATTCACAGCAGAATTTCTGAGCCGGCTTCTTTATGAACAGCACAGAAACTGCTCGCACCCCTGATTCCTTCCCTCCTGGGTCCCAGCCCCGCAGCTCCTCCGACCTGGGAGGTTCCAGGGCCGCCGGGCTGCGGTTCCCGCCACTGCCCTGCTGACTTTCCTAGGTCGAACTGTGCGGAGACTGCGACTCCGGGAGTTTTCGAGTCCCCGCGACAACCGCCTTGTCTTCGGCTCCCAGATCTACATTACACGACTCCCAGAGTCCAACAGGGAATGGTGGAATTTCCTGCAACTTTGCCAAATTCCTTGAATCCGCTCTGGACCCGCCCACTTAAAATCCACTTCCGGTTACGTAGCCGCTGCAAAAGCGCCTATATCAGTGGTTCTTTTTCTTGACTAATTTCCCAAGTCCAGAGCGCCGATTCTTTCCCCTACACTCCAGAGCTCAGGAAGATGTCCCGGCCTCCTTGGGGCCGGTCTCTCCCACTCCGTCTCAGGCCGCCTTCCACCCTGCTCCAGCTGTCAGGATGCCCTGCACCCGCTCTCCACAGCCTCCCCACATGCTTGCTGCCAGCCTAGAGCAGAACTGGATCTAAGAGGACATAGCACCCGGATATCTGAATCCACAGTTGAGTTCTGGATCTTCAGATAAAAGATAGGCAGCCTAATCTCGATTTAACTACCAGCCTCCCGGCTACATACTTACACCAAAGGATAAGAGACTAAATTCGGATGCCAGCGCCCAATCGCTAATACAAACATGACAAGCCAAAACTAAATATTGCAATTTTGCTTTGGGGAGAGACGTTTCAGGAACTTGGGAAAGACATTTCAGGAACTTGGATTTTGGAAAGAATTGGGCTTCTCAAGGAGTTAGTGATCAGCCCATTGCTAACAACCCCTTGCGGAGTTTATCCTGCACAGTACTGCTCTTACCACTAGATGGTGGTCTTGTCATTATACTCACTCAGAAATAGAGACTTCTTACTCATGCTAAAGATGTTTTTATATAAAATACAGGAAAAGGCTTTTTAAAAGAAATTCAGTGGTGAATACAAAGACTCTTTAATGTCCCATATGCAGAAAATAAGTAAGGGATGTGGTCCCGTCCCTGAAAACTGCAGTAATACCATCCTGTCTAAGGCTCTGGGAATACTGAGAAAGAGGAGGAGGAAGGAGAATAAGAAGGGAAAGAAGAGGAAGAGCTAAGACATGCCATGCTCTAGACTCCATACAGCTGTTGTAATCAGTAATGAACAGCAACTGTATGTACCTGCATTGACCTCACCTTAGACCACAATCAGTCTAGAAAAGGGAAAGGCTCACAAGTCCCACACTTTACCTCTCAAATGTTGGTGATAGACTGATTGTAGGAAAAGAATCACCGCCTTTGATTGTAGTCCTCCGCTGAGCCCAGGAAGCGCCAACCCATAGATTCAAACACACCGTCCCACAGATGGCTTTGGCCAATCTCAGCTGGTCTCAAAACTGAATGCAGATGAACACAATAGACATTTGATGGAATTGTGGATTAGGATAGTTGAGAGGTAGAAAGTGAATATGGACAGTATTTGAAGCACAAACACACATATACACACACTGACATACAGAGTGTGTGAGTATGTGTGTCTTAATTGTTGTTATACCCCTTGATAAAGAAAATGAAGAAAACACAAATATCTGTATAAATTCATTCTGAGAAAAATGCAGTGGAAACACTAATGTCAATGTCACTGTTCCCTTCTATCACTGGTCACATGGCCTTAACAAGCATTTGAAACTACCTTCCACTTCTACCTATTGTGTATTTCCTCCAGGTCTTGAATCCATTCCTGGAAAGTGACCCATTCCTTCATTCCTCATGGGTCTGTGCCTTTTATCATTCTTTCTGGATTAGGCTGTTGTAGTTTCCCGTTGATTTTAATCACAGGATATGATAGCACAGAGAGACACCATAAAGGAGCTCCTGCACTGCAGAGGTTATCCTTCTTGCTGCATTGTGTCCAGGCACTCCAATATCCCCATGGTAATGTGGATCTCTCCTAACACTGTTAGCAGTTGTTAGTTGTTGTCGGCAGAGTTTCACTGTCTCAACAGCTATGCCCAAATAAACACAAACTGACTTAATATTAATTATAAATTCTTGGCCAAAACCTCAGTCTTGTTACTAGCTAATGCTTACATTTTAAATTAACCCATCTTTCTTATTCATGCTCTGCCACGTGGCTTGGTACCGTTTCTCAGTGTGGCAAGTTCATCTTCTCTCAACATCTACTTGTGATTCCAAAAGACTCCTCCCCTTCCTTTTTTTTCCCCCTACAAGTCCTGCCTTAACTCTACCCGTCCAGCTATTGTGCAGGTAGCTTCTTTATTTCTTTTTTTAATTTAATTTTTTTTTCATTTTGTAAACCAACCTCAGTTTCCCCTCCTTCTTCTTCTCCCACATCCCCCAGTGATGTGGGAATGTCATATATCAATCTGTTAATTTCATTGATTAAATAATAAACAAACTGCTTGGCCTCATAGCTTAGAACATAGGTGGATGGAATAAACAGAACAAAATGCTGGGAGGAAGAGAAAATGAGGTAAGACACCTCAGACAGAGACGCCACGCTCCCCTCTCCCAGGCAGATGCACGCGATGAAGCAAGCCGCCAGGTCAGACATGCTAAATCTTTCCCGGTAAGACCGATGCTACAGTTTATTAGAGATGGGTTGATCGGGATATCAAAATTAGCCAATAAGGGCTAGAGCTAATGGGCCAAACAATGTTTAAATAAATACAATTTATATGATGTTATTTTGGGGCATAAGCTAGCCAGGCGGCCAAGATGCTGGGGTCGCAGCCCCGCCGCTCATATTACAACACCCCATTTTTCTTCCTTCCCACCCCATTCACTCCTCAGAGAATGTAAGGCCTTCTTTGCGGAGTCAACAAAGTCTGGCATACCAAGTTGAGGCAGGACCAAGCCCCTTCCCCACTGTATCAATACTGAGCAAGGAATGCCACCATAAAGAATGGACTCCAAAAAGCCAGTTCATGCACCCAGGATAGGACCTAATCCCACAGGGCAGGGAACCCTGACTGCTCTTTGGACTGGAGAGGGAGGGGGAGGGAAATGGGGATTGTGGAGTGGGGGGGAGGGGGAGGGAGAGGGAAAAGATAGGTGGGGAGGAGGAGGAAATTTTTAATAAAAAATTAATAATAAAAAATAAGTATCCACCTCTCAAAAAAAGTTAATTATGTATAAAGTGTGACTTTACCATCAAAAAAAAATCAAATCAAGCCCTATAGGGTAAGCCAATTAAACAGAAAAAGATGATAAGGACCCTCAGAAATAGATTGTATATCTTTTTTTGTAACTTTGAATTTTCTAAAGGCTAATGAAAGGGGAACAACAGCTGTGAATAGACATTGGATAATAGAAGACATTATCAAATTAAATCAGCTGGTAAACTTTAAAGATGTGTTGACCACAAGGTAGAAATCAGGACATGTGTGAAATTGGGTAGAGGTTTTCCTTTGGTTTCCATGGGATAAGAAAAGCTACAGATACTATCAAAATTGATAGAAGTTCGAATTAAGAGAGACCTCTTAATTGGAAGATGACAGACACTAAATTCCTATGAATAGAAAATCGTGTCCAGACTTAAATGTGTGTTGTTTTGTGAATATTGTTTGCGAGCCTGTTGTGTCATACTGTTTTCTCAGAGGTAGCAAATCCATAATAAATTGTGACCATATTAAAATCATCTACTTAAATAATTGTCTTCATCATTTACATCCCCAATTTCCTCAAGTCTACTTATCTCAAAGAAAGCACTCTATCTGGTAGCATGTGGTCAAACAACTCTTCCATGGTATTTGGTTTTTCTTTCCATTTTCATGTTAGATGTGTCAGGCATCCCTCATTTTGATTCCTTAATGCATTCTGAAACTTAATACAATATACTATTTATACATAAAAAGGTGGCCAAAACCTCTAATTTTGCTGTACATCATAAAACTTATATTTCTGAGAAACCGCATCAATGTATACCACATATAATTGCTGTCTTGTTGTCCATTATATAATGGAGCCAACAAATTTATGCAATTTCACAAATGCTTTACCTAGTATTCAATTTGCTGACATAAAAGTAAATATAAGCCAAAAGAAATCAAAATGCTCCAATAAAGTTTAATCATTTATACACTTTCAAAGTCTTCATACTAGAGTTAAACCTTAAAATAGAAAGAAGGTGAGAGACTCATAAGAGAGAAACTGTCCATGTTGGTGCAATCATTTCTGATGGGAATGGTGAAAGTCATAAAGCCAATAGAGCTGCTTGATTAAGATACAACAAAGCTGAGCCCATGGTGACCACAGTGCTACAATAGGCTTTGATCTCGGCATCTTGCATACATTGAGGTCTTCATATTTGTACAACCTGGAAATATTGGAATGATGGGAAATTTCTTATGAATCATTTATGACTTCTCCTAGGATTACTGCATCTAAGCTTCCCCGGGAAAATCATGAGCATACTGCCACTCTCACTTTTAGGGAGATATCCCCATTACTTAAAGGTCTTCCTTAGGTCTTGTGGGTTGTGACGAACATAAAGCATCCAGAGGTCTTTTGTTGTGGCTCTGGATATTCTTGAAACAATTACACCTCAACTTACTCAGAAACAAGATAATCAGAACAAAGTACAAGACTCTTCCTACTATACATTCAGGAAGTTATGTGCCATACCCAACAACAAAGTTAGATTGGTTGCAGTTGCCTCTGCCCTGCTCAGGGACTTACACTGATGGGTAAAAAATGTTGAAAAACTAACAAAAGAATGAGGTGTCAGGACCTCCCATTCTTTGAAAAGTTAACTTGTCCAGGGCCACTGTATTGTCTTATGACCAAGGAACAAAGATACCAGGATTAGACATGTAAATAAATTTTGTGAAGATATAAGATATGAACACTATATTATGACAGAAATTGAGTAATAACTGAAGCAGCTTTGGCCTGAAGAATTTCCTTGTTCATGCTGATAATAAAGAATATAAATATACACTGCTCTGAAAATGGCAATTGCCTGGACTGACTTGAATTTTTTTCTGTCTAGTGTTCTTGAAGCCACAGAGCTACCAGCCTAAGAATGGGCTATCAAATGCATCTAGATTCCTAGGAGTTGGGTTATTGGATTGGTGAGTAAAAATGGCTGTAAAAGATAACTCTATTTTCACAGTTTATCAATGATGACAATAAGATACATAAGAAAGTTAAACACATGACATAAAACAAAAATTACATGATTGGTCTTTTAGAATATCAGGAAACTATCCCTTTTTACTGAATTCTATATAAACAAAAAAAGCACCAGGTCTGACTTAATCCTCTTTCACCCTCCCCTTACCCTTGAAACCTGTTACCCAATGGGGCTGCATACTCCCTGCAGCATTTAACATCACAGGTATGCTCACAAATAGCTTTGAAATCCCCAAGGTCTTGGGGCTCAGTGGACCACAATCTCAGCACTCTGAAGGCAGAAGCAAGTAGATCTCTTAAGTTCAGCCTCGTTCATAGTACAAATTCCAAACTACTAGGAATATACAGAGATGTCCCATCTCAAAAACCTCAACAATAAAGAAACAAAAAAAATACATGATATCATTTTGATGTAAACTGAAAGAGTGGAGAAGTATTTCCTCCACCAAAATTAATAAATAGTAAAGCTTTCAGTGACTGTCAGTAGACACTCATTGGGGTAAAGAGACTCATGGAACCCTCCTTCAGCCATGATAAAATGATAACTGCCCCAATCGAACAGTTGCTTACTCATAGTACTTTTTGTACAGTTCTGAGTCTCTGCATTATCCAATACCAACTGCAAGAGGAGACTTCTTTGATAAATGGTTAGTACAAATTGATTATTCTAAATATGAATATTTAGAGTAAAGAATAACAAAAGCATCATTAATAAAATCTTGGAATGTTCTATTATTGGGCTTAAATCCCCAAGCTTGAGTTTTTGACCATGGCATAAATTTCTTTCTGTGAATCAGGTTTCTAATCCAATCTGGAGATTATTACCATTATTATTACCATATGGTAATTACCATTATGGTAATGCCCATAACCCATGATGCCAGTATTGCACTAGTACAAATAACTTGCCTAGTAGGATGATATTGTATGATACAAAAAGAGGACAGGAGGGAGAGTTTTCAGATGTATTAAACATTTTGAACATTATTGCATGTTCTCTCTCTCTCTCTTTCTCTCTCTCTCTCTCTCTCTCTCTCTCTCTCTCTCTCTCACACACACACACACACACACACACACAACACACACACACCAAGTGTTTGGTGTCTTTAGCAACATCGTGTACTTAGGGAGTTAAAGCAAGAGCACTAGACATTACCTATTTTGTTTGGAATGACCTTCAGGCCTCCGTGACCAGTAAATCCTAGGCAGATAGCCAGTACTTGATACAGAGAGTTCTATTTAATACTCCAGTGACTGGGAGGAACACTATTTTCCCATGTGGGATACTTCTGTTCAGTGTTTTAAAATTGTATTTCTTATTAATTTGTAAGACAGTGGTATCATAAAGCTTCTTCATAATTCTTTCTTTTGGTTAACAAACCCACCCCTCCTATTTTCTTCCTGCCCCATTCACAACTGAACATCAAACACAAATAAGTCAGTTTACCATACTTCATAACACTTGTGTTCTATTATGCTCTCTTATCATATTTTTTACTTGGGTTGCGTACTAATAGGTTCTATGTCCTTTCTTCAGGGACAGCTTATTTGGGTTGGTCATACAGCATTCCCATTTCTTCCCCATCCCTGCACTACATATTTGAAATATTTTGCACAATCCCTAATTTCATATCATCTATATTCTACTATCCATACGCCCTTCATGAATCTCCACACTATAAATTTATTTCTGGATTCCTGGTTTCTACACATAGTCTTACTTGAACACAAAAAGCAATGAGTTTGAAGTTAGGACCCACATTCTCATTTACCTATTTGTCAAATGATGGAGGTGTAAATTGATTATATATCCTAGATACTATCAATATAGCAGTGATGAACATGATGGACAAATTCTCTTTGGTAAGATGGCAAATTCTTTTTTTTAAAGATATATTTATTTATTATGTATACAACTTTCTGCCTCCATGTATACCCAAACGCCAGAGGAGGGCACCAGATCTCATTACAGATGGTTGTGAGCCACCATGTGGTTGCTGGGAATTGAACTCAGGACCTCTGGAAAAGCAGACAGCGCTCTTTACCACTGAGCCATCTCTCCAGCCCAAGATGGCAAATTCTTAAAGTTTTTGCCCAAGAGTGCTTACTGTGTATCTATTTTCTGTGAGATTAAGACATCTCAGATTGTAGAAAGCTCCTTCAAACTCAGGATATTAAGAGACATATGTAAATGGGATTCTTCATGGCAGTAGTTTGCAACCTTCCTAATGTTGTGACCCCTTAAAAATGTTGCTCATGTTGCAATGTCCCCCAACTATAAATTTTTTTGTTCAACCTTATAACTGTAATTTTGCTACTATTGTGAAACATAATGTAAATATCTGATATGCAGGGTATTTTATATGTGACCCCAAAGGAATTTTTACATAAGAGTTGAGTGCTCCTGCTCTGAGGGAATGTGAAATATTCCATCCTACAGAGAATCTTCTGAAGCTCAGAAACAGAAAACTTAATAGTTCTAAGAAGTAACAGAAACTGGGAATATTCACTAATAAAACTGTTTATATTGTTCAATGTTTAATAACTGATAATGATGTCATGAAAAGTGTAAATGTCTTGATTCCTGGCACTTAGGAAGCACAGGGCTAGAGATCTCTATGGGTTTCTATGAGTACATTCTAGTCTACATAGTGAATTCTAGGACTAACAGGACTACAAAGGACAAAAAAAAACCATGTCTCAATAATAGTAATAATAATAATAAAAACAAAGACCTCTCATTGTGTTGTACATCATAAAACTTATACTTCTGAGAAACCACAAAAAGGCATACCATATTTAATTCCTATGTCTTGTTGTTCATTAGAAATTACAGCTACCAAACACATTTAATTTGACAAACCTTTACCTAATGTTCAAGTTACTGACATTAAACAATTGCAAACTGAAAGAAAACATAAAAACAGATCGATTAAAGACTCAATTTGTCCACTTTCAAAATCTTCATACTAGAGATAAACCTTAAAATAGAAGATGAGAAAGTGTAAACAGAGAAACTGTCTATGTTGGTGCAATCATTTCTGATGGGAAAGGTAAAAGACATAAAGCCAGCAAAGCATCTTGACAAAGATCCAGCAAAGCTGAGCCGCATTATGCCCACCATGACATGTGAGGCTTTGATATCTGCATCTTGCATTCTTGGAGATGTTCACATATTTACAACATGGGGATATTGGGTTTATGGGAAATTTCTTATAAATCTTTTATGACTTCTTCTAAGAGTACTGGTTCTAAGCTTCCTCTGGAAACTCATTTGCATACTGCCACTCCACTTTTAGGGGGTATCCTTATTTACTGGACGGTCTTCCTTAGGCCTGTAGTCACTAACTTCATATCACCTATATTCTATTATGCAGCCTCTCGTTCTGAATCTCCCTAGTAAAGGTCCATTTCTGACTTGCTGGCTTCTACACACAGTGTTATTTGAATACAAAAAACAATAAGTTTGAAGCTAGAACTCATATTCTCATTTCCTCATGTGTCAGTTGATGGACATGTAAATTTATTCTATATCCTAGATACTGGCAATAAGGCACCAATGAATATGATGTGTCAGTTCTCATTGGTAAGAGGGCAAATCCTTCTAGTCCATGCCCCTGAGTGTTTATTGTGTATCAATCTGTGTGAGATTTACCCCTTTCATCTTGTAGGATGCTCCATAAAGATCAGGATTTTAAAAGAGATATAAGGATATAGAATGTTTCAAGGTAGTATTTCTCAACTTTGCTAATGTTTTCACACTTTTGATAATGTTCTTCATGTTGTAATATGCCCCAGTGCAAAATTATTGTTGTTCTACTTTATAATCAATTTTGCTTCTGTTATGAATATAATATCTTATATGTGGGATATCTTATATGTGGCCAGAAAAAGGTCCTGACACAAGGGTTGAGTGCCACTTCTTTTTTTTTGTTTTTTATTTATTTATTTTTTTATTGAAAGAAAAAAAAAGAAATTCCCACCTCCTCCCAGCCTCCCATTTCCCTCCCCCTCCTCCCACTCCTCTTCCCCTCCCCCCACTCCTCTCCCCCTCCCTCTCAGTTTGGATGTTCACCTTCCTAGAGTGCCACTTCTTTTTTTTTAAAGATTTATTTATTTATTATGTATTCAGTATTCTTAGTATTCTGCATGTATGCTTGCAGACCAGAGAGGACACCAGATCTCATTACAGATGGTTGTGAGCCACCATGTGGTTGTTGGGAATTGAACTCAGGACCTTTGGAAGAGCAAGCAGCACTCTTAACCACTGAGCCATCTCTCCAGCCCTAGAGTGCCACTTCTTGAAGAAAGATGAATATTACATCCTGGAAAGAATCTCTGGCATTTAGAAATTAAAAACTTAATATCTCTTAGAAGTCACAGAAACTGATACGATTCAATAGTGCCCTCCTGCCTCAAGAATATCTAATTGGTAAGGAATGTTGACACTGTCAGACAAGCTGAACTGCACAGAAGATGCTCAGACCAGCCATCAAGCAGACACCAGTTAAGCTACCTAGACTAGACAAGAAAAACATGCTGTTTGAAAGGCACTTTCCAATATCCTCTGAGCTGCCTGCCAGCTGTGCAGTGATCCCTAGGTTTCCAGCTTCATTAGCCATCACTGTCACGTGACTATGCAGCTGTTATTGAGTCCTTTATGAATCTACAAGTACCGTACACCTTACCCCTACACTTGTAGGTCACCCCAATAAAACTCTGGTTCCACTATAATTCAGGAATAACTCAGTACTTAAGAGCACTGTCTGCTTTTTCAGAAGACTCACTTTGAATTCCCAGCACTGTCACATGGGTACTCAATCTGAACCTCACTCCAGGGCATCTAATGCCTTCTTCTGGCCTCTTCTAGCACTAGGAATACACATGGTGCACAGATATTCTTGGTTTCCCAAATTTATTGGTCTTTGTTTCTGAATCTGACTAAATAGATGTTTGTCATCATTTTCACAGGAATAGTGTCAGACATCAGTGTTGTAATTGAGTTGAACAGTGGTTTTCTTTCTTTCAAATATGTAGTGTTGCGAACACTACACAGGTTTCAAACATTGATATTCTAGTTCTGACTCCCATAACAGTGCTTAACCTCCTTTCTTCACAAGTATGCCAGCATTAGTTATAATTTTTATTCCTTATAATTGACATTATAGGTAGGGCAGCATGGAAACCTAAAGGAGTCCTAGACTGCGCTTTTCTAACAGGTATATAACTTTTGATTGTTTCTTTTGGTTTATTTTGGATTTGTTATTGTTGGTTTGTTTTATTTCTGTTTTGCTTTTTTACATTTTCAATATTGAATTTTTATATAATTAAAACATTTCAACTGTTGCTTTTCTCTTGACAAACTCTCCCATGTATCATAAATATGCTTGATTTAAAATCCCTGGCTTCTTATTCATTAATTGTTATTGTATAATACATGTCTATGTCCATTATGATGGGTTCTTGGTTGGCAACTGAACTATAATCCAGAAATGGAGGGCACACTTATGCTCCACATCTTGAGGCAATAATACAATATGGCTTTGATACAAATTTTGAGTCTGTTTGAACCATGCTTTTGATCAGGACCTTGAGGCTCTAAGAAAAACCTTTAATATGGGCCACAACATCTTCTGGAAACCTTCATAAAGACAAGGGAAGATAGATGGGTGTGTGTTCATTCTTTGCTTGCTTGACCCGGCCTTGCCACCATATCTATTCCTTCATTGGCATTGGAGCCTACTTCTTTGTAATACCAGCATATACAAAAGAGTAACTGAGACACCAATCTTCATAGAACTGAGACACTACTAGGTTTTGGTATTTACATTCACAACTAGCCATTTTGGACTGTAACCTGTAAGTCATTACAATGAATTCATATTCATTGATCAAAAGCTAGTTTACTAAAAAGGAGTTGTTGATTTCGACTATCCCTTAGTTTAGTGTTGATGAAGGGATTTTAAGGCTCAGGGAAATTGCAATGCTAGAGTGGGTATTCTGTGTAAAACCCAATCCCCCATAATCAGAAGACCCAGAAGATATGTGTGTCATAAGTCCTATAAGATGCAAAATGGTGAGAATGGCACCTGCAAGTTTGAAATGTTTTCTTCTCACCTTTATCCCTGAGATAAACCCTAGTGTTGGGCTTGCTCTTGCTCAATTGGACATATTAAATGCTATGGCTTCGTTTGGATCCTAAGGTAGCAGGGACCAGGTAATAGCATGAACTGATCATAGTTATCATAAAGGTCAACTTAGACAAAACAATGTTCATAGTGGCCTAAGCTGTCATGGTCAGAACAGGCAGGGTGAACTTTACAGTGGCATGAATCATATGGTGTTCCAGGCATGAAATATATAAGAATACTACTGTGCTTGTTTGATCTATATGAGCAGAAAAATTATCAAACAAATGAAAGAAAGGTTACATAGTATAATGGCAAAAGACAATCTTGGCCAGTGAGTCTATTTCCAGACTTAATCAAATTTGCAGACCCAGAACCACTTGAATGGAGGGGTAGACAGGTTTCCCTGAGGAAAGATCTTGATAGTACCCAGAAAAGTTTTGTATTTAGCCTTTCTCCAATTTTTCCCCAGGGGAACCTTTGAGCATTTACAAGGGTAACTCCACACTGTGGGAGGAAAACAGCAAGACTTTCTGGGGTCTCTTGGATACTGGTTCTGAATTGATGCTGATATCATGGGATCCCAAGAAACATTGTGGCCCTCCAGTCAAAGTAGGGACCTGTGGAGTCCAGGTGATCAAGGGAGTTTTGACTGATGTCTAACTCACAATAGGTCCAGCAGATCCTCAGTCTCATCCTGTGGTTATTTCCCATGCACGTTGGCCTGTCCATTGTTCTCTTCTTTGTCCAGCTTTTGTGGGAGGTCGTGTTGATGAGGTTTTTATAAACAAAACTTCTGACATTACTAGGTATGATGATTATTCTTGATTTTCAACTTGATTGCAACTGGAATGAACTACAATTCCAGAAATGGAGGACATACACAAGAGACATTATTTTTGCTAGTTATAAGTATCATATTTAGTAATCCACTTCTAGCCTAAAACTTAGAGATAGGAAGACCAATGCCATTAACAAATAACTTTAAGCTGAAGGACACACACCTCTGATCAGGATAGAGAGGTGGGGGCACACCAGCTGTTGAAAGACTATAAGGACATAGAAATAAGAATAATTTTGCTCACCGTTTGTGGGCTTATTTCCTTGTTAGTTCATCCAATCCTTCACTGGCATTGGAGCCTACTTCTTTAGGATTTCAGCATATACTGAAGATCAGCTAAGACCTCCATCCTCGTGGAATAAATAAGTACAAAATTTTTGGAATTTCTCCTAAAATCAGCCATTGTTGGATTACCTGGACAGCAGCCTAGACAGTGTATATGCATGTGTGTATGTATATGTATACTTGCACATATTTATGTATGTATGTATATAAGTATGTATATGTATATCATAATCATTCTATAAGTTCTCTTAAACTAGAGCACTCTGATTATACTAGGAGACACGAACTCACAACAAACTCCAAGGTCCTCTGCCTCTGTTAGTCATTTTGCCCCCTCCTAAAAAATGATGCTTAAACCTTAGGAAAAAGAGTACTTGGTAGATGTATCCAGTGAGCCTGGTCTCCATAACTCTGTCTTTTGATTAATTGTGGATTTTTGCTGTGATCTCTGTAGAAAAGAGGTGTTTCTATTAATAAATGGGACCTCCTGAAACTGAAAAGCTTTTGTAAAGCAAAGGATGTGGTCAAGAAGACAAAACAACAGCCTACAGAATGGGGAAAGATCTTCACTAAGCCCACATCAGACAGAAGTCTGTTCTCCAAAATATACAAAAAACTCAAGAAATTGGACACCAAAAAGAACACATAATCCAGTAAAAAATGGAGTACAGACCTAAATGGAGAACTCTCAAGAGAGGAATCTAAAATGGCTGAAAGACACTTAAGGAAATGTTCCACATCTTTATCATCAGAGAAATGCAAATCAAAATGAAAGACCCTGGGGCTCAGCATTACTGCCTCTCCTCCCCTGGGAACCAGGAACCTGATAATCACCCATGCACGCACTAGAGCTTCAGATACTTTCCCCTGAAATTTTCATCCCCTTTGTAGTTTTTCTTCAATAGACCCAGGTCCTGGAACTGGGGTAAAACGACCTGCAGATGACCTCCAGGTGTTTCTTCTTGCTCAAGCAACCCAGAAATCACCATAGCAACGACAAATCATAGCTGACCATTGAACAAGCTAGTCACAATAGTTGACAAACTATTTCTGCACTCCCCCTTTTTGTTCTGCAGTTTTTCCTCTTTAAAAGAAGCCTGTAATAGCTTTTCAGGGTCCTTCTCCTCCTGAGGCTGAGGACCCTGATATGCCAGTCAAATTAAATTCTTCTTGCTTTTGCATCAACTATGGTGTAAGGGTAGTCTCTTGGGGCAACCTCTCCTTGGTAAGCGGGCTTTAGGGAAACTCAGATTCCATCTTACACCTGTAAGAATGGCCAAGATTAAAAACACTGATGACAACTTATGCTGGAGAGCTTGTGGGGGAAAGGGAACACTTCTGCATTGCTGGTGGGAATGCAAACTGGTACTACCACTTTGGATGTTAGTGTGGTGATTTCTCAGAAAATTAGGAAACAACCTTCCTCAAGATGCAGTAATACCACTTTTGTGGTATTAAAGGATGCTTAATCGTGTAACATGAGGGCCGGGTTTGTTGGGGTTTCTGTCCCACCCAGTCCACTAGCCCTTTAGTCCCAGAGAAAATCACACAGAGGTCTCTGTAAGTTATAAAACTGATTGGCCCATTAGCTCAGGCCACTTATTAGCTCTTATAATTTATATTAACCTATTATTCTTATCTATGTTAGCCACATGGCTCGGTACCTTTCTCAGTGAGGCAGATCACATCTTGCATCTTCGGTGATCTGGGCAGGAATGGGGAATGGGCTTCCTCCTTCCTAAAATTCTCCTAATCTCATCTCCCTGCCTCTACTTCCTGTCCTGTTGACCGACCTATACTTTCTGCCTGGCCAATCAGAGTTTATTCAAAATATGATTGACAGAATACAGACAATTCTCCCTCACCACTTCCCCCTCTTTTTTTTTAACAAAGGAAAATATCCATAGTACAATGTTTGGGAATGTGGGCATAGTTTTCCAGGCTACTTCCTGCTGGTTGGGGGTGCTGATAATCTAATGGGGACCTAAAGAAAATTTAAAGTTATGATCAAGTCCTGACTGGAGTATCCTGTGAGTCTTGATCATTTCAGGTAGCATTTTGAATATGTTCTAGATGTAGAACTCAGACATCTGGGCCATCTTTTCCTACCGGAGATTTCTCAGGTGGTCTTCCTTGATTGAACCTGATTTTTCTTAATTCAGAATGAATCCACAGTCTTTCCTGTGGAAACAAAAGCAAAATCTCTTCTTCAAAGTAACATACATTTTGACTTCAATTTTGAAGTCAAGGTATTTTCAAAATACTTTCTTAGATTAATTCAGCAAGTATTAATTCAGCAAGATTAATAAGCAAGTATCTTTTAGCAGCTGTTGTTCCTTCCTCAGAATTCAAACAATTCAAAGAGAGCATAATAATATACAGTATCCAGATTCTCTGTGTGTTTTCCATCTTTATGTGGCTTTATTTTAAACTCTATTTCTTTTATATTTTTACATTTAACTTTTGGCTTGAGACAGGTTCTCTGTGTATCTTTGTCCTGGAACTCCCTCGGTAGACCAGGCTATCCTTGAACTCACAGAGATCCTCTATCAAGTGGAACAGACCTGAGAAATTGCTGCTACCAAAAGAACATGCTTTACCCTATTCTTTACCAAGTTTTTCAGGCTTTCTGTGGATTCAATTATCCATGTGGGTGCCATTCTGTAACATGAGGGATGGGCTAATTGGGGTTTCTGTCCCACCTGGTCCCCCAGCCCTTTAGTTCCAGAGAAAATCACACAGAGGTCTCTGTAAGTTATAAAACTGATTGGCCCATTAGCTCAGGGTACTTATTAGCTCTTATAATTTATATTAACCCGTTATTCTTATCTATGTTAGCCACATGGCTCGGTAACTTTCTCAGTGGGGCAGATCACATCTTGCTTCTTCAGTGGTCTGGGCAGGAATTGAGAATGGGCTTCCTCCTTCCTAGAATTCTTCTGTTCTCATCTTCCTGTCTCTACTTCCTGGCTTATTGACCCACCTATACTTTCTGCCTGGCCAATCAGAGTTTATTCAAAATATGATTGACAGACTACAGACAATTCTCCCGCACCAATGGTGCTATAAGTACATGTGCTCAACTATGTTCATAGCAGCTTTGTTTGTCATTCCAGAACCTGGAAACAACCTAAATGCCCCTCGACCGAAGAATGGATAAGAAAAATGTGATACATTTACACAGTGGAGTACTACATAGCAGAAAAAATGACATCTTGAATTTCACAGGAAAATGAATGGAGCTAGAAAGCATTATCTTTGAGTGAGGTAACCCAGACACAGAAAGACAATTATCACATGTACTCACTCACAGGTGGTTTTTAAACATAAAGCAAAGAAGACCAGCCTACAGACCACAATCCCAGAGAATTTAGACAACAATGAAGATGTGGAACCATTTCTGAAGCCATTTCTGACAACTCTCAGTCTCAGCAGTAATGTTTCCCCCTTCCTACCTGGGAACCAAGGACCTAACAACTGCCCACACATGTACTGAAATGTTGGGAACTTTCTATCATCTCCCTGAGTCCTTGTGAATGTTCTTCAAATAGAACTCAGTTATTGAATGGGGCAAGATAACCCTTAGATGTTGACTCAGTTCCTGAACAGTTACCCACACACATATGTTTTGACTTAGTCCCTGGGAAATGGGGTCAAAGTCATCTCTTACCTTATCTGATCTGGCAACTGCTCTCCAGTTAATTATTGATAGTAGCCTATTTGAATAAACCAATCATAATGGTCAAAGAACAACCCCCAGACACCCTTCTTTGCTTCTGTGGCTTTTCCTTTAAAAGTAGCCTGTACCAGCTATTTGGGGTCTCTCGGCTTCCTGAATGCTGAGGGACCCTGTCATGACAGAATTAATAAAATCCTCATGCTTTTACTTCAGATGTGGTGTGAGAGGTGGTCTCTGGGGGTGACTCCTTTTCGGTGTTTGGACTCTAGGGTCCAACATTAACACTAAGAGAGACTTACATAGATCTCATCTACAGGGGAAGTAGAAAGTAGAAAAAGACAAGTTATCCTGAGTAAATTGGGAGCATGGGGACCTTGGGGGAGGGTTGAGGATGTGAGAGGCAGAAAAAGAAGCAGAGAAAAGTGTAGAGCTCAATAAAAATCAATAAAAAAAGAAAAAAAACAGTAAGGACAAAAAAAAGAACGATGTTTCTTTGATGAGGGGCAAAATTAACCTTACCTGTGGGTACAAGGATAAAGTTATTTGTTAGGGATTATGATGGCTGTTTGTTGTCCTCCAAGATTCATGTCTTTACCCACACCAGCTGGATTTCTAGTACAGTCATGGTTTCTCCTTCGTTAAGAGGGTCTTAAGTATAATGAGAGAGCCGTTGTTTACTGTTGTGTGATATTTCATTTGTGTTCTGATGAATAAAGCTTGCCTGCAGATAAGTAGTCAGAGCTAGCCACTACTTAAGCATAGAGGCCAGGTAGTGGTGCCACACACCTTTTATCCCAGCACTTGGGAGAAGGAAGTAGGGAGATCAGAAGTTCAAAGCCCTGGGTTACATGAGATTGAATCAGTCTATAAGACAAACAGAGCCAGGTGGTGGAGGCTCACACCTTTAATCCCAGCACTAGTGAGGTGGAGACAAAAATATAAGGTGGGTGGGACGGATCTTGGGCCCATTCAGTCTGAGGATTTGGAGAGGACCTCCCCCATTCAGTCTGAGGACTCTTAGAGACAAGATATTGAGCCCAGTCAGTCTGAGGACTCAGAGAGAGAGCATATCCCAACCACTGGATCTGAGATTTTGTAAAGATAAGAATTCTCTGGTGAGCCAGGCGATGGTGAATCACGCCTTTAATCCCAGCACTCGGGAGGCAGAGGCAGGTGGATCTCTGTGAGTTTGAGACCAGCCTGGTCTACAGAGCTGGTTCCAGGACAGGCTCCAAAGCCACAGAGAAACCCTGTCTTGAAAAACCAAAAAAAAAAAATTCTCTGGTGACTGGTTGCTCCTTTTCCCTCATCTTTCACATTTGACCCTCAATAGCTGACTCAGGGTTTTCATTAATAAGACTAATTAGGATCATGCTTCATGATACCACCAAATTATGCTTTTTATTACTACATTCTTAGGGCTCTTGTGCCAGGATGACACCTGATGTGGTTCATAGGGATCACAGGACTTTTGCTTGGATCCTTCCTTTGGAAGCTTACATGGTGCTTCTTGTCCCATAAAAGATATTTTTAATAAAGCAGTTTGCATTATTTTGAGACAATGTCTCTGTGTTTTTCCATCTTTCTATACTCACTATATAGATGTCACTGGCCTGAACTCTGAGTTCCCCAGCTTATGCCCCTGAGTGCTAGGTTAAAAGGCTTTCATGTCCTTGCTGATATTTATATTTTTGTTACTGTTGTTGTTTGCTCTGTAGTCTTTGCTGATCTAGAACTCACTCTGTAGGCCATTCTGATCTTTAAATCACAGAGATCTACCTGCCTCTGCCTACTGAGTGCTGGGGTGAAAGCTGTTTGCCAATAACACCCATTCTCTTATCATGTCTTGTCATTTATGCAAGGTAACTGCACAGCCTGCATGATGAAAATGAGTGATCAAGTTGATCTCTTGTTAACTGACTTTAAAGACTTCTGTTACACTAAATTGGAAACTCTACTTGAAACAGATGAATATAACACATCAAATTTAAACAACATGAAATAAAGATGTAAGTAGAATATCAGTAGCAATGTGACTTAAGCAGGTATAAACTGTCACCGTTAAAACAACCCATGGTCAGACTGACAGGATTCTATCAGAACTCCAGCGGAAATATATTGGAAAAGTTATTTAAAAGAGCTTTTGACATCTGGTTGGTGGTGGCAAACGCCTTTAATACGAGTACTCCAGAGTACAAAACAACCTGTTGTAGAGTTTCAGGACAATCAACACTATACAGTGAAATCCTTTTAAAAAAAATGAAAATAAAACAACCAAAAACAAACAAACAGACAAAAACTAATTGACACACACAAATAGAGGATTCTACCTGGCTCTGAGCTCTACCTGATATTAAACCAGATAATGTTCAGGGTGTGCTGGTATACTCAATTAATCCAGTAATCCAGATCAAATGGAAGTGGATTTTAGTGACTTCAAGGTCATCATTTTCTACAAAGGGAGCTCCAGAACAGGAACTCCTGGGCTGTTAATCAGAAAAACACTATCTCATAAAGATAAAAAAAGAAGAGAGAGAGAGAGAGAGAGAGAGAGAGAGAGAGAGAGAGAGAGAGAGAGAACATAAGTATACAACCAAAAAGAAAATAAAACTGATACAATCATTTAAAAAAATTTTGGCTGGACTGTGGTGGCACATGCCTTTAATTCCTCAGCATTCAGAGGCAGGCAGATATCTGTGAGGCTGAGGCCAGCCTGGTCTACAAGAGCTATTTCCAGAGCAGGTGCCAAAGCAAAATAGAGAAACCCTGTGTCGAAAAACCAAAATTAAATTAATTAAATTAATAAATTTCTAAGCAGGGCCAGATGGGATATTCCATTAATTTCACACTCCCATAGTGGAGGTGTTATGCCTGTGTAAAGGGACCCCCCCAAACAAGACCACCACACAGCCAGCATCCAATGCAAACACACTAGGGTTTATTGAATAAATGTTAGCTAACTGGGACTGCATTATAACACTGCAACACAGTGGATGGGGAAGAGTGGCTACCAGGCTTCAGGGTTAGGGAATTTTAGAGGGAAAACCACAAGGCAGGGCAGCACAAGTCTTGGCATTTTGGGATTGGGTAAAAATATACAACTTTTGCATTTGTTGGTTAGGGTAAAGAGGAATTTCAATCGGATACTTACAAGGATGTTGGAACAACGCAGATGTAAACAGATGTTTGGACACCCTGTGGAACACTCTGACCATGACTGGTACAGTTTCTTGGAAAGGTTTATGACTTTGCTGGGCTGCATTCATGCCCCCTTAGTTAGGTCCTGTCTAAAATGGAGTTCTTTCTTAAAATGGAATCTCTTCTGTTCCTTCATAGTTAGACAGTTCTCCGGGATTTTAGGGCATCCTGATCTACAAAGCAACTTCCAGGACTGCCAGCGTTACACAGAGAAACCCTGATTAGAAAACAAACAAACAAACAAACTTATATTATTAACTATTTCACACCCACACACATATGTATATTTACATACAGTGTGTATTTGTCCATGCACACTTCAAACACAGCCTACTTTCACGGCCTATCTCTCTACTATCCTGTTCACAATTTGAACCAAATCTTTCTATTATGTTTCTCTCTATTCATTTTACTTGGGACCCCCTGAGATTAACGGGGGCCGTCTGTAAGACTGCGATTTTGGAGCTATGTGTTGGAGCCTGCTGGACTTAGCAGAGGACTATAGCTAAAGACAAGTGATTCTTCTCCTATAATTCATCCATAAAGAACATTTGAGACATAGAAAGTGGGACCCGTGAGCCTTTCCCTTTCCTAGATTGATTGTGGTCTAGTGTGTGGTCAGTGTGGGTAAAAATAGTTGCTGTTGGTTACTGATTACAAGAGCTGTGTGGAGTCTAGGGAATGGTACGTCTTAGTCGTTTATCCTGTTTCCCTTCTTATTCCCTTACCTACTCCTCTTTCTCCGTGTCCCCAGAGTCATTGACAGGAAGGTGTAACTGACATATTTAGGCCAGGAACCACATGCCTTAGTTATTTTCTGCATCTGGTATAGCAAGAGTCTCTGCATCCACCTGGGGGTGGGTGGGGAGAGTGTGTACGTGTGTGGGCAGGAGTCTAAGCACCCTAGCACTAGTCACAGAAGACTAAATTGTTACTGAGTAAAATGACAAGACCACCATCTAGTGGTGAGAGCAGTACAGTAGAGTGATGTTTCATTTGTATTTTAATAAATCAATCTTGCCTAAAGATTAGAGAGTAAGCTCTTTGAACCACACAACATCTCCCAGCTCAGCCTGTTTGGGTGCTGGGACAGGGTCCGAATTGGGAGGGCATCCTGGAGGGTAGTAGCTCCTTTGTCTAGGTGGCCTGCCTGCGGCAGCAAGGTTGGCCCTTTGTTCGCAAGACACCCAAGCAGCAGGGAGATCAGATCCGGGTACCAGGAGTGACATCGCTGGGGTGAGTGAGTTTCTGACCACGGCAGCAGCCCGGGACAGGGAACGCAGTCGTTCCTCACCCCTCCTACACTTCCTGGTCAGCCTGCAGGGGCTATACTGCCCGATACCTCCTCTTTCTTCCTATCCCACCCAGCTTGCATCCACGGCCCTCCCCCACTCCGACTGACTCTCTCCCCTCTTTGAACCACACAACATCTCCCAGCTCAGCCTGTTTGGGCGCTGGGACAGGGTCCGAATTGGGAGGGCACCCAGGAGGGTAGTAGCTCCTTTGTCTAGGTGGCCTGCCTGCGGCAGCAAGGTCGGCCCTTTGTTCGTGAGACACCCAAGCAGCAGGGAGAGCAGATCCGGGTACCCGGAGTGACATCGCTGGGGTGAGTGAGTTTCTGACCACGGCAGCAGCCCAGGACAGGGAACGCAGTCGTTCCTCACCCCTCCTACACTTCCTGGTCAGCCTGTAGGGGCTATACTGCCCGATACCTCCTCTTTCTCCCTATCCCACCCAGCTTGCATCCACGGCCCTCCCCCACTCCAACTGACTCTCTCCCCTCTTTGAACCACACAGCATCTCCCAGCTCAGCCTGTTTCGGCGCTGGGACAGGGTCTGAATTGGGAGGGCACCCAGGAGGGTAGTAGCTCCTTTGTCTAGGTGGCCTGCCTGCGGCAGCAAGGTTGGCCCTTTGTTCGCGAGACACCCAAGCAGCAGGGAGATCAGATCCGGGTACCAGGAGCGACATCGCTGGGCAAGGAGAACCACTCCGGCCACCAGGAGAGACATTGGGCTTGCATCCACAAGCCACCCAGAGTGGTGCTGAGGAGTTCCATCTGGATGGTCGTCCATGTTTGGGTACTGAGGAGTTCAAGCTCAGCAGGACGGTCCCTACCTCTACACTGAAGAGATACATCCAGAGACTCAGTCACAGCAAAGACTGGACCAAAAAACCAGGCCTCTCTTGGCTTCATTTGAAGGAGGAGATGGGAAGGCGCCAATGCAAGAATTCCTCCAACAACCTGAAAGGCAACATGACATCACCAGAACCCAGGGATCCCGAAACATGAAGAATTGTACACCCTACTCCAGAG
Source organism: Microtus obscurus (assembly GCA_963919715.1). NCBI lineage: Eukaryota > Metazoa > Chordata > Mammalia > Rodentia > Cricetidae > Microtus > Microtus obscurus. The sequence goes on along the minus strand of CAWTZC010002434.1, from coordinate 1,151,309 downwards.
GAATTAGAAGAAATCGACTCAAAAGTGAATTATTTGAAAATAATAGAAGACCTTAAACAGGAGGTGAAAAACTGCCATAAACAATTAGAGATTACAAACAAAAAGGTAGAGGAAATGAATAAATCACTCAAAGATACCCAGGAAAACCAAGAGAAACAAGAAAAAGCAATCAAACAGGTAAGGGAAGTGGTTCAAGACCTGAAGAATGAAATGGAGGTAATGAAGAAAACACAAACCGAGGGAAGGTTGGAGATGGAAAATCTGGGTAAACGAACAGGAACTACAGAGACAAGTACTGCCAACAGATTACAAGAGATAGAAGAAAGAATGTCAGACACTGAAGATACCATAGAGAAAATTAACACACTGATCAAAGAAAACAGCAAAACCAACAAATTCTCATCACAAAACATTCAGGAAATATGGGACACAATAAAAAGACCAAACCTAAGAATAATTGGGATAGAAGAAGGAGAAGAAGTACAGCTCAATGGTTCAGAAAATATATTTAATAAAATTATAGAAGAAAACTTTCCCAGCCTAAAGAAAGATATTCCTTTGAAGGTTCAAGAAGCATACAGAACACCGAATAGACTGGACCAAAAAAAAAAAAAACATCTCCTCGCCATATAATAATCAGAACACAAAACATCCAGAATAAAGAAAGAATATTAAGAGCTGCAAAGGAAAAAGGTCAAGTTACTTATAAAGGTAAACCTATCAGACTTACACTTGACTACTCTATGGAAACCATGAAAGCCAGAAGGTCCTGAATAGATGTACTGCAGAAGCCAAGAGAACATGGATGCAAGCCCAGACTACTATACCCAGCCAAGCTTTCGTCCACTATAAATGGAGAAAACAAAATTTTCCAGGATAAAAACAAATTTAAACAATACGTAGCCACAAATCCAGCCTTACAGAAAGTAATAGAAGGAAAATCACAAACCAAGGAGACCAACAATGACCACAATAACTCAAACATCTAGACACCCTTCACCAGCGCAACTAAAAGAAGGCAAACACACAAACTCTATGACTAAAAAAGTGACCGGAGTTAACAACCACTGGTCATTAATATCCCTTAATGTCAATGGACTCAACTCACCTATAAAATGGCACAGGCTAAGAGATTGGGTACGCAAACAGGATCCAACATTCTGCTGTTTACAAGAAACACACCTCAACCACAAAGACAGGCACCTACTTAGAGTAAAGGGATGGGAAAAGGTTTATCAAGCAAATGGACCTAAGAAACAAGCAGGTGTGGCCATACTAATTTCTAACAAAGTTGACTTCAAACTTAAATCAACCAGAAGAGATGGAGAGGGACATTTTATACTCATAACAGGAACAATTGATCAGGATGAGGTCTCAATCCTGAATATCTATGCCCCTAATATAAAAGCACCCACATATGTAAAAGAAACATTACTAAAACTCAAGGCTGCCATCAAACCGCACACACTAATAGTAGGAGATCTCAACACTCCTCTTTCACCAATGGACAGGTCAATCAGACAGAAACCTAACAGAGAAATAAGAGAATTAATGGAGGTATTGAATCAAATGGACTTAACAGACATCTATAGAACATTCCACCCAAATAGGAAAGAATATACCTTCTTCTCTGCAGCTCATGGAACCTTCTCGAAAATTGACCACATCCTCGGTAACAAAGCAAACTTCCACAGTTACAAAAAAAATCCATAACCACCTGTGTCTTATCAGATCACCACGGACTAAAGTTAGAATTCAACAACAATGCTACCCCCAGAAAGCCTACAAACTCATGGAAACTGAACAGTCAACTATTGACCCACACCTGGATCAAAGAAGAAATAAAGAAAGAAATTAAAGTATTCCTTGAATTCAATGAAAATAAAGAAACAACATACTCAAACTTATGGGACACTTTGAAAGCAGTCCTAAGGGGAAAGTTCATAGCCCTTAGTGCCCACTTAAAGAAAACAGAGAAAGCATACATTGGAGACTTAACAGCCCACCTGAAAGCTCTAGAAAAAAAAGAAGCAGACTCACCTAGGAGGAGTAGAAGACTGGAAATAGTCAAACTGAGGGCTGAAATCAACAAAATAGAAACACAGAAAACAATCCAAAGAATCAATGAAACAAAAAGCTGGTTCCTGGAAAAAATCAACAAGATTGATAAACCCCTATCCAAACTAATCGAACGGCGGAGAGAGAATTTGCAAATTAATAAAATCAGAAATGAAAAGGGGGACATAACCACAGACATAGAGGAAATTCAGAGAATCATTAGATCTTACTACCAAAGCCTGTATGCCACAAAACTGGAAAATGTAAAAGAAATGGACACTTTTTTAGATAAATACCATATACCAAAGTTAAGTCAGGACCAGGTGAACGATCTAAATAGACCTGTCAGTCGCGAAGAACTAGAAGCTGTTATCAAAAACCTCCCTTCCAAAAAAAGCCCAGGACCAGACGGTTTCAATGCGGAATTCTACCAGAATTTCCAAGAAGACCTAATACCTATACTCCTTAAGGTATTTCACAATATAGAAACAGAAGAGTCACTGCCAAATTCCTTTTATGAAGCTACAGTCACTCTGATACCAAAGCCACACAAAGACTCAACCAAGAAAGAGAATTACAGGCCAATCTCACTCATGAACATCGACGCAAAAATCCTCAACAAAATACTGGCAAACCGTATCCAAGAACACATTAGAAAAATTATCCATTATGATCAAGTAGGCTTCATCCCAGAGATGCAAGGCTGGTTCAACATACGAAAATCTATCAATGTAATCTATCATATAAATAAACTGAAAGAAAGAAACCATATGAACATTTCATTAGATGCTGAAAAAGCTTTTGACAAAATTCAACATCCCTTTATGATAAAAGTCTTGGAGAGATTAAGGATACAAGGGTCATACCTAAATATAATAAAAGCTATTTACAGCAAACCGACAGCTAACATCAAACTAAACAGAGAGAAACTCAAAGCCATCCCACTTAAATCAGGAACACGACAAGGCTGTCCACTCTCTCCATACCTCTTCAATATAGTACTTGAAGTTTTAGCAATAGCAATCAGACAACATAAGGGAATCAAGGGGATTCGAATTGGAAAGGAAGAAGTTAAACTTTCGTTATTTGCAGATGATATGATAGTGTACATAAGCGACCCCAAAATCTCCACCAAAGAACTTCTACAGCTGATAAACACCTTTAGTAATGTGGCCAGATACAAGATCAACTCCAAAAAAATCAGTCGCCCTCCTATACACAAAGGATATGGAAGCAGAGAGGGAAATCAGAGAAGCATCACCTTTCACGATAGCCACAAACAGCATAAAATATCTCGGGGTAACCCTAACCAAAGAAGTGAAGGATCTATTTTGACAAGAACTTTAAGGCATTGAAGAAAGAAATTGAAGAGGATACAAGAAAATGGAAGGATCTCCCTTGCTCGTGGATTGGGAGGATCAACATAGTAAAAATGGCAATCCTACCAAAGGCAATTTATAGATTCAATGCAATCCCCATCAAGATCCCATTAAAATTCTTCACTGATCTTGAAAGGACAATAATCAACTTTATATGGAATAACAAAAAACCCAGGATAGACAAAACAATCTTATACAATAAAGGTACTTCTGGAGGCATTACCATCCCTGACTTTAAACTCTATTACAGAGCTACAGTAATGAAAACAGTGTGGTATTGGCATAAAAACAGAGAAGTTGACCAATGGAATCGTGTAGAAGACCCAGATCTTAACCCACAAACCTATGAACACCTCATTTTCGATAAAGGTGCTAAAAGTATACAATGGAAGAAAGAGAGCATCTTCAACAAATGGTGCTGGCACAACTGGATGTCAACCTGTAGAAGAATGAAAATAGACCCATATCTATCTCCATGCACAAAACTCAAGTCCAAATGGATCAAAGACCTCAATATCAATTTGTACACACTGAACCTGATAGAAGAGAAAGTGGGAAGTACCCTACAACAGATGGGCACAGGCGATCGCTTCCTAGGTATAACCCCAGCAGCACAGTCATTAAGGGCAACATTGAATAAATGGGACCTACTGAAACTGAGAAGCTTCTGTAAAGCAAAAGACACTGTCACTAAGACAAAAAGGCAACCCACTGACTGGGAGAAGATCTTCACCAACCCCGCAACAGACAAAGGTCTGATCTCCAAAATATATAAAGAACTCAAGAACCTAGACTTTAAAATGCTAATTAACCCAATTAAAAAATGGGGCACTGATCTGAAGAGAAAATTCTCAACAGAAGAAGTTCAAATGGCCAAAAGGCACTTAAGGTCATGCTCAGCCTCCTTAGCGATCAGGGAAATGCAAATCAAAACAACATTGAGATATCATCTTACACCTGTCAGAATGGCTAAAATCAATAACACCAATGATAGCCTTTGCTGGAGAGGCTGTGGAGAGAGGGGTACCCTCATCCATTGCTGGTGGGAATGCAAACTTGTGCAACCACTTTGGAAAGCAGTGTGGCAGTTTCTCAGGAAATTTGGGATCAACCTACCCATCGACCCAGCAATGCCACTCTTGGGAATATACCCACGAGATTCCCGATCATATGACAAAGACATTTGTTCAACTATGTTCATAGCAGCATTATTTGAAATAGCCAGACCCTGGAAACAACCTAGATGCCCTTCAATGGAAGAATGGATGAAGAAAGTGTGGAATATATACACATTAGAATACTACTCAGCGGTAAAAAACAATGACTTCGCGAATTTTGCATGCAAATGGATGGAAATAGAAAACACTATCCTGAGTGAGGTAACCCAGACCCAAAAGGATTAACATGGGGTGTACTCACTCATAATTGGTTTCTAGAGATAAATAAAGGTCAGTGAGTCTATAATTTGATATCCTAAAGAAACTAAATAAGAAGGTGAACCCAAAGAAAAACATATAGCTATCCTCCTGGTTATGGGAAGTAGACTAGGTTGCCGGGCAAATAATTGGGATCTTAGGGTGTGGTGGGAGGGGGGGGTAAGGGGAGAAGGGGAGAGAAATGTGAGAAGGGGAGGGTGGGGGTATCTTGGGGAAACGGGATGATTGGGATAAAGGAAGGTTGGTTAGGGGAGCAGAGAAGCACATATCTTAATTAAGGGAGCCATCTTAGGGTTGGCAAGAGACTTGGACCTAGAGGGGCTCCCAGGTGCCCAGAGCGATGTCCCCAGTTAGTTCCTGGGGCAGCTGAGGATAGGGAACCTGAAATGACCCTATCCTATAGCCATACTGATGAATATCTTGCATATCACCATAGAAACTTCATCTGGCGATGGATGGAGATAGATTCAGAGACCCACACTGGAGCACTGGACTGAGCTCCCAATGTACCAATGAGGAGCAGAAGGAGGGAGAATATGAACAAAGAAGTCAGGACCACAAGGGGTGCGCCCACCCATGGAGACAGTGGGGCTGATTCTTTGGGAACTCACCAAGGCCAGCTGGACTGTGACTGAAAAAGCATGGGATAAAACCGGACTCTCTGAACTTGGCGGACAATGAGGGCTGCTGAGAAGCCGAGGACCATGGCACCGGGTTTTGATCCTACTTCATGTTCTGGCTTTGTGGGAGCCTACCCAGTTTGGATGTTCACCTTCTTAGACCAGAATTGAGGGGGGAAGACTTTGGACTTTCCACAGGGCAGGGAACCCTGAGGGCTCTTCAGGGTGGAGAGGGAGGGGGAGGAGTGGGGGGAGGGGTGGAGGAGAGGGAGGAGTGGGAGGGAAATGGGAGGCGGGGAGGAGGCAGAAATTTCTTTTTTTTTCCAATAAAAAAAAAGAAAAAAAAAGATTAGAGAGTAAAAGCGTCGCCCTGGCAAGCCTTACAAACCTGGCAGTGGTGACACATATTTTAAACCCAGTAGCCACAGTAGTTTGTCATAGAAACTGAAAAGAGGTGGTACATGCCTTTAATCCCATCACTAGAGAGCAGTGTAAGACCAGAGAAGACAGCACTCAGTTGCCGTTCATATTCTGAGGATTCCTGGAGGTATGATTGTTATTTTGGACTGAGCTAGTAAGAGCCAGTGGCTGTCTATTTGGATTTTCTGACCTTCAGGTTGAGCCCCAAGGGCTGCAGGGAAAGACCTTCTCTCAGAGAAAAATTAAAAAAGAAAGTGAAAAGAGAAATATGTCTTGTTGTGTTGAGTTTTTTTTTTTTTTTTTGCTTTTTCGAGACAAGGTCTTGTAGACCAGACTGGTCTCGAACTCACAGAGATTCGCCTGCCTCTGCCTCCCGAGTGCTGGGATTGAAGGTGTGCGCCACCACCGCCCGGCTTGTGCTAGAGTTCTTAACGTTAAGGCTTAGAGAATGGAAAAACAGAGTATGCTGTTTTATAGTATCAGGTCAAAGTATTTTCACAGTTAGAAAAGGCATTATAAACCAGGTGGTGGTGGTGCATGCCTTTATTTCCAGCATTTGGTAAGCAGAGACAGGTGAATCTCGAAGTTCCTTGTGAGTCTGGTTTACAGAGCAAGTTAAAGAATAGCTGAGACTACACAGAGAAACACTGGCCCTAAGGTGGGGAAGAAAGCAAAAATAAAAAAAGGTATTATGGTATAGGATAATGTTAGAAAGCAGCTTTTGAAGAATTATATTAGCTCAACTCAAATGTCTACAATAATCTTTTGTGTCCTCGGTCAAAGATAAGCACATTGTCCATGGACACATGATCAAATCATTATTTTTGGTTCTTGTATTTGCTGTGTTTGAGACATGAACTAACAATGTTGTTCTACCCGGACAAGACTTCATCATGTAGACCAGGTTGAACTGAAATTCGTAGAGTTCCACCCACCACTGTTGCACAAGTGCTAGAATTAAAGGTATGTACTAACAAAACTGTTCCAACTGATGGTAATAATTTGTTTATGCTCAAACAAATAAACCTTACCTGAAGATCACTGTGTAGAGCTAGCCACTAGTTAGCCATAGAGGCCATGCTTTGGTAGCATAAAACTATGATCCCAGAACCTGGGATAAAGAAACAGTAAGATCAGTTCAAGGCCATCCTGAGCTAAGTGAGATTTAACCAGTCTAAAAGAGAAGCTCACACCTTTAATCTTAATCTTAGGATTCAAAGTCACACGCCTTTAATTCCAGCATTAGGGAGGGGGAGACATTGGTGGGGAGAGGAATATAAGGCCAGAGGAGACCCGAGGTAAGCCCACTCAGTCTGAGGAGTCCTAGAGACAGGATCTCAGCCTTTTGGCCTGAGGATTCAGTAGAGGTAAGAAGCTGCACTCATGGCTGGCTCCTTGACTTCTCTGATTTTTCTTTTTTAGCATTTACTCTAATATCTGACTAGGGGTTTATTAAAACCAATTTGAATTTGTGCTAAAAGAAAAATACTGCTGGGATTTATTTTGTGGTCTGTTGAGAGCCAGTGGTATGACTATGGATAGGAGGGTTCGCAATGGCTGAGGACTACGCAGAGAGCTTTGACGGGACGTTACACATTTGCAGCAGTCTGGATTCTGTGCGCAAGAATAGTTTGCTGGCTGTTTCCCTTTACCTCCTCGGGTTTTTGCAAAACTACTCAAGCATGTTTCCTTTGCTAGATTTAAGACTTTCATCAAATTTGGTCCATGGTCCATTCTCTAGTTCATTTTTGGATGCTTTTGTGATCCCAATTATTCTATTCCATTTCTGCTCTGAGAGTTGACTGAGCTGTGACTGGAAGTGGCATTCTAGTGGCACTAGCTGAGAATACTTACTGTTTTCAGTATTGTGGCCCTGCCTGACAACTGGGGAATCACTTGTAGAATCCTGTATCTTTATCTACTGAGCACAGAACTTCATGAGAAATCCAGATGCTTTCTGAACAATTTCTTTACCATGTGCTGGATGCATTGATCATGTAATCCTGCTCACCTATTGAGCCCTGGAGTGTTGAGACGGAGGAGATGAGGATCTGTAGGCCAAGAATTCAGTTTTGTCACATTCTGTTTCACTAGAAATAATTCTGGAGATTCCCATTGGGAAAGATCTCGGGTTTATCCTGTTGCAGCTGAGAAGACTTTCTACAGAAGAATGGAGACTAGGAGGCAAACATAATCTTATGACTATGTATGTGAGTGATGCATGGTGGATTTAGGTTCTCCTCCAAGATTCAGCCTTCGCTAATCCCCAGAAACAGGCTAGGTTTCTAGGCCAGGGATGATTTTCCTCTTGTTGAAGAGGTATTAAGTCCAATTAGAAACTGTTGGTTACCAACAATATATGTGGCCCACTCTTGTACCCTTATGTTTATAGTGTTAAGGAGAAAATGTTGTGGTTCATAATGGCCACTGCTGGGTAACTCTGTTGGTTAGATCCCTCCTTTAAAATCAGGAATATTGTCTTCTGAAACCACTAAAGCTAGGTCCCAGGGAGAAAATTTTTAAAATGGTCCATCTCAAGTCCTCTGGCTGTGACAGAAGCACATGGCTTCTTCAACAATAAAGACTCACCTTCTACATCTATGAGGCAAACAAACATGGGCAGCCACAGCAGCCTGTAAAGTTTTGGGAATCTCAAGGACATCTGTGACCAACAATTTCCAAGCAAGTGGGTGGGGTGGTTACTTAGAAAATCTATGGTGCCGGGCGGTGGTGCCGCACGCCTTTAATCCCAGCATTTGGGAGGCAGAGGCAGGCGGATCTCTGTGAGTTTGAGGCCAGCCTGGTCTACAAGAGCTAGTTCCAGGACAGGCTCCAAAGCTACAGAGAAACCCTGTCTCGAAAAATCCAAAAATAAATAAATAAATAAAAAGAAAGAAAGAAAGAAAGAAAGAAAGAAAGAAAGAAAGAAAGAAAGAAAGAAAGAAAATCTATGGCTCTTGTGAAGAGCAACTTCAGCTGTGATGGGAAATTTTTATTTATACGCTAACTGTATATGCTTCCAGAGACTTATATGTATTATAGGCCATATTAGTAGATGGCAAAAGAAAAATTCCTTATGATTTTAAAAAATCCTTGCTGTTATTTTACCTCCTTTGTATATATATATCTGTTCATTTTCCATAATTAGCACACACCCCAAGCAGTTTTCCAGTTACCCCTTTTTAGATCACTGTTCGCTCTAATTTCCCTGTCAATCACTCCTCCCACACCCCACAGTGGTCTCCTTTTACTTTTTGGGTTACTTTCAGTTACTCCAGGTTGTGTAGTCACATCCGAGCATTTGAAGTTAGAAACTTACTATGAGAAAGAACAAGCAATGTCTGTCTTTCTGGGTTACCTCATTCAATATGATCTTTTCTAGATGAATTTATTTACCTGAAAAGCTCATGGTTTCAATTTTCTTTCCAACTAAATAGTATTCCATAGTGTATACATACTGCATTTTCAGTATTCATCTGTCAGTCGAGAAACATTTAGGTTGGTTCCATTTGTAGCTATTGAGAGTAGAGTGGCAATGAACGTGACTGATCAATCATCTGTGAAGTAGAACTGGGTCAACATGCTAGACTTATTTAACTTGAAGATCTATTTATTTAATTGAGGAGTCTCCATATCAATTTACAGAGTGGCTAGATTTTTGGGCGTGACATTTTTACTCACAATGCTTTTGTTTTTGATATTGTTGCTGGCTGGGTTATTTGTAATAGTTTTATGCCTTCTCTGTGACAATTAGTGATTTGATGTCTTGCCCATGGATGATTTCTTTCCAGGTTTCCAGACTTTACTATTCTTCACATGAAATTTATTATTTCCCTTATTCTCATGGAAAAAACCCTCTAATTCTCCTGTAAAAATTTTGCCTCTAATTATTGTCTGCAAAGCTGTTTGATAACATAGATTATGGCAAGTCGAGACTATCTTGAAATGCACTTATATTTTCATCAGTTTGAAGATATATTTCCTTTCTGGATTCAACAATATTGTTGATACTGACTGTCTCTTCAAATTTTAAATGTCATTCCATGCTTTCCTGGATTTGGGAACACTGTCTGGGTACCTGGACACACATATTCTGTTTCTTGGGTCTTTTCATGTGATCTGACATTGTTCTCTTGTTCTCTTACAGCTTTTAGTACTAATGTTTTTCTTTTTCTTTTTGACCTCTTATATGAAAGGACAAAAAGCCTTCATTCATTGTTCCTGAAAGAGACACTCAAAGAAGAAATACCAGAAGAAATGGCTGATTCTCCAGTAAGAATGTCTCAGGTCAGTGGTCATGTCCTTTTCTGGAAATGTTTTATTGTCAGATATTGAAAGCCTTTAATTTTCCACTACTGATAATATTTTATATTTTATTATGAGAGTTGTTAACAAACAACAAAAATCCATGCACTGAGATTAAGCAGACCCAAATACTGTATAAATCAGTGTACTTTTATGTGGGCAGTGTAATCACTGGCGACAGAAGATCTTTTACCACTCCTGACTCGTGACTCAGATAAAATATGTCACCACTATGCATTTCCAGAGAAATAAAGGAAGAATCATAAACACTAACCTGAAATCTCTTAGACAATATAGCATAAGTACTAAAAAGGAACACAATGAAAACTTTAAACTTAAGATGCAAAAAAGCTAAAATATTCCCCTAGTCTGTTTGGAGGTCTATATTTGAAACACATTGAAAAGTGATAACATTTTTTACAGAATTTCCTTTACTGACAGGAAATCTATGATACTTTGAATGCATCTACAATTGCTAGCCTTAGGTGTACATGCTAGCTACAACTTAAATATCATTTCTTATGTTTTTGGACATTGTAGTTGAACTCTCTTTTTTGGGACCACCAGCTCTTCAATGACACTGAGAATTATTATTGATTATGAAAGCTGAGATCTTAGCTTAGGCTTTGTCTCAAATAACTCTTATAATTCAAATAACCTGTTTCATTTAATCTACATTTTGTCATGTGGATTTCTACCTTTCTTTTCTTCTTTCCTTCCAATCTGCTCTGTGACACTTTGGTGTCTCCTGCTGTGGGACAATGGTCTTGTACACTATAAAGGTTTGTCAGTTTTACTGGTTTAATAACATGCTGATTGGCCAGTAGTCAGGCAGGAAGTATAGTGAGGGTGACAGGCAGGAAGTATATGTGGAGTTACCAGAACAGAAGAATTCTGGGAAGAAGAAAGGGTCAGTCTTCACCCCAATACAGGGGAAGCAAGATGAGAATGCCACACTGACAAAAGGTACCAAGCCACATGGCTGACACAGACAACAATTATGGGTCAATGTAGAATGTAAGAGTTAATAAGAAGCCTGAGCTAATAGGCCAACCAGTTTATGATCAATATAGACTTCTGTGCATTTCTTTGGGACTGAACAACTGCGAGACTGGGCAAGAAAGAAACCTCTATCAACAGTCTCCCTCCACACCAGATTCTTCCTGAGTGCATCTCTTTCCCTAGAGCTCCTGCCTAGCTATTGCTCATTCAACTTTTTATTAAACCAATCAGGTCCTTAGGCAGACCTTCATGCAGTATAAACAAATATCCTCTAACAGGACTTCCGTCAATTTTTTAATTCTTCAGAAATGAATTATTCTTCAAAATTTCTGAAATTGTTATTTCATTCTAAGTTGGCATATCCCTGTTTATTTTGGAATTTTTAGAATATCTACATGATGTGTATTTTTCTATATGCTTGATAGTGGCTCAAAAATGCTTACAAAATAAATCCCATAGATTGCCTGTTCTTATAAGTTAATGGTAAAATTGATAGTATGCAGTGTTATTAAATTCATTGTTACTGTGACAAAATGAAAATTTGTTGCCTATGAACTCAACCATGAAATCTCCACTTTCCTTTTTCTACCACTTTGCTATGTAATGGGATGGCATGGGTCCTAGGCTTCAAACACACAAACTGAGAATCTTTTGTAAGGCATCAGAATCCACAGAATTGATTGAGTGGTAGTGATTTACTGGTAAAGGAACTAAAGCACATTCCATCATAATGAATTTTCCTTCTGAGATACGTACACTAGAATCCCAAGGGTCATAATCACAGCACCCAAAATACATAGGAACTGTGTCCAGACCTTAAATGTATGTTTTGTGAATATTGCTTGTAAGCCTGTTGTGTCATATTGTTTTCACAGAGTTAGATAATACATTATAAAATGTAAATGTATTAAAATCATCTGCTTAAGTAATTGTTTTCATCATTTACATCTCCAATTTCCTCAAGCCTACTAACCTCAAGGAGAGCACTCTGTCTGGTAACACATTGTCAAACAACTATTTTGTTTCAGGGTCTGCTGACATTCAAGGATGTAACTGTGTACTTCTCCAAAGAGGAGTGGGAATGCCTGGACACTTCTCAGAGGATGTTGTACCTTAATGTGATGTTGGAGAATTACAGCAACCTGGTCTCTGTGGGTAAGAACATTTTTCTTGTAGAACTCTTAACTAATCTCTTGTATATACTGCTAACCTGTATGGGAAAAAAAACAAACAGGATACTAAGCAAAGATTGGTAGTAGAGAAAAAAATGTTTTCATGGTATTTGATTTTTTTCTTTTCATTTTCCATGTTAGTCTTGTCAAACACTCCTCATTTTGGTTCCTCAATGCATTCAGAAACTTAGTCATATATTATCTTATCTACATATATATCTGCATCCATATCTTAAAGCTCCATATTCACTGTTGAATTTGACATGTTTGGTTTTTTGTTTGTTTTCTTTTCTTTTCTATTGTTTTCTGAGACAGGGTTTCTCTATATCTTTGGAGACTGTACTAGAACTTGCTCTGTAGACCAGGCTGACCTCGAACTCAGAGAGATCTGCCTGCCTCTGACTCCTGATGCTGGGATTAAAGGTGTGTCCCACCACTGCCCAGCCTGAATTTGACATGATTTTAATTGTGAGAAAAATCTCAAGATGTGAAACTTTAAAATTCCCCTACAAATACACTGAAGATTCTGACAGGAAATACCAGACAGAAATTATTCCTAGATTCTTCTACCTTGCATTCTCTTCATATACTGAGAACAATATTGTGTTATACTTCTGTATTTTTCTAAACATTCTAGCATGGATCATGGGCCGCCTCATAGGACATGAGAATTGTAGGCATGGTAGCTCTGGAACAAGTGAGATTCCCCAGGAATGTAGAGAGGAGAAGGTACAGTAGGGTGGGCTAGGGAATGAACAAGATGATAGTGATGGCTTTGGGTGGAAGAGAAAGCAAGAACTGAGAACATTTTTGCAATATTCAATTCCACTTGAAAGGATTTATAATCATATAACTTAGTGTAGTTTTCTGATCCCAGGATGCATCATGTCTGTTGTAATGATTAGAAGATAACTTATTACACCTGAATTATGATGTAAATATTAGTACAAAATGCATTTTATTTGACTATCCTGACATCAGATTAGAATAATTTTATGAATAATGTGGGTACATGATGTACGATTATTCTTTAACCAACATCCTTGATGTCTACTTTTACATTCCATCCTTTGTTTTTTTTCCCAGAGGAGAATAAACAGACATTCTTCTGGAAAATACTCTCAGGAGTTGGTGTATAGACTAGACTTGAGAATAACCACATGTGGAAAGTTAAAAACAGCAGTGTGTGGACCTCAGACAGTGAAGGATAAAAATAAGCAATAGCTGCCCATGACGGCCATGCTTCAGATGAACTGAGCCTCATGTGTCTGGCAAAATACTTGGTTTACCTCAATTCCTTTCGAAAAATCTCATTTGTTTTTCTAGAGAGAAAAATAAATGCTGTGATGCATTTAAGTAAGAATTTAATGTTTAATGTATTTGGGTCTTCTGAACAGTAATCTTTAATGCCTATCATGTAGTTAAGTTAAATACTGTGAATTTGGGATTGGATTAAACTGTACTCACCAATTTCTGAGAAAAAATATTTAAACATAGAGAGACAGATTCAGAATTGAATTTATTAAGAATTGAATCAATCAATGAGCTTAATCCCAAAGCTAATTTTTGATTCTAAATTTTCTGATCTATCTTATGTGTAAGGTATTTTTTAAAGGAACAGATATCTATTATGATTCAAAGATCTTTGAAGGCTGTCAAGGTTTTGTGAGAATACATTCAGTTACAGTGAAAGGGAAATATCTCAGTAGTTACTGGTTGACTTATTTTAACCCAGAACTTAGAGAGACAATCATTGACCAAATAGTTAATCAAGTAACAAGTTCCATTAATATGGTTGTACTTATTTTCCAGAGAACTATTACCTATATGATCATACCCAACAACACGTGAAGACTGAAAAGCTGACTTGTCAGTGTGAGGAGCTTGGCAAAATGCTTCATGACCCCTCTACATGTGCACTTTATAGAACAAGTGAAACTACAGAAAACTCTAATAACTACAGATGCAACAGGTACAGGGATGCCTCTATTGATTCATCAAACCCAGAAAGACATGAAAGCATGCACACTGGAGAAGAACCTTGCAATTCTAAAGAGTCTGAGGCATCCTTAAATTTGTGCTCCAACATTACCCCAGATCACAGACTTTGCACTGCAAAGAAAGAGCACAGACAGGGAGAATATGATGACTATTTTGACACTACAGGCAGTCTTTTGCAACAACCAGTCTACATTGGAAAGAAAATACACCAGTGTGAAAAATGCAGGAAATGCTTCAGTACTGCCTCAAGTCTCACTGTACATCAGAGAATTCATACCGGGGAGAAGCCTTATAAATGTAAAGCATGTGACAAATATTTTAATGTGAAGTCAAATCTCATAAGGCATCAGAGAATTCATACTGGAGAAAAGCCTTATACCTGTAAGAAATGTGGCAAATCCTTTAATCTGAAGTCAACTCTTACCCTGCATCAGAGAATTCATACTGGAGAGAAGCCTTACAAATGTAAAGAGTGTGACAGATCCTTTTATGTAAAATCAGATCTTACCAAGCATCGGAGATATCATACTGGAGAGAAACCCTACAAGTGCAAAGTTTGTGAAAAATCCTTTACCCGGATCTCAACTCTTAAAGGGCATCAAATACTTCATACTAAAGAGAAATCTTACAAATGCAAAGAATGTGATAAGTCCTTTCGTGAGATATCACATCTTAAAAACCATTACAGAATCCACACTGATGAAAAACCTTACAAATGTGAAGTATGTGACAAATTGTTTACTCTAAATTCATATCTTAGAAGCCATCAGAGAGTTCATACTGGACAGAGACCTTACATGTGTAAGGAATGTGACAAATCCTTTACACTGAAGTCTACACTCACAAAGCATCAGAGAATCCATACTGGAGAGAAACCTTACACATGTCAAGAATGTCACAAATCATTTACTGTGAAGTCTACTCTTACAAACCATCAGAGAATTCATACTGGAGAGAAACCCTTCAAGTGCAATGTCTGTAAAAAATTCTTTACCCAGCGTTCAAGTCTTAAAACACATCAAAAACTTCATACTGGGGAGAAATCTTACAAATGAAAGGAATGTGGAAAATCCTTTCTTGAAATAATACATGATGGTCCATGGACTTCCCACAGGGCAGGGAACCCTGATAGCTCTTTGGGCTGAAGAGGGAGGGGGACTTGACTGGGGGAGGGGGAGGGAAATGGGAGGCAGCGGTGGGGAAAAGACAGAAATCTTAAATAAATAAATAAATAAATAAATGAAAACATGCTAAAAAAAACATTGCAGAATCCACACTGGTGAAAAACTTTATAAATGTAAGGAAAATGACAAGACTTTTTTTTACAGTCTCAGATCTTAGAAAACACTGGAAAATTCATACTGGCAAGAAAGCTTACAAATGTGGAGAATGTGACAGGTCCTTTATCCAGAATTCATATTTTGAAGACACCAGAGAATTCATACTGGAGAGAGATATTACAGATGTAAGGAGTGGGGCGAATCTTTGTTTACACATTCAACTCTTAGAGAACATCAGAAAATACATACTGAAGAGATACTGGGTAGGGAATGTGAAAAATCTTTTAATACATGCTCATATTTAGACAACATCAGAAAATGTCATACTGGAGAGAAACCTTATGTAAGCAAAGACTGTGACCTATTCTTTAACCACATTTCACATCTTAGCAGACATCAGAAACTTTCTATTGGAAAGAAACCTTGTAAATGTCTGACATGTGACAAATCTTTACATGCATGTAAAACCTTATAACACATCAGAGAATTCTCACTGAAGAGAGACATTACAGATGTACAGGATGTGACATGTCTTTTACTGGCTGCTCATATCTTAGAGCACATCAGAAAATTCATACTGGAGAGAAACTTCACAAATGTGTTGGTTTGGAATATCCTCTGTCCACCTTTCAAACGTTAGAAGACATCAGAGACTTCATACTGCACAGAAAACACCATTGTACATCAAGTGACATAGCATTTTCATGGTATTCTTGACTTACAAATTCCAAGTGTACATAATAGAAACATAAAGATAAGGAACATGTGAAAGCCTTTAATGAAGTGTTAAATCTTATAAAATATCACAGAACTTATATTCAAATAAAATCCTGCAATATGAACTATGTGAATTATTCTTTATGTGCATGGGTGCTTTGTATATAAGACTTTCTGTGAACTGTATGTTGGTCTGATATCTGATCCTTGAAGGTGTAAATAAAACAAAAACAGGTGTGAGATATTGTGTGCATGTTGAGAATTTAATGCTGGTCCTCTGGAACAACCAGTGCTTTGCCCACTAATCATCTTGCCAGCCCCTAAAAATAATTGTGATAAAACCATTTACCTTGTTCAACATTCAATTATTGATAATAATACCATACAAAGTGATAAATGTCTTAAATCCCAGCATTTAACGTCACAGATATGCTCACAAATAGCTTTAAAATCCCCAAGGTCTTTCTTGGGTCTCCATGGGGCATAATATCAGAACTCTGGAAATAGAAACTGGTGGATCTCTGAGTTGAGCATGGTTCATAGTCCAAAATCCAATACAAATGGCTACACAGAGATACTCCATCTCAAAAACGAAAGCAATAAAAAAAATTAAAGAAATACTTGAGGGCATGATTTCATTTTGACATATGGAAGGTAAAGGGGAAGTATTTACTCTACCAAAATAATAAATCATATAGCTTTCATTAACTTCTGGGAGACTCTCATAGTGGTCAAAGAGACTCATGGGACTCTCCCTCAGCCATCATGAAATGGTAATTGCCACAGTCAAACAGTTGCTTTACTTAATACCTTCTGTACAGTTATGAACCTATGCATTAATCACTACCAACTGCAAAAGGAGACTTTTTTAACTCAAGTTGAGTGCAGAAACATTCATAAATATAACAAATATTTAGAGCACAGATTAACAAAAAGAGAATTAACAAAACATCAGTAGGTTCTCTTGGCCTTATAACTCGCAAGATTGAGTTTTTGACCATGGAATAAATTTTTCTCTATTAATCAGGCTTCTAATACAGTCTGGAAAGACTTTGGTTATGCCCATAACCAATCATGCAAGTACTGTACCAGTACAAACAACTTGTAAAGTAAGGTTGTATTGAATGATACAGGATCCAAGGACGAGTAAGGCCACTGACACCTTTTCTTTGCCAGCAGGTTACGAAAGGGAGCCAGGAGGGACTCTGTCTCTGTCTCTCTCTCACACACACACACACAGAGAGAGACAGAGAGAGAGAGAGACAGAGAGAGAGAGTTTGGTGTCTTTAGCAACACCTTGTACCTAGAGTCTTCAAGCAAGAGCACAGGAAATGACCTGTTTTGTTTGGGATGACTCTCAGGCATCCCTAACTAGTAAGTCCTAGACAGATAATTAATACTAGGTACAGAGAGTTCCATTTAATACCACCATGAGCATTATTTACCGATGTGGGATACCACTGTTCAGTGTTTAAAATTATACTTCCTATTAGCTTGTAAGATAGTGAGATTTCATGTGGCTGCTTCCTGCATCCTTCCTTTCGGTTAACCCATCCACTCCACCCCTTTTCCTCCTACATCTCCAATTGAACATCTAGCAAACATTGTCCCAAACTTTTATAGCACTTGTGTTCTACTTTCCTCTCTTATTGTATTTTTTACTTGGGTTGCAAAGTAATAGGTTCTCAAGTACTTTCTTCATGCACAGCGCATTTGGGTTAACCTTATACTAGTCCCCTCTCTTCTCCATTCCTGCACCACAAATTTGAAATATTCTGCTCAGTTTCTAATTTCATATCACCTATATTCTACTTTCCATCCTCTCTTCCTGTATTTCACCACAAAAGGTCCATTCCTGGATTCTTGGTTTCTACATATATGTTGCTTGAATACAAAAAGCAACAAGTTTAAAGCTAGGGCCCATATTTTTATTTACCCATGTGTAAGGGGATGGACATCAAAGTTGATTCTGTATGCTAGATAACTCATATAGAATCATATAAAGCAACAGTGAATATGGTAGGCAAGTTATCATTGGTAAGATGACAAAGCCTTGAAGTTCCATGCCCAAAAGAGTTTACTGTGAATCAATTTTCTCTGTGATTCAAATGCCTCATCTTGTAGGATGTTCCTTAAAACATAGGATATTAAGAGATATAAGGGAAAAGGATTCTTCAAGGTAGTAGTTCTTAATCTTCTTAATGTTGTGATACTTTGATAATGTTCCTCATGTTATAGTGTACACACAATGTAATATTATTCTTATTCTACTTTATAAGTATAATCTTACTACTGTTATGAATTATAATGTAAATATCTGATATGCAGGATATTTTATATGTGACACTAAAGGAGTGCTGACACAAGAGTTGAGTATCACTATTATGGAGAAAGGTGAAATATTCCATCCTGTAGAGAAAGTCAGAAACAGAAAACACAGTAGCTCTAAGAAGTCACAGAAACTGGTAAGATTTTACTAGTGCCCACTTGCCTAAAGCATATATAATCAATAAAGTATGCCAACACTGTAAGACAAGCTGAGATACACAAACGATGCTCAGATCAGCCATGAAGCAGATACCAGTTAACCTGCCTGGACCAGACCAGACAAGACAAGCTGCTTGGAGGAGGTAGTACCTTACCATGCATAGTTTTTATTATTCATATTCCATTTATCCAAACTCAAAACTTTCCTTAAAATCTTACTGTTTATTTTTATTTAATTTTTTATTAAAAATTACTATTTTTATTAAAAATTTATTTATTTATTTTAAGTTTTTTTTATTGGAAAGAAGAAGAAAAAAAAAGAAATTTCTGCCTCCTCCCAACCTCCCATTTCCCTCCCACTCCTCCCTCTCCTCCTCCCCTCCCCCACTCCTCCCCCTCCCTCTCCAGCCTGCAGAGCAGTCAGGTTTCCCTGCCCTGTGGAAAGTCCAAAGTCCTCCCCCCTCAACCTGGTCTAGGCAGATGAACATCCAAACTGGGTAGGCTCCCACAAAGCCAGAACATGAAGTAGGATCAAAACCCGGTGCCATTGTCCTTGGCTTCTCAGCAGCCCTCATTGTCCGCCAAATTCGGAGAGTCCGGTTTTATCCCATGCTTTTTCAGTCACAGTCCAGGTGGCCTTGGTGAGCTCCCAAAGAATCAGCCCCACTGTCTCCATGGGTGGGCGCACCCCTTGTGGTCCTGACTTCTTTGTTCATATTCTCCCTCCTTCTACTCCTCATTGGATCATTGGGAGCTCAGTCCAGTGCTCCAGTGTGGGTCTCTGACTCTATCTCCATCCATCGCCAGATGAAGTTTCTTTATTTATCTCTAGAAACCAATTATGAGTGAGTACATCCCATGTTCATCCTTTTGGGTCTGGGTTACCTCACTCAGGATAGTGTTTTCTATTTCCATCCATTTGCATGCAAAATTCGCAAAGTCATTGTTTTTTACCGCTGAGTAGTATTCTAATGTGTATATATTCCACACTTTCTTCATCCATTCTTCCATCGAAGGGCATCTAGGTTGTTTCCAGGATCTGGCTATTACAAATAATGCTGCTATGAACATAGTTGAACAAATGTCCTTGTCATATGATCGGGCATCTCGTGGGTATATTCCCAAGAGTGGCATTGCTGGGTCCATGGGTAGGTTGATCCCAAATTTCCTGAGAAACCGCCACACTGCTTTTCAAAGTGGTTGCACAAGTTTGCATTCCCACCAGCAATGGATGAGGGTACCCCGCTCTCCACAGCCTCTCCAGCAAAGGCTATCATTGGTGTTTTTGATTTTAGCCATTCTGACAGGTGTAAGATGATATCTCAATGTTGTTTTGATTTGCATTTCCCTGATCGCTAAGGAGGCTGAGCATGACCTTAAGTGCCTTTTGGCCATTTGAACTTCTTCAGGTGAGAATTCTCTCTTCAGATCAGTGCCCCATTTTTTAATTGGGTTAATTAGCATTTTAAAGTCTAGGTTCTTGAGTTCTTTATATATTTTGGAGATCAGACCTTTGTCTGTTGTGGGGTTGGTGAAGATCTTCTCCCAGTCAGTGGGTTGCCTTTTTGTCTTAGTGACAGTGTCTTTTGCTTTACAGAAGCTTCTCAGTTTCAGTAGGTCCCATTTATTCAATGTTGCCCTTAATGACTGTGCTGCTGGGGTTATACCTAGGAAGCGATCGCCTGTGCCCATTTGTTGTAGGGTACTTCCCACTTTCTCTTCTATTAGTTTCAGTGTGTTCAGAATGATATTGAGGTCTTTGATCCATTTGGACTTGAGTTTTGTGCATGGTGATAGATATGGGTCTATTTTCATTCTTCTACAGGTTGACATCCAGTTGTGCCAGCACCATTTGTTGAAGATGCTCTCTTTCTTCCATTGTATACTTTTAGCACCTTTATCGAAAATGAGGTGTTCATAGGTTTGTGGGTTAAGATCTGGGTCTTCTACACGATTCCATTGGTCAACTTCTCTGTTTTTATGCCAATACCACACTGTTTTCATTACTGTAGCTCTGTAATAGAGTTTAAAGTCAGGGATGGTAATGCCTCCAGAAGTACCTTTATTGTATAAGATTGTTTTGGCTATCCTGGGTTTTTTGTTATTCCATATAAAGTTGATTATTGTCCTCTCAAGATCAGTGAAAAATTTTAATGGGATATTTATCGGGATTGCATTGAATCTGTAAATTGCCTTTGGTAGGATTGCCATTTTTACTATGTTGATCCTCCCAATCCACGAGCAAGGGAGATCCTTCCATTTTCTTGTATCCTCTTCAATTTCTTTCTTCAATGCCTTAAAATTCTTGTCAAAATAGATCCTTAACTTCTTTGGTTAGAGTTACCCCGAGATATTTTATGCTGTTTGTGGCTATCGTGAAAGGTGATGCTTCTCTGATTTCCCTCTCCGCTTCCATATCCGTTGTGTATAGGAGGGCGACTGATTTTTTGGAGTTGATCTTATATCTGGCCACATTACTAAAGGTGTTTATCAGCTGTAGAAGTTCTTTGGTGTAGTTTTTGGGGTCGCTTATGTACACTATCATATCATCTGCAAATAACGAAAGTTTAACTTCTTCCTTTCCAATTCGAATCCCCTTGATCCCCTTATGTTGTCTTATTGCTATTGCTAAAACTTCAAGTACTATATTGAAGAGGTATGGAGAGAGTGGACAGCCTTGTCGTGTTCCTGATTTAAGTGGGATGGCTTTGAGTTTCTCTCCGTTTAGTTTGATGTTAGCTGTCGGTTTGTTGTAAATAGCTTTTATTATATTTAGGTATGACCCTTGTATCCCTAATCTCTCCAAGACTTTTATCATAAAGGGATGTTGAATTTTGTCAAAAGGTTTTTCAGCATCTAATGAAATGATCATATGGTTTCTTTCTTTCAGTTTATTTATATGATGGATTACATTGATAGATTTTCGTATGTTGAACCAGCCTTGCATCTCTGGGATGAAGCCTACTTGATCATAATGGATAATTTTTCTAATGTGTTCTTGGATACGGTTTGCCAGTATTTTGTTGAGGATTTTTGCGTCGATGTTCATGAGTGAGATTGGCCTGTAATTCTCTTTCTTGGTTGAGTCTTTGTGTGGTTTTGGTATCAGAGTGACTGTAGCTTCATAAAAGGAATTTGGCAATGACTCTTCTGTTTCTATATTGTGAAATACCTTAAGGAGTATAGGTATTAGGTCTTCTTGGAAATTCTGGTAGAATTCCACATTGAAACCGTCTGGTCCTGGGCTTTTTTTGGTAGGGAGGTTTTTGATAACAGCTTCTAGTTCTTCGCGACTGACAGGTCTATTTAGATTGTTCACCTGGTCCTGACTTAACTTTGGTATATGGTATTTATCTAAAAAAGTGTCCATTTCTTTTACATTTTCCAGTTTTGTGGCATATAGGCTTTTGTAGTAAGATCTAATGATTCTCTGAATTTCCTCTATGTCTGTGGTTATGTCCCCCTTTTCATTTCTGATTTTATTAATTTGCAAATTCTCTCTCCGCCGTTTGATTAGTTTGGATAGGGGTTTATCAATCTTGTTGATTTTTTTCCAGGAACCAGCTTTTTGTTTCATTGATTTTTTGGATTGTTTTCTGTGTTTCTATTTTGTTGATTTCAGCCCTCAGTTTGACTATTTCCAAAATTTATTAAAAATTTCTGCCTCAAGAGTGGTATTGCTGGATCCAGGGGTAGGATGATCCCGAATTTCCTGAGAAACTTCCACACTGCTTTCCAAAGTGGTTGCACAAGTTTGCATTCCCACCAGCAATGGATGAGTGTACCCCTTTCTCCACAACCTCTCCAGTAAAGGCTATCATTGGTGGTTTTGATTTTAGCCATTCTCACAGGTGTAAGATGGTATCTTAGAGTTGTCTTGATTTGCATTTCCCTGATCGCTAAGGAAGTGGAGCATACCCAAGACATGCCCTATCAGACAACAAAAGTATATGCTCAACTATGTTTATGGCAGCATTGTTTGTAATAGCCAGAACCAGGAAACAGCCTAGATGCCCTTCAATGGAAGAATGGATGAAGAAAGTATGGAATATATACATATTAGAGTACTATTCAGCAGTAAAAAACAATGACTTCTTGAATTTTGCATGCAAATGGATGGAAATAGAAAACACTATCCTGAGTTAGGTAAGCCAGATCCAAAAAGAGGAACATGGCATGTACTCACTCATATTTTGTTTCTAGCCATAAATAAAGTACATTGAGCCTATAATTTGTGATTTTAGAGAAGCTAAATAAGAAGGTGAACCCAAAGACAAACATATAGTCATCCTCCTGGATATTAACCTTCATCAGGGGATGAAAGGAGACAGAGACAGAGTCCCACATTGGAGCGCCGGACTACAACCAGAAGGTCCAAATCAGGAACAGAAGGAGAGGGAGCACGAGCAAGGAACTCAGTATTGCGAGGGGTGCACCCACACACTGAGACAATGGGAATGTTCTTTCGGAAACTCACCAAGGCCAGCTGGACTGGGTCTGAAAAAGCATGGGATAAAACAGGACTTGCTGAACATAGCGGACAATGAGGACTGCTGAGAAGTCAAG
Source organism: Microtus obscurus (assembly GCA_963919715.1). Lineage (NCBI taxonomy): Eukaryota > Metazoa > Chordata > Mammalia > Rodentia > Cricetidae > Microtus > Microtus obscurus. Next base: position 1,127,866 of record CAWTZC010002434.1, on the reverse strand, counting down.
AACAATGCCACTGGGTTTTGATCCTACTGTACATACTGGCTTTGGGGGAGCCTAGGCTGTTTGGAGGCTCTCCTTACTAGACCTGGAAGGAGGTGGGAGGTCCTTGGACTTCCCACAGGGCAGGGAACCCGGTCTGCTCTTCAGGCTGATGAGAGAGGGGGAGTTGATTGGGGGAGGGGGAGGGATATGGGAGGCGGTGGCAGGGAAGAGACAGAAATCTTTAATAAATAAATAAAGAAAGAAAAGGAAAAAAATTCCGCCTCCTCCCAGCATCCCATTTTCCTTCCCCTCCCCCTACTCCCCTCCCTCTCCCTTGCCAGTCCCAAGAGCAGTCAGAGTTCCCTGCCCTGTGAGAAGTCCAAGGTCCTCCCTCCTTCATCCAGGTCTAGGAAGGTGTGCATCCAAACAGACTAGGTTCCCACAAAGCCAGTACATGCTGAAGGATCAAAACCGAATGCCATTGTCCTTGGCTTCTCAGTCCGCCGTCATTGACCACCACGTTCAGAGAGTCCAGTTTGATCACATGTTCCATCAGCCCCAGTCCAGCTGGCCTTGGTGAGCTCCCATTAGATCAGCCACACTGTCATAGTGGGTGGCGCACCTTCTCGCGGTTCTGATTTCCCTGCTCATGTTCTCCCTCCTTCTGCTCCTCATTTGGATTTTGGGAGCTCAGTCCAGTGCTCCATTGTGGGTCTCTGTCTCTATCTCCATCCATCACCAGATGAAGGTTCTATGGTGATATGCAAGATATTCATCAGTTTAGCTATAGGATAGAGCTGTTTCATGCTCCCTCTCCTCAGCTGTCCAAGGAACTAGCTGGGGACATCTCCTTGGACACCTGAGAACCCTTCTAGAGTCAAGTCTCTTGCCAACCCTAAAATGGCTCCCTTAATTAAGATATATACTTTCCTGCTCCCATATCCACCCTTCCTCCATCCCAACCATCCCATTCTATTTCTAATGGAATAAAATTTCATAAATCTTCCTAAATGTCTGCTTCTGCTATTCTCTACATACATATAATGCAAGCGGTCTTTTGTTGTCCCAGCCCAGTTAAAGATCAAAGCTGGCTTTCGAATGGAGGGTGGCTCTTTCCTTCTCTAAACCCAAGAATGCTTATTAGAGTGTAATTCAAAATCTCTGTGTCATGTCAGAAGAGTCACCTGATATGGGACAGAAGAAAAACAAGTATTTAAGGGCCATTTTATAGACACTATTCTCATAAAACTTTAGTTATATATTGACTTTTAACCACTTTTCTTAATGTGTAAATATTTTATAGGTTATATAATTGATATATATTTAAACTTTTTATGATACTAACATTCAAACAGCATACAAATTCTAGAAAATATCTCATCTACCTTCATGTACATTATTTCAGGTTTGAGTTTCTGTCAATAGTTTTCTGACATGAACCATGACCATGTTTAACAGAGAATGTTGAAGTTTCCATAAGGAGGAAGGGACCCCACAATTACAATTCCTCCAGGACTATATTATTAATCTGAAAACCACCACCTAAAGATCGGCTTTTGTCCTAAAAACTGCCCAGAATGATTTCAAAGTGGCTAGTTTGAGATGATCCAGCCTCACAGACTAGTCTGGTGGGACTTGAGACAAGTCTTGTACTTTCCCATTACACACAGACTACACAAAAAAGTGACAAAACTATCTCTCCCAGGACTTGACAATTAGCCCAAAGTTTTCTTTTCAGGATTTCCTAACGATGCCATTTCCCACAAGACATCAGTAAGTAAATTTAAGAATAAGAAGTCCACGTTCACAAGAGGTAGGGCGAGTGGTATTTGGTCATTCAGTGGGTTATGGATATTTGTAATTGTTTAGCAGGGTTGGTTACAAATTGTATTGGTTATTGTCAGGAGGAAAGTTGAACAAGGGAAATTAGATTCAGAGTTCTTGTTTTGAAAAGAACAAAGGGGGTATAGATATGATAGAATTAAAGGGTAGATTATTAAACCTACTCTGAAAAAAGTGAAGATATAAATATTATAAGATAGAAAGGTAGATTATAGAATCTGCTTTTAAAAAGCAACTATCAGTATTAAAAATTGGATTGGACTTTAGTATATTGTATACAAACTTAGTATATTGATACAAATTTGAGATTAATTTTGTTAAAACATACTGTAATATGTTTCTAATCTTGTTCAAGAAATCATATCTATACTGCTTATTTAACAATGTAATACAAATTTCTAGTTCTTTAAAGTTATTATTACTAACTCTTTAGAGTAATAAGAAAATGTAGGTTATCAAATTTGTCACCTGTTACAATTAAACTTGTAGTCATATTAGGTATATTTTCAAAGTCAATGAGAGATATATTTTAGGTAGACAGGACATATTCAAACAATTCAGAGATCTACAGAATATGGTATTTACGATTTTTTAACAACATAGGTTCATTTTATGACAATGAGACATGTCTGTTCCTGGTAGCACCAATCTACATGGGATGAAGATGGGCACCAAAGAAACTCCATATGAAATTTACTTTTTTGTGGCAAAAGCTAGCCACTAGGTAAGAAAATGCCCTTGCCTTGACTACTGACAGTATGCTGTCCTAATTGGATAAGCAGGACACAAAAGAGAGTGACTGCCAAACTTGCCAAGACAAGGTGGAACCATATTTCAAAAATCCTATTTTAATAGAAAAGCCTGTCAAATATTCTAGACCTTTAGGCTGAAGATGTATGCTCCAACATTGCAGAGGAACAGTGGGTGCCTGTCCAGGCAACCAGCTATTTCTGTTATTTCTCACATATTTTGGAAATCACTTGCTTGCATATCCTGTTTACTCAGTTAATATTATTAACTTCTAGAGTCTCTGAGGTCATTGAATACCAGATAGTTATAGTTACAGTTTTCCTTGTTTACAAGACTCAGAAAAGAAAGTCACTAAAGAGGTGTAAAATGTAAAAGGTTGAGAGACATTGTAATATTATTTTATAATGGAAATTATATCAGAAAGTGAATTAGATACAACCTTTTGGACTCACCATTATAGAATAGATAATGGAGTATTTTCTCTAAATTTGTCTAATGGATTAGACATTGATATTGTACTTATTACCTGAATATATTGAATATAGTTATTGTACTTATTGTACATAGTTTTTATTATATTAATCATACTCTTTTTAATTTTAGACAAAAAGAGGAAATATAATGATGTTTTATTTTTATTTTAATAAATAAAGCTTGCATGAAGATCAGCGTGCAAAGGTAGGCACACTAGTCAGCCTTATAAACCAGGCAGTGATGGCACACACCTTTAATCCCAGCAGCCACAATAGTTATCCATATAGGCCTGGCAGTGGAGGTGCATACCTTTAATATCAGAAGTAGTGAGGAATATAAGGTGGGAAGAGACATGAACTCACTCTTTTCAGTCTGAAGTTTCTATAGAGGTAGGAGCTCTCTATTGGATGACTGCTTCTGATTTTCTGAACCCCAATATGATGGAGGAAGGTCATTGGTTAAATAAAGAAACTGCCTTGGCCCTCATAGGTTAGAATTTAGATAGGCGGAGTAAACAGAACAGAATGCTGGGAGGAAGAGGAAGGGAGCTCAGAAGTCATGCAGCTCCTCTCAGGGCCAGACACCATGCTCTGCTCTCTGGGGCAGATGCGATGAAGCTCCGACCCAGGATGGACATAGGCTAGAATCTTCCCGGTAAGCGCACCTTGGGGTGCTACATACATTATTAGAAATGGGCTAGTCCAGGTGTGAGAGTTAGCCGAGAAGAGGCTAGATATAATGGGCCAGGCAGTGTTTAAAAGAATACAATTTGTGTGTTGTTATTTCGGGTAAAGCTAGCCAGTGGCCAGGAGCCGGGCTGTGGGAAGAGGCCTGCAGCTCATACAACACCAATATCTGTCTCTCAGTTTTTATTACTCATGTTACACCTGGAGGAGGTACTGAGTGACTTGAAAGACACTTCCAACCTCCCTTGAGCTGCCTACAATCTGTGTTCCCCAGGTTTCCAGCTTCATTAGTCATCACCCTCATGAAACAGCTGACATTGAGTCCTTTCTGCATCTGTAAGTAAACCCTCACCCACACCCAATAAAGTCACCCCAATAAAATTCATTGGTCCACTTGACTTAAAAATGACTCAGTGGTTAAGAGCACTGTCTGCTCTTTCAGAAAACTCACTTTGAATTCTCAGTGCCCTCACATGGGCACTCAATCTACATTCTTATCTCTAGGGTATCCAATGCCCTCTTCTGGGTCTGCTAGCACTAGGAGCACACATGGTGCACAGATATACATGCGGGCAAAGCACCCCTAATAGAGAAAACAAACAGAATTGATGTGGGAGTGTCATATATATCAATCTGCTGATTTCATTGGTTAAAATAAAGAAACTGCTTGGCTGGTCCTATAGATTAGAACATAGGTGGGTGGAGCAAACAGAACTGGGCGGAAGAGGAAGTGAGGTAAGAATTCATGCAGCTCCACTCAGAGACACCAGGCGGGATAGCTCTGGTCTCTGAGACACACTGACGATGAAGCTCCGACTCAGGATGGACGTAGGCTAGAATCTCCCTGGTAAGCGCACCTTGGGGTGCTAACACAGAATATTAGAAATGGGTTAGACCAGGTGTGAGAGTTAGCCCGTAAGAGGCTAGAGCTAGTGGGCCAAGAAGTGTTTAAATGAATACAGTTTGTGTGTTGTTATTTCGGGCATAAGCTAGCCAGGTGATTGGGGTGTTGGGGACGCAAACCCCGGCGCCCCCAATTTCAACACAGAATCTCACTGGTGTAGTAATAAGAGCAGCAGGCTATGTTCCTGGCACCCGGCCACCTGCACGGCTACCTTTATACCTGAAATAATTAAACAGAAACTGTATTCTTTTAAACACTGCTTGGTCCTTTAGTTTTAACCTCTTATTGGCTAGCTCTTACATATTGATCTAACCCATTTCTAATAATCTATGTAGCCCACGAGGTGGCTTACCAGGGAAGATCTTAACCTGCATCTGTCTAGAGTGGGAAAATCATGGCGACCGCCTGACTTGGTTTCTTTCTCCCAGCATTCTGTTCTGTTTACTCCACCCACCTAAGGGTTGGCCTATCCAATGGGCCTAGGCGGTTTATTAATTAACCAATGAAAGCAACAGATTAGAAAGAAATCACTCCCACATCACACTGGTTCACCAAGACAAACATTATTGGTTTCAACGTTTGGATTTCATTGGTTCCCTCTCTCTTTTAGTAGATGGTTGCCATTGTTTGTCACAGAAATGGTGTCATACATCAGTGCAGTAATTAGATAGCAGACTAGTTTTCCTTCTTTTATTTAGTCATTATTTTGAAAACACTAGACTGACTTCATAAGTTCAGTCTCTAATTGTCCTAATTCTCAGTGTTTGATCTCCTTTCCCAACATTTATGCCAACAGTAGTTATTTCTGTTCCTGATTATTATCATTGTAGCTAGGGCAGCATGGAAACTTAAAGGAGTCCTTGTCTGCATTTACCTGATAGATATATACTTGTATGTTTATTTGGTTTTAGTCTGGGTTTGTAATTATTTATTCATTTGTTTTATTTTAGTTTCACTTTTTTAGATTTATAATTTTGAACTTGTTATATAATTAGGACATTTCTTTTCCCTCTGTCCTTTCTACAAATTTTTCCATATACCATCTACGCTTGCATTCAAATTCATGGTATCTTTTTCATTATTGTTTCCTATATACATAAATGTCTATGTGTATACATTCATAATTGTAAATAAAATGCTCAGTCCATATAATGTCAATTGGATGTGTGTTTTCAGTGCTGACCATTTGGGATTGAATAACCAATTAGTGTGCTCTTTCCTGGGGGATATTATTTCTCCTGCTCCAAGCATCCCCCAGTAGCTGTAATTCTCTGTGCAGGGTTAAGGCATTGTGGAATCCTCCCCATCCACTTTTGAATGTTCATTGTTCTTGTCTTTGTTCAGCTTATATTTGGGAAGTCATGTTGGTAAGATTTTATAAACAAAGATCTAGCATTGCTAAGTGTGATGGTTATTCTTGATTGTCAACTTGAATACATCTGGAATGAACTACAATTCAAAAATGGAGGGCACACTTGTGAGGATATTTTTGTTTCTTTTGAATTAACTGAATCCACTCCTAGTTTGGAACATTGAGATATGAAGATAAATACCATTAACCCACATCTTGAAACTAAAGGACACACACCTTTGGTCAGAATAGAGAGGCTCCATGATACATGTTTAATCTGGGCCATACCTTCTTCTGGAAGCCTATATAAGGACATGGAAATAGGAATCATTTTGCTCATTGTATGTTTGTTGGATCATTTTCTTAGTAGCATGAAGTGATAGGAGCAGCGGGGCTGCGTCCCCAGCACCCCGGCCGCCCACACAGCTAGCTTTACCCGAAATAATTACACGGACACTGTATTCTTTTAAACACTGCTTGGCCCATTTCTATCTAGCCTCTTCTAGGCTAATTCTCACACCTGGACTAGCCCATTTCTAATCAGGTTTGTAAGCACCCCAAGGTGCGCTTACCGGGAAGATTCTAGCCTACGTCCATCCTGAGTCGGAGCTTCATCGTGTGTGTCCTGCTCTGAGAGGAGGTGCGTGATTTCTCTGCTCACTTCCTCTTCCTGCCAGCATTTTGTTCTGTTTACTCCACCCACCTATGTTCTAACCTATCAGGACCAAGCAGTTTCTTTATTGCTTAACAAATGAAATCAACAGATTGATATATGACACTCCCACATCAGTAGCACATTCATTTCTTCACTGGCATTGGACCCTACTCCTTTGGGATTCCTGCATATATAGAAGACCAGTCAAGACATCCAGCTTTGTAAACTAAGCAACTAACTGGATTTTTGGACTTTCTGTTACAGCCAGCCATTGTTGAATTATCTGCACAGCAGCCTGTAAGTCATTCATATATATACGTGTGTGTGTGTATGTATGTATCCGTATGTATGTATGTGTGTTCATTCTATAAGTTCTGTTGCTCTAGGGAACACTGACTAGTATACTAGGGGACACAATCTCACACCAAACTCTCTGGTCCTCTGCCTCTTTTAATCTTTATAGCCCCTCTTCAAAAATGATACAGGAGTGTTTTAGAGATGTATTCAGTGGGTCTGGGCTGCACATCTCTGCATTTTGATTAATTGTGGATTCTTGTAGTGGTTTCTGTTGAAAAGAGATGCTTCCTTGATGAGGGGTGGAGAATAAGCTTACCTGTGGGTTCAAAGAAAAATGTTTAGTTACTTGTTAGCAATTATAGCAGATTAGTAAAGTGGTGGTTGATTGTTGTCCTCCAAGATTCATGTCTTTACCAGCACAAGTCAGAAGCTAGATTTCCAGTGCCGGTCATGATTTCTCTTTTGTTAAGAGGGTCTTAAGTCCAATGAAAGAGATGTTGTTTACCACCAAGGTATGTGTGCCACTACTACATTCTTATGTCTATTGTGCCAGAATGACAGTTGATGTGGTTCATAAGCATCATAGCTGGCTAGGGCTGTTGGTTGGCTTCCTCCTTTGGAACCTTGCAAGGTACTTCTTGGAACCATGAACAGTACTCCTCAGGGAGCAATTTACTTTATTTTGAGACAAGGTCTCCAATATTCCAGCTGTCTGAGACTCACTATGTAGACTTTGCTGACATTGAATTTAGAGTTCCCCTTGGCAATGTCTCCTGAGTGCTGAGTTAAAAGGTTTGCCTGACCTTGTCAGCTATACATAACTTTGTGTTATTATGCCTTTTGTTTTGTGTTTTTATTTTGAGATAGGGTTTTCTGTGCACTCACTCCATAGAGCAGTCTGTCCTGAGACTCACGGAGATCTGCCTAACTATGACTCCTGGGCTCTGGGATTAAAGGTGTATGTCTCTACCACTTAGCATGGTATCATGTCTTGACAGTTACCCAAGGCATGATATAAATGAGAGATACACTGAATCTCTTGTTTAAAAACTTCTATTACACTACATTGAAATTTTAGATGAAATAGATGGATTTCCAGGTGAATATAACACACCAAGTTTCAACAACATGAAATAAATATGTAGACAGAACATCAGTAGCAATGTAACTGAAGCAGATATGAAACACCACCCTTAAAACAACCCCATAACCAGATTGACAGGATTATAACAAAATTTCAGAGAAAAACTAACATCAAGGTTACTTAAAATACTTCTTGACATCTGGGTAGTGGTGGCACATACCTTTAATCTCAGTACTTGAGAGTTCAAAGCCAGCCTGGTATTTGCAGTTCCAGGACAGTCAGGACCACAAAGTGAAATGTTGTCACAAATAAAATAGATTAAAAAGAATTTTTTTGACGCAAAAAAGAAGATTCCCCATGACTCTTAGTATTACTTAATATTAACCAAATTATGAGCAGGCCTCCATGGCATTCTCCATTAATTCCAGCATAATGGAGGCAGATATAGGTGGATCTCAGTAAATTTGAGGCCATCTTTGTGTATAAAGGGACTTCTGGGAGAGTCGGTGCTGTTACACAGAGACAGCCAGTCCTGAAAAAATAAAAAAATTAACCCAAACAAATATTGATACAAGCAAAAAAAATTACTAACTGATATGGTCATTTAAAAAAAATTCTGAACTGGGCAGGATGGGTCACAATTTAATCCTAGCATACCTGAGACATAGACAGGAAGATCTCTGATATTCTGAAGCCAGCCTTGTCTACAAAGGGAGTTCAAGAAAAGCAAGGGTTACAAAGAGAAAACCCAACTGGAATAACAAAGGTAATTTTTATCTATTATTAACTATTTCACACTCACATGCATATATATGTGTCTATACACACTTAAGTGTGTGTGTGTGCATGTGCCTCAAATACTATTTATTTTCACTTCCTACATGTCTACTATCTTAGTCCACAACTCTAACAAATGTCTCTGTTGTGTTCATCTCTATTGATTTTGCTTGGGATCCCCTGAAATTAATCAGGCCCATCTGTGATACTGTGGATTTGGAGCTATGTGTCGGAGCCTACTGAGCCCAGCAGAGGACTACAGCTAAAGGCAATGATTCTTCCGCAATCCATTCACAGCCACCATTTGAGAGGTAAAGAGTGGGTCCTGTGAGCCTTTCCCTTTCCTAGACTGATTGTGGTCTAGTGTGAGGTCAACGCAGGTAAGTACAGTTGCTGTTAGTTACTGATTACAACAGCTGTATGGAGTCTAAAGAATGCTGTGTCTTAGCTCTTCCTCCTCTTTCTCTTCTCATTCCCTTTCCTCCTCATTTTCCTCAGTGTTCCCAGAGCCATACATGGGATGGTGTAACTGACGTTTTTAGGCCAGGAACCATAAAGCTTAATTATTTTCTGCATCTGGCACAGCAGGAGTTTCTGAATTCACCACTGCCTTAAAAAAAAAGAAAAAAAGAAAACGAAAGGAAAACCTTTTATCTCAAAGCATCCTTAGCATGCAACACAGAAGACAAACTTGTTTCTGAGTAAAAGACAAGACCACCATCTAGTGGTGAGAGCGGGCAATTAGGAATAGACTCACCACCAACATAAGACACCTATTTCTTTTCAAGATCCAAGTTCCTGAAATGATTCTCCCCAAATCAAAATGTCAGAATTTGGTCTGGGCTTGTTATGTTTGTGTTGGCGATGGGAAGCTGGCATCTTAATTTAGCGTGTTATCGTTTGGTTAAGTATATAACCCGGGAGTCTGGTAGTCAAGTCGAGGTTAGGCGGCCTGTCTTTTATCTGAAGGTTCAGAACTCACTGTGGGGTCAGACACCCGGATACAGCGTCCTCCTAGATCACTTGTGCTCTAGGCTGGCAGCAAGCATGTGGGGAGGTTGTGCAGAGCGGGTCCAAGGCAGCCTGACAGCTGGAGCTGTGTGGAAGGCGGCCTGAGACGGAGTGGGCGGGACCGGTCTCAGTGGGACGGAGACTCTCTAGTGAAAAAGCGTTTGGGAGGGTGTGAGGAACTTGAGTGTTGGGGAACAATGGAGATGGAGAAGAGGGAGGAATTAGAGTAGTGACGTAAACGGAAGCTGGGAAACAGTGTAAGAGGACCCGGAAGTGGACTGAGGCGTCAAAGCCGGAAGTGTCGAGTGTCCATTCCATCTCGTTACTAGGGGACCTGCACTTTGTGGAACCGCGAGGTGCAGACCTGAATGCGGAGGACGCGGCGGGTGTCACGAGGAGGCGAAAACTCCCGGGAGCCGCTGTCGCCGCGGGGCGGCCTGGGAAAGTCAGCCGCGCAGTGGGGGAACCGCTGCCCGGCGGCCCTGGAACCTCCCAGGTCAGAGGAGCTGCGGGGTTGGGACCCAGGAGGGAAGGGACCAGGGGTGCGAGCAGTTTCTCTGCTGTGCACAATTAAGCCGGCCCTGAAATTCTGCTGTGGATGTCTTCCCTTGTCGATAAAATTTACATAATAAGACTGGACCAGTCCTGATTCTTTTATTGATCTTTATTTCCAAAATATTACTATAAAAATAATGTGGTAGAGTATTTGAATTTATGTGTTGATATTTGCAAACACGGTTCTCTTTGCTACGATGGAAAAGGCCAGGCTTTTAAAATTTGTGTTTATCCCGGCTAACATCCACGTTAAACCACTTCCCTATTTATTCAAAAGAATGGCATAGAGTTAGGGACTTTGACTCTTGGAGCGCTTTTATATATTCATCAAGAAAGAACGCCTGCGAATGTAATTGAATCGGAAAGGATAGTTTTTTTTTTGTTTTTGTTTTTTTTTTTTTTGCAATTTCCATAGGTATGACTGCAAACATAAAAGACAACTTTTTATCCACCATTATTTTTTCATCTGAGATGTATGGACTCTAATGTAAATACAGCTTTCTGAAAAATGTTTTGACATGCTTGGAGGCACACACCTTTAGTCCCACCACTGGGGAGGCAAAGACGGCCAGAGACCTCAGTGAGTTGGAGGCCAGCATGGTTTCCATATTGAGTTCCAGGACAGTCAGAGCTTCAGAGTGAGACCCTATGTCAAAAAGAAAAAAAAAAAGATAATGTGCAACTTAGAGCCTGAAAAAGCACAGTATGCTTTTTTATGGCATTAAGTCATCATATTTTAACAGTTAGAAAGGGCATTAAAAGCCATGTGGTGGTGGTGGCAACGCCTTTAATACCAGCATCTGGGAAACAGAGACAGGTGGATCTTGGCATTTCTTGCCAGCCTAGTCTACAGAGCAAGAATAGAATTAGGTTAAGGATAGCTGGGGCTGCACAGAGGAACCCTATGTTGGATGCATCTGAGGGGAAAAAATTGAAAAGGTATTGTTTAGGGTAGTACTAAATACATCTCTTAAATAATTATAATCACTCATCTATATCAGAAAAATGTCTACAATAGTCTTTTCTCTCCTCTCCTTATTCAAAGAAAAGCACTCTGTCACTAGATGACCAGATGACCAAACTGCTGTTTTTCTGTTCTTTCTTTCTTTCTTTCTTTCTTTCTTTCTTTCTTTCTTTCTTTCTTTCTTTCTTTCTTTCTTTCTTCCTTCCTTCCTTCCTTCCTTCCTTCCTTCCTTCTTTTCTTTCTTTCTTTCTTTTTTCTTCTTCCTCCTCCTTTTCCTTCTTTTTTCTTTTCTTTTTCCTGTTTCTTTTATTTGAGGTCTGAATTAATTGCCTAGCTCAAAACTGACCGTGAAGACCAGGTTAAACTGGAACTCATATTTCTACCCACCTCTGGCTCCTCATGACTGGCATTAAAGGTGTGCACCAACACAACCTTTCTAACTGTTGTGTTTTATTTTGTGGTCTGTTGACACCAGTGGTGTGACTGGACTTCTCCCAGGAGAAGGGTAATACCTGGACTCGGCTCAGGGGTCGTTGTACAGAGACTGGATGTTGCAGAGTTGCAGCGGTCTGGTTTCCGTGGGTGAGAATAGTTTGCTTGTAGTCTCTCTTATTCCTCCTTAGGGTTTCTTGACAAACTACTCTGCAAGTGTGTGTCCGTTTGAGAGGTGTGAGGCTTCCGTCATATTGGGTCCATGATAAATTGTGAACATCACTAGTGTATAATAATCTCATTTTATCCAGTTCTATTTCTGTCCCTGAGATTTGACTGATCTGTGACTAGAAGTGGCATTCAAGTGACACTAACTGAACATGCTTTCTAAATATTTTGAGTGTGCTGACCCTGCAGGACAACTGGGGAATCATTTGTAGAATCCTTTATTTAGTTTTCTCTTTATCCACAGAGCAGTTCTGTATGAGAAATCTTTGTGCTTTCTGAAGAATCTTTCTCATGTGCAGGGCTCACTGATCACCCAGACCTGCTCACCTGTGGAGCAGAACAAAGAGGCCTGAAAGGTGAAGAGGAAGGAGAGAGTAGCTAAGGATCCAGGTATGGTGGAGAGATTGATGAAGGGATGGAAAGGGGCTCAAGATAATGTGTAAGTGGGACATACAATCAGTTTGCCACATTCTGTTTCACTAGAAAAAATTCCAGAGACTGGGAAAGAGCTCCTCAGAATTGCCCTAGTGTGTAGGCAGAGACTGCTTATTCGTTTCCCAGGTGCCCAGACCCAAATATAATTACACAGAAACTATATTAATTACAACACTTCTTGGCCAATTAGCTCATGCATATTTCTAGCTAACTCTTAACATCTTGAATTAACCCATTTCTATTAATCTATGTATCACCATGAGGTTCTCTAGCATCTCTCTTTTGGCAGCTAAATGGCATCTCTCTGACTCTTCCTTCTTTTCTCCTCTATCTCTGCTTGAAATTCCTGCCTTGCTCTATTCTGCTCTGCCATAGGCCGAAGGAGCTTCTTTATTAATCAATGATAACAAAACACATTCACATCATACAGAGGGAAATCCCACATCACCTCCCCTTTCTGTCTAAATAAAAATGAAGCTTTTAACTTTAACATAGTAAAATTACATATAACAAAACAGTTATCAAGCAAGAATTATAGTTATAATATTTAGTCCATTTATATTTGTCAAATTAAGGAAAATATTATCCTATCTTTGTGAGTCTAAAGTTTTATATCTAATCTATCTTTTATAATTATAACTATCTTTCTTAAACTTTGTCAAAGACTCCAGAAGGATATAGTATTACCTAAGAAAACAGGAAGTGCATTGTAAGCAACTTCCAAAACACTAGAATTGACAGAGACATCACACTGCCTGGAGAGTCACCCAAAGTTCTGTATGTTGCAGCATCCATCTTCAGCTTACAGAATGGTGCCTATGGATACTATGGGCCTGGAGGCTGAAGATAGAGAGTGCCTGTGAGTGATGGATAGTGGTTATAGGTTCTTCTCCAAGATCCATGACTCCTAACCCCGCTGAGACTGGCTAGGTTTCCATTACTAGGCATGATTTCCTTCTTGGAAGTGTCTTAAGTTCAACTAGTAAGCTGTTGCTTCCCATTTAGATATGTGTACCACTCTTGCATCCTTACAGCTATTGTGCAGTGCAGATCTCTGTTGTGGGTCCTAAGTATTGTCGCTGGATAGGACTGTTGGTTGACTCTCTCCTTTGAAAGTGTGCATGTTAACTTTAGATACCATGAAAGATAGTCCTCAGGCAAGAAGCCATAAATTCTGATCCATCTTGAGTCCTCTGGCGTCTGTGACTGAAGTGCATAGCTTCTTTCACTCACCTTCTACCTCTGGGAAGCAACCATGAACAAGTGCAGTAACCTGTAATGTTTTGGGAATCTCTTGGACAGATCTGATCAACAATTTCAAAATAGACTTCTCGTGTCTGGTGTTGGTGGTTTTGTTAGAAAAATCCATGAATCTTGTGGGAACATTATTATCTCAGATAATACATTATAAATGTATATGCTTACACAGATTTCCATTATTGTAGTCATATTTGGTGGATGAATAATAATATGACTTCTTATGACTTTTTAAACATTCTTACTGTTATTTTATCCTCCTTCTCTGTTTACATCTTTCCCTTCTCCATAATTAAATCCCTCCCTGTTTTTCCATTGCCTTTTTACATCACTTGTTCCATTATTCCCCTCTCTATTACTCATCCACATTCCACAGCACTCTCTTTTTACTTTGTTTGTTTGTTTTGAGTTTTTTTTTTTTTCAAGACAGGGCTTCTCCATATATCTTTGGCTGTGTTGGAACTCAGTCTGTAGATGAGGCTGGCCTCCAACTCACAGAGATCTGCCTGCCTATGCCTCCCAAGTGCTGGGATTAAAGGCATGAGCTACCACACCTGGTCTCTTTTTATTTTTCTTGTTACTATAGTCATTCCAGGTTGTATACTGACATCTGAAGATTTGGAGCTAGGAACTTCCTATGAGAGAAAACATGCAGTGACTGTCTTTCTGGGTCCAGGTTACCTCACTCAATATGATCTTTTACAAGTCCATTCATTTAGCTGCAAAGCTCATGATTTCAATTTTCTGAACAGCTGAATAGTATTCCATAGTGTGTATGTACCACATTTTCACTCTCCATTTGTCAGATGAAAGACATTTAGCCTCTTTCCATTTTGTACCTATTGTGAGTAGAACAGCAATGATCATGGCTGAGCAGGTATCTGTGGAGTAGGATGTTCAGTCCTTTGAGCATATGCCAAGGAATGGAAACAGCTGGGTCATGTGTTTGAGTTGTTTAACTCACTTGCGTTAACTTACTTGAGGAAATATTATTTAATTGTAGATTCTCCATAATGATTTTCAGGGTGGATAGATATTTTGTTACTAGGGTTTTTATTCCTTATGTTATCATTTTTGATATTGTTGTTGGTTGGTTTAATAGTAATATTTCTCTGCTCTGTGAGAATTAGTGATTTGTTATTTTGTCCATGAATGATTACTTCCTAGGTCTCCTGTATTTATCTATTCTTCACATGAAATTTATTATTTCCTATAGTCTCATGGATAAATCCACTGATTCTCCTGTATAAATTTTGCCTCTATTTATTGTTTGCAAAGCTTAGTGAAATCAAACATGTTAACTTGAAAATATCTTGAAATGCAATTAATGTCTCCATCAATTTTAAGATAACTTCCTGGATGCAACAATATTGGTTTTTTTTTTGTTTGTTTGTTTTTGTTTTTGTTTTTTTTTGGTTTTTCGAGACAGGGTTTCTCTGTGGTTTTGGAGCCTGTCCTGGATGGAACTAGCTCTTGTAGACCAGGCTGGTCTCGAACTCACAGAGATCCGCCTGCCTCTGCCTCCCAAGTGCTGGGATTAAAGGCGTGCGCCACCTCCGTCCGGCCGCAACAATATTGTTGATGGTGATTTTCTCTTTAAGCTTCAAATGTCGTTCCATGCTCTTGTGGATTTGGAATCATTGTCTGAACACCTGGTCATATTCTGTTGCTTGGGTCTTTTCAAGTAGTTTGTCATTCTTCTCTAACAGCTTTCAGTATTAATTTTTGCACTTTCTTTTTGACCCCTTATATAAAAGGTCAGCAAGCCATCTATTCCTTGATCCTGAAAGAAAAACTCAAGAAAAACAGAAAGAAATGGCTGATTCTCCAGTAAGCATGTCCCAGGTCAGTGATCCTATCGACTTTTTTAAATAGAAATGTTATATATTCAGATATTCCAACTCTTTTGATTTTTTTGCTTCTGGTAATTTTTGAATTTTATTATGAAAAATATTCAAAGAAACAACAACAAAATCACACACTGCAATTAGCCAGACCTAAGGAATAGGCAACTCAATGTACTTTTATGCGGTTAGAGTCGTCATTGGGAACAGAAGCTCTGCAGCCTAACATGGGATTTTATATTTTTGTTATTGAATATATTTTTATGAACTTATCTACCATGAAAAACAAATCTGTGGCAGAATTAGAGCTAGAAAGGCAATTAGCTTTATATCCCGTGTCATAACATGTGATCATTACCTGCATTCAATCCTACCTCAACCCTGGTATTTAACCTGGCTTGTTCTCTTTTCTCCATGTTTTATTGTGCCCACATATACATTCTTTCCATATACACATAATACTGGCTAGATTCTGCATATGAGGAAAAATGTGGTTTCTTCTATCTGACGCTGTATGGCCTCATTTAATATTACACATTTGAAGTCCATCCATTTTCCTGCAAATTTTTATTACATGTTAGCTAGATAGTATTCCATTTTATATAAATACCATTTTCATTATCCATTTATCTTTTGATAATTAGGTAACTTCTAATACTTTGCTGTGGTGAATGCAGAAGCAGTAAACATGGGTGTAAATATCTCTATATTGGGGTGTCGATTTCTCCAGCTATGTTCCCAGGATTGATGTTGCTGGGTCATATGTTAGTTCTCTCTTCAAGTTTTTCAATAATGTACAAACTGATTTCCATAATGACTGTATTAATTTACATTCCCCTGCATACACCAACAGTTTATGATGCTTCCTTTCTCTCCTCATCCTCTCTAACATTTGTCAGATTGGTTGATGACAGCCATTCTCTACCTAGAGTGATACAGTATTTCAATGTAGTTTTAGTTTGTGTTTCCGTGATGGCATTTTAGGGATCCTGAATACTTTTTGCAGTATTTATTGGCCATTTGTGTATATGTCTTTGAAATTTGTCTTTCAGTTCATTTGCCCATTTGTTTATTGGCACTTCTATTTCCTTGGTATTTAATTTTAGTAATTGTTTGTAAATTATATATATGAGCCCCTATCCAAAGTGTCACAGATACAGATTCTCTCCTGCTCTGTAGGTGTCTGTGTGCTCTGCTGATTATTCCTTTTGATGGACAGAAACTCTTGCTTTTCATGTTGTCCCATCTATTGACACTTGGGTCAGTTCCTGTACTGTTGGTGTTCATTGTAATCAATAAGTCCTTGCCCATCCCAGTATCCTCATGGGTATTCCCTAAGTTTTCAAGGTTTCTGTGTGTTTCTGGTTTTAAATAAGGGTTTTGATACATTTTGAATGGATTTTTATATAAATGAAAGATGAGAATCTAATTTCATTCTTCTCCTCAATCCAGTTTTGCCAGCACCAGATGTTGAAAAGGCAATATTTTTTCTTAAAAATAAGTTTTTAGCCAGGCGGTGGTACACGCCTTTAATCCCAGCATTTGGGAGGCAGAGGCAGGTGGATCTCTGTGAGTTCGAGGCCAGCCTGGTCTACAAGAGCTAGTTCCAGGACAGGCTCCAAAGCTACAGAGAAACCCTGTCTCGAAAAAAAAAAAAAAAAAAAGAAAGAAAGTTTTTATTGCTTCACTGTGAATTTCACACCATGCAACCCAGTCCCTCTGTATCTACCTTTCACCCTTGGAACATCACCCACAAAGGAAAATTTAAAAAGAAATAAAATATAGAAAAGTAAAAAAAAAATTTTAAAAATTACAATAATAATAGCCAGGCAGTGGTGGCACACTCAGGACACAGAGACAGGTTGCTCTCTGTGATTTCAAGTCTCGCCTGGTCAACAGAGCAAGTTCCAGAACTGACTCCAAAGCTACAGAGAAACCCTGTCTTGAAAAACAAAACAAAAAGCAGTAGTAATGATAATAATAATGCAAAAACAAACCAACAGAAAAGAACACTTTGGTCTTCTATCTTTCCCACCTCTCCATCATCTCTTTGTCTTGTGGCACTGGGAGCTGTTCTGTGGCACTTAGTAGACCCTTTTGTCCAAACAGCTTTATTTGTAGTTGTTCATTCTATATTGGGTTGTTGGTCAAATTTATTCTGGTACACCATCGGTATTGGACCTTCACCAAAACACTGTCCAACGTCATGGTGATCCTGAGTTTATGGTTTGTCAGGACCACCCCTTCACTCATTCCAGCAAAGCATAGAGGGTCGATGTTGGGGTGGCCAACTCAAAGCACTAGATGTGTGCCTGGGAGGTAGCTCTGTTCTCACTCCAGACTTCTGGTGCCACCCCTCTCAGGTAATGGGTGGGGCCAGCTTTCCCAATTGTTGGGGGTGGGGGCAGTCTCCTCTATGAGTGGCAGAGCCATGTTCCTCAGGACTCTACTCCAGGGCCTGTGAAGAACAGGGCCGATGAGCAGCATTGCTGGCTTAGCACAGCCCTTGGACTTCAACAGGCACGGTTTGCATGGGCCCCTGTAGTAACACATGCCATGGACATCAACACAGGCCTCAACTACAGCAGGACCATGGACCCAGACATGGAAAAGGCCATATTTTTGTAATGTATCATTTTGCCTCCATTGTCAAAGCTTTTTGCATAGCTTTATGGTATTCTTTCTGGGATCTCTATTATATTATGTTATTCTCCAGTCTATTTGTATAACTAAACCTGACTGTCTTTATGACTACAGCTATACAATATAATTCCATAAATCTACACCTATAGTACTTTTCTCCATTCTATCCTTCCCGTATTAGTTATTTTTTCCCAAGGGCAAATATCTCACATAAACTTAGGACCTGTAATTTTGAAAATATTTCCACTTTAACACATGAACAAAACATATGTTGATGCCTAATTGCTGTAGAAGGTAAACTATATCTTTATTAGTGAGTGAGGACTCCTGTGACATATAGGCTCTATTTGTGGGAACTGTCTCACTTCCTTGAATATTGGGTATAAAGGGAACATACTGAAACACATGGGATAGTTGTCTCAACATCTTAGCAATATGTGCACTTAAGAGATAAAGCTTGGTTTTTAATGCTAAATAATACTTGGATTCTAATACTAAAAATTTAAGTGCACTAGAAAGTACAAAACATGGCTTGCACATGTGACTTGGTTGTACCATAAAAATGATGTTCTTGGGTATAGAGTAAGATTCTAGTCTGCTTGCATTTCTCTTTGGTGTTTAATATCACCATGTGTTTGTTGACAGCTGCCATCTGTTTGTCTCAGGAGAATTGCTGCTCACATCACTCACTTGGTTGGGATGCTCAATGGTAACTTCCCAAACCAGAAGTTTTTTGTTTTTGTCATTTTGAGACACAGTTTCTTTGTGTAGCTCTGGCTGCTCCTAGAACTAGCACTGTAGACCAGGCTGAGAGGTTTGCCTCTTGCCAATGCTGGGATTAAAGACAATTACCTGGCTTGAGATCAGGATTTTTTATTTCTTTTTCTTTTTTGCCACAAACAAGATCCCACTGTGCAGCTCTTTCTGGCTGGAACTCATTATGAAGCATTATGTGGAATTCATCAGGAATAATGTCTTAGGGCATTGACTGATTGGTGTGCATAATCCATCACATTTGGGGCAGAAGGAACATTCTTCATGATTACTTTGCCCTAATCAGTTCCTCTGAGAGCAATGGCTCTGTTCCCCCACCCTGAAGCTGCAGTGTTTTATTTATTTATTTTTTTTTTTTGGTCAGAACCTTTATTTAAATACTCACCCATTTCACCAGCTCATGACATGCTCATATTTAAATACGCACAAATATTTTCTGTGATAGGCTCCATTCAGAATTAGCTAAACTTTGCCTCTGATGTGGGAGAGAACTGGTAAAAGCAGCTGATTTTAGAGATGGTCTATTTTGGATACAGCAGAGAATTTTAAGAGATATCTACTTTGATATTTTCAGTCTCCTTAAGGTTCCTGTAAGATCAAGTATGTTAGTCAAGTTTCTCAAGTCTTCCTGTGGTTTAGAGTAAACTTCTTTTTTTTTTTTTTTTTAAATCACTGTTTGGTTCATTAGATCTAACTTCTTATTGGCTAATTCTTACATATTGATTTAGCCTATATCTATTTTTTTTTTGTCAAAGCCTCCGTTTATTAGGGACAGGGTAACAACTTATATACCCCCTGAATGAGGGCTTGGGGAGTAGGGCACAGGAGCATGGAATCTGGCCGCGTGGTCCCAGTCACGTAACCTACATCCGGTCGGGTAGGCCAAGAAGTCAGGAGTTGCCACACCTAGTTCCCTGGATAGCTGGAATTTAAGGCAGTTCCGCTATCAGATTAGGTTCGTTAGCAATTAGCGAATAGCTAATTGGGTGTGGGGCAGGTTTTGCCAATAGGACTATTCTTAACATAATTATGGGTTTGGGGTTCCCTGCAGGCTCCCCAAGGTGATGGTTTCTGTAACAATCTTTAGGGGGGGGAAATGGCTCCCAACATATTCCTCCTTTCTTATATAAAGGCAAGTAGTTATAGGTGGAGGGCACCAAGACAGAGTCAACCATGGTGTCAGATCTAAAGGAGAAGGGACTGGGACAAGGAGAGACCCTCCTCTCGACTGGTGAAGCAATTTACCTCTCCTGGGAACAGAGGGGTGCCTTATGAGTAGCATTAGTTTCTTGGAGCTTCTCAAATAAAAGGTATCTAGTAGGATTAAAGTAAGCAGATCACAGGGCACCCTGTCTTAGGCTATGTGGAGAGCGCCCTCGTACCTAAAAACCATGCCATGTTGAGCCGGCCTGTACGGCCTCTGTATGGTTTGAAATTTAGGTGAGGATCCACACTAACTCCCGTCATTGGGCCCCTGTATCTATCATTAATGAAAAATCTGTGAGGTGCTCCTTAAACAAAAGATATGATATAATTTTGGCACCAATAACTCCATCTCCAGACAAGAAGAAAGGGGCACCTTCCAAACCCAGTATTCACCTTTTAGTCTGGCCCATGGTATGTCCTCCTTCCTAAATGCCTACTCCACAAAAAGTTACGTGTGCTTGCCTGCCATCAATTAGGGAGGTGAAAAAGGGATCAAAATCTAAAATTCTTAACATATGCATTAAACCCAAACACTTTACAGCATGTGTCAAACCTTTCCCAACATCTATAAGCAGTTACAAATATCATTAGATCAATTTCAGTAAAAGTACAATGACATACATTGTTGTCAAATACCACCATTTCCAGACTCTGAGCAACAGTCTCAGGAACCCCAATCTTTCCCCTTCTTAAGTGAAGAGGTTAGTATTTTAATTAAAATGAGTTCTGTGTCCCAAAGATTAAAACAGTCTGATGTCCAGTCTGCATCTCAGCTCCAAATCAGACCAGAGTTCAAGCTGCAGAAGCAGTTTAGCACTTGTGCTTCAGGGCCGGTGGGATTCCTGGGTGAGGTGAGCTGGATTCAGCTATCTGAAGCACATCCTGGCATTATCTCAGCCGGGTCTCCCTGGACTCAGGAGGCAGAATTGACACCCTGTAGAGTGGAGCAGCAGATTCTGTTATCAGGGACTCCTCTCCTTGGGGGCAGGAAAAGCCAGACTAAGGACCTCTCTGCAATCGCCTCAGGAACTCCTCTGTGTCCGCAGCGCAGCCTCGACATCAGGCCCAGCTTTTATTTTCTTTCTGTGAAAAAAGCATAAACATATCCTCGACCCCAAATATATATAGGTCGGGTTTTTTTCATAATGCATTGCAAGGGCTTTTCCACCTTGCCCTAGCAAAGGTCAGCTTGGTGTTATCATGTCAGATCCGTTTGCATCTGGATCTACTTGCAAGTTTCATAAGCTGCTTACAAGGAGCCTTATTATGCTCCATAATATTTTTTTTATTATTATTAGCCATATATGCAGTTCCTCCATTGGAAGAGCCATTTGTAAAATTTAGCATAAAATCCTTTAAGGGATTTTTTTTGCTATAACATTAGCAAAATACAGTTGTGTGAATTGTAGCAATAATCATCTGGGGATCAAGCCATTTTTTAGCTTTTATCCTGCCCTTTTGTACCAGACAGGCTACTGGTTTAAATTAAGAGTTTAATATCTTAATTGGCAAAACTTGAGAAGATTTTGCCATAAACAGCATTTTTTTATAAAAATGTTGTAGATTAAGTTTTATATTTAATATGCACACTTGCCATAGCTGCATTATAATTAATATACTGTATTTGTTGATTATTGTATACTTTACCTGTTGATTTATATTTTACCTGTTTGAGTACCTGTTAGGCAGCTTTAAGCTCTCTCTATTGGAAACTGTTTTTTTTTTATTTTATATATTTTTTTCTATTCTAAGATGGCTCCCTTAATTAAGATGTGTGCTTCTCTGCTCCCCTAACCAACCTTCCTTTATCCCAAACATCCCGTTTCCCCAGGTTCCCCCCATCCTCCCCTTCTCACATTTCTCTCCCCTTCTCCCCTCACCCCCCATCCCACCACACCCCCAAGATCCCAAATTTTTGCCCGGCAATCTGGTCTACTTCCCATAACCAGGAGGATAGCTATATGTTTTTCTTTCGGTTCACCTTCTTATTTAGTTTCTTTAGGATATCAAATTATAGACTCACTGACCTTTATTTATCTCTAGAAACCAATTATGAGTGAGTACATCCCATGTTCATCCTTTTGGGTCTGGGTTACCTCACTCAGGATAGTGTTTTCTATTTCCATCCATTTGCATGCAAAATTCGCGAAGTCATTGTTTTTTACCGCTGAGTAGTATTCTAATGTATATATATTCCATACTTTCTTCATCCATTCTTCCATTGAAGGGCATCTAGGTTGTTTCCAGGTTCCGGCTATTACAAATAATGCTGCTATGAACATAGTTGAACAAATGTCCTTGTCATATGATCGGGCATCTCGTGGGTATATTCCCAAGAGTGGCATTGCTGGGTCCATGGGTAGGTTGATCCCAAATTTCCTGAGAAAGCGCCACACTGCTTTCCAAAGTGGTTGCACAAGTTTGCATTCCCACCAGCAATGGATGAGGGTACCCCTTTCTCCACAGCCTCTCCAGCAAAGGCTATCATTAGTGTTTTTGATTTTAGCCATTCTGACAGGTGTAAGGTGATATCTCAATGTTGTTTTGATTTGCATTTCCCTGATCGCTAAGGAGGCTGAGCATGACCTTAAGTGCCTTTTGGCCATTTGAACTTCTTCTGTTGAGAATTCTCTCTTCAGATCAGTGCCCCATTTTTTAATTGGGTTAATTAGCATTTTAAAGTCTAGTTTCTTGAGTTCTTTATATATTTTGGAGATCAGACCTTTGTCTGTTGCGGGGTTGGTGAAGATCTTCTCCCAGTCAGTGGGTTCCCTTTTTGTCTTAGTGACAGTGTCTTTTGCTTTACAGAAGCTTCTCAGTTTCAGTAGGTCCCATTTATTCAATGTTGCCCTTAATGACTGTGCTGCTGGGGTTATACCTAGGAAGCGATCGCCTGTGCCCATCTCTTGTAGGGTACTTCCCACTTTCTCTTCTATCAGGTTCAGTGTGTTCAGATTGATATTGAGGTCTTTGATCCATTTGGACTTGAGTTTTGTGCATGGTGATAGGTATGGGTCAATTTTCATTCTTCTACAGGTTGACATCCAGTTGTGCCAGCACCGTTTGTTGAAGATGCTTTCTTTCTTCCATTGTATACTTTTAGCACCTTTATCGAAAATGAGGTGTTCATAGGATTGTGGGTTATGATCCGGGTCTTCTACACGATTCCATTGGTCAACTTCTCTATTTTTATGCCAATACCACACTGTTTTCATTACTGTAGCTCTATAGTAGAGTTTAAAGTCAGGGATGGTAATGCCTCCAGAAGTACCTTTATTGTATAAGATTGTTTTGGCTATCCTGGGTTTTTTGTTATTCCATATAAAGTTGATTATTGTCCTTTCAAGATCAGTGAAGAATTTTAATGGGATCTTGATGGGGATTGCATTGAATCTATAAATTGCCTTTGGTAGGATTGCCATTTTTACTATGTTGATCCTACCAATCCAAGAGCAAGGGAGATCCTTCCATTTTCTGGTATCCTCTTCAATTTCTTTCTTCAATGCCTTAAAGTTCTTGTCAAATAGATCCTTCACTTCTTTGGTTAGGGTTACCCCGAGATATTTTATGCTGTTTGTGGCTATCGTGAAAGGTGATGCTTCTCTGATTTCCCTCTCTGCTTCCATATCCTTTGTGTATAGGAGGGCGACTGATTTTTTGGAGTTGATCTTGTATCCGGCCACATTACTAAAGGCGTTTATCAGCTGTAGGAGTTCTTTGGTGGAGTTTTTGGGGTCGCTTATGTAGACTATCATATCATCTGCAAATAACGAAAGTTTAACTTCTTCCTTTCCAATTCGAATCCCCTTGATCCCCTTATGTTGTCTTATTGCTATTGCTAAAGCTTCAAGCACTATATTGAAGAGGTATGGAGAGAGTGGACAGCCTTGTCGTGTTCCTGATTTAAGTGGGATGGCTTTGAGTTTCTCTCCGTTTAATTTGATGTTAGCTGTCGGTTTGCTGTAAATAGCTTTTATTATATTTAAGTATGACCCTTGTATCCCTAATCTCTCCAAGACTTTTATCATAAAGGGATGTTGAATTTTGTCAAAAGCTTTTTCAGCATCTAAGGAAATGATCATATGGTTTTTTTCTTTCAGTTTATTTATATGATGGATTACATTGATAGATTTTCGTATGTTGAACCAGCCTTGCATCTCTGGGATGAAGCCTACTTGATCATAATGGATAATGTTTCTAATGTATTCTTTGATACGGTTCGCCAGTATTTTGTTGAGGATTTTTGCGTCGATGTTCATGAGTGAGATTGGCCTGTAATTCTCTTTCTTGGTTGAGTCTTTGTGTGGCTTTGGTATCAGAGTGATGGTAGCTTCATAAAAGGAATTTGGCAATGACTCTTCTGTTTCTATATTGTGAAATACCTTAAGGAGTATAGGTATTAGGTCTTCTTGGAAATTCTGGTAGAATTCCGCATTGAAACCGTCTGGTCCTGGGCTTTTTTTGGTGGGGAGGTTTTTGATAACAGCTTCTAATTCTTCGCGACTGACAGGTCTATTTAGATTGCTCACCTGGTCCTGATATAACTTTGGTATATGGTATTTATCTAAAAAAGTGTCCATTTCTTTTACATTTTCCAGTTTTGTGGCATACAGGCTTTTGTAGTAAGATCTAATGATTCTCTGAATTTCCTCTATGTCTGTGGTATGTCCCCCTTTTCATTTCTGATCTTATTAATTTGCAGATTCTCTCTCTGCCGTTTGATTAGTTTGGATAGGGGTTTATCAATTTTGTTGATTTTCTCCAGGAACCAGCTTTTTGTTTCATTGATTCTTTGGATTGTTTTCTGTGTTTCTATTTTGTTGATTTCAGCCCTCAGTTTGACTATTTCCAGTCTTCTACTCCTCCTAGGTGAGTCTGCTTCTTTTTTTTCTAGAGCTTTCAGGTGGGCTGTTAAGTCTCCAATGTATGCTTTCTCTGTTTTCTTTAAGTGGGCACTAAGGGCTATGAACTTTCCCCTTAGGACTGCTTTCAAAGTGTCCCATAAGTTTGAGTATGTTGATTCTTTATTTTCATTGGATTCAAGGAAGACTTTAATTTCTTTCTTTATTTCTTCTTTAATCCAGGTGTGGGTCAATAGTTGACTATTCAGTTTCCATGAGTTTGCAGGCTTTCTGGGGGTAGCATTGTTGTTGAATTCTAACTTTAGTCCGTGGTGATCTGATAAGACACAGGTGGTTATGGATATTTTTTTGTAACTGTGGAAGTTTGCTTTGTTACCGAGGATGTGGTCAATTTTCGAGAAGGTTCCATGAGCTGCAGAGAAGAAGGTATATTCTTTCCTATTTGGGTGGAATGTTCTATAGATGTCTGTTAAGTCCATTTGATTCAATACCTCCATTAATTCTCTTATTTCTCTGTTAGGTTTCTGTCTGATTGACCTGTCCATTGGTGAAAGAGGAGTGTTGAGATCTCCTACTATTAGTGTGTGCGGTTTGATGGCGTCTTTGAGTTTTAGTAATGTTTCTTTTACATATGTGGGTGCTTTTATATTAGGGGCATAGATATTCAGGATTGAGACCTCATCCTGATCAATTGTTCCTGTTATGAGTATAAAATATCCCTCTCCATCTCTTCTGATTGATTTAAGTTTGAAGTCAACTTTGTTAGAAATTAGTATGGCCACACCTGCTTGTTTCTTAGGTCCATTTGCTTGATAAACCTTTTCCCATCCCTTTACTCTAAGTAGGTGCCTATCTTTGTGGTTGAGGTGTGTTTCTTGTAAACAGCAGAATGTTGGATCCTGTTTGCGTATCCAATCTCTTAGCCTGTGTCTTTTTATAGGTGAGTTGAGTCCATTGACATTAAGGGATATTAATGACCAGTGGTTGCTAATTCTGGTCACTTTTTTAGTCATAGGGTTTGTGTGTTTGCTTTCTTTTAGTTGCGCTGGTAAAGGGTGTCTAGAAGTTTGGGTTATTGTGGTCATTGTTGGTCTCCTTGGTTTGTGATTTTCCTTCTATTACTTTCTGTAAGGCTGGATTTGTGGCTACGTATTGTTTAAATTTGTTTTTATCCTGGAAAATTTTGTTTTCTCCATTTATAGTGAACGAAAGCTTGGCTGGGTATAGTAGTCTGGGCTTGCATCCATGTTCTCTTAGCTTCTGCAGTACATCTATCCAGGACCTTCTGGCTTTCATGGTTTCCATAGAGTAGTCAGGAGTAAGTCTGATAGGTTTACCTTTATAAGTAACTTGACGACCTTTTTCCTTTGCAGCTCTTAATATTCTTTCTTTATTCTGGATGTTTTGTGTTCTGATTATTATGTGGCGAGGAGATGTTTTTTTCTGGTCCAGTCTATTCGGTGTTCTGTATGCTTCTTGAACCTTCAAAGGAATATCTTTCTTTAGGCTGGGAAAGTTTTCTTCTATAATTTTATTAAATATATTTTCTGAACCATTGAGCTGTACTTCTTCTCCTTCTTCTATCCCAATTATTCTTAGGTTTGGTCTTTTTATTGTGTCCCATATTTCCTGAATGTTTTGTGATGAGAATTTGTTGGTTTTGCTGTTTTCTTTGATCAGTGTGTTAATTTTCTCTATGGTATCTTCAGTGTCTGACATTCTTTCTTCTAACTCTTGTAATCTGTTGGTAGTACTTGTCTCTGTAGTTCCTGTTCGTTTACCCAGATTTTCCATCTCCAACCTTCCCTCGGTTTGTGTTTTCTTCATTACTTCCATTTCATTCTTCAGGTCTTGAACCATTTCCCTTACCTGTTTGATTGCATTTTCTTGTTTCTCTTGGTTTTCTTGGGTATCTTTGAGCGATTTATTCATTTCCTCTACCTTTTTGTTTGTAATCTCTAATTGTTTATGGCAGTTTTTCACCTCCTGTTTAAGGTCTTCTATTATTTTCAAAAAATTCACTTTTGGGTCGATTTCTTCTACTTCTTCTGGAGTAGGGTGTACAATTCTTCTTATTTCGGGATCCCTGGGTTCTGGTGATGTCATGTTGCCTTTCAGGTTGTTGGAGGAATTCTTGCATTGGCGCCTTCCCATCTCCTCTTTCAAATGAAGCCAAGAGAGGCCTGGTGTCTTGGTCCTGTCTTTGCTGTGCCTGTGTCTCTGGGTGTATCTCTTCAGTGTAGAAGCAGGGACCGTCCCCAGCGATGGCCCTCCTGGCACCCGGATCCGATCTCCCTGCTGCCTGGGCGTCCCGCGAACAAAGGGCCGGCCCCGCTTGGTGCAGGCCGGCCACCTAGACAAAAGAGCCACCACCCTCCCGAATGTCCTCCCAATTCGGACCCTGTCCCAGCGCCCAAACAGGCTGAGCTGGGAGCTGTTGTGTGGTTCAAAGAGGGGAGGGGGGTCAGAGGTAGTGGGGGAGGGCCTTGGGTGCAAGCTGTGTGGGACAGGAATGGAGAAGAGGTATCAAGGAGTACAGCCCCCGCAGACTGACCAGGAAGTGCAGGAGGGGTGGGGGAACGTCTGAGCTCCCTGTCCCGGGCTGCCGCCGCAGCCAGAAACTCACTCACCCCAGCGATGGCCCTCCGCTGCAGTGTTTCAAAGTGGAGATTTCAGAAATGGACTTTGACCCTCAGGTTTGCTTTTCTATTTCTGAATCGTGGCTCAAACAGAATATATCACCACTTTCCATTTCTAGAGAAATAAAGGAAAAACCATGAACACTAATAACATAAAATCTGTTAGACAATACAGCATAAGTAATAACAAGAACACATTGAGGACTACAAAATTCAGATACAGTAGCTCAGATTTTCTCATGAGCCATTACATTTGCAGAACACTGAAAGGTGACAGTAATTCTCATAGAATTTAATATCTTCATTAACTTATAGGAAATTGATGTCACTCCAGACTGCATACAAAGTTACTACACTTATGTGTACATGCTGAGCTGCAACTTAAATATTATTTGATGTTTTTGGACTTCCTTCAATTTTTACCACACTTTTAGAGTAAAATACTCTTCAAATCCTCTGAAATTGTTAGTTTTCTAAGTTGCCTGAGGTCTCTTTATTTCTTTCTTTCTTTCGTTTTCTTTTTCTTCTGTGTGTGTGTGTGTGTGTGTGTGTGTGTGTGTGTGTGTGTGTGTGTGTGTGTGTGTGTGTTTCCAAGACAGGGCTTCTCTGTACCTTTTGAGGCTGTCCTGGAACTACACCCTTTGTAGACAGGCTGCCCTTGAACTCACAGAGATTCATCTGCTGCCACCTCCCAAGTGCTGGAAGTAAAGATGTGTACCACCACAGTCCAGCTCCTGAGGCCAACCTCTTAAGAAAATTTTAGATTTTATCAAATGTGGCTGATGTGGATTTTTCTATCTACTGGCTCAAATATTCTTATAAAAATAATCCCATAGACTACTTAGCATGTTGATGTTAAAATTGACAGTGGGCAGTGTTGTTGCACTCTGTTATTATGAAAAAAAAAACCAACAAATTTCTTTGCCTATAAAGTCAATCATAAATTTTATCTTCCAA
The DNA here is from genome assembly GCA_963919715.1 of Microtus obscurus. Classification (NCBI taxonomy): domain Eukaryota; kingdom Metazoa; phylum Chordata; class Mammalia; order Rodentia; family Cricetidae; genus Microtus; species Microtus obscurus. The sequence continues at coordinate 1,099,260 of CAWTZC010002434.1, read as the reverse complement.
ACATGCCCCTTTTCTCTTTCATAGGATGAAATTGGATCTAGAGTTTAAGCATCCCAACTGAGCCTGTTAGAATATAACATGTAAGGCCCAAGAACAGAGAGAATTGATTCATGTTAGTATTGTTAGCATGGTTTAGCATTTAAAACATATTTCTTCCTCACAAATTTTCCTTCTGAGATTTGTACACTGTGATCCTCTGCAATATAACACAGGATGCATAACAGATAGACAACCTTGTCTAGATCTTGTGTGTCTTATTGCAAGGATATGCTTGTGAGACTATTATGTCATCCTGTTTTCACAGAGTTAGAACATTCATTATAGAATGTGACTATATTAAAAGTCATCTTTCTGAGGAATTGTCTTCACTCATCTCAAGTTTCCTTAAGTCAAGGAAAGCACTCTGTCCAGGATCACATGGTCAAACTGTACTTTTTTGTTTCAGGGTCTGTTGACTTTCAGGGATGTGACTGTGGACTTCCCTCAGGAGGAGTGGGAATGCCTGGACTCTGCTCAGAGGGCTTTGTACATTGATGTGATGTTGGAGAATTATAGCAACCTGGTCTCTGTGGGTAAGAACATTTTGCTTCTAGAATTCATAATTTCGTGCTTTGTATGTACCTACTTCATAGGTTATAAACTCTTTGTTAAGCTCTCTTGGAAGTAACGGGAGACCAGGGAGTGTTTGGTAGTAGAAAAGAACTTTTTCATGCTATTTAACTTTTTCTTTTCATTTTCCATGTTAGCGGTGTCATGCACCACCCCTCAGTTGGTTCCACAATGCATTCAGAAACTTAGTATGGTATAAAGTTTATACTCATATCTTAAAGTTCCATGATTTTACTTGTGAGAAAAAGTTGAGATATGCAAACTGAAAGTTCTCCCTAAATACACTGAAGATTGTGACAGGAAACAGCAATTGGAAGTCATTCTTGGATTCCTCTACTTTGTGTTTTCTTTATGTACTAAGCACAATATTGTGTTAGACATTTGTATTTTTTCTAAAAATTCTAGCATGAGTCATAGGCTGACTCACAGAACATAATTATTGTATGCAAGGCCTAGTTACCCCTCTGGAGCAAATGAAATAGCCCTGGGATGTAGAGAGGAGAGAGTAGCCACAACTAGATTGGGCTCGTGAGTGAGCAGGACAACAGTGATGACTTCCAATGAAAGGGAAAAAAGCAAGAGCTAAGAATGTGTTTGCAATATTCAATTCCTTTTAAAAGGATTCCTGATCATTTCACTTAGTATAGCGTCCTAGTCCCAGGATGCAACCCATCTGTTGTAATAACTGTTAAAAGGCATTGTGTCTATTGCCCCTGAATTTTGGTGATAATACTAGTACAAAATGCAATTATATTTGACAATGCTGACATCAGATTGTAATAATTTTACTCTTTTTTTTTTTTTTTGGTTTTTCGAGACAGGGTTTTTCTGTAGCTTTGGTGCCTATCCCGGAACTAGCTCTTGTAGACCAGGCTGGCCTCGAACTCCCAGAGATCCACCTGCCTCTGCCTCCCAAGTGCTGGGATTAAAGGCGTGCGCCACCGACCGACCTGCAATTTTACAAAATTTTAAATCTAATGGGAGTCCATTAAGTAGGATTATTCTTTAATTGCCATCCTTGTATTATTATCCCCGTGTTACATCTTTCATTTTATTGCCAGTGGAAAATACACAGACACCCTTCTAGGAAATAATCTCAGGAGTCAGTGTACAGAGTGGACCTGAGAATAGTCCTATGAGGAAATTTAAGAAACACAGCAGTGTGTGGAGGTCAGGCAGTAGAGAATAGACATAAGCAATAGCTGCCCATGACAGCCCTGCCTCAAACAATCTGAGCTATGTCTGTTAGAATACTGTCTTTGCATCCATTACTTTTGAAGAATAATGTTTTTTTTTTTTCTCAAGAAAGAAATAAACCCTGTGGTGCTTTTAAATAAGACTTTAATCTTTAAAGGAATTGGATCTTCAAAACAATACTCCTTATTGTCTGTCACTTAGTAAGTGTAAATACTCTGAACCTGGGATTGGATTAAACTCTTCATCCATTTCTGAGAAGAAACACTTAAACGTAGAGTCATACATTCTAAATATAATTAGTCAGTGAGCTCTATCTCAAAGCTAATTAATGATTTCTAAGTTCTTGATCCATTTTGTCCCATTAGACATTTTCTATAAGGATGGGATATCTATTATTAATTACATACCATTGAAGCTTGTCTGACTGCTTTTGTGACAATAGATAAAATTATAGTGAGAGAAAAATATTTAAATAGTTGCTGATTGACTTAAGAGAGAACTTAATCATTTATCAAATGTTTAATCTTGAAACAAGTCCTATAATCTGAACTGTATTCATTTTCAGAGAACTATTACATATGTGATCCTGCCCATCAACATGTGAAGACCGAAAAGGAGTCTTTTGAGTGTAATGAACTTGGCAAAGTGCTTCATGACCCCTCCACAAGTGTTTTTTATAAAACAAGTGGAACTACAGAAAACTCCAGTAACTACACATGCACTAACCCCAGGGATTCTTCTATTGACTCATCAAACATAGATAGACATGAAAGCATCCACACTGGAGAAGAACCTTACAAATCTAAAGACTGTGAGAAATCTCAAAATTTGTGTTCCAGCATTACTCAAGATCAGAGACTCTACACTGCAAACAAAGAACACAGGCAAGGAGAATACGATGACTATTTCAGCTCTACATGCAGTCTTCTGCAACAACCAATCTTCATTGGAGAGACACCATACCAGTGTGAGAAATGTGGAAAATCCTTCAGGACCGCCTCACACCTCTCTGTACATCAGAGAATACATACTGGAAAGAAACCCTACAAGTGCAACGATTGTGACAAATCCTATAACCAGTGGGCAAATCTTAAAACACATCAAAGACTTCATACTGGGGAGAAACTTTGCAAATGCAAAGAATGTGGAAAGTCCTTTCCTCAGTTCTCAGCACTTAAAAGCCATCAGAAAACGCACACAGGAGAGAAGCCTTACAAATGTATGGAATGTGACAAATCCTTTGCCCACTGTTCCAGTTTCAGGAGACATCAGAAAATCCATACTGATGAGGAACATTGCAGTTGTCAAGAATGTGGCAAGGTCTTTCATCAGCTATCACATCTTAAAAGCCATTACAGACTCCATAGTGGAGAGAAGCCTTACAAATGCAATGAGTGTGACAGATCCTTTCCTCACTATTCATCACTTAGATGGCATCAGAAAACTCATTCTCTAGAGACATTTTACAAATGCAAAGAATGTGGTAAGTCCTTTCTTGAAATATCACACCTTAACAGACATTACAGAATCCATACTGGTGAGAAGCCTTACAAATGTGAGGTCTGTGACAAATCCTTTACTGTGAATTCAACTCTTAGAACACATCAGAAAATTCATACTGGAGAGAAATCATACAAATGTATGGAATGTGACAAATCCTTTACCCGGGACTCACATCTTAGAAGACATCAGAGTGTTCATACTGGAGAGCGACCTTACAGTTGTAAAGAATGTGACAAATCTTTTACTACATGCACATATCTTAGAGAACATCAGAAAATTCATACTGGAGAAAAACCTTACAAATGTGGAGAATGTGACATGTCTTTTATCCAACGTTCAAATCTTAGAACACATCAGAGAGTACACACTGGAGAGAAACCTTACAGATGTAAGGAATGTGGCAAATATTTAACTACACGGTCAACTCTTAGAGAACATCAGAAAATTCATACTGGAGAGAAACTGTACAAATGTATGGAATGTGATAAATTCTTTACCCATAACTCACAGCTTAGAACACATCAGAGAGTTCATACTGGAGAGAGACCTTATAGTTGTAAGGAATGTGACAAATCTTTTACCACATGCTCATATCTTAGAGCACATCAGAAAATTCATACTGGAGAGAATGTCTACAAATGCAAAGACTGTGACATGTCCTTTCTCCAGAATTTTAGTCTTAAAATACATCAAAAAATTCATACTGGAGAGAAACGTTATAAATGCAAAGATTGTGACATATTTTTTGATCAGATTTCAGATCTTAGAACACATCAGAAAGTCCATGCTGGAGAGAGACCTTACAAATGTCTGGAATGTGATAAAACCTTTACCTACATGTCTAATCTTAGAACACATCAGATAGTTCACACTGGAGAGAGACATTACAGATGTAAGGAATGTAACAAATCTTTTACTGGCTGCTCATATCTTAGAGCACATCAGAAAATTCATACTGGGGAGAAACTTCACAAGTGCAAAGACTGTGGCATATCCTATACCCACCTTTCAAATCTTAGACGACATCAGAGAATTCATACTGAAGAGGGAAATACTGTTGTAAATCATGTGACATAGCATTTATATGGTATTGTTTACTTACAAATCCCAAGAATATACATTATAGAAACAAAGACAAGAAATTTGTGAAAGCCTTTAATGAAGTATTAAATCTTATAAAATATCACAAATAAAATTCTGCAATAGTAACTTTCTGAATTTTTGTTTGATTTGATTTTTGAGACTGGGTTTCTCTGTAGCTTTGGGGCCTGTCCTGGAACTCACTCCGTAGACCAGACTCTGTCTGCCTCCCAAGTGCTGGGATTAAAGGCATATGCCACCACTACCCAGCTTTTAAAAAATGTGTAGCCTAGACTGGCCTCAAACACACAGTCCGCCTCCCTCCACCCCCTTCACCAAATCCTGCCAGTATCTACCATCACAGCTATGAATTATTTTTAATGTCTGTGGGAGCTTTGTCTACAAGACTTTCTGTGTACTACATGTTCGTCTGATGCCTATGGAGGCCAGAAGAGGGCATCAGATTCCATGAAACTGAAGTTTTAGACAGTTGTGAGGAATTGTGTGTGTTGAAAATTGAACACAACACTCTGGACACAAAGCAGTCTTCTTACCCTCCAAACCATTTCTCTAGTCCCTGGGAATAGCTGTAATAAAAAACATTTGCCTTGTTCAAAAATCTGAAAATTGATAATAATACCAAGCATGGTAGTACATGTTTTTAATCCTAGCACTCAAGGGGCAAAGGAATAAAGATCTCTGAGTCTGAGGTCATCCTGGGCTACATAGTAAGTTCCTGGACTGCCAGGACTACATAGACCCTGTATCAATAATGTTGTTGATGATGACAATGATGATGATGATGATGAAATTACTAATGTAAAAGAAATGTGACTTTAGTTTTCCTTCTAAATGTGCTGTACATCACAAAATTAATAGTTCTGAGTGTAATGGTAAAAATAAAAATGCTTCCCTGTTCCTGAGGTGCGCAGTTACAGAAATGCTGCAGGTCCCTGAGTGGTGGTAGTGGGCAAAGGGTCATGAGACCATGCTGCAGGTCCCTGAGCAGCAGAGGCAGTGGGCAGCAGGTCCCAAAGGCAGCCAGTTCCAGGCAGGGAGCAAGTCCCTGGCAGGGAGCCACACAACAGGTAAGAGAGAGCGACATGGATAGGCACGCTATGCAGAGTGAAGTAGGATATTTACTTAGTGGGTTATGGAAGGGAAGGAGAAGAGGGACAAGGAAAGAAACAGAAAGGGGGAGTAGCCAGGGCTTGCCTCTAAAAGGGATAACAGACCATTACACTGAGAAACCATTAAAAAGTATACCTTATATAATCTGTATGTCTTATTGTTCTTAGAAATTACAGTCACCAAGTGCATTGAATTTGTAAAGTCCTATACCCACAAAAGAAAACAGAAAATGCTCTAATAAAGTCTCATTTTTTGTTCACTTTCAAAATTCTTCATCCTGGTGTCACACCTTACAAATAGCAGAAGATAGAAACTGTAAAGATAGAAGCTGTGCATGTAACATTACAGGCATGACAAACAGTTTAGAAATTCCAAGCACTCTGGATGGTGGTGCCTGCCTTTGTTGAAGAAATTTAGCAGAATAACTATATGGGGTAAATACTGGAATGAAGAGCTGTTTTCTAGAAGCACCCTGACCTTGAAGAATCCTCTTGGAAAACAGTGATTGTTTGTTGGAGGAGCCTTGGAGCCATCCCATGACTTTGGTCATAAGATGCCTCGGGTACACCTGAGGCTCTTGTATTATTGTGCATTGCAAAGGATACATAATAAAGTGTACTAGAGTCCTTGGGGTATGCATGTAAATTATATTAGGAACCTTGATATGAGGAAATACTTTGTGTAACTTTTAATAAATACACTTTTGTATAGCTGTTCTGGGTTCAATCGATCAGAAGAGGCTGGACCTTTCTGCTACCAAACTGCCCTTAAATTTCATCTTGGAGTGCCTTCTCTCTTCAACTGACTATTTGGTGCACCCTGGCATTTGGTGACCAATGATGTGGGGCACGAGGAAAGAAGGGTACACACACCCCAAGACTGGAGATAACATATGCCCAAAGTAGTAGGCAAGACTCCGGGGTAGGGCTGGAACGTGTAGAACTTAAAATCACCATCTCAGGAGCAGCAACAAATAAAATGGGTCTTGAGACAAAGGATAAATCCAGGAAAGAGAATCTTTCCAGTAGAGAAATGGGGGGAAGGAAGTTTTAAAAGGTATCTACGCAATAGAGAAAGGTGAGGCAGAAAATTTAAAAAAAAAGTAATGGAAAAAGGAGAAATGTTTAATTTTTCCCAATAGAAAAGGGAAAATGTGAAATCAAGTCTAGAAAAGAAAAGTCCCCATAAACAAAAAATAAAAAAAGGAAAAAAGCTCCTTCCCAGTAGAAATAGAGAAAGAAATTAAGAATTTTTGACTCTCACTCTCGGGCTGCATTCTGTCTGTCAACTCTTTCAGGATCAGCCTGCCAGCAGAGAGCAGGGGCATCTGAATTACCAAAAATAACTGGCAGGACTTCCCTGCTGCACCCTGAGCAAGCACAGCCAGCCCAAAGTTTAGAACTGTCTTGTTTATGTGCTTAATTTTGGTTAAAATATTATTTGTTTTTCCCTCAAGAGTAAGAATAACTCAATATTAAAGGTCCCTTAATGGGAAAATTTTTTGTTTTTCTCTAGTAATGAGAATAACTCATCAATGAGCCCTTCATGGTAGAAAGAAAAAACGAAAACAAGTCCAACTTCTAGTAAAAAATGATTATACATAGGGCATATAGTACTAAGTCAATGCTGTTTGAATTACCAGAGTTGTTAGTCACTCATGGTATGGAGGATATTCTCTTCTCTTAATTGTCTAACGAATGATTAACATTTATAATAAATAAACTGAAGCGTCCAAGAATAAGAAAATAAAGATGTAGATTCCAGAAATATGAGTGTAGAAATAAAGAAATATAAAGTTGTAAGCCTAGGAGAACAAGAACAGACTGTCAGCAGCTTTCTCAGCAGCTTGAGGATTAACTGTTAACAGTGGGTTACTTCACTTTAAAATCCATAGCTCTGTTTACAAGGCCAAAGCATCTCTCTGCAAACTGAGAGCCAGCCTATGGATATGAGCTGAGTCAACTTTTAGGAAATAGATATAGGACCTCTGGGTTATGCATTATCCCTGCTATGTGAAACTGGCAGCATCAAAGGAAAGACCATGGGGCTTCAGTAAACACTTACTTTGTGGGAGCCTAGGCAGGTTGGATGCTCACCTTACTAGACCTGGATGGAGGTGGGTGGTTCTTGGACTTCCCACAGGGCAGGGAACCCTGATTGCTCTTTGGGCTGATGAGGGAGGGGAACTTGATTGGGGGGAGGGCGAGGGAAATGGGAGGCGGTAGCGGGGAAGAGACAGAAATCTTTAATAAATAAATAAATTAATTAATTAATTTAAAAAAGTACCAGGAAAGACAATAGATTAAGTGCAAACACTAACTAAAAAATTCTGTTAATAGAGATTGTAAAATAAGGCAATCTGAGCAGTCCTGTCCAGACACAGAAGAAGCAAGATGTGACTACGCCACTGAAAAAGGTACTGAGCCATGTGGCTAACATAGATAAGAATAATGGGCTAATGTAAGTTATAAGAGTTAATAAGAAGCCTGAGCTAATGGGCCAATCAGTTTATGATTAATGTAAAAAAATAAGGCAATCTGTATCTAAATTTTACCTTGAGATTGTAAAAATTCCTTTGTTCAGACCTAATGCTTGGTGCCCCTACTATAAAAGGATGGGTTCAAAAACCAGCCTCTGCCAAAGCCTAACAAACACCATCTCTGGCAGTTGTGTCAGCTAGCTGATAAGCTTCTGTGCCCTGTGGTATTTTTTTAATTGTTATTTTAAGTTTGCTTCTGGTTTTCCTGGAATCTGGTTTCTGGAATAAAGTTAGCTTCTGGTTTATTAGACTTTTGTGGTCTGTCCCCATCTTTGTGCATCCCCCACAGACCCAACAGAATTTAAAACAAAATTCATAATTTCAAACTATAATATTGGGTATGCTCTTGTTTGTTTACCATTGCTGAGAATATGGTTCTGCTCTTTAAGTTCCTTTCTGGAAATTATTGCTTAAATTCTATAAAAATGTAACACCTAAAACATGCAGGGTATAGCTTTTTTTTTTTTTGGTTTTTCGAGACAGGGTTTCTCTGTGGTTTTGGAGCCTGTCCTGGAACTAGCTCTTGTAGACCAGGCTGGTCTCGAACTCACAGAGACCCACCTGCCTCTGCCTCCTGAGTGCTGGAATTAAAGGCATGTGCCACCACCGCCCGGCCAGGGTGTAGCTTATTAAATAATGTCACTACTAAGGTAAAAGTTCATAAAAATTATTTCTTGGTGTGGGAGAATTGTCTGTATTCTGTCAATCATGTTTAAAATAAATGCTGATTGGCCAGGCAGGAAGTAGAAAAGAATTCTGGGAAGGAGGAAGCCGATTCCTGCCCAGACACCCCCACCCCCCCAACCCCCCCCCACCCCCCGCCAGAAGCAAGATGTAACCTACCCAGCTGAAAAAGGTACCGAGCCATGTGGCTAAAGTAGATAAGAACAATGGGTTAATATAAGCTACAAGAGTTAACAAGAAGCCTGAGCTAATGGGCCAATTAGTTTATAACCTAATGTAGACTCTCTGTGTGATTTTTTTTTTCTGGGACTAAATGGCTGGGGGACCGGGTGGGACAGAAACTCCAATGAGCCTGGCCTTCATGTCACAGAATGGTGCCCACGGGGGTAACTGCATCCACAGAAAGCCTGAGAAAGCTTGGCAAAGAATAGAGTGAAGCATGTTTTCTTGGTAGCAGCAATTTCCCGGGTCTGCTCTGCTTCCTAGAGGCAAGCAAGCGCTCTCATCTAAGAGAGGCTTCCTGACTCAGCCTTAGATGCAAAACCCTGCAGCTCTTGGGTCCTGCCACGAAACACTTAAATGGTGTTGATGAAAAGCTGACCATATGCTTCTTGTTTTTCAGACATAGCAGGAAAAAAAGTTGTGCTGTTTTAAAATGCCAGCATTCTGGGCCATCCTGCCAGGGCAAACTCTGGCCCTTTGAGGCAGGAGATCTGGTTACAGAGAGAGCATTTGACTGTGGAACTGTTCACACTGGCAAGGACCTTGAACCACCACAGAGTTGTGGCAATAAAAATGCCTCTAGCGGTACCTTCACCATGAGGCTGGAAAGCTAAGGAACGGGCTGGATCCAGCCATCAAATCCACAGCTTTAATCCTCTCCTTAAAGACTCATGTAGTCAGAAAAAGAGAGATATACATTAAAGAGAGATTCAAAAAACAAAACTCTAAATGGTTTACACTGTGTTAAAAATATATGCAGGCTTTTAAAAAAGGGTTAAGTCCTTAAAAATAAAAAAGAAAGAGAGTAGTTTGGGTGTGGTGGTACACACCTTTAATCCCAACACTTGGGAGGCGGAGGCAGATGACCTCTGTGACTTCAAGGGGCAAAGGTAGATTGACGTCTGTGACTTCAAGTTGTGGTAGCACACACCTTTAATTCCAAAGCTTGGGAGGCAGAGGAAGACAGACCTCTGTGAATTCAAGGTGTGGTGGCAGACACCTTTAATCTCAGCACTTGGGAGGCAAAGGCTAGTGGATTTCTGTGAGTTCAAGGACAGCCTGGTCTACAGAGACGAATGGAACCAATCCAAGCAAAGATAAAAGAAAAAAGAAGGTGGAGTCTGGGAGATGCCAGCAGCTGCCAGACAAGCAAGATGTCAGTAGCTGCCAGACAAGCAAGATGTGAGGTAACAAGCCATGAGCCTCATGGTAAAATTGTAAAATAAAATAATAGAACTGGGTTAATTTAAAATAAAAGCAACACTAAAGCTACACAAAGCAACCCTATCTTCAAAAATCAAAAAAAAAAGGAAGGAAGGAAGGGATGAAGGAAGGAAGGAAGGAAAAAAGGAAGGAAGGAAGGAAGGGAAAAAGGAAGGGAGGGAGGGAGGAAGAAAGGGAGGGAGGGAGGGAGGGAGGAAGGAAGGAAGGAAGGAAGGAAGGAAGGAAGGAAGGAAGGAAGGAAGGAAGGAAGGAAGGGCTACATAGTAAATCCGAGCCATCAGCCAAACATATATATATGATTTTCAAGACAAGGTTTCTCTGTAGCTTATGGTGCCTGTCTTGGAACTAGCACTTGTAGACCAGGCTTGCCTCTAACTCACAGAGATCTGCCTGCCTCTGCCTCCCGAGTACTGGGATTAAAGGCGTGTGCCACCACTGCCTGGCCAAACTTTTATAATTAATCTAAGTCTCAGAGTGTATATTCAGGAACTGGCAAACAGGAAAGAAACCTCTGGTTAAAACTGGCATGAAAACCTGAGGCTCTTGGATTTCCATCGTGCCCGAGAAAATTTCTATCAATTCTCCCTTGCTCTTTCTTCTACATTGTTCTACACTGTCCCTTGCTTGACCCATTACAAATGTTCCCAGTCATATATAAAACCAGCAAGTCCCTACCAGGTTCTAGGACCGGAATTCTTTTGCACTCTAGAAAATCAGATAAGGGTTTTCATACACACACACACACACACACACACACACACACACACACACACACAGAGAGAGAGAGAGAGAGAGAGAGAGAGAGAGAGAGAGAGAGAGATATTCTTGCGGGTGCGGGGGGGTTTAGGGTGCTACATTATTAGGTGATAGATAAAAGAGCTAAAAGGTTTATTTTCAGTAAAATTATGAATAGGGCATAGATTGTATTTTAAATCAGTGTGCCAATTCTTTTCTCCCAGTATGCCTAGAGGCTGTGAGATAACTAGGCAACCTAGGGGAAGCTGATGACTCTTAATCAGCACATACACCAGACACTGTAGTTTCTACAGGCCTAGGTCTGGAGTTAGACTTACTATTCTAAGAAGTGACCCAGGCCTCTAAATTATCAGTTCTGGGCTATGCTGTACTCAACTGTTCTGATCATGGGTGTTGTGGGGTAAAACCAGAGAAGCAGTTTGGGCAGGTAGTAATTCTATGTCCTTGGAGATCTGTGAATATCTCAAGTGGGATGCTAAATGCCTGGACTCAAATGCCTGCTGATAAAGACATACTGAAGACCAGCTGAGACATCCAACCTTGTGGAAAGAGCATCTAATGGATGTTTGAACTTTCTGTTTACAGGCATCCATTGTTATATTACCTGGACAGCAGTCTATAATCATACCAATATATATGTTCTATGTATTCTATTACTCTAGAGAACATTGATTATGTTGGACTCTAGCGTCCAAACACCGAGAAGGAGTCGCCCCCAGAGACCACACACCACAGCCGATGCAAAAGCATGAGGATTTTATTAATTCTGTCATGACAGGGTCCCCCAGCATTCGGGAAGCCGAGGGACCCCGAATAGTGGGCACAGGCTACTTTTAAAGGGGCCACAGAAGCAAGGGGGTTGTTCTTTGACTATTCTGATTGGCTTATTCGAAAGGGCTATTACCAATAATTGACTGGAGAGCTGTTGCCAGATCAGATGAGGTAAGAGGTCATTTTGACCCCGTTTCCCAGGGAACCGAACCAAAGCATACGTATATGGGTAATTGGTCAGGAACTGAGTACGTGCAAGTGTAGTTGTTAGGTCCTTGGTTCCCAGAGGAGGAGGGGAAGCACTATGGCACAGAGGCTGAGAGGATTCAGAATTGTCAAAAATGGCTTTAGGATTGTCTTAAAGTCTTAAAACACCACGAGACACAATCTCCCTGCAAACTCCTAGGCCCTCTGCCTCTTTTAATCTTTACACACCCTCTTCAGTAATAATCCTTGAGCCTAAGGTGTAGAAATGTTTGCAGACATATCCAGTGGGCCTGAGCTGCACAACTCTGCATTTTGATTACTTATGGATTTTTGTACTTGTCTCTGACTGATGAAAAGAGATGTCTCCTGAATGAAGGGTGAAGACTAAGCTTACCTCTGGGTACAAGGAGAAATGTTTAGATTTTTAAGAGATTATGCTGGTTTAGTAAAGTAATTTCTCCAAGATTCATGTCTTCAGCAGCACAAGAAGGTAGCTAGATTTTCAGTAACATTCATGGTGTCTGAACTTTTGTTAAGAGAGTCTTAAATCCAATAAAAGAGATGTTGGCTACCACCAAGGTGTGCTTGCCACTATTGCGTACTTAGGACTATCGTGCAGGGATGACAATTGATGTGGCTCATAGGCATAGCTGGCTAGGACTGTTGGTTGTTTCCCTTCTTTCAAACTTTGCATGGTGCTCTCATGAATGCTATTCCTTGGGGAGCAATTTACTTTGAGACAAAGTCTCTGTATTTCCAGCTGTTCAAGAGTCACTATGTAGAGCTTGCTGGCCTTGAACTCAGAGTTCTTCTTGCCCATGCCTCCTGAGGGCGGGGTTAAAAGGCTGGTATGGCCTTGCCTAACTATATAATACTTTCGTTATTGTGTCTTAGTGTTTTGTTTTGTTTTTTTGAGACAGGATTTTGCTGTGTAGCCTTGGCTGACCTGGAACCTACTCTGTATATCACAGGCTGGACAGGAAATCCAACTGTCTCCACCTCAATAGTGTTGGGATTAAAGGAGTGTGTCACTACTACCTGACCTGACAATTACCCAAGGTAACTAAACAACTTACTTGACAGAGAAGAGTAACCACCTGGATCTCTCACTCATTCATATTAAAGACTTCTATTACACTAAACTGACAACTCTAACTGAAATAGATGAGTTTGCAGGTGCATATAACATACCCAATTTCAAAGCATGAAATAAGTCATGTAAAGAGAAGTATAAGTAGCAATGAGACTGAAGAAGAATAAAATGCCCTCCTTAAATAAACATCAGGACCAGATTGGCAGGATTCCATTAGAACTCCAAAGAACCAACAGCAAAGCTAACTACAATACTATTTGACATAAAAAAAATTCCTGACTCTTAGTATTACCTGATATTAAACCAGATAAACTGGGCATGATGGCACATGATGCATTCTAGAGACAAAAGTAGATTATTCTCAGTAAGTTCAATGCCACCCTTGTCTGCCACGGAGTTCCAGGACAACCAGAATTACACAGAGAAAACATTTTTTAAAAACCAACAAAACAAACAAACAAAAACCAATAGATAATTCTAAATCCTAAAAGAAATTACAGTCTGATGTGGTCATTTAAAATTTTCTCTGAGCAGTGCAGGTTGGGGCACGCTTTTAAACCCAACTCTCTTCAGGCAGACAGATCTCAGAGATTTCGAGGATAGCTTGGTCTATAAAGCTAGTTTCAAGATACATAGGATTACAGATAGAATCCCTGTCTCCAAAAAAAATCTATTTTGCCAGGCGGTTGTGATGCACGCCTTTGATCCCAGCACTTCAGAGGCAGAGGCAGGCGGATCTCTGTGAGTTCGAGGTCAGCCTGGTCTATAAGAGCTAGTTCCAGGACAAATTCCAAAGCTGCAGAGAAACCCTGTCTTGAAAAAACAAAGCAAAACAAAAAAATCTATCATTAACTATTTTACACTCACAAACACATATATGTATAATACAAGTACACTCTGTATATGTTCGTGTGTTTGCATCTCAAACACTGTCCACTCTCACCTCCTACCTCTCTACTGTCCTGGTCTACAATGCCAACTAATCTCTCTATTGTGTTCATCACTACTTATTTTTCTTGGGATCCACTAAGACTGATCAGAGACATCTATAAGACTGTGAGTCTGGATCTGTGTATTGGAGCCTGGTGGGCTCAGCAGAACTACAGCTAAATGCAATGATTCTTCTCCTATAATCCATCCATAGTCAACATTTGGGCTCTATAAGCCTTCCATTTCCTACACTTGTTATATATTTTGCTTGTGTTCTGACAAATTAAGCTTGCCTGGAGATGAGAGAGCAGAGTTAGTCACTAGTTAACTATAGAAGCCAGGTAGTGGAGGATCACACCTTTAATCCCAGCACTTGGGATGCTCATGCCTTTAATCCCAGCACTCAGGAGGTGGAGACAGGAATATAAAGCAAGTGGAGACAGGATTCTAGTTCCCATTCGGTTAGAGGATCGGAAGAAGACAAAAGACACTGGTGACTGCTCCTCTGCTTTTCTGATCCTTCAGCATTTACTTCAATATCTGACTCCAGGTATTTGTTGATCATACTAATTAGGGTCATGCTTCTTATACTGATTGTAGTCTAGTGTGTGGCCAATGCAGGTAAATAGAGTAGCTGTTGGTTACTAATTATAACAGCTGTGTGGAGTCTAGAGCATAGCATGTCTTACCTCTTCCTCCTCTTTTCCTTCTCATTCCCTTTCCTAAATCTCTTCGACAATGTTCCCAGAGCCATAGACAGGATGATGTAACTGACATTTTCATTGCTGGAACCACATTCCTTACTTATTGTTTCTGCAACCGGGACAGCAAGAATCTCTGCATTCGCCATTGCATTTTTTTACTCCAAAGAATTTTTCTATATTTTATCTTAAATCATCTTTAGCATGAATCACCCTAACTTGTTTCTGAGTTAGTAAAATGACAAGGCCACCATCTAGGGGTCAGATCAGTACAGCTCAGGAGGAACTCAGCCCAGGGATGTTAGCAATGAACTCTGACTTCTTGAGACACCCAATTCTTTTCAAAATTCAAGTTCCTGTATTGTCTCTCCCCAAGGCAAAATTGAACTATTTGGTTTCGTCTTCTCATGTTTGTATGTTCACGATGGGACGCTAGAATCTGAATTTAGCCTGTTATGGTTTGGTGTTACGCTGAGTGATATTTTGTTTGTGTTCTGACAAATAAGGCTTGTGTGGAGATGTGAGTGCCAAGATAGCTAGAGAGGACATGCAGAGGTGGACCCACCATTAATACCAACTCTTGGAAGGAGGAAGCGGGGAGATCAGTAGTTCATCGACACCCTGGGCCACAGGAGATAGAACCTATAAAAAAGAAAGAAACAGTTGGGTAGTGGTGGTGCACGCCTTTAATCCCAGCACTAGGGAGGTGATGACGGGAATATAAGGCAGGAGGAGACAAGATCTCGGTCCCATTCGGTCTGAGGATTCCTAGAGGTAAGAACTTTCTGGTGGTTGGCTGCTCTGCTTCTCTGGTCCTTCAGTGTTCACTACCGATATCTGACCTCAGGTTTTTATTGATAAAAGTAATTTGGGTTGTGCTTCAGGTGTAAGCATGTTGTTGACCAAGAGCCTACTACTCAAGTCGAGGTTAGGCTGCCTGTCTTTTATCTGAAGGGTTCAGAACTCACTGTGGGGTCAGACACCGGGATGCAGCGTCCTCCTAGATCCAGTTCTGGTTGTGGCTGGCAGCAAGCATGAGGGGAGGCTGTGCAGAGCGGGTTTAGGGCAGCTTGACAGCTGGAGCTTTGTGGAAAGCAGCCTGAGACGGAGTGGGGTTTACAGGCCTCTAATGGGACGGAACACCTGTCAATCAGAGAAGATTAGTTGAAAAGAATGATGCAACTGGAAAACTAGAAGAGATCCCCGTGGTAGGCGGGTTTAGGGGGAAAACAGGTAACCGGAAGCGGAGGTATTTTTGGGCGGGGACAGGAGGAGCAGCTGGGAGGAATCAAGCTGAAGGGACGGCAATTCCAACATTCCCTATTTCACTTGGGGAATCCTGTGGTGCAGACCTGGGAGCGGAGGAGTCGGCGGGTGTCGCGGCAACGCGGTGGCGGTGCCAGGCGGCCTGGGAAAGTCAGCCGCGCAGCGGCGGGAACCGCAGCTGGGCGGCCCTGGAACCTCCCAGGTCAGAGGAGCTGCGGGGCTGGGACCCAGCAGGGAAGGCGCAAAGGGGTGCAAGCAGTTTCTCTGCTGTTCAGAAGTAGGCTCTGAAGTTCTGGTGTGAATGTCTTACCCTTGTCTGAAACATCTGTTTGTGGTGTTTTGATGACATTCACGTTGTCATTGCTATTGGACAGGTTCTGCATCTGCTACTGTTGTACTTTAGGCTGTTTTGTCAGTTTTCTCCCACTCCCATGATGCGGTTGTTTATGTGGCTCTGCAGTGCCATTTGTTGTGTTTTGTTTTTTGGATTTTTGTTTTGTTTTGGTTTGGTTTTTCGACACAGGGTTTCTCTTTAGCTTGTCTATAGCTTTGGAGCCTGTCCCGGAACTAGGAATTTCCTATGAGAGAGATCATGCAATGCCTGTCTTTGGGTCTGGGTTACCTCATTCAATAGGATCTTTTCTAGGTCTATCCATTTACCTGCAAAGATCGTGATTTCAATTTTCTTTACGGGTAAATACGATTGCATATTGTATATATACCACATTTTCACTATCCCTTTGTCAGCTGAAGGACATTTGGGTTGTTTCCCTTTTATAGCTGTTGTGAGTATAGCAGCAATGAACATGGGTGAGCAAGGATCTGTGGAGTAGGCTGTCAAGTCTTCTCAGCAGTCCCAAAGAACAGCTTCATTGGAGTTCAGTTCCCAAAGAGGAGCTGTGGAGTCAAGGGGGGGAAGAAAGGGATGAAGGTTCAGCAGCTTTCTTGTTCTCTCTCTACTTGTGCAGCCTGTGTGTAGGCTAGGTACTCGTGCAGTTATGTTAGACAGTCTGAAATAATTTTTACCTTAACCATGTTGCATGTAGAATCATTTGATGTTCAAAATATTTCATAAAGCCGCGCGGTGGTGGCACACGCCTTTAAAACCAGCACTCGGGAGGCAGAGGCAGGCGGATCTCTGTGAGTTCGAGGCCAGCCTGGTCTACAAGCGCTAGTTCCAGGACAGGAACCAAAAGCTACGGAGAAACCCTGTCTCGAAAATAAAAAAAAAAAATTCATAATAATCATTTAACTGGCCGTTTATAATTTTTTTTCCTCAGTTCTATAGTAGAGACCTGTACTTTTCATACACTTCCAGAAAGGAAGACCCTGGCATCTCATTCCTTTTTCATCAACCCACACTATTCCTATTTCCTCTGTATAGGCTCCAGTATATAGGACAATGAATATACTTGTGACATCTTGAATCCAGAGTTGAGTTAAGAAATTTATCAGAGGCAGAGGCAGGCGGATCTCTGTGAGTTCGAGACCAGCCTGGTCTACAAGAGCTAGTTCCAGGACAGGCTCCAAAACCACAGAGAAACCCTGTCTCGAAAAACCAAAAAAAAAAAAAAAAAAGAGAGAAATTTATCAGAATCTTCCCAATTGGTACCACAATCCATGGGACGCAAGGAAGACTCTTCTTACTGGGACTCACCTGTCATGGCATGACCCCACCCCCCTTTCTTCAAAGTTTTCTCTCAAAACCATACATTTATTTCTCTAGGGTCTGCATAATCAGAAAACTCCCCATTTTGCAAACAAACATGGATTGTTACTTCCCATTTCTCCTGTTTTTATCTATTCTTCACATGGAATTTATATTTTCCCATGTTCTTATGGATGATTCCCCTGACTCATCTGTACAGTTTTTGCCATTGGTGTATTATCTGTGATTTTGCTTTGTTGAAATGAATTGCTTTACTTTGTACTAACTATACTTTGTATTTTGTCTTGAACTGTACTTTTATCTCCACCAATTTTAAGGTAGAATTTTTCTGGATGCAACAATATTATTCACAGAGACTTTTCCCCCCAAGCTTCAAATGTCATTCCATGCCATCCTGGAATGGGATCATTGACTAGAAACCTGGGCGTAGTCTCTTCCTTGGGTCTTTTCACATGTTTTGACGTTTTTCTTGAACTGCTTTCAGTATTAATTTTTTTTCTTTTTGACCCGTTATATGAAAGTGCAGCAAGCCATCTATCTATTCATTATTCCTGAAAAAGAAACTCAAAGAAGAGAAACAAACAAAATGGCCAATTCTCCAGTTAATTTGTCCCAGGTCAGTGGTCATGTCCCTTTTTATTTTATTTATTTATTTATTTATTTATTTATTTATTTATTTGGTAGAAATGTTATAGTTTGAGACATCAGAAGCCTTTAATTGTTTTAACTTTATTATGAAAACTGTTGCAAAAAAACAAGCAGACAAAAAAAAATTCACCAGACCCAAAGTCTATACAACTCAATGCACTTTTATGCAGTTAGAGTTCCAGCCTCACAAGGGATTGTATATTTTTGTTGTATAACTTACTTTTGTGAACATGTTTACCATGAAAAAGAAAAAAGTTGACAGAATTAGAACTAGAAAAGAAATTATTTTTACATTTTTTTATAACTTGTGTTCATTGCTTGTATTAGTCCTAACTCAACCCTAATACTTAATGTTTCTTGTTCTCTTTTTCCATGTTCTACTGTGCCCACATATACATTATTTCCATATCCATATATTATTGACTAGATTCTGCATATGAGAGGAAATACGGTTTCTTCTTTTTTTTAATATTTATTTATTTATTATGTATACAATATTCTGTCTACATGTGTTCCTGCAGGCCAGAAGAGGGCACCAGACCTTATTACAGATGGCTGTGAGCCACCATATGGTTGCTGGGAATTGAACTCAGGACCTTTGGAAGAGCAGGCAATGCTCTTAACCGCTGAGCCATCTCTCCAGCCCCCCCGGTTTCTTCTTTTTGACACTGTATTACCTCACTTAATATCACATATTTTGAGTTTATCCATTCCTGCAAATTTCTATTACATGCATCTCCAGCTGAATAGTATTTCACTTTATATGTATACCATTTTCATTATCCATTCACCTGTTGATTGACAGTTAGGTTGATTACAATAGTTTGCTATGGTGAATACTGTAGCAGTAAACATGGGGTGTAAATATCTCTAAATTGGGGTGCAGAGTACCTTATGTAATGCCCAGGAGTGAGAAGCTGAGTCTTACATTAGTTCTCTCTTCATTTTTTTAAAATAATCTCCAAGTTGATTCCCAGAATGGCTGTATTGATTTACACTTTCCCCAACATACCAACAGTTAATAAGGGTTCTTTTATCTGAGATGAGGCAGTATTTCAAAATAGTTTTATTTTGTGTTCCCATAATGACATTTTAGGAATCCTAAACACTTTTGCAATAATTATTGGCTGCTTGTATATTTGTCTTTGAAAGTCTGTCTTCAGTTCATTTGCCCATTTGTTGTTGGCAGTTTTATTTCCATGTTACTTAATTTCTGTAACTCTTGGTAAATTCTATGTTTGAGCCCCTATCCCAAGTGTCACAGGTATAGATTCTCTCCCATTCTGTGGGTGTCTGTGTGCTCTGCTGATTGTTTCTGTTGATGTACAGAAACTCTTTGTTTTCATGTTGTCCCATCTGTTGATACTTGGGTTAGTTCCTGTTGGTGTTCTTTCTAATCAATAAGTCCTTGTCCATCTCCATATCCTCATGGATATGGTAGTCCCTGTGTTTCCTTAGTATCTGTGTTTATGGTTTTAAATAAGGCTTTTGATCCATTTTAATGGATTTTTGTACATGTAAAGATAAAAATCTAATTTCATTTTCCTGCTGGATCCAGTTTTGCCTGCACCATTTGTTGAAAAGACCATATTACTCTAATCTATCTTTTTGCCTCCTTTATTAAATATTTAGTGGACATACAGTATTCTTTCTGGATCCTCTATAGTATTCTGTTATAGTCCTCTACAATTGTCTGCCTATACCAGGCTCTCTTTAGGACTACACCTGTACACTGTAACTCAGTTATGACTACATCTCCTGTAGCACTTTTCTCAACTTTACTCTCCCCAGGTTATTTGAGAATAAATATCTCAAATGAATTTATGACCTTTAATTTTGAAAATTTCCACTCTAGCATACAAACAAAAATATGTTTAGGCCCAATTGCTGTAGAAGATGTAACTATATCTTTATATATTAGTGTGTGAGGATGTCTGTGGCATATAGGCTCCATTGGTGGGGTCTGTCGTATTTCCTTCAATCATGGTTATAAAAAGTGCACATTGATGAATCACAAGGAATAGTTGTCACATCTTAACAATCTGTCAAATTAAAAGAGACATATCTTGATTTTTTTTAATGCAGTATATTACTTGGATCCTAGTACTAAAAATTTAAGCACATTAGACAGTGCAGAACATGGGTTGATGTTGCCATGAAACTGATGTTCTTGAGCGTAGATTCAGATTGTACTCCACCTGTATTTCTCTTTGGTGATGACGTGTCCATGTGTTTGTTGGCACTGACTATCTCTCTCAGAAGAATTTGCTGCTCACATCACTCACTTTGTTAGGAAGCTCATTGAACTAATGAAAGTTCAGTACTTTTTATTTATCTTTTCTACCCCTCAAACAGGAGCACACTGTGCAGACCTTTCTGGCTGGGACTCATTATGTACCATTTATGGAATACATCAGGAATGAAGTCTTAGAGTGCTGATTGATTGGTGTGCATCAACAATCACATTTGATGCAGAAAACTTTTCTTCGTGATTGCGTTGCTCTAGTCAGTTCCTCTGGCAGCCATGACTCAATTCCCCTACTCTGAACCTGCAGTGTTTAACAATGGAGATTTGGGGAAAGGGCTGTGACCTGCAGGTTTGCATTTCTATTCCTGATTCATGGCTCAGACAGAATATGTCACTCCTATGCACTTCCAGACAACTAAAGAGTCATGAAAACTACTAACCTAAAATACAGCATAAGTACTAAAAAGAACGCATTGAGCTCTACAAAATTCAGACACAGTAGCTCAGATTTTCTCCTGAGCCATTCTTCTGTGCTATATTTTATTTGCAAAACTCTGAAAATGGACTATATTTCTCACACAATTTAATGTCTTCATTTACTCACAGGAAATCGTGTCACTTCTGAATCCATCTAGTTACTACACTTAACATGCTTACCTAACGTATTTTCAGACTTACCTCAATTTTTATAACTCTTTGGGAATGAAATATTCACCAGAACTTCTGAAAGTGTAAATTGTCTAAGATGCCTTATGCCTATCCTTGAGTTAAATTTTAGATTTTATCAAATGTGGCTGATGTAGATTTTTTTATCTGCTTGCCAGATATTCTTATAAGAGTAATCCCATGACTACTTCATGGAATGTTGTAATGTTAAAATTGATAGTATACATTGCTATTACACTCGTCATTACTGTGAAGGAAAAAAAACAGTTGTTTACTTATAGATTCAGTCATGAATTCTGTCTTCCATATCTGTTCCTTTTGTTTAATGGAATGGAGTTGATGGAAGGGAGTTTATACGTACAAACTAAGCATGTTCGAGTACAATCATATCAGGCTGAAACATGCACAGGATTGATTCACTGCCGGTACTTTAGCATGATCTATAGTACAGCAATTAAAGCACATTTCCTCATCACCATTTTCCTTCTGAGACATGTTCACTGTGATCCATGGGACACAAACACAACATCATACCAGATAGACAACCGTGTCCAGACCTAAATGTGCGTCTCTTTTCATGGATGTGCTTGTGAAACCACTTTGTCATCTTGATTTCAGGGACTTAGAACATTCATTACAAAGCGTTACTATATCAGGAATCATTGCTTTGAGTAATTGTATTCACTCATCTACATCCCTAATTTCCTCAAGTCTCCTTATCTCAAGAAAAGCCTTCTTCCAGGATCACTTTGTCAAACTGTACTTTGTTTCAGGATCCATTGACACTCAGGGATGTGACTGTGGACTTCTCCCAGGAAGAGTGGGAATGCCTAGACTCTGCTCAGAGGACTTTGTATATTGATGTGATGTTGGAGAATTGCAGCAGCCTGCTCTTTGTGGGTGAGAGCATTTTTATTGTAGAATTCCTCAGTCATCCTTTTTATGTACCTAATTTATAGGTTGTAAACTTTATTAAGCTGTCTTGGAAACAAAGGGAAGCCTGAAAGTTTGGCAGTAGAAATAACTTTTTCATGGAATTTCATTCTTTTCATTTCCATGTTACAGGTGTCATTCACCCCTCACTTTGCCTCCAAAATGAATTCAGAAACCCAGTAGCATATATTTCCATACAAACCTTAAAAACCGTGTCCACATTGTAACTGAAATGGTTTTGTGAGAAACCAAAGTCAAGATAGGTGATCTAAAAATTTTTCTTTAATATGCTAAAAGACTCTTACAGGAAGTAGCAATTGGAAATACTTCCTAGATTCTTGTACTTTGTGTTCTCTTTGTGTATTGAGCACATTTTTTGTTAGATGTCTGTATTCTTTCTAAAAGTTCTAGCATGCGTCATGGGCTATCTTACAGAACATGTGGATTATTGTGTGCAACATAGGCATGGTCACCTGTCCTGAGCAAATGAGATTGCCTTGGAATGTGGAGAGGAGAGAGTAACTATAACTAGGGTGAGCACTTGAATGAGCAAGACAACAGTGATGGCTTCCAGTGAAAGAGAAAACAAGAACTGGAAATGTTTTTGCTATATTCGATTTCACCTGATAGGATGCCTTGATCATTAGTAGAGTGGTTCTAGTCCCAGGTTGCAACCTGCCTATTGTAACTGTTAGAAGGCATTGTTATATTATACCTGAATTATGATGACTTAATAATAGTATAAAATTCAATTTTATTTAACTATGCTGATATCAGATTGGAATAATTTATAAGCTTTAAATCTAATGTCAATCCATGAAGTAGAATTATTCTGAAATTGCATTCCTTGCATGTCTATCTTCATATTACATATTTTGTCCCAGTGGCAAATACACAGACACCCTTCTGGAAAATATTCTTAGGAGTCTGTCATGTGCCAGCTTGAGAACAGCCAAATGAAGAAAGTTAGAAAACACAGCAGTGTGTGGAGTTCAGACAGTGGAGGATAGAAATAAACAGTAGTTGCCTGCCTCAAATGATCTGAGCCTCTGGTATGTGGCAGAATACTAGTTTTCCATCCATTAATTTGGAAGACTCTAATATGTTTTTCTGGAGAGAAAAACCATTTGATGCCTTTAATTAAAACTTTAATCTTTAGAGGTATTGGGTCTCCTGAACAGTACTCATATATAAATATAAATTCTCTGAACCTGGGATTGTATTAAACTATACTTCATCAATCTCTGAGAAAAACTATTTAAAAATAGAGACATGTATTTTTAATATTATCAATCAATGAGCTCCATCCCACAGCTAATTGCTAATGTCTCAATTTCCTGATCCATCTTCTGCCATTAGACATTTTCGATAAGGATGAGGTATCTGCTATATCTCAGACCCTTCGAGTTTGTCTGTTTTTTGTGAGGATACATTCAATTACAGTGAAAAGAAAATATCTAAGAAATTGTTTATTATCTTAAAGATAATCTAAAGATTATCTTTAGAAAGAACTCAGGGAGACAGCCATTTATTAAATGTTTAGTTGGGATCAAGCCCTATTAATCTGAATTATACTTATTTTCAGAGAGCTATTGCATATGTGATCCTGTCTGTCAACATGTAAAGACTGCCAAGGAGTCATCTCAGTGTAATGAGCTTGACAACGTGCTTCATGACCACTCCACATGTGCACTTTATAGAACAAACGAAACTACAGAAAACTCTAATAACTACACATGCAGTAATCACAACAGGGATGACTCTGTTGACTCATCAAACCCAGATAGACATGAAAGTGTGCACACTGGAGAAGAACCTTGCAGATCTAAAGTCTGTGAGAAATCATTAAATTTGTATCCCAACATTACTCATGATCAGAGACTCTACACTGCAAGATCAGAACACAAGCAGGGAGAATATGATGACTATTTCACCTCTGCTTACAGTCTCTTGCAACAAAAATTCTCCACTGGAGAGACACCACACCAGTGTGGGAAATGTGGGAAATACTTCAGTGCTGCTTCAAGCCTCACTGTACATCAGAGAATACATACTGAAGAGAGGCCTTACAGATGTGAAGAATGTGACAAATGTTTTACCCGGCCTTCAACTCTTAGAGCACATCAGAAAATTCATACTGGAGAGAAGCCTTACAAGTGTGAAAAATGTGACAAATCCTTTATCCGGCATTCAACTCTTAGAACGCATCAGAGAATTCATACAGGAGAGAGGCCTTACACTTGTAAGGAATGTGGCAAATCTTTCACTACATGCTCGGACCTCAGAACACATCAAAAAATTCATACTGGAGAGAAAATTCACAAATGCAAACACTGTGATATGTCTTTTCTCCGAATTTCAACTCTTAGAAGACATCAGAGTGTTCACACTGGAGAGAAACCTCACAAATGTCAGAAATGTAACAAATCCTTTATTGACATGTCGCATCTTAGAGCACATCAGAGAAATCATACTGGTGAGAGACCTTACAGTTGTAAGGAGTGTAAAAAGTCTTTTATGAGGCACTCCCACCTCAAAGCCCATGAGAACATTCATACTAGAGAGAAACAACAAATGCAATGACTAACATATCCTATATCTATCTTTCAAATTGTAGAATACATCAGAAAGTTCACACTAGGGAGAAAAATGCCATTCTCATAATGTACATTTTTTGATATTTTTTCTTATAAATTTTATCAGCATATATAATATGCTACAGGATAATTTTTGTATATTGTGATGATGGGTCTTTGCTACATTTTCCTCTGATTGGTTGAATAAAGACCTGAGTGGCTGATAACTAGGCAGGAGAAAATGAGTAGAACTTCTCAGAAGAGAAAGGAACTTGGGATGAATCTGGTGTGGCAGCAGATGACAGCAAGTCTTGGGAAGAGTCAGATGTACAGAATGGAGGAGAGGTAAATTGAGCCAATTGGCAAAATGTAGGTTAATAGAAACCTGATACTTTTAAGTTATAAGAGCTAGTTGGTGCTGTAGGAACCCCTTCAGCCAATATCCTCTGAGATATCAACATGGTCCCTTATTCTGTAAATGCTAAGATAAAACACACACTTCCTCTCTTCCGGCTGCTGGATTCAGTTCCTGTTCCCCATTCATGCAGAGGACTGTGATATGTGAGTCTACCTCTAAATAAATAACCCTTTATTATATTCAATTCGGAGCTAGTGTGGAATTTCTTTTTAGCGTCCATCTTTTTTTTTTATTTTTATTATTTTTATTTTTTTTTAAACAGGGTTTTTTTTATTGGAAAAAAGAAAGAAATTTCAGCCTCCTCCCCACCTCCCATTTCCCTCCCACTCCTCCCTCTCCTCCTCCCCTCCCCCCACTCCTCCCCCTCCCTCTCCAGCCTGAAGAGCAGTCAGGGTTCCCTGCCCTGTGGAAAGTCCAAAGTCCTCCCCCCTCAATCCTGGTCTAGGAAGGTGAACATCCAAACTGGGTAGGCTCCCACAAAGCCAGAACATGAAGCAGGATCAAAACCCGGAGCCATGGTCCTTGGCTTCTCAGCAGCCCTCATTGTCCGCCAAATTTAGAGAGTCCGGTTTTATCCCATGCTTTTTCAGTCACAGTCCAGCTGGCCTTGGTGAGCTCCCAAAGAATCAGCCCCACTGTCTCCACGGGTGGGCTCACCCTTTGTGGTCCTGACTTCTTTGCTCATATTCTCTCTCCTTCTGCTCCTCATTGGGACATTGGGAGCTCAGTCCAGTGCTCCAGTGTGGGTCTCTGTCTCTATCTCCATCCATCGCCAGATGAAGTTTCTATGGTGATATGCAAGATATTCATCAGTATGTCTATAGGATAGAGTCATTTCAGGTTCCCTATCCTCAGCTGCCCCAGGAACTAACTGGGGACATCACCCTGGACACCTGGGAGCCCCTCTAGATCCAAGTCTCTTGCCAACCCTAAGATGGCTCCCTTAATTAAGATGTGTGCTTCTCTGCTCCCCTACCCAACCTTCCTTTATCCCAATCATCCCGTTTCCCCAAGTTCCCCCCACCCTCCCCTTCTCACATTTCTCTCCCTTTCTCCCCTTACCCCCCCTCCCATCATACCCCCAAGATCCCAGTTTTTTGCTAGGCAATCTAGTCTACTTCCCATAACCAGGAGGATAGCTATATGTTTTTCTTTGGATTCACCTTCCTATTTAGTTTCTTTAGGATATCAAAATATAGACTCACTGACCTTTATTTCTAGAAACCAATTATGAGTGAGTACATCCCATGTTCATCCTTTTGGGTCTGGGTTACCTCACTCAGGATAGTGTTTTCTATTTCCATCCATTTGCATGCAAAATTCGCGAAGTCATTGTTTTTTACCGCTGAGTAGTATTCTAATGTGTATATATTCCACACTTTCTTCATCCATTCTTCCATTGAAGGGCATCTAGGTTGTTTCCAGGTTCTGGCTATTACAAATAATGCTGCTATGAACATAGTTGAACAAATGTCCTTGTCATATGATCGGGCATCTCGTGGGTATAATCCCAAGAGTGGCATTGCTGGGTCCATGGGTAGGTTGATCCCAATTTTCCTGAGAAACCGCCACACTGCTTTCCAAAGTGGTTGCACAAGTTTGCATTCCCACCAGCAATGGATGAGGGTACTTCTTTCTCCACAGCCTCTCCAGCAAAGGCTATCATTGGTGTTATTGATTTTAGCCATTCTGACAGGTGTAAGATGATATCTCAATGTTGTTTTGATTTGCATTTCCCTGATCGCTAAGGAGGCTGAGCATGACCTTAAGTGCCTTTTGGCCATTTGAACTTCTTCTGTTGAGAATTCTCTCTTCAGCTCAGTGCCCCATTTTTTAATTGGGTTAATTAGCATTTTAAAGTCTAGTTTCTTGAGTTCTTTATATATTTTGGAGATCAGACCTTTGTCTGTTGCGGGGTTGGTGAAGATTTTTCCCAGTCAGTGGGTTGCCTTTTTGTCTTAGTGACAGTGTCTTTTGCTTTACAGAAGCTTCTCAGTTTCAGTAGGTCCCATTTATTCAATGTTGCCCTTACTGACTGTGCTGCTGGGGTTATACCTAGGAAGCGATTGCCCGTGCCCATCTGTTGTAGGGTACTTCCCACTTTCTCTTCTATCAGGTTCAGTGTGTTCAGATTGATATTGAGGCCTTTGATCCATTTGGACTTGAGTTTTGTGCATGGTGATAGGTATGGGTCTATTTTCATTCTTCTACAGGTTGACATCCAGTTGTACCAGCACCATTTGTTGAAGATTCTTTCTTTATTCCATTGTATACTTTTAGCACCTTTATCGAAAATGAGGTGTTCATAGGTTTGTGGGTTAAGATCCGGGTCTTCTATACCATTCCATTGGTCAACTTCTCTATTTTTATGCCAATACCACACTGTTTTAATTACTGTAGCTCTGTAATAGAGTTTAAAGTCAGGGATGGTAATGCCTCCAGAAGTACCTTTATTGTATAAGATTGTTTTGGCTATCCTGGGTTTTTTGTTATTCCATATAAAGTTGATTATTGTCCTCTCAAGATCAGTGAAAAATTTTAATGGGATATTTATCGGGATTGCATTGAATCTGTAAATTGCCTTTGGTAGGATTGCCATTTTTACTATGTTGATCCTCCCAATTCACGAGCAAGGGAGATCCTTCCATTTTCTGGTATCCTCTTCTATTTCTTTCTTCAGTGCCTTAAAGTTCTTGTCAAATAGATCCTTCACTTCTTTGGTTAGAGTTACCCCGAGATATTTTATGCTGTTTGTGGCTATCGTGAAAGGTGATGCTTCTCTGATTTCCCTCTCTGCTTTCATATCCTTTGTGTATAGGAGGGCGACTGATTTTTTGGAGTTGATCTTGTATCCTGCCACATTACTAAAGGTGTTTATCAGCTGTAGAAGTTCTTTGGTGAAGTTTTTGGGGTCGCTTATGTACACTATCATATCATCTGCAAATAACGAAAGTTTAACTTCTTCCTTTCCAATTCGAATCCCCTTATGTTGTCTTATTGTTATTGCTAAAACTTCAAGCACTATATTGAAGAGGTATGGAGAGAGTGGACAGCCTTGTCGTGTTCCTGATTTAAGTGGGATGGCTTTGAGTTTCTCTCCGTTTAGTTTGATGTTAGCTGTCGGTTTGCTGTAAATAGCTTTTATTATATTTAGGTATGACCCTTGTATCCCTAATCTCTCCAAGACTTTTATCATAAAGGGATGTTGAATTTTGTCAAAAGCTTTTTCAGCATCTAATGAAATGATCATATGGTTTTTTTCTTTCAGTTTATTTATATGATGGATTACATTGATAGATTTTCGTATGTTGAACCAGCCTTGCATCTCTGGGATGAAGCCTACTTGATCATAATGGATAATTTTTCTAATGTGTTCTTGGATACGGTTTGCCAGTATTTTGTTGAGGATTTTTGCGTCGATGTTCATGAGTGAGATTGGCCTGTAATTCTCTTTCTTGGTTGAGTCTTTGTGTGGTTTTGGTATCAGAGTGACGGTAGCTTCATAAAATGAATTTGGCAATGACTCTTCTGTTTCTATATTGTGAAATACCTTAAGGAGTATAGGTATTAGGTCTTCGTGGAAATTCTGGTAGAATTCCGCATTGAAACCGTCTGGTCCTGGGCTTTTTTTGGTGGGGAGGTTTTTGATAATAGCTTCT
Organism: Microtus obscurus; assembly: GCA_963919715.1. Taxonomy (NCBI): domain Eukaryota; kingdom Metazoa; phylum Chordata; class Mammalia; order Rodentia; family Cricetidae; genus Microtus; species Microtus obscurus. The sequence goes on along the minus strand of CAWTZC010002434.1, from coordinate 1,070,530 downwards.
AATTCTTCGCGACTGACAGGTCTATTTAGATTGTTCACCTGGTCCTGATTTAACTTTGGTATATGGTATTTATCTAAAAATGTGTCCATTTCTTTTACATTTTCCAGTTTTGTGGTATACAGGCTTTTGTAGTAAGATCTAATGATTCTCTGAATTTCCTCTATGTCTGTGGTTATGTCCCCCTTTTCATTTCTGATCTTATTAATTTGCAAATTCTCTCTCTGCCGTTTGATTAGTTTGGATAGGGGTTTATCAATTTTGTTGATTTTTTTCCAGGAACCAGCTTTTTGTTTCATTGATTCTTTGGATTGTTTTCTGTGTTTCTATTTTGTTGATTTCTGCCCTCAATTTGACTATTTCCAGTCTTCTACTCCTCCTAGATGAGTCTGCTTCTTTTTTTTCCAGAGTTTTCAGGTGGGCTGTTAAGTCTCTAATGTATGCTTTCTCTGTTTTCTTTAAGTGGGCACTAAGGGCTATGAACTTTCCCCTTAGGACTGCTTTCAAAGTGTCCCATAAGTTTGAGTATGTTGTTTCTTTATTTTCATTGAATTCAAGGAAGACTTTAATTTCTTTCTTTATTTCTTCTTTGATCCAGGTGTGGGTCAATAGTTGACTGTTCAGTTTCCATGAGTTTGCAGGCTTTCTGGGGGTAGCATTGTTGTTGAATTCTAACTTTAGTCCATGGTGATCTGATAAGACACAGGTGGTTATGGATATTTTTTTGTAACTGTGGTAGTTTGCTTTGTTACCGAGGATGTGGTCAATTTTCGAGAAGGTTCCATGAGCTGCAGAGAAGAAGGTGTATTCTTTCCTATTTGGGTGGAATATTCTATAGATGTCTATTAAGTCCAATTGATTCATTACCTCCATTAATTCTCTAATTTCTCTGTTAGGTTTCTGTCTGATTGACCTGTCCATTGGTGAAAGAGGAGTGTTGAAATCTCCTACTATTAGCGTGTGCGGTTTGATGGCAGCCTTGAGTTTTAGTAATGTTTCTTTTACGTACCTGGGTGCTTTTATATTAGGGGCATAGATATTCAGGATTGAGACTTCATCCTGATGAATTGTTCCTGTTATGAATATAAAATGTCCCTCTCCATCTCTTCTGATTGATTTAAGTTTGAAGTCAACTTTGTTAGAAATTAGTATGGCCACACCTGCTTGTTTCTTAGGTCCATTTGCTTGATAAACCTTTTCCCATCCCTTTACTCTAAGTAGGTGCCTGTCTTTGTGGTTGAGGTGTGTTTCTTGTAAACAGCAGAATGTTGGATCCTGTTTGCGTATCCAGTCTCTTAGCCTGTTCCTTTTTATAGGTGAGTTGAGTCCATTGACATTAAGGGATAATAATGACCAGTGGTTGTTAACTCCAGTCAGTTTTTTAGTCGTAGAGTTTGTGTGTTTGTCTTCTTTGGGTTGCACTGGTGAAGGGTTTCTAGATGTTTGAGTTATTGTGGTCATTGTTGGACTCCTTGGTTTGTGATTTTCCTTCTATTACCTTCTGTAAGGCTGGATTTGTGGCTACGTATTGTTTAAATTTGTTTTTATCCTGGAAAATTTTGTTTTCTCCATTTATAGTGAACGATAGCTTGGCTGGGTATAGTAGTCTGGGCTTGCATCCATGTTCTCTTAGCTTCTGCAGTACATCTATCCAGGACCTTCTGGCTTTCATGGTTTCCATAGAGTAGTCAGGTGTAAGTCTGATAGGTTTACCTTTATAGGTATCTTGACCTTTTTCCTTTGCTGCTCTTAATATCCTTTCTTTATTCTGGATGTTTTGTTTTTTGATTATTATATGGCGAGGAGATGTTTTTTTTTGGTCCAGTCTATTCGGTGTTCTGTATGCTTCTTGAACCTTCAAAGGAATATCTTTCTTTAGGTTGGGAAAGTTTTCTTCTATAATTTTATTAAATATATTTTCTGGACCATTGAGCTGTACTTCCTCTCCTTCTTCAATCCCAATTATTCTTAGGTTTGGTCTTTTTATTGTGTCCCATATTTCCTGAATGTTTTGTGATGAGAATTTGTTGGTTTTGCTATTTTCTTTGATCAGTGTGTTTATTTTCTCTATGGTATCTTCAGTGTCTGACATTCTTTCTTCTAACTCTTGTAATCTGTTGGTAGTACTTGTCTCTGTGGTTCCTGTTCGTTTACCCAGGTTTTCCATCTCCATCCTTCCCTCGGTTTGTGTTTTCTCATTACTTCCATTTCATTCTTTAAGTCTTGAACCGCTTCCCTTATCTGTTTGATTGCTTTTTCTTGCTTCTCTTGGTTTTCTTGGGTATCTTTGAGCGATTTATTCATTTCCTCTACTTTTTTGTTTGTCATCTCTAATTGTTTATGGCAGTTTTTCACCTCCTGTTTAAGGTCCTCTATTATTTTCATATAATTCATTTTTGGGTCGATTTCTTCTAATTCTTCTGGAGTAGGGTGTACAATTCTTCTTATTTCGGGATCCCTGGGTTCTGGTGATGTCATGTTGCCTTTCAGGTTGTTGGAGGAATTCTTGTACTGGCGCCTTCCCATCTCTTGCTTCAAATGGAGCCAGGAGAGGCCTGGTGTCTTGGTCCAGTCTTTGCTGTGACTGACTCTCTGTGTGTATCTCTTCAGTGTAGAAACAGGAACCAACCCGTCCAGATGGAACTCCTCAGCACAACTCAGATGGCAACCCTGGAGCACCAGCTGTAGGTGCCCAAGCTCCCTTACTGGGAACCTTGAGACCTGCCTGGAAGGCAGGCACTCCCCGCTCTGGGTGGATAGCCTTAGTGAAAGAGCTTAAAACCGTTCTGAGCACTGGTCCTAGCAAAGCACAGTGCAGGGTTGGGGGTGGGGTGTGGGGGGATTGGGTGAGCCTAAGAAAGGCAGCCCTGCAGAAGGAGCTGGGGGAGCGGGGTTTGTGCTAGCTTGTGAGGCACACGGCGCCTGGATAGTAGACACTCACCCGTCCCGATGTAATTCCTCAGCACCTAACCAGGGTCGCCTGGTAGCTCACAGATCCAGGGACAAGAAGGAGGAGGTGTGAGGCAGCACGGGGTGCAGGAGAACTCTGGAGATCCTGGAGCACCAGCTGTAGGTGCCCAAGCTCCCTTACTGGGAACCTTGAGACCTGCCTGGAAGGCAGGCACTCCCCGCTCTGGGTGGATAGCCTTAGTGAAAGAACTTAAAACCGGTCTGAGCACTGGTCCTAGCAAACCACAGGGCAGGGTTGGGGGTGGGGTGTGGGGGGATTGGGTCGTGCCTAAGAAAGGCAGCCCTGCAGAAGGAGCTGGGGGAGGGGGGTTTGTGCTAGCTTCTGAGGCACACGGCGCCTGGATAGTAGACACTCACCCGTCCCGATGTAATTCCTCAGCACCTAACCAGGGGCGCCTGGTAGCTCACAGATCCAGGGACAAGAAGGAGGAGGTGTGAGGCAGCACGGGGTGCAGGAGAACTCTGGAGATCCTGGAGCACCAGCTGTAGGTCTAGTTTTGATTTTCAAATTATCACATTAAATATGGTTTGATAGCACAGCCAAGAATGAGGCACTTTGGGAAGTGATGTAGTCTTCACAGACGAATAATGAACAGCTAGTTGGGGAAAGCAACATTTTGGAGATGGACATCATCAGTTTGACAGACAAAATGCAGTCAGTGTCGAAGGGTGCTGAGACATTACTTGAGAGATTTAGTGCTGCTGAATTTAATAATCAGAATATGTTGAAAAGTTATTATAGATTAACAGATAAGGGAAGGCAATATCCACAGCATCAAAATTATATCCAAGGATGAGATGTTATCTTTACTAGACAAATTTCATACCTTTGAATCCTCAGTGAGGACATTAGAACAGAACACTGGACAGCAGATTCAGACTTTACAAAACGCAGTAGTAAAAAGATTTGAAAAGATTGAGGAATGTTTCTAAACTGGTAAGCAGGGAGAGAAGGAACAAGGACAGAATTTAGCCTCATCAGTACATGCCATACTCTGGGATGACTTACCCAGAGTCTTAACTGCCTATCCAGTAATTCCCTCTGAAAAACAATTGCCACAAAGTACCCTAAGGTAGTCACAGAATATACATGTGAACCAATACATATGAGTGATCTAAAAGATATTAAGCAATGGTATCTTATGGACTACATTCGCCATTTGTTTGCGAAATGGTGAAAACATCTGTTTCAAGAAAGAAGGCTACCCCACATTAGTAGCTTCAATTAACTACAATGGTCCTAGAAGACAAACCTCAGCTGCTTTGGAAGTGTTATTGGAGAAAAGAGGCAATTTTAGAACAACCAGAGAAAGCAAAAGGATTTGAGACTTCCCAAGATCAAATTTGTGGATAGGGCCATTACCCCAATACTCAGGACCAAGCTCTCTACAATGAACATACTTTGCCCCTGTGTAGCATAGTAGCTTTAAATGCTTGGGGAAGTATTCAGGAACTAGGAAAGCAAATTGAATCGTATATTCAGGCTAAATAGAGCCAGAGAGAACCCTTTAGTGGCTTTTTACAAAGACTAACTGAGGATGTACAAGTAGGACTATCAGATCAGAAACTAGATGTGTACTTATTGAATCTTTGGGTTTTGAAAATGCCAGTTTAGGATGGGAAAGGATCCTTGGGCCTTCAAAGGTTAGATCATCACCAGTAGATGAATGGATCTTATATACAATGAATGTTGAGACATTGGACTACAGTACAGAGGCTTGTGTAGGAGAAGAGATTTCCAATGGTATAAGGAGACACCAAAATGCCAAATGTTTTAATTGTGGTAGAATAGGACATCTGAGAAGGAATTGTAGACAAGGAATTCCTAGGGATGATGTTTACTCTATGAATGGCAAAAATAGGCATTCTAGGTCTCGTTCTGGTATATGTAGGAGGTATGGCAAAGACCAACATTGGACCAATGAATGTAGATTGACAAAAGACAGGTAAGGCAACCTGATACCATTGGAAAACTCTTGGGGGGGGGAGGGTTCCATGTCAAATGTGGTCCAATCACTCCCAGTCACTGTGGAGAACATGTCTCACCAGGAAAATTTTAAAAATCCAGAGCCTACTGTAAAAAACCATAATGTTCTGGATGATAGAATAGACATGGAGGATGTATAAAAAACCAGTAGGAAGTAAAAAACATATATTTGGTAGACTTTTATAAATGATCAAAAACTAATGCTAAGAGTGTGTATAAATGACATTGTAATTGATGGATTAATAGGTACAGGTGTGGACATAAGAATCATTAACTCAAGAATCTTGGCATCCAAATTGGACTCTTCGAGAGGTAAAAATTCAAGTCTTGGGAATTGGAACCCTATCTCATGTGAAACAAAGCATGAGATGGGATGAATACATAGGGCCAGAAAGACAGAAAGAAAAGTTGAGATAATATGTAGTTAATATTGCAATGAATTTATGGGGTTGTGACTTGTTGCAGCAAAGGATTGCCAAGATTAGGATTTTTGCAGTCCAAAAAATTCATGTTTCTGGGAAGGATATTATAAGATACTACAAACAAAGGTCACCAGCCATTCACCATATGCAAGAACACAAAGAAACTAGCAAACCTTCAGAGATACAAATGTCCCTGAGAAACCAATATGGGAGAAAAAAAATTGACCTTTAACAGAAGAGAAATTAAAGACTTTACAACAGCTGGTACAGGAGAATTAGATGCTCACCATATTGAAGAATCAACCAGCCCTTGGAATTCCCCTGTATTTGTTGTAAAAAAGAAATCTGGTAAATAGAGAATGATAACAGATCTCAGAGCTGTCAATAAGGTAATTCAATCTATGAGCCCTCTACAATCTGGAATTCATCTTCCTTCTCTGTTACCGAAAGGATGGCCTCATATACCTATTGATTTAAAAGACTGTTTCTTCACTATACCTCTGTGCCAATACTTTGTAAGTCAGCTATGGAAATAATATGTAAACGATTACCTAAGTCTATAATTTATATGGATGACATTTTGTTATTCTAATGCAGATAAATTAGAAGGAATTTTTGAAGTAAAAGACAGTTTTACCTAAATGAAGATTACAAATTGCTCCTGAATAATACAAAGAGGAGATTCTGTCAATTACCTAGGTTACAAAATAGGTTTACAGAAAATTAGAACATAAAAGGCACAAATTAGGAACGACTTGATTGCAGACTCTTAATGACTTTCAAAGATTGTTAGAGACATTTCCAGTCTACAACAGGTTGTTGGAATAATACCTGATCTAATAATTCATTGAAACAAAATCTTACATGTTGACAAAGACCTAATTAGTCCCAGAGAATTAACAGCTGAAGTGGAAAATGAATTTATGATCATTGAAAAGACATTACAAGGAGGCACATGTGGATAGGGTGAATCCAAATCTTAATTGTATTCTAGCCATATTGCCTTCCAAAATTTCCACTACAGGAATTTTAAAGCAGAGAGTAGATATTTGCTTAGAAAGGATCTTTTAACCATATAAACCAAGTAAACTATTAAGGATTTATGTGGGAAATACTCTGAATTAATTATAAAAGGAAAATTGAGACTTCATTAACTAGCAGGTATAGACCCAGCAGAGATTATAGTGCATTTTACTACTGATGAATTTAAACAATTATGGGAAGACAATAAGCCATGGCAAAGAAGTTATGCTAAATTTTTGGGAGAAATTAATAGCAATTATTTCAAAAGTGATAGAATTAACCTTATAATGAGAACTACTTGGATTCTTCCCTGAATTGTAGGTGACACACCAATGAATGGAGATGGTACATTTTGTGCTGATGCAAATAAATCAGGAAAGGCAGGTTACAAATCAGAAGAACTAAGTAAGGTGAAACAAAGTCCTTATAATTCTGTCCAAAAGGCAGAGTTACATGTTATTATGACAGTACTAAGGGATTTTAAAGAATTTATCAATATAGTTCTTGATTCGCAATATGCAGAAAGAGTTGTTTTGCCTATTGAAACTGCTGAATTTATACCAGATGATACAGAATTGACTTCACTATTCATTCAGGTTCAAGACATAATCAGGAATAGGATTCGTCCTATATACATAATACACATCCAATAACATAACTGATCTGCCAGGTCCTCTAGCACAAGTTAATGCAAAAATTGATTATTGATTGGAAGTATGCTAAAGTGTTGTCTGAAGTTTTCTGTCCTGCCTGGGTCCTGCAATCATTTAATCCCAAAGAAATGATACAGAGGTCTATATTAGTTATAAACTGATTGGCCTAGTATCTCAGGCTTTTTATTAACTCTTACAACTTATATTAGCCCATTATTCTTATCTGTGTTAGCCACATGGCTTAGTACCTTTTTCAGTGAGGTAATCACATCTTGCTTCTTCTGTTACTGAGCTAGGACTGCAGAGGAATGAGCTTCCTCCTTCCCAGAATTCTTCTGTTCTCATTGACCCACCTCTACATCCTGTCTGGTTGTTCTGCAGATACTTCCTGCCTGACTACTGGCCAGTCAGCATTTATTTAAAATATAATTGACAGAATACAGACCATTGTTCCACACCACTAAAGGCCTCATAATTTTATAAAGATCTGATGTCAATATCAAAGGTTTAAAGAAAGTGTTTCTTGTTATATGGCAACAAGATAAGGAGATTATAAAGAGATGTCCTACTTGCTCTTTCTATAACCAAATACCCTTACCTGCAGGGAGTAATATACCCAAAAGGTACTCAATGGAATGAAATGTGGCAGATGGATGTATTTTACTTTACAGAATTTAGAAAATTAAAATATGTACACCATACCATTGACACTTATTCAGGTTTTCAATGGATAACTGCCTTAAGCTCAGAAAAGGCTGATTTGGTAATCACACATTTATTAGAAGTTATGGCCATCATGGCTTTATCTGCACAAATAAAGACAGACAATGGTCCAGCATATGTATCTAAGAAAATGAAACAGATTTTTTTGCTTATTATAATCTAAAACATATTATAGCTATATCAAACACTTCTACAGGTCAGGCAGTTATAGAAAGATCAAATTGAACTATAAAGGACATGTTAAACAAAGAGGAAGTGATGGAAAATACCCCCAGAAATGATTGCAAAATACTTCATTAAACTTAAATTTTCTCAACTCTAATGAGAAAGGAATGTTAGCAGAGAGACATTGAATAATAAAAAATGCTTCTGATTTAAATCAATTGGTGTAATTCAAGAATGTGTGACCTCAGAATGGAAACCAGGAGATGTGCTACACTGGGAAAGGGGTTTAGCTCTTGTTTCCACAGGATAAGAAAAGCTATGGATACTATGGAAATTGATAAAAATTCAGTTTGTAAAAGAGAAACCTCTTGAAAAAGAGAAATGACAGCTCATTCACAGAGGTAACAACCATACAGGTGGTAAAAAAAAAAACCTCATAAGGGTTGGGGCAGGGTTCTGTTCTTGTTGTTTCAGGAAAATACACATCTTCAAAAAGTCAAGAGATTCTAGACATTTGCATGCCTAAAGAGGAAAAATAACTATCCATAAAGGATCACCAAGCAAAGAAAAATATGACTTATAAGACCAGATCATCAAAAAAATAATTTCACACACATATATAAAAGTTGGCTTTGGAATTGGACAATGGCTATTTTCTAAATTCAAGCATTTTGTTAAAACAAAAATTTAGAGTTTCTGTCTCATGTCAAGAGCCATCTGGTATGGGACAGAAAGAAGATAAATTTTAAGGAAATATTTTACTTTTCTCCATGACTAGTTTGTCTATATCGTAGTTTTCACTGAATATATGTCTATATGAATAATGTTTAAGTTTATCACAGTGAACAATAGATTTTTCCTACCATAATCTTTGAAGTTAATGTTATCCCTTTTAATAGTATTAATTTTTTCAGATAACTTTTGATTTTCAATGGTATTAATACTGCCAACTAGCTTTCATTATTAGTCTGTAAAGACTGTATAATTTCAGCAGTTAAAAGCATAGCCTGCTTTTCCAAAGGTCCTGAGTTCAGTTATGAAAAGTTTCAATATTAATGTAGTTTGCCATGTTGATTTATTAATTACCTGTTGTGAGATCCAGTAAATTATTTTCGATGTAATAATCTTTATTGTCTAGCAGATGTTGTGGTTGCAGAGTTGCGGTGGCAACAGGAATGTGCCTCAGCCACCTTAGTTTCCTGCCTTGATACCAGTTAAATACTGAGAAATATACTTTGCTTGACAAATTAAAAGCAACACATGGAGCAAGAAACCCAGAAGTCACAGGCAGGAAGCAGAAACCGGAAGCTGTTCAAGTCACCACGAGACAAGGAACTGTGCCAGGGAATGTTGCAGTCATGAGTGCACTTGGGAAATTTTGCAGTTATCACATGCAGTAAGCTCTGCTGTGGCAGGGGTTCTACAAAAAAGCGCTTAGTTAAAAAGCAAGCCAAGTGGGCAGGGTTGAGAAAAATTCTGGGCCGTGGAATGGCTAGGCCTTTAGGCCATCCACCCAGTAGGTGTGGGGACCAGATGAAGAAGGACACTTAAAGAAATCCCACACTAGCTCAGAATTGAGAATAATAAATGGTTATTTGATGTGGGAGTCTTCTGCTTTGTGTTGATTTCATTGGTTAAATAAAGAAACTGCCTTGGCCCTTTAATAGAACAGAAAATTAGGTAGGTGGAGTAGACAGACAGAATGCGGGGAGAAAGAAGCCAAGTCAGTCAGTTGCCATGATTCTCCAACCCCAGATGGATGTAGGCTAGAATCCTTCCTGGTAAGACACCGTCTCATGGTGCTACACAGATTATTAGAAATGGGTTAATCGAGATGTGAGAATTGGCCAATAAGGGGCTGGAAATAATGGGCCAGGCAGTGTTTAAAAGAATACAATTTGTGTATTATTATTTCTGGTAAAGCTAGCCGTGCGGGAGTTGGGCGGTGGGAAGTGGCCCGCAGCTCCTTCTACAGTTATTTATTTAGGGGTAGACTCACAAATCGGAATCCTCTGCTGGATTGGAAAACAGAAACCGAATCCCGCAGCCAGAAAAGAGGCAAGACACATGCTCTACATAGGCATAAATAGGATAAGAGGCCACACCCCAGTGGGCAGGTAACTATGGGCTGTAGGATTTCCTACAGCAGTTTGTTTTCTTCTTGTCACAACTGGTCTTTGAGCAAGGAACTGCCTATGCCCTCAAAACTGACAAAGTGCATGGTTTCCAGACTGGACAAGCAGGATACAAGAAAATAAAAAAGACTGCCAAACCTTGCCAAGAAAGAGTAAGATGGTTCTGAAATTTTTTCTGCCTCTGAAAATGGTCTGTCAGTTACTATAGGCCTTAGCCAAAGTTGATTGCATTGCAAATGAGACTTTGGATGGTTGCTCACATAGCCAGTTGTCTCTGTTGTCTGCTGTACATTTTGAAAGCTACTTAATTACACTTCCTGTCTACTCAAGTAATATTATCTCCCTTTTCAGGCCTTTGATGGTATTGAAGATTAGATAGTTATACTTACCTTCTTCTTATGATATAGCCATGACATTTCAAACACAAGAATTATCATATGCTCCTTGCTTAAGATTGTTTAAGGTTTTTGTAATTCTAATTTTTATACTTGATATTTGTTCTTATTGTATATAGTTTTGTATTAGGCTTCAAACTCTCTTCTTTAAACAAAAGGGGGGAATGCTGTGGGAACTCCTTCAACCAATAGCATTTAAAATACCAACCCACCGATTTCTCAGAAAATTAGAAAACAACCTTCCTCAAGACCCAGCAATACCACTTTGGGTGTATAACCAAAGGATGCTTAACCATGCCACAAGGATGTGTGCTCAACTATGTTCATAGCAGCATTGTTTATCCTATCCAGAACCTGGAAACAGCCTAAATGCCCCTTGACTGAAGAATGGATATGGAAAATGTGGTACATTTACACAATGGAGGGCTACATAGTAGAAAAAAATAATGTCATCTTGAATTTTGCAGGCAAATGGGTGGAGCTAGAAAACATTATTTTGAGTGAGATAACCAAGACCCAGAAGGACAATTATCATATGCACTCATACTTAAGTGGTTTTAAAACATGAAACAATGAAAACCAGCCTAGAAATCACAATCCTAGTGAACCAAGACAACAATGAGGATTCTAAAAGAGACATACACAGATCTAATCTACATGGGAAGCAGAAAAAGACAAGATCTCCTGATTAAATTGGAAGAATGGGGACCTTAGGGGAGGGTTGAAGGGGAGGAGAGAGGCAGGAAGGGGAGATGAGAAAAATGTAGAGCTCAATAAAAATTAATGAAAAAGAAAATAATGATAATAAAAAAGATGCCAGCTCACTTGGGCATGGTCTCTTATACTACAAGGTAAAACATGCTCTTTCTCTCTCTCTCTCTCTCTCTCTCTCTCTCTCTCTCTCTCTCTCTCTCTCTCCTGGCTGCTGGCTGCTGGATACAGTTCCTGTTCCCCATTTGTGCAGAGGGCTATATCTGTGAGTCTAACCATAAATAAATGACCCTTTAGTATACTCAATTCTGAGCTAGTGTGGGATTTCTTTTTAGCATCCATCTTCAAGTTGAGAACAATTCTATGGTAAGAGCCAAACTTTCATAATTAATAATGAGTCTTCATGTCATTATTTGAAAGTTAGACCAGAAAGACAAACTACAACGGTAGAAATATGAAGATAAGAAACTTTTGAAAAATAATGAGTGGAGCTTGCACAATTTGCTGATTAGCAATTCCCTGTAACCGGAGCTGATAACATCCTGGTTGCTTGGGAAAAAAAACAGAAAGAAAGAAAGAAAGAAAGAAAGAAAGAAAGAAAGAAAGAAAGGAAGAAAAAAGGAAACTTGCAAAATAATGTAATAACATTTTAAATCTATGAAAATATCATAGTTTGTAATTTTAAAAATTCTGCAATAGTGACTTGTGAATTTTTTGTGTGTATTGAAGCTTTGCCCAATGTGTAAAGATTTGCTTTTGAAGTCTTTCTTTGTACTACAAACTTGGAGGTGCCTGGGAATACCAGAAGTGGGCATAAGATAGCCTGAGGCTGGAGTTACAGACAGTTATGATCTCCTCTGTGTGTGTTAGGAACTGAACTCCAGTCCTCTAGATGAAGCATGATTGATAAAAGCTTAGAGATTGACATTAAAGTTTAACCTGCAGATCCGAAAAGCAAAGCAGCCAGCCACTGGCTTTTACCTCTACCTCAGTCCAAAATGGCTATTCTGCCTCCAAGAATATCAGAATGAGAATGTGATCATGAGCTTTCTCCTTTCATTTTATAATCCTCTCTAGTTCTGGGATTAAAGACATGCACCACTACCACCTGGATTCTATGGCAAATTAGTGTGGCTATTGAGATTAAAGGTATGTGTTATTGCTGCCTGGTCTATAAGGCTGGCCAGTGTGGCTGTTTTACTTTTCTGATCCCGAGGCAAGTTTTATTTATAAAATACAAATGAAATGTCACTGCATCTGGAAGGGAAACTAGTGCTCTTAACCACTAAACCTTGACCTCTGCACCTGGAAAATGCTGTAATTAAAGTCATTTATCTTAACTGGGGAGTAGTGGCACACACCTTTAATTCTGGCTTTCAGGAGGCAGAGGCATACTTGAGTTTTAGGCCAGCCTAGTGTACACTGCTAGTTCCAGGACAGCCAATGCTGTTATATAGTGAAATATTTTCTCAAAAGTAGTTCTTTCATTCAAGAATTCATAATAAAAACAGACTGTGTGGTGCATGCTTTTAATCTCAGCACTCAAGAGGCAAAAGCAAGATCTCTGAATCTAAAGCCATTCTGGTATATGTACTAAGTCTAGTACTGCCAGGAGTGCATAGTCACTGTCTCGAAAAAAAATAAAGTGAAATAAATCATAATAAAGAATAATATAGTAACATAAAAATGTGAGCAGAAAAAGAAATGGACAGTTTTTTAGATAAGTACCATATACCAAAGCTAAACCAAGACCAGGTAAACAATCTAAATAGAACTGTTAGTCGCGAAGAACTAGAAACTGTTATCAAAAATCTCCCTACAAAAAAAAGCCCAGGACCAGATGGTTTCAATGCAGAATTCTACCAGAACTTCCAAGAAGAGCTAATACCTATACTCCTTAATGTAGTTCACAATATAGAAACAGAAGAGTCATTGCCAAATACCTTTTATGAAGCCACAGTTACCCTGATACCAAAACCACACAAAGACCCAACCAAGAAAGAGAATTACAGGCCTATCTCACTCATGAATATCGACGCAAAAATTCTCAATAAAATACTGGCAAACCGAATCCAAGAACACATTAGAAAAATTATCCATTATGATCAAGTAGGCTTCATCCCAGAGATGCAGGGCTGGTTCAACATATGCAAATCTATCAATGTAATCCACCATATAAATAAACTGAAAGAAAAAAACATATGATCATTTCATTAGATGCTGAAAAAGCATTCGACAAAATTCAACACCCCTTTATGATAAAGGTCTTGGAGAGATTAGGGATACAAGGGTCATACCTAAATATAATAAAAGCTATTTACAGCAAGCCAACAGCTAACATTAAATTGAACGGAGAAAAACTCAAAGCCATCCCACTAAAATCAGGAACAAGACAAGGATGTCCACTCTCTCCATACCTCTTCAATATAGTGCTTGAAGTTCTAGCAATAGCAATAAGACAACATAAGGGGATCAAGGGGATTCATATTGGAAAAAAAAGAAGTTAAGCTTTCGTTATTTGCAGATGATATGATAGTATACATAAGCGACCCCAAAAACTCTACCAAAGAACTCCTACATCTGATAAACGCCTTTAGTAATGTGGCAGGATACAAGATCAACTCCAAAAAGTCAGTGGCCTTCCTATACACTAAGGATAAGGAAGCAGAGAAGGAAATCAGAGAAGCATCACCTTTCACAATAGACACAAATAGCATAAAATATCTAGGGGTAACTCTGGCCAAGGAAGTGAAAGATCTATTTGACAATAACTTTAAGTCTTTGAAGAAAGAAATTGAAGAGGACACCAGAAAATGGAAGGATCTCCCTTGCTCTTGGATTGGGAGGATCAACATAGTAAAAATGGCAATTCTACCAAAAGCAATTTATAGATTCAATGCAATCCCCATCAAAATACCATCAAAATTCTTCACAGATCTGGAGAAGACAATAATCAACTTTATACGGAAAAACAAAAAACCCAGGATAGACAAAACAATATTATACAATAAAGGAACGTCTAGAGGCATTACCATCCCTGACTTCAGACTCTATTACAGAGCTACAGTATTGAAAACAACTTGGTATTGGCATAAAAACAGAGAAGCTGACCAATGGAATCGAATAGAAGACCTTGACTTTAACCCACAAACCTATGAACACCTGATTTTTGATAAAGTAGCTAAAAGTATACAATGGAAAAAAGAGAGCATCTTCAACAAATTGTGCTGGCAAAACTGGATGTCAATCTGTAGAAGAATGAAAATAGATCCATATCTATCACCATGCACAAAACTCAAGTCCAAGTGGATTAAAGACCTCAATATCAGTCTGAATACGCTGAACCTGATAGAAGAGAAAGTGGGAAATACTCTACAACACGTGGGCACAGGAGACCACTTTCTACGTAAAACCCCAGCAGCACAGACAGTAAGGGCCTCATTGAATAAATGGGACCTACTGAGACTGAGAAGCTTCTGTAAAGCAAAGGACACTGTTGCTAAGACAGAAAGGCAACCCACTGACTGGGAGAAGATCTTCACCAACCCAGCAACTGACAAAGGACTGATCTCCAAAATATATAAAGAACTCAAGAAACTAGACCGTAAAAGGCTAATCAACCAATTTATAAAATGGGGCACTGAGCTGAACAGAGATCTCTCAACAGAAGAAGTTCAAATGGCCAAAAGACACCTAAGGTCATGCTCAACTCCCTTAGTGATCAGGGAAATGCAAATCAAGACAACTTTAAGATACCATCTTACACCTGTCAGAGTGGCTAAAATCAAAAACACCAATGATAGCCATTGCTGGAGAGGGTGTGGAGAAAGGGGTACACTCATCCATTGCTGGTGGGAATGCAAACTTGTGCAACCACTTTGGAAAGCAGTGTGGCGGTTTCTCAGGAAATTATGGATCACCCTACCCCTGGACCCAGCAATACCACTCTTGGGAATATACCCAAGAGAGAGGCCTTATCATACAACAAAAGTATATGCTCTACTATGTTCATAGCAGCACTGTTTGTAATAGCCAGAACCTGGAAACAACCTAGATGCCCTTCAATTGAAGAATGGATGAAGAAAGTATGGAATATATACATATTAGAGTACTACTCAGCAATAAAAAACAAGAACTTCTTGAAGTTTGCAGGCAAATGGATGGAAATAGAGAACACTATCCTGAGTGAGGTAAGCCAGACCCAAAAAGAGGAACATGGGATGTACTCACTCATATTTGGTTTCTAGACATAAACAAGGACATTGAGCCTATAATTCGTGATCTTAGAGAAGCTAAATAAGAAGGAGAACACAAAGAAAAACATATAGGCATCCTCCTGAATATTAACCTTCATCAGGCGATGAAAGGAGACAGAGACAGAGACCCATATTGGAGCACCGGACTGAAATCTCCAGGTCCAAATCAGGAGAAGATGGAGAGAGAGCATGAGCAAGGAACTTAGGACTGCGAGGGGTGCACCCACACACTGAGACAATGGGGATGTCCTATGGGGAACTCACCTGAAAAAGCCTGGGATAAAACCGGTCTTGGGAAAAAACATAGAGACAATGAGGACTACTAAGAACTCAAGAACAATGGCAATGGGTTTTTGATCCTACTGCACGTATCGGCTTTGTGGGAGCCTAGGCAGTTTGGATACTCACCTTACTAGACCTGGATGGAGGTGGGTGGTCCTTGGACTTCCCATAGGGCAGGGAACCCTGATGGCTCTTTGGGCTGAAGAGGGAGGGGGACTTGATAGGGGGAGGGGGAGGGAAATGGGAGGCTGTGGTGGAGAAGAGACAGAAATCTTTAATAAATAAATAAAAAAATGTGAGCAGAGTGGTAGTGGTGCACACCTTTAATCCCAGAACTTGGGAGGCAGAGGCATCCATCACAGGTGGATGGTTGTGAGTTCAAAGTCAACCTGGTCTACAAGAGCTAGTTCCAGGACAGGCTCCAAGGCTACAGAGAAACATTTTCTTGAAAACACCCCAAAAAGTGACAAGGATCTCTAATTGTACTGCACATTACAAAATTCATAATTCTGAGAACATATGAGGGTATAACAT
This sequence comes from Microtus obscurus, assembly GCA_963919715.1. Classification (NCBI taxonomy): domain Eukaryota; kingdom Metazoa; phylum Chordata; class Mammalia; order Rodentia; family Cricetidae; genus Microtus; species Microtus obscurus. Next base: position 1,054,277 of record CAWTZC010002434.1, on the reverse strand, counting down.
ATAATCCCCATGTCTTCTGTTCATTGAAAATTACACCCACCAAATAAATTGAATTTTACAAGTCCTTTACCTAGTGCCTAAGATGGCAACATAAAAGAAAATTCAACCTGAGAGACAATGACTTAATAAAGTCTCATCTTTTGTTCACTTTCAAAAATCTTTGCTGTTTGGGCTCTGGGACAGGGTCCGAATTGGGAGAGCAACCGGGAGGGTAGTAGCTCCTTTGTCTAGGTGGCCTGCCTGCCCTGCGGCAGCAAGCTCGGCCCTTTGTTCCTGAGACACCTAAGCAGCAGGGAGATCAGAACCGGCTGCCAGGAGAGACATCACTGGGGAGTTCAAGCTCAGCAGGACGGTCCCTGCTTCCACACTGAAGAGATACACCCAGAGACTCAGTCACATCAAAGACTGGACCAAGAGAAACAAGAAAATGCAATTAAACAGGTAAGGGAAATGGTTCAAGACCTGAAGAATGAAATGGAAGTAATGAAGAAAACACAAACCGAGGGAAGGTTGGAGATGGAAAATCTGGGTAAATGAACAGGAACTACAGAGACAAGTACTACCAACAGATTACAAGAGTTAGAAGAAAGAATGTCAGACACTGAAGATACCATAGAGAAAATTAACACACTGATCAAAGAAAACAGTAAAACCAACAAATTCTCATCACAAAACATTCAGGAAATATGGGACACAATAAAAAGACCAAACCTAAGAATAATTGGGATAGAAGAAGGAGAAGAAGTACAGCTCAATGGTTCAGAAAATATATTTAATAAAATTATAGAAGAAAACTTTCCCAGCCTAAAGAAAGATATTCCTTTGAAGGTTCAAGAAGCATACAGAACACCGAATAGACTGGACCAAAAAAAAAAAATCTCCTTGCCATATAATAATCAGAACACAAAACATCCAGAATAAAGAAAGAATATTAAGAGCTGCAAAGGAAAAAGGTCAAGTTACTTATAAAGGTAAACCTATCAGACTTACACCTGACTACTCTATGGAAACCATGAAAGCCAGAAGGTCCTGGATAGATGTACTGCAGAAGCTAAGAGAACATGGATGCAAGCCGAGACTACTATACCCAGCCAAGCTTTCGTTCACTATAAATGGAGAAAACAAAATTTTCCAGGATAAAAACAAATTTAAACAATACGTAGCCACAAATCCAGCCTTACAGAAAGTAATAGAAGGAAAATCACAAACCAAGGAGACCAACAATGTCCACAATAACTCAAACTTCTAGACACCCTTTACCAGTGCAACTAAAAGAAAGCAAACACACAAACTCTATGGCTAAAAAAGTGACTGGAGTTAGCAACCACTGGTCATTAATATCCCTTAATGTCAATGGACTCAACTCACCTATAAAAAGGAACAGGCTAAGAGATTGGATACGCAAACAGGATCCAACATTCTGCTGTTTACAGGAAACACACCTCAACCACAAAGACAGGCACCTACTCAGAGTAAAGGGATGGGAAAAGGTTTATCAAGCAAATGGGCCTAAGAAACAAGCAGGAGTGGCCATACTAATTTCTAACAAAGTTGACTTCAAACTTAAATCAATCAGAAGAGATGGAGAGGGATATTTTATACTCATAACAGGAACAATTGATCAGGATGAGGTCTCAATCCTGAATATCTATGCCCCTAACATAAAAGCACCCACATATGTAAAAGAAACCTTACTAAAACTCAAAGCCGCCATCAACAGCACACACTAATAGTGGGAGATCTCAACACGCCTCTTTCACCAATGGACAGGTCAATCAGACAAAAACCTAACAGAGATATAAGAGAATTAATGGAGGTATTGAATCAAATGGACTTAACAGACATCTATAGAATATTCCACCCAAATAGGAAAGAATATACCTTCTTCTCTGCAGCTCATGGAGCCTTCTCAAAAATTGACCACATCCTCGGTAACAAAGCAAACTTCCACAATTACAAAAAAATATCCATAACCAACTGTGTCTTATCAGATCACCACGGACTAAAGTTAGAATTCAACAACAAAGCTACCCCCAGAAAGCCTGCAAACTCATGGAAACTGAATAGTCAACTATTGACCCACACCGGGATTAAAGAAGAAATAAAGAAAGAAATTAAAGTCTTCCTTGAATTCAATGAAAATAAAGAATCAACATACTCAAACTTATGGGACACTTTGAAAGCAGTCCTAAGGGGAAAGTTCATAGCCCTTAGTGCCCACTTAAAGAAAACAGAGAAAGCATACATTGGAGACTTAACAGCCCACCTGAAAGCTCTAGAAAAAAAAGAAGCAGACTCACCTAGGAGGAGTAGAAGACTGGAAATAATCAAACTGAGGGCTGAAATCAACAAAATAGAAACACAGAAAACAATCCAAAGAATCAATGAAACAAAAAGCTGGTTCCTGGAGAAAATCAACAAAATTGATAAACCCCTATCCAAACTAATCAAACGGCAGAGAGAGAATTTGCAAATTAATAAGATCAGAAATGAAATGGGGGACATAACCACAGACATAGAGGAAATTCAGAGAATCATTAGATCTTACTACAAAAGCCTGTATGCCACAAAACTGGAAAATGTAAAAGAAATGGACACTTTTTTAGATAAATACCATATACCAAGGTTAAATCAGGACCAGGTGAACAATCTAAATAGACCTGTCAGTTGCGAAGAATTAGAAGCTGTTATCAAAAACCTCCCTACCAAAAAAAGCCCAGGACCAGACGGTTTCAATGCGGAATTCTACCAGAATTTCCACGAAGACCTAATACCTATACTCCTTAAGGTATTTCACAATATAGAAACAGAAGAGTCATTGCCAAATTCCTTTTATGAAGCTACCGTCACTCTGATACCAAAACCACTCAAAGACTCAACCAAGAAAGAGAATTACAGGCCAATCTCACTCATGAACATCGATGCAAAAATTCTCAACAAAATACTGGCAAACCGTATCCAAGAACACATTAGAAAAATTATCCATTATGATCAAGTAGGCTTCATCCCAGAGATGCAAGGCTGGTTCAACATACGAAAATCTATCAATGTAATCCATCATATAAATAAACTGAAAGAAAAAAACCATATGAACATTTCATTAGATGCTGAAAAAGCTTTTGACAAAATTCAACATCCCTTCATGATAAAAGTCTTGGAGAGATTAGGGATACAAGGGTCATTCCTAAATATAATAAAAGCTATTTACAGCAAACCGACAGCTAACATCAAACTAAACGGAGAGAAACTCAAAGCCATCCCACTTAAATCAGGAACACGACAAGGCTGTCCACTCTCTCCATACCTCTTCAATATAGTACTTGAAGTTTTAGCAATAGCAATAAGACAACATAAGGGGATCAAGGGGATTCGAATTGGAAAGGAAGAAGTTAAACTTTCGTTATTTGCAGATGATATGATAGTGTACATAAGCGACCCCAAAAACTCCACCAAAGAACTCCTACAGCTGATAAACACCTTTAGTAATGTGGCAGGATTCAAGATCAACTCCAAAAAATCAGTCGCCCTCCTATACACAAAGGATATGGAAGCAGAGAGGGAAATCAGAGAAGCATCACCTTTCACGATAGCCACAAACAGCATAAAATATCTCGGGGTAACTCTAACCAAAGAAGTGAAGGATCTATTTGACAAGAACTTTAAGGCATTGAAGAAAGAAATTGAAGAGGATACCAGAAAATGGAAGGATCTCCCTTGCTCGTGGATTGGGAGGATCAACATAGTAAAAATGGCAATCCTACCAAAGGCAATTTATAGATTCAATGCAATCCCCATCAAGATCCCATTAAAATTCTTCACGGATCTTGAAAGGACAATAATCAACTTTATATGGAATAACAAAAAAACCAGGATAACCAAAACAATCTTGTACAATAAAGGTACTTCTGGAGGCATTACCATCCCTGACTTTAAACTCTACTATAGAGCTACAGTAATGAAAACAGTGTGGTATTGGCATAAAAATAGAGAAGTTGACCAATGGAATCGTGTAGAAGACCCGGATCTTAACCCACAATCCTATGAACACCTCATTTTCGATAAAGGTGCTAAAAGTATACAATGGAAGAAAGAAAGAATCTTCAACAAATGGTGCTGGCACAACTGGATGTCAACCTGTAGAAGAATGAAAATTGACCCATACCTATCACCATACACAAAACTCAAGTCCAAATGGATCAAAGACCTCAATATCAATCTGAACACACTGAACCTGATAGAAGAGAAAGTGGGATGTACCCTACAACAGATTGGCACAGGCGATTGCTTCCTAGGTATAACCCCAGCAGCACAGTCATTAAGGGCAACATTGAATAAATGGGACCTACTGAAACTGAGAAGCTTCTGTAAAGCTAAAGACACTGTCACTAAGACAAAAAGGCAACCCACTGACTGGGAGAAGATCTTCACCAACTCCGCAACAGACAAAGGTCTGATCTCCAAAATATATAAAGAACTCAAGAAACTAGACTTTAAAATGCTAATTAACCCAATTAAAAAATGGGGCACTGATCTGAAGAGAGAATTCTCAACAGAAGAAGTTCAAATGGCCAAAAGGCACTTAAGGTCATGCTCAGCCTCCTTAGCGATCAGGGAAATGCAAATCAAAACAACATTGAGATATCATCTTACACCTGTCAGAATGGCTAAAATCAATAACACCAATGATAGCCTTTGCTGGAGAGGCTGTGGAGAAAGGGGTACCCTCATCCATTGCTGGTGTGAATGCAAACTTGTGCAACCACTTTGGAAAGCAGTGTGGCGGTTTCTCAGGAAATTTGGGATCAACCTACCCATGGACCCAGCAATGCCACTCTTGGGAATATACCCACGAGATGCCCGATCATATGACAAGGACATTTGTTCAACTATGTTCATAGCAGCATTATTTGTAATAGCCAGAACCTGGAAACAACCTAGATGCCCTTCAATGGAAGAATGGATGAAGAAAGTGTGGAATATATACACATTAGAATACTACTCAGCGGTAAAAAACAATGACTTCGCGAATTTTGCATGCAAATGGATGGAAATAGAAAACACTATCCTGAGTGAGGTAACCCAGACCCAAAAGGATGAACATGGGATGTACTCACTCATAATTGGTTTCTAGAGATAAATAAAGGTCAGTGAGTCTATAATATGATATCCTAAAGAAACTAAATAAGAAGGTGAACCCAAAGAAAAACATATAGCTATCCTCCTGGATATGGGAAGTAGACTAGACTGCCGGACAAATAAATGGGATCTTGGCGGTGTGGTGGGAGGGGGGTAAGGGGAGAAGGGGAGAGAAATGTGAGAAGAGGAGGGTGGGGGGAACTTGGGGAAACGGGATGATTGGGATAAAGGAATGTTGGTTAGGGGAGCAGTGAAGCACACATCTTAATTAAGGGAGCCATCTTAGGGTTGGCAAGAGACTTGGATCTAGAGGGGCTCCCAGGTGCCCAGGGCGATGCCCCCAGTTAGTTCCTGGGGCAGCTAAGGATAGCGAACCTGAAATGACCCTACCCTATAGCCATACTGATGAATATGTTGCATATCACCATAGAAACTTCATCTGGCGATGGATGGAGATAGAGACAGAGACCCACACTGGAGCACTGGACTGAGCTCCCAATGTCCCAATGAGGAGCAGAAGGAGAGAGAATATGAGCAAAGAAGTTAGGACCACAAGGGGTGCGCCCACCCGTGGAGACAGTGGGGCTGATTCTTGGGGAGCTCACCAAGGCCAGCTGGACTGTGACTGAAAAAGCATGGGATAAAACCGGAATCGCTAAATTTGGCGGACAATGAGGGCTGCTGAGAAGCCAAGGACCATGGCACCGGGTTTTGATCCTGCTTCATGTTCTGGCTTTGTGGGAGCCTACCCAGTTTGGATGTTCACCTTCCTAGACCAGGATTGAGGGGGGAAGACTTTGGACTTTCCACAGGGCACGGAACCCTGACTGCTCTTCAGGCTGGAGAGGGAGGGGGAGGAGTGGGGGGAGGGAAGGAGGAGAGGGAGGAGTGGGAGGGAAATGGGAGGCGGGGAGGAGGCAGAAATTTTTTTTCCAATAAAAAAAAAAGTAAAAAAAAAATCTTTATACTAGGACGGTGGTGGCGCATGCCTTTAATCCCAGTACTTGGGAGGCAGAGGCAGGCGGATCTCTGTGAGTTCAAGGCCAGCCTGGTCTACAAGAGCTAGTTCCAGGACAGGAACCAAAAGCTACAGAGAAACCATGTCTCAAAAATCAAAAAAAAAAAAATCTTTATACTAAACTCAAGCCTTACAAATAGGAAAAAGTGAGAAGCTGTAAAGAGATAGGCTCTGACTGACAAGAAGTACATATCACAAACAGCTTAGAAATCCTCAAGGGCTCTGAGCTTGGTGATGTCTGCCATTAGTCTCAGCATTGTGGAGGCAGAAGTAGACGGGTCTCTGTGAGATCAGCCTTGTCCACAGTGCAAATTCCAACATAGCCAGGACTATACAGAGAAACCCCATCTCACAAAACCAAAACAACAACAAAATAAATACATAGGCTTAGGAGAAAAAAGGAAAAGGGTAGAAAATGTCCTTAAAGAAAGAAATAAAGTGGCCCAGTATGGTGGCACAGACCTTTAATCCCAGCACTTCAGAAGCAGAAGCAGGGAAGTCTCTGTGAGTTTGAAGTCATCCTGGTTTACAGAGTGAGATCCAGGATAGCCAAAGATATACAGATAAACCTTGTCTCAAAAAACCAAAATTTTTTTGAATAGAGTAAAAATAAGCCACAAAAGATGAAAAATATACAGAGAATCTGGATACTGTATGATATTGTGTTATCTTTGAATTATTTGGCTGCTGAGGAAGGAGCAACAGCTTATAAAAGACATTTGATTATAAATGCTGCTGGATTAAACCAACCTATATATTTTGAAAATGCCTTGACTTTAAAATTTATGTCAAAATATAGGTTACTTTGTGTTGCAAGGAGAGGGCCACTTGTTTGTCACAGCCACCCGGCTAGCTTACACCCGAAATAACCACACAGAAACTGTAGTAATTAAAACACTGCTTGGCCATTAGCTCTAACTTCTTATTGGCTAACTCTTACATATTAGTTTAATCAGTCTCCATTCATCTGTGTATTGCCACGTGGCTGTGGCTTACCAAAGAATCTAACCAGTGTCCATCTCAGGCAGAGGATCCATGGCTTCTCTCACTCTGCCCTTCTTCCCAGCATTCAGTTCTGTTTCCTCTGCTTACCTAAGTTCCACCCTATCAACTAGGCCAAGGCAGTTTGTTTATTCATTAACCAATAAAAGCAACACACAAACAGAAGAAACTCCCACAACAACTTTGGAGAAGAGGTTTTGCTTTTTTTTTTTCAAAAAAAAAATGGGAGCCTGTGGATTCATTCATGGTTAAGAAAAAAAATGTTTGACCAAGAAAGTACTCCTAAAAACCTCCAATGGGAAAGGATGGCCCAGAGGATCCAACATTTCAGAGCAGCTCTGTTGGCAGTTTCTTCTGAGTTCTGCACCCAGAACAGCCTCAAGACTGCTGGCTAAGATAACCAAGCCTTACAGAATACTCCAGTCAGAACTTGACCATAATATTAAATTTTATTCGGGTCCTCATGAGATTACTAGTGCTCCCAAGCAGCAGGAATTTGCCAAGAAAACAACACCCACATTCCCCCCCCAAAAAATGATTTATGGATGTTTATCTTAGTTTTGAGTGTTGGTTACAACTTGTTATGCAAAATGGTCAGGAAAAAAAGCTAAACAGAGATTAGATTCAGGGTTTTGGTTTTGAAAAGGAAAAAGGCGAAAATACTGTGGGATAATGCTCTTGTATACTTTAAAGATTTGCCACTCATACTGGTTTAATAAAATGCTAATTGACCAGTAGCCAGGCAGTATAGGTGGGGGGGAGCAGACTAGGAGAATTCTGGGAAGATGAAAAGCAGAGACACAATCACCAGTCAGACACAGACTTGCTTCAGAGGAAGCAAGATGAGAATGCCTTACTGAGGAAAGATATCAACCCACATGGCTAAAAACAGATAAGATTTAAGGATTAATGAAAGTTGTAAGAGCTAGTTAATAATAATCCTGAGCTAACAGGCCAAACAATTTATAATTAGTGTAATAAGCCTCTGTGTATTTCTTTGGGACTGAATGGCTGCAGGACCTGGCTGGACAGAAACTTGCATTTACAAACCTATAACTCTGAAGTCCTGGTTTGTGACCATAGCATGAATTCTTTTGTATGGAGCATGATACAAATCTAATCAAGAAAGAGGTTGGTTATGCCAATAAGCAGTTATGTCAGTGTTGTAGCAGTGTACACATTTTGCCCAGCAGGTTGTTATTGTAAGATGCAGGATCTATGGCCAAGTAAGACTATTAACATCCTTTCTCTTCCAACAGCCTTCATATGACTTTACAGTCCTATGAAAGAGAGTCAATTGGGAGAAATATCTAGTAAGGTCAAAATTGCTCTCTATCTATCTATTTATCTATCTATCTATCTATCTATCTATCTATCTATCTATCTATCTATCTATCTATCTATCTATCTTGAAACCAAAGTGTTTGGTGATTTCAGCAAGACCATGTACTTATGGTGACATATCAAGAGCACTGGCACCTGCTTTGTTTTGGATGCTTCTCAGGCCTCCCTGACCAAGTAATTCCTAGACAGATAAGCAATACCGGTATAAAGAATTTCATTTACTAGCCCTGGTGTTTGGGAACAGCATTATTCACACATGTGTGTCAGGAGCCATTTCAGGCTTCTTCTTTCTCACATCTCACAGGGCCTTGAAGTAAAAATCTTGAGACATAAAACTTAAAGTTAGCCAAAACATTACGTGCTGACCGTGACAAAATACTGCTTGGCATCCGTTTCTCTTTCCTCCCATGTCTTTCAGATAGTGCCTCTCCAAGACCCTGGAGTAACTTAGGACCTGCTGGGTGGGTCACATGTGGAAACTTCTGTTCAGAGTTTTAAAATCATTATTTACTATTAACTTGTAAGACAGTGAGATTTCATGAGGCTTCTTCATACATTTTTCCTTTTCATTAACTCTCCTACTCTCCCTTATTCCTGTCCCATCCAAAGTCAAACATTTAGTGAACGTTATCCAATGCCCCTTTCATTTATATCACATGTGTTCTACTATCCACTCTTATTATTTTTTTACTTGGGTTGCAAATTTATAGGTCCCCGTGTAACTTTCTTCATTGACATTTTACTTTAGTTGACCTTTTTCTTTTTCTTTCTTTTTTTCTTTTTTTTTGGGGGGGGGGATGGGGGTGTTTTTGAGACAGGACTTCTCAGTAGCTATGAAGCCAGTCTTGGAACTAGCTCTGTAGACCAAGCTGGCCTCAAACACACAGAAATTAGCCTGCCTCTGCCTTACACGTGCTGGGATTAAAGGCGTGCACCACCATAGCCTGGCTGAATTGACCTTTCATCAGCTCCCTCTCCACTACATATTTGACCTATCCTGCCCCCAGGATTGCCACTCTCTAATTTCATATTACCTCTGTTCTACTATCCACCCTCTCTTCCTTCATCTCCCCAGTAATGGTCCATCTCTAGCTTCCTAGCTACTGCATGTAGTTTTATATTAACACACAAAATAAAAAGTTTGAAACTACAACTCTCATCTGACAGAAAACATTTCATGTTTGACCTTTAGAGACTAAATAACAGCTCTCATCTTATTTTCCGGTTACCTACATTTACATTATGATTTTACCCTCATTTTTATTGATAGCTAAGTAATGTCTTAAGTATTTATACTTTTGTACATGTCTATCACATTTTCATTTACCCATGATCAGTTTATGGACATCTGGGGTAATTCCATATCCTAGATAATATCACTAAAACACCAATGAACATGATGAACAAATAATCATTGATAAGATGTTCAGTATTTGCAGATCATCTCAGGAGCAGTTATTGTGTATCAGCTTCCTTTGAAATTAAATCGCTCCATCTTGGACAAAACTCCTTAAAACATGAGATATTAAGAAAGGTAAAGAAGCAGGGTGCTCTATGGGAGGTGATACATTCAGTACAGTAGAGAAGCTCCCAAAGCTCAGAAATAGAAAACTTCATACCTTCAGAAGTCACAGAAATGGGAAAGATTCATTAGTGCCCTCCAGCCTCAAGCATATCTAATCAGTAAAAACTGCCGACACTGTTAGACAAGGTGTGCTGCTCAGAAGATACTCGGATCAGCCACCAGGCAGACACCAGTTAAGATCCCTGGACCAGACAAGACAAGACAAGCTGCTTGAAGGAGGTAGTGAGTGGATTCAACCTCAATAACCCCCGGGTTTCCAGCTTCATTAGCCATTACCCTCACAGGATGATTCAGCAGTCTTTGAGTCCTTTGTGCTTCTATAAGTAACCATTCACCCACAATCTTGTAAGTCACCTCAATAAAACTCACTGGTGCTCTTGACTTTAGAGGTGACAGCACTGTCTGCTCTTTCAGAAGACTCACTTTGAATTCCCAGAACCCTCACACGGGCACTCAATCTATAATCTCAATTCTAGGGCATCCAAAGCCCTCTTCTGGGTCTGCTAGCACTAGGAACACACATGGCACACAGACATAAATGCAGATAAGAAATGCCTAAAAGAAAACAGGCAGTGGTGGTACACACCTTTAATCCCAGCACTTGGGAGAGAGAGGCAGGTGTATCTCTGTGAGTTTGAGACCAGTCTGATCTTCAAGAGCTAATATCAGTACAGTAAGGGCTTTTACAAAGAAAAGCCTGTCTCAAAAACCCGAAGAAAGAGAGAGAGACAGACAGGGAGAAAGAGAGAGAGAGAGAGAGAGAGAGAGAGAGAGAGAGAGAGAGAGAGAGAAACAAGCATAAAACTCTTTAGTTCGTCAAGTTTGACTTTGTTAGTTTCCAGGTTTGGTTTGTCATTGGTTCCTCCTTATCTGTAATTAAAAAGATGTTGTCATTGTTTTTACAGGAATAGTGTCACACATCAGTGCTTTGTGCCACACTATAGTTCTTTTCGTTTATTCATTTATTGTTGGGGGAGACATTGAACTAATATAAAAAATTGATTCTCTAGTTCTCACTCCACAGCAGCGTATGAACTCCTTTCCCCCACAGCTACACCAAAATTATTATCATTTCCATTCCTAATGATTGACGTTGAGTCTAGGGAAGCATGTAAGATTAACATTTCCTCTTGGTTAAAGATGGTTGCTTAAAAGAAACCCCACACTAGCTCAGCATTGAGAAATAGATGGTTATTTATTTAGGGATAAACTCACAAATCAGAATCCTCTGCTGGAAAGGACATCAGAAACTGAAATCTGCAACTAAAACAGAGAGTGGCCGGAAAAGATGGCACAGACACAGGCTTGGCATCAGCATATGTAATAGAAGAGGCCATGTCCCAGTAGGCAGGTAACCACTGTTATGGTTTTGGTTCCTGGTCCCTTTAAGAGGCAAGCCACGCCCACTCCTGGCGACCCCTGACCTCTTGTCACCATCTTGGATTTCTCTCTGTCCCCTCCTGGCATGCGCGCCCCCCTCTTCTCTCCTGTTTTCCCTTCTTTTTCTCCTTTCTCTCTGCTCCCCTTTTACCTTTCCCCTCCATAACCCCCTAAATAAATATTAAATCTCACTCATGTTTTGCCTATCCATGTCTCTGTCTCCTGCCTGCCCGCCATGTGTCCTCCCTGCCCGCTCCAGGGCTTGAGGGGCCCCGTGCAAGCAGCTCCCAACCCGACAAGCTCACGGCTGCTCTGTCAGGGACCTGCCAGCATTTTAAAAACCACAAGCTGTAAGACTTCCTACAGCACTTGGTTTTAGTTTGGGTTTTTTTGTTGTTGTTGTTGTTCTCTGTTCATTTGTTTTCTGTTTTGTTTTTTATTTTATTCATCTTGAATTTATTATATAAATATTGATAAAATATTTCACCTCTTCCTTTCTGTCAGAAACTAGCATGAACAAGGATACCACTTACCAGGGTAGGGGCATGGGGATTAGAAAAGTAAGTAAAGAGAACAATGACATGAGTGAAAATCCCAGTCATAGGATAGTCTCGGGAGGGAGTTCCAGTGAATAATGAAATCCACCACCATTTAATTTGCATTTGCTTAAAATACCCTGACCCCAAAAGGCAGGAGTAAGATGTTAACTACATTAACATGATACAAGGAAATGAACAGATCAGTTGAAGATTGCAGGCTACGTACTTTTTTTCCTTTTCTTTCTTTGTTTTCTTTTCTCTTTTGGTTTTTCAAGACAAGGTTTCTCTGGAGCTTTGGGGCATGTTCTGGAACTAGCTTCTAGACCAGGCTGTCCTCAAACTCAGAGATGCTCCTGCCTCTGCCTCCTGAACACTGGGATTAAAGGTGTGCACGTGCCACTACAGTTCAGGGCAGATTACATTCTTATTTAAACATTCTGTTGCCAGAACAAGACAAATAACTCTCACACCCTAGACCAAAACATTCTGTAGGCAAACCACTCCCTGGATGGAATCCATAGTTATCTCCCTAACATAATAAAAACCTAGTATAATCCTTATACTATTGTTTGAGGTAGAAACAGATTTACTTCTCAAAACCTGAAATAACCAAGTCTGGATATTAGCCACACCTACTAACAATAATCTAAAGAGAACAGAGCTCTTATATAAATCAAGGTGGAACCTCTGGTTTCTACCTCAGGAAGAAACAGACAATAACCTTGAAGGAAAAAAAAAAGTAAGTTCCAACTCTTTGACCTTTAGTCAGGGTGGAGAGAATATACCTCTATGGGCCATGTTAATGTCCAAAACACCAAGTAACCACACCCTACATCAGGGTGTGTAGCCACAGCTGTTGTCAACAACTTTGAACAACTTCAAACTATTTGACCTTCAGACAAGGTGGAATAGGCTCACATTTTTGGGTCTCCAAACCTTTCCTATGGATAAACTCTCCCATATACTCTCCCTGCTAACTTTCATGGCACCTTTTTCATTAAGTGTTATTACATACAAAGGTGTCTATATGTATACATATATGTTTATAAATAACATATTCAATATATATGCATGCAGGGAGCCAGTATGTGCGGCCGCCATTACAAGATGGCACCGGGCTCCTGCAGGGCTGGAGTAAACAACTCCATATAAGGGTCAGGGAGTTCGCCGCATATGCGTATCTTCAATGCTAACTATTTGGTTTTGAGTAAGCAGTAGGTGTGTGCTTCCCTGGGGGAGACTCTCCTGCTCCTAGCATCCTCCAGTTGCCTGTAGTTCTTTGTGTATGGTTGAAGGTTTGTTCTTATCTTTATCCAACACGTGTTTGGGAGGTTGTGTTGATAAGATTTTATAAACAAAGCTTCTGGAATTGCTAGGTGTGATGGTTATTCTTAGTTGTCAGCTGGTTTACCTCTGGAATGACCTACAATCCCAAAATGGAGGAAAGACCCTGTAAGATAATTTTTGCTTATTTTGAAGTGACTGAATTCTCTTATAGTCTAGAACTTTGAGATAGGAAGACAAATGCCATTAATCCAAACTTGACTCTGAAGGGTGCACACCTTTGATCAGGAGTGAGAGGTTGGAAGATAAACCTTTAATCTGGACCACACCTTTTGTTGGAAGCTTATATAATGACATGAAGATAGGAATCATTTTATTCATTGCCTGTTTGTTGTCTCATTTTCTTGCTAGCACAGCCATTGCTTCACTGGCAGTGGAGCCTCTTTCTTTGGAATTCCAGCATATAGTGAAGACCAGCCAAGATATCCAGCCTTGTAGACTAGATTTTGGGACTTTTTGCTACAGTCACCCATTGTTGGGTGACCTGGATATCATCCTGTAAGTCATCCAATAAATCTCCATTTTATATATACATATGTGGTTGTATGTATATATATTTACACATATAATATATGTGTGATTATTTTATAAGTGCTGTTACTCTAGAGAACTCTGACTAGTATACTAGAAGATACAGTCTCACAATAAACTTCCTGATATTCTGCCTCTTTAATCTTGATAGCCCCTTTTCGAACATGATTATTGAGCCTGGGCTTTCCATTTTGATTATTTGTTAATTTTTGCAGTGGTCTCTGTTGAAGGGCAAGTGGTCTTTGATGAGGGGCAAAGATAAAGCTTACTTGTGTGTTGTGATAAGAGGAGCGGTGGGCTGCTTCCCACCACCCGGCTAGCTTTACCCGAAATAATTACAAGGAAACTGTATTCTTTTAAACACTGCTTGGCCCATTAGTTCCAGCCTCTTATTGGCTAGCTCTTACATATTGCTCTAACCCATTTCTAATAATCTGTGTAGCCCACGAGGTGGCTTACCAGGGAAGATCTTAACCTGCGTCTGTCTGGAGTAGGAGAATCATGGCGACTCACTGACTCGGCTTCTTTCTCCCAGCATTCTGTTCTGTTTACTCCGCCTACCTAATTTTCTGTCCTATCAGGGCCAAGCAGTTTTCTTTATTAATTAACCAATGAAAGCAACAGATAAATACAAGACCCACCTCCATCACTTGTGAGTACAAGAAAAATGCTTAGTTATTTGTTGGGGATTATGATGGTTTAGTAAAGTGGTGGTTGTTATCCTCCAAGATTCATGTCTTCACCAGCAACAGTAGGAAGCTGGATTTCCAGTAACAGTCATGGTGTCTGAAATTTTGTTAAGAGGGTCTTGAGTTTAATGAAAGAGACATTTTGACCACGGTATGCTTGCCACTAGTACATCCTTAGGGATATTGTGCCAGGATGAGAGTTGATGTAGTTCATAGACTGGCAGAGACCAGCTCCAACAAAAATACCACTTATCACGGTAAAAGCATGGGGATTAGAAGAGTTGGTAAAGGACAAGAAGACACAGATGAAAATAAAACAGAAAACAAGGGTAGTACTAGGAAAGAGTTCCAGTGAATACTGAAATCTCTCTGCATTTAATTTTCCATACTCTTTTATACCCCAAACTGGCAGAGGGAAGAATGCAAAAGACACCTTTAATATGATACAAAGGACAACTAAAACAGTTACTTGCTTCAATACTTGAGGCATCAAGTCATTAGCATTCTGTTGTTTAAGCAGTGAACCCATTCTAGACAAAGTATCCTGAAAACAGCCATTCCCAAGGTCAAACCTCCTATTTCAAAAGAAGGAGCATAAGTATGCTTGAATTTCCTGACCATTGGTCAGGGTGGAGTGGATATACCTATATGGGCTACTGAATGTCAAAAAGATCAAGTAACAACACCCTATGTCAGGGTATTCAGCCAAACTTGTTTCCAGAAACTTTGAACAAGCTAAAGCTTTCTGGACTTCAGACAAGTTGGAAATAGGCTCACATTTTTGGGCCTCCACAATAGGCATTATAGTTGTCTAAGACTGTTGACTCCCTCCTTTGGAAGATTGTATGGTGCTTCTGGTATCATGAAAATTATTCCTCAGGGATCAATTTAATTATTTTGAGATAAGGACTCTATTTATAGCCATCTGAGATTCAATATGTAGATCTGGCTGGCCTTGAACTCCAGTTCTTCTTGCTCATGCCTCCTTGAGTGCTGGTTAAATGGCTTGCTTGGCCTTGCCAAACTTTACATAACTTTTCTTTATCAGGTTTTTCTCTTTTGTGGTTTTTGGAACCATGGTTCTGCTGTATTGTGTTTGCTGACCTGGAACTCATTCTGTAGACCAGGCTTATCTTAAACTCACATAGATCTACATGCCTGTACCTCTGCCTCCTGAGTGCTAGGATTAAAGGTGTCTGTCACTATGACCTGTCCTGTTATCATGTCTTGACAATTACCCAAGGTAACTGCACAGTCTACATGACAGAAGTGTGTGATCAACTGGATCTCTTGTTTATTGAAAGACTTCTCTTACACTAAATTGGAAACTCTAATTGAAATAAAAAACTGTAACATACCAAATTTAAACAACGTGAAATAAATAAGGTAAACATAACTATAAGAAGTAATGAAAATAAAGCAGTTATAAATTGCCACCTTTAAACAACCTCATGCCTAGACTGACAGGATTCTATCCAGAACTGCAGAGAAAAACTAACAGCAAAGCTGCTACTCAAAATACTTCTTAACAAGAAAGGAAGACTTCTTGACTCTAAATACTAGGTGATGTTATACCAGATAATGAACTGAGCATCGTAGTACCTGCTGTATTGTAGAGGTAGAGGTGGTTAGATCTCAGCGAGTTTGAGCCCAGCCTTGACCTCAAAGTGAGTTCCAGACAAACCAGTGCTGTTACACAGAGAAACTCTATCTTGAGAAAAAATGATGAATAAATAGATAGATAAATAAATACGTAAAACCACCAGAAAATGATACAACCGAAAAGAAACTACAGATTCATACATTCATTTTTAAAAAATTCTGATCACCAGGCAGTGGTGGTGCATGCCTTTAATCCCAGCAGTCAGGAGGCAGAGGCAGGTGGATCTCTGAGAGTTTGAGGCCAACCTGGTCTACAAGAGCTAGTTCCAGGACAGGCTCCAAAGCTAGAGAGAAACCTGTCTCAAAAAAAAAAAAAGAAAGAAAAAGAAAAGGAAAAAGGAAGGAAGAGAAGAGAAAGAAAGAAAGAAAGAAAGAAAGAAAGAAAGAAAGAAAGAAAAAAGAAGCTAGTTCCAGTACTGCCAGAGTTCCACAAAGAAACTCTGCTGTAAAAATAAAAATCTATTATTTGCTTTTTTATACTCACACACCAATTATGTATATGCTCACATTCTGCATTCTGTTTGTGTTTGTGCATGCACACCTCCCATTCACTGCCCATTCACACTCCTACCTCTGTACTATCCTGGTCTACAATTCCAACAAATTTCCCTATTATGTTTCTCTCTATTCATTTTGCTTGGGACCAACTGTGATTAACCAGGGACTTCTGGGAGACTGTGGACTGTGGGTTTGGAGCTGTGTTGGAGTTTGGTGGGTTCAGCAGAGGACTACAGACAGCTAAAGGCAGTGACTCTTTTCCTACAATCCACCCAGAGCCAACATTTGAGAGGTAAAGAGTTGGTCCTGTGAGCCTTTTCCTTTCCTAGACTGATTGTGGTCTAGGGTGAGGTCAATGCAGGTAAATATAGTTGCTATTGGTTACTGATTACAACAGCAATCTAGAGAATGGAGTCTAGAGAATGGCATGTCTTAGCCCTTCCTCATCTTTCCCTGATAATTCCCTTTCAACTCCTCTTCCTCAATGTTCCCAGAGACTTTTGTAGGGCTGGTACCAAATACCTTCCTTTTATTATGCATCAGAGACCGCAATATTCTCTGAATTCACCATTGCATTTTTAAAAAATTCTGTATTTTATCTAAAAAGCACCTTTAGCGTGGGTCACAGAAGCCTAACGTGTTTCTGAGTTACCAAAATCACAAAACCATTATCTAGTGGTGAGAGCAGAAGAGCGCAGAACAAGCTCAGTCCCGGAGGCTGGGAGTCAAGCCGAGGTTAGGCTGCCTGTCTTTTAACTGAAGGTTTCAGAACTCACTATGGGGGTCAGGTACCCGAGTGCAACGTCTCCCTAGATTCAGTTCTGGCAGCAAGCATGGAAGCTTGTGGGGAGCTGTGCAGCGCGGGTTCAGGGCAGCCTGACAGCTGGAGCTGTGTGGAAGGCGGCCTGAGACGGAGTGGGCGGGACGGTTCAATGGGCGGAGACTCTCTAATAGGAACAGCAGTTGGGAGGGTGCTAGAGTTTATTTCGGTGAGTATAGGTGGAATGATGGACAAGTGGGAGGAGTTAGAGGAGTGACATAAACAGAAGCTGGGAAACAAGTGAGGGAGAGGACCCGGAAGTGGACCGAGGAGCCAAAGCCGGAAGTGCCTAATGCTGCTTCCCTGTTGGTGCTCTGGGCCTTGCACTGTGGGAAGCTGCGTGGTCCGGAACTGAGTGAGGGAGACCCTGGCAGGTATTTCAGGATCTGAAATTTCCGGAGCCTCAGTCGCAGCACAAGGCGGCTTGGGAAAGTGACCGGACAGCAGCGCGGCAACCCTGGAACCTCCCAGGAGGTTCAGAGGAGCCGCGGGGCTGGGACCAGAGGTGCAAGCAGTTTCTCTGCTGTTCATAAGACTCTGAAAGTCGGCTGTGGTGTCTTACCGTCGTCGGTAAATTTTAGGTCACTTAAACTCGAACGATCCTGATATTTTTCAATGATCTGAGTGCCAAAATAATCTCATAAAAATGATCTACTAGAATATTTGAATTTATGTGTTTTGTTTGCAAAGACGGTCGGTTCTCTTTGTGTGTTGGAAAGGAAAAAAACTCTTCAAATTTACATTCCTCCACGCCAACTTTCTTGCTAAACCTCTTAGCCATTAAAGAGAATGGCACATAGAACTCACAGAAACCTTTTATATATTGGCTATGAAATGAACGCCAGGATAAGGAATTTAATCCGAAATTATATTATTTTGCGAGTTCCTTGGATATGGTTGAAAACATTAACATTTAAAAGAAAACATTTTGTCCATTATTAAACTTTCGTGTGACACTTTGTCATGTAAATAGATTGCTTTTAAAAGAATCTTTGAAAGATTTGGTGATTTACACCATTAATCCCACCTCTGGGAAGGCAGAGGCAGGTGGTTCTCAGTGAGTTTGAGGCCAGCTTAGTCTACCTAATGAGTTCTAGGACAGCCAGATTATCATGGTGAGACCTGTCTCAAATAAAGAAATGTGTGTTTTTCTACTGAGTTCTTAATATGCAACTTAGAGCCGGGAAAGGGCAGCATGCTGTTTTATGTTATAGATCACAGTATTTCCACAACTAGAAAAGGTGTTATAAGCCACGTGGTAGTGGTGGTGGCACAACCATTTAATCCCAGCATTTGGGAGCTGAGAATTCCTTCCCACTCTGGTCCACTGAGAAAGTTTAAGGATAGCCGAATCTACACAGATTAAACCTGTATCAGGAGGAAAAAAAGAAAAAGCAATGAAAAAATATTATGGTATAACATAATAAAGAAAGCATCTTTCAAATAATTACAATAACTCATCTATATCAGAAAAAATGTCTAGAGAAATATTTTGTCTTCCTGGTCAAAGAAAAACATTCTGTCCATGGGCTCAAAATCAAGTTGTTATTTTTTTTGATTCCTGTGTTTGCTGTGTTTGAGTCCTGAATTCATGTGTTGCTGTATCTGGACCAAACTCACCAAGTAGACCAAGCTGGCCTGGAAAACACAGAATTCCACCCTCCTCTGTCTCCCTAGTGCTAAGATTAAAGTTGTGCGCTGAAACAACTGTTCAAACTGTTGTTTTTTATTTCGTGGTCTGTTGACAGCCAGTGGTGTGACTGTGAACTTCTCCCAGGAGGAGAGGCAGTGCCTGAACCTGCTCAGGGGGCTTTGTGCAGAGACTTGATGTTGCAGAATTGTATCAGTCTGATTGCTGTGGGTAAGAATTGCTTGCATGCAGTCTCCCTTGCTCCTCTTCAGAGTGCTCTCCTTTAGAGTGTCTTTCTCTTACTCTGAAAGCGCTTGTGCCTTTGAGAGGTGTGAGACTTCTATCATCTTGGGTGTATGATAAACTCAGGATGTCACTAGTGTGTGATATTCCCATCCCAATCTTTCAGTTCCATTTCTGCAGCTGAGATTTGACTGTCCTGTGACTGGAAGTGGGATCAAGTCACACTAACTGAAAATGATTCCTAAATGTTTTCAGTATTCTGACCCTGCCTGACAATTGGGGGAACACTTCTAGATTCCTTTCTTCATCTACTGAGCACAGTACTGTGTTAGAAATCCAGGTGCTTCCTGAAGAATCTTTCTCATGTGCAGGGCTAACTGATCACCCAGACCTGCTCACCTGTGGGGCAGAACAAAGAGGCCAGGAAGGTGAAGAGGGATGAGACAGTAGCTCAGGATCGAGGTATTTGGAGGGATTGGGGAAGAGGTGTCTGTTAGTATTCAGATGTACTGGCCTATACTTGGTGTCCTGACAAGCTAGGTCCTCATCTGCAGCCACTAAGAGCATCTCCTATGCACATGCACTATGTTCCCTTTTAAAAGGTGGGCTTTGCCCACCTCCCATATTTTTTTTTCATCTTTCTCTCTGCCCCTCTATTTTTTTCTCTCTCTCTGTCTCTCTCTTTCTCTCTGTCTCTTCCCTCTCTCGTTCTTTCTCTTCCTCCACTCTAATCCCCAGGGACCAGTCTCTGCCCCCCTCTCTGTCCCCTTCTCTGCCTCTTGTCTCGCCTCTTCCACTAAACCACCGTTGTGTGGCGTTCCTGCTTCCCACTCTTTTTTAAATCTGTTGTAATTACTGCAAGGGACTCAAGTGAATGTGTGAGTGGGACATGAAATCAGTGCCACATTCTGTGTCACTAGAAATGATTCTGGAGATGTCCACTGAGAACGATCTCAGGATTGTCCTATTATGGGCACGAGAACCGGTTCTACAGAAGAACTGAAAATGGAGTCCAGTAAAATTTCATTTGATGTGCATGTGAGTGATGCCGTCCTTTTCACTGACATCACTGGTCATGTCTTCAGAACAGTATTAATTGGTTTCCATTTCTATGATTGTTCATTGACATCACTGGTCATGTCTTCAGAACAGTATTAATTGGTTTCCATTTCTATGATTTTTCACTGACATCACTGGTCATGTCTTCAGAACAGTATTAATTGGTTTCCATTTCTATGATTTTTCACTGACATCACTGGTCATGTCTTCAGAACAGTATTAATTGGTTTCCATTTCTATGATTTTTCATTGACATCACTGGTCATGTCTTCAGAACAGTATTAATTGGTTTCCATTTCTATGATTTTTCATTGACATCACTGGTCATGTCTTCAGAACAGTATTGATTGGTTTCCATTTCTATGATTTTTCACTGACCTCACTGGTCATGTCTTCAGAACAGTATTAATTGGTTTCCATTTCTATGATTTTTCATTGACATCACTGGTCATGTCTTCAGAACAGTATTAATTGGTTTCCATTTCTATGATTTTTCACTGACATCACTGGTCATGTCTTCAGAACAGTATTGATTGGTTTCCATTTCTATGATTTTTCACTGACATCACTGGTCATGTCTTCAGAACAGTATTGATTGGTTTCCATTTCTATGATTTTTCATTGACATCACTGGTCATGTCTTCAGAACAGTATTAATTGGTTTCCATTTCTATGAGTTTTCATTGACATCACTGGTCATGTCTTCAGAACAGTATTAATTGGTTTCCATTTCTATGATTTTTCATTGACATCACTGGTCATGTCTTCAGAACAGTATTAATTGGTTTCCATTTCTATGATTTTTCATTGACATCACTGGTCATGTCTTCAGAACAGTATTAATTGGTTTTCATTTCTATGATTTTTCATTGACATCACTGGTCATGTCTTCAGAACAGTATTAATTGGTTTCCATTTCTATGAGTTTTCATTGACATCACTGGTCATGTCTTCAGAACAGTATTAATTGGTTTCCATTTCTATGATTTTTCATTGACATCACTGGTCATGTCTTCAGACAGTATTACTTGGTTTCCATTTCTATGATTTTTCATTGACATCACTGGTCATGTCTTCAGAACAGTATTAATTGGTTTTCATTTCTATGATTTTTCATTGACATCACTGGTCATGTCTTCAGAACAGTACTGATTCTTTCTTTTACTTTGTAATTATCTTGAACTGCACTTGCATCCCCATCAATTTTAAGGTAGAATTTTTCTAGATAAAACAATATGGTTGACAGTGATTTTTCTCTGCAAGCTTCAAATGTCATTCCCTGCTCTCCTGATTTGGGAATCATTGATAAAACACCTGGTCATATTGTGTTTCTTGGGTCTGTTCAAGTAGTCATTTTTCTTTAACCACTTTCAGTATTAACTTTTTCTTTTTGCCTCCTTATATAAAAGGCCAACAAACCATCTATTCATTGTTCCTGAAAGAGAAACTCAAAAAAGAGAAGCAAAAAGAAATGGCCGATTCTCCAGTAAACAGGCCCCAGGTCAGTGCTCATGTCTCACCCCCTCCCCCGTTTTTTATAGGAATGTTGTTGTTTGAGACATTAGAAGCCTTGAAATTGTGCTTCTGGTTTTCTTTTTTAACATTACTATGAAAAACCTTGCAGACAAAGAAGCAGACAATTACACACTGAAAATAACCAGACCCAAAGAGTATGCAACTCAATGTACTTTTATGCAGTTAGAGTAGTCACTGGGATCAGAACCTCTGCGGCCTCACAAGGGATTTTATATTTTCATTACAGACTATATTTATGTGAACTTGTGAATCATGAAAAAGAAAGAAAAGATGTGACAGAATTAGAACTGGAAAAGAAATTAGCTTTATATCCTTTTTCATAACTTGTGTTCACTACCTGAATTCAGTCCTAACTGAACCCTGATAGTTAATGTTCTTTGTTCTCTTCTCTCCGTGTTCTATTGTGCGCACATGTACACTGTTTCCATAGATACATACTGTGTCTAGACTATGCATGTGAGGGAAAATGTGCTTCCTTCCTTCCTTCTGACACTGTATAATATAACTGCACTTAACTGTCGCTTGTAAACTGGACGGTGGTGGCACATGCTTTTAATCGCAACACTCGGGAGACAGAGGCAGGAGGATCTCTGTGAGTTTGAGGCCAGCCTGGTCAACAAGAGCTAGTTCTAGGAGAGGCTCCAAAGCTACAGAGAAACCCTGTCTCCAAAAACCAAAAAATAAAATTAAAAAAAAATGTTAATTGTCACATGTATAGCAGAATGGGTATGTGGGATCACGCAGGTTGGTGAAATGAAGAAGTAGAGGCATGAGAATGAACTTAGCCTCTGTGGCCGCAGGGGGCTTAGTCTTGGTGAACTGAAGCACTTTCCCTTTGCCTCTTGGCCTCTTTATTTTTTCATATATTTCCACTTTCGCTAGTAGATTTTCATATGCCAACAAAAACTGAATGAAGTTTCTGAAAATACAGTGCCAGGTGCAAATACCTGATTGATGAGGTACTTCAGTTTTCCTGGTTTTCTCTAAACCAAGTTTTACATAGGCTTTTTATCCATGGGAACCTCTCAGATAAGATTAACATAGGGTAACAAAAGAAATCTTTAACACAAATCATGGATTAGGGGCTGAGTGAAAACTCTGGAGCTAAGCCAGGTATGGCCCAGTGGGGACTCATGACCAACAAGGGTTACTTGCTAATCCTCTGGAACCAAATCCTATGCTGCTGCTGTTCTTTCTAATCGAGAAGTCCTTGCCGATCCCAATATCCTCATGGATAGTCCCTATGTTCTCTAGGTTTCTGTTTCTTGTTTCAAATAAGATTTTTGATCCATTTTAATGGATTTTTTTTTACAAATGAAAGATAAGAATCTAATTTCATTCACCTACTTGGATCCAGGTGTGCCTACACCATTTGGTGAAAAGGCCATATTATTCTAATTTATCTTTTTGCCTCCATTAGTAAATATTTAGTGTGCATGACTTTACAGTATTCTTCCTGGAGCGTCTATAGTATTCTGTTATAATTGCACCTGTACACTGTAACTCAATATGTCTACATCTCCTGTTTAGCACTTTTCTCAATTTTACTCTCCCCCAATTATTTGAGGATAAATATCCCACATGAACTTATGATCATTAATATTGAAAATATATCCACTCTAACGCATGAACAAAATATACATTGAAGCCCAATTGCCGTAGAGTATCGAACTATATCTTTATATATTAGTATGTAGGACTCCTGTGGCATGTAGGCTCCATTGGAGAGATCTGTCACATTTCCTTGAATCATGGTTATGAAAAGCACATATTGAATCACAAGGAATAGCTGTCACAACATCTTAGCAGTGTGTGGAATTGAAAGAGACATATCTTGATTTTTAATGCTGTGTAAAACTTGGATCCTACTACTAAAAATGTAAGCACACTTGACAGTGCAGAACATGGGTTGATGTTGCCATGAAACTGATGCTCTTGAGCGTAGATTCCGATTGTACTCTACCCATATTTCTCTTTTGGTGTTTAATATCACAACAGTGATGACATGTCCATGTGTTTGTTGACACCTGATATCTGTTTGTCTCAGGAGAATTGCTGATTAGGATGTTCAGTGGTAACTTCCTAAACCCGAGGGATCAGTATATTTTATTCTCCAACCTCCCCGCCACCACACACACACAAAATACAGGATCCCACTGTGCAGCCCTTTTTGGTTGGGAGTCATTATGTAGCATTATGTGGAATTCATCAGGAATTGAGGGCATTGACTAATTGGTGTGCATAATCCATCATATTTGATGCAGAACATTTCCTCATGATTCTTTTCCTCTAGTCTGTTCCTGTGAGAGTCATGGCTCTGCTCCCCTACCATGAACCTGCAGTGTTTTCACGTAGAGACTTAGGAAATGGGCTCTGGTTTATATTTCTATTCCTGACTCATGACGCAGACAGATTATGTTAACACTTTCTATTTTCACAGAAATAAAGGAAGAATCATGAACACTACTAACCTAAAGTGTGACAGGCAGTACAGCATAAGTACTAAAAGGGAGCATGCTGATAACCACAAAATTCAGATACAGTAGCTAAAGTTTTCTCCTGAGTCATTCTTTGAGCTCTATTATATTTGCACAGCACTGAACAGTGGCTGTAATTCTCACAGAATTTAGTACAATCATTTTCTCAGGAAATCTATGTCACTTCTGAATGTATCCACAGTTACTATACTTACATGTACATGCTTAGCTGCTACTCAGAAACTATTTGATGTGGTTTGGGACTTACCCCAATTTTTATAACTCTTTGGGGGTGAAATAGTCCCCAGAACTTCTAAAATTATTTATTTTAGTTGCCTTATGCCTATCCTTGAGTAAAATTTTAGATTATATCAAATATGGCTGATGTAGATTTTTCTATCGGCTTGCCAGTAACTCAGATATTCTGATAAAAGTAATCCCACTTATGTTGTAATGTTAAAATTGACAGTATACATTGCTGTTACACTCGTTGTTACTGTGGGGGGAAAACAGCTCTTTACCTATAGATTCAATTCTGAATTCTGTCTTCCATATTCATTCCTTTTCTCTTTAATGGAATGGAGTTGATGGAATTTAAACATGCAAACTGAGCATGTTAGGAATACAATCGTGTGAGGCTGAAAAATGCACAGGATTGATTCACTGTTGGTACTTTAACACATTTTCTCACCACCATTTTCCTTCTGAGACATGTACACTGTGATCCATGGGGCATAAACACAGCATCCATACCAGATAGACAACCGTGTCCAGACCTTAAATGTGTGTCTCTTTTCATGGATGTGCTTGTGAAACTACCTTGTCATCTTGATTTCAAAGACTTGGAACATTCATTATAATGTGTGACTATATCAGAAATCATTGCTTTGAGTAATTGTATTCACTCATCTACATCCCTAATTTCCTCAAGTCTACTTATCTCAAAGAAAGCCTCTTTATGGGATCACCTGGTCAAACAACTGTACTTTGTGTTTCAGGGTCCATTGACATTCAGGGATGTGACTGTGGACTTCTCCCAGGAAGAGTGGGAATACCTAGACTCTGCTCAGAGGGCTTTGTACATTGATGTGATGTTGGAGAATTACAGCAGCCTGCTCTTTGTGGGTGAGAGCATTTTTATTGTAGAAGTCCTAAATCATTCTTTGTATATACTGACCTTTAAACTTTGTTAAGCTGTCCTAGAAACAATGGAAGGCAGGAAAGTTTGGTACTAGAAATAACTTTTTCATGGAATTTGACTCTTATTTCATTTCTTTGTTAAAGGTGCCTTGTAAACCTCACTGTGTTTCCAAAATAAATTCCATATATATTTCCATATATATCTTAAAGCTCCAACTCCATCGTTGTAACTTTCATGGTTTTGTGAGAAAAAGCTCAGGATAGGCGATCTGAAATTTTTCCTTAAATATGCTAAAAGATTCTGGCAAGAAATAGCAATTGGAAATCATTCCTAGTTTCTTCTACTTTGTGTTCTCTTGATGTACTGAGCACAATATTTTGTTTGATGTCTCTATTCTTTCTAAAAATTCTAGCATGGGTCATTGGCTACCTCACAGAACATGTGGATTATTGTATACAAGATAGGCCTGGTCACCTGTCCTGAGCAAATGAGATTGCCCTGGAATGTGGAGAGGAGAGAGTAGTCAAAACCAGGGTGGGCTCGTGAATAAGCAGGACAACAGTGATGGCTTCCAGTGAAAGAGAAAGCAAGAGCTGAGAATGCTTTTGCTATATTCGATTCCATTTGAAAGAATGCCTCATCATTGAACTTAGTGGAGTATTCTGGTCCCAAGATGCATCCTGCCTGTTGTAACTGTTACAAGGTATTGTGTCTTATTGCACCTGATTTATGGTGACTTAATATCAGTATAAAATGTAATTTTGGGGTTTTTTGTTTTGTTTTGTTTTGTTTTAGTTTTTTGTATTTCGAGACAAGGTTTCTCTATAGCTTTGGTGCCTGTCCTAGAACTACCTCTTGTAGATCAGTCTGGTCTCGAACTCACAAAGATCCCCCTACCTCTGCCTCCCAAGTGCTGGGGTAAAAGCATGTGCCATTACCGCCGGGCACAAAATGCATTTTATTTAACTATGCTGATATCAGATTGGAATAATTTTACAAATTATAAGCCTAATGTGAATCCATAAATTAGTATTAGTCTGAAATTGCCTTCCTTGCATGTCTATCTTCATATTACATATTTTGTCCAGTGGAGAATACACAGACACCCTCTCAGAAGTCGGTGGGCTGAATAGACTTGGAAATAAGCATATGAAGAAAGTTAGGAAACACAGTAGTTTGTGAAGCTAAGACCGGGAAAAATAGAAATAAAGCAATAGCTGCCCATTTCAACCCTGTGTCAAATGATCTGAGCCTCTGCTGTCTGGCAGAATACTAGCTTTCCATCCATTAATTTGAAAGAATCTAATATATTTTTCTAGAAAGAAAAACCATTTGATATTTTTAAGTAAGACTTTAATATTTAAAGGAATTGGCCCTTCTTAACAGTATTCATCAGCAGTCTTCTGAGATGAAATGTATTCTTAATATAATCCGTCAATGAGCACCGTCCCACAGCAAATTGCTTATGCCTCACTTTCCTGATCCATCTTCTGCCATTAGACATTGTCGATAAGGATGAGGTATCTGCTATATCTCAGACCCTTGGAGCTTGTCTGTCTGTTTTTGTGAGAATACATTCAATTACGATGGAAGATAAATGTCTAATTAGTTTCTGGTTCACTTATCTTTAGAAAGAACTTAGGAAGACAGCCATTTATCAAATGTTTAGTGTTGTATCAAGCCCTATTAATCTGAATTGTATTCATTTTCAGAGAACTGTTGCATATGTGATCCTGTCTATCAACAAATGAAGACTGAAAAGGAATCTTCTCAGTGTAATGACATTGGCAAAATGCTTCATGACCCATCCACATGTGCACTTTATAGAACAAGTGAAACTACAGAAAACTCTAATAACTACAGGTGCAGTAATCACAACAGGGATGACTCTGTTGACTCATCAAACCCAGATAGACATGAAAGTGTGCACACTGGAGAAGAACCTTGCAGATCTAAAGTCTGTGAGAAATCATTAAATTTGTATCCCAACATTACTCATGATCAGAGACTCTACACTGCAAGATCAGAACACAAGCAGGGAGAATATGATGACTATTTCACCTCTGCTTACAGTCTCTTGCAACAAAAATTCTCCACTGGAGAGACACCATACCAATCTAGGAAATGTGGGAAATACTTCAGTGCAGCCTCAAGCCTCACTGTACATCAGAGAATACAAACTGGAGAGAAGCCTTACAGATGTGAAGAATGTGACAAATGTTTTACCCGACTTTCAACTCTTAGAGCACATCAGAAAATTCATACTGGAGAGAAACTTTACAAATGTAGGGAATGTGAGAAATCCTTTACCCATAACTCATATCTTAGAACGCATCAGAGAGTCCACACTGGAGAGAGACCTTACAGTTGTAAGGAATGTGGCAAATGTTTTACTACATGCTCGGACCTCAGAAAACATCAGAAAATTCATACTGGAGAGAAAATTCACAAATGCAAAGACTGTGATATGTCCTTTCTCCGTATTTCGACTCTTAGAAGACATCAGAGTGTTCACACTGGAGAGAGACCTCACAAATGTCAGGAATGTAATAAATCCTTTATCGACATGTCACATCTTAGAACACATCAGAGAATTCATACTGGAGAGAGACCATATAGTTGTAAGGAATGTGACAAATCTTTTACTAGGTATTCCCACCTCAAAGCCCATCAGAACATTCATACTAGAGAGAAACAACAAATACAATGACTAGCATACCCTATATCTGTCTTTCAAATCTTAAAACACATCAGAGAGTTGGCACTGGAGAGAAAAATACCATTCTCATAATGTGTCGTAGCATTTTTTTTAGGTGTTCTCTGCCTATAAAGCCTAACAGCATATATAATATGCTACGGGATAATTTTTTTGTATACTGTGAAGATGTGTCTTTGCCAAAGTTCCTTCTGATTAGTTTGATAGAGAGCTGAATGACCAGTGGCTAGGTGGGAAAAAATGGACAGAACTTCTCAGGAGAGAAAGGAACTTGGGATGAATCTGGTGTGGCAGCAGATGCCAAAAAGACGTGGGAGACATCAGATGTGCAAAATGGAAGAGAGGTAAAGAGCCAGTTGACAAAATGTAGGTAAATAGAAACCTGTTACTTAGGTTATAAGAGCTAGTTGGGAACAAACATAAAGGTCAAGGTTTCATAATTTATAATACGTCATTGTGTCATTGTTTGGGTGCTATGGGTCCAAAGAAAGTCTAACCAAAAAGACAAATTACAGTAAATAGAAACATAGAGATAAGAAACCTGTGAAAACCTGTTCTGAAGTTTTAAATCTTAGAAGATATCACCGAGTTTATATTTTAAAAAATTTTGCCATAGTAACAGTGTGATTTTTTTTTTCACATGTATGGGTGTTTTGCCCAATGTGTAAAGAGTTGCTTTGCTAATCTTTCTCTGCACTCCATGCTTGCCAGGTGCCTGGGAATGCAGCAGAGGACATGAGATTCCATGAGGCTGGATTTTCAGATAGTTGTGATCTCTTCAGTGTGTGTTAGGAATCGAACTCCAGTCCTCTGGAAAGACACCAGGGCTCTTTAAGAACTACCTTGACTCCAGCTCCTGGGAAATGCAATAATAATGTCGCTTATCTTTACATGTTGTGGTGCGACATGTCTTTAAATCCTGGCATTCAGGGGACAGTCAGGTGGATACCTGTGAGTTCAAGGCCAGCCTAGTGTACACAGATAGTTCCACAACAGCTAAGGCTGTTACATAGTGAAATCTTTTCTCAAAGAACAAAACAAAAAAATGTTCTGAACTTAAGAATTCATAATAAAGACGGACTATGTGGTGCATACCTTTTCCCCCAGCACTCAGGAGACAGAGGCTAGAAGATTTCTAAGAGTCTGAGACCATCCTGGTCTACATAGTGAGATCCAGGACAGCCATGTATACATAAACCCTGTCTTGAAAAAAGTAAAATAAATCATAATAAGGACAAAATTTAGTAACTTTAAAAAAATACAAATGGAAGATTAACAACGTCATTAGAAAAAGATAAATAAAAATGGCAATGGGATATCACTTGCTACTCAATAGAAGGGCAATCATATTAGTAAACATAAAATAGCAAATATTGGTGATAACGCCAAGAAACTAGAATCCTTAAACCTGCAAAATAAAAAGTGTTATGATAAAAAAAGATTGAAAATCTCTTAGAAAGTAAAATTTCAAATTGCCACATGACCTAGCATTCTACTAGTACTAAGAATGCTTCCAAGTATTCAAAAAACAATGGGTGTGTTAATATATTGAGTAGCAGAATTACAACTATCCAAAGATGAAAAAAAATGAAATTTTAATATATGTAATAAAATGGATAAAACTTGAAGATATGCTGAGTGAAAATTCAGAAACAATACATCATGTATCCTATTCTCTTTTATATAAAATATTTATAATAAGTGGGATTGGAAAATAAGTTAGTACTTGACAGAGCCTGGGAACAGAGACAAAGGAAAATAACTGCTAGTTGGATGTAGGGTTTTTACTGCAGGGATGAATGCAATGAAATGAGGTAGTAATGCATGACATAAATGGAATAAATGCTGCTGATTTTTTTTTCAAAAAATGTGACAAAGACCTCTAATTGTTCAGTATACCACAAATTTCATAATTCTGAGAAAACATGTAAAGGGATACCATATATAATCCCCATATCTTCTGTTCATTGGAAATTTCACCCACCAAATAAATTGAATTTGATAAATCCTTTACCTAGTGCTGAAATTGCCAACATCAATGCAACTTCAGCTTGAAAGAAAATGTTCTAATTCAGTCTCATCTTTTGTTCACTTTCAATAATCTTTACACTAAGACTGAAACCTGACAAATAGCAAGAAAGTGAGAAACTGTAAAGAGATAGGCTCTGACTGTGACATCATAGGCTTATCAAAAACAGCTTAGAAATCTCTAAGACTCTGGGCTTGGTGGTGTATCCCTTTCATCTCAGCACTGTGAGTCAGAAACATGTGGATCTTTTTTGAGTTCAGCCTGGTCCACAATGCAATTCCCAACAGAGTGAGGACTATACAGAGAAATCCCATCCCAAAAAGTAAAGCAATAAAAAAATCCCTCAGGGCATGAATTTTGAACTACTGAAGAAAAGTATTGCCGGGTGGTGGTGGCGCACGCCTTTAATCCCAGCACTTGGGAGGCAGAGGCAGTCGGATCTCTGTGAGTTTGAGACCAGCCTGGTCTACAAGAGCTAGTTCCAGGACAGGCTCCAAAACCACAGAGAAACCCTGTCTCGAAAAACCAAAAAAAGAAAAGTATTTGCTGGACACAAATAATAAAATGACATAGCTTTCATTTACCGTCAACAGACGTTCATGGAGGTAAAGGAGGCTCATAGTACCATCCCTCAGTCGTGATGAAATTTTAATTGCCCAAATCTTACACAGTTACTTTTTCTTAATACTTCTTGAACAGTTATAAGTCTCTGCATTACCAAGTACCTACTATAAAAGGAGACTTCTTTCATCAAAGTTAAGAGTAGAAAAATTGATAATTATAGATATAAATATTTAGATGGCAGATTGACAATATCATCATTAATAAAACAAATAGTTTCTGTCCTTGGACTTACACTTTGAAGCCTTGGTTTGTGAAAGGCATGAATTCCTCTCTATGGAGCATGACTCAGATCCAATGAAGAGCGGTGGGCTATGCCAATTTACAGTTGTGCCAGTATAGTATACACATTTTGCCCAATAGGTTGGTATTGTATGATGTAGAGTCCACGGGTAAGAATATTAACTTATTTTCTTTGCCATCAGCCCTCACATGACCCTACAGTTCTATGAAAGGGAACCAGTTGGGAGAAATTCCTGGTAAGTTCAAGTTGCTCTCTCTTGATCTTGAAGCCAAAGTGTTTGGTGTTTACAGGAACACCATGTTCTTAGGGTGGCAAAGCAAGAATACTGGCATCTGCTTTGTTTCAGATGTCTCTCAGGCCTCCCTGACCAGTAATTCCTAAGCAGATAAGCAATATCTGATACAAGGAGTTTCATTTAGTAGCCCTGGCATCTGGAAGCAGCATTATTCACACATGTGGGACACCTCTGTTCAAAGTTTTAAAATCATATTTACTATTAACCTGTAAGACAGTGGGATTTCAAGAGGCTTCTTCATACATCCTTCCTTTTGGTTAACCCCCTTATTCTTCTTCACTTATTCCTACCCCATCCCCAGTTTAATATCTAGCACACATTATCCAATGTCCCATTCATTTATATCACAGTGTTACTAAACATATGCACAAGCTTAGTTCTGACTTAAATATATCTCCTAATAGTGCCACTCCCTATAGTCAAGTACTCAAAACATGAATCTATGGGGACCATTTCTATTAAAACAACCACATCCTCCCACTCTTCCTTCTGTATTCCTGCCCCATCCCAAATTAAAGTTTTCGCACACATTATCCAATTCCCCATTGTATTATATTGTTGGGAACAGGTAAAAGTACCTTGTACTAAGTACTGATATTTTGACTTCAGGATCTGTTTTACCTGTAGGGTGAAAAAAAAAAAGTTCAACTGCCCAAGGCCTAAAGGAGCTAGGACTTTCCAATAGCTGACATATCTCCTCCTTAAACCATAGAAATCATCGCTTACACATCTTTGGTTCTCTAAAATGTTGAGGTTGCTTCTAACAATACAAAGAACAAATGAATCTGATAGGCTGGACTGAAAAGCTTACATTCTGTGTCCATTGATCATGATGAAGCACATAGGAAAACCACTAATCTCTATGTCCTTGTGGGTGTAAACTGTAACTGTGACTTGCACAGATGTTGTGGTTTGGAGGGTTTAAATACTTTCTGAATGAAAGTTCAGGAACACACTCAGCTCCAGAGCCTGTACTTTTCTCCTTGACCAAAAATTTTTGCTGTTCAATAAAGATCTTGCTTAACGTGAATTATTATACCTGCTTGCATTGTTTCAGACTCTCAGACCCCAAAAATAATTTGTGTTCTACTATATTCTATCATAACTATCCTCTCATATTTTTTAAACTTGGTTTCAAAATGGAGGTTCCTATGTAGATTCTTCATGGCAATCTCATTTAAAGTGACCATTCTGAGCCCGCTCTCCTCATCACTTAACTACTTACTTGAGCCATTCTGCCCTCAGAATTGCACTCTAACTTCATATCACCTTTATTCTACTATCCATGCCATCTTCCTGCCTGTCTCCACTACTGGTCCATTGATGGCTTTCTGACTTGTACATATAATCTTACATGAAATGGAAAAACAACAAATTTGAAGCTAAGGCATACATTTTCATTAGATGTCAGGTGATGGACATCTACCTTGATTCTGTTTCTTAGATGTTGTCAATAAAGCAGCAATGAACATTGTAGTGATATTACATTTGTATTTTAATAAATAAAGCTTGCTTTAAGTTTAGAGAGCAAACCAGCCAGTCACTGACATTTTTCCTCATTTGTGAGTGAGAGCTATCTCTTCCCATTTTTATTCCTTTCTAGGGTTGGGAATAAAGGTGGCCACTTTCTATGACAAACTAGTGTGGCTACTAAAATTAAAGGTATGTGTCATCACTGCCTTGTTTGTAAGGCTGATCAATGCAGCTGTTTTGCTCTCTGAACTTCAGGTAAGCTTTATTATTAAAATACAAATGAGCTGGGTGGTGGAGGCACACACATTTAATCCCAGCACTTGGGAGGCAGAGACAGACAGATTTCTGTGGGTTTAAGGCTAACCTGTCCTCCAGGAGTTAGATCCAAGACAGGTAGGGCTGTTACACAGAAAAACCCTCTCTCAAAAACAAAACAAAGCACAAAAAGAATACAAATGAAATAGCACTACAAAACATGATGGGCAAGTGTTCATTGGTAGGATGGCAAGTCCTTGGAGTTCATGCTCAGAAGTAGATAATGTGTATCAGCTTCCTCTGAGATAAAAACCCTTCATTCTTGTAATAAAGTCCTTAAAACACAGGCTCTTAAAAGAGAGATAAAGGAACAGTGTTATCTAAGTCAGTATTGTTATGGTTTAAGTAAAAATGATGCAGGTTCCCCAAGGGGGCACGGCGGAAGAAACACTGCAGGCCCTCAAGCAGCAGTAGTGGGCAGCGGGCCATGGGACCATGTCACAGGTCTCTGAGCAGTGGCAGTCAGCAGGCAGCAGGTTCTGAGAGCAGCCAGTGTCAGGCAGTGAAAGTTCAGTTGCCCAAGAGGCTGCAGTGGGCCACGAGGGGCAATGAGTCCCAGACAGGGAACTGCAGCCCCAGCGGGTGAGAAACAGAGATGGATAGCCACACCATGCAGAGTGAGGTTGGATATTTATTTAGTGGGTTATGGAGGGGAAAAAGAAAGAAGGGGAGAAGAACAGAGAGAGAGAAAGGGAGAGAAAGAGGAGGGGGAGAAGGGAAAGACAGAAGCTGCCTCTTCAAGAGATGAAAAAGAAGAGGAGACTGGAGCTGAAAACCGAAGATCAGCTTGCTTTGGCAGACAGGGGAAGGAGTGGGCATGGCTTGTCTCTTAAAGGGACAGGACAGACCATTACAAGAATAATTCTCTCAACCATCCTAATGTTCTCTCAGATAATGTTTCTCATGTTGTGGTGACTCCAACTATAAAATTATTTTAGTTCCTACCACATAACTGTAATTTTGCTACTGTTATTAATGATAATGTACATATCCCATGTGGCAGATATCTGATATGCAATCCCAAAGGGGTCCTGACACAGAAGTTGATTTTCACTCTTGTAAAATATTTCATCCTGCAGTGAAGTTCCCAAAACCTCAGAAATAAGCAACTTAATAGCTTTAAGATGTCACTGAAACCGACAAGATTCACTAGTGCTCTCCTCCCTCAAACATATATAATTGATAAGGGCTGCTGACCCTTTCAGACAAGCTGAGCTACACAGAAGATGCTCAGACTAACCATGAATTTGCTGCCCAAGGTGGAGTTCCTTGCCTCAGGGCAATTTTGGCTTAGGTTACTGGTTTTGACCTGCATCTGTAAATCCTAGTCTGGATTCCCTCCTGCAGAAGTCCCTGGGTTGGAGTTGGACCTGTAAAGGTTTCTGGTTCTGGTCTACTGCCTGGAATGTTCTAGGCTCTGGTGTGCCCAAACCCACAGAGGACCTGCTTACTTCCTCAGAGGTCTCAGACGTGCACTGGGACCTGCAGGGGTTCCAGCTTCCTGCCTATTCTCTTTGATGTCCTAAACCAATGCCAGAACCTACAGAGGACCTGCCTCAAGTCATACTCTCTCTGAGGTCCCAGACTTGCACCTGGCCCTGCCGAGTTCTCTGGTTCCTTCTTATTCCCTCAGAGGACCCAGGTTCACTCACGCCCAGGCTGACAGAGGTTCTGGCTCTGGTTTAGTTCCTGGGAGGTCCTAGACTGTCGCCCAGACTCACCAGGACCTAGAACTACTCCCTTGAAGGTCCCGGATTTACATCCAGACCCTCAGCAGTCTCTGGCTCTGGCTCACTTGCATAGCGGTTACTCCCTTGTACCTGTTCCAGTGGAGTTTGTTGGCTCTGGATCTGATCGCTGGGTCAATCCTGACCGGCTCATGTTCCAGAACTGGGTTTGCTCCTGGCTTCTGCTCCTGGTGGAGCTTGTTCACTCTGTGTCTTGGGTAACTGGTTCAATCCCACTCCAGTTCCTGTGGAAGTCACAGACTCTGAGTCAGGTCATTGGCTCAATCCTGGCCTGCCAGTGTCCCAGGACTGGGCTGGCTCCTAGGGCTGGAATTGCTCCTGGCTTCTGCTCCTGGTGGAGCTTGTTTCCTCAAGATTTCTTAAAAATACCAAAATACTGTATTTTAATACTAGTACAAAATGCAATTTTATTTAACTGTGTGAATATCAGATTGGAATAATTTTTCAAATTATAAGCCTAATGTGAATCCATGAAGTAGAATTTCTGAAATTGCCTTCCTTGAATGTCTGTCTTTATGTTACATGTTTTATCCCAGTGGAGAATAAACAGACATCTTTCTGGAAAATATTCTCAGGAGTCAGTGTATAGAGTAGACTTGAGAATAACCAAATGAGGAAAGTAAAGAAACATAGCAGCGTGTGGAGGATAGAAATAAGCGAAAACTGCCCATGACAGCCATCTCCAAATGATCTGACCCTGTGATGTCTGGAAGCATACTAGCTCTCCATCCATTAGTTTGGAAGATCTACTATGTTTTTCTAGAGAGAAAAAGCCTTTGATGCTTTTTAGGAAGATTTTTATCTTTAAAGGAATTGGGTTTTTTGAACAATACTGCTCATTGCCTATCATTTAGTAAATGTAAACACTGTGAACCTGAGATTGGAATAGACTCCTCTTCATCAATCAATGAGAAGAAATATTTAAAAATTGAGACATGTATTCTAATCAGCCAATGATCTTCATCCCAAAGCTAACTGCCAATTCCTCAATTTCCTGATCCATATTATGCCATTAGACATTTTTGATAAGGATGAGATATCTGTTATATCACAGACCCTTGAAGATTGTCAGGATGGTTTGTGAGAATACATACAATTACTAGGAAAGAAAATGTACAAGTAGTTGCTGATTCACTTATCTTTAGAAAGAACTTAGAGAGACGGCCAGTTATCAAAATTCAGTGTTGGATCAAGCTCTATTAATCTGAATCATACTCATTTTCAGAAAACTGTTGTATGTGTGATCCTGTCTATCAACATGTGAAGACTGAAAAGGAGTCTTGTCAGTGTAATGACCTTGGCAAAGTGCCTCATGACCCCTCCACATGTGCACTCTATAGAACAAGTGAAACTACAGAAAGCTCTAATAACTACAGATGCAGTAATCACAGGGATGCCTTTGTTGACTCATCAAACCCAGATAAACGCAACAGCACGCACATTGGAGAAGAATCTTACAAATCTAAAATCTGAGAAATCTTTAGATTTGTGTCCCAACATTACTCAAGATCAGAGACTCTACACTGTAAAGAATAAGCACAGGCAGGGAGAGTATAATGACTACTATGACTCTGCATGCACAGTTTTGCAACAAAAATTCTCCATTAGAAGAAGACCATACCAGTATGGGAAATGTGTGAAATACTTCACTGCTGCCTCAAGCCTCACTGTACATCAGAAAATTCATACTGGAGAGAAGCCTTACATATGTGAAGAATGTGAGAAGTCCTTTAACCACTAGTCAAATCTTACAACACATCAGAGAGTCCATATTGGAGAGAAATGTTACAAATGTATGGAATGTGATAAATCATTTACCCATAATTCATATCTTAGAATACATCAGAGAGTTTATACTGGAGAGAGACCTTACAGTTGTAGGGAATGTGACAAATCTTATACTAGGAGCTTAGACCTTAGAGCACATCAGAAAATTCATAGTGGAGAGAAACTTCACAAATGCAAAGACTGTGACATGTCCTTTCTCCGGATTTCAAATCTTAGACGACATCACAGAGTTCACACTGAAGAGAAACCTTGCAAATGTGTGGGATGTGACAGATCCTTTACCCACATGTCACACCTTAGAACACATTAGAGAGTCCATACTGGAGAGAGACCTTACAGTTGTAAAGAATGTGGCAAATCTTTTACTAGGTGCTCTGACCTCAGAACACATCAGAAAATTCACACCAGAGAGAAATGCAAAGACTGTGACTTGTCCTACATCTACCTTTCACATCTTCGAAGACATCAGAGTTCACACTTGAGATAAAAACATCATTCTCATAATGTGACATAACATTGTTTCAATATTCTCTGTTTATAAATCCCAACAGCATACATAATTTGCTACAAGATAGTTTTTTGTACATTGTGACTATGTATCTTTGCTAAAGCGCCTTCTGATTCATTTAGTGACCTGCTGAATGGCCAATAGCTAGGTGGGAGAGAATAGGCGGCATTTCTCAAGATAGAAAGGAACTTTGGATGATTCTGTTGTGAGCTCCCATGTGTGTATTAGGAATTGAGCCCCAGTCCTTTGAAAGAGCAATCAAAAAATTATACCCACAAATAAATTGAATTTAACAAATCTTTTACCTACTGCTGAAATTGCCAACCTAAAACCAAATTCAACCTGAAAGACAACATTGTAATACAGTTTCATCTTTTGTTCTCTTTCAAAAATCTTTATACTACACTCAAACCTTACAAATAGCAAGAAAGTGAGAAACTGTAAAGAGATAGGCTGTGACCATGACATACAGGCCTATCAAAAACAGCTTAGAAATCCCAAGGCTCTGAGCTTGGTGGTGCATCCATTTAATCTCAGCACTGTAGAGTCAGAAGCAGGTGGATCTCTATGAGTTCAGCCTGGTCCACAGTGCAATTTCTACACAGTGTGGGCTATACAGAGAAACCCCATCTCAAAAAACCAAAATAACAAAGAAGAAATTCCCTAGGACATGGAGAAATTCACTTTGAACTACTGAAGAAAAGTATTTGCTGGACACAAAATAATAAAATGACATAAATTTCATTCACTGTGAATAGACTTTCATGGAGGGAAAGGAGACTCGTGGAACTGTCCCTCAGCTATGATGAAATTTTAATTACCCCAGTCTTACACAGTTACTTGTTCTTAGTGTTTTCTGAAAAGTTATGAGTCTTTTCATTGCCACCTACCTACTGCAGGAGGAGACGCCTTTCACCAATGTTGTGAATAGTAAAAATTGATAATTATAAACATGAATATTTAAGTGGCAAATTAACAGCATCATCATTAATAAACATAGTTTCTGTCTTTGGACTTATACTTCGAAGCCTTGCTTTGTGACCATGGCATGAATTCCTCTCTTTGGATCAGAACTCAAATACAGCACAGAGATTGGTTGGTTATGCCAATAAGCAGTTTTGCCAATGTTGCACCAGTATATACACTTTGACCAGTATGTTAAAAGTTTAAGGATTCAGGGTTTATGAGTAAGACTATTAACATATTTTCTTTTCCAGTAACCTTCGCATGACCTTACAGTTCTATAAAAGAAAGCCAGCTAGGAAAAAATTTCTGGTAAGTTCAAGATTGTTCTCTCTTAATCTTGAAGCCAAAGTGTTTGGTGTTTCCAGCAACACCATGTACTTAGGGTGGCAAAACAAGACCACTGGCACCTGCTTTTATTGGGATGCCTCTTGAGCCTCACTACCAGTAATTCCTTGGCAGATAACTAGTACTTGGTACAGAAAGTTTCATTTACTAGCCCTGGTGTCTGTAGCAGCATTATTCACACATGTAGGAACCTCTGTTCAAAGTTTTAAAATTATATTTACTATTATAACCTTTAAGGCAGTAAGATTTCATGAAGTTTCTCCATACATTCTTCCTTTTGGTTAGGTCTTTTTCTTTTATTCTTGTCCCATCCCTGGTTAGATATTTATGTGGGAGACCAGAAATGTGGCACATTCCACCTTGACTATAGGTCAGAAAGTTCAGGCCTATTCTTCTCCTTTAAGGTTATTGACAAGAGATTTGATCCAGAGAGTGGCTGTCTACAGGACGCTTGGCCTAAGGTGTGGTCACTGCATGTCCTGGCTAAACAACAGAATACTTAACTCAGGATATAGTTACCTGATGTTTTAGGTATTTAAGAGATAATTGCTCTGTTTGTTCTTTATATCATGTTAAAGCAGTCTTTAGCCTTCTCCCTCACCCACATTGGATTGTAGTATATAAGCATATGGAAAATAAATTTTGGCACATTCAGTATTCACTGAATTGCCCTTCCAACCCTATTCTGTTTTCTGTCCTTTACTTTCGTATCTCTTTTCCTTCTGTCTAATATTTCTAATCCACATGTCCCTACCCTGGAACAGGCAAACCCCATCGAGGCTGGACCCTGACAGACAGTACCCAATGTGGGGCTCATGACAGATGTTGCCCCCAATGTGGGGGCTCCACAAAACATTTAGCACACATTATCCAATGCCCACTCATTTTTAGCACACTGTTACCACTTCTAAGATTGTTATGTACCATCTTAATTGTAGCTTAAATATATATTCTAATAATGTCACTCCACATAGTCAAGTATTCAAACACATGAGTCTATGGGGACCATTCCTATTAAACCAACCATACCCTTTTACTCTTCCTCCTGTATTCCTGTCCCATTTGAAGTTAAAGGTTTCACAAACAATTTCCCATTATTTTATATTATATTGTTTGGAACTTAGTACTAAGTACTGATATGTCAACTTCAGGATCTGTTTTACCTCCTGGGTTAAAAAAAGTTCAACTTCCCAAGTCCTAAGGGAGCTGGGACTTTACAATAGCTGACCTATCACCTCCTTAAACCATGAATTGTCTCATATATCTTTGATTTTCTAAAATGTTGAGGTACTTACCAACCCAAAGATTAAAGAAATCTGATTGGTTGGACTGAAAATTTTACATTCTGTGTCCATTGACCATGATGGATCACATAAAGGAAGCCACTAATCTCTATGTCCTGAATGTGTATAAATTGTAACTAACTTGGCACAGATGTACTGGTATTTGGAGTTTAATACTTACTAAATGAATGTTCAGGGATGCAATCAGCTCCAGAGTCTGTACTATTGGCTCTGGCCAGTCAATTTTTGCTGCTCAATTCAATAAATATTTTGCTTTATGTGGACTCGTGTGCCTGTTTGCATTATTTCAGACTCTCAGACTGTTGTGGTTTAGATAAAACACTGCAGATCCCTAAGGGGTGCAGTGGCAGGCCACGAGGGCCATTGGGTCCCAGGCAGGGAGCCACATGGCAGGTGAAAGACCTCAGCAGGTCAATCAGTAGCATAAGGAGCTGTGGTGGGTGAGAAACAGAGATGGATAGGCACGCCATGCAGAGAAAGTGGATATTTATTTAGTGGGTTACGAGGAGAAAAGGAGGAAGAAGAGAAAGGGAAAGGAGCAGGGTGGAGGGAGAAAAACAGAGAGGAGGGAAGGGGGAGGGGAAGAGGAGAAGAGAAGCTGTCTCTTCAAGAGAGAGACAGAAAGGAAGGAATTCAGGCTGGAAGTGAAAGGAAGATCTGCTTGTCTTGGCGGACCGGGGAGGGAGTGGGTAGGGCTTGTCTCTTAAAGGGACAAGACAGACCATTACACAAACTCCAACAGTAATATGTTTTTATTATAGAACTATCCTCTCTTTATTATTAAGTTGCAAAATGATATGCTCCCATGGCTTCTTCATGGCCATGTCATTGGACTGACCTTTCAGCATACTGTTACTTTCTTCTAGATCACTCCACTACTTACTTGAGCCATTCTGCCCACAGGATTCCCACTCTCTAATTTCATACCACCTTTTTCTATTATTCATGCCATCTTCCTATGTGTTTCACTACTGCTCCATTTCCGGCTTCACGGCTTCTACATGTAGTCTTACTTGAATGTTGAAGATCATCTTTCACAAATATACCACTTACCAGGTTAGGGGCATGGAGAATAGAAAAATAAGTAAAGAGAAAGAAGATATGAGTGAAAATAATAAAAAAGAAACAACAGATAGTACCAGAAACGAGTTCCAGTGAATACTAATATTGCTCACATTTAATTTTCCATACACTTTTATACCCTAATACAATATGGGGAAGAAAGCAAAAGACTGCTTTAACATGATACAAAGGACAACTTGAACAGTTACTTTTCTCAATACTTGAGACATCAAGTCATTAATTCTTGAGAAAACCATTCCATTGTTTAGGCAGTGAACCCACCATAGACCAAGTATTCTGAAGGCAGCCACTCCCTAGGTGAAACCTCATAATTCAAAAGAAAGAGCAGAAGTATGCTTGAATTCTCTGACCTTTGGTCAGAGTGGAAAGGATACACCTCTATGGTCATCTTAATGTCCAAAACACCAAGTAATCACTCCCTAGGGGAGGGTGTGTAGCCACAGTTGTTGTCAGCAACTTTGAACAAGCTAAAACTCTGTGACTTTTGGACAAAGTGAAATAGGCTCATATTTTTGGCCTCCACACTTGAATGAGAACACAAGTTTGAAGCTAGCTTATACATTTTAATTTAACCATGTGTCAGGTGATAGATATTTATCTAAAACCCATTTCTTAGTTGCTGTCCATAAAGCAGCAATGAACATGATGGCCAAGTGTTCATTGGTAAAATGGCAAGTCTGTGCAGTTCATGTCCAGGAGTGGATATTATGTATCAGTTTCCTCTGAGATTAAACCCTTCATTCTTGGAGGGAAGTCCTTAAAACACAGGAAATTAAGAGAGGTAAAGGAACAGGATTATCTAAGGCAGTATAGTTCTCAACCATTCTAAAATATTTTGACCTTTTGATAATGTTCCTCATGTTTTGGTGACTTAAAATATAAAAGTATTTTACTTTCTCTCTCATAACTAATTTTGCTACTGTTATTAATCATAATGTAAATATCAGATATGTCATATATCTGATAGGTGATGCCAAAGGGGTCCTGACACAAGAGTTGATTTTCACTCTTGTGAAACATGTTATCTTGCAGAGAAGCTCCCAAACTCAGAAATAGACAAGTTAATAGTTTTAGGAAGTCACCAAAACTGAGGAGATTCATTAGTGCCTCCTACCTCAAACATATATAATTAGTAATTACTGCTGACATTTGGAGACAAGCTGAGTTGCATAGAAGATGTTCAAATCAGCCATAAAGCAGACACTGGTCAAGCTGCCTAGACCAGACAAGACAAACTACCTAGAGGAGGTAGTGAGTGTCTTGAGCTACCTTCAGGCTGTGCAGTGGTCCTCAGGTTTCCAGCTCCATTACCCATCAACATCACAGGGTGATGCAGCTGTCATTGAGTCCTTTGTGCTTCTGTAAGTCACCCCAATAAAATGCACTGGTTCACTTGACTTTAGAGATGACTCAGTAGTTAAGAGCACTGTCTTCTCTCTCAGAAGACTCATTCTAAATTCCTAGCACCCCTCACATGGGCACCCAATCTGTAATGTCAACTCCAGGGCATCCAATGCTCTCCTCTGGCCAGAGTGAGTACCAGGGACATCCAAGGAACACAAATGTACATGCACACAAAACACTCTGA
The DNA here is from genome assembly GCA_963919715.1 of Microtus obscurus. Lineage (NCBI taxonomy): Eukaryota > Metazoa > Chordata > Mammalia > Rodentia > Cricetidae > Microtus > Microtus obscurus. The sequence continues at coordinate 1,011,620 of CAWTZC010002434.1, read as the reverse complement.
TTAAGAAAACAAACACAAACCTCATTAGTTCGCCAAGTTAGACTTTGTCCCAGCTTTGGTTTGTCATTGCTTTCTTATCTGCCATAAGTAGACGTATGTCATTGATTCCACAGAAAGTGTCACACATCTGTGCTTTGTATCACACTGTAGTTTTCTTTTATTTATTCATTTATTAGCTGGACATATAGACTTACTTCAAAAGTTGGTTTCTAGTTCTCACTAGAAAACAGTGTATGACATCCTTTTCCCACATGTATGCCAACATTAGTTATCAATCTATTCCTGATGATTGACATTGTAACTGGGGCACCATGGAAATTTTAAAAAATCTTACTCTGCATTTTCTTGATAGGTATATAACTTGCTTGTTTTTTTGTTTCTAGTTTGGGTTTGTTGTTGTATACTCATCTGTTTTGGTTTTTTTTACATTTTTAATTTTGAATTTTTTTATATTATTAGAACATTCCTCCTCTCGCTTTCCTACAGACAAATCCCTCTAATACTTTAAAATCATGGTGTCGTTCTCATTATGTATTATTGCATACATATATGTCTATGTCTACACATATATAGTTCTAAATAACCTATTCAATAAATATATAACTTGTATATTTTCAATGCTGACCATTTGGTATTGAACAGCCTGTTGATGTGCTCTTCCCTGCAGAAGACTATTTTTCCTACTCCCAGCATCCCCCAGTTGCTTGTAGTTTTCTGTGTAGGGTTGAGGCATTATGGTCTTTTCCATTGTTCTTGTCTTTGTCCAGCTCATATTGGGAGGTTCCTGAGATTTTATAGACAAAGCTTCTGGCATTGTTAGGTGTGATGGTTATTGGTTGTCAACTTGACTACATCTGGAATGAATTACAATCCAAAAATGGAGAGCACACTGGTGATATTCTTTTTGCTTGTATTGAAAAGACTAAATCCACTTCTAGCCTGGAACTTTGAGATAGCAAGACAAATATCATTAATCTACTTCTTGAGGCTGGAGGACATGCACCTTTGATTAGAATAGATAAACTGGAAAATACACCTTTAATCTCGGCCACACTTTCTACTGAAAGCCTATATAAGGACCTGGAAATAGGAATCATATTGCGGATTTTCCATTTGTTGTCTCATTTTCTTGCTAGCACATTTATTCCTTGGAATAATTCCAATAACTGGCATTGGAACCTATTTCTTTTGGATTCTAGCATATATTGAAGACCAACCAAGACATCCAGTCTTTTGGATTAAGCAAAAACTGAAATTTTGGACTTTCTGTTATATTCAGTCCTTGTTGGATTTGCTGGACAGTCTTTAAGTCATCCAATAAATCTCTATTATGTATATACATATATATGAATATATATTCATTCTATAAGCTCTGATACTCTAGAAAACTCTGACTAGTACACTAGGGGACACAATCTCACAATAAACTCCCCGGTACTCTGCCTTTTTAAATCTTTCCACCACCTCTTCAAAAAACAATGTTAAAGTCATAGGAACAGGAATGTTTCACAGATGTATCCAGTGGGCCTGGACTCTAAAACTCTGCATTTTGATTATTTGTGGATTTTTGCAGTGGTCCCCTTTGAAAAGAGGTATTTCCTGATGAGGGGTAAAGACTAAACTTACCTGTGAGTACAAGGAAAAATGTTTAGTTGTTTGTTAGATGATGGTTTAGTAAAGTGGTGGTTGTTTGTTATCCTCCAAGATTCTTGTCTTCACCAGCATTAGCAGAGCTCCAATACCAGTTATGATGTCCAAACTTTTCTTAAGAGGGTGTTAAGTTCAATGAAAGAGATGTTGCTTTCCACCATGGTATGTGTGTACTACATTCTTATGTCTAATGTGCCAGAATGACAGTTGATGTGGTTCATAAGTTCACATGGTACTTCTGGTATCATGAAAGCTATTTCTAAGGGAACAATTTACATTATTTGAGACAATGTCACTGCATACATGCATCTGTTTGGGACCCACTATGTATTACTGACTGGACATGAACTCAATTCCCTTTGTCTGCGCCTCCTGAGTACTGGTTAAACAGCTTGCCTAACCTTGCCCAACTCTATGGTTTTCATTATCTGTCCTTTTTGTTTGTTTGTTTTTCAGAGACAGCATTTTGCTGTGTTGTCCTTGATGACCTGGAACTCAGTCTGTAGACAAGGCTTGTCTTGAATTCACAGAGATCGGCCTGCCTCTGCTTCCTGAGTGCTGGGATTAAAGGTGTGTGTCACCATGACCTGTCCTGTTATCATGTCTTGACAATTATCCAAGGTAACTGCACAGTCTACTTGACAGAAATGTGTGATCAACTGGATCTCTTGTTTATTGAATTTAAAGACTTCTGTTACACTAAATTGGAAACTCTAATTGAAATAGATGAATATAACATACCAGGTAAATATAACCTACCAAATTTGAACAACATGAAATAAATAAGCTAAACAGAACTACAAGTAGTATTAAATTTAAGCTGGCATAAAATACCACCTTTAAAACAACTCCATGCCTAGACTGACAGGATTCTATCAGAACTTCAGAGAAAAACTAACAGCAAAGCTGCTACTCAAAAATACTTCTTGACACAAGAAAGGAAGGCTTCTTTACTCTAAATACTAATTGATATTATACCAGATAATGGGCTGAGCATGGTAGCACAGGCCACATTGTAGGGGCAGAGGTAGGTAGATCTCAGTGAGTTCAAGGACAGCCTGGTCTTCAATGTGAGTTCCAGACAAGCCAGGGATATTACACAGAGAAACCCTATCTTAAAAAAACAATAAATAGATAAACAAACAAATAAATAAATAACACCACTAGATAATGATACAACCAAAAGCAATCTATAGACTGATACATTCATTTTTTAAAAAATTTCCGAGCTTGGGATGGTAGCAAATGTCTTTAATCCCACCACTCTTGATGAAGAGACTGGCTGGTCTCTGGGACTTCAAGGCCAGCCTAGTTTACTCTAAAAAGCTAGTTTTACTTTCAGTTTATTTATATGATGGATTACATTAATAGATTTTCATATGATGAACCAGCCCTGCATCACTGGGATGAAGCATACTTGATAATAATGGATAATTCTTTGATGTGCTCTTGGATTCAGTTTGCCAATATTTTATTGAGAATTTTTGCATCGATGTTCATGAGTGAGATTGGTCTGTAATTCTCTTTCTTGGTTGAGTCTTTGTGTGGTTTTGGTATCAGGGTAACTGCAGCTTCATAAAAGGAGTCTGGCAATGACTCTTCTGTTTCTATTTTGTGAAACATATTAAGGAGTATAGGTATTAGCTCTTCTTGGTGGGTTGGCAAGAGACTTGACTCTAGAGGGGTTCCCAGGTGTCCAAGGAGATGTCCCCAGCTAGGTCCCTGAGCAGCAAAGGGACCTACCCACACTGATGAATATCTTGCATGTCACCATAGAACCTTCATTTGGCGATGGATGGAGATGGAGACAGAGATCCACATTGGAGCACTGGATAGAGCTCCCAAGGTCCAGATGAAGAACAGATGGAGGGAGAACATGAGCAAGGAAGTCAGGACTGCAAGGGGTGCGTCAACCCACTGAGATGGTGGGACTAATCTAATGGGAGCTCACCAAGGCCAGCTGGACTGGGACTGAACAAGCATGTGATCAGACCAGACTCTCTGAATGTGGCTGACAATGAGGGTTGACTGAGAAGCTAATGATAATGGCACTGGGTTTTGATTCTACTGCATGTACTGGCTTTTTGGGAGCCTAGTCTGTTTGGATGCACACCTTCCTAGACCTGGATGGAGTTGGAAGGGCCTTGGACTTCCCACAGGGCAGGGCACCCTGACTTCTCTTAGGAATGGAGAAGGAGGGGGAAGGGGGGAGGGGGAGGGAAATGGAAAGAGGTGGAAAATTTTAATAAATAAATAATTTTTTTTAAAAAAAGCTAGTTTTAGGAATGTCAGGGTTACACAGAGAAACCCCATTACAAAAAATAAATAATCTATTATTAGCTATTTCACACTCACATATCTATGTATGTATATACACACATTTTGTGTGTGTTTGTGCATGCAAACTTCAAATAGTGCCCACTCTCGCTCATACTCTCCATTATCCTAATCTACAATTCTAACAAATTTCTCTGTTATGTTCCTCTCTATTAATTTTCCTTTGGGATCTTTGGAGATTAAGCAGGCTTATGTGTGAGACTGTGTGTTTGAAGCTATGTGTTGGAGTCTGGTGGGTTCAGTAGAGGACTACAACTAACAGCAGTGAATCTTTTCCTACAATCTACCCAGAGACATTTGAGACTTAAAGAATGGGACCCTGTAAGCCTTTTCCTTTCCTAGACTGATGGTGGTCTAGTGTGAGGTCAGCGCAGGTAAGTACAGTTGCTATTGGTTACTGATTACAACAGCTGTATGGAGTCTAAAGAATGGCACGTCTTAGCCCTTCCTCCTCTTTTCCTTATTTCCTTTCCTCCTCCTCTTCTTCAGTATTCCCAAAGCCATAGGTGGATGGTGTAACTGATGTTTTCAGGGCTGGTACCACATACCATATTTATTTTCTGAATCTAGGACAGCCAATAGTCCCTGCATTCAACATTGCATAAAAATTCTATATTTTATCTAAAAAGCACCTTTAACATGAGTCACAAAAGAACTTGTTTCTGAGTTATAAAAAATGGTAAGACCACCATCTAGTGGTGAGAACAGTACATCACAAGATGAACCCAGTGTTGGGTTGTTAGCAATGAACAGTGATTTCTTTTCAAAATCCAAGTTCCTGTAATGTCTCTCACCAAGGACCAGTTGCAGTATTTGGTTTTGGCTTGACACATTTCTGTAGGAGATGGAAAGCTGGCATCTAAATTTAGCCTGTTATCGTTTGGTGTCCATATTGGGTTTCACAGTTTGAGTTGATGTGGATGACTGACCAGGTCTCTTCCTCTTCATGTGGTAGCCTTTATCCAACCAGCTGGACCTCTTTACACACATCTATAAATTCCCCAGGTTTCCAGAGGACCTAGCTGGTCGTTTCCAGTCTTTCCACGGAGGATCATTTCCTAGTGCTGACTTAAGGTCAGACCACCAACTTGTTATGGCCAACATTCAACTGAAACTTAGGAGAGGCACACCAAGCAAGATAAACCGGAATATCAATCATAAACAACTGATGAATGCAGCTATATGGAGAGAGTACAAGAGGATCACTGAAAAAAAAGATGAGGGAAACTATTAAACAACCCTCTACAAATATAGAAAGCAAATGGGAGGAAATCAAGGAGTTATACAGGAGACTTCAAAGGAGATGTGCTTGGTTATGAAAAAAAAGGGCAACACCAGTAGAATGGCTTACTGCAGAGATGATAAACCTGGCAGAAGAAAGAAGGACCCTAAAGAGCAAACAAAAAGGAAATCCGCAGGTAGCAAAACACCACAACTATCTGTTCAGGGAGATCAAAAGAAGAGTGAAGAAGGATAAAACTGGACTCCATATTATAACACATCTTCTCTATGAACTATCAGACTGATAACTGCCATATATGCTCCTAAGATTCAGATGATTAAAGATGGGCAAGGTCATTTGTTAACAGAACCAGGGGAAGTAAAGCAAAGATGGAGACAATACCTCAACACCCTGTACAATGACCCTAATGCTGTCAATGAAAAACACTTCGGCAGCCACTTGAACCACCAGAGATGATGAGGAAATATTAAGTATCGACAGGAGCTAGATCAAGGAAGCTATCAAGGGAGCAAAATGCAAGAAGGCACCAGGAGTGGGTGGCCCTGAGGAGGAGATGGCAGTCACTACAATAGACTTAGGGGCCGAGGTGCTTCTCAGATTCTTCAGGGAGATATGGGAACACAAAGTGAACCCACAGAATGGAAACACTAGGTCATAATTCCCATATACAAGAAGAAGGACAAGCTGGACTGCTCCAATTAGAGGAGCATTGGTTTGTTGTGTCATAGCAGCAAGATCTTCTTCTTCATTATCTTGCAAAGGACCAAGGGCAGAACAGAGGAAATCCCAGCAGAGGCCCAGTGCGGATTCAGATCTAACAGGAAGGAGCAAAATTGATCAGATTTTCACTTTGAGGCAACTGACAGAAAAATAAGAGTAACATAGAAAAGACTTATATGTGTGTTACATCGACTTCAGGAAGGCATTTGATAGCATTTGGAGGAATGAACTTTGGAAAACAATGAGGTTCTACAGGTACCCAGAGAAAATCATAAGAATACTAGAAAATGCCTAAAACAATACCTTTGCAACAGTCAAAGCCTGTGAAGAACTAAGTGATTAGTTTAAGAAAATCATAGTAAAGTTGCAGGGATGCATCCTCTCATCACTACTCTTTAATATATTCCTAGAATTAATAATCGCAAGAGCCCTGGAGGATGAAGAGATAGGCATGCAGATAGGTGGTGTGCAAATCAATAATTTGCATTTCGCTGACGATACCACACTTGCTAAAAGTCCAAATGAGCTGCAGGCCAAGAAAAATAGAGTGGTGGAAGTCAGTGAAAACTTGGTATGAATGTAAACACAGAGAAGACTGAGTTACAACATATGGGAAGGGATTTTAACATTGTAATAAAGAATCAGAACCTCAAGCAAACAGTCAACTTTGTCTGTCTGGAAGGAAATCTTAGTTCAAAGGAGGAACTATTTTAGATGTCAGAAGGCCAATAGGGATAGTGAGGCCTGCATTCCAGGCACTAGTAAAAGTTTGGTTTGCGAGAGACATTACGACAACAACAAAATTGCAAGTATATGAGACACTTGTCTTGAGCTACCTTCTTTACAACTCCAAAAACTGGACAATGAAACACTCTCCTCAGAGCAGTGGCTAAATATGTTTGAGAAGGCATGTCTCTGGAGGATTCTAGGCATCATATGAAGAGACAGGATGCACAAGGATGACATTAAGAAACATCTCCCATCTACAGAAGGAAGTATACTACAGCGTACAGCAACGGCTTGAGATACTTCAGCCATGCTATGGGAATGATCGATGGCAGATACCCGAAGATGGTACTGCTTGGAGGAGCGCTCGGGATAAGGTGAAGAGCAAGGCCCTAAAAACCCTGAATAGACATCGTAAAGGAAGAGTGCGGAACCTTGGGTATGACAACGATGCAAGCATCTAGGACTGCACAGGATAGGAAGAACTGGAGAACGATCATAAACGGAACGAGCATTGCTGGGTCATGGATGATGATGATGATGATGATGATGATGATGATGATGATGATGATGATGACGACGACGACGACGACGACGATGATGACGATGATGATGATGATGATGACGATGATGATGATGATGATTTGGTGTAAGTATGTAGCCTGGTAATCAAGTGGAGGTTAGACTTACTGTCTTTTAACAGAAGGGTTCTGATCTCACTGTGGGGGTCAGATAGCAGGGTGCAGAGTCCTCCTAGATCCAGGTCTGGTCTAGGCTGGCAGGAAGCATGAGGGGAGGCTGTGCAGAGCGGGTCCTGGGCAGCCTGAATGCTGAGCTGTGTGGAAAGCAGCCTGAGACACAGAGGAGAGACGATTCAGTGGGGCAGGGAACACTCAACCAGAAACACCAGTTGGGAGGGTGTAGGAGTTTCTGTGCCTGTAGTAGGGCGGGGAAGGGGGAGGCGGAGGGGATGGGGAAGTGGGAGGAGTTTAGAAGAGTGACGTACAAAAACCGGAAGTAGACTAAAAGGGAAAAGCCGGAAGTGCTTTGTGCCAGTACCTGTGGTAGCTCTGGAACCTGCGGGTTGGCAATCCTGTGGTGCAGACCTGGGTGCGGAGGAGTCGGAGGGGACGCGAAAACTCCCGAAACTGCAGTCGCAGCGGGGCGGTCAGGGAAAGTCAACAGCGCAATGGGGGAACCGCAGCCCGGCGGCCCTGGAACCTCCCAGGTCAGAGGAGCTGCGGGGCTGGGACCCAGGAGGGAAGGGACCAGGGGTGCAAGCAGTTTCCCTGCTGTTCATAAGGCTCTGGAGTTCTGTTACCCTCCTCTGTAAACTTTAGATCACATGAACTCTAACAGTCCCGCTTTTTTTTCATTTATCTTCTAATTGTCAAAATATTCTCATAAAAATTACTACAGTATTTGAATTTATGTATGGTTGTTTGCGAAGACGGTTCTCTTTACTCTGTTGGAAAGGAAAAAGCTTTTCAAATGTACATTCATCCACGCCAAATTTCTTGTTAAACCTCCTCGCTATTCAAGAGAATGGCACGCAGAACTAGGGATACGAACTCCCAGAACAATATTAAGTATTAGTCATGAAATGAACGCTTGCAAATATAATTAAATCATAAATTATATTTTTTACGAGTTCTATGGTTGTAAAAATTAACATTTAAAAGTAAACCTTTTATCTGCCACTAAATTTTCATCTGACACTTTGTGATGTAAATAGATCATTTTAAAAAGTGTCTTTGACAGACTGAGTGGAATATACATTTAATCCCACCACTGGGGAGGCAGAGGCAAGTGGATCACATTGAATTTGAGGCCAGCCAGGTTTATCTAATGAGTTAGGTGTCAGTCAGAGCTTAATGCTGATACACTGCCTTAAAAATAATATAGAAAAGAAAAATTTTTGCCAGGCAGTGATGGCTGTATTAATTTACATTTTACACATACACCAAAGTTTTATGAGGGTTCTTTTCTCTGCGATGAGACAAGATTTCAAAGTTGTTTCAGTTTGTGTTTTCATAGAGGCATTTTTGGGATCCTGAACAATTTCTGCAATATTTATTAACTATTTATTTATTTGTCTTTGAAAGTGTCTTCTCAGTTCATTTTCCCATTTGTTGTTTGGCAGTTTTATTTCCATGTTATTTAATTTCTATAATTGTTTGTAAATTCTATATGTGAGATGCTATCCCCAGTGTTGCAGGTATAGAGTCTCTCCCACTCTGCAGGTGTCTGTGTGCTCTGCTGATTGTTTCTGCTGATTTTTTTTTCATGGTGTCCCATCTGTTGATACTTAGGTCAGTTCCTATGCTGTTGCTGTTCTTTCTAATCAATATGTCCTTGCCTGTCCTGATGTCCTCACAGGTATTCCCTATGTTTTCTAAGTATCTGTGTTTCTGGTTTTAAATGTTGCTTGAGGTTTCTGTTTCACCCAGTCCCACAGCTGTGCACTCCCAAAGAAACACACAGAAATCTACATTAATAATAAACTAGTTAGCCTATTAGCTCAGGCTTCTTATTAACTCTTTCTTACATCTTAAATTAGCCCATAATTCTTGTCTATGTTAGCCACATGGCTTGGCACCTTTTATCAGCGAGGCATTCTCATTTTGCTTCCTCTGCATCTGGCTTCCTCTGGGTGGACTGCAGACTGACTCTATTCTCTTCCCAGAGTTCTCCTTTTCTCATTGTCCCGCCTATACTTCCTGCCTGGCTTCTGGCCAATCAGCATTTTATTAAAATAATAAAAGTGACAGGATAAAAGACCATTGTCCCACAGCATTTAAATACGGCTTTTGATCCATTTTCTATGGATTTTTGTACAAATGAAAGATAAGAAACTAATTTCATTCTCCTGCTTGGAAACAGAGGCTGTGCTTTCATTTCCCAGCCACCCAGTCCCAAAATAATCAAACAGAAGCTTAATATTAATTGCAAACTGTTTGACCTATTGCTCGGACTTACTGCTAATTAGCTCCTACTTTCAAATTAATCCATTTCTACTAATCTGTGTGTTGTCACATGACTCATGGTCTTGTACATCTTGCGCTTCCAGCAGCTCACTGGCATCTCTCCACTCTGCACTATTCCTCCAAGTCCTCAGTTTGATGTTTCCTTATCCTGGCTTGTCATAGTCCAAAACAGCATAATTATCAACCAATGAGTACAACACACACTCACAGGGTACAAAAGGACCATCCCACAGCACCTCCTGGATCCAGTTTTGCCTACACCATCTGGTGAAAAGGCCATATTATGCTAATCTATACTTTTGCCTCCTTTGTTAAATATTAAGTGGGCATACCTTTATGGTTTTCTTTCTGGGTCTTTCTTGTCCAATTTTATTACTATACCATTCTCTCCTTTTGACTACAACTATACACTATAATTCAGTAATTCTGCTTCTCCTGTAGCACTTTTCTCAATACTCTTCCCCAATAATTTGAAGGTAAATATCCCACGTGGACTTATGATGTTTAATTTTAAATATATTTTCACTCTAATACATGAACAAAAATTATGTTGAAGCCCAATTGCTATAGAAGATGGCTACATTTTTATAAATAATTGTGTGAGGCTGCTGTGGCATGTAGGCTTCATTGGTGGGGTCTGTCACATTTCCTTGAGTCCTGGTTATAAAAAGCAGATATTGAATCACAGGAATAGTTGTCACAACATCTTAGCAATGTATGGAATTAAAAGAGACATATTTTGGATTTTAGTGCTCTAAAATATTTGGTTTCTATTACATATGTGTGTGTGTATTTGCTTTTTTTTGAGACAAGGTTTCTCTGTGTAACCCTAGCTATCCTGGAACTCAGTCTATAGACCACGCTGACCTTCAGCTCAACAGAAATCCACCGGCCTCTGTGTGCCACCACCACACAGCTACCCCTTTTCTCTTAAAAGTAATGGCATTAGACCTAGACTTTACACATACAAATTTAACATGTTAGAATACAATCATGTAAGGCCAAAGAATTCACAAAATTGATTCGGTGTCATTATTTTACCATGATCTACAGGTATAGCATTTAAAGCACATTCCTTACCATCATTTTCTTTCTGAGACTTCTATGCTGTGATCCTATAGGACATAAACACAGCATTCATACCAGATATAACTGTGTCTAGACCTTAAATGTTCATTTTAGTGTATATCACGTGTAAGACTATTGTGTCATCCTGATTTCAGGAACTTAGAAATTCATTATAGAGTATGACTCTATCAGAAATCATCACTTTGACTAATTGTCTCAGGAAATGCACTCTTCCTGGTATAACCTAATTAAACTTTTCATTTCAGGGTCTGTTGACATTCAGGGATGTGACTGTGGACATCTCCCAGGAGGAGTGGGAATGCCTAGACTCTGCTCAGAGGGCTTTGTACCTTGATGTGATGTTGGAGAATTACAGCAACCTCGTCTTTGTGGGTGAGAACATTTTGCTTGTAGAGTTCGGTGTTGTGGGAGGTCCTTCCGCTCCTCCAGCCAATAGCCGCTGGGATACCAGCCCATTGGGGCGTGGTCTCTCTCCCTTTAAAAAAGCGGCTACTTCCCTTCTTGCTCTCTTTGCTTCCTGCTTCCGTTCCGGCGACTTCTTCCTGATTGCGCCGAGGGCTGTTGTCTGGGACGGTTATCTGTAAGTTTTTTCCCCTTTAAATAAATACCACCCTATTAATCATAATTCCAAACTGGTGTGGCATTGTTTATGACTTATGCCTTCAGTTCTTAGCTCATCCTTTGTATGTACTGACTTCATAGATTGTAAACACTGTTATGTTGTCTTGAACACAAGAGACTAGGCTAAGTTTGGTAATAGGAAAGAACTTTTTCATGGAATTTGACTTTTCTTTCCATTTACCTTGTTAGAGATGTTGTTTACCTTTCATTTTGGTTCCAAAATGCATTCAGAAACTCAGTAGCATATAATATTTCCATATATATCTTAAAGTTCCAAATCCATAATTGTACATGACATGGTTCTTTGAGAGAAAAAAAATAGTGATCTGAAAATTCTCCCTAAATATGCAAAAGATTCTGGAGGAAATAGCAATGGGAAATCATTTCTAGATTCTTTTACTTTGTGTTCTTTTCATTTACTGAGCACAATACTAGATTAGACTTCTGTATTTTTTCTAAAAATTCTAGGATGGGTCATGGTCTACCTTGTAGTTTGTGGACTATTGTATGCAAGGTCTGGGTACCTGTTCAGAGCAAATGAAATTGCCCTGGAATGTGGAGAGGAGAGAGTAGCCACAACCAGGGTGGGCTAGTGAATGAACAGGACAACAGTGATGGCTTCCAGTGAAAGGGAAAGCAAGAGCTGAGAATGTTTTTGTGATATTCAATTTCACTTGAAATCGTTCCTGATTATTTAACTTAGTGTTGTATCCTACTCCCAGGATGCATTCTGCCTGTTGTAACTATTAGAAGGAGTTGTGTCTTACTGTTTATGAATTATGGTAGCTTAATAATAGTACAAAATGCAATTTTATTTGACCAAGATGACATCTGATTGAAATAATCTTATAATTTCTAAGTCTAATGTGAGTCCATGAATTAGGATTATTCTATAATTGCCTTCCTTACTGTGTGTTTTCATTTTACATCTTTCATTTTCTTCCCAGTGGAGAACAGACAGACACCCTTCTGGGAAATAATATCAGGAGTCGATGTACCAAGTAGACTTGGAATAACCCTATCAGGAAAGTTAAGAAGCACAGCAGTGTGTGGAGATAGATAGCAGTGTCTAAGTGTCCTAAGACAGTGGAGGATAGAAATAAGCAATAACTGCCCATGACAGCCCTGCATTAAATGAGCTACAGCCTCTGATGCCTGCTAGAATACTGTCTTTGCATCCATTACTTTTGAAGAATCTAATATGTTTTTCTAGAGAAAGAAATAAACCCTGTGATACTTTTAAGTAAGACTTTAGTCTTCTGACCAGTCTGCATTGTCAATCACTTAATAAGTATAAATACTGTGATTGGATTATACTCCTTCATCAATTTCAGAGAAAAAATTATTTAAAGATAGAGACTGTTTTCTAAACATAATCAGTAAATGAGTCAATCCCAAAGTCAATTACTGATTCCTCAATTACATGATCCATCTTATGAGGTTAGACATTTTCGATATGGATGAGAAATCTATTATTAATTACAGACCCTTGAAGGCTGTCAGGTTGTTTTTGTGAGAATACATTCAATTACTGTGAAGAATATATCTAAGTAGTTGCTGTTTGACTCATCTGAACAGAGAACTTAGAGAGACAGTCGTTTATTAAATTACTAGTCTTTGATCAAGCACTACTAATCTGAACTGTACTCATTTTCAGAGAACTATTGCATATGTGATCTTGTCCATCAACATGAGAAGACTGAAAAAGATTCTTGTCAGTGTAATGACCTTGGCAAAATGCTTCATGACTTCTCCACATGTGCACTTTATAGAACAAGTGAAACTACAGAAAACTCTAATAACTACAGATGGAATAGTCATAGGGATGCCTCTGTTGACTCAACAAACCTAGACAGACATGAAAGCATGCACACTGGAGAAGATCCTTGTAAATCTAAAGACTGTGAGAAATCTTTAAATTTGTGTCCCAACATTACTCAAGATCAGAGAATCTACAATGCAGAGAAAGAGCACAGGCAGGGAGAATGTGATGACTACTATGACTCAACATATAGTCATTTACGACAAACTATCTACATTGGAGAGAAACCATACCAGTGTGGGAAATGTGGGAAATGCTTCAGTACTGCCTCAAGCCTCAGTGGACATCAGAGAATACATACTGGAGAGCAACTTTTCAAATGTGGAGAATGTGGTATGTCCTTTAACCACCATACAACTCTTAGAAAACATCAGAGAGTCCACACTGGAGAGAGACCTTATAGTTGTAAGGAATGTGACAAGTCTTTTACTAGGTTCTCATATTTTGCAGCACATCAAACAATTCATACTGAAGAGAAACCCTACAAATGTGGAGAATGTGGCAAATCCTTTATCCACCATTCAAATCTTAGAACACATCAGAGAGTCCATACTGGAGAGAGACCTTATAGTTGTAAAGAATGTGACAAATCTTTTACTACATGCTCAGACCTCAGAAAACATCAGAAAATTCATACTGGAGAGAGACCTTACAGTTGTACGGAATGTGACAAATCCTTTACGAGGTGTTCCCACCTCAAAGTACATCAGAAAATTCATACTGAAGAGAAACCCTACAAATGTGGAGAATGTGGCAAATCCTTTATCCACCATTCATACCTTAGAATACATCAGAGACTCCACACTGGAGAGAGACCTTATAGTTGTAAGGAATGTGACAAATCTTTTACTACATGCTCCGTCCTCAGAAAACATCAGAAAATTCATTCTGGAGAGAGACCTTACGGTTGTAAGGAATGTGACAAATCTTTTATCAGGGCTTCCTACCTCAGAGCGCATCAGAAAATTCATACTGGAGAGAAACCCTACAAATGCAAAGACTGTGATATATCCTTTCTCCGGATTTCTACTCTTAAAATACATCAGAATGTTCATTCTGGAGAGAGACCTTACAAATGCCAAGACTGTGACATGTCCTTTAAGCAAATTTCAAATCTTAGAAGACATCAGAGAGTTCATTCTGGAGAGAGACCTTACAGTTGTAAGGAATGTGACAAATCTTTTATCAGGGCTTCCTACCTTAGAGCACATCAGAAAATTCATACTGGAGAGAAACCCTACAAATGTGAAGACTGTGACTTGTCCTATATTCACCTTTCAAGTCTTAGAAGACATCAGGGAGTTCATACTTGAGAGAAAAATACCATTCTCATAATGTGACATAGTATTTTTCTTTATTCTTTGTTTATAAATCCCAACAGTGTACATAATATGCTATGGGATTATTTTTTGTATACTGTGCAGATGTGTCTTTGCCAAAGCACCTTCTTTTTGGTTTGATAAAGAGATGACTGACCAATGGCTAGGTGGGAGAGAATAGGCAAAACTTCTCAGGAGAGTGAGGAACTTGGGATGAATCTGGCAGCAGATGCCAAAAAGACATAGGAGGAATCTAACATACAAAATGGAGGAGAGGTAAAGAGCCACTTGGCTAAACACAGGTTAATAGGAACATGTTACTTTAAGGTATAAGAACTAGTTGGGAACAAGCCTAAGTGAAAGGCCAAGCTTTTATAAATAATAATAATAATTTTTGTCATTATCTGGGGGTTGTTGGTATAAAGAAAGTCTGACCAGAAAGACAAACTACAATAATAGAAACATAAAGATAAAAAACTTATAAAAACCGGTAATGGGGAGTTTTAAATATTTGAAGAAATTAGAGAGTTTATATTTTAAAAAATTCTGCAATAGTAACTGTGAAGGTTTTTTTCATGTGTATAGGTGCTTTGCCCAATGTGTAAAGAGTTGCTTTGCAAACCTTTCTACATGCTTGCCAGGTGCCTGGGAATGCCAGCAAAGGGCATTTTTGTAACCCAACCCAAGACTGGAGTTATAGACAGTTGTGGGCTCCTATATTTGTGGTAGGAGTTGAACCCCAGCCCTCTGGAAGGGCAACCGGTGCCACTAAACCTTGACTCCAGCCCCTGCAAAATACAGTAATAAAATTATTTCTCTTAGCTGGGTGGTGTTAGCACAAAACTTAATCCTGGCATTCAGGAGGCAGAGGCAGCTGGATACCTGTGAGTTCGAGTCCAGCCTAGTGAACACAACTAGTTCCAGGATAGCCAAGGCTATTAGTGAAATCTTTTCTCAAAAAACAAACAAACAAAAAAAGTTCTGCATTCAAGATCTCATAATAAAGACACTATGTGGTGCACTCCTTTAATCCTAACATTTAGTAGGCAGAGACAAGAAGATCCCTATGAGTCTGAGGCTATCCTGGTCTACATAGTGAGATCCAGGGCTGCCAGAAGTACATAGACCCTGTCTTGAACTAATTAAATTAAATAGTAAGGAAAAAATCTAATAACTTTTAATATATGATATAGACCTCTAATTGTACAGTACACCATAAAATTCCTAATTCTGAGAAAACATAGAAAGGTGTACCATATATAATCCCCAAATCTTCTGCTCATTGGAAATTCTACCCACCTAATAAATTGAATTTGATAAATTTTTTATCTAATGCTGACACTGCCGACATAAAAGGAAATTCAACCTGAAAGACAATGCTCTAAGTCTCATCCTTTGTTCACTTTTGATAATCTTTATACTAGACTGAAACCTTACAACTAACAAGAAAATGAGAAACTGTAAAGAGATAGGTTTTGATTGTGATATCACAGGCTTATCATAAACACTTTAGAAATCCCCAAGGGCTCAGGCCCTGATCGTACATCCCTTTAATCTCGACACTGTGGACCAGAAGCAGATGGATCTCTGTGAGTTCAACTTGGTCCACAATGCAAATTCCAAGACAGCCAGGCTACACAGAGAAACACCATCTCAAAAAGCAAAACAACAACAAAAAAGAAATCCCTGAGGGCCTGCAGAAATTCATTTTGAGCTACTGAAGAAAAGTATTGGCTCCACACAAATCAATAAAATGATAGTGCTTTCATTAACTGCCAGTAGATCCTCATGGAGGTAATAGAGACTCATAGGACCCTCTCAGCCATGAGGAAATGGCAATTGCCCAGAGTCTATGCATTACCCACTACTTACTGCAGGAGGAGACTTCTTTCACTAAGGCTGAGAGTAGTACAAAGTGATAATTTTAATCATGAATATTTAGATGACAGATTAACAACATCATCAGTAATGAAACATCAGTAGTTTCTGTCCTTGGAATTAGAACTTCAAAGCCTTGGTTTGTAATCATGGCATGAGTTCCTCTTTATGCAGCAGGACTCAAATCCAATCAAGAGACAGGTTGGTTATGCCAGTAAGGAGTTCTGACAGTGTTGCACCAGTATACATATTTTGCCCAGTAGGTTAGTAATGTATGATGCAGGGTCCATGGTTAAGTAGACTGTTAACATGTTTTCTTTGCCAGCAGCCCTCGCATGGCCTTACACTGTCACAAGTGTCTTGGTGTGGGTATGCGGGTTCAGTCAGGTTCATGAAATGAAGACTCAGAAACACATGAGAATGAACCTCTGAGGTTGCAAGGGGCTTAGTCTTGATGAACTGAAGCACTTTCCCTTTGTCTCTTGGCACCTTTATTCTTCCCTATATTTACATTTTAGATAAGATTTTCTATCTCAAAAACAAACCAAAAGAAGTTTGTGAAAACACAGTGCCAAGTGCAAATACCCGGTTCATGAGGTGCCACAGTTTTCCCTGTTTCCTCTAAATCAAGTTTTGCATATGCATTGTATCCATAGAAACTCTCAAGACAAGATACACATAGGGCAACAAAAGGTTTCTGTATCGCAAAGGATGGATTAGGGGCTGAGTGAAAACTTTGGTAGTAGACCAGGTATAGCCCAGCAGGTTTCATGGCTAGTAGAGTTTGCTTGCTATCCCTCTGGCACCGGGCCAGCAAGATATTATGTTACATTACAATCCTATGAAAGATAGCCAGTTGGGACAAGTTACAGGTAAATTCAAGATTGCTCTCTCTTGATCTTGAAACCAAAGTGTTGTCTTCAGCAACACCATGTACTTATGGGTGGCCAAGCAAGAGCGCTGGCAATGACTTGTTTTGTTTGGTATACCTCCTGGGCTTACCTGACAGTAATTGCTAGACAGATAACCAGTACCTGGTACAAAGAATTTCATTTACTAGCCCTAGTTTCTGGGAGCAGCATTATTTACCTAGGTGAGACACTTCTATTCAAAGTTTTAAAATCATATTTACTATTAACCTATAAGACAGTAGGATTTCATGAGGCTTCTCCATACATCCTTTTGATTAACCCTTCCTCCTTTCTTCCTTCATATTGTATGATTTCAGCCACATAAGACAGTTACAATATTTAGATCTATTTTATCTTTTATCATAACATTGGAAAACTATAACCACCTATCTATTCTTCAACTCTATCAAAGACTCCAGAAGGATAATATTACTTAAGTAAACAAGAAGTAAGCAACTTCCGAAACTCTAGAAATGACAGAGACATCTCGCTGCCTGGACAGTCACCCAAAGTTCTTTTGTACTGTTGGGGCATCCATCTTCAGCCTACAGGTCCATAGTATCCAGCAGACATTTCCATGAAGCAGAAAAATATAAGACAGTTCAGTCCATCATGCTTCCCTAAGTAATCCTTCACCCACATTCTTGTAAGTCACCCCAAATAAAACTCATTGAGTCCACTAAGCTTTAGAGATGACTCAGTAGTTAAGAACACTGTCTGCTCTTTCAGAAGACTCACTTTGAATTCCCAGCGCCCCTAAAGGGCACTCAATCTGTAACCGCATACAAGAACATCCAATGTCTTCTTCTGTGTCTGTTAGCACTAGGAATACACATGGCACACAAGGACATACATGCAGACAAAACATGCCTAAAAGAAAAAAAATCAAACATAAACTTCATTGGCTCCAGCTTTGATTTGTCATTTAGTTCCTTATCTGGGATAAGTAGATGTGGTCATTGTTTCCACAGGAATGGTGTCAGACATCTGTACTTTGTGTTAAACTATAGGGTTTTTTTGTTTGTTTGGTTTTGGTTTTGGTTTTTTGAGACAGGGTTTCTCTGTAGCTTTTGAGCCTGTCCTGGAACTAGCTCTTATAGACCAGGCTGGCCTTGAACTCACAGAGATCCACCTGCATCTGCCTCCCAAGTGCTGGGGTTAAAGGCATGCGCCATCACTGCACAGTTTTACACTATAGTTATCTTTCATTTGTTGATTTATGAGGGGTGGGAATATCAAGATGAATTTCAAAAGTTAGATCTCTTTTTCTCTCTCCCACAGAGGGTATGACCCCCACATTTATGCCAACATTATTTATAATTTCTATTCCTGATGAAGGACATTGTAGCCAGGGCAGCATGGAAGCTTAAAGGAGTCCTAGTCTGCATTTCCCTGATAGGTATAAAACATTTTTTTTGTTTCTTTTGGTTTTAGTTTGGGTTTATTGTTGTTGTGTGTTCATTTGTTTTCTGTTTTGCTCTTTTTCCTTCATGAATCCTAAATTTACTATATTGTTAGAAGATTTCTTCTCTTGCTTTCCTACAGACAAATCCTCCCATATACATTCCCTGCTAACATTCAAATCATGGTGTCTTTTTCATTAAGTGTTATGGCATACATATATGTCTATGTCTTCACATATATATCTGTAAATAACCTACTCAATACATATATTACTGATATATTTTCAATGCTGACCATTTGGTATTGAACAGCCTGTTGGTGTGCTCTTCCTGCAGGAAACTATTTCTTCTGCTTCCAACATCCCCCAGTTGCTTGTGGTTTTCTGTGTAGGGTTGAGGCATTGTGGGCTTTTACCCATCCACTTTGGCATGTCCATTGTTCTTGTTTTTTTCCAGCTCACAATTGGGAGGTCATGTTAGTGATATTTATACACAGCGCTTCTCTCATTGCTAGGTGTGATGGTTATTCTTGGTTTTCAGCTTGACTACATATGGAATGAAATACAATCCAAAAATGGAGGACACATCTGTAAGATTATTTTTGTTTTGAAGTGACTGAATACACTTCCAGTCTGGAACTTTAAGATAGGCAGACAAATACTCTTAATCCACATCTTCAGGTTGAAGGACACACAGCTTTGATCAGGATAGAGAGGTTGGAAGATACACTTTTAATCTGGGCCACTTCTGTTGGAAGCCTATATAAGGACCTGGAAATTACAATCATTTTGCTCATTGTCTGTTTGCTATCTCATTTTATTCCTAGCACATCCATTCCTTCACTGGCATTGGAGCCTACTTCTTTGGAAATTCCAGCATATACTGAAGACCAGCTGAGATATTCAGCCTTGTGCACTAAGTACTACTAAATTTGTGGACTGTTTAGTCACATATAGCCCTTGTTGGATTACCTGGACAGCAAACTTAAAATCAATCCAGTAAATCCCCATTATATATAAGAATAGATAAATTCATTCTATCAGTTCTATTACTCTAGAGAACCTCAACAAATACACTAAGAGACACAATCTCACAACAAAATCCCCGGTCTCTGCCTCTTTATACACCCCCTCTTCAAAAATGATGCTTGAGCCTTAGGTTCAAGAATGTTTTACAGATGTATCCAGCAGGCCTTATCTCCACAACTCTACATTTTGGTTAGTTGTGGATATTTGCAGTGGTCTCTGTTGAAAAGAGAAGTTTCCCCAGTGGGTGATGGTGCATGGCCTTTAATCCCAGCATTTGGGAAGCAGAGGCAGGGCAATCTCTGTGAGTTCATAGCCAGCCTGGTGTACAGAACAAGTTTCAGGACAGGCTCCAAAGCTACACAGAGAAATTCTGTCAGAGAAAGAGAGGGGGAGAGAGAGAGAGAGAGAGAGAGAGAGAGAGAGAGACAGAGACAGAGACAGAGAGAGAGAGACAGAGAGAGAAAGAGAGAGAGAAGTTTCCTTGATGAAGTATTAAGACTAAGCTTAGCTGTGGGCACAAGGAAAAGTATTTAGCTGTTTGTTAGGGATTATGATGGCTTAGTAAAATGGCAGTTGTTTGTTTTCCTCCAAGATTCATGACTTCACCAGCACCAGAAGGAAGCTGGATTTCCACTACCAATCAACCATGGTGTCTGAAGTTTTGTTAAGAAGGTCTTAAATTCAGTGAAAGAGATGCTTACTCCCACCAAGGTATGCTTGCCACTACTGCATCCTTAGGGCTATTGTGCCAGGATGACAATTGATGTGTTTCATAGGCATCATAGCTGCCTAGGACTGTTGGTTGACTCCCTTTTTTGGAAGATTGTATGGTATTTTGGGTACCATGAAAGCTATTCTTCGGGGACCAATTTACATTAATTGAGGCAATGTCTCTGTGTTCCTCCAGATGTTGAAATCTCACTATGTAGAGCTGGATGGTCTTGAACTCAGAGTTCCCCTTGCCCGTGACTCCCAAGTGCTGGGTTAAAAGGTTTGCATGTCCTTGCTGAACTATATGTAACTTTTTGTTATCAGACTTTTTTGTTTGTTCTTTGAGAGAGGCTTTTGCGGTGTAGCCTTTGCTGACCTGGAACTCAGTCTGTAGATCAGGCTCCTGGAACTCGCAGAGATATGTTTGCCCTCTATCTCCTGAGTGCTGGAGTTAAAAGTGTGTGTAACTACTGCCCGTCCTGTTATACTTTGACAATTACCTAGGGTAACTGCACAGTCTACTTGACAGGAATGTGTGACCAACAAGATCTCTTGTTTACTGAACTTAAAGACTTCTGTTACACTAAATTGGAAACTCTAATTGAAATAAATGAATATAACATACCAGGTGAATATAACGTACCAAATTTGAACTACATGAAATAAGTAATGTAAACAGAACTCAAACTAAAGCAGTTATAAAATGTCACCTTTAAAACAACCCCATGACCAGACTGACAGGATTCTACCAGAACTGCAGATAGTAACCAACCAAAACGGCTTCTTAAAATACTTCTTGACACACAAAAAAGGAAAAGTTCTTGACTTTTAGTATTGCTTGATATTACACCAAATAATGAGGTGAGCCTGGTAGCAGATGCCAGATTCTAGAGGCAGAGTTAGGTGAATCTCAGTGAGTTCAAGGCCGCCCTGGTCTTCAAAGTGAATTCCAGGCAAGTCAGAACTGTTACAAAGAGAGAAATCTGTCTTGAACAAACAAACAATAGATAGATAGATAAATAGATAGATAGATAGATAGATGATAGATAGATAGATAGATAGATAGGATAGGTAGGTAGATAGATGATAGATAGATAGATAGATAGATAGATAGATAGATAGATAGATAGATAGATAGAACCAAAAAGATGAGACAACCAGAAAGAAACTACAAACTGATACAATCCTTTAAACAAATTTCTGAGCTCAGAAAGATGGCAAATGCCTTTAATCTTAGCACTCCTGACGAAGAGGCTGACTTATCTCTGGGAAGTGAAGGGCACCTTAGTTTACTCTTTAAAAAGTAGTTCCAGGACTTCCAGGATTACACAGAGAAACCCTGTTACAAAGAAGAAAAGAAGAAGAAGAAGAAGAAGAAGAAGAAGAAGAAGAGGAAGAGGAAGAGGAAGAGGAAGAGGAAGAGGAAGAGGAAGAGGAAGAGGAAGAAGAAACCAAAAATAAAATTTACTATTAGCTATTTCACATTTGCCCACAGATGTGTACATATACCCCCAGCCTGTGTGTGTTTGTGCGTGAGCACCTCAAATCCTGCCTGCTCTCACCTCCTATCTCTCTACTGTTCTCTCTCCTATCTCTATCCTGGCCCACAATTCCAACACATCTCTATTATGTTCCCCTCTATTCATTTTCCTTTGGGATTCCCTTAGATTAACCCAGCCCATCTGTGAAACTGTGGACGGTGGGTTTGGAGTTACTATTGGAGCCTGCTGGGCTCAGCAGAGGACTAGAGCTAAAGGCAGTGATTCTTCCACAATTCATTCATAGCCAACATTTGAGAGGTAAAGAGTGGGCACTATGAGCCTTTCCCTTTCCTAGACTGATGGTGGTCTAATGTGAGGTCAACGCAAGTAGGTACAGCTGCTATGGGTTACTGATTACAACTAAGTACAGCTGGAATGGGTTACTGATTACAACAGCTGTATCAAGTCTATAGCATGGCATGTCTTAGTCCTTTCTCCTTTTCCCCTGTTTATTCCCTTTCCTCCTCCTCTTCCTCAGTGTTCTTAGAGCCACTGACTTTTGTAGGACTGATACCAAATACCTTCCTTATTTTCTGCATCTGGGACAGCAAGAATCTCTGCATTCTCCATTGCATCTTTATAAAATTTTATATTTACCTAAAAAACACCTTTAACATGAGTCACAGAAGACAAACTTGTTTCTGAGTGAGGAAAAAGACAAGACCACCATCTAGTGGTGAGAACTTTACAGCGCTGGATGAACTCATCTCTGGGCTGTTAGCAATGGGGTGACCACTGACTTCTTGACACGCCTTTTTTTTTTCCCCCCCCTCAAAATCCAAGTTCCTGAAATGTCTCTTCCCAAAGCAAAATTGCAGTATTTGGTTTTGGCTTCTCATGTTTGTGTTAGCGATGGACGGTGGCATCTGAATTTAACCTACTATCGTTTGTGTAAGTAGGTAACCCGGGAGTCTGGTAGTCACGTAGAGGTTAGGCTGCCTGTCTTTTATCTGAAGGGTTCTGAGCTCACTGTCGGGTCAGATACAGGGATGCAGCCTCCGCCTAGTTCCAGTTCTGGTCTAGGCTGGCAGCAAGCATGTGGGGAGCTGTGCAGAGCAGGTCCAGGGCAGCCTGACAGCTGGAGCTGTGTGGAGGGCAGCCTGAGACGCAGGAAGAGCAGGAAGAGAGCCGGGTCTCACTGGGGAGGAGACACTCAACCGGAAATAGCGTTCAGAGAAAGTCGTTTGCCACTGGTCAGGTGTAGAGGAAGTGCACGCTGGCTGAGTTAGAGGAGATGCCTGGTTAAAGCTGGGGAGGAGGATTGCTGAGGTAGGTAAGTTGTTAGGAGGAGCAAAAGACAGAAGGGCCGAGTACCTATTCCCTGTCGGGGACCTGCACGGTGGGGAATCCGCGTTGTGCAGACCTGGGTGCGGAGGACACGGCCTGGTGTCACGGGGACGCGAAAACTCCCCGGAGCAGCCGTCTCCACGGCGGGCGGCCTGGGAAAGTCAGCAGCGCAGCGGCGGGAACCGCAGCCGGGTGGCCCTGGAACCTCCCAGGTCAGAGGAGCTGCGGGGCTGGGACCCAGGAGGGAAGGGAACAGAGCTGTTTCCTCCGCTGCTCATAAGGAAACTGGCTCTGAAATTCTACTGTGGATTTCTGGTCCTCGTCGGTACATTTTAGATAATATGACTTGGACCAATCCTGACAGGTTTTTTTTTTTTCATTGATTCTAAAATCTTCTGATTGCTAAAATATTCTCAAAAAATAGCCTATTAGAATATTTGAGTTTATGTGTTGATGTTTGTAAATACAGTTCTCTGTGCTGTGGTGAACAGAACAAAGCTCTTCAAATTTACGTTCATCTCCGCCAACTTTCGTGTTACACCACTTCACTATTCAAGAGAATGGCACACAGAACTAGGGATTTTGCATTTCTAGAGCTCTTTTATATATTAGTCATGAAATGAACGCCTGCAAATTTAATTGAATCCGAAAGTATTTTTTCTTTTTGCGAGCTCCATAGGTATGGTTGTAAACATTAACGTTTAAAAGTAAACTTTATTTGCCTTTAAATTTTCATATGACACGTATATACTTTGTAATGTAAATAGAGCATTTTTAAAAAGTGTCTTTGGCAGACTTGGTGGCACACACCTTTAATCCCACCACAGGGGAGGCAGACCAGGTGAGTCTCAACGATTTTGAGGCTAGTCTGGTCTACCTAATGAGTTCCAGGACAGTCACAGCTTCATGGGGGAGACCCTGTCTCAAAAAAGGAAAGAAGAGAAAAGAAAAAAAATGTGTATTTTTCTGCTGAGTTCTTTATGTGCAGCTTAAAGATGGGAAAAACGCAGTATGCTTTCGATAGTATTAGGTCACAGTATTTTCACAGTTACAAAAGGTATTATAAGCTACCTGGTGGTGCTGGCCATGCCTTCAGTCCCAGCATTTGAGAGGCATACACAAGTGATCTGGGAGTTCCTTGCCAGCCTGGTCTACAGAGCAAGTATTAGTACAGCCTGCTCTACACAGGGAAATGTGTCTCGGGGGAGAAAAACGAAGAAAGGAATGAAAAGGTGTTATAGTATAAAATAATCTTAGGGAGCATCTTTTGAATAATTACAATAACTCATCTACATCAGAAAAAATAGCTAGGATAGCCTTTTGTCTCCTTACCTCAAGAAAATCACTCAGTACATGGACGCATGATCAAACTTATTTTTTGATTCTTGAATTTGCTTCATTTTGACATGTGAACTCACTGCATTGCTCTGTCTGCCTCCAAACTTACCAGGTAGACCAGGCTGTTTTGGAACTCATAGAATTCCACCCACTTGTTTCTCCCAGGTGCTAGGACTAAAGGTGTGCACCAACACAACTGTTGGAACTGAAACTGTTGGTTTTTTTATTCTGTGGTCTGTTGACAGCCAGTAGTGTGACAGTGGACTTCTCCAGGAGGCGGGGCCATGCCTGGACCCTGCTCAGAGGGCTTTGTACAGACACTGCATGTTACAGAATTGCAGTGATCATTCAGTTCCAGTTCTTCCCCTGAGATTTAACTAAGTTGTGATTGGAAGTGGCATTCAAGTTATGATAAGCGAAAATGCTTTCTCAAAATTTTCAGTATTCTAACATTGCACAACAATTTGGAAATCACTTGTATAATCCTGTATTTAGCTTTCTCTTTATCTACTCTACTGAGTACAACACTTTGTTAGAAAAGCACAGAGACTGGATGTTGCACAGTTGCAACATTCTGGTTTCTGTGGGTGAGACTGCATTGCTTGCAGACTCCCTTGCTCCTCCTCAGGGTGTCTTGGCAAATCACCCTGCACGTGTGTGACCCTTTGAGAGATCTAAGGCTTCTATCAAATTGGGGCTATGGTAAATTCAGAATGTCACTAGTGTATAACATTCTTGTCCCAATAATTCAGTGTTGTTTCTGCACCTGAGTTTTGACTGAGCTGTTATTGGAAGTGGCATTCAAGTTACACGAACTGAAAACACTTTCTAAATATTTTCAGCATTCTGACATTGATGACAATTGGGGAATCACTTGTATAATCCTGTATTTAGTTTTCTCCTCATCCACTGAGTACAGTACTGTGTTAGAAGTCCAGGTGCTTCCTGAGGAATCTCTTTCTCATGTGCAGGGTCAACTGATCACCCAGACCTGCTCACTGTGCTGCAGAACAAAGAGGCCTGGAAGATAGAGAGGGAGGAGACTGTAGCTAAGGATGCAGGTATTTGGAGGGATTGCAGAAGGAATGGCAAGGTGTTCAAGTGAATGTGGAAGCATCAGTTTTCCCACATTCTGTTTCACTAGAAATATTCTGGAGACTTCCATGAAGAAAGATCACAGAATTGTCCTGTAGTAGGTTTGAAAACAGGTTCTACAGAAGAATTGATACTAGGAGTCAAATAAATTTTATTTGACTATGCATTGTAAAATGAGACTGCTTGTTTGTTTCCTGGCTGCCCAGACTCAAATAATAACACAGAAATTATATTAATTACATCACTGTTTGGTCACTAGCTTAGGCATATTTCTTGCTCTTACATCTTAAATTAACCCATTTCTATTAATCTGTGTATCATTGTAAGGATGTGGCCTACTGGTAAGGTTCAAGCTGGTGGCTGGTGTCTTTCTCCTTTGGTACCTACATGGTATCTCCTTGACCCCACCTATTCTCTCTATGTCTATCTCTTCCATCCTGGCTGTAGTCTGCCCTGTTGTAGGCTGAAGTAGCTTCCTTATTAACTGGTGGTAAGAAAACATACTCATAGGATAAAGAGAGGAATCCTACATCAATGAATTGTGAGGGATACTGTTCTTATTTGTTCATATCACTGATCTTGTCATCATTCCATATTAATTGGTTTTCATTTCTATGAATTTAGTGTAGTATAAAATGATCAAATTAATACCTCTAGGCTTATTTATTGCATTCACAATGTTGAAGCTTTTGATAGTCTAGCACATTCTCTGCTTTTTAGTGTTAATGTCACCATTGTTTCTGAAAATAATACCAGCATAGTTTTATAAGAAATCAGAAAGTAGGGCTGGAGAGATGGCTCAGTGGTTAAGAGCATTGCCTGCTCTTCCAAAGGTCCTGAGTTCAATTTCCGGCAACCACATGGTGGCTCACAACCATCTGTAATGAGGTCTGGTGCCCTCTTCTGGCCTGCAAGCATACACACAGACAGAATATTGTATACATAATAAATAAATAAATATTTAAAAAAAAAAAAGAAATCAGAAAGTATATTTACAGACTGCCACTCCATCTGTACTGTCTCCCCATGGTGATCGCCTGGTGTCCATGGTCATGACAATTCCTTGTGGTTTCCATTGCTGTAATTTTAATATACTGAGAGATCACCTCTAAGTTTAATCCTCTTAGTAATTTCTTCCTCTGTTGTTTCTTGGTACTTTAAGGATTACTCTCTGTAAAACAGGCTAATGGGATTCAGATAGAAATTGCTTGGAGTCTTAGGGAAGACAGATCTCACTCTAGGTTGTCTTGTTGTATTTGAAAAGAACGTGAGGCATGTGCCAATTTTAACATGCTTTATGTATTCTCGTGTTTTCTGTCTGCTGCGGATATCTGCATTCCCAGGTTTGTCACGTGTACTCTTCTTGTTGGTCAAAGACTTTCTATCTAATGGACCCTTTTATCATTTGCTGTCACTCTTTATTCTGTATTTTAATACTTTTATCTTGATCTTTCTGTCACTATTGTAATTAAAGTAAGTCTACTGCTGTCTATAGTCATAGCATTATAAAAAATTCATTCTTTCTCAATATTTTCCATCTTTAGGTATGCGATGACTTTTACTCGTAAAAGTACATATTTTAATGTCAGCTCTCATTTTTCATTCCTTAAATTATGTATTTATATCTTTTGCTTAGATAAAAAATGTTATCTATTTACATTTCAAAAAATTACTGAAAGAGATGCATTTGTTATTGTTTAGGAAGTTGAGTGTGGACACTGACTAGGCAGATTTGGAATCTTTGTATATTACATTTGTATTATTTAAGACCTATACTTTATTATTTTTATGTACATATTGACCATTAGAATTGCTGTTAAGCCCAGTTTATTCAATTCATTTGCTTATTTATTAAGTATGTTATTATTTGTTCCCTTTGAATTTTTTTTTTATAGATTCTGGCTTTTGATCCATTGTACTATAAATAGATAGCCAATCAATGTATCTGCTTTGTAGGGTGTCTCTTCATACTTTTAATTGATTTCCATGAATTTTTTTTTCATTTTACACAGTACTGTTTGTCAGTTCCTACTGTTGTATCAAGTGTTACCCCTTTGTGTTGCTATGCAGAATTCACTGTTTCAGACCATATATGAAAATCTCTGATACGCTGTGTGTAGGAGAAATTTGAACCTAGGTTCATGTTTTTCTATGTGGATAAATACTTTTCCCAATACCACTGTTTGAAGAGACTGTCCAGTCTACAACACGTATTTGTGTAATTTTGCTGACATTCCCCTGGTCATTGCTATTAGGCAGGTTCTGGATCTGCTGCGCTATTGCATTAGTCTGATCTGGAACCGCAGTGGTGTAACTCAAGCATTACAACATTTTTCTGAGTGCTGTGTACCCAGGGAATTTGTGTCAACATAAATTCTCGGGTTTTCTTTACAATTTCTGTGAAGGTTATTGTGGGAAGCTTAAATGTCATGCAGTTTGAACTGAGAATATAAACATTTGGTGTTCGATAACCATATGATGCTCTTTTCTCTAGGGGAGACTACTATTTCTCCAGCTTTCAGAATTCCTTCATGTTTGACTAGGGTTGAGGCCTAGTGAGCTTTCTCTTCCCAAGTTAGCATGTCTCTTGGTGTTGTCCTTGTTCTGCTCCTGTTTAGGCAGCCCTTTGTAAGATTTGAAGTGTGTATCTTCTCTGACTTTTCTAGGAGACACAGTGTCAAAGCAAATGTCCTGTTCTGGCTCTTACACTGTTCCCATCCCCTGTCTCTCAATGATCCCTGAGCTTTGGTGAAGGAGTTGTGTTGTGTATGTGTTAGTTGGAACTGAGCATCACAACTCTACATCTTGACTGATTGTGATTTTGTATAATAATCTCTATTCATGTTCTCAAAAAGAACTTTTCTCGATGAGTGGTGAGAACTACATTTATTTCTGGGAATAAGGAAAATTTTTAGGATACAATTAAGGATTTTGTTGATTTAATAGAGTACCAGTTGTAGTTCTCCGCCAAGATCTGTGCCTACACTAGCCCTAGGGGAACTAGCTAGGTTTCCAGTCGCAGTCATGTTTCCCTGTTCTTTGGAAGGTCTTATGTCCAATTAGAAACTGTTGGTTACCATCAAGGTGTGTGCCACTCTTGCACCCTGACATTTATCATGCATAGCAGATCACATTTGTGGTTCATGGTTGCCATAAGCGGGTAGGACTGTTGGCTGGCTCCCTCCCTTGGAAGCTTTGAATGTTGCCTT
This sequence comes from Microtus obscurus, assembly GCA_963919715.1. Classification (NCBI taxonomy): domain Eukaryota; kingdom Metazoa; phylum Chordata; class Mammalia; order Rodentia; family Cricetidae; genus Microtus; species Microtus obscurus. Next base: position 982,705 of record CAWTZC010002434.1, on the reverse strand, counting down.
CAGGTACCATGAAAGCTAATCTACAGAAAGAAGGTTTTAAGTTCTGATCCAGCTCTAGTCCTTTGTCTTCTGTGACTGAATTGCATGACTTCTTCAATAATAGAGACTCAACCTCTGGGAGGCAACCATGGGCAACAGTAATGGCCTATAATGGTTAGGGAATCTCTTGCACAGCTGTAACCAACAACTTCTTCTCATGCCTTGTGTGGGTGATTTTGTTAGAAAATCTGTGGCTCTTGTGGGGAGAGTTATCAGCATTATCATTTACACTCTAAAATATAAATATTCAGACATGTATTTTAGGCATTTTTCCTTAGGTGAATAATATTGAAGCAATAGATGGATTCCTTATGACTATTTAGACATCCTTACCGGTTTTCTTCAGTGTTTATATCTGTCATTTCTCCATAATTAAATCCCTACCTGTTTTTCCATTTGCCCCTTCAGATGACTTGTTCCATGTCACTCCCTTCTCTATTACCCACCCACTCACACCCACCCACCCACACCCCACAGTGCTCTCCTTCTACTTTCCTGGTTACTACGGTCACTCCAGGTTGGGGACTCACATCTGTGGATTTGAAGCTAGGAACTTCCTAGGAGAGAGAACAACCATTGTCTGTCTTTCTGGATCTGGATTACCTCACTCAGAATGATTTTTTCTGGGTTCATCTATTTACCTGCAATGCTCGTGGTTTCAATTTTCTTTACAGCTGAATTCCATAGTGTATGTGTACCACACTTTCACTATCCATTTGTTAGTTGAAGGACATTAAGGTTGTTTGCCTTTTGTAGCTATTGTGAGTAGAGCAGCTGTGAACATGACTGAGCAAGTGTCTGTGAAGTAGGATGTTTAATCCTTTGAGCATTTGCCAAGGAATAGAACATCTGGGCCATTTGCTATATTTGCTTAACTGAGGATTTTTTATACTAACTTTGAGAGGGGCTAGATTTTCTTTTTGATAGGGCTTTTAATCCCTATGGTTTTGCTTTTGATGTTGTTGGTTTAATTATCCACAGTATTCCTCTTCTTTCTCTATGGGAATTAGTGGTTTGCTGTCTTTCCCATGGTTTATTACTTCCCAGTTCTTATATTTATTTATTCTTCAAATTAAATTTATTATTTCCCATTTTCTTAGGGATAATTCCTCTGACTTTTTTCCTTTATATATTTTGCTTTTGATGTGTTGTCTTCTGTCCAGCTTTGTTGAAATGAATTGTTTTACTTCAAAAATACCTTGAACTGCACTTACATCTCCATCAGTTTTAATATAGGATTTTTTGGATGCAATAATATGTTTGGTAGTGATTTTTTTTTTCTCCAATCCTAAAATGTTGTTGCATGATCTTCTGACTTTGGGAATCACTGCCCAGATACCTGGTGTATTCTGTTGCTAGAGTCTTTTCACGTGGTTTGACATCCTTTCAGTATTAACTTTTTCTTTTTGATCCCTTATATAAAAGGCCAACAAGCCATCTATTCATTGCTCCTGAAAGAGAAACTTAAAGAAGAGAAACAGAAAGAAATGGCTGGCTCTCCAGTAAACATGTCCCAGGTCAGTGGTCATGTCCACTCCTTTTCTAGTAATGTTGTATATTCAGACATTGCAAACCTATAATTTTCTGGTTCTGATTATTTTTAAAATTTTATTATAGAAAATATACAAACAAACAAGAACAAAATCACACACTGAAAATAACCAGATCTACAGAGTACACATCCTGATGTACTTTCATGTAGTTAGAGTAGTAGTTGGGAACAGAAGCTCTTGAGCCTCACATGGGATTTTATATTTTCAGTATCAAATATATTTTTCTGAACTTCTCTACTACGAAAAAGAAAACCTGATGAAATTAGAACTAGAAAAGCTCTTAGCTTGATCTCCTTTTTCAAAACGTGTGTTCATTACCTGCATTGAGTCCTACCTCAACCCTGATATTTAACCTTTCTTGTTCTCTTTCCTCATTTCCTGCTGTGCCCACTTGTACATTGTTTTCATATACACATGTGGTTGACTAGATTCTGCAGACAAGGGAAAACATGGTTTCTTCTTTCTACCACTGTGTGCCTTCACTTAATATTGCATATTTTAAATCCTTCCATCTTCCTACAAATTTTATTACATTTTTTCTTCTGCTGCATAGTATTCCTTTTTATATGTATACCATTTTCATTGTACATTTGTCTTTTGTTAGACAATTTACTTGATTACATAATTTTGCTATGATGAATAACGAGCAATGTATCTGGGGTGTAAATATCTCTATGTTGGGGTATGCAGTTCTCTGGTTGTCTTCCCAGGAGTGACAATCCTGGGCCATGAATTAGTCCCATCTTCAATTTTTTCAGTAATCTACAGACTTATTTCCACAATGGCTATATTATGTCACAGACCCCACACATAAAACAGTTAATGCTGGTCCTTTCTTCTCTACATCCTCTCAACATTTGGTGTCAGGTTAGTTGATAACAGCCATTCTAAGCCTGGAATGATGCACTATTTCAAAGTAATTTTAGTTTGTGTTTCCATGATGACATTTTAAAGACCCTGAAGACTTGAAATATTTATTGGCCATTTGTGGTTTTTGTCTTTAAAACAGTCTCTGTTCGCTTCATTTGCCTATTTGCTGACTGGCAGTTTTATTTCCTTGGTATTTAGTTGATGTAATTCTCAGTAAATTCTAGGTATGAGCCCCTATCGAAAATGTCTCAGTACAGATTCATTTTTATTTGATACAATATGAATACTTAAAAGCACATTGAGGACTACAAAATTCAGACACAATAGCTCAAACTTTCTCCAGAGCCATTCTTCTGTGCTATATTATATTAGGAAAGCACTGAAAAGTGACTATAATTCTCAAACAATTTAATATCTTCATTTACTCACAGGAAGTCTATGTCACTTCTGAATGCATTCTCAGTTACTACACATAAATGTACATTTACGACTTAGCTGCAACTGAAATCATTACTTGGCGTGGTTTTGGATTTCTCTCAGTTTGTATAATTCTTTCAGAATGAAATATTCTTCAGAACTTCTGAAATCGTACTTGTTTAAGTTGTCTTATGCCTATTACTTAAAATTTTAGATTATATCAAATGTGGCTGATATAGATTTTTCTATCTGCTTGGTAATGTCTCAAATATTCTTATAAAAGCAATCCCACATGTTACCTCTTCTTATATGTTAATGTAAAACTTGATAGTATACAGTGCTGTTGCACTCATATTATGGTAGGGGAAAAAAACAAAATTCTTTGCCTATAAAGTTAATAATGAATTCTGCCTTGCTTTCTCTTTAATGGACTAGCATTGCACCTAGAATTTAAACATACATACTTAGCATGTTATAATATAGAGTTCACAGAATTGATTCACTATCAATATTTTACTGTGATCCTCGGGTATAACATTTAAAGCACACTTCCTCATCACCATTTTCCTTCTGACACATGTACACTCTGATCTTGTAAGATATAAACACAGCATCCATAAAAGATAAATAACCATGTCCATACCTTAAATACCTGTTGTTTTGTGTATATGCATGTGATACTATTGTTTCATTCTATATTCACAGAGTTAAAAAATTTATTATACAAGGTGACTATATTAGAAATCATTTTTGGTTGACTAATTGTCTTCACTCATCTATATTTCCTCAAGACTCCTCAAATCTAGGAAAGCACTCTGTCCAGGATCACCTGCTCAAACTGTACTTTTTGTTTCAGGGTCTGTTGACTTTCAGGGATGTGACTGTGGACTTCCCTCAGGAGGAGTGGGAATGCCTGAACTCTGCTCAGAGGGCTTTGTACATTGATGTGATGTTGGAGAATTACAGCAACCTGGTCTCTGTGGGTGAGATCATTTTGCTTCTAGAATTCCTATCTCATCATTTGTATATACTGACTTCTTGGGTTATAAACTCCATTAAGCTGCCATGGAAACAATAGGAGACTATTGAAAGACTGGTAGGAGAAAATAACTTTTTCATGGAATTTACATTTTTCTTTTCATTTTCCATGTTAGCGGTATCATGCACCCCTCATTTTGGTTCCAGAATGCATTCAGAAACTTAGTATCGTATAGTATTTTTACCCATATATTAGAACTCCATGTCCATGATTGTACTGCCATGGTTTTGAATTCTGAGAAGAAATTCAAGGTATGGAGACTGAAAATTCTCCCTAAATATGCTGAAGATTGTGACAGGAAATAGCAGTTGGAAGTCATTCCTGTATTCATCTACTATGTGTTCTCTTCATGTAAGGAGCAGAATACTATGTTAGATGTCTGTATTCTTTCTAAAATTCTAGCATGGGTCATGGGTTACCTCACAGGACATTTGGATTATTGCATGCAAGGCAAGCCTGGTCACCTGTGCAGAGAAAATGAGATTGCCCTGGAATGTCGAGAGTAGAGAGTAGTCATAACGAGGCTGGGCTAGTGAATGAACAGGGCAAGAATCATGGCTTCCAGTTAAAGAGAAAAGAAGAACTGAAGTTCAATTCCACTTGAAAAGACTCTTGATCATTTAAGATAGTGTAGTCTTCTGGCTCCAGGATGCATTCTGTCTGTTGTAATTTCTGTTAGAAGCTGCTGTGTTTATTGCACCTGAATTATGATGACTTAATAATTATTACAAAATGTCGTTTTATTTGACTCTGCTGAAATGAGAGTAAAATAATTTTCCAAATTTTGAGTTTAATGTCGAATGTCCATGGATTAGGATTATTCTGTAATTGCCTTTCTTGCTGTTGTGTCTTCATATTAAAATCTTCGTTTTCTTTTCAGTAGAGAACACACAAACCCCGTTCTGGGAAATATTCTCAGGAATCGGTGTACAGAGTAGACTTGAGAATAACCCTATCAGGAAAATTAAGAAACACAGCAGTGTGTGTAAGCTCAGACAGTGAAGGATAGAAATAAGCAATAGCTGCCCATGACAGCCCTGCCTCAAATAATTTAGAGCCTCTGATGTCTGGCAGAATACTGTCTTTACAACCATTATTATTATTTTCTTTTCCTCCTCCCTCCCCCGCCCCATTTTTTCAAGACAGGGTTTCTCTGTGTAGCTTTGGAGCCTATCCTGGAACTTGCTCTGTAGATCAGGCTGGCCTCGAACTCAAGGAGATAGATCCTCGCTGGGATTAAAAGTGTGCATCACCACCACCTGGATGCATTTATTACCTTTGAAGAATCTAATGTGTTTTTCTAGAGAAAGAAATAAACCCTGTGATGCTTTTAAATTAGACTTTAATCCTTAAAGGAATTGGGTCTCCTGAACAGTATTCTGCATGGACTATCACTAGTAAGTGTAAATAATGTGAACCTGGGATTGAATTAAGCTCCTGTTTCTCAATTTTTGAGAAGAAATATTTAAACATAGAGGCATGTATCTAGATATAATTAGTCAGTGAACTATATACCAAAGCTGATTCCTCAGTTGTATGATCTGTCCTGTGCTGTTAGACATTTTTTGTAAAGATGAGATATCTATTATTAATCACAGACACTTGAAGGCTGTTAGGCTGTTTTTGTGAGAATACATAAAATTACAGTAAAACAAATGTCTAGTTTCTGGTAGACTTACCTTAAGAGACATCTTAAAGTGACAGTCATTAATGAAATGTTTAATCTTGAACCAAACTCTATTATTCTGAATTTTACTCACTTTCAGAGAACTATTCTAAATGTGATCCTGTCCATCAACATATGAAGACTGAAAAAGAGCCTTATCAGTGTAATGAGCTTGACGACGTGCTTCATGACCCCTCCACATGTGCAGTTTATAGAACAAGTGAAACTACAGAAAACTCTAATAACTACAGATGCAGTAGTCACGGGGATGCTTCTTTTGACTCATCAAACCCATATAGACATGAAAGCATGCACACTGGAGAAGAACCTTGCAAACCTAAGGACTGTGAGAAATCTTTAAATTTGTGTTCCAGCATTAATAAAGATCAGAGACTCTACACTGCAAATAAAGAGCAAAGGCAGGGAGAATATGATGACTGTTTTGACTCTACATACAGTCTTTTGCAACAACCAATCTACATTAAAGAGAAACCATACCAGTGTGGGAAATGCAAGAAATGTTTCAGTACTGCTTCAAGTCTCACTGTACATCAGAGAATTCATAATGGAAATAAACCCTACAAGTGCAACTTTTGTGGCAAATCCTATAACCAGTGTGCAAATCTTAGAATACATCAAAGACTTCACACTGGGGAGAAACCTTACAAATGCAAAGAATGTGGAAAGTCATTTCGACAGTCTGCAGCTCTTAAAAGCCATCTAAAAATACATACTGGAGAGAAGCCTTATAAATGTAAGGAATGTGACAAATCCTTTGCCCACCTTTCCGGTTTCAGGGCACATCAAAAAATCCATACTGCTGAGGAACATTGTAGTTGTCAAGAATGTGGCAAGGTCTTTCATCAACTTTCACACTTTAGAAGACATTATAGACTGCATACTGGAGAGAAGCCTTACAAATGCAACGAGTGTGACAGAGCATTTACACACTATGCATCTCTTAGATGGCATCAGAAAACTCATTCTTTAGAGATATTTTACAAATGTAAAGAGTGTGATAAGTCCTTTCTTGAATTATCACATCTCAAAAGGCATTACAGAATCCATACTGGTGAGAAGCCTTATAAATGTGACATATGTGACAAATCCTTTACTGTGAACTCAACCCTTAAAACACATCGAAAAATTCATACTGGAGAGAAACCTTACAAATGTATGGAATGTGACAAATCCTTTATCAAGTGCTCACATCTTAGAAGACATCAGAGTGTTCACACTGGAGAGAAACCTTACAGATGTAAGGAATGTGACAAATCTTTTCCTGAGTTTTCAACTCTTAGAGCACATCAAAAAATTCATACTGGAGAGAAACTTTACAAATGTAGAGAATGTGACAAATCCTTTACCCATAACTCATATCTTAGAACACATCAGAGAGTCCACACTGGAGAGAGACCTTACAGTTGTGAGGAATGTGCCAAACCTTTTACTACATGCTCATATCTTAGAGCCCATCAGAAAATGCATACTGGAGATAAACCTTACAAATGCAAAGATTGTGAAATGTCCTTTCTCCGGATTTCTAGTCTTAAAATACATCAGAAAGTTCATACTGGAGAGAAACCTTACAAATGCAAAGACTGTGACATGTCCTTTAGTCAGATATCAAATCTTAGAAGACATGAGAAACTTCACACTGGAGAAAAACCTTACAAATGTGTGGAATGTGACAGATCATTTAGCCACATGTCAAATCTCAGAACACATCAGAGAGTTCATACTGGAGAGAGACCTTACAGTTGTAAGGAATGTGACAAATCTTTTACTAGGTTCTCCTACCTCAGAGCACATCAGAAAATTCATACTGGAGAAAATCTTCACAAATGCAAAGACTGTGACATGTCTTATATCTATCTTTCGAGTCTTAGAAGACATCAGAGAGTTCACGCTGGAGAGAAATACCATTCTCATGATGTGACGTAACATTTCTCATTATTCTCTGCTTATAAACCCCAACATCATACACAGTAGAAGCATAAATATAAAAAACTTGTAAAAGCATTTAAAGAAGATTTAAATCTTAAAAAATATGACAGAGTTTATATTAAAATAAAATTGTGTACTACTAGCTGTGTGAATTTTTTTAAGATGTGTCTGGGTTCTTTGCCTACAACACTTTCTGTGCACTACATGTTTGCCTGGTGTCTGTGAATGCCGGTAGAGTGCATGAGATTCTCTAAAACTGAACTTCCAGACAGTTGTTCATTCATATGTGTGTGCTGGGTATTGAATCCTGGTCCTTTGAAAGAGGAACCAGTGCTCTTACCTACTAATTGATGTCTCTGACCCCTGGGAAAGCTGTAATAAAATCATTTAGCTTAGTGGGGCAATGCTGATGGCACCTCCCTTTAATCCCAGCACTGGGAAGGCAGAGGCAGGTGAATACATGTGAATTTGAGGCCATCCTAGTCTACACAGCTAGTTACAGGATAGCCAAGACTGTTACATAATGAATTCCTGTTCCAAAAACCAAGTAAGATGACCTAAAAACTGTTCATCTTGTTCAACATTCAAGAATTCATAATAATGGTAGACTAAGTAGTGCATGCCATTAATCCTAGCACTCAGGAGGCAGAGGCAAGAAGATACCTAGTCTGAGACTATTCTGGCCTATGTAGTTAGCACCAGAACTGATAAGTACATATACCCTCTCAAGTAAATGTTAGTAACATAAAAATATGTGACAAAGATCTCTGTACTGTACCTCACAAAATTCATAATCCTGAGAAAGCATATAAAAGCATGTCATATATAATTCCCATATATTTCTGTTCACTAGAAATCACACCCACCATACACATTGAATTTGACAAATCCTTGACCTAATGCTAAAATTGCCAAAATAAAAACAAATACAGTATGAGATAAAACACAAGGAAATGTTCTAGTAGATACTTATCTTTTGTTCACTTTCAAAATCTTTAATAGGGTTAAAACTTATACTATAATGAAGGTGAAAAGCTGTAAAGAGATGAGCTGTACGTAAGACAACATGAGTTTATCACAAACAGAATCCTCACGCACTCTGAGCTTGGTGATGCATGCCTTTAATTTCCAGTACTCAGGAGGCAAAGGTGGGTGGATCTCAGTGAGCACAACCTGGGCCATGGTGGAAATTTCAGAACAGCCAGGGCTATACAGAGAAACTCCGTTTGGCAAAAGAAAACTAAACAAGATCTCTAAGGATCAAAAATTCATTTTGAACTACTGTTGGTAGAGCATGAGACTCTTAATCTCAGGGTCGTGGGTTTGGGCGCCATGTTGTTCTGTGGGAAAATGGTTTGTACCCTGTCACTTATATTTTAAATAAATGGTAATTGACTAGTAGCTAGGCAGGAAGTAGAGGTGGGGCAACGAGAATTCTAGGAAGAGGAAAGCTCTGTCTGGAGTCATGACCCAGCCACAGAAGAAGCAGGATGTGACTGCCTTACATGGCTAACGTAGACAAGAATAATGGGCTAATATAAGTTTTAAGAATTAATAAGAAATCTGAACTATGAGGCCAATCAGTTTATAACTAATGTAGACCTCTGTATAATTTCTTTGAGACTTAAGGACTGTGGGAACCAGGCAGAACAGAAAACCTCAGACAACAACGTTGGGTGCCAATTTGTTGGAAGAGGTTTCTGTCACTCTCAGTTCCACAATAATCGCTCAGAAACTATTATTTGCAATACTGTTTGGCTAATAGCTTAAGCATATGTCTAGATAACTCTTACATCTTGAATTAACTCATTTCTACTCACCTGTGTACCGCCATGTGGCTGTGGCTTACTGGCAAGTTTCCAGTGCATCTGTCCCTAGTAGCGACTACATGGCTTCTCCTGACTTTGCCTTTCTCCCAGAATTTAGTTTTCTCCGCCCTAGCTCTGTTCTGTCCTGCTATAGGCCCAAAGCAGCTTCTTTATTTATTATTCAATAAAAGCAACATATAATATACAGAAGGACTTCCCATGCCAAACTACTGAAGAAAAATGTCTAAGTATTTACTCCACACTATAAAATAAAATTATATAACCACCATTAGCTACCAGTAGACCCTCATAGAGATAAAGTAGACTCATGGGACCCTCCCTCAGCCACAATGAAATTTTATTTGTGCCAATATTACAGTTACTTTTTTATAGTACATTCAGAACAGTTATGAGTCTCTTTATTACCCACCATCAACTGAGAGAAGACTTATTTCAGCAGGGTTGAGAGTAGAACAAAGTGATACTTATAAACAAATACATAGTTGGAAGATTAACAACTTGATCATTAATGAAAAATCAATAGGTTCTATCCTTGCACTATATTCCTCAAGCCTTTGTTTATGAGTATGGCATGAGTTCCTCTCTATAAAACAGGATTCAAAACCAATCAAGAGAGTGGTTGGTTATGACTACAAATCTTGCCTAGTAGGTTTTTATTGTAAGATGCAGAATCCAGGGGTAACTAAGACCATTGACATCATTTCTTGGTCAGCAGTCTATGAAAGGTAACCAGGAAGGAAAGTTTCCCAGTATGTTCAAGATTGCTGTCTTTCTATCTTGCAACCAAGGTGTTTGATGTCTTTAGCAACATCATGTACTTAGGGTGTCTAACCAAGAGCACTGGCAATGACCTCTTTTGTTTGGGGTGCATCTGGAGCCTTCCTGCCATTAAGTCCTAGGTAGAAGACTATAGTGATACTTTTATTGTGCTTTAACAAATAAAGCTTGCCTGACAGGCAGAACTAAGCCACTAGTGTTGTAAATAGGGAGCTGCAGGCTGCATCCCCGGCACCCGGCCGCCCGCATGGCTAGCTTTTGCCCTGAAATAATTATATGGAAACTGTATTCTTTTAAACACTGCCTGGCCCATTAGATCCAGCCTCTTATTGGCTAGCTCTTACATATTGACCTAACCCATTTCTAATAATCTGTGTAGCCCACGGAGCTGGCTTACCAGGAATGATCTTAACCTGTGTCTGCCTGGAGTGGGAGAATCATGGCGACTGCCTGACTCAGCTTCTTTCTCCCAGCATTCTGTTCTGTTTACTCCGCCTACCTAATTTTATGTCCTATTAAAGGGCCAAGACAGTCTCTTTATTTAACCAATGAAATTAACACAAAACAGAAGACTCTTCCCCCATCACACTAGAGACCAAGTGGTAGTGGCTTACACCTTTAATCTTACTACAATGGAGTCCCACACCAGAGACAGGAAGGGATATGGCTGTGTTGGGAGAGGAATATAAGTCAGAAGGAGACAGGAGCTCAGGCTGAGGTTTGTTGGAGACGGATGGATTCTGAAGATGGCATTCAGGACAGGATCACCCCATTGGTTTGAACATTGGTAGAGGTAAAAGAACTCAAGTAACTGGTCACTCTGCTTCTACGACCTTCAGCATTAACACCCATATCTGTCTCTGGGTTCTTATTATATTATATAAGTAAATAAACATTTATTTGTTTTTTATTTCTTTATTTATTATGTATACAATATTCTGCCTGCGTGTATGCCTGCAGGCCAGAAGAGGGCACCAGACCCCTTTACAGATGGTTGTGAGCCACCATGTGGTTGCTGGGAATTGAACTCAGGACCTTTGGAAGAGCAGGCAATGCTCTTAACCTCTGAGCCATCTCTCCAGCCCCCATGTTTTTTGATTTTTCAAGACAAGATTTCTCTGTGTAACAGTCCTGGCTGTCCTGGAACTCACTTTGACCTAGTTGGCCTCAAACTCTGAGATCCGCCTGCCTCTGCCTCCCAAGTGCTGGGATTAAAGGCCTGCGCCACCACCACCTGGCATTGGTTCTTATTATTAATACCAATTAGAATTCGTGTTACATCAGGCACCCAGTATTTTGGGTACAATCTATGAAAAAAAAATTGTTTGTAGCTTTGCATGCAACGGCATAGGCCAGACCTACACACAGCTTGAATAACTGCCTTGTCAGCCAGGTTTTCCTTTCTTCTCTCCTAGAGGGCTTTCTCTGAACCCCATTCTTGGAGTAATGCCAGACTAGATTGCTGCCTTGAAATCTAGTCAGGTTTTTACTGCTCTACACAGTAGCAGTCAGCCTCACATCTTCATTGTCATCAGCAGCAGATTTGGTGAGAAAATTGGGAATTCTTAAAGGGAGGAATTAAACGAGTTTTCTCCCCACAATAAAAAATGGGAAAAACAATTATGGTAGAGAACGTTAGGCATTTGTATGATTATGTAATGTATGATTTAAAAATGGAACAATTAAATGAAAGGATAATCAACCCGGATTGAAATACTTTTAGTTATCATTTTGGTAATTCTTGTTTTGATAATTCATGGTTTAATCTCTTAAAAAGTTGTTTGGTATGAGGGCCAAGGGTTTAATAAAACAGATCATAGAGATATTCAAATCTAGACAGAAGAATTTAAAGAAACTATTTCAGCAATGGAAAATAAAGTTAGAGAGGAACAGTCTAAGGTTTTCAAACAATGAGCCTTAATATATCCAGTAACCTTAGAGGAATAGACAGTTGACAGAGGCTCTGTAAGAACTGAATGGACTCCTATGGCCATGATAAATTTAAGGAGATTCACAGAAGTAATTGACTCAGATGGCATGCATTCACTATTTGTAGAGCAAATGTTAAACTCGTGATCAACTTGCAATGGAATTATCTCTAAAGACTGGTTAGACTTAGTTACAGCAGTCTTGGAGATTGGTCCACAGTTACAATAGAGGACCTGGTTCAAAGAAGAAGCTAAGACCATTGAACAATGTAGTAAAGCTAGAGCTATCGAAATCATCCAAGGTCAACTTCTTGCAGAAGCTAATGCTGGTATAGAAAGGCAATACCTATATGAGGCCACATCCTGGCTTTATGCCATGAAGCATCTTTAAATGCTTGGGACAGAATTGAAGTACAAAAGAAGACTGAGTCATTTTACTATTACTATTATTTAGTCATATTACTAAAGTCATACAGGGTCCAAAAGAAACCTTCACTGATTTCTTACAAAGATTAACCTGTAAGATAATGGGATTTCATGAGACTTCTTCATACATCCTTCCTTTTGATAACCCTCCCACTTTTCCTCCTTTCTTTTTTCCCACTCCCATTTAAACATTTAGCACACATCATCCAATACCCCATTCTTTTTTAATTTTATTATTATTTTTTGGTTTTTCGAGACAGGGTTTCTCTTGTAGACCAGGCTGGCCTTGAACTCACAGAGATCTGCCTGCCTCTGCCTCCCAAGTGCTGGAATTAAAGGCAAGCACCACCACCTCCTGGGCCAACATCCCATTCTATTATAACCCGTATGTTCTTCTATCCTCTATTATTGTGTTATTTACTTGGGTTGCAAAATGATAGGTTTCCATTTAGTTTCTTCATGAACATCTCACTTGAGTTGACCTTTCAGAAGCCCCCACTCTTGCTATCACTCCACCACAAATTGAAATTTAAGTATTCTGCCCCCATAATACCCCCTCTGTAATTTCATATGACCTATATTCTACTATGCATCCTCTTTTCTCCCATCTCTCTACTAATGGCTGTTTCTAGATTTCTCACTTCTACATGTAATCTTACAGAAAGGTTGAAACTATGACCCACATATGAGAGAGGGCATATCAGGTTTGACCTCTGGGAACTAGGTGACAACACTTATTATATTTTCTTGTTGCATTATTTACATCCAGATTTTGCTTTCTTATATTTATTTATAGCTAAGTAATATACCTTTGTAGATGTCTATCACATTTTTCATTTACCCTTGATCAGTTGGTGGTCATCTGGGGTGATCCCATGTCCTAGAGACTGTCATTAAGGCAGCAATGAACATGATGGGCAAATGCTCATTGCTCAGATGGCAAGTTTTTGAGTTCATATGCAGGACTGAATATTATGTATCAGTTTCCATTGAGATTGAACCCCTCCATCTTGAAGAAAACTCCTTAAAATACAGAATATCAAAACAGAGGTAAAGGAACTGGATGCTCTAAGGTAACTGAAATATTCAATTATACAGAAAATGTCATGAGACTCAGAAATAGTCAATTTAATAGCTTTAGGAAGTCACTGAAACTGGCAAGATTCACTAATGCCCTCATGCCTCAAGCATATATAATCAATAAGGACTGCTGACACACTAAACAATCTGAGCTGCACAGAAGGTGCTCAGACCAGCCAAGAAGCAGACAGTAGTCAAGCTCCCTGGACCAGACAAGAAAAGACAAGCTGCCTGGAGAGGTAGTGGGTGGCATCAAAGACACTTCCAACTTCCATTGAACTGCCTGAAATCTGTGCAGTGATTTGCAGGTTTCCAGCTTCTTTGGACATCACCTTCACAGGGTGATGCAGTTGTCACTGAGTCCTTCCTGCTCTGTAAGTCATCCCTCTCCCATGTTCTCGTAAGTTACACCAATAAAACTCACTTTTTCACTGGGTTTAGGGATTACTCAGTGGTTAAATGCACTGTCTGCTCTTTCCGAAGACTCACCTTGAATTCCTAACACCCCCACATGGGTACTTAATCTGTAACCTCAACACCAGGGCATCCAATGCTCTCCTCTGGCCACAGAGAACACCAAGGACATGCATGTAACATAGACATGATGCCTAAAAGAAAAAAAAAACAAATATAAACCTCATTGGTTCATCAAGTTAGACTTTGTTGGTTCCCACCTTTGGTTTGTCATTGTTCCTTAGCTGTATTAACTAGATGTTGTTTTGTTTCCACAGGAATAGTGTCACACATCAGTTATTTTGTGTCACACTGTAGTTTTCTTTCATTCATTCATTTATTTATTCAGGGGATTTGATGTCTCAAAGTGTTGAAGCAATTAACTGTTCAAGTTGTCCTTTGTATCATGTTAAAGAAGTCTTTTGTTGCCTTCTTCCCCTTTTATTTTGGGGTATAAAAGTATATGAAAAATTAAACACAGGCAATTTCAGTATTCACTGGAACTCCCAATAGTATCCTATGTTTTTTGCTTTATTATTTTTATTTACATCTTCCTCCTCTTTGCTTACTTTTGATTCCCGTACCCCTACCCTTGCAAGAGGTATTTTTGTTGAGACTATTACCTGACAGTCTTCAATCCAATGAAAAATGGTGGGAGATGTTTGCTTCCACCAAGGTGTGCTTGCCACTACTGCATCCTTAGGGCTATTGTGCCAAGATGACAGCTGATCTGCTTCATAGGCATCATAGCTGCCTAGAACTGCTGGTTGGCTCCCTCCTTTGGAAGCTTGCATGGTGCTTCTGGTACCATGAAAGCTATTCCTTAGGGAGCAATATACAAAATACAAAACACAATATAAAATCTTATTTTGAGACAATGTCTCTGTGTACCTCCATCTGTTCTAGACTCACTATGTAGAGCTGGCTGGCCTTGAACTCAGAGTTCCCCTTGCCCATGCTTCCCTAGTACTGGGTTAAAAGGATTGCATATCCATGCTCAACTCTACATAAATTTTTGTTATTATTTTTTGTTATTTACTGTGTAGCTTTTGCTGACATGAAACTCACTCTGAAGATCAGGCTAGTCTTGAATACACAGAGATCTGCCTGCCTCTGCCTTATGAGTATTGGGATTAAACATGTTTGCCACTCCTACCCATCCTCTGATCATGTCTTGACAATTACCCAAGGTAAATGCACAGCCTACAAGTGTTCAACTGGATTACTTGTTTATTGACTTTAAAGACTTCTGTTACATTAAATTGGAAACCCTAATTGAAATAGACAAATATGATGACATGCTCAGTGAATATAATACACCAAAGTTAAACAGCATGAAATAGATATATAAACAAAACATTAGTAGGAATGTGACTGAAACAGGTATAAAATACCACCCTTAACCCCATGATCAAACTGACAAGATTCTATCAGAACTGCAGAGAAAAACTGCAAAGCTGCTACTTTAAATACTAATTGACACAAAAGAGGAAGACTTCTTGACTCTTAGTATTAGCTGATATATCAAATAATGAGATTAGCATAGTAGCACACACCTTTAAACTCAGCATTTCAGAGGCAGAGTTAGGTGGATCTCAGTGAGTTCAAGACCAACCTGGTCTACAGAGTGAGTAATAGACAAGCCTAGACTGTTACACAGAGAAACCCTGTCTTGAAAAATAAACAAACAAACAAACAAATAAATAAACCACCAGGTAATGATACAACAAAAATGAAACTACAGGCTGATGAATTCATTTTAAAATTTTCTGAGCTTGGGATGGTGGTACATGACTTTAATGCCAGCACTCCTGAGGAAGAGGCTGACTGCTCTCAGGAATTTCAAGGCCAGCCTGATACACTCTCAAAGGAGAGTTACAGGACTGCCAGAGATACACAGAGAAACTCTTGTCATAAAAAAAAAAGAAAAAGAAAAAAGTCTATTAGCCATTTCACATTCAGAGGCATATATGTATATGCACACAGTCTGTGTGTATATGTGTGTTCTATGTCTGTGTGCTTGTGTGCACCTCAGATACAGCCCACTCTCACCTCCTTCCTCTCTGCTATCCTGATCCACCATTTCAAAACATCTCTCTTGTGGTCATCTTCATTTATTTTCCTTTGTGATCCCCTGATATTGACCAGAGTCATCTGTGAGACTGTGGTTTTTTTTTTTTTTAACCCATCTGGATTCAACAGAGGACTACAACCAAAGGCAGTGATTCTTCTCCTATAATCCATTCATAGACAAAATTTGAGGCGTAGACTGGGCCCTGTGAGACTTTTCCTATCCTAGACTGATTGTGATCTAGTGTGAGGTCAATGTAGGTAAGTACAGTTGCTGTTGGGTTTTGATTATAACAGCTGTATGGAGTTTAGAGAATGGCATGTCTATGTCCTTCCTCTTTCTCTTCTTACTCCCTTTCCTCCTCTTCTTCCTCAGTGTTCCCAGACCCACAGACTTTTGTAGGACTGGTACCAAATACCTTCCTTATTTTTTGTATATGGGACAGTAAGAATCTCTGCATTCACCATTGCAGTTTTATAACATTTTATATTTTATCTAAAAAGCTCTTTTAACATGAGTCACAGAAGCCTATCTTGTTTCTGAGTAAAAAAACAAGACCACCATCTAGTGGTACTGAGAGCAGTTTAGCGCAGGATGAACTAATCTCTGGGCTGTTAGCAATGAGGTGACCACTGACTTCTTGGGACACTTATTTATTTTCAAAATCCAAGTTCCTGTAGTATCCATCCGCAAGGCAAAATTGCAATATTTGGTTTTAGCTTGCCATGTTTGTGTTGGCGAAGGGACGCCGGCATCTAAAGTTAGCCTGTTATCATTTGGTGTAAGTATGTAACTCGGGAGGCTGGTACTCAAGTCGAGGTTAGGTTGCCTATCTTTTATCTGAAGGGTTCAGAACTCATTGTGGGATCAGATACTGGGTGCAGTGTCCTCCTAGAACCAGTTCTGCTCTAGGCTGGCAGCAAGCATGTGGGGAGCTGTGCAGAGCGGGTCCAGGGCAGCCTGACTGCTGGAGCTGGGTGGAAGGCAGCCTGAGACGGAGTGGGAGGAACTGCTCAGTAGGGCGGAGACACTCAACCGGAAGAACGGTTGGGAGGGTGTTGCAGGTAAGGACCGTGTAGGAGTAGGGATGAAGAAGTGGGAGGAGTTAGAGAAGTGATGCAAACGGAAGCTGGGAAACCCAGGGACAGAGCTTGGAGAAGTGGACTGGAGAGCTAAAGCCAGAAGTGCCCAGTGCCTATTCCCTGTCATTGCTCCAGTGGGGAACCGCGTGGTGCAGACCTGGGTGCGGAGGAGTCGGCGGGTATCGCGGGGACGCGTAAAACTCCCCGAAGCCGCAGTCGCCGCCGCGGGGCGGCCTGGGAAAGTCAGCAGAGCCGTGGCGGGAACCGCAGCCCGGCGGCCCTGGAACCTCCCAGGTCAGAGGAGCTGCGGGGCTGGGACCCAGGAGGGAAGGGACCAGGGGTGCCAGCTGTTTCTCATAAGGAAACTGGCTCTGAAATTCTGCTGTGGATGTCTTCCCTTGTCGATAAATTTTAGGTAATATGACCTCGACCAACCTTGATTTTTTTTTCATTGATGTGTTTGCTAAAATAGTCTCATAAAAATGACCTACTAAAGTATTTGAGTTTATGTGTTGATGTTTGCAAACTCAGTTCTCTTAGCTGTGTTGGGCAGGACAAAGCTCTTCAAATTTACATTCATCCACGCCCACTTTCGTGTTACACCACTAGCTATTCAAGAGAATAGCACCCAGACCTAGGGATTTTTGCATTCCCAGAGATCTTTTATATATTAGTCATGAAATGAACGCTAGCAAATTTAATTGAATCCGAAAGTATATTTTTTTGCGAGCTCCATAGGTATGGTTGTAAACATTAACGTTAAAAGTAAACTTTTATCCGTCATTAAATTTTCATATGGAACGTATGTACTATGTGATATAAATAGAGCATTTTGAAAAGTGTCATTGACAGGCTTGGTGGCAAACATCTTTAATTCCACCACTGGGGAGACAGAGTCAGGTGGATCCCAGTGAATTTGAGACCACCCTGGACTGCCTAATAAGTCCCAGGATAGCCAGAGCTTCATAGTGAGATCCCGTTGTTTTTTGTTTTTTTTCTCAAAAAGAAAAGGAAAAAGAAAAGTGTATTTTTGTGTTGAATTCTCAATGTACAAGCTAGAGCCTGGAAAAGTACAGTATGCTTTAGGCTAACAGGTCACTGTATTTTCAGTTAAAAGGGGCATTTTATAAGCCACATAATAGTGGTGGCACACTCTTTTAATCCAAGCACTTGGGAGGCAGACGCAGGTGGATCTGGGAGTTCCTTGCCAGCCTGGCCTACAGAATGAGTTTAAGGACAGCCAGATCTACAGAGAAACCCTGTCTCAGGTGGGAAAAAAGTAAAAAGAAATGAAATGATATTATAATATAAGATATAATAGGCAGCATCTTTTGAATAATTACAATAACTCTCATCTACATCAGAAAAAAAAATGTCTAGAGTAGTTTTTCTCTCCTTGGTCAAAGAACTCTGTCCATAGACACATGACCAAACTGTAATTTCTTGATTCTTGTGTTTACTGTGTTTGAGTCCTGAATTCTTTGTGTTGTTCTGTCTGGATCAGTGAGCCTTGCACATGAGAAATAGATTCTTCATAAAGCGTCTGCTTTTCTAACACATGTTAGAGACCAGTCTGGACTGGAGCTTACAGAGTTCCAACCACCTCTGTTTCCCCAGTTCTAAGATTAAAGGTGTGCACCCACACAGCCATTCAAACTTTTGTATTTTATTCTGTGGTCTGTTGACAGTCCGCGATGTGACTGTGGACTTCTCCCAGAAGGAGGGACAATGCCTGGACTCTGCTCAGAGGGCTTTGTACAGAGACTGGATGTTGCAGAACTGCAGCAGTCTGGTTTCTGGACATGAGAGTAGTTTGCTTGCAGTCTCCCTTGCTCCTCGTCGGTTTTTTTGGTAAATTACTCTGCAAGTGTGTGTCCCTTTGAGAGGTATAAGGCTTTTATCATATTGGGTCTATAATACATTCAGACCATCAGTAGTGTATGATATTCTCATACTAGTCATTCAGTTCCATTTCTTCTCCTGAGATTTAACTAAGTTGTGATTGGAAGTGGCATTCAAGTTATGATAAGCAAAAATGCTTTCTCAAAATTTTCAGTATTCTAACATTGCATAACAATTTGGAAATCACTTGTATAATCCTGTATTTAGCTTTCTCTTTATCTACTCTACTGAGTACAACACTTTGTTAGAAAAGCACAGAGACTGGATGTTGCAGAGTTGCAGCATTCTGGTTTCTGTGGGTGAGACTGCATTGCTTGCAGACTCCCTTGCTCCTCCTGAGGGTGTCTTGGCAAATCACCCTGCATGTGTGTGACCCTTTGAGAGATCTAAGGCTTCTATCAAATTGGGGCTTTGGTAAATTCAGAATGTCACTAGTGTATAACATTCTTGACCCAATAATTCAGTGTTGTTTCTGCACCTGAGTTTTGACTGAGCTGTTATTGGAAGTGGCATTCAAGTTACACGAACTGAAAACACTTTCTAAATATTTTCAGCATTCTGACATTGATGCCAATTGGGGAATCACTTGTGTAATCCTGTATTTAGTTTTCTCCTCATCCACTGAGCGCAGTTCTGTGTTAGAAACCCAGGTGCTTTCTGAAGAATCTCTTTCTCATGTGCAGGGTCAACTGATCACCCAGACCTGCTCACTGTGCTGCAGAACAAAGAGGCCTGGAAGATGGAGAAGGAGGAGACAGTAGCTAAGGATGCAGGTATGGTGGAGATACTGAAGAAGTGGCAAGGGGTTCAAGTGAATGTGGTAGAGACATGATTTCATGTGGTATTCTATTATAATTTTGAGAACAGGTTCTACAGAAGATTGATACTAGAAGGCAGATAACGTTTTATTTGACTATGCATTATGAGTGATGCTGTTCTTATTCATTCTTATTCATATATCACTTATTTCATCACACCATATTAATTGGTTTTAATTTCTATGATTTTAGTATATTATAAAGTGATCAAATTAATTCCTCTAGTTTTATTTATTGTTTTCAGAGCTTTTGATATTCTAGCACATTCTCTACCTTTTAGTGTTGATGTCACCATTTCTGAAAATAATACCAGCACTCAGCACTCCAACCCTGAGAATGAGCATGCAGCACGTAAACCCTTTCTTTCTGAGTAACAGCCAAATCTGCCATGCAGAGCTCTGTGCAGGCTGGAAACATCTCTGTGTATGGTGTCAGGAATCTGCCATGCTCTCCTACCTGTGCAAGCCCGCTGGGAGTGCCAAGCCACAGGCATGGTCTCAGCCACTTTTCTCCCAACCCTGAGTGGGCACAAACACCCTGGCCCACAAATGCCATTCAAATGCTCCATAGCCAGAGTTCGTGCTGGCAGCATGGCCCAGGAAGCTGCACTTCAAAACCACAAAGCTTCCTCCCCTTCAAGGCCAAACTAGGAAATCATTTCCCAAAGAAGCCATACCTCTGCCTGCCTCTAGCAAACAGAGCCCACCCAAGAAAATGCCACTACCAAACCATTGTGTCTAGGATTTCTTTTTATCTTTCTCAGGTTTTATATGGATTTAATCTACCACATTGGCACATCAATTGTTGGAGGGAGGCCACTCGTTAGTTTCAATCTCCCAGCTAGCTTAGCCCCAAAATAATCACACAGAAATTGTATTGATTAAAACACTGCTTTGCCCATTAGCTCTAGCTTCCTATTGGCTAACTCTTACATCTTAATTTAACCCATTTCTATTAATCTGTATATCACCACGAGGTTGTGGCCTACCAGCAAAGTTTCAGCATATCTGTCTCTGGTGGCGGCCCCATGGCATCTCTCTTCTCCGCCTTCCTTCTGCCAACATTCCATTTAGTTTTACCTGCCTAGCTCTGTTCCCCTATAGCTCTGCTATATACCCAAAGCAGTTCCTTTATTCATTAACCAGTAAAAGCAACACATAGGCAGAAGGACCTCCCACACCAAAGACTAGATAGTCATAGTTACTTTTCTCACATGACTTGACCAAACTATTTCTAATACAAGACTTAGATTCCTTAGGATAGGATAGTTATTGAAACATTTAGCATATGTTTCTTGCTTGATATTGTTTATGCTGGTTGTAATTCTAATTTTTATACTAGATATTTGTTCTTATTGTATATAGTTTTATATTAGGCTTAGAACTCTCTTATTTAGACAAGATGTGGTGCTATTGTGGGAACTCCTTCAGCCAATGTGTTTTAAGGTACCTCCAGTTGGGCATGGTCTCTTATACTATAAATGCAGCCATAAAGCTTGCATGCCCTCTCTCCTGGCTGTTGGATTTGGTTCCTGTTCCCTGTCCATGCAAAGGACTGTGATCAGTGAGTCTACCCCTAAATAAATAACTCCTTCTTATACTTCATTCTGAGTTAGTGTGGAATTACTTTTTAGCATCCCTCTATAGTAAAGGATCTGTAAGAGAGAAACAGGTACTCTGAAGCATTGAGCCATCTCTCTAGCCACTTATTAAGTTTAATTATGTGATTAGGCATAATAGAAAACATTAAAAATTTTTATCTAGGTCATCCAAAAACTTGACTTTACGTGCACCTTATTATTTCTTAATAATCTTTTCTTCCATTCTTATATGTTTGAATTCCTAAACTTAAAAATACAACTTACTCAGGCTATATGTTTTCAGGCATGAACATTTGGTATTGGATAACCATATGGTGTACTCTTCTCTGGGGAAGACTATTTCTCCAGCTCTCAGAATTCCTTAGTGCTTGACTAGGTTGAGGCTTAGTGAGCTTTCTCTTCCCATGTTAGCAAGTCTCTTGGTGTTGTCTTTGTTCAGCTCATGTTTAGGCAGCCCTTTGTAAGATTTGGAGCATGTATCTTCTCTAACATTTCTAGGAGATACAATGGCAAACCAAATACCCTGTTCTTCTGGCTCTTGAAATGTTCCCATCTGATTTTCTTAGTGATCTCTGAGCCTGAGGTGAAGGAGTTATGTTGTTTATGTGTAAGAAGGGACTGAGCATCGCAACTCTGCACATTGTCTGATTGTGGTTTTCTGTAATAATCTCCATGTGTTCCCAAAAGAACTTTGCTTGATGAGATATCAGCTACATTTATTTGTGGGAATAAGGAAAATATTTAGAATGCAGTTAGGGATTCTGCTGATTTAATGAAGTAGTGATTGTAGGTTCTTCTCCAAGATCCCTAATTTCACTAACCCTAGGGAACTGGCTAGTTTTCCAATACCAGGCATGGTTTCCTTCTTGTTGAGAAAATCTTAAGTCCAATTAGAAGCTGCTGATTACCATCTCGGTATGTGTGTCACTCTTGCACCCTTAGAGTTAGCGTGCAGTGCAGATCATTCTTTGGTTCAAAGGAGCCGTGAAAGGGTAGGACTGTTGTTTGGCTCCCTACCTTGGAAGCTTTCATGTTTTCTTCTGGTATTATGAAACGCATCCCCAGAAAGACGCTTCTAAGTTCTGATCCATCTCAAGTTCTCTGGCTTCAGTGTCTGAAGTACATGGCTGCTTCAATAATTGAGACTCACCTTCTACCTCTGGGAGGCAATCATGGGGAACAGCGATGGTCTATAATGTATAGGGAGTCTCTTGGACAGCTGTGACCAACACCTTCAGAGCAGGATTCTCATGCCTTATGTGGGTGGTTTTGTTAGAAATTATCAGACCAGATGGGAAATTTTTATTTACATTATAAATATATGTGCATTCATAGACGTATGTGTATTGTAGGCATTTTTCCTTAGATGGATTATATTCAAGGAATAGATGAATGGATTCCTTATGATGTTTAGACATCATACCCTCCATCTTCAGTGTTTATGTCTGTCCCTTCTCCATAATTAAATCCCCTCCTGTTTTTCCATTTTTCCCTTCAGATCACTTGTTCTGTGTTATTTATTCCCTTTTCTATCACTCCCCCACACCCCACAGTGCTTTCTTTTTACTTTTCTGGTTCCTGCAGTCACTCCAGGTTGTGGACTCAGATCTGACGATTTGGAGCTAGGAACTTCCTATGAGAGAGAAGATGCAATGTCTGTCTCTCTGGGTCTACTTCACTCAACATGGTCTTTTCTATGTCCATCCATTTTAGCTGCAAACTTAATAATTTCATTTTTTATGGGTGAATAATATTTCATAGTATATATTATCACATTATCCATTTTTCAGTTGAAGGATGTTTAGGTTGTTTACTGTTTGTAGTTATTGTGAGTAGAGCAGCAATGAATATGACTGAACAGGTATATATAAAATAGGATGCTGCGACCCTTGAGTTCCTTGAGTATGTGAAGGAATGGAACAGCTGGGTCATAATTAACTTAAGGATTTATTTTTTTTTAATTGAGTATTCTCTTTGTTGATTCTGAGAGTGGCTAGATATTTTGTTGATAGCATTTTGATTCTCTATGCTTTTGTTTTTGATGTTGTTGCTGGTTGGATTATTGATAGTATTCCTCTTTCTTCTCTGTGAGAATTAGTGCTTCTCTGTCTTGCCCATGGGTGATTACTTCTCAGTTTTCCTGTATTTATCTATTCTTCAAGTAAAACTTATTATTTCTCTTGTTTAGATAATTTCTCTGATTTTCCTGTATATATTTTGCCTTTGACATAGTGTCTGCTGTCCTCCTTCGTTGAAATGAAAAACATCGTTGAATGTTTTGGTTTATAATTATCTTGAACTGCACTTCCGTCTCCATCAAATTTTAATATAGAATTTTTCTGGATGAAACAACATGGTTGACAGCGAATTTTTTTTTTCTCCAGGCTTTAAATGTCATTTCATGTTCTTCTGGCTTGGGAGACTGACCAGACACCTGGTGTATTCTGTTGCTTGAGTCTTTTCATGAGGTTTGAAATTGTTCTTTAAGCTTTCCATATTAACTTTTGCTTTTGCTTTTTTTCTCCTTATATAAAAGGGCAGCAAGCCATCTATTCATTGCTCTTGAAAGAAAAACTAAAAGAAGAGAAACAGAAAGAAATGGCTGATTCTCTAGTAAACTCCCAGGTCAGTAGTCATGTCCACTATTTTTCTAGAAATGTTATATGTTCAGACATTCCAAGCCTTTAATTTTTTTCTTCTGGTAATTTTTTAAAATTTATTATAAAAAATATTCAAACAGCCGGGCGATGGTGGCGCACACCTTTAATCCCAGCACTCGGGAGGCAGAGGCAGGCAGATCTCTGTGAGTTCGAGACCAGCCTGGTCTACAGAGCTAGTTCCAGGACAGGCTCCAAAGCCACAGAGAAACCCTGTCTTGAAAAACCAAAAAAAAAGAAAAAAATTCAAACAAAAAACAACAAAATCACACACTGAAATTAAACAAGCCTAAAGACTATAAAACTCTATGAACTTTTATAGTTAGAGTAGTCATTGGGAATAGAAGTTCTGCATTTTCACAAGGAATTTTATATTTTTACTATCAAATATATTTTTTGAACATGTCTACTACAAAAAAAAGTAACAAAATCAGAACTAGAAAATCACTTAGCTTTATATCCTTTTTCATAAATGGTTCATTACCTGCATGCAGTCCTACCTCAACCCTGGTTTTTAAACATTTCTTGATCTCTTTTCTCCATATTTTGCTGTACCCACTTGTACGTTGTTTCCTATACGCACATGTTGTTGGTAGATTGTTGGAGCCCGTGTGGCTCCAACACAGATAACTCTTTTCCTTAACTGGACTGGTACTGAGTCGCGAGGAATAATCAGACACAGCTTACACGGTCGTCATGAAAGGGCATCTCAGGCTTCTTCCTCCTGAAGATCTCCCTGCGTTTATTATCCAAACAGCTTTTATACCATCATATAAGTTGAGCGGGAAAATACATTAGACTGTCTCCTAGGTTACCAGGTGAATGGCCTTTTGTCACATCTGCATCTACCTGTCTGCTGAGCATGCTAGCTGTCACCTAGGCCTGAATTAGCATCTCTATAAGATGTCCTCCAAATTACAAAGGAAGGAGCACCAAACATCCTTACCTTTGTTAGGCATAGACAGCTTGTCTGCAGAGCTATGTGACCCCCTTGGATGGGGCCTATGGTTTTGTCACCTGGCTGCCACACCATACCGAAATATGGGCCTACAGTAGATTCAACATATGAGGGAAAATGTAGTTTCTTCTTTCTGCTACTGTGTGACTTCACTTGATATTGCATGTTTTTAGTCCTTCCACTTTCATGCAAACTTTTATTACATAGTTCTCTTCAGCTTTATAGTATTTCATTTTATATATACCATTTTCATCATCAGTTCCTTTTGTTGATAGATAATTAGGTCATTCCGATAATTTGCTATGGATAATATGGATAATTTGCTATGGATAATATGGATAATTTGCTATGGATAATATGGATAATTTGCTATGGATAATATGGATAATGTAGCAATGAACATGGGGTATACATATCTCTATATTGGGGAGTGGAGTTTCATTTATGTTCCCAGGAGTGACATTGCTGGGTCATACATTAGTTCTATCTTCAATATTTTAGTATTCGCTAAGCTGACTATAACAATGGCTATATTAATTTACACACCCCCTCATATACCAACAGTTAATGATGGTTCTTTCCACATCTTCTTGAACATTTGGTGTCAGGTTAGTTGATGACAGCCATTTTCAGCCTGGGGTAAGGCAGTATTTCAAAGTAGTGTTAGTTTGGGTTTCCATAATGATGTTTTAGGAATCCTGAAGACTTAAAATATTTATTGGCCATTTGTGTTTCTGTCTTTACAAAATGTCTCTTCACTTCATTTGCCCATTTTTTGATTGGCAGTTGTATTTCCTTGGTATTTAATTTATGTAATTCTCGATAAATCCTAGGTATGAGCCCCTATCAAAAATGTTGCTGGAAAGCCGGGCGATGGTGGCGCACGCCTTTAATCCCAGCACTCGGGAGGCAGAGGCAGGCGGATCTCTGTGAGTTCGAGACCAGCCTGGTCTACAGAGCTAGTTCCAGGACAGGCTCCAAAACCACAGAGAAACCCTGTCTCGAAAAACCAAAAAAAAAAAAAAAAAAAAAAAATGTTGCTGGTACAGACTCATTCCCACTCAATACCGCATAAATTCTAAGAAGAACACATTGAGGTTTACAAAATCCAGGCACAATAGCTCAAATTTCTTTTGAGCCAATGTTCTGTGCTATATTTTATTTGCAAAACACTGAAAAGTGACTATAAGCTATATTTTATTTGCAAAACAATGAAAAGTGACTATAATTCTCACAGAATTTGATTATCTTCATTGTCTCACAGGAAATCTATGTCACTTCTGAAGGCATCTTCACTTACTCCACTCACATGTACATGCTTAACTGCAACTAAAACACTGTTTCATGTGTTTTTTAGACTTACCTCAATTTTTATAACTCTTGGGAGTGAAATATTCTCCAGAACTTTTGAAATTGTTATATATCTAAGTTGCTTTACATCTATTTTTTTTAATTTTAGATTATATCCAATGTGACTGATGTAGATTTTTCCTGTCTGCTTGTTGGTGGACCAAATATTCTTATAATAGTAATCATATCGACTTGTTCTCACATGTTAGTTTTCAAATTGACAGGATACAGTGCTGTTACACTCATTGCTATTTTGGAAAAACCAAAATTCTTTGCCTATAAAGCCAATCATGAAATTCTGCCTTCATATCTACTGTCAGGGACCAGCCATGACAAAAATACAGGGACTAGGAATACAAGTATAGAACACGAAAATAATAAAACAGAAAACCTGTCTCGAAAAACCAAAAAAAAAAAAGAAAAGAAAAACATAGAATAGTATCGGGAGAGAGTTCCAGTGAATACCGAATTCTCCCACATTTAATTTCCAATTGTTTAAAATACCCCGCCCTCAAGAAGAAGGTGTAAGATTTTAAAAACTGCATTAACATGATAAAAGGAAACAGACCAGTTGAAGATTGTGGGCTACATTCTGTTGCTAGAACAAAACAAGTCAGCTCACACCCTAGACCAAAACATTCTGTAGGGAAACCAATCCCTGCGTAAAATTCAGTGTTTTCTCCTTAAGGGAATTGGAACCTTAGTTGAACCCTTAGATTTTTGTTTGTAGTAGAAACATATCTCTTCTCTGTTCCTAAAATACAGGGTCTGGCTATTAGCCACACTTGTTGTCAATAATCTTGGGGGAGTAGAACTCTCTGATCTAAGTCTAGGTGGGACCTTTGCTTGTGATAGAAACACAATAACCTTGAAGGAATAGAGGTAAGCTCCAATTGTCTGACCTTTTGTCCAGGTGGAAATACATTTTTGGGCTTCCACAATCTACTCCTGTCTCCTTAATGGAATGGCATTGAACTTAGACATTAAAGATACAAACCGAGCATGTTAGAATAGACTCCTTTTAAGATCCAAGAATGCATAAAATTTATTCAGTGTCAGTATTTTAGCATGATCTACAGATACAGCATTTGTTTTTTGTTTTTGTTTTTGGGGGTTGGGAGGGTTTTTGTTTGGTTGATTTTGGGTTTTTCGAGACAGTCTCTCTATTTAGATTTGGAGCCTGTCCTAGAACTCACTCCGTAGACTAGGCTGGCCTCAAACTCACAGAGATCTGCTGCTTATGCCTCCCAAGGATGAGATTAAAGCTGTGCACCACAACCATCTGGCTTCAGAGACAGAATTTAAAGCACATCACCTCATCATAAATCTTCCCTCTGGGGCAGGTATGCTGTGATCCTTTGATATAAACACAGCATCCTTAACAGATAGATAATCATGTCCAGACCTTAAATGTCTATTCTTTTGTGTATATGCTTGTGAAAGTTTTGTGTCAATCTGTTTTCACAGAGTTAGAAAACTTATTATACAATGTGACCACATTAGAAATCTTGTTTTTCTCTCTCTCTCTTTTTCCTCTTTAACTGTTTTTGCTTATCTACATCCCTAATCTCCTTAAGTCTCTTTATGTTCAGAAAAGCACTCTGTCCAGGATCACATGGTCAAACTGTACTTTTTGTTTCAGGGTCTGTTGACTTTCAGGGATGTGACTGTGGACTTCCTTCAGGAGGAGTGGGAATGCCTGGACTCTGCTCAGAGGGCTTTGTACATTGATGTGATGTTGGAGAATTACAGCAACCTGCTCTTTGTGGGTGAGATCATTGTGCTTCTAGAACTTTTTATCTCATCTTAGGTATGTACTGACTTCATAGGTTATAAACTCTATTAAGCTGCCATGGAAACAACAGGAGACTATTAAAAGATTGGTAGGAGAAAAGAACTTTTTCATGGAATTTACTTTTTCCCCATTCTCCATGTTAGAGGTATCATGCACCCCTTATTTTGGTTCCACAATGCATTCAGAACTTAATATCGTATAAAATTTCACTCATATCTTAAAGCTCCATGTCTGCCAAACCACGTATTATTTTATTTTTGAGAAAAAAAAATCAAGATATGCAAACTGACAATACTCCCTAAATATGTTAAAGATTCTGGCAGGAAATAGCAATTGGAAATTATTCCCAGATTTGTCTACTTTGTGTTCTGTTCCTTCATGTACTGCGTAGATGTGTTAAACATCTGTATTCTTTCCAAAAATTCTAGCATGGGTCATGGGCTGTGTCACAGAACATGAGAATTATTGTATGCAAGATAGGCATGGTTACCTGTCCGGAAGAAATGAGATTGCTCTGGAATGTGGAGAGGAGAGCGTAGCCACAACAAGGATAGTGTAGTGAATGAGCAGGACGAGAGTGATGACTTCCCATGAAAAAGAGGGCAAGAGCTGAGACTGCTTTGGCTGTATTTGCTTCCAATTCCTGACCATTGATCTGAGTATATTGTCCTTGTCTCAACATGCATCCTGCCTGTTGTAACTGTTAGAAGGTGTTGTGCCTATTGCAACTGAATTATGCTGATGGTACTTGTAGAAAATCTAGTTTTATTTGACTATGCTGACATCAGATTGGAATAATTTTACAAACTAAGTCTAATGTGAGTTCATGAAGTAGGATTATTCTGTAGTTGCCTTCCTTGTATGCATATCTGCATATTACATCCTTCATTTCCTTGCCAGTGGAGAATACACAGGCACCATTCTGGGAAATATTCTCAGTAGTCAGTGCACAGAGTGGAGCTGAGAATAACCCTATGAGGAAAGTTAAGAAACACAGCAGTGTATGGAGCTCAGATGATGGAGGATAGACATAGATGTAGAAACTGTTATCTGGTGGAATACTGTTTTTGCATCCATTACTCTTGTAGAATCTAATGCCATGTTGTAGAGATAAATAAAATAAACCCTTTGATGCTTTTAAGTAAGACTTTAATCTTTAAAGAAATTGTGTCTTCTTAACCTTCCTCCTCATTGCCTATCACTTAGTAAGTACAAGCACTGTGAACCTGGGATTTGATTAAACTCTGCTTCTTCAATTTCTGAACAGTAATATTTCAACACGGAGACATGTGTTCTAAATATAATCAGCCATTTGAGCTCCATCCCAAAGCTAATTACTGATTCTTCAATTACATGATCCATCTTGTGCCGTTAGACATTTTTAGTAATGATGAGATACCTATTATATCACAGACCCTTGAAGACTGTCAGTCTGTTTTTGTGAGAATATATAAAATTACAGTGAAAAAAAAATATCTAAATAGTTCGTGGTTGACTTATCTTAAAAGACAACTTAGAGACACAGTCTCAAATGTTTGATTTTTGCACAAGCCCTATTAATATGACCTTACTCATTTTCAGAAAACTATTACGTATGTGATCCTGTCCATCAACATATGAAGACTGAAAAAGAGCCTTATCAGTGTAATGAGCTTGATGACATGCTTCATGACCCCACCACATGTGCACTTTATAGAACAAATGAAACTACAGAAAACTCCAATAACTACAGATGCAGTAATCACGGGGATGCCTCTATTGACTCATCAAACCCAGATAGACATGACAGCATGCACACTGGAGAAGAACCTTGCAAATCTAAAGACTGTGAGAAATCTTTAAATTTGTGTCCTAACATTACTCAAGATGAGAGAGTCTACACTGCAAAGAAAGAGCACAGGCAGGGAAAATGTGGTGACACTTTTGGTTCTAGAAACAGTCTTTTCCAACAAGTAGTCTACATTGGAGAGAAACCACACCAATGTGGGAAATGCAAAAAATCTTTCGGGACTGCCTCAAGTCTCACTGTACATCAGAGAATTCATAATGGAAATAAGCCCTACAAATGCGACTTTTGTGGCAAATCCTATAACCATTGTGCAAATCTTAGAATACATCAAAGACTTCACACTGGGGAGAAACCTTACAAATGCAAAGAATGTGGAAAGTCATTTCGACAGTCTGCAGCTCTTAAAAGCCATCTGGAAATACATACTGGAGAGAAGCCTTATAAATGTAAGGAATGCAGCAAATCCTTTGCCCACCATTCCAGTTTCAGGAGACATCAGAAAATCCATACTGGAGAGAAGCCTTACAAGTGCAACGAGTGTGACAGGGCATTTACACACTGTGGGTCACTTAGATGGCATCAGAAAATTCATTCTTTAGAGATATTTTACAAATGTAAAGAATGTGGTAAGTCCTTTCTTCAATTATCACAGCTTAAAAGGCATCACAGAATCCATACTGGTGAAAGGCCTTACAAGTGTGAGGTCTGTGACAAATCCTTTACCGTGAACTCACATCTTAAAAGACATCAAAGAATTCATACTGGGGAGAAACCTTACAAATGTAGGGAATGTGACAAAGCTTTTACTACATGCTCATATCTTAGAGAACATCAGAAAATTCACACTGGGGAGAAACCTTACAAATGTAGGGAATGTGACAAATCTTTTACTACATACTCGTACTTCAGAGCACATCAGAAAATTCATACTGGGGCAAAACCTTACAAATGTGGAGAATGTGACATGTCTGTAACTCAGGGTTTTGCTCATAGAGAACATCTGACAATTCATACTAGGGAGAAACCTTACAGATGTGGAGAATGTGACAAATCCTTCACCCAGCATTCACATCTTAGCACACATCAGAGAGTTCACACTGCAGAGAGACCTTACAGTTGTAAGGAATGTGACAAATCGTTTACTAGGTTCTCCTACCTCAGAGCACATCAGAAAATTCATACTGGACAGAAGCCTTACAAATGTAAGGAATGTGAGAAATCCTTTACGGACAACTCACAGCTTAGAAGACATCAGACTGTTCACACTGGAAGGAAACCTTACAGTTGTAAGGAATGTGACAAATCCTTTACCCGTAGTTTAAACCTTAGAATACATCAGAGAATCCACACTGGGGAGAGACCTTACAGTTGCAAGGAATGTGAGAAATCTTTTACTACATGTTCATTTCTTAGAGAACATCAGAAATTTCATACTGGAGAGAAACCTTACAAATGCAAAGTCTGTGAGATATCCTTCAATCAGATAGTGCATCTTAGAACACATCAGAGAGTTCATACTGGAGAGAGACCTTACAAATGCAAAGACTGTGATATGTCCTTTAAACAGGTAGGGCATCTTACAACGCATCAGAGGATTCATTCTGGGGAGAGACCTTACAGTTGTCAGGAATGTAACAAATCCTTTACTAGGTGTTCCTACCTCAAAGCACATCAGAAAATTCATACTGGAGAGAAACTTCACAAGTGCAAAGACTGTGACATGGTCTATATCTATATTTCCAATCTTAGAAGACATCAGAGAGTTCACATTGGTGAGAAACATACTATTATAAATGATGTCACATAATATTGTTTTAAGTATTCTCTGCTTACAAATCCCAACAGTATACATAACAGAAGCATAAAGATAAGAAACTTGCAAAAGTCTTAAAAGATACTTTAAATGTTAGAAACTATCATGGAGTTTATATTAAAATAAAATTCTGTACTAGGAGCTTTGTGAATTTTTATTTAATGTGTATGGGTCCTTTGTCTGCAACTCTTTCTGTACACTACATGTTTGTCTGGTTCCTGTGAATGCCAAAAGAAGGCATAGGATTCCCTGAAACTGGATTTCTAGACAGTTGGGAACTATTGTATGTGTGTTGGGAATTGAACCCTGGTTCTCTGGAAGAGTAACCAGTGCTCTTACCCACTAAGCTATGTCTCCAGCTCCTAGGAAAGCTGTAATAAAATCATTTCTCTTGGCAGGGCAGTGGTGGTAGCACATGCTTTTAATCCCAGCACTGCGGAGGCAGAGGCAGGTGGATACATGTGAGTTTGAGGCCATCCTGGTCTACACAACTAGTTACAGGACAACCAAGTCTGTTACATAAAATCCCAGTCTCAAATGCAAAAAGAAGGCAACCTAAAAGCTGTTTATCTTGTTCAACATTCAAGAATTCATAATAGGGCTGGAAAGATGGCTCAGTGGTTAAGAGCATTGCCTGCTCTTCCAAAGGTCCTGAGTTCAATTCCCAGCAACGACATGGTGGCTCACAACCATCTGTAATGAGGTCTGGCGCCCTCTTCTGGCCTTCAGGCATACACGCAGAATATTGTATACATAACAAATAAATAATTATTTAAAAAAAGAATTGATAATAATGCCAGGCTAGGTAGTACATGCCTTTAATCCCAGCACTCAGGAAGCAGAGGTATGAAGATGTGTAGTCTGAGACCAACCTTGTCTACATAGTTCCTGGACTGCCAGGAGTGTATAGACCCTACATCAAATAACTAAATAGATAAGGACAAAATATAGTAACAAAATATATGACAAAGACCTCTAATTCTGCTGTACATCACAAAATTCATAATTCTGAGAAAGCATATAGAGATATACCATATATAATCCTTATGTCTTGCTGTTGATTTGAAATAACACCCACCAAATGCAGTAAATTTGACAAATCATTGAAATAACACTGAAATTGCCAAAGTAAAAACAAATTCAGAGGCAGGCCCCTGCTAGTGACCTCCAAGGGAGCAGGCCTAAGCCAGCAAACTACAATGGACTGGGCCACAGTCAGCAACCTCCCCAAATATCAATCCACACCCCTACAAACACCTGATATTTGACAGTAGGAAAAAAATACAAAATTAAAAAAAGAAAGCATAGCCGGGCGGTGGTGGCACACGCCTTTAATCCCAGCATTCGGGAGGCAGAGGCAGGCGGATCTCTGTGAGTTCGAGACCAGCCTGGTCTACAGAGCTAGTTCCAGGACAGGCTCCAAAGCCACAGAGAAACCCTGTCTCGAAAAACCAAAAAAAAAAAAAAAAAAAAGAAAGAAAGAAAGAAAGAAAGAAAGCATATACAACAAATGGTGCTGGCATAACTGGATATCAAGATGTAGAAGAATAAAAATAGATCCATATCTATTGCCATGCACAAAATTCAAATCTAAATGGATCAAGACCTCGGCATAAAACCAACCATACTGAGCTACACAGAAGGAAAAGTGGGAACTACACTTGAACACTTTGGCACAAGAGACCACTTCCTAAATATAACTATAGTAGCAAAAACAATGAGAGCAATAATAAGTGGGACTGCCTGAAACTGAGAATCTTCTGTAAAGCAACGGACATGATCAACAAGACAAACATGACAGCGTACAGCATGGGAAAAGATCTTCACCAACCCTACATCAGACAAAGAGCTGATCTCCAGTATATGCAAAAAAAATCAAGAAACTGGTCATCAAAAGAACAAATAATCCAATAAAAAACAATAGGTATAGCACTAAACAGACAAATCTAAAATGGTTGAAAGACACTTAAGGAAATGTTCAACATCCTTATCCAGCAGAAAAATTCAAATCAAAACAACTCTGAGAGTCTATCTTAGACCTGTCAGAATGGCCAAGATCAAAAACACTGATGACAACTTATGCTGTAGAGGATGTGGTTAAAGGAAATACTCCTCCATTGCTGGTGGCAATGCAAACCTGTATTGCTGTTTTGGGAATCAGTATGGCGATTTCTCAGAAAATTAGGAAAGACCCATTAATATCACTTTTGGATATATACCAAAGGATGCTCAATCATACCAAAATGACATGTGCTCAAATATGTTCATAGCACCATTATTTGTAATGCAAACAACCTAGATAACCCTCAACCGAAGAATGGATAAAGACAATGACATTGACATTTGCAGATGAATGGATCTAGAAAACATCATATTGAGTGAGGTTACCCAGACCCAGAAAGACAAATATACTATGTACTCACTCATAAGTGGCTTTTAGAGATAAAGCAAAGACAGCCTACTATTCACAACTCCAGAGAATCTAGACAACAAAGAGAACCCTAAGAGAGACATACATGGATCTAATCTACATGGGAAGTAGAAAAGGACAAGATCTGAGTAAATTGGGTGTGTGGGGATCATGGGAGAGTATGGGGCAGCAAATTCAGTATGAAACAACACAAGAAATGCTGTAGTAGAGTCGCATCTTTGTTTACTTTTAAAATCTTTAGTAGAGTCAAAACTTATCAAGAAGGTGAGGAACTGTAAAGAAATGAGCTGTATATGTGACAACACAGGCTTATCACAAAAAGAAACTGCAAGAACTCTGGGTTTGGTGATACATGCTTTTAATTCTAGCACTCAGGAGGCAGAGACAGTTAGATCTCAGTTGAGTTCAGCCTGGTCCACACTACAAATTCCAAGACAGCCAGGGTTATACAGAGAAACCCCTTCTGGAAAGCTAAAACAAACAAACAAATCCCTAAGAGCATGCAGAAATTCATTTTGAACTACTGAAGTAAAATGGCATAGCTTCCATTAGCTGCCAATAGACCCTCATGGAGGTATAGTAGACTCATGGTACCATCCCTCATCCATGATGAAATGGTAATTGCCACAGTCTTACACAGTTGCTTGTTCTTAGTACTTTCTGAACAGTAGTGAGTCTCTGCATTACCCACTACCAACTACAAGAGTACACTTCTTTCACTAAGGTTGAGAGTAGAACAAAGTGATAATTATAAATGTGATGGCAGATTAACAACATTTTCATTAACAAAACATCAATAGGTTCTGTCCGTGGACCTATACTTCTCAAGCCTTGGTTAGTGACCATGGCATGAGTTCCTCTTTATGGAGCAGAACTCAAAACCAATCACAAGAGAGATTGGTTATGCCCATAAGGAGTCATTCCAGTATTGCACAAGTGAACAATCTTGCCTACTGGGTTAGTAGTGTAAGATGCATGATCCAGGGGTAAATGGGACCATTGACATAATTTCTCTGCTAACACTCTATAAAAGGTAGCCAGGAAGGAGAGTTTCCTGGTAAATTCAAGATTGCTCTATCTTTCAACCTAGGTGTTTGATGTCTCCAGGATTGCCATGTTCTTAGGGTGTCTAACCAAGAGCACTGGCAATGACCTATTTTGTTTGAGGTGAAAATAGGGCCTCCCTGACCAGTAAGTCCTAGGTGGATGACCAGTAGTACCTGGTATAGAAAGTTTCATCTAATAGCCCTAATGTCTGGAAGCAGCATTATTTACCCAGGTCAGACGCCTCTGTTTCAAGTTTTAAAATCATATTTCCTATTAATCTGTAAGACAGTGGGATTTCATGAGACTTCTTCATACATCCTTTTGCTTAACCCATCCATTCTTTTTTTTTTTTTTTTTTTTTTTGGTTTTTCGAGACAGGGTTTCTCTGTAGCTTTGGAGCCTGTCCTGGAACTCCCTTTGTAGACCAGGCTGGCCTCGAACTCACAGAGATCCGCCTGCCTCTGCCTCCCGAATGCTGGGATTAAAGGCGTGTGCCACCACTGCCCGGCTAACGCATCCATTCTTACTACTTTCTTCCCCATGCCAAGTTAAAAATTTAGCATACATTACCCAATGCCCCATTCTTTCATAACAGATATGTTCTACTATCTTCTGTTGTTGAATCATTTACTTGGGTTGCAGAATGATGGGTTTCCATGTAGTTTCTTCATGGACATTTCACTTGGCCTTTCAGCAGCCCCCACTCTTGCCACCACTCCACTACCTACTTGAACCATTCTGCCCCCATAATACCCACTCTCTAATTTCATATCACCTATATTCTACTACACATACTCTCTTCTTGCATCTCCCTATTAATGGTCCATTTCTGTCTTCTTGCTTCTACATGTAATCTTAGTATAACACACAGAAAATACAGAAAGTTTGAAACTATGACCCACATAGAATATGTCAGGTTTGACCTTTGGGGACCAGGTGGTGGCACTCATCATATTTCTTGTTGTTCACATTTACATCTAGATTTCATATACTCGTTTCTTTATAGCTAAGTAATATATCTTTGTAGAAGTCTAGCACATTTTCATTTACCCATGATCAGTTGATGGATGTCTGGGGTGATTCCATATCCTAGAGACTGTCATTAAAGCAGCAATGAACATGATGGGCAAGTGTAGCACAAATCTATTTAATCTTAATAATAAAAACCCAGAGACAGATATTAGGAAATGAAAACTAATAGATCAGAAAAGCAGAGCAGCCAGCCATGAGAGTTCCTAACTCCACCAATGCTTAGAAAAAAGGGGCAATCCTCTTCTCAGACTGCATCCTCAAACTGACTGCCTAGACTGCTGCCTCAGACTGCACTGAGCTCCTTTCTCCTCCCGCCTTATATTCCGCTCTGCCCAGCCATATCACTCCTGTCTCTACCTTCTTAGTGCTGGGATTAAAGGTGTGTGATCCCAAGTCCTGTATGAGCTCTGTTTCTCTTTTAGATTGAATCAATTTTGTGTAGCCTAGGGTGGCCTTGAACTAACAGAGATCCATCTGCTTCTATCTCCTGAGTGCTGGGATTAAAGATGTGAGCCACCACTGCCTGGCCTCTTTGGCTAACTAGTGTGGCTAATTTTGTGCTCCGATCCTCAGTAAAGCTTTATTTGTTAGGTCATTGAAAAAAAAAACGTGTCACTACAGGCACATGCTCACTGGTATGATGGGGAGTCCTTGGAGTTCATTCTAGGAGTGGTTATTGTGTTTCCGTTTCCTCTAAGATTAAACCCCTCCATCTCTGAGAAAACTCCTTAAAATAGGATATTAAAAGAGGGGTAAAGGACTGGGATGCTTTATGGGAAGTGATATATTCAATCCTAAAGAGAAGGTCCTGAGGCGCAGAAGTAGACAGTAGCTTCAGGAAGTCACAGAAATTGGCAAGATTCACTAGTTCTCTCCTGCCTCAACCATGTATAGTAAGGACTGCTGACACACTCAAACAAGCTGAGCTGCACAGAAGATGCTCAGACCAGCCATGAAGAAGATACCTGTCAAGTTGCTTGGACAAGGCAAAACAAGCTGCCTGGAGGAGGCAGTGAATGGTTGCAAAGACACTTCCTACCTCCCTTGAGCTGCTTGCAAGCTGTGCAGTGATGCCCTGTTTTCTAGTTTAAGTAGCCATCACGATGCAGTCATAATATAGTCCTTTCTGCTTTTGTAAGACACCCCATAAAACCTAGTGGTCCACTTGACTTTAGAGATGACTCAGTGGTAAAGAGCACTGTCTGCTCTTTCCTAAGACTCACTTGAATTTCCAGCATCCTCACATGGACGCTCAATCTGTAACCGCGCTCCAAGACCCTCTTCTGGATCTCCTAGCACTAGGAACACACATGGTGCACAGACATAGATGCAGACAAAACACTCCTAAAAACATAAACGACATTGGATCACAAAGTTGAACGCTGTTCATTCCACATTATTCATTATAGTAGCCTCAGAGACCAGCTCTCAAGGCTACACCCAGCGTTCGAAGGGAATCTCTACAGCGTAGTAAAACTGAACTTAAAGGTTTTTATTCCTGATGGGTACAGAATAAAGTCACACACGCGTTGTCGGAATCATGCTCTTTATTTTCTTCCTTTAGTTTCAAATATCTACAGTTTATGTCCACATACCACAGCAATTCTTTGGCAATAGAAAACTTATAGGGATATTGCTCAGGGTCACAAAGCAATTTTTGTAGATAGGTAAGAGACACATACAGCAATAACTTGTCAGCTTGTTTTATGGCTGGCTGCAGTTGGGTCTGAAAAGTTTCAGCTGACCTCTTAAAGAAGAGGGGTCACAAAGGGGAGAAACGAAACAAAAGAGAAATCTAAGAAGGAAACCAAGAATTCATCCATTGTTCTACATTTCTTAAGTGTAGCGAAATTTATAAGCTAATAGTTTGTTACCAATAAAACACAAAAAGGCAAAATGTAAGGAAATGGGGTTTTCTTATGCCTAGAGTGAAGCCATGCTCCGGAGTCAGGGTGGGGTGGTCGTTGAGTAACCATGGTAACCTGCCTAAAAGGTAGAGAAAGCATACAGCTCTGATTCGCATCAGCATATTCGCTAAACGTTAACTGGCAAAGAAAGGCATTTCAGATCTAAAATTACTTCTTCTACCCTAAGTGTGGTTTCCGAACAAAGAAGAGTTGTAATAAATATTTTGTTCAAAGTTGGGACTGGGCATCTTCCTGCCGTTCTGACCACCTCCGGGTTCCATTTCTCTTGGTGGATGAGTGAGAAAGCTATCTCTCTCCGGACATGGTTAGTTTGGTTGGTTAATAGCCTCTTCCTATTAATCACAAAAATCTCAGGACTAAGACATAAACAGTATACTGAGCCTAAAGTCTTGTATCAATAAACTAAAGTCAAAGTATATACAAAGTATTAATAGCCTTTAGGGGTCAAAGCAGGGAAGCCCTGTGGTTTCTGTTATTGGCTGGCAGTGTGAGTTTGGGGCAATTTTGTTCTCGTTAATATCTAAAGAGCTTTGATTTAGCAAACTCAGACATCCTGCAATCCCATCCTTGGGTGTTGTCTGTGAAATTCCTACTTGTGGTCTATCCATAGAGACACCACGTCTGACCAAATTGTCCTGTCAGTACGTTAATTATAGAGAACAGTCTTCTAATTTTTTTTTATCATAAAATGGAACAAAGATTTGACCATGAGACTTACTTTATTCACCAGAATTACACAGTATAGGGAGAAGTAATTCTATCAGTACACAGGAATAATTTGTGCCTGATTAATCAAGAATACATTGCTAAGGTTGTGGGACAAGTCCCAAAGGTCTTTTAGAGGTGGACCATGGTATAACAAGAGAATTACATGTAGACTCAGACAGCTATTCAAAAAGGAGTCTTTTTCTTGTTTCTCCAACATCAGTTATGTACATCTCTGATGGGTTGGCCTTCTAAATATCAGCTGTAATCTACTGCATAATCTTATGGACTCCATCAATTTGTCATTGGTTCTTCATCTGCAAAAAGTTGATATTTATCCTGTTTCCAGAGAACTAGTGTCACACATCTCCTCTGTGATTGGATAACAGTAGTTTCTTTCATTTTCTTTTCTTTCTTTCTTTTTTTTTTTTTAGAAAAACATCTAGACTGATTTCAAAAGTTGATCCTCTAGTTCTAACTCTCACTGCAGTGTATGACCTCCATCTCCCACATTTATGCCAATATTACTTATCATTTCTATTCCCGATGATGGCCATTTTAACTAGGGTTACATGGAAGCTTAAAGGATGCCAAGTCTGCGTTCCCCTGATAAATATATAATTTGTTTGTTTTAGATTTAGTATGGGTTTGTTGTTTATGATGTTTGCTCATTTGTTTTATTTTGTTTTTTTTTATGTTTTTAAATTTGAAATTATAATACAATCACAACATGTGTTCTTTCACTTTCCTCCCATCAAACCCTTCCATATGCCCCTCCTGCTGTCTTTCAAATTTCTGGCCTCTCGTTTTTCATTAATTGTTGTTGTATATATATGTATATATTGCTGAATATAACCTACTCAGTCCATATCATGTTACTTGTGTATATGTTTTAAATGATGAATATTTGATATTGAGTAACCAATTGGTGTGCTCTTCTCTAGGAGAGATTATTTCTCTTTGTGGGCTTTTCCCCACCCACTTTGGTATGTCCATTGTTTGTGTCCTTGCTCAGATCCTGTTTGGGAAATTTTATGGGTATAACTTCTGGCATTACTAGGAAACCAAACCTCACAGCAAACTCCTTGTTTCTCTGGTCTTACAATCTTTATATCCCATTATCAATAATGTTTCATGAACCTTAGGTGCAGGAGTGTTTTGTAGATCATCCATTGAGTCTGTACTTCACAACTATGTGTTTGATTAGTTTGGGTTTTTTTTTTTTTTTTTTTGGTCTCTGTCTGTTGAAAAGAAAAATTTTCTCCCTGAGGGATGAAAACTATATTTATTTATGGTTTAGATTCTTGTTAGGGATTATGCTGGTTTAGTAAAGTGGTGATTATAGGTTCTCCTCCAAGATTCATGCCTTCAACAACACTGTGGGGGTGACTTCTGCTGTAGTCCTGCCAGGGCAGGTTCATACATTCCAGGGTAGGGGCATGAGAATTAGAAATGTTAGACAGGAAGAACAGAGATAAGAAAGAAACACAGAGACATAGGATAGTACCAGCAGGGAAGTTCAGTGAATACTGAATGTTAAATTTGCCCGCATTTATTTTCCGTACATTTTATATCCCAATACAAAAGGGAGGAATAATGAAAGAGACTGCTTTAACATGATACAAAAGATAACCAGAACAGTCACTTGCATTAATACTTGAGACATCAAGTCATTAATGCCTAAGTTTGGGGCAGTGAACACATTGCATCCTGCAGGCAACTAAACCTCCTTATTTCAAAAGAAGGAGCAGACATATGATTAAATTCTCTCACCTTTGGTCAGGTTGGAGCAGATCCACCTCTAAGGGCCATCTTAATATCCAAAACACCAAGTACCATAAGTCAGGATATCTTGTTTTGTAGCCACACCTGTTGTTAACAACTTTGAATGAGTAAAAATAAGCTCAAAATCTCTAACCTTCAGACAAGGTGGAATAGGCTCACATTTTTGGGTTCCCTCATTCCAGCATCAGTCATAGTTTCCCTTTTGTTAAGAGGGTCTTACGTCCAATTAGAGAGCTATTGGTTACCACCAAGGTATGCTTGCCACTACTGCATCCTTAGGGCTATTGTGCCACAATGACAGCTGATGTCTTCATAGGCATCCTAGCGCGTAGGATTGTTGGTTGATTCCCTTCTTTGGAAGACTGCATGGTGCTTCTGGTACCATGAAAACTATTTCTCAGGAAGGAGTTTGCTTTGAGACAGGGTCTATCTCTGTATTGCCAGCTCTCCTAGACTCACTATGTAGATCAGACTAGCATTGAACTCAGAGTTCCCCTAGCATTCCTTTGAAAGACCTCCGAAAGGAGTGTCTTCCCTCTAAGGAGACCCTTTCCCAAGGAAAAGCGAGACCACTTACGCGGATGCAAACAGCAAGAGGTTTATTCGAATACCAAGTACTTGGGGCTGAAGTCTCTCAGGACTCGAGCCCCCTCGAACTAGAACTAAGAGGTTATATAGGGTCCTAAAGCAGAAAGCGCGGGAACAAAAGCGAGGAGCGTAGTTACAGGGTTTCTATTGGATGATTTGAACGGGACCCAGGTGGTACCGGGGTGAAACTGGGGCCACGTTCCCAGGCATGCATACATCAGATAACTGTTTGATCCCATTTCTTCTCAGGGTCACAAATTCCTCTTAGGGGTCTCAGTTCCTCCCATGCACAAATGCATGTCATAAATACGTCAGAGGTTCTGATATATCCTGCTCTCCCCTGCACAGATGTCTGCCATAAATTTGTTCAGAAGTCCTGATGTATCCTTATCTCCCCTGTCAGAAGTCCTGATGTATCCTTATCTCCCCTGTCAGAAGTCCTGATGCATCCTTATCTTCCCTGCAACCAGGCACCCTGACCTCACTTTGCACTGACATCTGTTCGTAGAGGGCCTTGTGCAATGTTGTTAGAGCAGTTAGGCTGGGATTCTCCATAGGGGAATTGTTTCCTTTGTAAACTACTGATATTTTAAGTTTGACATAAGTGTCAACCATAGGCATCCTGCTTTCCTAGGAAAGCAGGATGTTCTCATGAGAGCTTGCTGGCCTAAAGTTGAACTCTGTAACCAGTACCAGCCTTGCTTAGATGGCATTAGGGGGGGGTCTTTCATTCCCCCCCCTTTTTTTTTTGAATGGAATCTTTTATTCAAGCATCAGGGCATCTCGGTCTCGGTATCCAGCTGCCTTAGTTGGTGATATTGTTGGGTTAGGACTAATGCTTGGATGACCGAGAGCCTTTCCTTCATAAATTGGACCAATCGGTTGAGGATACAGGGCCCGAAAAGAAGTATCAGGAGGAGAATGATAAGGGGGCCCATAATGGAGGATACCAAAGTGGTGAACCAAGGGGATTTGTGGAACCATCCCTCGAACCATCCTTGTTGTGATTCGAATAATTTTTGTCTCTGATTAAGTCTTTCTCTCAGCTTAGCCATATTGTCCCTTACTAGCCCAGTATGATCTGCATAAAAACAACATTCTTCTTTTAGGGCTGCACAGAGCCCACCTTCCTGTAGGAACAAGATGTCTAGACCTCGTCTATTTTGGAGGACTACCTCAGAGAGAGAGGTTAAAGATTTTTCCAAGGCAGTGACTGATTCTTCCAATGCCTTGATGTCTGAGTGCATGGTAGCCTGTAGCTGTCTGAATTGGCTAGTCTCCATTAGGGCCGCCGCACCGGTACCTACCCCTACTGCGACCCCTCCTACAGTTATTCCCCCCAGCAGTAGTGCCAGTGTTATGGAGACTGGTTCACGTTTAAAGCGGGGTCTCTCTTCAAACTGGCTGTAGACGAAGTCAGGGTCATGATATGTGACCTTGGGCCAAAGTTCAACCAGAACACAGTAATCTGCTGTCAGGTTCAGCACAGTGGTAGAGACACAGGGAGTGAGCCCGGTGCTGCAAGCCCAGTAAGTTCCTTTGGGGGCGGCCAGGTAGTAGGTCCCCGATGTCAGGGTCCGGCTAGAACTGCACAAGGCCTGGTGTGTAGGAGGGATCTCCCCTATGCACAGCCCCTTTCCAGATACCTCAGATAGTGTTAATTTATGCTGGGGAAGAGCAGTACAGTTGCTGGGGCGGCGGTATGATTAGTATAATTTCCCAAAACAGCTATTCCCTCATAATATGGGGGCCTTGAGACCAGGCATAGCCAACATTCTTGGGTTCTGTTTGGGTTGGTAAGGTTGAGTGCCAGGTAGGCTCTCTGTACCAGGTTTAGTAATCTATCCCCCGTCCCCGGCCTGTTGGTTGGGGGAGGGGTGGTATTGAACAGCTTATCAGTCGTTCTGGGGACCGAATCAGATGGGGCAACTGTCTGTGTCGGGGGCCATAATTCTATTAGGACACAATAATCAGAACTCAGCATAGCAGTAGAGACGCAGGGAGCCAGACCTGTGCCGCATGCCCAATAGGTTCCATGGGGAGCAGCTAGGTAATGGGGCTTAACAGATGGTTTTTCAATGATATTGCATAAGGCTTGGTGGGCTGTAGGGACATTTCCTATGCAAAGTCCCTTTCCTGAGAATTCTAATAAGGTCATTTCTTGTGGAGGGGAGGAGGCGCAGCTGAGGGGTGCTGAGGTGTATACTGAGTAATTTCTTATTATGGCCTTTCCTTTATAGCGAAGAGGAATTTTTGGAGCCGAAGGAGTGGCCAAGGAGGAGGGCTGAAGTGGAATGATGACGAGAGCCCGCACTGGTAGGGGCGGGGCAGGTGTAGGACGGGAGGGTAATTTCTGGGGGAAGATGGGAGGTTTCTGTTCTGAAATGATGAGATTGGGTCCTATTGATTGAGGGGAGGTCGCACTGGTGACTTGTCTGGACAAGGAGAATAGGGCAATAGGATCATAACCTGTGCGGTATAAGCGTAGCCCCCAAGATTTAGGTCCGTCCCATGTAGCTTGCTTTCCCTGCTCGGTAAAGGTCAGGATTAAAGGATTACATCTGCCCCCTGGAGTGGAGCCCGGGATGTTTGTGGCAGTTCGTGAGTCATAGCAGGGGCCGCAGGAACGGCCTCCGCACGTCCATGCCCCCCCCCCTCGGTACCCAGGGGTTGTCCCTCGTGTAAGGGTGATCAGATCCCAAGAGGAGTGGGGCTTCCAGTGGACATCCCCAGTAGTCTCACATCCCCATTGGGCACAGTAACCATCTCCTGGTCCCCCACAATTGCTCTGTTTCCCTTGACCAGGGCAAACATAGAATCCCTTAGTCCGGGTGCCATGTCTTCCTCCAGGATGGTGGCAGCCGTAGCCAGGAAATGGTTCCTGGTCGGAGGGGTCCCACGATGATCCCACTAGGTCACAGAGGTCAAAATAAAGGGGGGGAAAGGTGTCTGTCAGGGTGCCCAACATGGATGTGGAATTTGCTGTGACCCCCGTCATGAGATTAGTAACCCGCCAGGTTATGTTATAAACCTGGTGGGGGCTCTTGTCTCCAGGTATCATTTTTAGTTTCAGTAGGACGAGCAAGAGAATTAGCCCCCCCCTCGGACGAGTCTTAGCTTTAGTGGATTTTGGGTGCGCTGAATCCTCCATGACGGTGCTGTGGCCGGCTCCTCGGTGGTGTGGGCACGTTTGACGTGAGACGCGTGGACCCAGGCAGCGATGCCGTCTACTTTTACAGCCGTTGGGGTGGTTAGGAGGACAACATAGGGTCCCTTCCAGCGAGGTTCCAGATTTTTTGTCTGATGT
Source organism: Microtus obscurus (assembly GCA_963919715.1). NCBI lineage: Eukaryota > Metazoa > Chordata > Mammalia > Rodentia > Cricetidae > Microtus > Microtus obscurus. Next base: position 938,023 of record CAWTZC010002434.1, on the reverse strand, counting down.
CTGTGGACCCAAACGGTATCTCCAATTTGGAAGGGGTGAGGAACGATCGGTCTATCTGCTTGCTCTTGATAGGCGGTGGCCAAGGGCTTCCAGACCTCCCTCTGGACAATCTGGAGGGCCTGTAAGTGAGCTTCCAAAGAGGGGCTGTTAGCATAGTCTGCAATCTGAGAATCAAAGAAGGTGACAGCCGGGGGAGGGGCACCATAGATTATTTCAAAGGGGGTCAATCCATAGGGACCTGGAGTATTCCTGGCATGATACAAGGCCAGGGGCAGTAGGAGCACCCAGTCTCTAGAGCCAGTTGCAAGCGTTAATTTGGTTAAAGTCTCCTTAATGGTTCTATTCATACGTTCTACCTGTCCTGAACTTTGGGGTCTATAAGCACAATGTAATTTCCAATCAATCCCCAATAGCTTGGCCACCAGCTGGCTTACCTGAGAGACGAAGGCGGGACCGTTATCTGATCCCAGCGTTTGGGGCATTCCATACCTGGGGAAGATTTCTTCAAGTAGCTTCTTGGTGACCATTTTGGCAGTCTCATGCTTGGTGGGGAAAGCCTCTACCCAACCGGAGAAAGTGTCCACGAAAACTAGTAGGTATTTATAGCCGTAGAGTCCCAGTTTAATCTCGGTAAAGTCAATCTCCCAGTGGGCTCCCGGTCGGTGTCCCCTCATCCGTACCCCTGGATTCACCTGGAGTCGGCCGGCATTAACCTGGGCGCAAGCTTTGCAGGTGTCCACCACTTGTTGGAGTATGCTGTCTCTTCCTAACAGGTAATAAATGCTTTCTCCTCGATTAAGGAGAATTTTCATTTTCCGGGGGCTGAGATGGGTTAGTTTGTGTAAATGATTAATTAACTCATGTGTCTGTTTCTTGGGCATAACGGCTTTTCCTTTAAAGTCCCAATGTCCCTTATCTGGCAGGTAAGAGGCACCCAGCCTCTTTAACAGCTCTATGTCCTCCCCTGTGTAATAGAAGGGGCAGCGCGGGATCTCATTCTCCGGGTCCTGGATAGGGAGGAGCTGTGAGATTTCTAGGCGGCCTTTTGCAGCGGCTTCCCGGGCGGCTTTATCCGCTAGTCTGTTGCCTCGGGCCTCAGGACTATTTCCTTTTTGGTGCCCTGGGCAGTGGATGATGCTAAGCCTCTGGGGCAGGTGTAATGCTTTCAGCAAGGCTAGGATCTCTATTTTATTTTTGATCTCTTTTCCCTCGGAGGTTAGGAGCCCTCTTCTTCTGTATATTTCCCCATGAATGTGGGCTGTGGCGAAAGCATATCGACTATCCGTATAGACATTTAGTTTCTTACCTTCTGCCATTTGTAGAGCCTTTGTCAAGGCAATGAGCTCTGCCCGCTGAGCTGAGGTTCCCGGTGGCAGGGGGACTGCCCAGATTACCTCGGACTCGGTGGTGATCGCAGCTCCGGCTTTTCGCTCCCCATTCTCTAGGAAACTGCTGCCGTCCGTGTACCAGGTGTAGTCTGCATCCGGGAAGGGCTGGTCCGTCAGATCTGGCCTGGACCCATGTGTCTCAGCCAGGACCTGCAGGCAGTCATGCTGGTCTGGCCCCTCTGGGAGCGGCAGCAGTGTCGCTGGGTTGAGCTCCCGGACGGGACCAAACTGAATTCGGTCTTTGTCCAGGAGCATGGCTTGGTAATGGGTCATCCTGGCATTGGACAACCAGCGGTCCGGTGGCTGCTTGACCAAGGCCTCTACAGCGTGGGGCGCCAAGATGGTCAAGGACTGCCCCATAGTTAATTTGCCAGCGTCCCTGATCAGGACCGCGATGGCTGCCACCATGCGCAAGCAGGGCGGCCAGCCAGAAGCCACAGGGTCCAATTTCTTTGACAGGTACGCGATTGGGCGTCTCCAGGGTCCTAGTTTTTGGACCAGGACCCCTTTCGCGTAACCCTGTTTCTCGTCCACGAACAGTTCAAAGGGTTTAGTCAAATCAGGAAGACCAAGGGCCGGGGAGGACAGTAGGGCCTGTTTGATCTCGTCAAATGCCTTTTGGTGTCCTTTCTGCCAGTTAAACAAGGTTCCTTGCTTGGTGAGGGAGTACAGGGGAGCTGCCATCTCTGCAAAGCCGGGTATCCATAGGCGGCAAAACCCAGCCGTTCCTAGAAATTCCCGCAGCTGGCGGGGCCCCTTTGGGACAGGGATGTTTAGAATAGTCTGTTTGCGAGCCTCAGTTAGCCATCTCTGTCCTTCCTTGAGCTGGTATCCTAAGTAGATAACCTGCTTCCGGCATATCTGGGCCTTTTTCGCAGAGGCTCGATATCCCAGATCCCCTAAAGTCTCTAAGAGGGCCTCCGTGCCCTTTTTACAGCCTTTCTCCGACTCTGCTGCCAGCAGGAGGTCATCTACATATTGCAGCAGGATTAGAGTTGGGTGTTGTACTCAAAAGCTTGCCAGGTCTCTATAGAGGGCCTCATCGAAAAGTGCAGGGCTATTTTTGTACCCCTGTGGGAGGCGGGTCCAGGTTAACTGTCCTGATATCCCAAGTTCTGGGTCCTTCCATTCAAAAGCGAAAATGGGCTGACTGCTTGAATGTAATCTCAGGCAGAAAAATGCATCCTTGAGGTCCAGGACTGTGTACCAGGTATGAGTGGGAGGCAGCCCGCTCAGTAGGTTGTATGGGTTAGGCACAGTGGGGTGGATATCTTCCACACGCTTATTGACCTCCCTTAAATCCTGGACTGGGCGATAATCTCCTGTTCCCGTTTTTTTAAAGGGAAGAAGGGGAGTGTTCCAGGGCGACCGGCAGGGGGTTAAGATCCCCTGTTGTAGCAACCTCTTGATGTGAGGCCTTATTCCTTGGTAGGCCTCCTGGGACATCGGGTACTGCCTGATTGACACAGGTGAGGCTGTGGCCTTGAGGGTGATCATTAATGGGGGTTGTTGGGTTGCTAACCCTATTCCCCCTGTCTCCGCCCAGGCCAGAGGAAAGTCTTTTAGCCATCTCTCAATGGGGGAGATCTGGCTGAGCTCCCGCTCATCTAGTTCGTAGAGTTTGTATTCATCTTCCAAATTTAAGGTCAACACATGAAGGGGCTCTCCTTGGGGGCCAGTGACCTGCGCCCCGGCATGCCCAAAGTGGATCTGAGCTCTCAATTTAGTGAGGAGGTCCCTTCCTAGTAACGGGTACGGACAGTCCGGCACATGCAGGAAGGAATGGGTCACCTTACCGGTTGCCAGTAATACCTGTCGATCGGTGGTCCATCGATACCGTTTCCCTCCGGTGGCTCCCTGAACCCAGGCTGATCTGTCACTCAAGGGCCCCGCAGGGTTAGTTAATACAGAGTGCTGTGCTCCGGTGTCCACCAGAAAGGTTACTGGTTGCCCCCCAACATCGAGAGTTATCCTGGGCTCGTCGACCCCCCCCCAGGAGAGGGGGGGCTCCTGGCCCCGACTCTTCTAATCGTCTAAGGTCAAAAGTGATAAGGGGGGGGGGTCAACGGGATCCCTTGGTCTTATTTGGGCAATCTCGGATCTCGTGCCCCTTCTCCTTACAATAGGCGCATCGATTCCTATTTGGGCAGTCTCGAGCCCAATGTCCCCTTTCCTTGCAGTACGCGCATTGATCCCTCTCCAGCCGGGTCTCCCTTCTGTCTCTCACCTGTCTATCCTGGCGCTGTTCTGACACTACGGCGGCCAGTAATTTACTCATTTCTTTGTTTCTTTTACGATCCCTAAGGGCTTCTCGTTCCTCTGCTTCCCTTCTGAGTTTTTCATCCCTATCCTCTGCTTCCTTTTTGAGCCTCTCGTGCCTTTCCTCCTGTGTCTCTCTCTTATTAAAAATTCTTTCTGCCTCCTTTAACAAATCCTGTAAGGAGCTCTCCTTTAAGTTGTCCATCCTTTCGAGTTTCTTTCTTATGTCCGGGGCAGACTGCCATATGAAAGACATAGAAAGATTACTGGCTGGATCCTCCGGATCATAAGGAGTATAGATCCGATAGGCCTCCTTAAGTCTCTCCAGGAAAACCGAGGGAGGTTCCTCGGAGCCCTGGATAACTTGTTTAACCTGAGCCAAATTAGTGGGGCGTCTAGCCGCCGCACGGAGACCCGCTATGAGCAACTGGCGATAAAGACGTAGGTGATTCCTACCTTCAACCGTAGTAAAGTCCCAATCGGGTCGATTTAGGGGGAAGGCAGCTTCAATTTCGTTAGGCAACTGTGTAGGGCGCCCGTCATCCCCTGGGACGTTCTTTCTCGCCTCCAGTAAGATTCTCTGTCTCTCTTCAGTAGTCAGCAATGCCTGTAACAGTTGCTGGCAATCGTCCCATGTGGGCTGATGCGTCACTAGGATAGACTCAATTAAGGAGGTTAACACAGTAGGGTCTTTGCTGTAACTGGGGTTATTGTGCTTCCAATTATAGAGATCAGAAGCAGAGAAGGGCCAGTACTGGGGCTGGCCATTGGGGCCTGTTCGGAGGGGAAGCGCTAGAGAAGTGGGGTCTGGGTTTAGTTCCCTATGAGGCCTGAGTCGCCCTGCAATTGGGGAGGGAGCTGGTTCGGCTGGGGCGACTGCTGCTACTGCTGCTGCCGCTTCCTCCTGCGGAACTGGTTCGGCTGGAACGACCGCCGCTGCTGCGGCCTCTTCCCTTTGTGGGGCCAGTTCGGCTGGATACGGAGGTGGCCCCTCGGCCAGGAGCTCGGCCATAAAGTCTTCTCCCTGTGGAAGAACTGGTGGGGGCGACCTCTGGTCCTGTTTATTGCTTGCTCTCGAAATCTCAGTTAAGATCGGGTAGAGAGACGACTGGGATGGGGAAGCGGGTGTTGGGAGGGGCGGAGGGAGAAGAGTCGGCGCTGTGGGAGAGGAAACAGGAAGAGTCAGCGCCGAGGGAGAAGGAACAGGTAGGGAGGGAACTGGATTCTTTGGAGTAACGAATGGCTTGGCCCAAGGAGGCGGGTCACACACCATTGCTTCCCACGTTATAATGTACGCAGCCTGGTCAGGACGTCCATGCCGGGGATCCATCACCCTGGCCTTAACCTGTGAAATGATGTCAAGATTAAAGGTCCCATCACGCGGCCAGCCCACGTTGAAGGTGGGCCATTCCGAGGAGCAAAAAGTCACCCAGCGTCTCTTTTTGACGTCAACCGACCGGTTGCTTGCGATAACTTGTACGTCCCGCCAATGCTACAATGTCAAACTCAGGGGGGTAGTTATAGACTGTCCCATAGCTTCAGATAAAATTACACCAAACACAAATCCTACGAAGGTCAGACATACACAAGAGACACACAATTTCGCTGCGCGGCTCTGGCGTAAAACCAAGAGCAAACCTTCTGACGGAGACTCAACTGAGGACCCGGACTCCTCGTCTCCCCTGAGGACCTCGTACCCCTCGGACAACGGGGGAGCCCCGAACAATCCGATTGCCACAGGGAAGTGGTCAGTCATACCCTGGTGAGCCAAAAACCTGGCTCCGGCTTCTGGAACGTTTCCCAGAACTGCGGGGGCGGAGAATGAGCCCGTCGGCTCCTCCACCGATCCGCCAGACACCGACGGGAAGGGGGGGGCACACAAGACAAACCACAACAGACTTACAGACGACAGATAACTTAGACTCAGACAACATATATCAGATGCTGGCCAGCTTACCTCCCGATAGTGGGTCGGTGGTCCTGGGTAGGGATCTCCTAAGTTCCCGGCCAACGCACCAAATGAAAGACCTCCGAAAGGAGTGTCTTCCCTCTAAGGAGACCCTTTCCCAAGGAACAGCGAGACCACTTACGCGGATGCAAACAGCAAGAGGTTTATTCGAATACCAAGTACTTGGGGCTGAAGTCTCTCAGGACTCGAGCCCCCTCGAACTAGAACTAAGAGGTTATATAGGGTCCTAAAGCAGAAAGCGCGGGAACAAAAGCGAGGAGCGTAGTTACAGGGTTTCTATTGGATGATTTGAACGGGACCCAGGTGGTACCGGGGTGAAACTGGGGCCACGTTCCCAGGCATGCATACATCAGATAACTGTTTGATCCCATTTCTTCTCAGGGTCACAAATTCCTCTTAGGGGTCTCAGTTCCTCCCATGCACAAATGCATGTCATAAATACGTCAGAGGTTCTGATATATCCTGCTCTCCCCTGCACAGATGTCTGCCATAAATTTGTTCAGAAGTCCTGATGTATCCTTATCTCCCCTGTCAGAAGTCCTGATGTATCCTTATCTCCCCTGTCAGAAGTCCTGATGCATCCTTATCTTCCCTGCAACCAGGCACCCTGACCTCACTTTGCACTGACATCTGTTCGTAGAGGGCCTTGTGCAATGTTGTTAGAGCAGTTAGGCTGGGATTCTCCATAGGGGAATTGTTTCCTTTGTAAACTACTGATATTTTAAGTTTGACATAAGTGTCAACCATAGGCATCCTGCTTTCCTAGGAAAGCAGGATGTTCTCATGAGAGCTTGCTGGCCTAAAGTTGAACTCTGTAACCAGTACCAGCCTTGCTTAGATGGCATTAGGGGGGGTCTTTCACCTTCTGAGTGCTAGGATACATGACCTTGCCAACCTATATATAACTTTTTAAAATCAATTTCATAACTTTGTGATGAACATCATAACTTTTTGTTACCATGTGATAACTATTACCAAATTCGTAGTCATCACCCCGACACAGAGGAAGCCAGACACAGAGCAAACAAGATGTGATTGCCTCGCCGAAAAAGTTACCAAGTCACGTGGTTAACATAGACAAGAATAATAGGCTAATTTAAGATATAAGAAAGAATGAATTCATAAGAAGTCTGAGCTACGGTGGTTAAGAGTTCTGTCTGAGTTCAATTCCCAGCAACCACATGGTGGCTCACAACCATCTGTAATGAGGTCTGGCGCCCTCTTCTGGCGTGCAGGCATACATGGAGGCAGAATGTTGTATACATAATAAATAAATAATAAATTTTTTTTTAAAAAAAGAAGACTGAGCTACTATGTCAAGCAGTTTATAATTAATGTAGACCTCTGCATGTTTATTTGGGACTAAACAGCTGTGGGACCTGGTGGGATAGAAACCCCAGTCAACAAATGGTGCCCAACATGTGGACAGTCATTGCATTCACATAAAGCCTGAAAAAGAGTTGCAAGGCTTCTAAGTAGCATTTTCTCAGGTGGGCTCTGTTTGCTAGAGGCAAGTGCATCTCATTTAACAGAGGCTTCCTGACTCAGCTTTAGTTTGCAAAACCTTGCAGCTTTTTTAAGAGGTCCTGCCACAAACACTTAAATGGTGTTCATGAATGCTTCTTGGTGGTGTCAGGGACCTTGAAGTGCCTTAGAGTTGTGGCAATAAACGTGGCTTTGGTTCCTCTGCCTTGAGGCTAGACTCTCAGAAAGCTAAGGAATGGGCTGGATACAGCCGTCAAAGCAAGCCGTGATTTTAATCCTAGCCATATCACTTAGCAAATTAAAGACTCATGTGGTCAGGAAAAAAAAGATACAGTAAAGACAGTTTCAGACAAAAAAAAAAGCCTCTAAACAGTTTATGGTGTGTATAAAAATGCATGTATGAAGGCGTAGGTCATGAACAATACCACACCAGTTTGGAATTATGATTAATAGAATGGTTATTTATTTAAAGGGGAAAACTTACAGATCACCGTCCCAGACAACAGCCCTCTGCACAGTCAGGAAAGGAGCCTAGTCGCCAGAGCAGGAAGCCAGAGTGGCGGCTTTTTTTTTACAATAGAAAAATACTGTCCACTGGTTTATTTGTTCAAATGTGCAATAGGCTATTTACAAATAAGCAGATCTCCAACGATGTATATTAAAAATGGCAAATCTATCAACTGTTTGAAATCTAAATGAAAACAAATTATTAAGGCATGTTTGATCTGTGAGTTGAAAACAAACATTCTGGTGTAACAGGAGAGTCATTTCACTTCTGACCCCAAAACACATGAGCACCAAAATTATCAAAGAACACTTGATATTTAGCAAGATAGGAATGTACAAATTAAGGATGAGGAAAAAGTGTTTTCAAAAGGAAATCTTTGGAGATCAGTTTACTGCAAATAAAACATTCTAATCACGCCCACGGTACACATAAATACTAGTAACTCACAAGTACTCAAAATGGAAGAGATCTAAACAATGGGTATTAAATAAATTAAAGGTACGTCAGATAAACAAGATAGAACAAAACAGTAATTAAAAAATGAAGTGACCATCTCCCCCCACAACACAGGATCAAGAGAACAGAACCCCAACTTTGCCCCTCACATTTTCATTAGGGGTTTGCTGTGTAGCTTGCAAACAGCCACTCTTTGTCACCCTAAATAATACTGTACCCTAAAGAGAAGGGGCAGGGCAGAGAAAATGCCAAGTTTGCCTTGGGCTTCAGTGCCAGGTCTGCTTTGGCCAAGGAATTGCAGTGGAGTCAGCCATAGCTGTGCTCTCCCTGTCCCCCTCCCCAACTAGCAAAGCCCAGGTGGCCACAGAGGGTGGAGCCCAGCCTGGGGCAGATGACCAATCTGGAAAGCTGTCCTGTAGACAGCAACAATACAGCTATTACCTTGTCTGCTTACTTTGTGTGGCTGCTTTTTTAAAGGAAGAAAGACCACACCCCAATGGGCTGGTATCTTAGCGGCTATTGGCTGAAGGAGCGGAAGGAGCTCCCGCAACACCTATAGGATTGGGAAAGAAAAGAAAAAGGATAAAGTCCTTAAAATAAAAAAGAAAGAGAAGCCGGGCGGTGGTGGCGCACGCCTTTAATCCCAGCACTCGGGAGGCAGAGGCAGGTGGATCTCTGTGAGTTCGAGACCAGCCTGGTCTACAAGAGCTAGTTCCAGGACAGGCTCCAAAACCACAGAGAAACCCTGTCTCGAAAAAACAAAAAACAAAACAAAACAAAAAAAAAAAACAAAAAAGAAAGAGAGTAGTTGGGTGTAGTGGCACACATCTATAATCCCAACACTGGGGAGACAGAGGCAGGCAGATCTGTGAGTTTAAGGTGTGGTAGCACACACATAATTTTCCCTGGCCTTCCATCCAGGGTGCACAACCTCTTGACCATGCCTGAATCTAGTTTAATAGCTTCAATGATATCTGTTAGGACCTGCTCAAAGGAATGGTCAGTCTTGGCCAGGTGGTAGTGGCACACACCTTTAATCCCAGCACTCAGGAGGCAGAGGCAAGGGGATCTCTGTGAGTTTGAGGCCAGCCTAGTCTACAAGAGCTAGTTCCAGGACAGTCTCCAAAGCTATATAGAAACCCTGTGTCAAAAAAACAAAAGGGGGGGGGGGGACTAGAGAGATGGCTCAGAGGTTAAGAGCATTGCCTGCTCTTCCAAACATCCTGAGTTTAATTCCCAGCAACCACATGGTGGTTCACAACCATCTGTAACTCCAGTTCTCCAGTTCCTGGGAATCTGATGCCTCTTCTGACCTCTGCAGGCATCAGGCATGCATGAGGTACATACATATAAAATCAATAAATATTTTTAAAAAAAGAATGGGCAGTCTTTTTATTCAGAAGGATCTTCACAGCCTTTCTAGGCTTCATTCCACTTTGATTCACTGTCACTAACTTGGGTTTGGCCAAGTCCTCACTTTCTTTCACCTCACTTTTCACAGAGGCCACGACCAAGGCTAGGGTTGTACCTCCCTTGATATTCACAGACCAGTTCAGATTAACCTTTTTGGTGTAATCAACTTTATGAAATGATTCATTGGAAATGAGAGGCTGTGGGTTCATTCTGAATTAAAAAAAATCAGGTTTGATCAAGGAAGAACCCCTGAGAAATCTCCAATAGGAGCTGATGGCCCAGATGATTAACGTTTCAAAGGACCTTTGTTGGAGTTTCCTCTGAGTTCTGCATCTAGAACAGCTTCAAGATGGCTGGATGAGATGATGAAGCATCACAGAATATTCCATTCAGGACTTGATTATAATTCAAAATTTCCTTTAGGTCCCCATTAGATTATCAGTACCCTAATCAGCAGGAAGGAGCCTGGAAATCTACACCCACATTCCAAAAACATGGATTATGAATGTTTGCATTTGTTTGGAATGTTGGTTACAAGTTGTTATGGATAATGGTCAGGAGAAAAGCTAAACAAAGGAGATTTGATTCAGAGTTCTTGTTTTTCAACAAGGGGGAGGGGAAGTGCTGTGGGACATGGTCTGTGCCCTGGAAGTATAGGCAGGGTGACCAGGCAGGAAGTAGAGGCAGGGCAAGGAGAACAGGAAAGATTCAATCTGCAGTCATCACCCAGACACAGAGGAAGCCAGGCACAGAGTAAGCAAGATGTGACTGCCTCGCCGAGAAAGGTATCAAGCCACATGTTTAGCATAGACAAGAATAATGGGTTAATTTAAGTTGTAAGAAAGAATTAATTAGGGCTGGAGAGCTGGCTCAGTGGTTAAGAGCACTGACTGCTCTTCCAGAGGTCCTGAGTTCAATTCCCAGCAACCATATGATAGCTCACAACCACCTCTAATGAGATCTGGTGCCCTCTTCTGGCCTACAGGCAGGGTTTTTTTAAAAAAGGAAAAAAATAAAGAATTGCCGGGCAGTGGTGGCCCACGCCTTTAATCCCAGCACTTGGGAGGCAGAGGCAGGCGGATCTCTGTGAGTTCGAGACCAGCCTGGTCTACAGAGCTAGTTCCAGGACAGGCTCCAAAGCCACAGAGAAACCCTGTCTCGAAAAACCAAAAAAATAAAAAATAAAAAAAAATAATTAATAAGAAGCCTGAGCTACTAGGTCAATCAAAAAAAAAAAACAATTACCAAGTTAACTTGCACAGCCTACTTGATAGAAATAAGTTAAGAAGTGTATCTTATGTCTATTAACATTGACTTCAATTCCGTCGAACTGGAAACTCTAATGGAGATAGATGAGTTTCCAGGTGCATACAGCATACTAAATTTCAACAACATGAAATAATGTAAATAAAACTACAATAGAAATGAGACTGAAGCAATACTAAAATGCCCCCTTAAAGCAACCCCCATGACCAGATTGACAGGATTGTATCAGAGCTTCAAAGAAGAACAGCAAAGTACTTAAGATACTTCTTGACACAAAAAGGAGGATTAGTTTATCTGATATTAAACCAGATAATAATACAACCAAAAAGGCACTACAAATTGATGTGGTCATTTAAAAAATATTGTTAGCTCTCTCTCTCTCTCTGTGTCTCTGTCTCTGGTATGTGTGTGCACATGTGTGCACACATGCGTGCCTTAAATACTGCCCACTCTCACCTCCTCCTACTATCCTGGTCTACAATTCCAACAAATCTGTTTTTGGTTGTCTCCATTCATTTTGCTTTGGGACCCACTGAGATTAACCAAAATCATCTGTGAAACTGTGGGTTTGTAGCTATGTGTAGGAGTCTGGTGGACTCGGCAGAAGACTACAAGCAAAGACAGTGATTCTGCTCCTACAATTCCATCCATAGACAACAGTTGAGTGGTAGATGATGGGGTCCTGTGACCTTTCCCTTTCCTAGACTGATTGTGGTCTAGTGTGAGGTCAATGCAGGTAAGTACAGCTGCTGTGGGCTTCTGATTACACAAGCTGTATGGAGTCTAGAGAAAGGCATGTCTTAGCTCTTCCTCCTCTTTCCCTTCTTATTTCCTTTCCACCTCCTCTTCAATGTTCTCAAAGTCATAGACAGGATGGTGTAACTGATGTTTTTTAGGACATACTTTCCTTATTTTCTTTGTTAGGAACAGCTAAAAATCTCTGCATTCATCATTGCATTTTCCCCCATAGATAAAACTTTCAGTTTAATCTCAAAGCATCTTTATTTAGCATTTGAATTTATCCTATTATCGTTTGATGTAAAGATGTAGTTCAGGAGGCTGGTAGTCAAATCAAGGTTAGGCTGTCTATCTTTTATCTGAAGGGTTCAGAACTCACTGTGGGGTGATATAGGGGTGCAGCCGCCTCCTAGATCCAATTCTGGTCTAGGCTAGCTGCAAGCATGTGGGGAGGCGGTGCAGAGCGAGTCCAGGACTGCCTGATGGCCTGAGCTGAGTGGTAGGCTGCATGAGACGGAGTGGGAGGGACCGTTCAGTTGGGGGGAGATACTTGCCGGGGAAACAACGGTTGGAGGATGCTGGACCTTAGGTGAGTGTAGGGAGGGGTTAGAGGAGTGACGTAAACGGAAGATGGGAAACCTGTAGTGTGGGATCAGGGATGTTGAAGAGCTAAATAAAGGAAGAAGTTTTGAAGTCCGGTACTCTGTCTTTGCTCGCTGGCCTGCACCGTGGGGAATCGCGTTGTGCAGAAATGGGTGAGGAAGACCGGGCAATCTCCACGCGGGGCAGCCTAGGAAAGTCAGCAGCGTAGTGGCGGGAACCGCAGCCCGGCGGCCCTGCAATCTCCCAGGTCAGAGGAGCTGCGGGGCTGCGACCCATGAGGGAAGGGACCAGGGGTGCGAACAATTTCTGTGCTGTTCATAAGAAAGCTGGCTCCGAAATTCTCCTGTGGATTTCTTACACTTGTCTTAAAGTTTAGATGAACTGGACTAATCCTGATTTTTTCATTGATTTGGTTATTAAAATATTTCTTTTTTGTTTTTGTTGCTGTTTTGTTTTCAGGGGTGGGTGTATTCAAGACAGGGTTTCTCTGTATCCTGGCTGTCCTGGAACTGACTAAGTGATTCATCTGATTGTGACTGCCATAATATCCTGGTAAGTATACCCTAGTAAAATTGTTGTGCCCAGACTTTCACCCCCAGAAAGGTCACCAGAAACCAGAGAAGACCAGACTGCAAAAGCACGGTTTATTGCTGCTAATTAGTGTAAATCAAACTGCAGTTCTGAGGAGCTTGTCCAGATACCCTAGTTTGGAGCGAGGGTGGAGGAGCTGAGCTCCTGCGGGGTTAGTCTTTTTAAGGAAAAACTATGAGAAAGCCTTTTAGAGCCGCTTTGGCACAGGTGCCAGGTCTTTTGCTCTTTCCTATCCTGCTGTGTTAGCTAGTTGCTCGTTCTTTGTTTCCAGGGCAAGGTCACTTCTTCACTTTCAGGCGGCCTTGTGCTTGGAATTTCCCCGGGAGGGAGGAGGGACGACCACTATCTTCCTGGGAACAAGCTTATTTGGGTTTCTATTTTAAAACACTTAGATAGGAAATTTCTTTTTCACCTCTATAAGAATAGAGGTGAGGGTCCCACAGAATATTTTGATGTATCCGTTGTTTTTTTTTTTTTTTTTTTTTTTTTTTTTTTTTCCGAGACAGGGTTTCTCTGTGGCTGTAGAGCCTGTCCTGGAACTAGCTCTGTAGACCAGGCTGGTCTCGAACTCACAGAGATCCGCCTGCCTCTGCCTGCCTCCCAAGTGCTGGATGTATCCGTTGTTATTTGCAAACGCGTTTCTCTTTGCTATGATGGAGAGGACAGAGCTCTTGAAATTTATATTCATTCACACTAACATCCGTGTGATAGGTGGTACCTGAGGACTTGGCATCTCCGGAGAACTTGTAGGTATTAGTTATGAAAGGAAGTGTAAGTGCTTTTCCGAGCAAGGGAATCTTTGCTATCGGGAGGCAAGAAATAACACAAAGTCACAACAGGCAACAAAACTGAAGAAAGACATCAGAGGGCTGAGTAGAGGGTTGGGCTTTCATAGTGTCTCTGTGTGCAGTGACCTAGTAGAAAAGGGCAATGGGGCTGGAAGTATTTTTTGGCGGGCGATAAAGGCTGAAACATTGGCCATTAACAGGGACTCAGGAGTCGGGGATTTCCAAGACTCTTTGAGTTTCTGGACAGCCAGGAACAGAAAGAGTAATTTTTTTCCCTCTGGCCTATTACACTACAGGAATGCCTACAGACTGAGTTGAATATATATATTCCACTTTTGTGGTTGTAAATATTAGCATTTAAAAGTAAACTTTTTACCCACCATTAACTTTCTGTCTGAGACATGTGCACTCTGGCTTAAATACAGCATTCTGAAAAATGTCTTTGCCAGGCCTGGTGGCACAGGACTTTAATCCCTGCACTCAAGAGGCAGAGTCAGAATCTCAGTGGGTTCAAGTTCAGCTTGGTCTATGTAATGAGACCCTGTCTCAAACAAAACAAAACAAAACAGACCAAAAAAAAAAAATTGAAGAAAAATGGAACGTGTCTTCTTGTGCTGAGGTTTTAATTTTGTATGTTGGAGTCTGGAAAGCACCATATGTTGTTTAAGAATACGAGGTCACAGTATTTTCACAGTTTGAAAAGGCATGCATGCCAGGTGGTGGTGGACATGTCTTTCATCCCAGGACTAGGGAGGTAGAGAAAGGTGGATCTCTGAGTGTGATGCCAGCCTGGTCTCCAACTCGAGTTTCAGGACAACCAGGGCTACACTGAGAAACTAATCCCCAGGTCGTATCCATCTGGAGTCCTCTGGGTTTGGGGTCTGAAGTGCATGGATTCTCCAACAATAGGGACTCACCTTCGACCTCTGGGATGCCATCATGGGCAACAGCTCTGTGACCAACAACTTCAAAGCGGGCTTCTCACACCTGATGTTGGTTGTTGTTTTAGAAAGTCTGTGACTCTTGTGAGGAAAATTATCAGCCCAAATGGGAGCTCTTTATTTACACTCTAAATGTACATGCATACACAGATTTGTGTGTATTGCAGGCATTTTTGGTAGATGATAGTAACATGATTCCTTATGGCATTTTGAACATCCTTACTGTTATTTTACCCCCCTTCTGTATTTAAATCTGTTCCTTCTCCATAATGAAATCTCTCTCCATTTTTCCAGTTTCCCCTTTAAATCATCGTTCCCTGTTATTCCCTTCTCTATTACTCCCCACACCCCATAGTAGTCTGTTTTTATTGTTCTGGCTACTGCACTCACTGTAGGTTGTATACTCACATCTGAAGATTTGGAGCTAGGAACTGCCTATGAGAGAGAACATGCAATGTCTGTCTTTCCGGGTCCAGGTTACCTCACTCAATATGATCTTTTCCAAGTCCATCCATTTCCCTGCAAAGCTCATGATTTCAATTTCTTTACAGCTGAACGCTATTCCACATTTTCACTACCCATTTGTTAATTGAATGAAGTTTAGTTAGGTAGTTTCCATTTTGTAGCTACTGTGAGTAGAGCAGCAATGAACATGGTTGAGCAAGTATCTATGAAGTACTAGGTTGAGTCCTCTGAGCATATACCAAGAAATGGAACAGCTGGGTCATTGTTTGACTTGTTTAAGGTGAGGATTTATTTGCTTAGTTGAGGGTTCTCCATATGGATTTCCAGAGCGGTAGATAAGTTTGTTTGTTTATTTTTGTTTTTTTCTAGACAGTTTCTCTGTGTAGCCCTGACTGTCTTGGAGCTAGCCCAGTAAACCAGGCTGGCCTTGAACTCACAGAGGTCTGCCTGCCTCTGTCCCCACGCAGGGAAATTAAAGGCATACACCACCACACTCAGGTAGTGGCTACATATTTTGTTGATAGGATTTTTATTCCCTATGTTTTTGTTTTTGAAGTTGTTGTTTGTTAGATTAATGGTAGTATTTTTCTTCCTTCTCCGTGAAAATTAGTGATTTGCTCTCTTGTCCATGGATTCCTTCCCAGTTCTCCTGTATTTATCTATTTTTCACTTGAAATTTATTCTTTCAAATGTTCTCATGGATGATTCCTCTGACTCTACTGTATGTTTTGCCTCTGATTTATTATCTGCAGTGCTGCTTTAGTGAAATCAATTGTTTTAATGGGGACTATCTTGAAATGCATTTGTGTCTCCATCACCTTAAAATGACTTATTTTTCTGGAGGCAACAATATGTTTTATGGTTTTTTTTTTTTTCTCCAAGCTTCCAGTGTTGTTCATGCTGTCTTGGATTTGGGGTCACTGACTGGACACCTGATTGTATTCTGTTGCTTGGGTCTTTTCATTGTTCTTTAACAGTTTTCAGTAGTAATTTTTGCTTTTCCTTTTTGATGCCTTATATGAAAGTGCAGCAAGCCATCTATTCATTATTCCTGGAAGAGAGACTCAAAGAAGAGAAACAACAAGAAATGGTTGATTATCCAGTAAACATGCCCCAGGTCAGTGGTCATGTCCATTATTGTTCTAGAAATGTTATATTTTGAGACACTGAAAGCCTTTAATTTTCTATTCCTGATAACATTTTAACTTTATTATGTTGCAAATAAACAACAAAAATTCACATACTGAAATTAACCAGACCCAAAGATTATACAATTCAATGAATTTGTTGTTGTTGTTTCTTTGTTTTGTTTTTAAGACAAGGTTTCTCTGTATATCCCTGGCTGTCCTGAAACTCACCTTGTATACTAGGCTGGCCTGGAACTCACAGAAATCCACCTGCCTCTGCCTCCTGAGTGCTTGGGGTTAAACGTGTGTGCCACCACGCCTGGCAACTCAATGAACATTTATGCCATTAAGATAGTCATTGGGAACAGAAGCTCTGGAACCTCACATAGGAGTTCATATTTTCACAATTGAATATATTGTGATGTACTCATCCACCACTGAAATCCAAAAAGGCCTATGACAGTATTAAAAGGAGAAAAGCAATTCTTTTTATAGCCTTTTTCATAACTGCTGTTCACCTGCATTCAGTCTTACTTCAACTCTAATAGTTAAACATTTTAGTTCTTTTTTCTGTTGTACCTATATATACATTGTTTTCCATATACATGTATTGTTGGCTAGGTTCTTCATATGATGGGAAATGTGGTTTCTTCTTTCTACCACTGTATGACCTCACCTGATACTGCATGTTTTGAGTCCATCCATTTTCCTGAAATTTTGTATTACATTTTCTCTTCAGATGAATAGTATTCCACTTTATGTGTATACCATTTTTACTATCTGTTCACCTGTTGACAGACAATTAGGTTGATTGCAGTACTTTGATGTGGTGAATGCAGAAGCAGTGACCATGGATGTAAATATCTCTATATTGGGGTGTAGAGTTCTCCAGTGAAGTTCCCAGGAGTGATGTTGCTGGGTCACATGTTAGTTCTCGCTTCAATTTTTTAAATAATCTGCAGGCTGATTCTCACAGCTGTATTAATTTACACTCCTCCCTCAACACACACCAACAGTTAATGAGGGTTCCTTTCTCACAACATCCTCTCGAACATTTGTTGTCAGGTTAGTTGATGACAGCCATTCTTTGCCAGGGGTGATGTACTATTTCAAAGTAGTTTTAGTTTGTGTTTCCGTGGCATTTTAGGGATCCTGAAGATTTAAAATATTTGTTGATCATTTGTGTTTCTGTCTTTAAAAATTGTCTATTTAGTTCATTTGCCCTTTTGTTGATTAGCAGTTTTATTTTCATGTTACTTAATTTCTGTAATTTTTGGTAATGTCTATGTTTGAGCCCCTATCCAAAGTGTCGCAGGTATAGATTCTCTCCTGCTCTGTAGGTGTCTGTGTGCTCTGCTGATTGTTTCTGCTGATGTACAGAAACTCTTGGTTTTCATGGTGTCCCATCTATTGATACTTGGGTCAGTTCCTGTGCTGTTGCTGTTCTCTCTAATCAGTAATTTCTTGCCCATCTCAATATCCCCATGGATATTCCCTAGGTTTCTAGGTTTCTGTGTTTCTCGTTTTAAATAAGGGTTTTGATACATTTTGAATGGATTTTTATATAAATGAATAAAAATCTCATTTCATTTTCCTGCTGGATCTAGTTTTGCCCCCATTATTTGTTGAAAAGGACATGTTTTTGTATCTATCTTTTTGCCTCCTTCATTAAATATTCAGAGAGCATAGCTTTCTGGTTTTCTTTCTGGGTCCTCTATCATATTCTGGTATCCTCCTGTCTTATTTTTATGCCCATAGCAGACTAGCTTTATGACTACAACTTTATAATACAGTTCCATTATTCTATATTTCCTGTGGCACTTTTCTCTATTCTGCCCCATTTGGTTGTGTTTTGTTTTGAGGGTACACATCCCACATCCACTTATGACCTTTACTTTGGCAAACATGCCACACCTTTAATTCCAGTACTCTGAAGGCAGAAGCAGGTGGCTCTTTATGAGTTCAAGACTAGCCTTTCCTGCAGACGTCCACAGAGAAAACATGTTTCGGGGAAAAAATAAAATTGAAGCCCAATTGATATGGAGGATGGACTGTATCCTTATATATTGTTGATTGTGGCCTCATACACTGTGTATGAGGGATCTGTGCCATTTCCTTGAATCATGTTTATAAAAATGCATATTGAAACACATGGACTGGATTGTTACAACATCTTAGAGACATGTGGAATTAAGAGAGACTTACATCTTTATATATATATATTTTTTGGTTTTTTGTTTGCTTTGTTTTGTTTTTGATTTTCAAGACAGGGTTTCTTTGTGTAGATTTAGAACCTGTCCTTGGACTTGCTCTGTAGACCAGACTCACCTTGAACTCACAGAGATCCACTTGTCTCTGCCTCCCGAGTGCTGGAATGAAAGGCATGCACCACCACTGCCTGGCATATCTTGGTTTTTAATACTAAATAATACTTGGTTAAGCACATTACAGAGTGCAGAACATGGCTGGCACATGTAGTTTGATCTTGCCATGAAACGGATGTTCTTAATTCAGATTGTAGCCTACTTGTATTTCTCTTTTGTATTTAATATTAGGACAGTGATGATGTGTCCATGTGTTTGTTGACACCTGATATCTGCTTCTCTCAGGAGAACTGCTCACATCACTCACTTGGTTAGGTTGATCAGTGGTGACTTTCCAAACTAGAGAGATCAGGGTTTTTTTTTTCTCTCTCCCCTAATCCCCCAAACAGGATCCCACTGTGAAACCCTTTGACTACAACTTATTATATAGCATTATGTAAAATGCACCAGGAACAATATCTTGGGATATTGACTGACTGATGTGTATAAACCATCACATTTGGTGCAGAAAGAACTTTCCTCATCATTGCTTAGGTCTAATCAGTTTTTGTGAAAACAATGGCTCTACTCCCCTACCATGAACCTACAGTAGTTTTTTGTTTGTTTGTTTGTTTGTTTGTTTGTTTTGGTTTTTCGAGACAGGGTTTCTCTGTGGTTTTGGAGCCTGTCCTGGAACTAGCTCTTGTAGACCAGGCTGGTCTCGAACTCACAGAGATCCACCTGCCTCTGCCTCCCAGTGCTGGGATTAAAGGCGTGCGCCACCACCGCCCGCCACCCGCAGTATTTTAAAGTAAAGATTTGGGAAATGTGCTCTGACCCTCAGGTTTGCATTTCTATTTTTGTTTTTTGTTTTGTTTTGTTTTTCGAGACAGGGTTATTCTGTAGCTTTGGAGTCTGGCCTGGAACTCGCTCTTGTAGACCAGGCTGGCTTCAAACTCATAGAGATCCCCTGCCTCTGCCTCCCGAGTGCTGGGATTAAAAGCTGAGCCACCACCACCTGGGAAGTTTGTATTTCTATTCCTGACTCATAAATCACACAGAATATGCCACCACTTTCCATTTCCAGAGAAATAAAGGAAGAATCATGAACACTATTAACTTAAAATCTTTTAGACAATACAGCATAAGTACTAAAAAGTGTACATTGAACACTACAAAATTCAGATGCAGTAGCTCAGATTTTCTCGTGAGCCATTCTTCTGTACTCTATTGTATTTGTAAAGCAATAAAAGGTGACAGTAATTCTCACACAATTTAATGTATCCATTTATTCATAGGAAATCGATGCCACTTTTAAATGCATTCACAGTCACTGTATTTATGTGTACATGCTTAGCTGCAATGAAAATATTATTTGATGTGATTTTGAACTTCCATTAATTTTTACAATTCTTGGGGAGTGAAATATTCTTCAGAACTTCTAAAAATATTATTTGTGTAAGTTGGCTTTATGTGTTTTAGAAAAATTTTAGATTATATTAGATATGGCTGATGCAAATTTTTCTACCTTCCCAAATATTCTTATAAAATTAATTTCATGAACTATCTATCATATATATTAATGTTAAAATTGGCAGTCTGAAGTCTAGTTACACTCCTTGTTACTGAGGGAAAAAAATACAAAACTTTTTGCCTATGTCAGTATTAATATCTGCCTTCCATACCTACACCTTTGCTATTTAGCTAGGTGTCAGGCCTAGAGTTTAAAAATCCCAACTGAGCCTGTTAGAATAGAGTCACGTAAGGCACAAGAACACATAAGATTGATTGGTGTCAGTGTTTTAGCATGATCTACAGGTACAGCATTTAAAGCACATTTCCTCATGATGATTTTTCCTTCTGAGACATGTACACTGTGATCCTGTGAGACATAAACACAGCATCCATAAGAGATAGAAAGATGTCCAGATCTTAAATGTGTGTTGTTTCGTATATCTACTTGTGACACTATTATGTCATCCTGTTTTGAGAGAGTTGGAAAATCCATTATAGAATGTTACTGTGTTTAAAAAAAAATCATCTTTTTGAGTAATTGTTTTCACTCATCTACATTTCTAATTTTCTTAAGTCTTCTTCTATTTAGAAAAGTACTCTGTCCATTACCACCTGGTCAACTGTACTTTTGTTTCCTTGTTTATCAGCTTAAAGTTTCTCTGTGTAACAGCCCTTGCTAGCTGTCCTGCAATTCACTTTATAGATCAGGTTGGCCTGGAACTCACAGAAATCCACCTGCCTCTGCTTCTTGAGTGCCAGGATTAAAAGTATGTGCCACTACACTCAGCTAAACTGTATTTTTAAATTGCAGGGTCTGTTGACATTCAGGGATGTGACTGTGGACATCTCCCTGGAGGAGTGGAAATGCCTGAACTCTGCTCAGAGGGCTTTGTACATTTATGTGATGTTGGAGAATTAAAGCAACCTTGTATCTGTGGGTGAGAACAGTTTGCTTTTAGAATTTGTAACTCATCTTTGTATGTACTGGCTTCACAGGCTGTAAAAGCTCTGTTAAGCTGTCTTGGAAACAGCAGGAGACTAGGGAACATTCAGTAAAAAGAAAGAACTTTTTTATGGTATCTGAAAAAAATAAACACCTTTATTCTTTTAAAAAAGCCTTTAATCTTAAAAGGAATTGGGTCTTCTGAACTATACTCTTTATGGTTAAATCAAAGCTAATTACTATCCTCAATAATTGTTTCATCTACCTTGAAGGATTTCATTCTGTTTTTGTGAGAATTCATACAATGATAGTGAATGAAAATTGTGAACTACTGAAAGCTCTATTTTCAATAGTTGTTGGTTGACCTAAGAGAGAACTTAGAGAAACAGTCATTTATCAAATATTTAATCTTAGAACAAGCCCTGTTAATATGACTTGTACTCATTTTCAGAGAACTATTGCATATGTGATCCTGTCCATCACCATGTGAAGAATGAAAAGCAGTGTTGTCAGTGTAATGAGCTTGGTAAAGTGCTTCATGACCCATCCACATGTGCATTCTATAAAACAAGTGAAACTACAGAAAACTCTAATAACTACAGATGCAGTAATCACAGGGATGACTCCATTGACTCATCAAACCCAGATAGACATGACAGCATGCACACTGGAGAAGAACCTTGCAAGTCTAAAGACTGTGAGAAATCTTTAAATTTGTGTCCCAACATTAATAAAGATCAGAGATTCTCCAATGCAAAGAAAGAGTTCAGGGAAGGAGAATATGATGACTATTTTGACTCCATATACAGTCTTTTGCAACAAAGAGTCTACATTAAAGAGCAACCACACCAGTGTGAGGAATGTGGGAAATGCTTCAGTACTGCCTCAAGCCTCAGTGTACAGCAGAGAATCCATACTGGAGAGAAGCGCTGTGAGTGCAACGTTTCTGACAAATCTTTCACCCCATATACAAATCTTAAAACACATCAAAGACTCCACACTGGAGAGAAGCCTTACAAATGCGGTGACTGTGACTGTGGCAGATCCTTTACCCACTATTCATCACTTAACAGGCATCAGAGAATTCATTCTCTAGAGGGATTATACAGATGTAAAGAATGTGATAAGCCCTTTATTCAATTATCACATCTTAAAAGGCATTACAGAATCCATACTGGTGAGAAGCCTTACAAATGCGAGGTCTGTGACAAATCATTTAATCAGTGCTCAAGTCTTAAAACACATCAAAGACTTCATACTGGGGAGAAACCTTACAAATGCAAAGAATGTGGAAAGTCATTTCCTCGGATGTCAGCATTTCATAGCCATCAGAAACTGCATACTGGAGAGAAACCTTACAAATGCAAGGAATGTGACAAATCCTTTGCCCACTGTTCGAGTTTCAGGAGACATCAGAAAATCCATACTGATGAGGAACACTATCCGTGTCTTGAGTGTGGCAAGGTCTTCCATTAGCTTTCACGTCTTAAAAACCATTACAGACTGCCCAGTGGAGAGAAGCCTTACAAATGCAATGAGTGTGGCAGACCCTTTACCCACTATTCATCACTTAACAGGCATCAGAGAATTCATTCTCTAGAGGGATTATACAGATGTAAAGAATGTGATAAGCCCTTTATTCAATTATCACATCTTAAAAGGCATCACAGAGTCCATACTGGTGAGAAGCCTTACAAATGTGAGGTTTGTGACAAATCCTTTACCCAGGACTAAACTCTTAGAACACATCAGAGAGTTCATACTGAAGAAAGACACACGTAAGGAATCTAACAAATTTTTTACTAAGTGCTCAACTCATAGAGCACATCAGAAAATTCATAATGGAGAGTAAAATACCTTTTAAAAAAATAATGTGACATAACATTTATCCAGTATTCTATGCTTACAAATCACAACAGTATACATAATAGAAACATAAATAGCTAGGAGTCACGGTGCATACCTTTAATCTGAGCACTCAGGAAGCAGAGGCAGGAAGATCCCTGAGTTTTGAGTTTGAGGTCAGCCTTGTCTACAGAGCAAGCAAGTTTCAGGTAGCCAGGGCTACACCGAGAAAACCTGTCTCAAAAAACAAAACAAATAAACAAAAAAGTAAGAAAGAAACAAAGAAATTTGTGAAAGTCTTTAAGGAAGATTAAATCTTAGAAAATATCACCAAGTTTATGTTGAAATAAAATTGAAAATGTAAGTGTGTGAAAAAGCTTCGGGTTTTTTTTTTTTTTTTGCCTTTCATTTTTTTTTCTTACTTTGTATGCTTCCTTTGCCTGCTTATATACTGTGCACTTCATGTTTGCCTGCTACTTGTGGAGGTCAGAAGAGGGCATCAGATGCCCTGATGCTGTAGTTACAGACAACTGTCTGCCACTTCATGTGTGTTGGGAATTGAACACCTGCCCTCTAGAAGGGATGCCAGTGCTAGTAACCACTAAGCCATCTCTTCAGCCCCTGGAAAAAGCTGTAATAAAAACATTTATCTTGTTCAACATCTAAAACTTCACAATAATGCCAAGTATGGTGGTTCACACCTTCAATATCTGCACTCCGGAGGTACAAAAATTATGTGGAAGTATTTACACCAAACTAGAAACAAATGATACAGCTTCCATTAACCACCAGTAGACCCTTAAGAGGGAAAGGAGACTCTTGGAACACTCCCTCAGCCATGATGAAATGGCAACTATTCAACCTTACTCAGTTGCTTATTGGCAGTACTGCATCACCCACTATCAATTACAAGAGTACACTTCTTTCTCCAAGGTTGCGAGTAGTAAAGATTGGTAATTATAAGCAGGAATATTTAGATGGTATAATAACAACATGATCGTCAAGAAAATATCAGTAGGTTCTGTCTTTGGATCTTTAATTCCCAAGCCATGGTTTTTGGCCATGTTTACAGTACTTGGCATGAATTCCCTCTGTGGAGCAGACTTCAAATCCAATCAGGAGAGAGGTTGCTTATTCCCATAAGCAGTCGTGCCAGGGTTGCACCAGTGCACACATGTCGGCTAGTAGGTTTGTTTGTAGAATGTAGGGTACAGGAGTAGATAAAACCATTGCCATCTTTTCTTTGCAGTCCTGTGAGACTCTCCTGGTAAGTTTAAGATCTATCTTGCAATTAAAGTGTTTGGGACCTTCAGCAACACCATGTACTTATGGTGGCCAAGCAAGAGCACTTGCAGTGGCCTGTTTTGTTTGGGGTGACAATGGGACCTCCCTGTCTAGTAAGTCCTAGGCCGATGACCCATACCTGGTACAGAGAGTTCCATTTAATATACCTGGTGTCTGGAAGCAGCATTATTTACCCTTGTGGGATACCTCCAAGGATTTTAAATTCATGTTTAATATTAACTTGTAAGAAAACAGGATTTCATAAGACTTCATAATCCTTACTTTTGGTTGACCCATCCACTTCTTTCTTCCTGCCCCATTTTCAGTTAAACACTTAGAACACATTATTCAGTGTCCCATTAGTTATGATCTGCTGGCCTGGTCTGTCACCTGGGTACCCTGTTTTTTTTTTTTAAGAAACGAGTCCTGCCCTCTCCCAAGCCCTCCCCTTCCACAGAGGGAAGCAGATATCCTGTCTTCTCCAGCCTGTAGTCTCTCTCATTCTATCTCTTTCCTGAAGAGGTGACTTCTGTTCTCTCCCTCTCTTGCGCCCTTCTCCTTCCCTTCTATAACCTACTAAATGAACTATACCCACTTTCTCTGCATGGTGTCTATTCATCTCTCACCTGCCACTGCTCCTCATGGGACCGGCTGCCCCACTGACCCAAAGTCTCTCACCTCAAAAGAATTCTGGGATCCTCTAGGCTTCGGGATGACTCAGTGGTTAAGAGCACTATCTGCTCTTTCAGAAGACTCACTTTGAATTCTCAGAACCCTCACATGGGCACTCAATCTGTTACCTCAATTCCAGAACATCCAGTGCCCTCTTCTAGCCTCTTCAGGCACCTCTGATGCACAAACATACATGCAGATAAAACACGTCTCTGAAGAAAAAGAAGCCAAATTGTAGGTTTTCCAATTTTGGTTTGTCATTGGTTACTTATCTGTGATAATTAGATGTTTGTCATTGTTTCTACAGAAATCGAGTCCCATAACTGTTCTGTAATTGGAGTCACACAGTAATTTTCTTTTTTGAGACTATCTAGATGAATATATGAAAGTTCTCTCTCTACTTTTCACTTCCACAGGAGTGTATGCCTTCCTTTCCCCACATTTATGCAAACATTAGTTATCATTTCTGTTTCTGTTGATGGCATTTGTAAATACTTATTTATTTATTATGTATACAATATTCTGTCTGTGTGTATGTCTGCAAGCCAGAACAGGGCACCAGACCTCATTACAGATGGTTGTGAGCCACCATGTGGTTGCCAGGAATTGAACTCAGGACCTTTGGAAGAGCAGGCAATGCTCTTAACCACTGAGCCATCTCTCCAGCCCTGATGATGGCATTTGTAACTAGGGTGAGATGAAAAGCTCAAGGAGTCCTAGTCTGCATTTTCTGATTGGTTTATAGCCGCTTTTCTTAAGTTTGGGTTTGTTGTTTGTTTTATTTTTTGTTTTTACTGTTTTAATTTTGAGGTTATTACATTATACTAGTTATATATTACACTCTAATATACTATAGTATATGTTATATTATACTATATATGCTATACTATATATATAATATACATACTATACTATAATATACATTTTATTATTTCACCTTTCCTTTTCCTCCCACAATTCCTCCCATATACCTCTCCCTGATCTCTTAAATTTATGGCCTCTTTTTTTCATTGTTACTGCATATTGATATATCCATGTATATACATACATATTTCTCAGTATAACCTATTCCGTCTATGTCATGTTCCTTGTATGTATGTTTTCAAGGCTGACATTTGGTATTGGGTAACCAATTGTGTGTTCTCCTCTGGGGAGACTATTTCTCCTGCTCCAAGCATTCCCCAGTTGCTTTTAGTTCTGCATGTAGGGTTGAGGCCTTGTGGACTTTCCCCAGCCACTTGGCATGTCCATTGTTATCCTTGTTCCACTCCTTTTGGGTGATCCTGTTAGTGAGATTTTTATGGGAATAGCCTCTGGCCTTACTAGGAAACACAAACCTCACAGCAAACTCCCTGATCCACTCTGACTCTTACAATTTTTCTATCCCCTCTTCAAAATTTTTTCTTTAGTCTTAGGTACAGGAGTGTTTTGTAGATGAAATCCATTGAGTCTGACCTCCACAACTCTGCATTTGATTAGTTGTTGGCTTTTTTTGTAGTGATCTCTGTGCAAAGAGAAATTTTCTTGATGAGGGATAAAGACCTTGCTTATTTCTGGGTACAAGGAAAAATGTTTAGATTCTTGTTAGGGATTATGCTGGTTTAATATAGTGGTAGTTGTAGTTTTCCTCCAAGATTCACGTCTTCACCAGCACCAGTAGGGAGCACCTGTCGTGGTTTCTCATTTGTTAAGAGGGTCTTAAACAATTAGAAAGCTGTTTTTTTACATGAAGGCATGCCTGCCACTACTGCAATGGGCTGACCACTGACTTTTTGAGACACCCATTTCTTTTCAAAATCCAAGCTCCTGAACTGTCTCTCCCCAAGCTACAATTACAGTATTTGGTTTTGGCTTGTCATGTTTGTGTCATGAATGGGACACTGGCATCTGAATTTAGCCTATTATTTTTTGTTGTGTGTATGTAGTCCAGGAGGCTAGTAGTCAAGTCGAAGTTTGACGCTAATACAGGAGTGCAGCGTCCTCCTAGATCACTTCTGCTCTAGGCTGGCAGCAAGCATGTGGGGAGGCTGTGCAGTGCGGGTCCGGGGCAGCCTGACTGCTGGAGCTGTGTGGAAGGCAGCCTGAAACAGTGGGAGTGATGGGTCTCCAAGGAGGAGGGACACTGGTCTAGACCAGAGGAGTGATGGCAAAAATAAAACAAGCTAGGAACACCAGGAAAACTCAATGGGTGGCAGGGACAAAGGAGTTCGTAACCGGAACCTGTCTATGATGGGCAGGTTCGGAGGCGGCTCTAAGAAACCCAAGCGGGAGGGGCCGGAAAACCCTCCATTTTTAGAAGGACCTCAGGGAAACGATTGTATTCTGCTAGTGGTGGCGAACACAAACCAGAATCTCGCCGGGACCTGGAAACTCCCCGGAGCCGCAGTCGCCGCGGGGCGGCCTGGGAAAGTCAGCAGCGCAGTGGGGGAACCGCAGCCCGGCGGCCCTGGAACCTCCCAGGTCAGAGGAGCTGCGAGGGAAGCTGATAGGAACTGGATCAGCTACCACTCTCACAATTTTGAATATCTCTCAAATCAGATACCGCTCTCACAATTTTGTTGCAGGAGTATTACTTTGAAGATCTTTGAGATCGTATGAAATGGGGCAAATGCTGATTTTATCATTGTTTTGCGGTTTCCAAAATATTCTCGTAAAATATTCTCACATATAACAATTGAATTTATGCGTTGATGTTTGCAAACATGGTCCCTTTTGCTGTTGTGCAAAAAAATCCAAAACTGTTAGCATTTAAATTCAAACACTTTCTAACTCCCCTGACCTACCCCTTCCCTTTTCAAAAGAGTAGCATTTAACTTGGAGACTTGGTGGCCCCAGAGAGCTTGTTAGCTATCAGCCCCTAAAGGAATAACTGCAGATTTTTAATTCATATATATTATGAATACATGAATATATGAATATTTTATATATGTATATCGGTTCTTTGGAAACAGGGTTTCTTTGGAGCCAGCCCTGCTCTTGTAGACCAGGCTGGCCTCGAACTCACAGAGAACCACTTGCCTCTGCCTCCCGAGTGCTGGGATTAAAGGCGGGCACTACCACCGCCCCACTGAAAGCTACACGGTTATGATTATAAATCTTAGCGTTTACTAACAAAACTTTATACTCACCATTGTGTTCCGTTTGAAGTGTATCATACTGATGTAAATAGAATAATGTGTTTGAAGGCAAACCTCAGAGTCCAGAAATGTATGCATGCTGAATGTGCGGATTTCAGGCTACACTATTTTCACAGTTAGGAAACAGAATATATAAGGACAAATTTAGAAAGTGGCTTTTCTGGTGAAAAAAAAAAAAAAAGCACCATGAGCATTGACAAATGGCCGAACTGTTGCCTTTTTCTTCAGGGTTGTTTACATGCCAGTGAGGAGACTGTGGACTTCTCGGGACGACGGGGCAGTGCCTGAACCCTGCCCATAGGGTTTTGTACTGATACTGAGTGTTGCAGAACTGCAGCAGTCTGGTTTCTGTGAGCGAGAGCAGCTTGCTTGCGGTTTCCCTTGCTCCTATTCAGGGTTCCTAGGAAAATAACTATGTCTGTATGTTTGAGAGCTGTGTGTGTTTGAGTCTCACACCTCACAGAGTAAGTTAAAATCCTCAGAGGAAAAGGCGAAGTTTGACGAGATTTCATCTGTTTTTCGTGTTTGTTCTTTTGAGAGGTGGAAGGTTTCCTTCATTCTTGTCTCATAAAATCAGACACTCGGTTTTGACTGAGGTGTGGTTAGAAGTGGGATTCAAGTTACAGAAACTCCAAATGCTCCCGAAATATTTTCAGTGTGCTGACGCTGTATGACAGTTGGGGGATCATTTATAGAATGCTTTATTTCTACTGAGCACAGTACTGTGTTAGAAATCCTGGTGCTCACTGAAGAATCTCTTTCTTATAGGCAGGGCTCTCACCGCTCAGCCAGACCTGCTTACCTGTGGGGAACAAGGAGCCCTGGAAGGTAGAGAGAGGAAACGGTAGCCGAAGATCCAGGTATGGTGGAGGGTTTGACCAGGGGTTCAAGTAATCGTGGAGATGAGACACATACTCGGTTTCACCACATTGTGCTTCACTAGAAATGATTCTGTAGACATCCGCTGAGAAAGATCCCAGGATATTCCTAGAATATCCTATGTAAGAATCTCTATGTAAGAATTAGTACTAGGAATAATTATTTTATTTGACATTGCTTGTAAGGGATGCTGTCCCTCTTCCATTCACATTGCTGATTGTGTCTTCATGCTAATATTAAATGGTTTTTATTTCTTTAATTTGAATGTAGTGCTTAATTAGGACACTCAATGCCTTTAGGTTTTTCCTACTTAAAAGTTTTGGAGCTTTTTGCATTTTCTTGGGTTCTCTATCTTTTAGGGTTAATTACTCCATTTCTAATATAATGCCAGCAGGAATTTGACAAGAATTTCTTACTATTCTCTAGAGTATTAAGCTGTATCTACATGTCTTCCCTTTGCTATCCCCTGCTGTCAGTCTTCAGTCTTCATGACAGTATTCAGCAGTTTGTATTACTATAATTTTAATATCTTTTGAAATCGCCTCTAGGTTTGCTTCTTCTTTCATAATTTTTGAAGTCTGTGTACATTTTAGAATCATTTTCTCTCTTTCTCAAAAAAAAAAAAGATACCTCTAAGATTTGGGTACAAATTACTTAGAATCTTTATAGTACCCAGACCTTCCCTATGTTGTCTTTACGTGTTTGAATGAGCACATGCTAGCAATGAATCACTATTCGGTTGTCTTTTAATGGATTTTGTTTTTACCTGCTGTTGGTTTCTGTGTTCCAGATTCTTTGAGAAGAGAGTTTTTAAAACATTGACATTTACTAATTTTTTTGGTAATTCTAGGACACGAGCACAGTGGAGAGTATTTCTTGGAGTTAGAGAACTCTACCTGAGAATCTCCTACTATTGCGTGGTTTAGTTTCTGGATACCTGCTAGGCATTATTGGTTTTCTGTCTGATTTTCTTATGCATCAACGGATAGTGAATGTCGGAGCTTCCCTGTATCACTGCCTGTTTTCTCCTTTTCATTGCTTTTTGATTTGAAAACTGAAATGCATTCATATTGCATACAGTCCTGTTTGCCAGTTTGTGCTTTTGTGTCCTGGTGATGTGCTGTTCTGTTCAGAGACAAGTTTCCGACGTCCACATATGGGCATATTCCTACTTTCTGTTTCTGTGCAGGTTTCACTGTTCCAGATCATCCATGAAGATCTGTGGTTCATTGTACAGTGGCAGAGACGAGGATCCAGGCTCATTTTCTGTGTGGATAGATACTTTTCCCAACACCATTGGTTTACGAGGCTGCCTATTGTGCAAAAAGTGTGTGGTAATTTGGTGACATTGCCATGGTCGCTGCTCTTGGTCTAGTTCTCCATCTGCTGCTGTGGTGCACTGAGCTGTGTGTCTGTTCTTCTGCTGCTCCCATGGTGTTATTGTTTATATGGCTCTGCAGTCTCATCTAAAGTCAAAGCGTGTACAACAAAACCTCTGCCTTATGGGCTGCTCTGTACTCTCAGGGTCTCTGTGCTGCCGTGGAAATTTGTACGACTCTCTGTACTGTGTCAGGGGAAGTTTGATTGTCATGGAGTTTGAGTTAATATACTAATCTTTTTCATTGGTATTGTTCTTGTCACAGTACTGTCCCATTCTGTGTGCATGGAAATTCTTTCCATCTTCCAGTGTTTTATTCAGTTCCTTCAGATAATTAAAGAGTTAACTGGAGAGATCTTTCTTTTGCTTGGTTAAGTTTTTTTGCTTTTTTTTTTCCCATTAGAAATATGTATTTTTGAGCCAGACATGGTGGTGCATGCCCTTAATAACAGCACTCAAGAGCCAGAAGTAAGTGGATCTCTGTGAGTTTGAGGCCAGCCTGGGCTACAAGAGGGTTTCAGGATAGCCAGGATTGTTACACAGAGAAATCCAAAAAATTTCAAAAAATGACAAACAAAACAAAAAATATTTTAAAGAACTTTTTTAAAAAAAAAAGTCTATCAGTTTTATGTAAGTAGCAGTAACAACAGTACAAAGCTTTTCTTTTTAATTTTTAATTAATTTTTTCCCATCCCCATCACTGTTTCCCCTCCTCACCTTGTTTCTTCCCAGTCTTCCCCCCCCAACTTTCCTTCTTCCTCCCTGCCCCCATCAACCACTCCTCTTCCTTTCTCTTTAAAAAAAGGCCTCATATATATATATATATATATATATATATATATATATATATATATATCAGTCAGCCATGGTATATCAAGTTGCAGTGAGATTAAGTACTTCCTCTTCTTTTAAGGCTAGATGAGGCAACCAGTTAGAGGAATGGGTCCCCAAAGCATGCAACAGAGTCACAGACAGCCCCTGCTCTCCCTATTAGGAATTCCACAAGAAGACCAAGCCACATAACTATAACATAGCTGCAAAGGAATTAGGTCAGTTCCATGCAAACACTCTAGTTGATGGTTCAGTCTGTGTGACCCCCAACAAGCTTCTCTTATTGGATTGTTGTACAGAAGATGGAAATTTTGCCTCCAACTAGGCATTGGTATTTCCTATTCACTTATATTTTTACAGGTTTTTGTAAGGATTAATTTTGATATTTATTTGTTGGCTGCATGTATGTCTGTGTGAGGGTGTCAGATCCCCTGGAACTGGAGTTACAGACAGTTGTGAGGTGCCATGTGGGTGCTTGGAATTGAACTCAGGTCCTTGGGAAGAGGAGTCAGTGCTTTTAACCTCTGAACCATCTCTACAGCTCCTTGACTTTCCTATATTGACCACTATATGTTTTTCTCTCTCCGTCTCAGTCTGGATAACAGTTGATGCACTGCATTGAGTTGGTGTGGAAGGAGCGAGCACCTTTGTCTCTGTCCTGACTATAGTAGAATGATTGCAGTTTTCCTCCTTGAGTGTAATGTTGGATGTAGGTTTATGGCTTCTAGTGTTTATGATGTTGAGGTTTGTGTCTTCGGAGCTTTTATACTGAGCAAATGTGGTATTTTGTACAGGCCTTTTATGGCTCTGTTGACATGATCATGTTTCTTCTCTCACTGAGTATAGATATTTGCTGTTTTACATTGATTGCTTTGTATGCCTTTCTGAAACACTTGCATCCCTGGTATGAAACCAACCTGACCTCTGTTTCTTTCTTTTTTTTTTTAATTGACTTTTATTGAGCTCTACATTTTTCTCTGCTCCCCTCCCGGTCTCTCCCCTCCACTTCTACCCTCTCCCAAGGTCCCCATGCTCCCAATTTATTCAGGAGATCTTGCCTTTTCTACTTCCCATGTAGATTAGATCCATGTATGTTTCCCTTAGGGTCCTCGTTGTTGTTTAGATTCTCTGGGATTGTGATTTGTAGGCTGGTTTTTTTTGTTTGTTTGTTTTATGTTTAAAAGCCACTTATGAGTGAGTATATATGATAATTGTTTTTCTGAGTCTGGGTTATCTCACGCAAAATGATGTTTTCTAGCTACATCCATTTGCCTGCAAATTTTAAGAAGTCATTATTTTTTTCTGCTGTGTAGTACTCCATTGTGTAAATGTACCACATTTTCTTTATCCATTCTTCGATCAAGGGGCATTTAGGTAGTTTCCGGGTTCTGGCTATGACAAACAAAGCTGATATGAACATAGTTGAGCACATGTCCTTGTGGCACGATTGAGCATCCTTTGGATATATACCCAAAAGTGGTATTGCTGAGTCTTGAGGAAGGTTGTTTCCCAATTTTTTGAGAAACTGCCACACTGATACCCAAAGGGGCTCTATCAGCTTGCACTCCTACTAGCAATGCAGGAGTGTTCCCTTTCTTCCACAACCTCTCCAGCATAAGTTGTCATCAGTGTTTTTTATCTTGGCCATTCTTACAGGTGTAAGATGGAATCTCAGAGTTGTTTTGATTTGCATTTCTCTGATAACTAAGGATGTTGAACATTTCCTTAAATGTTTTTTCAGCTATTTTAGGTTCCTCTGTTGAGACTTCTCTGTTTAAGTCTCCATTTTTTTTTATTGGATTATTTTTTCTTTTGATGATTAATTTCTTTCTTTCTTTCTTTCTTTCTTTCTTTCTTTTTTCTTTCTTTCTTTCTTTTTTTTTTTTTTTTTGAGACAGGGTTTCTCTCTAGCTTTGGAGCCTGTCCTGGAACTAACTCTTGTAGACCAGGCTGGCCTCGAACTCACAGAGATCCGCCTGCCTCTGCCTCCCGAGTGCTAGGATTAAAGGCGTGCGCCACCATCGCCCGGCCTGATGATTAATTTTTTAAGTTCTTTGTATATTTTGGATATCAGCCCTCTGTCTAATGTGGGTTTGGTGAAGATCTTTTCCCATTCTGTAAGCTGTTGTTTTGTCTTGTTTGACCATGTTCTTTGCTTTACAGAAGGTCCCAATTATTAATTGTTTCTCTCAGTGTCTGTGCTACTGGGGTTATATTTAGGAAGTGGTCTTCTGTGCCAGTGTGTTCAAGTGTACTTCCCACTTTCTCTTCTAAGAGGTTCAGTGTGGCAGGCTTTATGTTGAAGTCTTTGATCCATTTGGTCTTGAGTTTTGTGCGTGGTGATAGATATGGATCTATTTTCATTCTTCTACATGTTGATACCCAGTTATGTCAGCACCATTTGTT
This sequence comes from Microtus obscurus, assembly GCA_963919715.1. Taxonomy (NCBI): domain Eukaryota; kingdom Metazoa; phylum Chordata; class Mammalia; order Rodentia; family Cricetidae; genus Microtus; species Microtus obscurus. Next base: position 904,833 of record CAWTZC010002434.1, on the reverse strand, counting down.
AAATATCCTTTCTTTTTTTCATTTAATACTTTTTGCTTTGTCAAAAATCACATGCTCAAAAGTATGTGGATTAATATTTGGGTCTTTGATTCAGTTCCATTGCTGACCTTTGTTTCTTGTAGTAATAAGGAGTGGCGGGGCTGTGTCCCCGGCACCCAGCCGCCCGCATGGCTAGCTTTATTCCGAAATAATTACACGGAAACTGTATTCTTTTAAACACTGCCTGGCCCATCAGTTCCAGCCTCTTATTGGCTAGCTCTTACATTTCTAATATTCTGTGTAGCCCACGAGCTGGCTTACCAGGAATGATCTTAACCTGCGTCTATCTGGAATGGGAGAATCATGGCGACTCCTACAGACTCAGCTTCTTTCTCCCAGAATCCTGTTCTGTTTACTCCACCCACCTAAGGGTTGGCCTATCAATGGGCTTAGGCAGTTTCTTTATTAATAAGAAATCACTCCCACATCAGTTTCTGTATAGTTCAGAGAGAGTCTTGGTGTCTATTTTTAGTCAGACAACTGGTCTGTCTTGTCCTTATATGGTATGTTGTCCCTTTAGAGAATTTATTGCTGAATCTGTCCAGTCATTCATTGTCCAGGAACTCACTCTTATAGACCAGACTGGCTTTGAACTCATAGAACCTCTGCCTTCTGAGTGTTGGAATTAAAGGCATTTGGCTAGTCCTGGAATATTTTTCGAAGAGATCATTAGGGCTAAGATTCCAGTGTTTGTGTCAGATCTATTCTAGTTTCATGACAGAGAAGGTTGGTTCTAGGAACTCATCCTTTTCTTCTAAATTTCCAGGTTGTTTGAGATGACTTTCCTCAGGAGTCCATACAATAACATAGATATCATGGGTATCTATTGCTATGCCCCCCTTTCAGTCTAATTCCATTACTTAGGGATTTCCTCTCTTGTTGCAGATTAGGGAAAGAATGCTTTGTTGGTCCTTTTATTTCATCACAGAAGCAAGTCTGAGGCATTGACTCCTGGTATTGTTCATTGAATCTTTATTACATTGATTTCTACACAGCCTTTCTTATACCTTTCTGCATACTATTTCAGACTGATTTGTTCTTTTGCTTGTAAGCCCTCAGGCACATAACTATGGACAAATGTCTTTCACAACCAGTGCCTATTGTTGCCAAAACTTCTTTATCACCCACTTCTGTGTCCCTCTATTCAATGAGCTGGCACTCTAAGAAAGTGTCCTAGGTGCTTCATGAGTTCTCTCTCACTGTTCATTGATTTAAGTCTCCACAGTAGCTAGTTAAGGAATGGTAAACAAGGGGTTCAGCAGTTAAGAGCACAGAGAATCTTGGTTCAGTGCTCAGCATGGATGAGGTAACAGTACAAGAGGTGTCAGTTGTAATGTGAGAATAAATGTGGAGCCTGGGTTTGTCACAGGATTGCTGACACCTCATGTCAACATTGGAAGAGTTGGGAATGAACCTGTGGATGAGAAATAAAGTTGTTTTTGTTCATGGATCCCAGAGCTGGAAGCCATCTTTTGCCCATTGTAATGTGGCAATGGAAGATTTATCATATTGATGATGTAGCTAGGAACACAGCAGTAACTTTTAAGAGGATCCACCCTAATTTTGGACAAATTTATGATATACAAAATACTGTCTCATCTACAGAGTATCTCATCTACAGAAAAGTCTGTGATGGAGGGAAAATTTACCATGGTATTAAACACCACAGTTTTCTTGTAACCATAGGTACCAGATCTCAAAATTTCCTCACTGATAAGTAGATGTGATAGAGAAAGGATGTGTTCCCACTCTTAAATGGTTTATGATTATTAAATGGGACTTGACATCTTATTAGTAATACAAGTTGGATTAAGGGCTGCATTAATTGTGTCTTAAGTCACACCCAACATACTCTCCTTCCATACTATATGTATGTGAAATGCAGTGAGAAACCAAACACATTGAGTGACATTCTCCCTGGCACACTCCAGTGCAGTGTTTTGCATTTGAGCTTCGGAGGTCCTGAAAGTCGTGCATGTTCCTCTTTGAGGAGAGTTGGCTGCACGTGGTGCTCTTCACTGAGTTCATTTTCTGTTGGACATCTACTGCAGGTTGTGCAGAAAACTGTTCTTAACTTTTTAGCCCTCTCTTCTGCCACTCTTTATTTTTTTAAGTGTTTATGATCCTTAACCATGAGGTCATTACAAACTCAAAACCAACTGATTCTCCTATTTTCTCCCTATTCAGAATGGCTAAGGTGGAGGAGAAGGTGTGGTGGGTATGCATTCGCTCCCATTACTTCACATCAAAAGGCAGGTGGATTTCTTTGACTTGATGTCAGTCTGGCTTACACCAGCTAGAACTATACAGTGAGACTGTCTCAAAAAACATTTTGAGGACACTTTCTTAGAGTTAGGGTGAGGGCTAGCTCGTGAAATACAGTGACACAAGTGGAGTGACAAAGACACTGAGAAGAGCTTTTGATCTTGCAGCATTTCACCTCATCTCTACACTGCTGTCAAATTCCATGTTGCTGCTGTGACTTCCACTGACCTCATGGAACCACTTGTAGTCACATACCATGTATTAGAGTTTTTCTGGAGGAACAGAACTGATAGAATGAATACATGATAGATAGATAGATAGATAGATAGATAGATAGATAGATAGATGATAGATGATAGATACATACACACATACATACATAGATGGAGCAATAGAACTGTAGTAATAGGGAGCGGCAGGGCTGTGTCCCCGGCACCCTGCCACCTACATTGCTAGCTTACGCCTCGAAATAATTACACGGAAACTGTATTCTTTTAAACACTGCCTGGCCCAGCCTCTTATTGGCTAGCTCTTGCACCTGGACTAGCCCATTTCTTATAAGGTGTGTAGCACCCCAAGGTGTGCTCACCGGGAAGATTCTAGCCTGCGTCTGTCTGGCGTAGGAAAATCATGGCGACTCCCTGACTCAGCTTCTTTCTCCCAGAATCCTGTTCTGTTTACTCCACCCACCTAAGGGTTGGCCTATCAATGAGCTTAGGCAGTTTCTTTATTAGTAAGAAATCACTCCCACATCATTTCCCCTTTTTCTGTTTAAACAAAAAAAGAAAGGCTTTAACTTTAACATAGTAAAATTACATATAACAAAACAGTTATCAAGTAACAATTACAGTTACAATAATTATATCTACTTTATCTTTTATCTTAACTAAGGAAAACTATAACTATCTATTCATTCTTCAACTCCATTAAAGACCACAGAAGGATATAATACTACCTAAGTAAACACAAAATCAAATGCTCTAGAAATGACAGAGACATCTCGCTGCCTGGACAGTCACCCAAAGTTCTTTTGTACCATTGGGGCATCCATCTTCAGCCTTCAGGCCCATAGTATCCAGCAGACAGTTCCATGAAGCAGGAAATTCCAAAGACAGTTCAGTCACTTTCTGCTGTGTCCTGTAGAATGTCTTGTAGACTCTTTCATGAATCAGGAACCCCGAAAGACCATCTCACCTTTAGGCAAGTTTAGCAGTCCTCTCTCTGTGGGTTCTCTGTGTCCAGTTTATGCAACAGTCCAGGCAAGAGCAGTTTCTTGCCCAAATGGCTATCAAACTCCATAACCATCCTCTTCGATGCCCATCTTCCTCTCGAAGTAGATTGGTGCTGCCAGGAGCAGACGTCTCATTGTCTTGAAAAACCCTAAGTTATTAAAACATTTAAATGCCATGTACTGCAGTCTTTGAAAGATATGAAGAATGCATTATCTGAAATATATCTATGTACCTCTAAAAAATCTAACTAACATGACTACAAGCTTGACCATTATTGATGATTATCCATTAACAACCTATATATGTTACATTTTTAAATGAACTGCACAATCACAATACTTAATCAAGATCCGAAATACATATACATGTAACAAAATTGACCTTAAAATCCATACCAATGCAAATTATTCATATCTATATCATATCCCCCTTTAAATGTAAAAGAACATTTATAAAAAATATTTGGGAACATGGGCGCAGTTTTTTCTCTCTAAACTGCTTCCTGCTGAATGGGGGTATTGTTAATCAGATCTTTCATGGTGTAACCTGTGTGCCAGGGTCATCTCAGTTGGCAGTTGAGTGAAGTAATTTTTTTTTTTTTTTTTTGGTTTTTTTTTTTTTTTTTTCGAGACAGGGTTTCTCTGTGGCTTTGGAGCCTGTCCTGGAACTAGCTCTTGTAGACCAGGCTGGTCTCGAACTCACAGAGATCCGCCTGCCTCTGCCTCCCGAGTGCTGGGATTAAAGGCGTGCGCCACCACCGCCCGGCTGAGTGAAGTAATTTTTGAGGGTGTTCACAGCAACCTTTCAGGAGGGCGTGGTCTATCATACCATATTGGAATAGATGTAATCCATAGGGTCTGGTCCTCTGTGAAAACAAAAGAAGACCCTCTCCGAAGCATCATATCCTTAGACCCAAATTTTGAAATCATAATACCCTTATATCCATTCTGGTTTAGCTTGGGAGCCCATGTAATGAAATGTCTCTCTGTACTTAGCTCCTTTACAGTCAAAAATTTTAAAGAAAACACAATGTACATAATCCAGACTCTCTGTGAATTTTCCATTTTTACGTGGCTTATTTTTCTTTATTTCTTTTAATCTATAACTATCTGTATTCTGTCTCTTTAAAGACTTTATCTTTTTATTTTTAAAGGCATTAACTTTTATTTTTTTATATTCTTTTTCTTCTCTCTCTCAAGCCTACGTACATTCATCCAACATTGTGACTCATTTAGTGGTCTTTTATGTCTGAATCTGTTTTATTGTGAATCTGTATTTTTTTTTTTAACTATCTAGGAGCATTTTGTTTTGCGCCTTTAAATCACTAAGCGCTTAAGAATCTAAGCTGTGACATTCCTAGGTCAAAAACAGGTACTGCCTGCTGGCCCCGCCTAGTCCAACATGGCAGAGCTGCTTGTGCCTCTGAGCTGCAGCACGCAATGTCCCCCTTTTAGGCACACAGCAGTCTAGTTGCCATCAAACAAATTGTAGCAATTTACTCCAAATGTTCCATTCAAAGCTCTGTCTCCCGCAGGAGCCAGACAGAGATCGCAATGACGGCACAGCCCAGAAAGCCGGCATTTTAAAACAGCCAGTTTTTTCCTGCTGCTGAGTCAGGACAATTTTTTTGCGATAGGCAACCAATAAACAGCAAAAAGCTGTATTAAATTCTCTCTCTGTCCTTTTTATGCCCTCTCAGGTTTTACGTGTAGTTCATTAGCACGTTGGGCACCACCTGTAGTAATAGGGAGCGGCAGGGCTGTGTCCCCGGCACCCTGCCACCCACATTGCTAGCTTACGCCCCGAAATAATTACACGAAAACTGTATTCTTTTAAACACTGCCTGGCCCAGCCTCTTATTGGCTAGCTCTTGCACCTGGACTAGCCCATTTCTTATAAGGTGTGTAGCACCCCAAGGTGTGCTTACCGGGGAGATTCTAGCCTGCATCTGTCTGGCGTAGGAAAATCATGGCGATTCCCTGACTCAGCTTCTTTCTCCCAGAATCCTGTTCTGTTTAGGCAGTTTCTTTATTAATAAGAAATCACTCCCACATCATAGAACTGATAGAATAGATAGATAGATAGATAGATAGATAGATAGATAGATAGATAGATAGATAGAGGAATAGAATTGATAGAATGAATCTATAGATGGATGGATGGATATAGATATGGATATAGATATAGAAAGGGATTTTATTAGAATGTGTTACAGACTGTGTTTCATTTGTGTAATATTTTATATATTTCCCCCATATCACGAAAAACTGCTAAGGCAGTGGTTCTCAACCTTCCTAATGCTACGACCCTTTCATATAGTTCCTCCTGTTGTGGTGAATCCCAACCATGAAGTTATTTTCATTGCTACTTCATAACTGTAATTTTGCTACAGTTAATCGTAAATATCTGTTTTTCCAGTGGTCTTAGGCTCCCCCTGTGAAATGGTTGTTCAACTCCTGAAAGGGTCGCGACGTACATGTTGAGAACCACGAGGCTGAGAGTTCAAGCCCACTCCCTTAGTTCCCATGCAGTCTTTTGAGATTTTCTTTTGCTGTATTTGCAGTTCCTTACTCCATGAAATCTTATGGTCAGATTTATTTTGTTTTGTTTTTCTGCTTAATTTCTGTGCTTCTGGAAGGTCTTTTACTGTTTGCTTATTCCAGAATTATTAAGCATTAAATTATATCTTCCATGAAGACTTGCAGCCTCTCAAGTTTTCCAGCTAGGTCCTTGATCTAGTTTGAATTGATTTCTATGTAGGGTGAGAGACATGGATCTGTTGTCATTTTTCTGCACGTGGATTGTTCCTTTGCCAATACAGTGTGTTCAGGGTGCTCTCTCCTTTCATGGGTACTTCTTTGACATAAATTAGCTGTCTTTCCTGTGAATTCTGTGTTCTTTTCAATTTCTTACGTGTTTGTTTATGTGCATAACCATGTTGTCTTTGTCACTTGGATCGGTTTTGTGACTTGAAGTCAAGTCCTGGGATACCCCCAGGACTATTCCAAGGATTGATCTGGATATTTGTGATTTTCCTGTTTGCATATAACTTTTAGAAAGTGTTCTCTGCTTCTGTGAAGAATGTCAGTATTTTGCACGTGGGGATTGCATTGACTCTGTAGACGGCAGTTGTTAGTGATTTAGCCATTTACCCCATGTCACTTTTCACAGTGAATGTGCATAGAATTTCATTTTCATCATAGGCATTTATTAAGTTGTTATTTAGGCGTATTCCTAGGTCTTTGGTTGCTTGGTTTGGTTTGGTTTTTTGAAACAGGGTTTCTCCTTGTAGCCCTGGCAGTCCTGGAACTCACTCTGTAGACTAGCCTAGCCTTGAACTCACAGAGATCTACCCGCCTCTGCCTCCAGAGTGCTGGGATTAAAGGCGTGTGCCAGCATATTGTGAATGGGTTACTTTCCTACTTTGTTTCTTAACAAAGCAATGTGTCCCATTGTTGGCATATAGAAGAAGGAGCAGCTTTTCTAGTATAATTGTGTACTCTTCAATATTATGTGAAACATTTATCATGTCTAAGAGTTTCCTATGGTGGCTGTAAGGAGGTTTTATGTAGATTGTCATATCATCCTTTCTTATTTGTATGTCTTCTGTTTCTTTGTTGTTTTATCAAAATTTTCAGCTTGCTCTTATAATTATTATGTGAGACCACAGAGCACATGTATTTTTAATATAGTTTTTGAAGTAATGCTATTTTTAATTTTTTTCTTTCTGCTATAAATGTTGACATGTGTACCTCTCATTATGTTGACCTGGATTCCATTTATTCTTAGTTTTTTTAATTTTTGTTTTTCAAATCAGGGTTTCTGTGTAGCCGTGGTTGTCCTAGAACTCACTCTGTAGAACAGAGGGACCTCAAGCTTGCAGTGATCTGCCTGTCTCTACCTCCCAAGTGTTGGAATTAAAGGCATGTGCCATTACTGCCCATCCCTAGTTTGTTTAGAAGTTTACCATGAGGCTCTGTTGCACTTTGTCCTACTGGGATTTTTATCATATGGTTTTTATTCCCTGTGATATTTTTGATGTGGCTGGTTGGATTGTAGGTAGCATCTTTATTCCTTCCTTGTTAAACTTGGTAGCTTTCTGGGTACTTCCCGGGTCCCCTCTCTTTTTCTGTTCCTCACATATTTCCAGTGGTCTCATAGATAATTTTTTTTGACTGATCTTTGTATATTTTGCCTCTAATCTGCAGTGCTGCTAATAGGAATGACGTGCGTTAATTCCTGACTATCTTCAAACACCCTTCTCTGTCAATTTTAAGAGAGCATTTTCTGGCTGCAGGATCATGGCGGGCAGTTATTTTCTTTCAGGTATTTAAATATATTTTTCATTCTCTCCTTGCTTTAGAATTATTGACCCTACATCTGGTATTAGTCTGGTATTTGGGTCTTTTTATGTGGTTTGACATTGTTCCTTAACAGAGTTTAGTATTAAATATTTGTTTTGCATTTTTGACACCCGATATGAAAGGGCAAGAAGGGGTCCAGTCATTGTTCCTGAAATGGAAAGTCAGAGCAGAGCAACGAGAAGAAATGACCACTTCTCCAGTAAGAACATCCCAGGTTAGTGTTGTGTTCACTTTTTTCCTATGAGACTTGTTATATATTAAAATCTTGTGTGGTGGTTTGAATAGGAATGACCACCATAGACTCATGCGTTTGAGTGCTTGGCTCATAGGGAGCGGCACTACTAGGAGGTGTGGCAATGTTGGAGTACGTGTGACCTTGTTGGAAGAAGTGTGTCACAGTAGCAGTGGACTTTGAGGTCTCAGATGCTCAAGATGGCCCAGTGTCACTTTCGGCCTATGTATCAAGATGCAGAACTCTCAGCTCCTTCTTTAGCACCATGCCTGCATGCCATTTTTCCTGTCATTACAAAAATGAACTAAACCTCTGAAACTGTAAGCTAGCCCCAGTAAAATGTTCTCCTTTCTATGAATTGCCTCCTCATGGTGTCTCTTGACAGCAATAGAATCCCTAGGTAAGACACCTGGAAAGTGTTTCATTCTCTGCTTCTGATAGTTATCATTTGAAATGTTTGTTTCCCATGTATTCCCTTGCCCCCCGCCTGTAGTCAAGATTAACTCTTTAAATACATATCTACTGTGTATCACAGCCTTTTCTCCAGTTTTCTTCAGATTTTGTGTGAGGGCAAATATTCACAATGAAAGTAAGACCTGCATTTCCATTGTGACAAGTGCTCAAACAAATGTGTTGTGGTTTCATTGCTACAAAGGATGGATTTGTTATCCATATATTAGTTAAGGCCTCGTGTGCCATGTAGGTTCCATGTGAGGAATGTGTCAGGTTTCCACATTTGACCGCCTTGAGTTCCTTGCTAGAATCTCTAATAATGTTTTGGAAAAGAACTCAGAGATGTGCTATTTGGATCCACATCTATCCTATCACTAAATATTTAAACTCTCTAGAGAGTGCTGAAGATGGCAGGCAAAAGAGCCTTGATCATGCCGTGAAATTGGTATTTCTGTAAGGAGATGCACACTGTGTCTGCTGTTTCTCCCTTTGGCATTTGATATCACAGTGATGATGTGCCTGTATTTGTTGACACCTGATCTCTATTTGTCTAGAAGAGTTCGTTCCTGTTCACATCTTTCTCTTGGTTCCGATGATCAGGGGTAACTTCCCAAGCTAGAGGAATGAATATGTTCACCTTTTCTTTTATGTGCTTTTCAGACAGTGACCTATTGTGTAGCCCCTCCTGATTGTAAGTCTTTATGTGAAAGCATGTAGAATGTCAGTGAGAATTTTCTCGAGAGTGTTGAGTAATGTACATAAGCAGAAATGAAGATTCCTCTTAGTTATATTGTTCTGGTCTTTTCCTCCGGAAAAGGAAGGCTCTCCTACCACCTCTTTTTCTCTTTTGCTGAAGCTACTGTTTTTCATAGTTGGAGATTATGAGAAAAGGCTGTAATGGGCACAGTTGTAGCATTTAGAGACACAATTTTGCTTGTCACAAACTTTCCATCTGAGATGTGACACTGTGAACCCATATGACATAAACTCCTACTTCATAAATGGTAGATTTCTATTTCTAAACCTTAAATTTTTATTTTATATTTCCTAAAAGTATATCATTTGTGGGACTATCATGTCATTCTTTTTTCAGTATTGTGTGACAGACTGGGGAGATGCACATGCACACACAAGTGTGCGCACACACATAAAGCGAGCCCATGTTACATGGATATCACCAACTTGGTGAACAGATGAATTTTACTAGGGTTACTTATAGAAGTATAAATGTCTCAGACACTGCATAACCAAAGCCCATCCCCAAGCATGAATGACATCTCACAAATCCGGGAAACCTGGAGCAGACTGTATTGCTATTGCTTGCCAGCAGTGCAACAAGTTGGAGGGTATCATTTCCTGGTGACTCATTTGGCCAGAGCTTCTTCTAGGCAGCTCAGCTGAGGCTGCTAAGCTGGTCTCTTCTTGGAGGGGAGAGGGTCGTGCCTGTGCTCATCTGAATATCCTTGCAGCTCGACTTACGGAGTCAGAATGGCTTTCGGCCGTCTTTATCTTTACTCTTCATATACTTTTGGGGAGGGAGGGAGGGAGGGAGGGAGGGAGGGAGAGAAGAATGGAGGGAGGAATCTAAGGAATTTGTTCAGTTTCATTTGACAGTTGTGAGTTGTTTACTTCTTGTTTAACAAGTTTTTCTGCAGGGCATAATGTTTCAAACTCTCAGGAAACTGCTGTACAGCACACAAAGTTAGAATATACAATTAAATTTTATTTTAATTTTATATATATGAGTATTTTAGCCTGCATGTATGTCTATGTCCTACTTACATCCCCTCAGAAGGCATTGGATCATGTGGAACTTAAACCACAGGTAGTTATGGGATACCATCTAGGTCCTGGGAAACAAACCCAGAGCATCTGGAAGAACAAACAGTAGTTTTGAGTATTAAACTATGTCTACATTCCATATTAAAGAATAATTTTCCAGGGCTTGTAGACATGGCTCAGAGGTTAAAAGCACTGGTTGCTCTTCTAGAGATTCTAAATTCAATTCCAGGCAACCACATGGTGGCTCACAACCATCTATAATGAGATCTGGCGTCCTCTTCTGGCCTGCAGGTATATATGAAGGCAGAACACTGTTTACATAATGAATAAATAAATCTTTTAAAAAAATAATTTTCCTGCCTTATCTACATCACAGAAATGTTCCTAGGTTCCTCTAATTCTTTTACTAGGAAAGCATTCTCCTCAGCAGCACATGGTAAAACTCTTAAATATCCATTACAGGGTCCGCTAACATTTGGGGCCGTGGCTTTGGACTTCTCCCAGGAGGAGTGGGAATACCTGGACTCTGCTCAGAGGGCTTTGTACATTGATGTGATGTTGGAGAATTACAGCAACCTGGTCTTTGTTGGTGAGAACATTTTTCTTACAGAATTGGATCTTTTGTATTTACCTGGTTTATAGGTGTATGAAGTCATCTGAGAAAACAATAAATGCTCCTAACTGCTGACCCATCTCTCCGGCTATCTTACTAAGTTTTTAGTGAAACATTGAATGTTAAATGTGTGGAAGAGATATGCATTTCACTACACTTTGTAAGTTGAATATTTTCATTTTAGTATTGCACTAAACTGTTCGTTAATTATTTTGTGGGAAAAGAGATTTTAAAGAGAAATATTTTAAATATAATCCTTCAGAGAGCTTTTTTTCTGAAAGTTATTTATTTTTGTAATTATCTATTTGTCACACCTTCTACAAGTAATGCTGTTTGGAGAAGAATGAGGATTCTGTTATCAGTCCCCACAGTGTGATGAAGATCAAAATGGAGGTTCTCAACATTCATATAATGATAGGGAAAGTAAAAAGCCCTCCACCAAGAGCCCTATTCTAAATAATTATTACTTGTCTTAGAGAACTTAAGGTGACATCAGCTATTGAATCTTACTCATGAGTCTATCCCTATTATCTCTAATTGTGCTCATTTCCCAGAGAACCATTGCGTGTGTGGTAAATACAAGAACATCTTGGATCAAGACTCGAACTATATTATATGTCAGCATGTGAATATCCAAGGGAAATCTTACAAGTATAATCAGCTTGACATGCTTCATGAATCCTCCCATTGTACACCTTATGACACAAATGATTCTGCAGAAAACTGCAGCATCTACACAAGTGGTAACCACAGGGATGCCTCCACTGACTCATCAAACCTAAACAGACGTAAAAGTGTGCACACTGGAGAGGAACTTTTCAAATATGAAGACTGTGGCAAATGTTTATGTTCCAATAATAGTCTAAATCCAAGTATCCACACTATAAAGATAGAACACAAGTATGCAGAAAGTGATAAACTTTTGGGTTCTGCACACAGACCTGTTCAGCAAAGAATCCATAGTGGAGACAAAGCACACAATTGTGGGAAATGCTGTTCAAGCCTCAGTACAAATGAGAGACTTCATATTGGAGAGAAACCATGGACATGTAAAGAATGCGGTAAGTCTTTTAAGTGGTTATCTCACCTTAAAACCCATTGCAGAATCCATACTGGAGAGAAACCTTACAAATGTAACGAATGTGATAAGGGCTTTTCTCGATTATCTAAACTGAAAAACCATTCCAGAGTCCATACTGGAGAGAAACCTTACAAATGTAAGGAATGTGGTAAGTGCTTTTCTCGGTTACCTAGACTTAAAAACCATTCCAGAATCCATACTGGAGAGAAACCTTACAAATGTAAGGAATGTGGCAAAGCCTTTACCCACTGCACAGGTCTTAGTACACATCAGAAAATTCATACTGGGGAGAAACCCCACAAATGCAAAGACTGTGGTAAAGCCTTCTATCTGTTGTCAACACTGAAGGAACATTACAGAGTCCACACTAGGGAGAAACCATACAAGTGCAGTGAATGTGGTAAGTTCTTTCATTGGTTGTCGGGCCTTAAAAGCCACTACAGAATACATACTGGAGAGACACCTTATAAATGTGGAGGATGTGAGAAATCATTTTCTCAGTTGTCAAGACTTAAAAGCCATTATAGAACCCATACTGGAGAGAAATCTTGCAAATGTGTAGAATGTGACAAATGCTTTACCCACTGCACAGCTCTTAGAAGACATCATAAAATTCATGCTGATGAAAAACCTTACAAGTGTGAAGAGTGCAGCAAATGTTTTTATGTGTTGTCACACCTTAAAAGCCATTGTAGAACCCATACTGGAGAGAAACCTTACAAATGTAAGGAATGTGGTAAGTGTTTTTCTCAGCTGTCAAAACTTAAAAACCATTCCAGAATCCATACTGGAGAGAAACCTTACAAATGTAAGGAATGTGGCAAAGCCTTTACCCACTGCACAGCTCTTAGTACACATCAGAAAATTCATACTGGGAAGAAACCCCACAAATGCAAAGACTGTGGTAAAGCCTTTTATTTGTTGTCGAGACTTAAGGAACATTATAGAGTCCACACTGGAGAGAAACCATACAAGTGCAATGAATGTGGTAAGTTCTTTCATTGGTTGTCAAACCTTAAAAGACATTCCAGAATCCACACTGGAGAGAAGCCTTACAAATGTGGAGAATGTGACAAATCATTTAACCACTGCTCAAGTCTTAAAGCTCATCAAAAAATTCATGCTGGGGTGAAATCCTTTAAATGTGAAGAGTGCGGCAAGTCCTTTTATTGGTTGTCAAACCTTAAAACCCACTACAGAATCCACACTGGAGAGAAACCTTACAAATGTGACGAATGTGACAAGTCCTTTTCCCAACGTTCTCTTCTTACAAGGCACAACAAGATCCATACTAGAAAAAAATATGAATATGAGAAACTTGTGAGTGATTCAGAGCCACATAGTTGGTCCTAGCCACACCCACTTAGCATTAAAAAAAAAGAAAGCACTCCTGGACAGAGAATAATTATAGATGTGCGTGCAGTAAAGACAGTAAAATTCAGATGAAAAAGATGACTAAATGGGTCACAGTGTTGGATAAATGTACATAGGCTTGAAAGGGAGGAAAAGAGTATAGACAGTTATAATATAAAAGAGTATAGTCATAGATTAAAGTAGTAAAGATAAAAAAATAAATATTAAACTTGTGGAAAAAGTAATAGAATAAGAAAAATAATCTACATGAAGATGGAATATACACAGAGAATCTAGAACACACACACTATATATACACTAGATTATGTGTGTATATATATATGTATATATATATATGTATATATACATATATATATGTATATATATACCATGAATGAGCTCTATGGGCTGCCAAGCTAAACCAACATATATTTTAAAGGTATCTTGACTTCAAAATTTGGTTCTAAGGTTATGTTGCTTTGGGAAAGAGGTTCCGCTTTTGTTTCCACAGAGGATGAGAACCTGTGGATTCCTTCCAAACTAATGTGGTTTGATGAACAAAGGTCCCCCAAAAAGTCTTTGTGAACCCCCCAAAATACTTCACCCAACAAAAAGCAGGAAGCAGTTTGGAGAGTTCACCCAAATTCCCAAATATTGTTTATAAATGTTTGTTTTCAATTAAAGGGGGATGTGATATCGAGGTGAATGCTTTGCATTTGTATGGATCTTGGTTTATTGATACACATTTAAGGTCAATTTTATTACATGTATATTTCTGCTCTTGATTAAGGTATTGTGTTTGTGCAGCTCATTTAAAATGTAATGTATAATTAAGAAATATAAGTTAATGGATAGTGATTTATAATAGTTAAGCTTGCAGTCATGCTAGTTAAGTTTTCTGGATATATAATTATCTGGATATATATATATATAAAATATAGAAATATATTTTAGATGGATAGGTATTCTTCAGATCTTTCAAAGACTAACGGAATATGGCATTTAAAATGTTTTAAGAACTTAAGACTTTTTGTGACAATGAGAAACATCTGTTCGTGGCAGCATCAATCTACTTCAAGAGGATGATGGGCATCGAAGAAGCTCCTCATGGAGTTTATTAGCCATTTAGGCAAGAAATTGCTCTTGCCTGGACTGCTTGATGGTATGCTGTATGAACTGGATATGCAGGACCCACAGAAAAATGACTGCTGAACTTGCCTAAAGGTGAGATGATCCTTCAGGGTTTCTGCTTCATGAAAGGGTCTGCCAGACACTCTGCAGGACACAGAAAAAAGTGGCTGACAAACTACCAATACAGGCAAAACTGTCTTTGAAATTTCCTGCTTCATGGAAAAGTCTGCTGGATACTATGGGCCTGTAGGTTGAAGATGGATGCCCCAATGTTGCAGAAGAACATTGGTGACTGTCCAGGCAGCAAGATGTCTCTGTCAATTCTAGAGGTTTGGAAGTTGTTTACAATGCACTTCTTGTTAACTTAGATAAAATTATATCCTTCTGGGGTCTTTGATGGAGTTGAAGAATAGATCGTTGTAATTACAGTTTTCTTTCAATATGATAAAAGATAAAGCAGATATAAATATTATAACTGTAATTCTTGCTTGATACCTGTTTTGTTATATGTAATTTTACTATGTTAAAGTTAAAACCTTTCTTTTTGTTTAGACAGAAAAGGGGAGGTGATGTGGGATTCCCCTCTATGCTGTGAATATGTTTTATTACCATTGGTTAACAAAGAAGCTGCTTTGGGCCTGTGGCAGGCAGAATAGAGTAAGGCAGGAATTCCATGCAGAGATAGAGGAGAAAAGAAGGTGGAGTCAGGGAGATGCCAAAGGAGACAGGCTCCAGAACTTTACAGGTAGGCCTCTACCTCATGGTAAAACATAAAATAATAGAAATGGGTTAATTTAAGATGTGAGAGTTAGTTGATAAGAAGCCTGAGCTAATACGCCAAGCAGTGTTTGAATTAATAGAGTTTCTGAGTGATTATTTCAGGTCTGAGTGGCCTGGAATGAATGAGCACTCTCCACCTACAAGAAATTACTTGAGTGTTTACTGTTGTGAAATCCTCATATCTTGTACAGTAGGAATTACATGTCTTGTAATTGCTAGAGACCTCAAAAACTGTATTTAACTTATCAAAGTTTTTACCTAGTATAAACACATGTGAAAATTCATCTTGAAGAGAAAACCAAAAAAAAAAAAAAACTCCTTTAATAAAGACTTATCTTTTATTCTCCTTCAAAATAGTCATTCTGGAGTCAAACCTTACAAATAGCAAGAGCACGAGAAACAAACAGTAGAGACATGGCCTATGTGTATGACACATGTCCATGCTCATGCACAGCTCGGAAATCCCAAAGAATGTTCATGAAAGTAATTTTTCAGTACTCAAGAAAGGTGGAAAGTTATTCAATACATAAAACTAAAAAATAAATAAAAAGGAAGTTACTCCAACTGAAAAGCACAGTAATTCATATAGAAACACTGAAACACAATAGCCATTAGACAAACAAGCATATTACAAAGAAGAAAACCAAATGAGTGAGTGAGTGAACATGTCCTGTTTTTGAACGGACAAGGGTGTTTCTATTTGAATAATTCTTACTGACATTTTGGCAATAATAGTACTGGAATTTGCTGAAATGTAAACACGGTGGTTTGTTTAAACTGGGATACATCCATGCTGTCTTGCTTACAGGTGGTTTTATGATAATTTGTATCAGTTGTTGCTTATCAGGGCTGATGAGCCTGAGACAGGTGTCAAGGAAGTTAGATAGTTAGATACTGATCACTAACCATCTGTGGACCCAAGTCAAATGTACAGACAGATTCCTGAGGGCAAGTTCAGAGGGTCCCTGGATCAAAACTCTTTTTCCCGCAGATCAAGGCCCCTCTTCCTGATGACCTTTTGGTAACTACAGTAGTTCCGGTACTGGGGAGAATTCTGTCATTGCGTGCCTATGAAGACCCCTCCGTTTTTGCCCTCCTTGTCCTGACTGCTCATTAATGGTTTCCTAGTTAAAACAGCCTTTGCCACCCAAGCAGAATCCTGTCTTGGAATCCCTTTGGTTTCTGGAGTTCTTCTTGCTCTTTGTTTGTAACACATGGTGGTTGAAGTGATTGACTCTCCCGGAGTTCAGTTTTCTTTGTGTGGGGGCAAGATTCTGATACCAGCTTACAGGTACATTCCTTGGCACTTGCTGCCTGTACCTCCTGGAAATGTAACTGTGTGTTTTTGTTCCGTGGAGAATTAGTAGCCTAAGCAAACTTCATTACTGTAACACAAATGGAGATGAAATTTATTTTGCAGGAGGAGGAGGATACAGGTAAGTATCCTAGGCAATAGGAAGAGAAAACAGCTAGCCTAACATAGCCAGAAGCAGGGGCTTCTTAAAAACATATTTTACAGATCCCTAAAAAAAAATTAGCAAATCCATGGAATTAGTGATGTCCTCAATGAAATGTATGTGGAAAAATAAAGATATCAGAGGAAAACAAAATCTAATCTTAGAGAATGTATAGTCGTGTTGAACAGTGTGCACCATACACCAAGAAATTCACGCGTTTGCCTTCTTTGAAAATGGTGACTACCAGCTATAAATTTCCATCTCTTAGTAAAGTAACACCCTCCCATTGTAATTACATTTTGTTTGTAAAACTGCCTGTATTTTTGAATTGTTCTACAACCCTGTGTTGGGTAATTTAGTAAATAAAACATCCGTGTTTAATAGTTTTACATTGAAATTCACTGAGTAAATGTAATCTAACCTCCTGTCTGAAGTTCTAACACCTTAGTTTAACAAATGAGGAATGCTGGGTAATTTGCAAGACTTGATAAAGCCCTGGAGACTCATTCAAAATCTTTCCATAGCATGTAATCCATATATGATTTTGCATAATCTTGTCCGAGTTTATATTTCATGTCTGAGGCTTTAAGATGAATTTAACAGAAATTACTTGGCAGTGAAATTAGAATCCTAATTTACAGTTATGGATATCTTACTTACAAACAATAAGGTTTTTTTCAGGTAGTACTTTTCTTTCTAATACTGGCCAACTCCACCCGAACACAGAGGCTTTTCCTTTACAGTTAAACACATGTCTGAGTATTGTGAAGTTGAATCTATTGTTTGAGAATTTCATATTTGTGTGCCATACATTATGATAGACTCACTCCAGTTCCTTCCCAACTCTTCCCCACAATCATACTATTCCTTCACATCCTCATGTTCTCTTCTCTTTCTTTTTCTTCCTTCCTTCCTTCTTTCCTTCCCTCCTTCTTTCTTTCCTTCTTCTTTCTTTCTTTCTTTCTTTCTTTCTTTCTTTCTTTCTTTCTTTCTTTCTTTCTTTCTTTCTTTCTTTCTTTCTTTCTTTCTTTCTGTTTTTGTTGTTCATTTTTCCTCGAGGTAGGGATTCCCTGTGTAATAGCCCTAACCGTCCTGGAACTAGCTCTAGACTAGGCTGGCCTTGAACTCCCAGAGATCCAACTGCCTCTGTCTCCCAAGTGCTGGGATTAAAGGCGTGCGCCACCATCAGGCTCTTTTTTTTTTCTTAAGTGGCTAAGTCCACTTAGTGCCAACTGTATGTACATGCGTGTAAAACCAATCTGCCCACATTTAATTTCCAGTTGTTTAAAATGCCCCCGACCCCAAGAGGTAGGAGTAAGATTTAAAAAAAAAAAAAAAAAAAAACAGCAAAAAAGCTGCTTTAACAGGATACAAGGACTTGAATGGACCAGTTGAAGCTTTCTTTTCATGGGCTACATCCAGTTAAAACTGAGTTCAATTCCCAGCAACCACATGGTGGCTCATAGCCATCTGTAATGGGGTCTGGTGCCCTCTTCTGGCCTGCAAGCATACACACAGACAGAATATTATATACATAACAAATAAATAAATTTAGAAAAAAACTTTATGTTGATAAAACAAAACAAGTCAAAAACAAGTCAAACTCACACCCTAGACCAAAACATTCTGTATGCAAACCACTCCCTGGGTGGAATCCAGTGGTATCCCCTTAAAGGAACTAGAAGCTTAGTTGGATCCTTAGACTTTTGTTTGAAGTAGAAAAGTATCTCTTCTCTATTCCTGAAATACAAGGTCTGGATATTAATCACACCTGTCTTCAATAACCTTGAGAGCAGAACTCTCTGACCTAAGTCTCGAAGGGACCTTTGAGGCAGAAACATTCTTGAAGAAATAGAAGTTAAATTCTGACCCTCTTGCCGGGCGGTGGTGGCGCACGCCTTTAATCCCAGCACTTGGGAGGCAGAGGCAGGCGGATCTCTGTGAGTTCGAGACCAGCCTGGTCTACAGAGCTAGTTCCAGGACAGGCTCCAAAGCCACAGAGAAACCCTGTCTCGAAAAACCAAAAAAAAAAAAAAAAAAAAATTCTGACCCTCTGACCTTTTGTCAAGCGCAGCCTGGATGCTGAGTCCGATTAATGAATTCTGACGTCATTAATAATTAATAACGATGCTGGCGTCAGGATTAATGAATCACGCACTCTGGATGTTGCAGAATCAGAAGCTCTTTATTATACATCACCATGGGGGTTCTATACCTAACCCAGACAGGTGGGTCAACAGGATGGAGACCTCATCGCAGGATCCTTGGGTTAGGACCAAGCAATGCGTACTGAGGAAGAAGGGTTAGTAAACCACTCTGAGGGTACGGAACTTGTAAGTTTCTCAGAAGCCCAGAACAACAAGGGCAAAAAAGGTCACCAACAGGAGAGGTGAGTAGGAAGGCCAGGACTCCCATTAGGTCCCAATAGGCCTCCACACTGAAATGACCTAATAAAATCAATTATATACTTTAAAGATATTTTGCAAAAACCCTGTTACTTTCTGTTTTAGATGAAAAGAGACACTTAAATGTCTTTAAAATCTTCATCATCCATCATGAGGGTTAATTTTTTTTTCCATTTTAAGATGGGACATTTTCTTTTGAAATATCTCCTTAATTTGTTTTGTTTTGATACAGAGCCTTACTATGTAACCTTGGCTGACCTGTAACCCTCTCTGTAGACCAAGCGGCCTGTATCTCACAGAAATCCACCCGCCTTTTCCATCTGAGTGCTGGGGTTAAAGACATGTATGCACCAGGTCAGGTTATCATTTTTGTCTCTTCCTAGAATCTTTTTTTTTGGGGGGGGGTAATTTTTTGAGGTTTCTCTGTTTCATGGTTTGAACTTTGAGTTCCTGAAACCATGTCTACAACACTATTCTGATTTCTGGTTGTTAACAATATAATATCTAAGTCCTTTTACGTTGATGTTGTATATTAAGGGCTTTTAATGCCCCCTGAGGCTCAGACTGTGCCAAGTAAAGACTACTGTTCTACAGAATATCCGGAGTCTCTGGAGTTACTATATGCATATCATCCTTTAAATCTTTTCATCATATATTTTCAGGTGGTAAATTAGCCCTGTTAACCATCCGTTTCCACTGATACTCCGGAGGGAAGGTTCCGAAAATTGGATTGACTTTATTTGATCACAAATCTCGGCCACTTTCCTGGTATTTCTCTGGTGCTTCTTAGCATATGGCAGGCCCATGTAAGCCTGAACCCATCCTAAATTTGCAGGGAGGGACTGAGTGTACCAGAGTTATAGTCCTTTGAGGAGCACAACGAGCTTCTATAAGGACATACTAACTTGCTGCAGCCCGCTTATTAGACCTTAGTCCAAAGCTGAGCCCAAGTTAAACAGCTTTCAACACCCCTGTTGGTTCCATGTCTTACACACACACACACACACACACACACACACACCATCTTAGACATCCACCTGTCTCTTCCTCCCTTGTGCTGGAATTAAAGGCCTGTGGTACCAGTTCTGGCAAGAGTGACCTATATATTTTGATTGTCTAGGTTAAGCTTGCTGAACCGAGCCAGCTAACCTGCCTGCAGAGAAGAAATTTTCTCTAAGCGGCAGAATTTCCCACAGGTCATTTCTAGTACAGTGTGAAAGGAGAAACCCGGTTTCACGGCCAAACCCGGAATGTCGCCGATTTCAGGGGCGTTGCCCAGTGACCGGTGGACACCTGCAGAGCGGGGCCCGCTTGGGAAACCGGGCGGAAAGAGGAAGTAAGTGGGTGGGGATGGGCGAATGTGAGCAAACTGCGTGGTGGGCGGGACCAGAGTAGGCTCGGAGCCCGAAGACCGCTGGCACAGCAAACTCGCCATTCCCTAAGTAAGGCAGACCTGGGTGCGGAGGACCTGGCGAGGTGTCGCGGGGACGCGAAAACTCCCCGGAGCCGCAGTCGCCGCGGGGCGGCCTGGGAAAGTCAGCAAAAACCTCCCAGGTCAGAGGAGCTGCGGGGCTGGGACCCAGAAAAGAAGGGACCTGGGGTTCGAGCTGTTTGCTGCTGATTTAGGAAGCTGTCTCTCACAAAAATTTGCCCTCGGTAAATTTTATATCGTGTGAACCGGATTAATCCTGATTTTTTTTTTGTTTTGTTTTAAGATTTTCAAAGTAGTCTCTTAACCTCGCAAGATTGAATTTATATGTTGATGTTCTAACAGTGTTCTCTTATTACTTCCGAAGGAACAAAGCTCTTAATTTTAAATAATCCACGCTTTTCAACTAACGTGTTCTATCACTTCCCTATTCAAGAGAGTGGCATTAGAGCTTGTCCACCTAAAAAGCTTGTTTGATAGTAACCATATAAGGGTCAACTGTAGATTTGTTTGAATCACAAATATATTTTAGTAAACTGTAGGATATTTTCATTAATTTTCCATCTAAAATGTATATATTCTGTGGTTTAAATACAGTGCTCAGTATTTTTTGTGTGTGTGCGGGTATTTTTTTTTTTTCCTGTGTGATAGGGTTTCTCTGTGACTTGGTGCTTGTTCTGTAGACCAGGTTGGCCTTGAACTCAGACGTCCGCCTGTTTCTGTGGTAGGATTAAAGGCATGCACCACCACCGGCCCAGCAATAATTTGTATTGTTATGTGAAGGTCTTGGTGTTGCATCGTATAGCCCAGAAAGACACCTTATGCATGTTGAGAGTGAGACTATCAGGCCAGAGTATGTTCACAGTTATAAAGCTCTGCATAGAGCAGCAAGCACCTTAGTAGAAAGAACTTTTGAATAATTGTGACCACTCACCTACATCAGAAAAGAGTCTCTAACTTTCTTGTCTCCTTCGTTCAAGAATAACACATGGACATGTGGCTAACTCTTGCTTTCCGGGGTCGAAACAGGGTTTCTCCGTGTAACAGTCCTGGATGTCCTGGAACTCTAGACCATACTGGCCTCAAACTCAGAGATCCACCTGCCTCTGCCTCCTGAATGCTAGGATTAAAGGTGTGCGCCACCATCACCCCCACTCAAACTATTGCTTTTTATTTCAGGGTTTGTTATAGTCAGTCATGTTGCTGTGGACTTCTCCCAAGAGAAGGGGGAAAGCCTAGACCCTGCTTAGAGGGCTTTGTTACAGAGACTGGATGTTGGAGAATTAAAATAGAATAAGATAGAAAAGACAATTTATTAGATACTGAATTGCTGATTTACATAAAACACTGATTTTACAGCTCGTTTCCAATCATGACTTCATCTTGCTACTTGGAACAGAATAACCTGGAGAAATTGCTGAAACAATAAATTGTTGCCCTTAGCAACCTTATCACACGCATTTAAACATGCTTTAACATGCATTTGAAAGGCCCCCAAGCCTTCATGCTTCTGCAAAGTCCTGTTTACTCTTCTCCTGGCCCCACCTTATGCTTGTACATTATAAAATGCTATTTGTATTTCAACCGGAAATGGAAACTCTCAGAGGTACCCCACTTCAGTCCACCTGTGACATCTCTCCTTTTTCACTCCCAGTGGTTTAAGATTGCTTATTCCAGAGAGATTTCTGCAACAGCATCACAGCAGTTTGAGTACTGAGGGAGAGAATAGTTTCTTGTACTATTCTTTCTCAGACTGCTGCACGTCGGTGAGCCTTGCCTGGCTGAACCTCACAACTCGTATTATAGTGGAAAGTTCTCAGAGCAGGAAAGACCATTTTGGTGAGGTTTTCTCTATTCTTCGTGGTTTTTTTTTTTTTTTTATGTGCAGAAGTGTTAGATTTCTTTTGTTTCTGTTCCATGAGACTCAGTAGTGTATAATATTGTCACCTTAATCGTGAAGTTTCATTTCCACTCTTGAGGTTTAGTTTTTTTTTTTTTTTAAACTTACTCATGTGTTTACTTGCATGCCTGGTGCCTATAGATGCCATAATAGGGGTCAGTTTCCTGGAATTGGAATTGCAGGTGTTTGTGAGCCATCGTGTGGGTACTGGGACTTGATTCTTGGCCCTCTAGAGGAGCAGCAGCCAGTACTCTTAACCACTGAGCCATCTTTCCAGTCCTACCCTTCAGTTTTGGCTGTGATTGGAAGTGGGGCTCAAGTTATGGAAACTGAAAATTCTCCCTAGACATTTTTATTTATTTATTTATTTTGAAATTTTTTTGGATTTTTTTTTTTCGAGACAGGGTTTCTCCGAAGCTTTTGATTCCTGTCCTGGAACTAGCTCTTGTAGACCAGGCTGGCCTCGAACTCACAGAGATCCGCCTGCCTCTGCCTCCCGAGTGCTGGGATTAAAGGCATGCGCCACCACTGCCCGGCTTCCCTAGACATTTTTTAGTGTTCTGACCCTGTGTGGCAGTTGTGGGATCATTTGTAGACTCCTCTGTTTAGTTTTCTCTTTATCTACTGAGCAAAGTACTGTATTAGAATCCCTGATGCTTTCTGAGCAATCTCTTTCTCATGTGCAGGGCTACCTGATCACCCAGAGCTCTCACCTGTGCAGCGGAACCAAGAGCCCTGGACGGTGAAGAGAGAGGATCCAGGTATATTGGGTTGATTGAGACAGGGGTTGGTCAGGGGCTCAAGTGACAGTGGAAACCGGACATGAAATCGGTTTTGTCACATTCTGTTTCGTTAGAAATGATTCTGGAGAATTCCACTGAGAATAATCTCAGGATTATCCTGTTGTAGGTGTTAGAATACTTTCTATGTAAGAATAGTAAGAAGCAAATGTAATTCTGTTTGACTCTGTGTGTGATTGATGCTGCCTCTCTTGAATGCATATAACTGATCATATCTTCATATAAATATTAAATAGTTTTCGGGGCTGGAGAGATAGCTCAGTGGTTAAGAGCACTGATTGCTCTTCCAGCGGTCTGAGTTCAATACGCAGAAACCACATGGTGGCTCACAATGTCTGTACTGAGATCAGTTGCCCTCTTCTGACCTGCAGACGTACATGAAGCACTCATAAACATAAAATAGATAAATAAATAAATCTTTAAAAAATTAAATAGTTTTCATTTCTATAATATATTATAAATTAGGAAAATTGATACCTCTTCGTTTTTCTGTGCTCTCAGAATTTTGCAGCTTTTTATAGTTCCTTCAGAATCTTTTAGGGTTATTTCTCCACTTCCTAAAACAACGCTAGCAGGATTTTTTGTTGTTGTTGTTTTTGTTTTCTGAGACATGTTTTCTCTAGCTTTGGAGCCTGTCCTGGAACGCCATCTGTAAATCAGGCTCTCCTTGACTGCACAAGGTTGGCAGGGATCAAAGGCCTGCACCACTACTGCTCAGTCTGCCTGCAGGATTTTGATAAGAATTGCTTAGAATCTCTCTACAGTATTAAGTTCCATATACATTGTCCCATTGACACCTCCTGTCTGTCTTCAGGGCAACACTCAAAGGTTGTGTAACGCCCGATTTTGGTGTTACACCCTCGGTACAGTTCGTGCGCAGCTGTACCGAATGCGAGTCTGGGCAAGGCCTGGAGGTTGAACAAAAGAGACAGAGACCATGGGTCATTCGAAAGGAGAGCAGCCGAATGCCGTTTATTCAGAGTTGGGGGAGCCTACTTCTACCTAACTGCAGCACAAAGATCTCTCCGCCCAGGAAGGTGGGAAATTACCATATTAACAATGGGTAAGATACCTGCAGCTAGTCACCAGGCGGGCAGGGATAGCACGGAGACACACAGGAAGCTTAGTTAACTGATCATAAACTGTCCCTGCCAATGCAGCCCAGGAATAAGGGAGACCAGGGCCCTTACAGTATTGCTATAATTTTAACAGGTTTTCAAATCGCCTCTGGGTTTGATCTTTCTTTGAAGATTCTTTGAAATGTTTGTGGCATCCCTCAATTTAATAACACTTTTGGATTACTTTATTTCTACAAAAATTCCATGAAGATTTTGATAGGAAGTCCTTGGAAACTTTAGGGAAGGCAAACCTTTCATGTTTGAATAAGAACATGCCAGCTGTCAATTTCCCACCATGTATTCCTTCTAATTCCCATCTGCTTCTCATATCTGCTTTTTTGCTTCATCAGAGAAGAGAGTGTCTTTTTTTTTTTTTCCTCTCTCTCACTCCATACAGTTTCTCTGTGTAGCCCTGGCTGTCCTGGAACTGGCTCTCTTTACCAGGCTGGCCTTGAACTCAGAGATCCCTCTCTCTGCCTGTGTTTCCTGAGTACTGGGATTAAAGGTGTGCACTATCACTGTTTGGTGACTTCTAAGATTTGAATGCAGTAGGGCATGCTCCTTGAAGTTTGAAAAGATTGGGAGACCTCTGTTGCTGTCTCAACAACAACAGAATGGCTGTCTCAAAGGCTGCTGGGTGTAACCTTTTCCTGCAGTGTTGCTGCTCCTCTTTCTACACTAATAGTCCCTAAGATGTCATTATCTGACACTGAATGTTGGATGGATGCTGAAGTTGTCTGCTTTCTTCCTATCGTTCTGCCAATCATGGTTTCTTGTGTTTGGAAATTATCGGGTAAAATGCACTCATACTGACCACAACCTTTCTAGTGAACGGACCAGATAATATCAATATTCTTTGTATTTTGATTGATTTGACTTTTTCTGTGACTACAATAATTATGCCTACCTTCTTCTTGACTGCTATGCACATCCATAGAATTTTTGGGTTTTTCTTTTTCAAGACCAGGGTTTCTCTGTAGCTTTGGAGCCTGTCCTGGAACTAGCTTCTGTAAACCAGGCTGGCCTCAAACTCACAGAGATTCGTCTGTCTTGCCTCCCATGTGCTGGGATTAAAGGCATGCAACACCACCTTCCAGCTTGAAGTTGCTCAGTTGTTAACAATAATCAGGGCTACCCATCCTGAATCCAGATGTGGTTTCTTAGTCTTTTTGCCATTAACAGCATGATCCACCCCACCTGACCAATGGTCAAGATATTCAGACAGACTTCTGTAGCATGTTTGACCTTGGGAAAGGCTGCCTTTAGGTTACTTGGTCTGGGTGGGTTCACTGCCTAAACAACAGAATGCTAATGACTTCATATCTCACAGTACTGAAACAAGTAACTGTTCTAGTTGCCCTTTGTATTATGTTAACACAGTCTTGTCTTCTTCCCTGTGGTATTGGGGTATAAAAGTGTTTATAAATTAACTGCTGCTGATTTCAGTATTCACTGGCACACCCTCCTGGTACTATTCAATGGTTTCTGTTTTATTATTTTCACCCATGTCTTCTTATTCTTTACTAATATTTCTAAATCCCCACATCCCTACCCTGGCAAGAGGTGTTTTTATTGAGACTGGTTCCCAACAGAGATCTACTTGTCTCTGCCTCCCAGTGCTGGGATTAAAGGCATGTGCCACTACCATTGGGCTCATGGAATGGTTTTAAAAATTTCCTTCACTTCAACACAATGCCCATCAAAATCCCAGCAGCATTTTTCAAAGTCCTTGAAAGAATGGTACTCAACTTCATATGGAAAAGCAAAGAACCCAGGATAGCCAAAATAGTCCTGTACAATAAAAGAATTTCTGGAGGCATCCCAATCCCTGACTTCAAACTCTACTACAGGGCTACTGTTATCGTTTTCTGTCTCTTTAAGAGACAAGCCACGCCCACTCCCTCCCCATCCGCTGAGGCAGGCTGATCTTCAGCTTCCAGCCTGAGCTCGCTCTCTTTTCCATCTTCCTCTCAGAGAGGCAGCTTCGCTTCTGCCTCTCTCCCCACTTCTCTCTCTCTCTCTCTCTCTCTCTCTCTCTCTCTCTCTCTCCTGTCCCCCTTCTCCCTTCCCCCTTCATAACCCCCTAAATAAATATTCATCCTCACTCTGCATGTCGTGTCTATCCATGTCTCTGTCTTCTGCCCGCCCGCCATGTGTCTCCCTGCCTGGAACCAGCCACTGCTCGGGGACCGGCAGCCATCTCTGCCTGGGACTGGCTGCTCCCAGGGTCCGCTGCCTGCCACCACATGGCCCGCTACCACCATTTGGGACCTACAGAATTTCTGCTGCCTACTGCTGCCAGGGATCTTGCAGCATTTTTGTTTTAAAAAAAATATAAAAGC
Source organism: Microtus obscurus (assembly GCA_963919715.1). Taxonomy (NCBI): domain Eukaryota; kingdom Metazoa; phylum Chordata; class Mammalia; order Rodentia; family Cricetidae; genus Microtus; species Microtus obscurus. Next base: position 878,057 of record CAWTZC010002434.1, on the reverse strand, counting down.
TACAGTACTAAAAACAGCCTGGTACTGGCATAAGGACAGGAGGACCAATGGAACCGAATAGAAGACATGGATATCACTCTTTGAACTCCTGATCCTTGATAAAGAAGCAAAAAATATCAAATGGAAAAAAGAAAGCATATTTAACAAGTGGTGCTGGCATAACTGGATATCAACATATAGAAGAATGAAAATAGATCCATATCTATCACTATGCACAAAACTCAAGTCCAAATAGATCAAAGACCTCAACATAAAGCCAGCCACACTGAACCTCTTAGAAGAGAAAGTGGGAAGTACACTTAAACACATTGGCACAGGGAACCACTTCCTAAATAGAACCCCAGCAGCATAGACACTGAGATAAACAACTAATAAATGGAACCTCCTGAAACTGAAAAGCTTCTATAAAGCAAAGGACACAGTCAACAAGACAAAACAACAGCCTACAGAATGGGAAAAGGTCTTCACTAACCCTACATCAGACAGAGGTCTGATCTCCAAAATATACAAAGAACTCAAGAAATTGGTCACCAAAAGATCACATAATCCAGCCGGGCGGTGGTGGCGCACGCCTTTAATCCCAGCACTCGGGAGGCAGAGGCAGGCGGATCTCTGTGAGTTCGAGACCAGCCTGGTCTACAAGGGAGTTCCAGGACAGGCTCCAAAGCCACAGAGAAACCCTGTCTCGAAAAACCAAAAAAAAAAAAAAAAAAAAAAGATCACATAATCCAAAAAAAAAAAAAATGGAGTACAGACCTAAACAGAGAACTCTCAACAGAGGAATCTAAAATGTCTGAAAGACACTTAAGGAAATGTTCAACATCCTTAGTCATCAGAGAAATGCAAATCAAAACAACTTTGAGATTCCATCTTAAACCTCTAAGAATGGCCAAGATTAAAAACACTGATGACAACTTATGCTCGAGAGGTTGTGGGGGAAAAGGAACACTTCTGCATTGCTGGTGAGAGTGCAAGCTGATACAACCCCTCAAGGCAGAGGTACTGGCAGGAGCCATGTTTATTGCCACAACTCTATGGCATTTCAAGGTCCCTGCCACCACCAAAAAGCTTTGCATCAACACCATTTAAGTGTTTCATGGTAGGATCTCTTGAAAGAGCTGCAAGATTTTGCAGCTAAAGTCAGGAAGCCTCTCTTAAATGAGATGCGCTTGCCTCTAGCAAACAGAGCCTACCCAAGAAAGTTCATTAAGTGCATTAAGTTGTGCTTAACTCCATTCTTTTGTGTCTGCAGTTAGTTCCCAGTTGCTCTCAGGTTTTAAGTGGATTTAGCTGTTCTCATTGGCGCCATTCTGTTGACTGAGTTTTTGGTCCTGCCCGGTTCCCACAGTTGTTAAATCCCAAAGAAATCACACAGAGGTCTACATTAGCTATAAACTGATTGGTGTAACATGAATGGGCCGGCTTGTTTGTTTGTGTTTTTGTCCCGCCCTGTACCCCTCAACTGTTTAGTCCCAAAGAAAATCACGCATAGGTCTCCATAAATTATAAAGCTGATTGGCCCATTAGCTCTAGCCTCTCACTGGCTAACTCTCACATCTTGATTAACCCATTTTTCTGATCTATGTTAGCCATGTGGCTCAGTACCTTTTTTCAGTGGGGCAGCTCACATCCTGCTGCTTCTGTGGTCTGGGCAGGAGTGGGAGGAATCAGCTTCCTCCTTCCCACATTTTTTTTTTTGTTTTCATTACATCACTTCTACTTCCTGACTGGTTTTCCCACCTATATTTTTTGCCTGGCCAGTCAGCGTTTATTTATAACATGATTGACAGAATACAGACAATTCTCCCGCAGATTGGCCCATTTGCTCAGGCTTCTTATTAACTAATTCTTTCTTTAAAATATTTATTTATTATGTATACAATGTTCTGTCTCTGTGAAGAGGGCACCAGACCTCATTACAGATGGTTGTGAGCCACCATGTGGTTGCTGGGAATTGAACTCAGGACCTTAGGAAGAGCAGGCAATGCTCTTAACAACTGAGCCATCTCTCCAGCCCCTTAACTAATTCTTTTTTTTAAGGTATTTATTTTTAATTAATTTATTAAGTATACAGTGGTCTGCATGCCTGCAGGCCAGAAGAGGGCACCAGATCTCATTTCAGGTGGTTGTGAACCATCAAGTGGTTGCTGGAAATTGAACTCAGGACCTTTGGAAGAGCAGGCAGTGCTCTTCCAAACCACTGAGCCATCTCCCCAGCCCCCCTTAACTAATTCTTTTTTTTTTAAATATTTATTTATTTATTATGTATACAATATTCTGTCTGTGTGTATGCCTGCAGGCCAGAAGAGGGCACCAGATCTCATTACAGATGGTTGTGAGCTACCATGTGGTTGCTGGGAATTGAACTCAGGACCTTTGGAAGAGCAGTCAGTGCTCTTAACCGCTGAGCCATCTCTCCAGCTCCCTTAACTAATTCTTTTTTTTTAAACATTTATTTATTTATTATGTATACAATATTCTGTCTGTGTGTACGTCTGCAGGCCAGAAGAGGACACCAGACCTCATTACAGATGGTTGTGAGCCACCATGTGGTTGCTGGGAATTGAACTCAGGACCTTTGGAAGAACAGGCAATGCTCTTAACCTCTGAGCCATCTCTCCAGCCCCCCTTAACTAATTCTTATAACTTACATTGGCCCATAATTCTTGTCTGAGTTAGTCATGTGGCTTGGTACCATTTTTGGCAAGGCAGTCACATCTTGCTTCCTCTGAGGCTTTTTAGCCTCAATTTTGCATATTTTAGTATTCAAGCATTTATCTAATTTAAGAGTTCCTCATGTTGTCAATAGGGAGGTTTTTGTGTTTTGGGATTTTTGTTTGTTTTTTGCTTTGTTTTGCTTTGTAAGGGGATTTTTTTGAGACAAGGTTTTTCTGTGTAACAGCTCTGACTGTCCTGTAACTTGTGTTTTGGAGCAGGCTAGCCTCGAACTCACAGAGACGCACCTGCCTCTGCCTCCCAAATGCTAGGATTAAAGTCATGTGCCACCATGCCTAGCTATCAAGTAGGGAGTTTTATCTCTGTGGTCACATCATTGTTGAAAAGAGCAGTTCAGTGTCTTTATTTTCTATCTGTATTTCTTTGCTTCTTTGTCTTGAAAGACCCACCCCTCAGAATCCGCAGCTGGCCTGCTCTCATGAGAACATCCTGTTTGAGAGACCCTCAGGACCCCCTCAAGACCTGCTGCTAGCCTGCGCTCATGATAACATCCCGTTTGCTTAGGAGAACAGGATATCTGTAGTCGGCACATGTGCCAAACTTAGAATGTCAGCAGTTCACAAAAGGGACAGTAGCCCCCCCCCCCCACACACACACACACATGCTGGACTGCTTATCCTCCTTTGTCCTTGTGACTAATCTTCAAACATAACTCCATTCTGAAAATTGAGGCAAAGACAACCCACAGATGTTTCCCTTATCACACAGCTATTCTCCTGCCCTGGAATAGACCAATCACTGCTAGTAACCCTTTGAATAAGCCAATCCAATAAGTTGGAAAACAACCTACAGGTCACCCCCCTTGTGTCTGTGGCTTTTTGCTTTAAAAGATGGACTGTAACAGCTATCAGTTGTCCTTCATGTACTTCATGTCCTTCATATTCATGTCATGCCCTGTCATGACAGAATAAAAATCCTCTTGCTTTTGTATCAATTGTGGTTATTTGAGTGGTGTCTGGAGCAACTCCTCCCTGATGTTTGGACTTCTAGTCTACAGTCTTTTCCAAATTTCTCTTGCTAGCTGCCATAGTTCCACATTCAATAAAACTGAAGAATGGTGCCCCTTCATCTTGTTACAGTGTTTCTGCTCATAATACTCATTTTTCTCTCTGTGCTATACCACTGTCCTAGGTATGACACACATGCCCTTTACTGTATTAAGCCATGTTCTATTTCTTTGTACCTCCTTTAGGAATTCTTTCACGAGTTTTTGTTGAACTCAAATATATCAGTGACATTTCTGTTTCTACTGACACTTTTTTCTTGGATTTTTCTTCCCTATAATTTTGTTGGTGATATTATAGGTGGTTGTATTTTGGTACTATTTTTTTCTTCTTCTTATTGCAGTGCTCTGCTTGTTTACTATGTTGTGCCTACCTTGCTTATTTGTTTGTTTGTTTTTTTTGAGACAGGACTTCTCTGTGTAGCTTTGGAGCCTGTCCTGGAACTCGCTCTTCAAACTCAGTGCCTGATTTATTCATCCTTGGCTTTCCTATATTCATCTTTTCCTCGCCTGTATTTCATCTCATGAGTCCTCTTGGATCTGTGTCTTTTTCTTTTTCTGACTGCTTCAGACTTGGAATGTGTCTTTTTTTTTTTTAAATTCTTAGTGTATGTATATGGGTGTTTTGCTTGCATGTATGTCAGTGCACCTTGTATAAGCCTGGTTTCTGCAGAGGCCCAAAGGCATCATATCTCCTGGAATTACAGTTATAGTCTGCCATGGGATTTGAACCTGAATCCTTTGGAAGAGCAGTCAGTGCTCTTAAATGCTGAGCTTTCTCCTCCCCTAACTGCCCCCCCATCCTCTCTTTCATTCTTGTATACATAGTCTGCTCTACTTATTCTCTTCAGTATGTTTGGGTGAAATGGCCTCTTAATTCATGACTATCTTCAAATGCACTTATCTATCTGGCAACTGATGTTGTGCCCAGTGTTGGGACTAAAGACTATCAAGAGGATCCAGGCAGTGGTGGTGCACGCCTTTAATCCCTGCACTAGGGAGGCAGAGGCGGGAGGATCTCTGTAAGTTCGAGGCCAGCCTGGTCTACAAGAGCTAGTTTTAGGGCAGGCAACAAAGCAACACAGAGAAAGCCTGTCCAAAGACTATCAAGAGAGGGGGCTGGAGAGATGGCTCAGTGGTTAAGAGCACTGACTGCTCTTCCAGAGGACCCGGGTTCAATTCCCAGCACCCACACGGCAGCTCACAACTGTCTGAAGATCCAGTTCCAGGGGATCTGACACTTCACACCAATGCACATAAAATAAAGTTAAATAAACCATAAAAATATTAAAAAGAAAAAAAAAGACTATCAAGAGACCAGATCTAATGTAAGATAAAAGAGTCTTATTTATTATTCCTTATGCTGGGGCCAACCATCCTACAATCACCCCCTCCCTAGAAGGATATGGGGGTTTCTTTATGCCTTACTGAGGGGAGTGTCTAAGGAAGTTAGGTCATTTTAGATATGATTGGGTTAAGCAAGTGGTAATCACATTAGTTCTAATTGGCTGGGGCTAGTCAGAAGCTGGTCAGGGCTACAGTTTTCCATTTTTGGGGCAGGCCTGGATGAGTCTCAGGCCCTGTCCTTGTGCTGCTGTGGAAGCTGGCTAGGCCTGGCCTGACATAGTACTGCATGTACCAGGTGTCCTTCTTGCTGTTGGGGGTGTTGGAGATTGATTGTCCTTTATTTGTGACTTTTCCTCAGAAATTGCTTGTTCAGTCTCAGGAAACTGAGATTGAGGCCTGATCTCTGAGAGAAGGCTGAGCAGCCTGCTATGACATGGGCTCTGTCCTTTCATTAGAGACAGGTTGTCTGGTTGCACTAATATGGTTAATGGTTGTTTTCTATCATGGCTTTAAAAACTTTGTTTCATAGTCTCCTAACTGTAGGATTAGTGATAAGACATCTGGTGTTATTCTGTTAGGATCTTTTTATGTGGTATATGACTTTGTTCCTAACAGCTTTTAATATAAATTTTAGATTTATCTTTTTGACACCCATGAATACAAGTGCAAGAAGAGGAAAAATGGCTGGTTCCTCAGTAAATACATCCCAGGTCAGTGTCATGCCCACTTCTCATCTGTAGAATTTGTACAGGAAAATGGATTGAAGACTTTTAATTCTGAAAATGTTTTCCATTGTGATGATCAGAGAAATACGCTGATAGCCGATTGCTACAGAGGATGGGTGCATATCTTTATCAGTGAAGAGAGCAGTGTTCCACAGGGGCTCTGTTTGAGGGATCTATCAGCTATCCCTAATGCGGTTTTATGAAGGTGCACATTGAGATGCCTGCAGCGCCCCCATAGCATCACTGAGCATTTAGGAAGAGGTAGTCTTAGACAAGATCGCACTGTCTCTGAGCCTTGTGCAGAGTACTTACGCTATCTAGAGTGCAGAGCACTGCAGTTCTATATATCATCTTTTCCTAAAGCAAAAGGTCTCAGCCTGTGGGTCATGACCTATTTGGCAAGCCTGGAACTGTATTAAAGGGTCACAGTGTTAGGGAGGTTGAGAACCGTTGGCCTAAAGTGATGCTCTTGTCAGTAAATTCATATTGTAGTTTCATTACTTCTCTCCTTCTCTGTCTCTCTCTCTCTCTCGACAGAGTGTCACTGTGTATCCCTGGCTGTCATTTATTATTACTAATTTATTATTTATTTATTTATTTATTTATTTATTTATTTATTTATTTATTTATTATGTATTCAATGTTCTGCCTGAAGACCAGAAGAGGGCACCAGATCTATTACAGATAGTTGTGCTCCACCATATGGTTTCTGGGAGTTGAACTCGGGACCTCTGGAAGAGCAGCCACTGCTCTTAACCGCTGAGCCATCTCTCTAGCCCCCAGTCCTGATTTTTATGTGTACTTCATGGTTGCCAAAAATATTCTCATAAAACAGCCTCGTTATATGGTTCATATTTGGAGCGTCAGTGATTTGGATTATTGCTTCTCCCTTCTTACTGTGAGAAAACCAGAATGTTCTGACAGGCTTACTTACTTATTATTTTGAGACAGAGTCTCACTTTGCAGCCTTAGTCTGGAACTCACTATATAAACCTGGAATGCAAAGAGATCTGCCTACTTCTACCTCCTAAGTGCTGGGATTTAAGGTGTGTTCCACCACACCTGGTATTTAAAATCTTTTGACATTAAATTAATCCATAGATTCTGCCTCCCAAATTTTGCCTCTTTGCTATACAAAATTTGGAGCTGCAGTATTGATCCTAGACCCTTAACTCAACAGAGCTTATTAGAAATCAGTCCAATAAGACCTAACTGCAGAAAAGATTGATCCAATGTCACTATTTTAGTGAGGTCTACCATTGTGGCATTTAGAAGCATAATTTTGTTTATTACAAATTTTCTGTCTCGGGGGCTGGAGAGATGGCTCAGCGGTTAAGAGCATTGCCTGCTCTTCCAAAGGTCCTGAGTTCAATTCCCAGCAACCACATGGTGGCTCACAACCATCCGTAATGAGATCTGGTGCCCTCTTCTGGCCTTCAGGCATACACGCAGACAGAATATTGTATACATAATAAATAAATATTAAAAAAAAATTTCTGTCTCAGATGCATACACTGTGATTCTGTGTGAAATGGACCCAACCTTGATAAAAAAGTATATTTCTCTGTCTGGACTTTGAATTTATATCTTATATGCCCTAAAAGTATATTGTTTCTGGGAATATATCTCCTCTGTAACCAGTTAGACAATGTATTTTTTGGTGTAATCACTCAAGAAAGCATCTTACTGAATAACTGTGCTCCCTCGTTTACAGCAGAAAAATAGCCCAGTTTCCCTTGTGTTCTTTGTATCCAGGAAGGAACTCTACTCATGGTAAATTTATGTCATTTCAGGGTCTGTTGACATTCCGGGATGTGACTGTGGACATCTCCCAGGAGGAGTGGGAATGCCTAGACTCTGCTCAGAGGGCTTTGTACATTGATGTGATGTTGGAGAATTATAGCAACCTGATCTCTGTGGGTGAGGATATTTTTCTCGCAGAATTTGTAACTGATCCTTGGTATATGCCTACTTTGTAGATGTGGAGACTCTCTGGGTAGCTGTCTTAGAAACTATAGGAACCTAGGGAGATAATGTTAATTAATGCTTCCTCCTGGTATTTGATGTTTTCATCATGTTATCCCTTTTGGAGGCATTATGAAGCTTTCCTTTTAAGTCAACATTATCTTCAGACACCCAGTAGCAGGTGTTTTCACCCACGTCCTAAAGTATTATTTCAGTCATTGCATTTGATTCATCCAGGAACTGATTATAATCCTATCCACATCCTAACGGTCCATTTCCATTGTTGCACTTGATGTATTCCAAGACTGATAATATTCCTACCAAATCCTGAAGTTCCATTTCCATCATTGCATTTGACTCAGACTTAACAGGAAGCAGTCTGCAAATAGAAAATGCTCCCTAAATATTTCTTAGGCTTTGTTTACCTTTTTTTATGCATGGGTGTTAGCCTGCATTACATGAATGTTGAGGGTGCCTGACTAAGTCATCAGGAGGCAGCCAAGGCCCTGAATCTGAAGCTAGAGAGGGGCGTGAGCTACCACAGGTGCTGGGAACCAAACTGAGTCCTTTTGGCCGTTGAGTCATCTATTTAGAACTTCCTGTAAATGTTCTTAAGATTCTTCCATGATATAACAATTGGTAAATTATTCCTAGACTCTTGTATTATGTCATCTCTTTAGCTATCTGGCACGTTCTATAGGATCCAGCAAAATCATGTTCCACTTTCTAATATACAGGTATTATTGTGTGCAAAGCAGACCTAGTCCCATGTCTGGAGCAAATCCAAGTGCCCTGGAATGTGAAGAGAGAGGAGGTGGTGGCCGACCCAGGTGGGGGTGAGTGAATGAACAGGACAGAAGTGAGAGGCTCAAGTGAAAGAGGAAGGTAAAACAGGAAAGGGTTTTGCTGTGTTCTGTCTCACTAGAGGTAATTCTTCGATAACTTTACTTAGTGCAATGCTCTCAAGATGCAGCCTGCTGTAAATGCCAGAAGACATTGTTCTCATTGCACATGTATTATCTCGAAAGCACTACTAGAATGCCAGTGCAGTTTTTATTTGTCTATTAGGGAGAAGGATTCTGTCTCAGTAACCATTCATAGTCTTCAGTTATCTGTCTTCAGACCAATAAGAAGTGATTTTCTCTTTCTTTCTTTCTTTCTTTCTGTTTTTTTTTTTTTTGTTTTTTTTTTTTTTTTTTTTTTTTTTTTTTTTTTTTGAGACAGGGTTTCTCTGTGTAGCTTTAGAGCCTGTCCTGGAACTAGCTCTTGTAGACCAGGCTGGTCTTGAACTCTCAGAGATCTGCCTGCCTGAGCTTCTGAGTGCTGGGATTAAAGGAGGCACATTATCATTCCTTTTTATGATTGTTCTATTACCAAGGCAGGATTCATCCTGCTGCTTGTTCCTTTAAGTTTGAGTAGACTGAGGAGTCCTGCCATGTTAGTGATTCTCAGTAGGGCTACTGAGGATGATCCGTGTCTCATGCTGCTCATGTGCTTCTTTCCAGGCCTAACATTCTGTCTGATAGCATCATCTATTGTTACATGTTGGATATCGAAATGTTCTATAATCAATTGGGCAGTGGTGACGCATGTCTTTAATCCCAGCTTTGGAGCCTGTCCTGGACCTAGCTATTGTAGACCAGGCTAGCCTTGAACTCATAGAGATCCACCTGCCTCTGCCTCCTGAGTGCTGGGATTAAAGGTGTGCGCCACTACTTCCTGGCTGCTTTTGACCATTTATCTCTTTATTAGGACCATCAGGTGTTTTAGACAGGCACAGTAATACAGCTTCACAAAGTTAAACAAATGCAGTGTAAAAAGAAAAATAATATTACCTCGCAATTTAGCAAACGTATTTTTTTTCCAGGATGGAAAAATGGCTCAATAGTTAAGAGCACTGGTTGTTCTTCCAGAAGACCTGGGTTCAATTCCAAGCACATATGTGACAGCTCACAACTGTCTGTGATTCCAGTTCTAGGGGACCCAACACCCTTATATAGACACACATGCAGGCAGACCATCCATGCACATAAAGTAAAAATAAATCACTAAATTTAAAAACAAGAAGTATTTTCTTTACATCCATTACTTCTGATGATTTTAATGTGGCTTTAGGGAAAAAAAAAGTCTCGCCAGGTGGTGGTGGCACACGCCTTTACCCAGCACTCAGGAGGCAGAGGCAGGCGGATCTCTGTGAGTTCAAAGCCAGCCTGGTCTACAAGAGCTAGTTACAGGACAGGTCCCAAAACTACAGAGAAACCCTGTTTAAAAAAAAGAAAGAGCCGGGCGGTGGTGGCGCACGCCTTTAATCCCAGCACTCGGGAGGCAGAGGCAGGCGGATCTCTGTGAGTTCGAGACCAGCCTGGTCTACAGAGCTAGTTCCAGGACAGGCTCCAAAGCCACAGAGAAACCCTGTCTCGAAAAACCAAAAAAAAAAAAAAAAAAAGAAAAGAAAGAAAGAAAAAGAAAAAGTCTCACCAGGCAGTGGTGGCACACATCTTTAATCCCAGCACTTGGGAGGCAGAGGCAGGTGGATCTCTATGAGTTTGAGAACAGCCTGATCTACAGCGTGAGTTTCGGGACAGCCAGGAATGTCTCACAGAGGAACCCTTTCTTGAAAAAGAAAATACAACAAGAAAAAAGTCTCTATCAAGATTTTGTTGTTGTTTATTTTTGAGACAGGGTCTCTCAATGTATATCTGACTATTCTGGGACTTGTCATGTAGATCAGGCTGGTTTGGAATTCACAGAGATCTGCCTGCCATTATCTTAGAACTTCTGGGATTAAAGACATGTTTTGCCACACCCAGCTCTGTCAAATTTATGAGAAAAATTTTAAGCTTAAAAGACATTTGAATATTCTGAGTATGGATGTGTCACCAGTACTCTTATTAAGTGGAGATATTTTGAATTTTACAATATTTACAATATTTCAGGGAGGATTAGGCAGAGTAACATATTTCAAACGTAATCCACCAGAGAACTCTGTTCCCAGTGTTTCTTCAACTATTTGTCTTTTTTGCATATGAAATTTAGGGATAAAAAAGCTGTTATCCGTAATGGAGATTGGAGTGAGGTTCTTCTGGGCATCCATGCAGTGCCTTCCTGAGAGCTCTGTTCTAAAGAACTGCATTTACTTATCTCAGAGAACTCAGATACTGAATCTGTTTCATCATGCATCAAACCCTATTAGTCCTAATTGTCTCATTTTCCAGAGAATCAACGGATGTTGAATGAATCAGAGGAGGTCTTGGATGAAGACTCAAAGTTTACTATCGATGAGCATGTGGCAGTTCAACAGAAGTCACGTAAATGTAATGAGCTTGGCAAAATGCTTCATGAATCCTCCAAATGGACACTATGCAAAACAAATAATACTACAGAAAACTGCTACAAAGACAGATGGATACAAAACCACCGGGATGATTGTATTGAATCAATCAGCTTCAGTAGCTATAAACACATGCACACTGGAGAAGAACCTTGCAAATATAAAGATGTTGACAAATCTTTAGATTTATTTTCAAACATAAGTCAGAGTCATGGAATCTACATAGGGAAGAAAGAGTATAAACATAACGAATATGATAAATATTTTGGCTTTACCCCAAAACTTGTACAGCTAAGAATCCATAATGGAGAAAAATCACACCAATTCAGGAAATGTGAAAAATCCTTGGGGACCTACTCAAGCCTCGGTACACATCAGAGAGCTCTTACTGGAGAGAAACTATGGAAATGCACAGAGTGTGACAAGTCCTTTAAGCGTTTGTCCGATCTTAAAACCCATTACAGAATCCATCCTGGAGAGAAACCTTTCAAATGTAAGAAATGTGACAGATCTTTCACCTACTGCTCATCGCTTAGAGAACATCAGAACATCCATGAGGGCAAACTTTACAGATGTTGGGACTGTGGCAAATCCTTCACCCGGTGTTCATCTCTTAGAGCCCATGAGAAAATTCACACGGGAGAAAAACCTTTCAAATGTAAGGAATGTAGTAAGTCCTTTTATATGCTGTCCCAACTTAGAAAACATGAGAGAACCCATACTGGAGAGAAACCTTACAAATGTAAGGAATGTGACAAATCCTTTACGTACTGCTCTTCTCTTAGAGAACATCAGAACATGCATGCTGGAAAATTTTATAAATGTCAGAAATGTGACAAAACCTTTACCCGGTGCTCATCTCTTAGGGCACATGAGAAAATTCATACTGGAGAAAAACCTTACAAATGTAAGCAGTGTGGTAAGTCCTTTTATATATTGTCCCAACTTCGAAAACATGACAGAACCCACACTGGAGAGAAACCTTACAAGTGTAAGGAATGTGGTAAATCCTTTACCCAGTGTTCAACCCTTAGGATACATCAGAAAATTCATGCTGGAGAGAAACCCTACAAATGTAAAGAGTGTGGTAAGTGCTTTTATAAGTTATCATACCTTAAAGTCCATTACAGAACCCATACTGGAGAGAAGCCTTACCAATGTAAAGAATGTGGTAAGGGCTTTTCTCAGTTGTCCTGTCTTAAAAGCCATGGCAGAATTCACACTGGAGAGAAACCTTACAAATGTAGTGAATGTGGCCGATCTTTTACACATCAATCAACGTGTAGGAGACATCAGAGTACTCATGCTGCAAAACTTTATCAGTGCGAGGAGTGCGACAAATCCTTTGCCAAACCTTCATCTCTCAGAACACATCAGAAAACCCATGCCGGAGAGAAACCTCATGATTGTAAAGAATGTGGTAAGGCCTTCTATCAACTGTCACACCTGAAAGTCCATTACCGAATCCACACTGGAGAGAAACCTTACAAATGTAATGAATGTGACAAATGCTTTACCAAATGTTCATCTCTCAGAACACATCAGAAAATCCATGCAGGAGAGAAACCTCATGGTTGTAAGGAATGTGGTAAGGCCTTCTATCATTTATCACACCTTAACATCCATTACAGAATTCATACAGGAGAGAAACCTTACAAGTGTAGTGAATGTGACAAATCCTTTACCACACTGGCAAACCTTAGAAGACATCAGAAGATGCACACTGGGGAGAAAACTTTCTATAGTAAATAATGTGGCATATACTTTTTCTAGAGCTGTCTGTATGGACCACTGCAGTCTCTACATCAGAGAATCATTATGAACATGGGAAACTTGTGAAAGCCTTTAAGGAATTTTTAAAAAACATCAAGAGTTTATAGTGAAGGAAAATTCTAAGATCATAAGTTAGTGTATTACAAAGAAGAAAACTAAGCATACACAAAATTCTCATGTATTTCAGTGGAATATGATTGTTTTGATTTAATAGGGAAATGTTCTTTGGAAACATTTTTGTATTGTAAGTATTGAAATTGGCTGACATGAGTACAGTACAGTTGGCTAGATTACCCTGAAAAGCAGCCTTCTTAGCAAATGGTTTTACATCAGAGCTGATGAACCCAAGTAAAGTGTCAGGGAAGTTAGGTAGATAGGAAATGTTGGGCCCTAAAGCCCCACCAAGGCGGAGGTCACCCCAAGAGACACTCTCAGCACGGTTGATGCAATAGCAAGAGGAATTTTTATTCTGCCACAGCAGAGGTCCCTCAGCCTCTAGAGGAGAAGGACCCCTGCTGTGTCTATTACAAGCTCTTTTAAAGGAAAACTCACGAAATCAGGGAGGGAGTAGTACAGAATCAAAGGGGAAGTCCAGAAATCATTTATCAACTATTTTGACTAGTTCATACAGTGGTCAGCTAACTCTACTTGATCAATGTTATGGCGATTACAAGGAGGAACACCTGCAGGTCGTCTCACCCCAGTTCCAGGGTCCGGGTCTGTTGAAGAAAGACTACAATGGGGATGGAAAGTACTCAAAGCTCCCGTGCACGCGTGGTTGGTTACCAGGGTCCTGGTTCCGAGGAAGGGGGGGGGTGCAGTAATGCTAAGGTGCCCCAAAGTCAGAACTAGCCACTAGTTTTTTTTTTGTTTTTTTTTTTTTTTTAAGACAGTTTCCTTGTGTAGCTTTGGAACCTATCCTGGAACTCACTCTGCAGACCAGGCTAGCCTCAAACTCACAAGGATCCTCCTGCCTTTGCCTCCAAAGTGTTGGGATTCAAGCCGTGTGCCACCACCGCCCAGCTCTGGACAGACGACTTATGCCAATTTCAGATGCTCTGTGGGTCAGACACAGATACCTGCACAGTTCAAAGCCCTTTGTTTGATGACCTTTCAGTAACTATGCTAGTTTATGACAGTTCCAGTGCCAAGAATTTGGACATTTTTGTGCATATGAAGACAACTTATTTGACTTCCTGTTCATGCTGAATCATTTTAAAACAAATTCTTCCACTGGCTAGTAGTGACGTATGCCTTTATCCCCGCACTTGGGATACAGAGTCAGGCAAGTCTCTGAGTTCAAGGGCAGCCTAGTCTACAGAGTGAGTTCCAGGACAGCCAAGGCTACATACAGAGAGAAACCCTTGCCTCAGAAAACAAAACACATACCCATACTCACCAGTTCTTACTTGAACAGAATCCTGTCATGGAAACCCTTCCCTTCCAGAAGTTATTTTTTTTTTTTATTTGTAATAAATGTTGAAGTACTCAACTGTATTGTCCTAGGACTTGGTTTTATTTCTCCATTAGTAGGGTTCTGGGGGTCACAGAAACTTGTTGGTGCCACCATTGCATCTTGCTGCTGCCTGCTGCTGCTGCTGTTGAATGAAATTGGTTGCAGTAAAGAAACCAAAATGGCCTCTCTGTGGGTGAAAATGGAAGAGTTTATTTCAAATTGCCAAGGCTCTCTAGAAGTGGTGACAGGTGAAAGATTTCCAGGAGGAATGGGGGAAAGAGGGCTTTTTGGTGGGGTGGAACTAGTGAGCCTGAACTGCGGGAGCCTAGATAAGTCAGTAGACACCACAGTCATACATTACTGGAAAAACCACTCATTCCTCTTGCTGGATTTTAGCAAGTAGGAACTTTCTTCAAACCCCTGAGGGAATAGAGACTTTTGTCTAATTGCCCGGCCCTGGAAAAAGGAGTTTCTTTGGGGAAACAGACAGCAGGTACTCCCTGTTAGCAAGGCATCATTAATATTAAAGTTGAGCCTGCCTGTGGTAGAAAACGCCTTTAATCCCAGCACTTGGTAGGCAAAAGCAGGTGGGTCTCTGATTTCAAGGCCAGCCTGCTCTACAGACCCAGTTCCAGGACAGCCAGAATTATGCAGAGAAACCCTGTCTCAAAAAACAAAAAGTGAAGTTGAGTAAGGTAGAAAAGACCTATCGTTAGATACTAATTTACTGATTTATTTAGTGGTTTACTTAGAACATTTTGTGTTCTGCTTGTTACCAAACATGATTTCACCTTAGTACCTGGATCAGAAGGCAATCGAGGAAGGTGAAATGTGTGAAACAATAGGTTTTCTGGCCTTAGTAATGACACAACAAAGGGTACTCGTGCTGCAAAACTTTATCAGTGCGAGGAGTGCGACAAATCCTTTGCCAAACCTTCATCTCTCAGAACACATCAGAAAACCCATGCAGGAGAGAAACCTCATGGTTGTAAGGAATGTGACCCTTGTCAGCTGGAACCTAGGCATTTGGAAAACAAAAGCTCCCAGCTGACTACTAAAGTGCCACTTGTTGGCTTGCTAGCCCCACCGAATGGTTTTAGAGCTTGAGAATACAAGCTGAAGTGTTTCAGGAATCAGCCTGGCTTCAGTCCACTGGGGAGTATATTATTCTTCCACGTCAGTGCTGTTGGAATACTCATGTGGGGGAGATTCCCTCAACATTATCATTTCTGCCCCAAGAAACTAATACCACATATGCAGATGAACTTTTTTTTTATTTTATTTATTTATTATGTATACAATATTCTGTCCACATATATGCCTACAGGCCAGAAGAGGGCACCAGACCTCATTACAGATGGTTGTGACCACCATGTGGTTGCTGGGAATTGAACTCAGGACCTTTGGAAGAGCAGGCAATGCCCTTAACCTCTGAGCCATCTCTTCAGCCTGCAGATGAACTTTCTTGAGTAGAAGTAGGAATACGCTTCCACATGAGGTGGGTATGATGTGTTTACACCCTCCAAAGAAAACTTTGGTGTTTTTGTTTCTCTGAGACAGTTTCTCTGTGTAGCCTTGGCTGCCCTAGAACTCTCTCTATAGAGCAGGCTGCCTTGAACTCAGAGATCCGCCTACCTCTGCCTCCTGAGTGCTGGGATTAAAGGCGTGCACCACCTCTGCTTGGCATGTCCAGAATATTTGCAAGAAAGCATGTTAGGATCTGGGTGTGGGTTTTGGCCCACCTTTAATTCCAACACTAGGTAGAAGAAGGCAAAGCTCTGAGTTTGAGGGTAGCCAGGGCTATGTGGTGAGACCTGGTTCAAAGGAATAGCAAACTACAAAGCATTGCTCATTGAAAATTCTTGGCAAAGCCGGCAAATTAGTGACTGCTCGCTGTAATGGAGTGGCTGCCCTTGCTCTGGCACCTGCAGCATGGTCTCATGGCCCGCTGCAGCCACTCGGGGAACTGTGTTGTCCATGCCTGGGACTGGCTGCTCTCGGAACCTGCTGCCCACTGCTGCAGCTTGGGGACCTGCAGTGTTTTTGCCTCTGCAGCCCCTGGGGATCTACAGCATTTTTGCTTTTACCATTACACTCTGTCCATACAGAAATAATACCTGGGCATCCTCCATAAGACCTATGTGGAGAAAATACAGATAGAAGAAGAAAATGAAAATTGTTCTTAGAAAACCTGTCTTGTTCATTGTACACTAACAAAACTTAACATTTTTGTCTGTCCTTCACAAATGCTGAATAATTCTGTTTTCCATATCTTAATTCCTATAAACTGCATTTTGTTATAAAATCACATCAGGTATGTTTTTCAAACTCTGTAATTGGATGTCTTAATAAAGAAAAGTTACTTTTAATGACTGCATGGTCTTCAGTGAAGAGCATGTGGTCTAGCATCAAGTCTGAACATCTCACATGTATTTCAGCATGGGAAAGAGAGGGGAATTGCATTTTTTGAGGTGAGGTGTCACCATGTAGCCCCAATTTTCCTTGAACTCACTGTGTAGAACAGGCTGGCCTCAAACTCCCAGAGATCTGCCTGAGATTAAAAGTGCACACCACCCCTTTAATCCCAGCACTCGGGAGGCAGAGGCAGGCGGATCTCTGTGAGTTCGAGACCAGCCTGATCTACAGAGCTA
The DNA here is from genome assembly GCA_963919715.1 of Microtus obscurus. Lineage (NCBI taxonomy): Eukaryota > Metazoa > Chordata > Mammalia > Rodentia > Cricetidae > Microtus > Microtus obscurus. Next base: position 861,070 of record CAWTZC010002434.1, on the reverse strand, counting down.
GTTCCAGGACAGGCTCCAAAGCCACAGAGAAACCCTGTCTCTAAAAACCAAAAAAAAAAAAAAAAGTGCACACCACCATGCCTGTCCTGTATGCATAATCTTAACAGAATTTGATAAAATACTGGAATGGTTTCTTTCAGAATGTTTTTACACATTACGCAAACTTCAAAATTGAGTTTATATTTCCTGTTTTAGACCCAATGATGAATACAATAAATTACCTGGCAGTGAAATTGAAGTTGTTAGAGTCCTCAAGACAGGATTTCATTTGCACTTAGCCTTGTGAAGGTCACCTGAGCATAGAAGCTTGTCTTGTCTTTTGTATTTAAAGAGGAATGGAAAGACATGGTACTCTGGCTTTAGGTGTGAGATAGCAGCAGTGAGCATGTGCATGTGTGAATCTCTTCAAAAGAAAACCGCAGTGAAACAGACTGCACAGTGGGTGCTGTGCAAGAGTAACTGCTGAGACAGTGAAGAAGAGATGGTGCCCATTGGTCCAGGCTTACTACCATAGTCCTTGGAACCACTGATAGGACTCATGGACAGTGGTGGTTTGAATAAGAACGGTCCCATTGACTTGTATTTGAATGTTTGGAGCCCACTTAGGTGGCCTGTTTTGGAAAGATTAGGAGGTATGACCTTGTTGGATGGGGTGTGATCTTGGGTGGCAGGCTTTGAGGTTCCAAAAGCTCCTGACAGTTTACACTCTCTCTGCCTGTGCTTGTGATCATGAGGTAACGTCTCAGCTGCTGTCCAGAGCCATGCCTGTAGAGAATAAGACCACTACCACGCTGTAAAGCCAAATTTCAAGCAAGCTTTAATTAAATAATGGCCAGGTCCATTCCCAGGTTCCTGAGAAAATGGCTCAGAATTACAGTTTGCAGCAGTTTAAGAAGGAAAACCCATAATCCATTGCATTTCCCATCAGGTCCAATCATGGGCAAGCATATATCCTGATGCACTTCCAGCCTATGAACCTTCCGCCCACACATGATCAAACACATTGGTGCAGGTGAGTCAAGCATGTTTAGGGGATTGATATACATGATAAACAACAGCTTCCAGCAGGTCAGGAACAAATAGTTCAGGAGCTAGCTGTTCTTGGGCAGGGCACTTGCAGATCAGAGGCATTTTTGTTTCATGAATCTCTTAGGCACAGCAATTAAAATTGAAAATGTAACTTGGATTCTCACCCCAGCCATCTGTACCATACCATGCTCATGGACACTAATCCTCTGGGACTATAAGCAAGCCCCCTGTTCCCCCCCCCCCAAAAAAAAAAAAACAACAGAAACTTAATATTAATTATAAATGTTTGGCCAATAGCTCAGGTCTATTATGAAGTAGCTATTACAACCTAAATTAACCCTTTTCTATTAATCTATATATTGCCATGTGGCTCATGACTTCACCTGCCCTCCAGCATCTCTGGCTCCCCTCTCAGTCTACCCATGTCTCCTCTGACTCTGCCCTTCTATGCCCATCATCCTGTGTTTGACTGTCCCACCTTGACTCCCAGAGTCAAATTGGAGATGAAGAAAATGATGCCCTTTTGGAAAGGAGCTCCCTCTTATGACTGACTAAGGATGTTGAACATTTCCATAAGTGTCTTTCAGCCATTTTAGATTTCTCTGTTGAGAGTTCTTTTATTAGGTCTGTAATCCATTAAAAAAAAAAAGTTGGATGTGTTCTTTTGTGGGTTTGTGGCTAGGTATTGGTGAAATCTAGATTTGTCATGGAATATCTTGTTTTGTCCTTCTATGGTAATTGAAAGCTGTGCTGGGTATAGTAGCCTGGGCTGGCATCCTTGGTCTCTTAATGTCTGCATAACGCTTGACTACAACCTTCTGGCTTTCATTGTCTCCAATGAGAAGTCAGGTTTAATTCTGATAGGTCTACCTTTATATGATACTTGGCCTTTTTCCTTTGTAGCTCTTCATATTCTTTCTTAACTGTGTATGTTTAGTGTTTTGATTATTATATGGTGAGGACTTTTTTTTCGGGGGAGGGGGGAATCCAGTCTATTTGCTGTTCTGTAAGCTTCTTGTATCTTCATAGGCATATCTTCCTTAAGAAGAAAGTTTTCCCAAATATATTTTCTGTGCTTTTGAGTTGAACTTCTTCTATACCTATTATTATTCCAAGATTTGGCCTTTTCATGGTGTCCCATATTTCCTGGATATTTTGGGTTAAGCTTTTGTTAGATTTAATATTTTTTTTAACTGATGAGTCTATTTCCTCTTACTATATCTTCAGCACATGAGATTCTCTATTCCTTTTCTTGTATTCTGCTTTTCATGCTTGTATTTATATTTACGGTTCCTGATCATTTCCTCATGATTTCTGTTTCTGTAATTCTCTCGGCTTGTATTTTCTTTATTGTCTCTATTTCAGTTTTCAAAGCTTGAATAATTTCTTTTACATGTTTGATTTTTTTTCTATGTTTTCGTGGTTTTCGATAAGTAATTTGCCGATGTCGTCCAAATGTTTGCTTACCCTTTCCCCTATTTTTATAAGGGAATTTCTAATTTCATCCTGACAAATTTCAACCATTATCCTCATGTTATGTATTAGGTAATTTTCTTCTGCTTCATCTGTATTTGGTTGTTCAGGTCTTGATGTTGTAGACTCTTTAGTTTTCACTGTTGTCATGTTGCTCTTTGTGGTATTGCGTGTCTTCTTTCCTTTTCTACCCATCTTTTCCTCTAATAGGTATGGTTGGGGCTGCCTGAGTTTCTGTTGATTAATCTTCTAGGTGCCAGTGAATCCAAAGTTCAGATGGTTGCTCCTCGTGGTACAGTCAGTGCCATAGTTCTAGTTACCCAGCTGGTTACTCTGTGTTTCTGGAGATAGCTCAGTGCTCCTATGCTTTGCTCTGTTCCCTTGGAGTTTGCTATCTCAAGGCTACTTTGGCCTAGGTTACCAGTTTTCACCTGTTTCTGTAAATCCTGGTCTGGATCCCCTCCAGCAGAAGTCCCCCGCTTGGAGTTGGTCTTGCAAAGGTTTCTGGCTGTGGTCTACTGCCTCAGAGTTCCCAGGCTCAGGAGCGTCTAGAACCAGAGATCTGGCTCAGGCTTACTCCCTCTATTATCCCAGACTCATGCTAGGACAGGATTGGCTCCTGGGACTGGATTGGCTCCCAGTCTGCTCCTGTGGAGCTTGCTTCCTCAGGCCCACTCTGTCCTAGGTAGCTGGTTCAGTCCCACTCCTGTGGAATTTGTTGCCCAAGGTGGAATTTCTTTCTTTTTTTTTTTTCAAGATACATAAAAAGGTTTTATTTGCAGGGGAGCACAGATTTAATCAAACAAGCCAAATCCCATGTCATCATCCGACTCTTCGGACTCCTCCTTCTTCTCTTCTTTCTTCTCCTCTGCTGCAGCTGGGGCAGAACCAGCAGCAGGAGCTGCAGAGCCAGGGGCAGCAGAAACAGCCACAGCTCCACCAGCAGGCACACTGGCAAGTTTCCCAACACCCTGGGCGATGACATCCTCAATGTTTTTTCCATTCAGCTCACTGATGACCTTGTTGAGCCGGTCATCGTCCGCCTCGATGCCCACGCTGTCTAGTATCTTTTTAATGTCTTTAGCGCTAGGAGAGGAGTTGCCCCCAAGGGCGGCAAGCAAGTAAGAGGCGACGTAGCGCATGTCGGCTACCGGCCTCACTGCGACCTCGGCGGCGTCAGGCGGCGAAAGCCCAAGGTGGAATTTCTTGTCTCAGGTAGAAGTCTTAACCACCACAGGCTTCAAGCTGTACCTTGGAAGAAATAAAAAGGATGAATTAAAAAATACCTAATGTTGCCTAAGTGCTTTTAGTGAGCCATAGCAGCTGCCCAAGTACACAAAGCTGGGGAACCTTTTCCCTGTTTCAGATGGAGGCAGGAGGGCCACTGGACTTGTTCAAACCTCATATACCATGCCAACCATGGCCATAATGCCATCAAGAAGGGAATTTGGCTGATGACTGTCCTCATGTTCATTGTGTGAGGACAATAAGCTGAGTTCACCTCTCAGTTGATTTCTAAAGTCTGCTCATAGGCAACTGAGGGGGCCTGGGAGCCTTGACCAATCATTGCTATCAGCAACAGGGAGTCTTGGGTAGTCACAGAATCAGAGCAATCCATCTGCTTTCTTCAGGGCCACATTTTCAGTTCTTTTTTTTTTTTTTTTTTTTTTTTTTTTTGGTTTTTCGAGACAGGGTTTCTCTGTGGCTTTGGAGCCTGTCCCGGAACTAGCTCTTGTAGACCAGGCTGGTCTTGAACTCACAGAGATCCGCCTGCCTCTGCCTCCCGAACATTTTCAGTTCTTATAGAGTTTTGGGGACCAACTCCTCCATCTCTCTTTTCTATTGCTGGAATAGGGGAACAGCCTTACCAGCTATACTTAGGGGTATTATCCTTACCTATTCCTTCCTAGTGAGACCAACCTATTCTGTCCCTTTCCTTGGAAAATACCTCCTAGTTAAAGTAGGAACTTCTATTTCTTTTGCTCCCCATATCTGCTTGAATTCAGTCCAGGTTCTCCAGCCATTTTCCTCCTCTTCCAAACCACACAACCTGATACACCTTTTCCCTTACTGGCTTTCCAGGTAGGTTCCTGAGTCTGAGAGAGCCCAAACCCCTCTGAAGCCTAACATTCTCCTCTCAGCCAATTACAATGTAGGAATGAAGGTGGCCACTGCATGTTGAATATGTGAGTTTTCTGTGTTCTGTGTTTACTGGTTTTATTTTGCTTTCTCTACCACTGCTAGTCACCAGCCATCACTGCAAATGCTGCTCGCTATAATTGTTTTGATGGCCAGCATTCAGAAGTGATCTCTGGGCTATAGTCACTGGATTCAGTTTAACAAAGATTGGATTTAAAACAATACTTGCTTATTCCAGTAATAAAGCATTCATCTACATATACATGCATTCGTATACAAGAATGAACCTCTGCCTGCCGCTCATCCTATTTTACACAAATCAAAGTTTTTTTTTGTTTTTTTGTGTTTTTTTTGGTTTTTTGGCTTTTCGAGACAGGGTTTCTCTGTGGTTTTGGAGCCTGTCCTGGCACTAGCTCTTGTAGACCAGGCTGGTCTCGAACTCTCAGAGATCCGCCTGCCTCTGCCTCCCAAGTGCTGGGATTAAAGGCGTGCACCACCACCGCCCGGCTACACAAATCAAAGTTAAACATCAGGTCACCTACTACTGTGTTCTCTCGTCACCTCTGTCCCACACACTAACACACAAGGTTCTCCAAACACTACTTTTCAGAATACTTTACTCAATTAGCATTAGTGATTATTAATACTTCCCTTTTTGCCACTTCAAACTAACTCTAGGTGTTGATTTGACTCCATTTAAGATGTGTATGGATCATCTGTTACCATCAGACACCTTGTAGTAATAGGAAGCGGCGGGGCTGCATCCCGGGCACCCTGGCTGCCTGCTAGCTTATGCCCCGAAATAACAACACACAAACTGTATTCTTTTAAACACTGCTTGGCCCATTATTTCTAGCCTCTTCTCAACTAACTCTCGCACCTGGACTAGCCCCTTTCTTATATTCTGTGTAGCACCCCAAGGTGCGCTTACTGGGAAGATTCTAGCCTATGTCCATCCTGGGTCAGAGCTGAATCACGTCTGGCTCTGAGAGGAGCTGCATGATTTCTGACCTCACTTCCTCTTCCTCCCAGCATTTTGTTTTGTTTACTGCACCCACCTATGTTCTAAGCTATCAGGGCCAAGCAGTTTCTTTATTGCTTAACCAATGAAATCCACGGATTGATATATGACACTCCCACATCACTTCCCCTTTTTCTGTTTAAACAAACAAACAAAAAGGAAGGCTTTAACATAACAAAATTACATATAACAAAAGTTATAAAGCAAGAATTACAGTTACAATATCTATATCTACTTTATCCTTTATCATAACTAATGAAAACTATAACTATTTTTCAATTCCATCAAAGACCTAAGTAAATGAGAAGTAAGCAACTTACAAAACTCTAGAAATCACAGAGACTTCTCACTGCCTGGACAGTCACCCAAAGTTCCTCTGTACCGTTGGGGCATCCATCTTCGGCCTACAGGCCCATAGTTTCCAGCAGAAATTTCAATGAAGAGGAAATTTCAAAGGCAGTTTAGTCACTATCTGCTGCGTCCTGCATAATGTCTTGCAGACTCTTTCATGAATCAGGAACACTGAGAGATCATCTCACCTTTAAGCAAGTTCAGTAGTCCTCTCTCTGTGGGTTCTCTGTGTCCAGTTTATGCAATAGTCCAGGCAAGAGTAGTTTCTTGCCCAAATGGCTATCAAACTCCATAAGGATCCTCTTCGATGCCCATCTTCTTCTTGAAGTAGATTGGTGCTGCCAGGAGCAGAGATGTCCTCATTGTCATGAAAAACCCTAAGTTATCAAAACATTTAAAATTCCATATTCTCTAGCCTTTGAAAGATATGAAGAATGCCTATCTAACTGAAACATATAAAAGGTAGACTCAGCAGAAATTATAGTGCCTGTTACTACTGATGAAATTAAAAAGTTATGGGAAGACAATGAACTAGTCCCTCCATAGTAACTCAACCCAAACAATCTGTGGATAAACAGTTCAGGAAGGATAGAGAAAAATTTAAATGAGACAATATAGAAAAGTGAAAGGCCACGTGGACCTACTAGAGAAGAAATAGAATTCTACATCCTAAAGACTATAAATACCCCTAAGAAAGCTCAGATCTGACAGCCCACTCAATAAGCTATACAATCCACACACATTACTTGGTTTTCATTACACACCAACAATAAGATGCTGAGAAATCAGCAGACCAGTCACAGTGTCGAAAAATATCTTTTTTATTCCCTAATAACATTCCGAGTGTCAAAAACTGCTATGCAAGCTCGGGCAGAAGACAGAGTTATCGGTGGTCATACCCAGATTTGGATCCTGTGTTACAGTCCCAAACTCTGAGGCAAAGCATACCCATTCAGTGTCATTGCATAAGATGATTTTTGTGGGGAAGAGAGGCCTTCTGGCTTGATAGGGCTGCAGCACAAAAGGAAATACATGGATGTCATGGGAAACATGTCCAAAAGCCAATGATAAGGAAGGACACAGACCCTAGGTACAATTCTATTACTAACATTTTCTACCCATACTGGTGCTGCTTTCAAGCTGCATCAAACAGACTATGAATGGACTGCACTCATGTAAGAGACTTGTGACTTGACAAATATTGAGAACAGCTGACTGCTTACTGCAGAGTATACTATAAGAAATCTATATTCCAATGTCTAAAGGGAGAGAACATTAGAAGAGGAAGCAACAGTTTTTAAGAGATGGAAGATAGGAAGGTGATTGGAGAATGGTGAGGTGAGTCATGAAAGAAAATCTTACCATATTACACGGCAGGTGGAATTAAAAACACAAGATGGCCTGGCTCTCTGGCACAAACTTGCCCAAAATCATACATGAGATAAATGAGGGAATTGAACGAAAAGAAAACGTGTCTAACTAGGTATGAGACATGGAGTGATGAGGCGAAATAAACTGATGCAATTATTAAATAGAAATATTTACTACCTATGAAAAATAAAACTATACAAATAGAACTTAGGAGGCGAAATCAATGCTTACTTGGAGTTAGTTTTTATTATCTATATAACCAACCAATTAGAAAGTTGCTATGTGACCTGTTATTGATTCTCTTTATTTAAAACTGAACAGAAAAAAATGATAAATTAAAGAGGGGATGAGAATTTGTTGGCTTTGCTGTTTTCTTTTTCAGTGCGTTTATTTTCTCTATGGTGTCCTCAGAATCTGAGATTCTTTCTTCTATCTCTGGTATTCTATTGATTATGCTTGTTTCTGTAGGCTCTGCTCATTGACCTAGATTTTCCATATCCAGCTGGTCCTCAGTTTGTGTTTTCTTCCTTGCTTCCATTTCAGTTTTCAATTCTTGAACTGTTTCCATTGCCTGTTTGATCATTTTTTCTTGGTTTCCCAGGGTATCATGTACATACTTACTCATTTCTTCAAACTTTTGGTTATACTTCTCATCCATTTCTATAAGGGCATTTTTCACATGTTGTGTAAGGGACTCTATTGCTTTCATAAAGTCAATTTTTTCCACTACTTCTGTGTTAGGGTGTTCAAGTCCTTCTGTTGTAAGATCATTGGGTGGTTCTGGTGTTTTCATGTTGTTTTTCAGATTATTGTGTGAATTCTTGCCTCGGCGCCTGCCCATCTCCTCCTATCAATGCTATCTAATGGGTCTTTTGAAACCGATCACGCATCCCTGCTGGCCAGGAGCTCCTCTTACAAAATGCCCTCGCCCTGTTTCCTGGCTCCTGCCGGGGGCCAAGATCCCTCTCACCCCTCAGAAGAATCTTCAGGAACAGGACCCGGCTCCTCCTTTGCCAGGGACCTCGCCAACCAAAGGCCTACCTCTTTGATTTAATTGTAGTGGGGCTATCTGCTCTCGGTGTTGCGCACTGGTCCCTGCGGCCTGCGTCTGCCCCAGCGCCGGTTCCCCGTCGGCTGCTGCCCTCTTTTTTTCTTTCTTTCTTTCTTTCTTTCTTTCTTTCTTTCTTTCTTTCTTTCTTTCTTTCTTTTTTTTTGTTTTGTTTTGTTTTGTTTCGAAACAGGGTTTCTCGGTGGCTTTGGAGCCTGTCCTGGAACTAGCTCTGTAGACCAGGCTGGTCTTGAACTCCAATGCAGGTTTTCTTTAAGCAACTAAATACTTTCATAGCCAAGCCATCCCATATTCACCAGCGTGGACGAGCTCCAACCAACAGTGGCGGCGGGCATGTCGCTTGGAGGTCAGGAGTGTCGCAGGATCGGCCACAGCAGATTCTCCTTCCTCGACTAAGCCCAAGGCTTAGGAATCCGGAGACCTGTGAGCTCAGGCCCCTCGAAGCCGCCTCTTCCCCAGATCCTAGAGCTGCAACAAGCCACAAGAACACAGATGTCGCCGGGCGGTGGTGGCGCACGCCTTTAATCCCAGCACTCGGGAGGCAGAGGCAGGCGGATCTCTGTGAGTTCGAGACCAGCCTGGTCTACAGAGCTAGTTCCAGGACAGGCTCCAAAGCCACAGGGAAACCCTGTCTCGAAAAACCAAAAAAAAAAAAAAAAAAAAAAAAAGAACACAGATGTCCCTTTAATATAGTGCTTGAAGTTCTAGCAATAGCAATTAGACAACATAAGGGGATCAAAGGGATTCGTATTGGAAAGGAAGAAGTTAAGCTTTCATTATTTGCAGATGATATGATAGTATACATAAGCAACCCAAAAACTCTACCAAAAAACTCCTACAGCTGATAAACACCTTTAGTAATGTGGCAGGATACAAGATCAACTCCAAAAATCAGTGGCCTTCCTATATACTAAGGATAAGGAAACAGAGAGGGAAATCAGAGATGCATCACCTATCACGATAGCCACAAATAGCATAAAATATCTTGGGGTAACTCTGACCAAGGAAGTGAAAGATCTATATGACAAGAACTTTAAGTCTTTGAAGAAAGAAATTGAAGAGGACACCAGAAAATGGAAGGATCTCCCTTGCTCTTGGGTTGGGAGGATCAACATAGTAAAAATGGCAATTCTACCAAAGGCAATCTATAAATTCAATGCAATCCCCATCAAAATCCCATCAAAATTCTTCACAGATCTGGAGAAGACAATAATCAACTTTATATGGAAAAACAAAAAAAACAGGATAGCCAAAACAATCTTATACAATGAAGGATCTTCTGGAGGCATTACCATCCCTGACTTCAAACTCTATTACAGAGATACAGTAATGAAAACAGTGTGGTATTGGCATTAAAACAGAGACCAATGGAATCGAATAGAAGACCCTGACATTAACCCACAAACCTATGAACACCTGATTTTCGATAAAGGAGCTAAAAGTATAGAATGGAAAAGAGAGCATCTTCAACAAAATTGTGCTGGCAAAACTGGATGTCAACCTGTAGAAGAATGAAAATAGATCCATATCTATCACCATGCACAAAACTCAAGTCCAAATGGATTAAAGACCTCAATATCAGGCTGAACACACTGAACCTGATAGAAGAGAAAGTGGGAAGTACGCTACAATACATGGGCACAGGAGACTACTTCCTACTTATAACCCCAGCAGCACAGACATTAAAGGCCTCATTGAATAAATGGGACCTCCTGAGACTGAGAAGCTTCTGTAAAGCAAAGGACACTGTCACTAAGACACAAAGGCAACCCACTGACTGGGAGAAGATCTTCACCAACCCCGTGACTGACAAAGGTCTGATCTCCAAAATATATAAAGAACTCAAGAAAATAGACCGTAAAAGGCTAATCAACCCAATTATAAAATGGGGCACTGAGCTGAACAGAGAATTCTCAACAGAAGTTCAAATGACCAAGACACTTAAGGTCATGCTCAACTTCCTTAGTGATCAGGGAAATGCAAATCAAGACAACTTTAAGATACCATCTTACACCTGTCAGAATGGCTAAAATCAAAAACACCAATGATAGCCGTTGCTGGAGAGGTTGTAGAGAAAGGGGTACACTCATCCATTGCTGGTGGGAATGCAAACTTGTGCAACCACTTTGGAAAGCAGTGTGGCAGTTTCTCAGGAAATTCGGGATCAACCTACCCCTGGACCCAGCAATACCACTCTTGGGAATATACCCAAGAGAGGCCTTATCATACAACAAAAGTATATGCTCAACTATGTTCATAGCAGCACTGTTTGTAATAGCCAGAACCTGGAAACAACCTTCAATTGCAGAATGGATGAAGAAATTATGGAATATATACATATTAGAGTACTACTCAGTGGTAAAAAAACAAAGACTTCTTGAATTTTGTATGCAAATGGATGGAAATAGAAAACATTATCCTGAGTGACGTAAGCCAGACCCAAAAAGAGGAACATGAAATGTACTCACTCATATTTGGTTTCTAGCCATAAACAAAGGACATTGAGCCTATAATTCGTGATCTTAGAGAAGCTAAATAAGAAGGAGAACCCAAAGAAAAACATACAGGCATCCTCCTGAATATTAACCTTCATCAGGCGATGAAAGGAGACAGAGACAGAGACCCACATTGGAGCACGGGACAAAATTCTCAAGGTCCAAATCAGGAGCAGAAGGAGAGAGAGCACGAGCAAGGAATTCAGGACCGCGAGGGGTGCACCCACACACTGAGACAATGGGGATGTTCTGTTGGGAACTCACCAAGGCCAGCTGGCCTGGATCTGAAAAAGCCTTGGATAACACCAGACTCGCTGAAAATAGAGAACAATGAGGACTACTGAGAACTCAAGAACAATGGCAATGGGTTTTTGATCCTACTGCACGTACTGGCTTTGTGGGAGCCTAGGCAGTTTGGATGCTCACCTTACTAGACCTGGATGGAGGTGGGTGGTCCTTGGACTTCCTACAGTTCAGGGAACTTTGATTGCTCTTTGGGCTGACGAGGGAGGGGGACTTGATTGGGGGAGGGGGAAGGAAATCGGAGGTGGTGGCGGGGAAGAGACAGAAATCTTTAATAAATAAATAAATTAAAAAAAATTAAAGAGGGGAAAAAATTAACCAAGCAAGAGAGACCTCTAAAAGAGAAACATGATGGGAAAACTTGCATGCACATGGAACAAGACATATCATTGTGAAAACTGCAGTGATAAATGATTTATAGGATTAACTAAAATCTATGAAAATGGTTCTTCCCATAATAAGCTTCAAAGACACAGTAAAGCGAATCCTCCAAATTTACATGGAGGCACTAAGACTATGTGAGGGCAGAGCAAGCCCAGGCACATAGGAGAGCTTGATTCACCCTGTGATTTCTCATGATGTTGCAGAGCCACACAAATAACAGGACCATGACGATGGCAGAAGAGAAGAAACCCAAAGCTATAAGAGCAGCAGCCGCAGAAGCAGCCCAAGAAGCTGTGACCATTTGAGTTTCACCAAAACATGTAAAAAGTATGCTACTGAACACTTAAGATATGAGCAGCCTCTTCAATTATTGATATTAGGAAAAGTAAATATCAACATATAAAAGAATGAAACTGGGTCCAAGTCAATGGACTGTGAAACATGAAGATCAACAGGGAAAATGCATCCAAACATAGACATAGTGATCTAACGGGAGTACAAATTATCAGGATGCAAGAGCAAAAACCGACAAGACTGAATGCTATTTAAAACTTGCATTAAAAAAAATGGTAATAACTAAAATTATGAAGAAACAGCCTACAGAATGCATATATTTATTAGCAATCTTTTCACAGTGCAGTACAAAAACACCCATAATTTAGGAAAACTTTAAAATGGGGAGGGGGAAATCACAAAGCAAATAATATTCTCTTCAATAATAAACTGAACAGCTGTAGGAGTCCTTTGGTAGCTGATGAGGGAGGGGGACTTGATTGGGGGAGGGGGAGGGAAATGGGAGGTGGCAGTGGGGAAGAGACAGAAATCTTTAATAAATGAATAAATAAATAAATAAATTAAATAAAAATAATAAACTGAACAGACTATGCGCAAAAGCAGTGGAAAACAGCCAAAATGTATATAGTACACGCTAGTAATGAAGAAAATACTCATCTAATGTAGACTAAGATCCCCTCTCTGCCTAGTCAGTGTGCACCCTCAGGTTCTAAACAAAAACAAACACTGGAGACAAGACAGAAAGAACAGACACACTGTCAGTGGGAATCCAACACTGAGGCCACCATGTTAGTAAGCATGCAGCTTCTTGACCAACCAAACAAGCAAAAGGAGAAAACCCAGAAAAGATACTCTTCCAGTTTCTTAAGGAAGGAAATATACTGCAAATATAAATAGTATAGAAAGGAACTCAGGAAGAGGAATAGAGACATAAGAAATATACAAAAACTAACACAATGGTATGAGTCTGTATTTCCTTTCAGTGACTTCATGAAATGTATAAGGATATAAAACAATAGTATACAACTTTAAAAATTTTATTTATTTTATTTTATTTATTTTATTAATGTATTTACTTCAAATAAGGATACAAAATGCTAAGAAGTTTTTAAAAAATGTGCTGTCATGAGGGTTCATCATAATTATGGTAGGTAAGATAAAAGCTAACTAAATCTATCAACATACACAACAAAGAATCTTAACAAATGATCTAATAGTCCATTTCCAGAAAGTTATGCAATCAATTTGAATGCATTTCACAAGTTTCCAAATTCATGAAAAAAAAAAATCAATGGCAGAATTGTAGGAAGCAAATAAGACACTGACACAGGGAAGTTTCAACATCTTTCAGTGATGTTGGAAATAAGACAGGATGTTAGTGAGGAAGATGACCATGAACAGCACAGAAAACCAGTAGTCCTTAGAAGGCCGCCAGAGCATCACTACACAAGAGCAGAAGACACCCAGTCTTCGAAGACTTCAAGCAGCATTTTTTTTTAGCTTGCTCATTTCAGAACAAATCACCCTGGCCAGTCTTACTCTCGGCACTCAGAGGCTGGTGTAGGTGGATCTCTGAGTTCAAGGCAAGCCTGGTCTACAAAGAGTTTCAGAACTTTCAGAACTACATGGAGAAAGTGTCTCAGGAAAACCAAAACAAAGTCAAGACCAAGTTTAAAAAGTGTCTCCTCCAAGAAATTGGAATGCTGATGTCAACAGAGGACAGAAACAGAACATAATGAATGCTGAACATAATATATAATAACATATTCACATATATTGTGTATTTAATATGCATTATATATTTTACATACTTATTTAATACATATTCAACATGCAATGATTTAATGTATACTTAATATAAACATTTCATATATAACAATATATTAAATATATAATTCACATGAAACATGTACATACTAAATTATTGCTAGCATTTTAAATGTTTTTTAACATTTTAATTATTTATTTATTCCTTTTTTAGGAAAATTAGTGTTTTGCCTGGATGTATGTCTGAGTGAGGATGTCAGATCCTGAAATTACAGACAGTTGTGAACTGCCATTTGGGAGCCCTTAAATAAACCTGGGTCCTCTGCAAGAGCAGCCAGCACTTTTAACTGCTAAGTCATTTCTGCAGACATAGCAAATCTGATCAAAATCTTGATGGCATTAATTTAGGAATTGGGCATATTAACCCTAGATAATAAAGAGCCCGAAGGAAGTATATAATACTCCAAAATTCTAAGAGAAGGAAAATCCAAGAGGCATCAATTATTCTAACTAAAAATTATACTTTAATTAAAATCATGATTTGTATGTAACCTTGAGAAGACATGATCACTGATGTAAATGGAGGGACAGCACCACTCACGTGGGAAACCAAATTAAATTATACTTGCCTGAGTGTTCTTACACAGAGAGTCTAATACCCACAATAGGGATATTCTGAGATTATCCTCAGGGCAATTCTCTAGAAACATTTAGAATGAAATCGAATCTAGGATAGAATCAATTTCATGTCCGTTTCTACTGTCACTTGAACCCTTTCCCCATCCTTCTACCCTCTACCATACCTGGATCCTTTGCTACTGCTCCTCTCCACCATGCAGAGCTCTTTGTTTTGATTCTTCAGAAAGCGCCAGAAACTTTTCATGGAACAAAAATCAATGACGAGTAACACCAGACAAAAGCATAAACCTGAAGAAGAGAGAAAATATCACATAAAAAATGTTTCTCTTTCTGAGGCTTTTACTTAACTCTGAGAGGCAAGACTCATTCACACACAGCTCACACACATGCAGAACAATTTTCCCAGCAAGGGAGACTGCAAAGGAACTATTTTCCATCACCATAGAACATTCCTCTGGCCCAGGGAGGGGTCAGGACCACGCCCCAGGGCACTTAAATGAGCCCCCAAAAGAGGAACACGTGGTTTCCCTTTTTCTTTCTCCGGGTGCTTGTGTTCCCCAGGTACTCCTCAGGGGCCACCGGAGAGCCCAGGATTCCATTAAACCTGGATATTTCTCAATTTGGCTTGATTTTGATTCGGCTTGATTGGGAATTTTGCATCGGCAGGGAGCTCGCATTAGGAAATATTCCTAACAGTATTATAACAATAAAAAATAAATACAAAAAAAATTAGCACTATTCTCACCCTCAGAAGCTCCACTGCTGTAGTTCTCCAATAAGAGATCTCAGCTAAAAGCCCCAGAGCAGGATATAGGCATTTCCACTCCTACAAGAAGCTCACAGACACAGCACTGAATGTCAACAAACCCTGAAATAAAACACAACAGTTTGGCCACGTGCGCAGAGGAAGAGTGCTTTTCTTCAAACAAGGAGACATTTTTCTTATACAGGGGAGTGACCATAATTATTCAAAAGATGCATTCTAATCTTGTTTTCTTCTAAAGTGTTTACTGACTGTAAAACCGTGTAGCCTGCTTTAATCTCACAGCCTGTATACTGGGCTTGCCTAGGCCAAAGGTATAACATAAAAACACTGCCTATGCCGGGCGATGGCGAGGCACGCCTTTAATCCCAGCACTCGGGAAGCAAGGAAGGCGGATCCCTGTGAGTTCGAGACCAGCCTGGTCTACAGAGCTAGTTCCAGGACAGGCTCCAAAGCCACATAGAAACCCTGTCTCAAAAAAACCAAAAAAAGAAAAAAAAAACACTGCCTATGAAGACACATTTCTGAATACTGTATTTACATTCTAGACTGCAATATCTCAGATGGAAGTATAATTGAGAGTAAAAACTTTGGTTACAAGCCGTGCTGTGGTGGAGTACGCCTTTATCCCAGCACTCGGGAGGCAGAGGCCAACCTGGTCTACAAGAGCTAGTTCCAGGACAGACTCCAAAGCTACAGAGAAACCTTATCTCGAAAACCCCAAATGAAAACCAACAAACATAAAAACTTTCCTCAGTAAACATTAATGGTCCGGGTCATACCTGGAGTCCTCTATAAAGTATATTCTCTGATTCGATCAAATCTGCACTGGTTCCTCTGTTTTTCTTTTCTACAAAGCTCTCTGGGGATGCCTACTCCCTCAGAGGCAAAGGCCAATCTCTTCAATACGAAAGGGGTCCAACAGGGGAAGATAAAAAGCATGGGAAAATTAAATTCCAGGAGCTTTGGAGCTGCCGCGGTAGCAAAGAGAACCCTGTTTGCAAACAACAGACACTACAAATGCTCTACTAGATTATTTTAGGAACTATATTTGACAGAACAGTCGGGGAGCAGTAAGAGAAATGAAAAAACCACGATAAACCCCCCAGTTCAAGAGACCTGAACGTTACCGACGAGGGAATGTAACAGAATTTTGAAAGCTGTGTCCTGAGCCGCCTCACCCCATACCTTCCCTGGAACCCAGCCCCACAGCTCCTCTGACCTGGGAGGTTCCAGGGCCGCCGGGCTGCGGTTCCCGCCACCGCACTGCTGACTTTCCCAGGGCGCCCGGCGTGGAGACTGCGGCTCCGGGGAGTCTTCGCGTCCCCGGGACACGTGGCCGTGTGTCCGCTCCCAGGTCTGCACCTCGCGAGTCCCAGAGTCCAAGAGGGAAAAGAGAAACTTGCTTTATCTTTGCCAAATTTTTTAGAGCCGCTCCTCCTGGACCCTCCCACTTCAAATCCACTTCCATTCACCTAGTGGGCTCTTTTTATTGGTAAGTTCCCCAAGTCGTCGTCCCCCACCCCCAGGCTGGTTCTTTTCTCCTAACCTCTGATCGAGCAGGTGTCCCCGCCAGTGGTGACACGTTCCTTCCTCTGAGTTCCAGGCACCTTCCAAATGGACTGCCCTGTTCCCGCTCTACAAGACAGCCTCCCGACCTGCTTGTTGCGAGACCTCTACAGTGAATTCAGAATCCTTGTATCTGAAGTTATTACGAATTACTTATCTTGGCACACCAGCCTCCCGAGATAAAAACACACGGCAAAAGAAAACAAACATTCTAAATTCTGATGCTCAAGACCCATTCCCCCAAACGAATTAAAAGTAAGACAAAAGACCCTGTCTCAAAACAAGAGCTAGTTCCAGGACAGGCTCCAAAACCACAGAGCAGAGAAAACCTGTCTCGAAAAAACAAACAAACAAAAAAAAAAAAGTAGCAAATGTCTGTAGGAAATGAGAACAATATAGGACATAAAACCTGAATTTAATAAGTAGTTAGAAACACTGAAAAGAA
This sequence comes from Microtus obscurus, assembly GCA_963919715.1. Classification (NCBI taxonomy): domain Eukaryota; kingdom Metazoa; phylum Chordata; class Mammalia; order Rodentia; family Cricetidae; genus Microtus; species Microtus obscurus. The sequence goes on along the minus strand of CAWTZC010002434.1, from coordinate 843,958 downwards.
ACGAACTGAAATGAAACAGTAAAAGAAAACTGCCAGCCGGGCGATGGTGGCACACGCCTTTAATCCCAGCTCTTGGGAGGCAGAGGCAGGTGGATATCTGTGAGTTCGAGACCAGCCTGGTCTACAGAGCTAGTTCCAGGACAGGCTCCAAAGCCACAGAGAAACCCTGACTCGAAAAACAAAAACAAAACAAACAAACAAAAAAACAAAAAACAAAAACAAAAAAACAAAGAAAATAGCAATAAGTTTAATAATAGCTGAGAAATCAGGTGGAGATACAATATCAGGTTAGAAGACAAGAAGGCGCTGGCCAGCCCAGTCAAAGAAAACGATGAATTAAAACAAAATGCTCCATGAAACATCACTAATTAAAGGAAAAAGTGAATTTACAGTTGCACTGTCTACTCTTATATGAAGTAAATATCCATCCCGAGGCAAATGAAGTGACACTAAAAAGCCACCTCTATCCTTTCCTCCCAGACCTCCACTACTGCCAATCAAATATCTGGAATTACACTCTTAGCAATACTGAGCTGGGAGAAGACATGTCAGGAACTCCGGGTTTTGAAAGGAAATAGTTGTCTCAGCAAGTCCATCTTTAACTGCCTAGTGCTAAGTTTAACTTGTGCTGTACCCGGTTCACCACTAGATGGTGGAACTGTTGTTTTGCTAACTCAGAAAGTTTGGCTTCTGAAAGGCATGCTAAAGAGGTATTTATATAAAGCATAGAAAATTCCTTTTAAAAACTAAACGGTGAATAGAGAAACTTGCCAGCCTAAATCAGTTTTATATGTAAAAAAAGTAATGCCACTAGGAACTGATGAATACTGAAACAGATTCAACAGCTGATGTCTCCCAAAGTTCTCTAAGACAAGTAAACTTTAGAGTAGAGCTCTCAGCAGAGGCGTGTTTTGTTTCACTATCCCTGTATGGAGACCACTGTAAGGGTGCTCAGAAGAACCCACTCTCTCTTCCTTGGGACAGGAAGTTGGATAAGAGCATTCACTTTCTTATCAAAATTGCTTATCTTGCAGAAGGTGGGATAAATAGATGCTGAACCTGTGGGGGGCAGCTAGGATAATCTAAGTTTTTACTTCCCCCAACCCTTATCACCTGGAACTCTGGCCTGGCCGCCAATGAATTTCAATAGAGGCTGGAGTCTCAGTTGTTTATCCTGAGCTGATGCCTGGCTGCAGGAGAAACCAAAAGCTGAGATCACCCAACCACCCACCCACCCAAGAACAGACCATTCAAAGGAAATTCCTGGCATTCCAAACACTGTAGATTGAAACACCTTACAGCTCACAGTCACACCCTAGAGGAATGTCAGCGAAGCAGGGGTCTTAAAACCTCAGAAACCCTTTACCCACACATTTACTACTATAATACCCTATTCTAATTGAGCTCATGGCTCTCTGGTTTTTCCAATACGCTGGACATGCAGGAAGACTGAGTTTGCAAACTTGATTATAAAATAAAGGTTTTTTGCTTTTACATCGGGACTCTTGGTTTCCTTGTCAGCTTGTTGGAGATTGCAGATTTGGGCATAACAGAAGCAATAATACACTTTGGGAAAGATACTCACCGAAGGGTCATGCAGAGAATATTTCACAATCTACTCCTTACAAGTCTCCTATGTTGAACACTTAGAACACGGGCAACAGCATTCAGAGATGAGGGCATTGAGAGGTGACTGGATCAGGAGTTCACACCCTTCATACAGTCAACCAGGTTTAGAGAGGAGGGGAAAAGAGTATGAACAATAATCCATCAGCCACAGCAGCAAAATCATCTGGAATAAAAGCTATGAAATAGCCAGGCGATGGTGGCACACGCCTTTAATCCCAGCACTCCGGAGGTAGAGGCAGAGGCAGGTGGATCTCTGTGAGTTCGAGACCAGCCTGGTCTACAGAGCTAGTTCCAGGACAGGCTCCAAAGCCACAGAGAAACCCTGTCTCGATAAACCAAAAAGAAAAAAAAAAGAAAAAAAGAAACATGAGATATAAAATCTCAGTAGGTACAGAAATTTCGCCAAGAAAAATTCAACAGGACCTCAAGATAAAATTCCTAGATGGACTTGGAATAAATGGAACAGAGCTAAGCAGAATAGTGTATATGTGTCACTATAGGTTTACAGTCCAGTCCAGTACAAAGAAAAAATGTACAGAATTGCCTTTGATGCTGTAACAAGACAAAGGTACACACTCTTCCTAGCTGTGCTTAATATAAGGATTTAACCTAGCTAGAGAGGCTGGAGGGAGGCTCAGAAGTTAGGAGCACTGGTTGCCCTTCCAGAAGACTGAAACTCTAGAGCAACACCCTCATGTCAGCTTACAAAAGTCTGCAATGCTGCGGCCGCCGTGGGTAGGTCACTAGTCTAGTAGTTGTGACCTGCCCTGGCAGCCTGTTACTCCAGGGTCTCGGAGGGGCGCTACCTGGAAGAGATGGGCTAAGATAAAGAAATGAGGCCAAGCAAAGATTTGTCAAAGCCTCCGTTTATTAGGGACAGGGTTACAGCTTATCAGCACAGAACAGTCCCTAACCCTTATACCTCACTTGTTGAACCCGTCTTATTATCAAGTCCCCCTCTTCCATGTTTTGGTTCTTTTGAGACACTGTTGCCGCCTATGGTGGGTCACTTAGTCTAGGGGTTGTAACCTACCCTGCAGCCAGTTATTTCAGGGTCACGGAGGGGTGCTATCTGGAAGAGAATGGGCTAGGAAAGAAGAGGAAGGCTAAGCAGGGGTTCTTGTCAAAGCCTCCGTTTATTAGGGTCCTGGTTGCTGCTTATATAGCCCCTGGATGAGGGACTTGGGGGACAGGGGCACGGGATCTCGCCATGTGGTCCAGGTTCCTCATGTAGGCCAGGAGGTTACCTTCGATCACGTCACTTAGGGTCAGTTCACATAGGCCAAGGAGTCACGAGTTGACACACCTATTTCTCTAGATAGTCTGGAATGTGGGGCAGGTTCCACTAACAGATAGTTCTCCATTAACAGCTTAATTGGGTGGGGCAGGTTTTGTCAATAGAACAATTCTTAACATAATTATGGGCGTGGGGTTCTCTGCAGACTCCCAGGGTGATGGTTCTCATAATGATTTTTAGGAGGAAAATGGCTCCTGACAAGACACACCGAGTTGGATTCACACAGCTTTCAGGAGCACTTGAGACTAGAGAATTGGAAACTTACGTGTCACTCCACTTCTGAAGATAATAACTCCTCTCCCATCCAGTGACCATTAACTGTCAATAAGTCTTCAGGGGAGGTTGGGCTGCATGAAGCTCTCATTTGAAGATAATCACAGTCGTGCTCCGATCAGGACAGTGTTTCCTGGCAGCCCTCTCCATCTTGGTGCTTTTATGTCCTTTCACCTCCTAATCAGTGTTCTTGCGTGTCGAGGACTTGCCGCAACAGAACTACTTCTTACCAAGGTAGGGACATGGGAACTGAATAAATATAAGTAAAGAATATGAAGACCATAAAAATAATAAGACAAAGTATTGGGAGGGCATTCCAGTGACTGAAATCCTGAAATTTAATCCTGTATTTAATTTTCCACAGCCTTTATATACAACATAAATGGGGGAGAAAGTATCAAAAGGCTTTATTAACATGATACAAAGGGTAACTCACACAGTGGATGAGACATCAAATCATTAGCATTCAATTGTCTAGGTAGCTAAGGTGCTCTAAGTAGCTGAAGACTGCCCTTCCCCAGGTGACCTCATAGTTACAATAGAAGGGGCAGAACGACATTTGCATATTCTGACCACCTGTCAGGATGGCATTGAGCTATCTTAATTTTTTTTTTGAGGTTTATTTAATACATATAGTATTCTGCCTGCAAGTATGCCTACAGGCCAGAAGAAGGCGCCAGATCTTATTACAGGTGGTTATGAGCCACCACGTGGTTGCTGGGAATTGAATTCAGGACTTGTGGAAGAGCAGCCAGTGCTCTTAACCTCTGCGCCATCTCCCCAGCCCAAGCTATCTTAATTTCAAAAGAGCCAGGAAACTGCCTCCTGAGTAAGGAGGTGCAATTATGCTTGTCAGTCTTCAAACTCTCTGACTGGCAGACAAAGTGGAAATGGGGAATCAGATGCAGTGATGAAGATGGTACATTTAGAACTGAGTCCTCAAGTGTCACTTATTATTAGCACTTTGATCAGGAAGGAGTCTGAAATAACTACTACTCATTGTAAACAAAGAACCATCTCTGACCAAACGTAAGAAAAACACTAACCTATAAGAAAGCCTAAATCCTCCCAAGGCAACATGACAATGAACCCACTTACAAATATGTAGCATTTCAGTGCATAGAGTCCATGACCTCTTCATCCATGTGCTTTTGGCTCAGTTTATGTCGGGGACCATGTTTTGACAAGTCTACCACTTACCAGGGTAGGAGCAAGGGGATTTAAAAAGTTAGTGAAGAATATGAAGATGCCAGTGAAAATAATAAAGCAGGAGCATAGGATAGTTCCAGGAAGGAGTTTCCAGGAACACTGAAAACTGCCCGCCCACATTTCATTTTCTATACATTTTATACCTCAATACAACAGGGGGGAGAAGACAAAAGACTGCTTTAATATGATACACAGGACAATTAGGACAGTTAAGGGCTTCAATACTTTGAGCCGTCAAGTCCTTAATCCATGAGAAAAGCATTTTGTTGTTTAGGCAGTGAACCCACCCTAGACCAAGTATCCTGAAGGCAGACACTCCATAGGTCAAACTTCCAAATACAAAAGAAGGAGCAGGAGTATGTTTGAATTTTCTGACCATTGATCAGGGTGGAGTGTATCTATCTATCTGGGCCATCTTAATACCCAAAACACAAAGCAACCACAACCTAGGTCAGGTTGTGTAGCCCTAATTGTTTATTATGTATACAATATTCTGTCTGTGTGTATGTCTGCAGGACAGAAGAGGGCACTAGACCTCATTCCAGATGGTTGTGAGCCACCATGTGGTTGCCGAGAATTGAACTCAGGACCTTTGGAAGAGCAGGCAGTGCTCTTAACCACTGAGCCATCTCTCCAGCCCCCGTGTAGCCCTAATTGTTGTCAACAATTTTGAGCAACCTCAGACCCTCCCTCTGACCTTCAGACAACATGGAAATAGGCTCACATTTTTGGGCTTCCACAACTTTACAGTGCCGTCCATGAATAATTATTGTGCAAATACAACGAGTAATGAGATGGTTATCCCACACTTCTATTTTTTTTTTTTTTTTTTTTTTTTGGTTTTTCGAGACAGGGTTTCTCTGTGGCTTTGGAGCCTCTCCTGGAACTAGCTCTGTAGACCAGGCTGGTCTCGAACTCACAGAGATCCGCCTGCCTCTGCCTCCCGAGTGCTGGGATTAAAGGCGTGCGCCACCATCGCCCGGCTTATCCCACAGTTCTAAAGACAACAGGGGGGCTGAAGAGGTTGCTCTTCCAAAGGTCCTGAGTTCAATTCCGGGCAACCACATGGTGGCTCACAAGCATCTGTAATGAGGTCTGGTGCCCTCTTCTGACCTGAAGGCATACACACAGACAGAATAGTGCATACAAAATAAATAATATTTAAAAAAATTAAAAACAGGGTACAAGGCCACAGGCAGAACAAGAGAGATGGAATCTTAGGGTGCCAGGGTAAAGGAGGAGAGCCAGGGACAAGAGGTGCTTCCTGGGGGTGAGGAAATGCAGCCACGGTGTCTCCCCCTTCCTGCTTCCACCCCAGCTCCAGCCCTGGTCTTTTCTCCTCTTTCCCACAACAGAAGCTGTGGCCCTGACCATGTCATCGTGTTCCCGTGTCCCTTGCATGTTTCCCCCCTTCCCTCCCTCCTTGTGCGCAGACCCCATTACAATAAGGTGGCACATCTTTTCTGTCAGTTGATATGGCAAGCAGGGTCCACAGCTGGGTGAGACCATAAATGACTTTCTTCTTCCATCATTTTGCTTAGCACTTTCAGACACTATGAAAACTCACCGGAAAGGGAGAAGCTTCCGAGTCAAATGCAACTCAAATGTCCTTTGTCTTGCAACAAAAATGCCAGGATTCCTTCCACGTTGTTGTTTTGTTTTTAATTTCTAGCTCTGGCAGACAATCAAGAACAATGGCAATACCCTGAACTATTAAAGAGATTTCCATGGCCTCCTTGACAAACAAAATCTGGTAGATATCCCCAACCAGGCCAGAAATTTTTATTATAACTTATGGTCTCTAGTCCCTTCTCTCCTGGATCCCAGCGCCGCAGCTCTTCTGACCTGGGCGGTTCCAGGGCGGCCGAGCTGCGGTTCCAGCCACTGAGCTGGTGACTTCTGGAGGCCACCCCGCGCATCGCTTGTGGCTAAACGGAATTCTCACACCCCAGTGAGACCACATCATGTGGCCTCCGCACCCCTAGTTAGGACCGAGAAGGTCCCTAGATCCCAACGAGAAGGTCCCTAGATCCCAACGAGAATGGTGAGTGTCGGAGTTCTACTTCCTTCCATTCCTTTGCCTCCTCGGGCGCCACCCATCACATACATAGGGTCACATGCCCTCCAACTCCCTCCCACCCACTTCCTCTGCCCTGTTCAGATTCCTATCCTCGCTCATTTCTGGGTCTTAAAATGGCAAGTGTCCGTTGCCCATTTGCTAGAAACCCGAACGAAGGTGGCAACATTTCGTGTTCCTCTGTGAAACCCTGTTCCTCTCCTCACACTGCACTAGCAATGGCTTGTAGGAAATTCTGCGGCTTCAGGAAACATTTGGTCCTCGGACAGGTTAGCTAGCTCTGTTCAGCAAGCTTAACGTAGACCATCAAAATATTTGTCAGTCTGACATGTGTATAAGACAGGGAAGCCACACGGTATGCATAAGAAGCTGTAACGGAACTCAGACTCAGCTTTGACTCAACGACCTCCAATGACCTCTTTGGACTGAGATCAGAAGAGCAGTCAGCAGTTAAGTGTGGAGGTTTTTTTTTTTTTAAATGTATTTATTTATTAAAGATTTCTGTCTCTTCCCCACCACCGCCTCCCATTTCCCTCCCCCTCCTCCAATCAAATCCCCCTCCCTCGTTAGCCCAAAGAGCAATCAGGTTTCCTTGCCCTGTGGGAGGTCCAAGAACCACCCACCTCCATCCAGGTCTAGTAAGGTGAGCATCCAAACTGCCTAGGCTCCCACAAAGCCAGTTTGTGCAATAGGATCAAAAACCTTTTTTAATTGGACTACAGTGGTCTCAAGTGCACGGCCAGCCAGAATCTGGTACTCTGACTCTCCCCAATGGCAGGCCGTAGTTTATATAAACTTGCCAATTGCCAAGAAGCTCCTGAGATCTATCTCAGAAGTGGCTGCAGCCTGCGAGGAATGAAACCAATCTTAATCCTAACATTTCCCTCGTGTGCACGAATGTCCCATCCAAAAAACGTGTCATGAAAACCTTCAAAATAGGATATTCATAAGATGATACTATGCCAAATCCAGACATTCTGTTTAAACACAAGTAGCCTTCATTCGGTGTGGGCTGGCCCTCAAAGTGACATTAAAAGCTTTTAATATACAATCATAACAACAAAAAGAGTTTATGTGTTCTAACAATCAGAGATCATAATGAGGTCATTCAAAACAGGAAAACTACAAAAAATAAATACTAAAGAAAACTATGAATGTATAAAAAGAGGGTATTAATGCATTTTGGTGTTTTTACTTCATGTCATAAGAGCATCACAGTAATGCCTTGTGCCACAGAAAGAAGGTTGCAGGGCCCCTGACACTTGGGACTATGTACCTCTCTGGCCCTGATGGAAGTGCAGTATCTCTGAATTATCCAGCTCAGGCTCCCAGTTGCCAGCCCTCTTTCTTGTCTTACCTGAGACTTGGATGAATCCAGTGTTTGCTTTTAACATTACCACATGGTCAAGGTCTTTTCCTTATGTGATTAATTACACATTTTCTTATATGGTGATTTAAGTTACTGGACCTCTGAATTTGCTAAAGTGTCTCAAATAAACGGACAGAATGTAAATTTATCAACATTGTTAGCATTGAGGCATCTGTAGTGGCCAGACCTTGAGGTATAGGCCCTTAGCTGTAACCACGTAAGAGGACCACCTGTGCACAGTCACTACATACCCTTTTTATTTTTTTATATTTTATATTTTATTTATTTATTATGCATACAATATTCTGTCTGTGTGTATGTCTGCAGGCCAGAAAAGGGAACCAGACCTCATTACAGATGGTTGTGAGCCACCATGTGGTTGCTGGGAATTGAACTCAGGACCTTTGGAAGAGCAAGCAATGCTCTTAACCACTGAGCTATCTCTCCAGTCCCTATGTTCCCTTTTTAAAGGGTCTGTCACCCCCATCTCTTCCTGTCTGTTTTTCTGCTTCTCTGCCCATCTGTCTGCCTCTCTCTGTCTCTGTCTCTCTCTCTCCCTGTCTCTTGCTACTCCTGTCCCCAGAGGCAGGTCTCCCCTCTCCTCTGCCCCCTTTTTCCATTCACTTTCCCCCAATAAAAAACCCTCCACCTGAGCTCTGTCTCACGGTGTCTTTTGCGAGCCACTCTTTTCAAATTACAATATGACTTTTTCCTTCTCAAGAACTTTCGTGCAGTTGACAGCTGGGAGGTTTGCCAGTTTAAGAGGACAAATTCAAGAAACAGATTTCAGCAGAACTTCTTACCATTCCTGTGTTTAAATAAAAGGTGTTGTAAGGTACACAGCGTAAGCTCTGAGGACCTAAGAACATTTCAGGATATAAGAAAATGTTTTAAGGTGTACAAAGGCACATTATCAGATTTCTCCCCCATAATGCTACTGTTCATAGTCTTAACATTAATCAATAAAGTCCTAATAAGTTACTAATCCAACTATGACAGAGTGCTAAACACCATCCTATACCATTATCATCAGAGCCTCAAGCTTAAGATTTTAAATTCCCCTTGGTGGTATCCTAACTATAGACCTGAAAGATATTTTCATTGTGCAAAAATCATCTGTCACAGTCATTTCTGGCATATACTGCCATTTATACAATGTAAATTTCAATACAGATTAGAAACAGTGGAAATGGTAATGTGTATAAAACTTATGCTTTCACGATCTCAACAAATTCCTGTAAATTCCAGGGGGTCAACTTGGAGGACTCACCTTGAACAGGTCAGATGCACCCCTCTCTCCCTTAGCAAACCCTAAGAGCTTAAGCGTCCCTACCTTTCCCTGGTCCTGACACCCTACCCCTCCACTCAGCAGCACCTAATGACATTTGCCCCTTCAACGTAACCTTATCCTCTGCTCTGCCAAGAACTTGCTAGGTCCAAGTGACACTGGACAGTTCCATAGACCCTCGACAGTAGTGCAACAACTAGCTACCCCAGTATGTGGCAGCCCCTCAGCTTTGTCAGGTTCTCCCAAAGATGGTCAATACTACCCCAGGTCAGCAGGAAGCAGTCTTGAGAACTTGAAGCCCTCATTTTCTTAACCCGCCATGCCTAACTCTTTTTTTTTTTTTTTTTTTTTTTTTTTGGTTTTTCGAGACAGGGTTTCTCTGTAGCTTTGGAGCCTGTCCTGGAACTAGCTCTTGTAGACCAGGCTGGCCTCGAACTCACAGAGATCCACCTGCCTCTGCCTCCCAAGTGCTGGGATTAAAGGCATCGCCACCACTGCCCGGCCCTCATCTTTTTAATAAAAAGTAAGGGAGGAATGTAAGGATCCATGCACTTTGGTTGTGCCTCTTGGGAATCTGGCACAGTGCATCACACCCTGTGACAAACCTGCTACAAGGCAGACAGTGCCCTGTCCCTTTAAGAGACAAGCCTGCTTACTCCCTGTTCCTCTTGGCCCTGTTCCTCCAAAGAGTTAAGCTGGTCTTTGCCTCTTTTCTCCCCCCCTCCTCTGTGTCTCTCTCCCCCTTACCCTTCTCTCAGTAAACTCCACACTTAAACTCTATCTTCATGGTGCATTGTCTTTCACCCACATGGGACCCACTAAAGGTCCCACTTTGTGCCATAATCATAACAAGCATTTCCACAGAAAAGGGAGAAGGATATGATATATTGAAGTAGTAAAAGGAAATAACTGTGAGCCATACTGTACCCAGAAGCATTGGTCCTACAATTCATGGAAAAGGAAGTTCACTTGAAAATATTATGAACAACATAGCTCATGCACTCAAAGCAGCACTACAGTTCATAATTAGATGCAACATATACATAGAAAAATCAGAGAGAGGCCGGGCGATGGTGGCGCACGCCTTTAATCCCAGCACTTGGGAGGCAGAGGCAGGCAGATCTCTGTGAGTTCGAGACCAGCCTGGTCTACAGAGCTAGTTCCAGGACAGGCTCCAAAGCCACAGAGAAACCCTGTCTCAAAAAAAAAAAAAGAAAAGAAAAGAAAAAAAAAGAAAAATCAGAGAGAAACATACAGGAGATAAGACATTTTACATAAGGAATAATAAATGAATAGAGGAGAGCTGAGGAGGAATAGACTGTATCCAACACATGAAAATAGCACACCATTTCTAACTAGAGGTAAGAGAAAGAAATACTACTAGTAATTGTATCCACCAGGAGAGAAATGGAAACGCTAAGACAAAAAGTTCAACAAATTCTGTGATGTGGGGGGAGGGTGAATGAGGGAGTGGAAGGAGGGGAGGAAGTGGAAATTTTGAATGGTATTATTTATAAAGCAATAAAAAAATCCTAGACTCCAAAACAGGTCCAGTCAAACCCAGGGACTTCTTTAGGAAGGAATCCAGGAGAAGATCTGCAGATACAGGTCAAAGCTGGTAACCTAAGTCAGAGTTGCCCTGAGGCAAGGAACTTCAACGTGGGCAACAAATTCCACAGGAGTGGAATTGAACAAGACCCTGGGACAGAGAGAGCCAGAGGAAATAAGCTCCACAGGGTGCCACAACCAGGAGCAAACCCAGCTCTGTAGTATTAGGAGCGGCCGGCTGTCCCCCCCCCTCCCCGCACCTGGCCGCCCACATGACTCAGCTTAAGCCCCGAAATAACAACACACAAACCGTATTCATCTAAACACTGCCCGGCTCATCAGTTCCAGCCTCTTATTGGCTAGCTCTTGCACCTGGACTAGCCCATTTCTGATAATCTGTGTAGCACCCCATGGTGTGCTTACCGGGGAGATTCTAGCCTGCGTCTCTCTGCAGTGGGAACATCATGGCGACTCCTAACTCAGCTTCTCTTTCCCAGAATCCTCTCTGTCTACTCTGCCTACCTAATTTTCTGTCCTATCAGGGCCCAGGCAGTTTCTTTATTGAACCAATGAAATCAACAGATTGATATATGACACTCCCACATCACAGCTCTGTGAGCCAATCCAGGCCTGGGACACTGGCAGACCAGGATTGAGCCAACAACCTGACTCAGAGTCTGCAACCTCCACCAGAACTGGAGTGGGACTGAACCAGTTACCTAAGACACAGAGAGAACAAGCTCCACCAGGAGCAGAACCCAGGAGCAAACCCAGTCCAGGGACACAGGAGGATCACAATTGAACCAGTGACCAGATCCAGAGTCAGCGATCATAACCAGAACAGATCTAAATCAAAGCCAGGGACTTCTGCAAGAGGAGATCCAGACTAAAATTCACAGAAACAGATCAAAGCCAGCAGCCTAGGCCAAAGTAGGCGTGAGACTACAAACTCTACGGGAGCAGACCAACCCACAGGAGCACTGAGATACCTACAGGAACAGGAATAACAAGATGAGGAACAATCATATGTGCTTTGGATTAACTGGCACCGGGAAGATTATTCAACAGAATCTCAGACAGCCCCAACCACACCTGTTAGAGGAAAAGATGAGTAGAAAAGGTAAGATCACATGCTACACCACAAAGAGCAACACAATACCAGTAAAACCTAAAGACACTACAAAAATAAGACCTGTAGCTGGAGTGATGGCTCAGTGGTTAAGAGGATTACCTGCTCTTCCAAAGGTCCTGAGTTCAATTCCCAGCAACCACATGGTGGCTCACAGCCATCTGGAATTAGGTCTGGTGCCCTCTTCTGGCCTGCAGACATACACACAGACAGAATATTGTATACATAATAAATAAATATTTAAAAAAATAAGACCTGTACAACCAAATATAGATGAACCAGAAGAAAATGATCTAAAAAATAACCTCAAGAGAATGTTTGAAATTCTTAAAGATGAAATGAGAAATTTTAAAGAATTGGAAAAAAAAATTGTAAGATATCAGCAAATCACTTAAAGAAAACCAAGAAAAAGAACTCAAAAATATCAAAGAAACTATTCAGGACTTGAAAACTGAGACAGGAAAAATAAAGAAAACACAAGCCAAAGGAATTATAGAAACAGAAATCATGAGAAAAAGAGCAGGAGCCACAAATGCAAGTATGAACAACAGAATACAAGAAATAGAAGAGAGAATCTCAAGTGCTGAAGATAAAACAGAGGAAATAGACTCATCAGTTAAAGAAAACATTAAATCTAACAAAACCTTAACCCAAAATATCCATGAAATATGGGACAACATAAAAAGGCCAAATCTTAGAATAATAGGTATAGAAGAAGTAGTTCAGCTCAAAGGCACAGAAAATTTATTTAACAAAATCATAGAAGAAAACTTTCCCTACCTAAAGAAAGATATGCCTATGAAGACACAAGAAGCTTGCAGAACACCAAATAGACTGGATCCAAAAAGAAAAAAGTCCTTCGCCATATAATAATCAAACATTAAACATACAGAGTAAAGAAATAATATTAAGAGCTGCAAAGGAAAAAGGCCAAATAACCTATCAGAATTACACCTGACTTCTCAGTGGAAACAATGAAAGCCAGAAGGTCATAGTCAAGCATTATGCAGACATTAAGAGACCACGGATGCCAGCCCAGACTACTATACCCAGCAAAACTGTTGATCATCATAGAAGGACAAAACAAGATATTCCATGACAAATCTAGATTTCACCAATAACTAGCCACAAACCCAGCCCTACACAAAATACTAGAAGGAAAACTCCAACCCAAGGAAGATGGCTACACCAACAAAAAAACACACAATTGATGACCTCATTACAGCAAATTCCGAACAAGAAAAAAATACACAAATTAACACCCCCAATGGTGAAAACTAAATTAACAGGAGATAGCAATCACTGGTCGTTAATATCCCTTAATGTAAATGGACTCAACTCACCCATAAAAAGGCACAGACTAACAGATTAGATATGAAACAGAATCCATCCTTCTGCATACAAGAAATGCATCTCAACCTCAAAGACAGACATCATCTCAGAGTAAAAGTTTGAGAAAAAATATACCAATCAAATGTACCTAAGAAACAAGCAGGTGTATCCATACTAATATCTAACAAAATAGACTTCAAGCTAATTTCAGTCAAAAGAGACAAAGAAGGACATTTCATATTAGCCACAGGAAAAATCCATCAAGAGGAAATCTCAATACTGAACATCTATGCCCCAAATACAAGGGCACCCTCATATGTAAAAGAAATACTTCTAAAGCTTAAATTATACACATGGAAATTAAACAATGCTCACCTGAATCATCAATGGGTCAAGGAACAAATAAAGTGGAAAATTAAAGATTTCCTAAAATTCAATGAAAATGACCACACAACATACCTGAATTTATGGTACACAATGAAAGCAGTGTTGAGAGGCAAGTGGTCTCAGTATTATGTAGCTTCCAGGGGCTCATCAATTTTCCAAAACGAGGCTCATGAAAGCACACATGTAAATATGCAACCTATTGCTAGAATCTGAAAAATATATAGAAAAGAATACATAAAAAGACTTTCCCTGTCTTTGAGCCAATTAGTAAAGATTTAACTCTCTAGTGAGCAATGAAGATGGCAGACCAATCTAACTGGTCTTGTTCTAAAGTCGATGCTCTTGTGGTGTAGGAGTTCCTTCTGTTTTTGTGTTGCTTTCATTAGTTAATGAATAAAGAAACTGCCTTGGCCTACTTGATGGGGCAAAACTTAGGTAGGTAGAGAAAACAGAACTGAATGCTGGGAGGAAGAAGGGCAGAGAGAAAGAGAGAGAAGCCATGGATCCTCCTCCTGAGATGGACTCCGGCTAGAATATCTGGTAATCTGATGTGGGAGTGTCATATATCAATCGGTTGATTTCATTGGTTAAAATAAAGAAACTGCTTGGCCGGCCCTAATAGGTTAAAACATAGGTGGGAGGAGTAAACAGAATAGTATATGGACAGGAAGAGGAAGTGAGCTCAGAATGCACGCAGCTCCGCTCAGAGATGCCAGCCTCCTCTCTCGCGGGCGGGCAGGAAAGCCGGCTCTCTGAGGCATGCTCGCAATGAAGCTCCGACCGACCCAAGATGAACGTAGGCTAGAATCTCCCCAGTAAGCGCACCTTGGGGTGCTAACACAGAATATTAGAAATGGGTTAGACCAGGTGCGAGAGTTTGCCCGTAAGAGGCTAGAGCTAGTGGGCCAAGCAGTGTTTAAATGAATACAGTTTGTGTGTTGTTATTTCGGGCATAAGCTAGCCAGGCGGCCGGGGTGTTGGGGACGCAGCAACCCCGGCGCGCCCCAATTTCAACAGATGGCTGCCCAACGTGTGGACAACTGAATCCACAGAAAGTCTGAGAAAACTTGGGAAAGAGTAAAGCATGTTTTCTTGGTAGCAGCACTTTCTCGGGTATAGTCTGTTTGCTAGAGGCAAGCATGCGCTCTCATCTAAGAGAGGCTTTCCTGACTCAGCTTTAGCTGCAAAGCCTTGCAGCTCTTTTAAGAGGTCCTGCCACGAAACACTTAAACATTGTTGACAAAAAGCTGAACGCATGGTTTTCGGGTTTTCAGCCGTAGCAGGAAAAAAGCTGCGTTGTTTAAAAATGCCAGCTTTCTGGGCCATCCTGCCAGGGCAAACTCTGACTGTTTGAGGCAGGAGGGCAGACTACAGAGAAAGGACTTGAGTGTTGTCTGTTGCGGCTTAATTGCTGGCAGGGACCTTGAAACACTGTAGAGTTGTGGCACTGAAGGCGGCTCTGGCCGGTACCTCAGTCACAAGGTTGGAATGGCAGAAAGTTAAGGAATGAGCTACATCTAGAGGGCAAAGCCACGCCTTTAGTCCTACTGAGATTGCTTGGTAAATTAAAGACTTATGTGGTCAGAAAAACAGAGAGAGATACAGTAAAAAGAGATTCAAAGATAAAGAAAATTTTAAATGGTTTACAGTGTGTTAAAAATATAAGCAAGCTAAAAGTAAGTTCTTAAGAGTTAAAAAAAAATGAAAGAAAAAGAGAAGTTGGTTGTGATAGTACACGTCTTTAATCCCAACACTTGGGATGCAGAGGGAAATTGACCTCTGTGACTTCAAGGTATGGTAGCACACGCCTTTAATCCCAGTGCCTAGAAGGCAGAGACAAACAGATCTCTGTGAGTTCAAGGTGTGGTAGCATACACTTTTAATCCCAATGCCTGGGAGGCAGAGACAGGCGGATCTCTGAGAGTTCAAGAACAGCCTGGTCTACAGTGTCCAGGTCAAAAAAGCAAAAAGTTAAAAGTAAAAATAAATGAAATAAATGAAATAGAGGTAAAAACAAAGCACACAAAGATGGAAAATACACAGAGAATCTTGATACTGTATGCTATTATGCTCTGTTTGAATCATTTGAATGCTGAGGAAGGAGCAAGAGCTGCTAAAAGATATTTGTCTATAAATGCTGCTAAACTAACCCAACATAGATATTGTGAAAATGCCTTGACTTTGAAATTTGGATTTAAGGACATGATACTTTGGAAAGGAGTTTCTTGTTTTGTTTTCACAGAGGATGAGACCCTGTTCATTTCTTCTATTCCGATATGGTATGATGGACCACGCCCTCCTGAAGGGTTGCTGTGAACGCCTTCAGAAAATTGCTTCGCTCAACTGCCAACTGAGATGAAACTAGCACACAGGTTATACCATGAAAGACCTAATTAACAACGCCCCCATTCAGCAGGAAGCAGTTTGGAGAGATAACTGTGCCCATGTTCCCAAATATGGTTTATAAGTGTTCTTTTACATTTAAAGGGGGAAATGGTATAGGTATGAATAATTTACATTGATATGGATTTTGCTTTAGTGATTTAAATTTAAGGTCAATTTTGTTATATGTATATGTATTTCTGATCTTGATTAGGTGTAGTGATGGTGTAGTTCACTTAAAAATGTAATGTATATAGGTTGTTAGTGGATAATCATCAATAATGGTCAAGCTTGTAGTTATCTTAGATTTTCTAGATGTACATAGAGAATATGGCATTCTAAATGTTTTAATAACTTGGGACTTTTCATGACAATGAGACACTCTGCTCCTGGCATCACCAATTTACTTCAGGAAGAATATGGGCATCGAAGAGGATCCTTATGGACTTTGATAGCCATTTGGGCAAGAAACTGTTCTTGCCTGGACTATTGCATAAAGTGGACACAGAGAACCCGCAGAGAGAGGACTACTGAACTTACCTAAAGGTGAGATGATCTTTTGGGGTTCCTGACTTATGAAAGAGTCTGCAAGACATTCTTCAGGACAAGCAGATAGTGACTGCCTTTGAAATTTCCTGCTTTGTGGAATGTCTGCTGAAAACTGTAGGCCTGTAGGCCGAAGATGGATGCCCCAACAGTACAGAGCAACTTTGGGTGACTGTACAGGCAGCAAGATGTCTCTGTCATTTCTAGAGTTTGAACGTTGCTTATTTCTTGTTTGCTTAGGTGATATTGTATCTTTCTGGAGTCTTTGATGGAGTTAAGAATAGTTAGTTATAGTTATACTTTTACTTAGTTATGATAAAGATTATTGTAATTTTACTTGATAACTGTTTTATGTAATTTTGCTATGTTAAAGTTAAGGCCTTTCCTTTTTGTTTAAACAGAAAAAGGGGAAGTGATGTGGGAGTGTCATATATCAATCTGCTGATTTCATTGGTTAAAATAAACTGCTTGGCCGGCCCTAATAGGTTAAAACATAGGTGGGAGGAGTAAACAGAATAGTATATGGACAGGAAGAGGAAGTGAGCTCAGAACGCACGCAGCTCCGCTCAGAGATGCCAGCCTCCTCTCTCGCGGGTGGACAGGAAAGCCGGCTCTCTGAGGCATGCTCGCAATGAAGCTCCGACCGACCCAAGATGGATGTAGGCTAGAATCTCTCCGGTAAGCGCACCTTGGGGTGCTAACACAGAATATTAGAAATGGGTTAGACCAGGTGCGAGAGTTTCCCCTTAAGAGGCTAGAGCTAGTGGGCCAAGCAGTGTTTAAATGAATACAGTTAGTGTGTTGTTATTTCGGGCATAAGCTAGCCAGGCGATTGGGGTGTTGGGGATGCAATCCCCGCGCCCCAATTTCAACAGTAATCCACTGCCACATCGTGATACACAAATTAATGGAGGTGGGATAAACTAATATGTAAGAGCCAATAAGAAGTTAGAGCTAATGGCCAAGCAGTGTTTTAGTTGATACAGTTTCTGCATGGTTATTTAGAGTGTTAGCTAGCCGGGCAGCCAAGACACACAAGAGTCCCACCCTACAACACTCTCGTGAGTAGATTTATTTGTCTACTTGGTATTTAATGTAACAGCAATGAGATTTAGTCTATTGACATTTATTATATGCTTGTCTCTGGGAAATTGCTGCTCATATCACTCTTGGTTCAGATACACAGTGTTAACATTACAAACTACAAAGATCATCATTTTATCCTTGTTTTTTCTTTAAAAGAAGCAAAATGAATGCCAGCAGTCATATCTACAAGGTGGACAGTATCTTCTTTTGATAGCTCAGTTGGTTATAGAGAGTTCTAGGCAACATGAGTACTCTGAGTTTCAACAGTGTTATGCCTACTGAATCTGCACAATTTCAGGGTTTTCCTGAAGAAATTTAGTGGTACTTCTTTCCTCTCTTAATCGGCTTCCTTCAGGATGGAATATCTCAGTTTCTAGGCAACTACTACACAACAGCCCATTCTCCAGGCTTCTCTGTTTCATCTTTATTATGAAGCTTTTAAAGTTGAACAAGTAAAATAACTTCACAACAGGTTTTCCCTCTGGTTTCAAATTCTCAGAATTTTCCACAGGATAATCTCCTGAGGTTTGCTGGATTGGAACATGCCATGATGGCTGTCAAAAGTTCCTCATGTTCACAATGATTCTCTTCAGAGTCACCTACTGTGCCTTTAAGGAGAAAGCCCTGCATAAAGCACATGCACATGACTTACCAGGGGAGCTTTTCTCCCTAGTATGAGCTCTCTGATGACTTCTAAGACCAGCGAGGGTTGTAAAGGCTTTGCCACAGTCACTACAGTTGTAAGGCTTCTCTCCCGTATGAATTCTCTGGTGGATTCTAAGGCTGTCTTTCTGGACAAAGGATCGGTCACACTCACTACATTTAATGTAATATTTCTCTCCTGTATGAATTTTCTGATGTCTTCCTAGATGTATTTTCTGGATAAAGCACTTGCCACAATCATCACACTTGTATGGTCTCTCTCTCGTATGTATTCTCTGATGAACTTTAAGATTGTTTTTCTTGATAAAGGTTTTCTCACACTCATTACATTTGTAAGGTCTCTCTCCGGTATGAATTCTTTGGTGGATTCTAAGGCTGCCTTTCTGGACAAAGGATTTGTCACACTCACTACATTTGTAAGGTTTCTCCCCTTTATGAACTTTCTGATGGGTTCTCAGATGTTGCAGGCTGATAAAGCATTTGCCACAATCATTACAAGTGTAAGGTCTCTCTCTGACATGGGTTCTGTAATGGTTCTTAAGCTGATAAAACCCATAAAAGCGCTTTCCACATTCTTTACATTCATAAGCTTTTTCTGCAGCATGAATGCTCTGATGTCTTTTAAGACTTTCAGAGGTATAAAGGGATTTGCTGCATTCACTGCATTTGTAAGTTTTCTCTCTGTTATGAGTTCTGTAATCGTTTTCAAGACGTGACAAAGTACAGAATGAACTACAACACTGTTTACATTCATAAAGCCTCTCTTCAAGATTTTTCTGGTGATTTCTAAGGTATGCGTAGCTACAGAAGGCTTTCCCACACTTGTTACATTGGTAAGGTTTTTCTGCAGAGTGGATTCTGTAATGATGCCTTTTGAGAGCTCTTGAATAACCAAACCATATACCACATAGCCTACATTTGTAAGGTTTCTCCCCAGTTTGACTTATCTCATGTCTCCTGAGGTTTGAGTGGTTCCAGAAGCATTTCTTACATATTCTGCATTGGTGTGGTTTCCCATCATTACAGATCTGCTGTAATACGGGTTTACATTGAGAGTCAAAAGATTTATCATCCTCTGAATATTTCTGTTCTTTCTTTTCAGTCTGCACACTCTCATTTTGACTACTGGTGTAAGACAAATTTAAAGAATCGCCACAGTCTTTATGTTTGCAGGGTTCTTCTCCAGACTGCATGCTCTTATGACTCTCTAGGTGGGATGATTCAGTAGCAGCATCCCTGTGGTTAACACACGTGCAGTTTTTGTAGTTTTGTGCAGAATCACTTGTGTCATACGGTGTACATTGGACAGTCACACGATGATGGACAATATGCTTTGAGCCTTGATCCAAGATCTTCCTATACTTGTGGTCGCGATGGTTCTCTGGCAAATTAACACAATGAGGCATAATAAGGATTGATGCAAGGGCAATAAATTCAGTAACAGATATCTCCCTCAGAAGTTCTTTAAGACAAGAAATCTTGCAGAGGCTTTTGTGCTTCATGATCATTGTCTGGATTGTCTGGATGCTCAGAAGAACCTCCAATCTGATCTCCATCACATTGTGAGGACTCCTAACAGCCATCTCATTCTTACTGAAACTGCATGTTTTCTAGTAGGTTGAAAAGTTGGTGATGGGACTGGAGAGATGGCTCAGTGGTTAAGAGCAGTGGTTAAGAGCATTGCCTGCTCTTCCAAAGGTCCTGAGTTCAATTCCCAGCAACCACATGGTGGCTCACAACCATCTGTAAAGAGGTCTGGCACCCTCTTCTGGCCTTCAGGCATACAGACAGAATATTGTATACATAATAAATAAATAAAAATAAATAAATAAATATTAAAAAAAAGAAAAGTTGGTGATGAAGAAAAAGACACCCTTTCAGAAAGAAGTTCCCTGAACTTCATATATGGAATGTTCCTCTGGCAGGTGGATCTCTGGGAGTTTGAGGTCAGCCTGGTCTCTAAGAGAGCCACAGATAAAGTCTCAAAACAAAAAATCAAAATAACAAAAACAAAAAACAAGAAAAAAAAAGACAGTCCTAGTATGTAGACTTGGTTGCCTACAAATTCACTATGTAAAGTGACATGGAAGGAACCACATCATCTTTCTTTAACCTCCTTGTTACTGAGATGAAAATCATGTACTCCTAAGAATAATATAGGCTCCCATTTAAGAAAAAAAGCTTGTTTTTTTTATATATTTATTTATTTATTATGTATACAATAGTCTGTCTGTGTGTATGTCTGCAGGCCAGAAGAGGGCACCGGACCTCATTCCAGATGGTTATGAGCCACCATGTGGTTGCCGGGAATTGAACTCAGGACCTTTGGAAGAGCAGGCAATGCTCTTAACCACTGAGCCATCTCTCCAGCCCCAGAAAAAAGCTTGTTCATCATCAAAAGCAACAAATTTTAAAAGTCGTCTTTTGTTATCAAAATTCTTGTTTAGTTTAATCCAATGTAAAATGAAAACATTTAAAATACCAAATGTTCTGCAATGCATTTATTTGCTATGAATATACAACTTTGAAGTTTTCAATATGAAGGAAATAAGAGAGTTGAGATATGTACAATATACCCTGGGTTACTCTTAAAAAGAAGGCAGATCAATTCAAAGGAAATACCATAAAGTAGTTAGAGATCTGAGTTTAAATATGTATAAATTAGGTAAATACAAAGGATGGGTTAGGAATTGTATAAGAAGAGCATTCTTACCTACAAAGACCAGATTACTGTAATTCTCCAACATCACATCCATGTACAAAGACTTCTGAGCAGAGTCCAGACATTCCCACTCCTCCTGGGAGAAGTTCACATCCACATCCCGGAATGACAGTATACCCTGTAGTGAAATATTACAGTTATCATGTGCCACTGGCAGAATGCATTCTTAGAGAAAAGAGACCTAAGGAAATAAAGACACTATTTTTTTAAATATTTATTTATTATGTATACAATATTTTGTCTGTGTGTATGGCCAGAAGAGGGCACCAGACCTCATTACAGATAGTTGTGAGCCACCATGTGGTTGCTGGGAATTGAACTCAGGACCTTTGGAAGAGCAGGCAATGCTCTTAACCTCTGAGCTATCTCTCCAGCCCCCAAAGACACGATTGTGATCAAGAGGAAGCATGATAACTATTGAAAAATAAGTTTTCTAGACATGTTGTACACATGATTCAATTGTCAGGAGCAATGACTGGCCGAGTGGTGGTTTACAACTTTAATCCCAGCATTAGGGAGGCAGAGGCAGGTGGATCTCTGTGAGTTCCAGGCTAGCCTTGTCTATGAGAGCTAGTTCCAGGACAGGAACCAAAGCTACAGAGAAACCCTGCCTCAAAAAACAAAACAAAAGCCGGGCGGTGGTGGCGCACGCCTTTAATCCCAGCACTCGGGAGGCAGAGGCAGGCAGATCTCTGTGAGTTCGAGACCAGCCTGGTCTACAGAGCTAGTTCCAGGACAGGCTCCAAAACCACTGAGAAACCCTGTCTCGAAAAAAAAAAATAATTTAAAAATTTAAGTGCACTGATTGATCTTTCTTTCAGAGGATCAAGTTTGGTTCCCAGCACAAACATGGTGCCACACAACAGGATTTAATTCCATTTGCATGGGATTTAATTTCTCTTCAGAACTCTAAAAGTAGAAGGCAACACTGCACTCATGTACATATTCTGGTAAATACATCTGTGGTGGTTTGAGAACGGCCCCATTTTGCTAACATATTGAATACTTGGTCACCAATGAGTAGCACTATTTAAAAAAATTCGGTGTGGCCTTATTGAATGAAGTGTCTCACGGCAGGTGGACTTTGAGGTTTCAAAAAAGCCTTTCCAAGCCCACAGTCTCTCACTCCTCCTGCTGCATCCTTGGCAGAACCATTGTAAAGGTCAGAGCTTTGCTTTTTTTTCTTTCTTCTTCTTCTTTTTTTTTTGTTTTGTTTTGTTTTTTCGAGACAGGGTTTCTCTGTGGCTTTGGAGCCTGTCCTGGAACTAGCTCTTGTAGACCAGGCTGGCCTCGAACTCACAGAGATCCGCCTGCCTCTGCCTCCCGAGTGCTGCGATTAAAAGCGTAAGCCACCACTGCCCAGCGAGTTTGTTTTTCTTAAACCCTAAGGAACTTTAAATCAGAGCTACAAAAAGCAATCCAAGCAGCATTTTGGGGTTGTTGCTAGGTCTCAAACCTAGGATAAAAGGCCAACTGGGGTGCCTATTAACAAACAAAGCAGACATTGTATGACAGGCCCTTCCAGCATCCCTCATTCCCCACCCTATTACAGGGTATACCTTGCATACCCTACCCTCAATCCTAAATTTCTCCAGCCCAGGAGTTGGGCTGCCCTTCTGTATAAAAGCCAGCCTTTTTGGCTATGCTCATCCTCCCCTCCACCTTTTTTTCCCTTTACCCTCCTGGTCTCTTAGTTTCCTGACTCTCCAGACTCCCCCACCCAGCTCACATTGCTTACTTAGAATTATGTCTACTCTAGACTCTCCCAGATGTCTTTGCATCTGACTATGCTCTCCTTTTTATTTACAATAAACCTCCTCCAGCATACCTAGTTAGTAGCAGTAATGACCCTTCTTTTTTTAATTCACTTTTATATCTTTTTGTAATTCAGCCATTTCATGAGAATACTTTGACAACCATGAAGTAAAGTGAAAAAATCAGTATCAGACAAAATTAACACAATATATATATAAATTTTTCTAAAATCAATAGACATAAATAACAATTTTAGAAATATGGTAATTTTTTTACAGAATAGTAAAAAATGTGCAAATAGCCAATTTACAGTACAACCAGATAAAGTCGAAAGAGTTTTTGATGAAACAAATGCAAATTATATTAACTCATCATTAATTTTGAACATATTCTTGCTCATGAGGTTGGCTCAGTTGATAATTTGAAACTTGTAACTTCATTATTTGAGTTCAATCACCTAGCATGATTTTAGGTCACATAGATAAGTATCATTTCTTCTTTTGTTTTTCAAAAAACACAACATGCCAGGTTGTATACTGGCTCCATCATGAATGTGTACCAGAAATGTAAACCTGGGGCAACCTCTCTTCAGAATCTCCACCTATAAAATACAGTATCATCAGGGACGGGGAAAAATATGGAAGGAGCTTAAGTCATCAAGAGGAACCTTGGTTTCTGCTTGAAAGTGATTGCTTATGCACAGCAGCCAGAAGATCTGCACTAATTAATATATCTCACATGATGCAAGAGAGAGGTGGGGCCATCAGTGTCTACTTATATTCTGACTGGAAAACAACATCTCTACGTGATATCAGTTGCCAAAGAGAGAAACTAGTATACTGTAATCTGCGTCTCCTGACAAAAAACATCAGTTGTATGACAAGAGCAAGCCACATAATCCTTCCATCACTTGCACCCTCTAGGACGCTGAAATAGTATTGGGAATCAAGTGAGCCTCTTCTAATTCTGCTTCTTCTCAAATTGTTCAGTGACGCCAGTTCATGTGTTCCCATGTCAACTTATATAAGCTTGGTTCTAGAAGGTTGAGCACTGCTGAAATGCAACCAATGTGACACATGAGATCTTAGTTCCTCAAAACATACAAAGAAGCATACTTCCATATGATGTAGGGACTGGCCGTCATTTCATTTCTTTAATCATTGTTCACAATGGAACCACTTTCTGAATTGTAGGTCTGTGTCTATGACATATAAGATAATCAAGAAAGGATTCACTGAAGACAAGGCTATGCTACATGGAGACAAGACTTAAAGACTTAATCTTGATTATTAGAGAAGAAAAAGGTATTATAAGAAATAACCACTTTACATAACATTACTACAGGCAGACAATGAGGGCTTGCATGGTTTCAATAATAAAAACAATTCCCAAAGAAATGTGGACACTGACCTGGGATGCATTTGCAGAAGCATCCATTGTTCCTGTTGCTCTTCTCTGAGTTTCTGTCTCAGGAACACCAGAACTCTTCTTGGCATTTCACATCAAGGTGTCAAAAACATAAAACTATTAAGTTAATGCAACTATAATGGACAATGCCAACACACATAAAAAGATTGAAACACCAGGAAGATAGCAGAGGTCCTCTCACCAACCCTACAGACAGGAGAGGAGGGAAGGATATAGAAAGTGGCAAAATAAAATTATAAGCCAATCATGAAAAAAAGAATAATAGAACACAAGTTCCGTGACTAACAAAAATTGACATAGTTAAAGGCTATATTTTTTATAATTTATTTCTCTTTTATGTGCATTTGTGTTTTGCTTACATGCATGTCTATCTGAGGGTTTTTAAATCTTGGAGTTACAGACAGTTGTGAGCTTCCATGTAGGAGCCGGGAATTGAACCCGGGTCCTCTGGAAGAACAGTAAATGCTCTCGACCTGTGAACCATCTCTCTATCTCAAAGGCTATATTATTAAGAGCAACTGTCAGCACTGACACGATCCCCATAGTCCAAATACTAACATTCTTCAGGAAAGTAGATATGGACAGAGGAAAAATCACAAAAACAAAAATTAACTATAGGAAATGTATTCCTGGGGCCATCAAAGGACCTGAACTCAAATTCTAACACAGAGCCAAGTGGACAAAGACAAGGTCCTCCACATGAAGAAACATATAGGGGAAGCAGAACCCACAGCCCAGAATAAAGACACACAGTAAAAGAACAAACCCAGGACAAATGTGTCACAAATAAAATTAGGAAAAGAGAGAATCATAGGAACAGCCTGTGCTAGCAAAACATTTGTTCACCTGCAGAAAGAATGTTATTAGACCCCTATCTCTCACCCTACACAGAAATCAATTCAAACTAGATAAAGGGTATTCCTGGAAAGCTTGGAATGCTAAAAGTCGAGCTGGAGAGATGGCTCAGCGGTTAAGTGAGTTCAATTCCCAGCAACCACATGGTGGCTCATAACCATCTGTAATGAGGTCTGGTGCCCTCTTCTGGCCTCCAGGCATACATGCAGACAGAATATTGCGTCCATAATAAATGAATAAATAAAATAAATATAAAAAGGAAATGATTATATGCTTAATGATTCAAAAATAAGCAAACGCGCCGGGCAGTGATGGCGCACGCCTTTAAACCCAGCACTCGGGAGGCAGAGGCAGACGGATCTCTGCAAGTTCCAGGCAAGCCTGGTCTACAAAGGGAGTTCCAGGACAGGCTCCAAAGCTACAGAGAAACCCTGTCTCAAAAAAACAAAACCAAAAAAAAAAAAAAAAAAAACAAGGGCTGGAGAGATGGCTCAGTGGTTAAGAGCATTGCCTGCTCTTCCAAAGGTCCTGAGTTCAATTCCCAGCAACCACATGGTGGCTCACAACCATCTGTAATGAGGTCTGGTGCCCTCTTCTGGCCTGCAGACATACACACGGACAGAATATTGTATACATAATAAATAAATAAATATTTAAAAAAAAACAAAAAAACAACAACAAAAAAAAATACAAGCAAATGCTCTCTGAAAGATAGTCCAAGACAGGAACACAGGAAAATAACCATGGCAACAAAGAAGTTGTATGGAATATGAAGGTATGGGCTGGGCGGTGGTGGCGCACGCCTTTAATCCCAGCACTCGGGAGGCAGAGGCAGGCGGATCTCTGTGAGTTCGAGACCAGCCTGGTCTACAGAGCTAGTTCCAGGACAGGCTCCAAAACCACAGAGAAACCCTGTCTCGAAAAACCAAAAAAAAAAAAAAAAAAAAAAAAAAAAGGGAATATGAAGGTATGAACAATGAAGGTCAGATAAGTATCTAAAGAATGAATGGTAGCTAAGAGCATGAAATAAATACCGGGCAGCTTTTCTTTTTTCTTTTTTTTTTTTTTCCGGGCAGCTTTTCTTTTTTTTTTTTTTTTCCAGGCAGCTTTTCTTCACAAAAAGGGTTAATATATAGGCTGAACAAAGAGTTGCTAATGCAAGTAACCAAATTCTAAATAATCTAATACAAAAGAAAGGCATAATCCTGAAAGTAGGCAAAGTTTCACAAAACAAAAACAAGAAAGCCAAAACATACATACATACATAAACACACACACACACATATCAAGTTTTAATTTTTAAAACAACAATGTATTTTTATTTTAGTTACATACATGTACATACATGTTTGATTTGCATGTATGGATGAACACCACATGAGTGCCCATTATTCGCAGAGTGCAGGAGAGGGAAACTGATTCCCTGGTAAAAGCTATGGACAATTGCAAGCAATGAAGTGAGAGTTGGGAAATACTGTCATCTATAGGAGCAACAATTGCTTTAAACAGCTGAGTCATCTCTGCAAAGACCAAAAATATACATATTAAAGTACTTATCACCCTTAGTTATGAAACTGCAAATTCAAAACCAACTCTTAGTGCTTCTCACTGTGATAAGATTGAATGACCAATATTAAGAAGACCCGTGGTGGAACCAAGCATGGTGGGAATGCCTTTAATGCATCCTCATCCTCTACAGAGAAAGGAGCAAATGAACCCCTTAGACACCATGCCAGCCTGGTCAACACAGTGAGTTCCAGGCCAGAAACAATACATAATAAGGCCATGTATCAATAAAGCAAGGAAAAGCAGTGCAGCGGTCCACAAATGCAGCTGAGCAAATGGAAAAGTGGTTCCTACTTTAAATCATGATGGGAATGCAAACTAGTGCAAACAGGAGAAATCTCTCTGGAGGCTGCAGAAGCCATGAATGTGAACCACTCTATTACCTACCAAAGTGAGCTGATGCAAGATTGTTTCAGCATGAACAGATGGATCAATCTCATGTAGTAATTATCTAGACTCTGAAAGAAGGAATATGATCATGTTAGTACATCCAGAAAAGAAGTCCAGTGGAGAAACTTTTTTTTTACTAATAAAAAAAATTGTATTTACTTAGAAGCATTCAGAATGTCAACAAAACAGCTGCAATTTTTTTTGCAATTACAGAGTGGTATTCAGTTAATAGAACAACAATTATCTTCGTATAAGCTGCATCAAAGACAACTGAAAATGAAAAAAAAAACAAAACAAAAGAAAACAAAAAAAAACTACCGTCCCCATATATAACTAATTTGTGCTGTGCACCAACAAGAACCTGCTTTAAATTTCCATGCCAATTTACAACCCCCAGACTGTACGAGGCAAGGTTAGTGGCTATTGAAAATACCACTAGGACAGGGCTATCTAAAGACACATTCGGTAGTGTGTTAACTATACAAAAAAAGACACTGTACAGTTTAAAAACAAATCTTACACAGCCTTACATTTCAATTTTTATCTTTAAAAGGAGTGAGTTGTGTACAGGGGGGTTAAATGCTTTATAGACAAGAAAAAAACTGCGCTAGAACCAACTTATTCATCATCATCTTCTTCTTCCTCATCTTCCTCTTCTTCCTCCTCTTCATCCTCTTCATCTTCCTCATCATCTTCCTCTTCCTTCTTTTTCTTGCTCTTTTCCGCCTTGACCACCCCCTTTTTCGCTGCATCGGGTTTTCCTTTAGCTCTGTAAGCAGCAATATCCTTTTCGTACTTCTCCTTCAGCTTGGCAGCCTTATTTTCATAGGGCTGCTTGTCATCTGCAGCAGTGTTGTTCCACATCTCTCCCAGTTTCTTTGCAACATCACCAATGGATAAGCCAGGGTGTTCTCCTTTGATTTTGGGGCGATACTCAGAACAGAACAAGAAGAAGGCCAAAGGAGGCCTCTTGGGTGCATTGGGGTCCTTGAACTTCTTTTTTGGTCTCCCCTTTGGGGGGGATGTAGGTTTTCATTTCTCTTTCATAACGAGCCTTATCAGCCTTGGCCATGTCTTCAAATTTCCCCTTTTCTTTAGCAGACATGGTCTTCCACCTTTCTGAGCACTTCTTGGAGAACTCTGAGAAGTTGACAGAAGCATCCGGGTGCTTCTTCTTGTGTTCCTCCCGGCAGGTTTGCACAAAGAATGTATATGAGGACATTTTGCCTCTCGGCTTCTTAGGATCTCCTTTGCCCATGTTTAGTTGATTTTCGTCCGCGAGGCAAAGAGTCGCCCAGTGCCCGTCCGGCTCTCGCTTGCCCCAGCGCTGTCTCTATGTAGCTCAATGTACTCCAGTGGAGAAACTTTATATTTGCTCATTATCAAATATTTAAGGAACCTGGGAATAGAAGGAACAAACAGACTACCGAACACTGGAAGTCACAAAATTAAACTCTGCATTTGCATTTTGCTACACAAGGAAAACTGTAGGATTCCAGTCTCTTCAGGACAGGACATAGGGGTTTGCTCTGTCCATATTAACTCAGTACAGTGCATCAGTTGTTACCCAAAGCAAGCAGGAGGAAAGAGAAAAATCTCAATTTAAGGGGTAAACAGGTCAGATAGCAATGTACTCCAAATTGCAAAAAATACAATTCTCAACATTCAAAATATATTCTGTGAAGGGGAGAGTTAGTTCAGGGACTCAATGCTAGTCACCCACAGAGAATGAGTGAATGCTGACTGTACAACATGAAGAGGAAGTCCATATGACCTGTTACAAATCCCAGGGGGGGGGGAACAAAAAAAAACAAAAAAAAATCCCAGGGAACATGATAAAGAGGGGACAAAGACTAAAAACACAAGAATGTGGAGGTTAGCAATGAAACACAAATGTGTTGTGTACATCTATGAAATTATTGCCATAATTTAAAAGTTAAAAAGATCTATGCAAATATGTTAATGAACACAGTGCCTATTTGAGGAAAACGTCTTTATTATCCATGTAACCAACAGAGTAGAAAAGCTTTGTCATGTCTATTCTTATTGGTATTTCTATAATCAAAATTGAAGAGTAAACAAATAGTACAAAGCCGGATGTGATGGCATATGCCTTCCATCTCTGTGCTTGGGAAGATGGTATATGCCACACTGCCTCAACAAAACAAAAGAACCAAACCAAAAAATGAAAAATAAAGGATTTCAATAAAGCAAACAAGAAGACA
Source organism: Microtus obscurus (assembly GCA_963919715.1). NCBI lineage: Eukaryota > Metazoa > Chordata > Mammalia > Rodentia > Cricetidae > Microtus > Microtus obscurus. The sequence continues at coordinate 814,802 of CAWTZC010002434.1, read as the reverse complement.
AAAAACCTTTATATGAAAATCTGAATCCCTGAACGAATGGAAAACACTAAAAATAAGGATAATGGCTTCATGCACAAGAACTTGAATATATTATTGCAGTGTCAATGAAAGATCTATATGATCAACTCAAACTTCATGAAAATTTAATTTCCCAAAATACAATTCACAAAAAATAGTCAGGAGAAAATTTCAAATGTACAGGGAAACATAAAGAACCTGAGAGGACAGAACAAGGCAGGTGCACAGAACAGAGCTTGAGTTAACAGAGCTGTGACTGCAGGGTACTCAACCACAGAACATGGAGTGACAGAGAGTAGACACACAGCTCATGGGAATAGAGCAGCAGATCCAGAACCACAGCAATAGCAATGCCCATATGAATGTCATCAAAATAATGCACACATGGGACAAAATAGGAATTGTAATTCTAGAACTGAAGACATGCATGTTTGTCAGACACCATGCGGGAGATGAGAAATGAACCCATGTCCTATTCCTGACAAGCAAGTGGTATTAACTGCTGCATCATCTCAACCCTTTGTGCCTCCCATTCCACTTCCCTTGTCACTTGAACCCTCAGCAAACAGGGCAAGAATGAGAGACTACTTCAATAAAACTGAGCAAAACCTGAATGCCACCCACAAGCCGTCTGACCATGTGTCCATGGGAACAGTGACTGTCTTGAATTAAAGACAATAGAGAAAATGTCTCTATGGATCAGAATTTTTATTTATTTATCTTATGTGTATTGCTGTCTTGCCTGCATGTGCCTGTGTGAGGGTGTCAGATCTTGGAGTTACAGAAGTTGTTAGCTGCCATGTGGGAGCTGGAAATTGAACCCAGGTCCTCTGGAAGAGCAGTCAGTGTTCATAACCACTGAGCCATCCCTCCAGTCCCATAATTTCTTTCAGGTTTCTGTTTATTCATTTTATTTTCAGTTTTTTAAGATTTAATTATTTAGGGGCTGGAAAGATGGCTCAGAGGTTGTGAGTTCAATTTCCAGCAACCATATGGTGGCTCACAAACATCTATAATGAGATCTGATGCCCTCTTCTGGTGTGCAGGCATACATGCAGGCAAAACACTGTGTACATAATACAAAAATCTCAACAAAAAAAAAAGATTTATGTATTATGTAGACATTAAGACGTCAGTGGTGGCACAGGCTTTTAATCCCAGCATTCAGGAGGTAGAGGCAGATGGATGTCTGTGAGTTCACAACCAAAATCTTCTACAAAATGAGTTCTAGGACAGCCAGACCTATTACACAGAGAAGCTCTGGCTCCAAACAAAAACAAAACAAAAAATAATATCATCAACAACAAAGAACACAGCATGTGAAGACACATTTTTGAATGCTCAATTTATATCCTAGACTACATACATCTCATTTGGAAAATTAATGCAGAGAAAAAAAATCAGACAGTGGTGGTACACGCCTTCAATTCCAGCACTTGGGAGTCAGAGGCATTAACTAATATTGTTTGTTTGTTTGCTTTTGTTTTCCGAGACAGGGTTTCTCTGTAGCCTTGGAGACTGTCCTGGAAGGCTGAAGATCAGCCTGACATCAAACTAACAAAGATCTGCCTGGCTCTGCCTCCCAAGAGCAGATTGGGATTAAAGGTGTGCACCACCACCGCATGACAGTGACTAATATCTTAAAAGCTCCCTGGGGATGCCTAGTAGGCAAAGGCCACTTTCTTGAATACGAAATGGTAAAACAAGGGAGTTAGAAAGCATGGATGAATTTAAATTCCAGAAGCTATGCCATCGCCACAATGGACAAGAGAACCTTGCTTGCAGATAACACATAAAGGACTCTGCCAGCTCATTCTTTTGAAAACCTCCTGGCAAAGAGAAGATGAATGAGGAACAATCAGAATGACCACCAGTTCATATGACCTAAACTTTAAAGACAGGGTTAAGACATCCACACTAGAATTTCAGAGCCGGCTTTTTAATGAGCAGCAGAGAAACTACTCGCACCCCCTGGACCCTTTCCTCCTGTGACCCAGCCATGCAGCTTCTCTGACCTGGGAAGTTCTAGGGCTTCAGGGCTGCGTGCCAGCCATTATGCTGCTGACTGCTGACTTTCCCAGGTTAAACTCACCATGAGACCCCAGTCCTCTGCCTAAGGTACAGAACCAGTGTTTCTCCCAGGTCATGCAGAGAATGGTGGGATTTCTGGACCTAGGTCATGAAAGTAATGGGACTTAGAAATTATTAACAATCAGAAAGTTTAAGGTCATGCTCAATCTCCTTAGCGATCAGAGAAATGCAAATCAAAACAACACTGAGATATCATCTTACACCTGTCAGAATGGCTAAAATCAAAAACACCATTGATAGCCTTTGCTGGAGAGGCTGTGGAGAAAGGGGTACCCTCATCCATTGCTGGTGGGAATGCAAACTTGTGCAACCACTTTGGAAAGCAGTGTGGCGGTTTCTCAGGAAATTCGGGATCAACCTACCCATGGACCCAGCAATCCCACTCTTGGGAATATACCCAAGAGATGCCCGATCATATGACAAGGACATTTGTTCAACTATGTTCACAGCAGCATTATTTGTAATAGCCAGAACCTGGAAACAACCTAAATGCCCTTCAATGGAAGAATGGATGAAGAAAGTGTGGAATATATACACATTAGAATACTACTCAGCGGTAAAAAACAATGACTTCGTGAATTTTGCATGCAAATGGATGGAAATAGAAAACACTATCCTGAGTGAGGTAACCCAGGCCCAAAAGGATGAACATGAGATGTACTCACTCATAATTGGTTTCTAGAGATAAATAAAGGTCAGTGAGTCTATAATTTGATATCCTAAAGAAACTAAATAAGAACGTGAACCCAATGAAAAACATATAGCTATCCTCCCGGTTATGGGAAGTAGACAAGATTGCCAGGCAAAAATTGGGATCTTGGGGTGTGGTGGGAGGGGGGTAAGGGAGGAAGGGGAGAGAAATGTGAGAAGGGGAGGTTGGGGGGAACTTAGGGAAACAGGATGATTGGGATAAAGGAAGGTTGGTTAGGGGAGCAGGGAAGCACACATCTTAATTAAGGGAGCCATCTTAGGGTTGGCAAGAGACTTGGCCCTAGAGGGGCTTCCAGGGGCCCAAGGCGATGTCTCCAGTTAGTTCCTGGGGCAGCTGAGGATAGGGAACCTGAAATGACCCTATCCTATAGCCATATTGATGAATATCTTGCATATCACCATAGAAACTTCATCTGGCGATGGATGGAGATAGAGACAGAGACCCACACTGGAGCACCGGACTGAGCTCCCAATATTCCAATGAGGAGCAGAAGGAGGGAGAATATGAGCAAAGAAGCCAGGACCACAAGGGGTGCACCCACCCACGAAGACAGTAGGGCTGATCCATTGGGAGCTCACCAAGGCCAGCTGGACTGCGACTGAAAAAGCATGGGATTAAACCGGACTCTCTGAATTTGGCGGACAATGAGGGCTGCTGAGAAACCAAGGACCATGGCACCGGGTTTTGATCCTACTTCATGGTTTGGCTTTGTGGGAGCCTATCAAGTTTGGATGTTCACCTTCCTAGACCAGGATTGAGGGGGGAGGACTTTGGACTTTCCACAGGGCAGGGAACCCTGACTGCTCTTCAGGCTGGAGAGGGAGGGGGAGGAGTGGGGGGAGGACAGGAAGAGGGGGAGGAGGGGGAGAGAAATGGGAGGCGGGAAGGAGGCAGAAATTTCTTTTTTTTCCAATAAAAAAAAATAAAAAAAGAGAAAGTTTAATAATGAGGGGATTCAATTCAAGGTCCCAACTGTCAAACATCAAAACCTCAAATTAAGTCAAACATTATGGAAAAATATATATAAGATGAATGTGTGAAAGGAATTGTTTATTTATCTATGTCTATCACTATTTTCCCTACACGTTGTATGTGCATCAGTTGATGGGAACAAATATCCACAGTTGGATAATGCACAGAGAGTGAGGGACCTTGGGACATTTAGTCCTAAATGTGATGTCTCCACCAAATCCAGCTCCTCGGGATCCAGGAAACCATGCAGAAGAGGAAACAAGATTGCAAGAGCCATAGGGGATGGAGGACACCAAGAAAACAAGGCCTACACACATGAGTTCACAGAGACTGTGGCAATTGTAGAAGGCCTGCTCAGACCTGGGTCAGATGGCGTCTCAGAGCTGATAGGAGAAGGGGACATATGTATGTCTCCCTCCATCCCTAGCTCAGAAGCAATCTCCAATTTAGAACTCCTCTCAAAAATTAATTTTCACAGAGAGTCTCACAGGGTATACATAGCACTCTAAAAAGCACCATCCCCAGCCACAGATCCCAACACAGAATGAACTCACTGGCCGTTTGGGATGTTTATGTCTCATAATGCTCTATCAAGGTTTCTTTGTTTTTTATCTTGCAGGTCCTGCAAATACATACCATGGTTTGCAACTTTATGTTTTTATGGGATCTCCATATGTGTGCAAAAGTGTATGTCTCTAGTGGAGGGATTGTCTCAGTTGAAGGTCCCTCTTCTAAATGGACTGTAGCTTGTTCCAAACTGACAGGAGCCGGGCGGTGGTGGCGCACGCCTTTAATCCCAGCACTCGGGAGGCAGAGGCAGGCGGATTTCTGTGAGTTCGAGGCCAGCCTGGTCTACAAGAGCTAGTTCCAGGACAGGAATCAAAAAGCTACGGAGAAACCCTGTCTCGAAAATTTAAAAAAAAAAAAAACCAAACTGACAGGACACTACCCAGCAAAGTAAAGCATTCTCTTTGATACCACTCATTATCTCCTTTGTAGTCCAATTTGTTACAAATAATAGTTTTGCGATTTTCCAGTTACATCATACCCTCTATAAATTCTAACATTATTTTGTAAAGAAAATTTTACCAGGGCTGGAGAGATGGCTCAGTGGTTAAGAGCACTGGCTGCTTTTCCAGAGGTCCGGAGTTCAATTCCCAGCAACCACATGGTGGCTCACAACCATCTGTAATGAGATCTGGTGCCCTCTTCTGGCCAACAAGCATACAGACAGAACACTGTATACATAATAAATAAATAAAAAAAAATAACAGAGAGAGAGAGAGAGAAGCTCTGTCACAGAGATCCACCTGCCTCTGTCTCCCTGAGTGCTGGGATTAAAGGCATGAGACACCACAGCCCAGCTAAATCACATTTCTTAAAATAAGAGAAATTAACTTTATACTTTCCTAGAACGTGTTAAATATGCCTTTCATTGAACTGTGTAATTTATAATATTGTGACCTATTGAAAACATACACTTATTGACATATGTAACTTTATATGAAACTTCAAAAATAGATGTGACAACAGATAAAACAAGAATTTCATGACTAGTAACATAGTTCATTTTATGACTAGTAACATAGTATTCAAAATTCATATTTTACTACATAGTAAATATAGTAATATAGTAATATCAAAATAGTAATTTTGATTTAGGTATGGGAGGTACATATTTATGTACCTTTTAAAAACTTAGTATGGGGCTGGAGAGATGGCTCAGAGGTTAAGTGCATTGTCTGCTCTTCCAAAGGTCCTGAGTTCAATTCCCAGCAACCACACGGCTCACCATCTGTAATGGGATCTGGTGCCCTCTTCTGGCCTGCAGGCGTACACACAGACAGAATATTGTATACATAATAAATAAATAAACATTTAGACAAAAAACTTAGTATGTTCGGCCAGGCGGTGGTGGCACATGCCTTTAGTCCTAGCCCTTGGGAGGCAGAAGCAGGCAGATCTCTGAGTTTGAGTTTAGAGTGAGTTCCAGGACCAGCTTTAAAGCTTCAGAGAAACCCTGTCTCAAAAAACCAAAGCAAGCAAGTAAATAATAAATAAATAAATAAACAAACAACCCAAAGACCCTAAGTTTTTTAAGTAAAATTTTAGTATTAATTTTTTTTGTTAATGTAGCTTATATAAAGCAAAGCATTGAAAATGATGCAAGCATCCCATAAACATCAAAAGGTTTGGTCCTGGCCTTATAATTAATTGGAGGCAGAATTACACATGCAAATTTCTATAAACCAGTGTCAAATCCCACAGTTTTTTTTAACTCCAAGGAGAGGGCATCAAGTACATAATATAGCTAAAGACGCCTTGCCTAGCCATGCCCCCATGGGACCCAGCAGTGATAAAAATTAAGCAATAAACGAAAGTTTGACTAAGCCATGCCTCTTTGAGGGTTGGTAAATTTCATGCCAGCCACCGCGGTCATACGATTAACCCAAACTAATTATTCTTGGCGTAAAACGTGTTACTAGATGTATACAAAATAGAATTAAAATCCATCCATTGTGGGGGCTGGAGAGATGGCTCAGTGGTTAAGAGCATTGCCTCCTCTTCCAAAGGTCCTGAGTTCAATTCCCGGCAACCACATGGTGGCTCACAACCATCTGTAATGAGGTCTGGTGCCCTCTTCTGGCCTGCAGACATACACACAGACAGAATGTTGTATACATAATAAATAAATAAATATTTAAAAAAATCCATCCATTGTGTGAAAATTCATCTCTGGACCTAAAACCAATGACGAAAGTAATTCTAACAGACCTGATACATGATAGCGAAGATGCAAACTGGGATTAGATACCCCACTATGCTTAGCCCTAAACCTTAATAATTACAAAACAAAAATATTTGCCTGAGAACTCCTGGCCACAGCTTAAAACTCAAAGACTTGGCGGCACTTTATATCCATCTAGAGGAGCCTGTTATATAATCGATAAAACCTGTTATACCTCACCACCCCTTGCTAATTCAGCCTATATACCACCATCTTTGGCAAACCCTAAAAAGGAATAAAAGTAAGCGAGAGCATCACCATAAAAACATTAGGTCAAAGTGTAGCCAATGAGGTGGGAAGCAATGGGCTACATTTTCTTATAAAGAACATTACGCTACCCTTTATGAAATTTAAAGACAAAGGAGGATTTAGTAGTAAATTAAGAATAGAGAGCTTAATTGAATTGAGCAATGAAGTACGCACACACTGCCCGTCACCCTCCTCAAACTAAATAAACAAAATTTATATATAATTACATCAAATTTTTACGAGAGGAAATAAGTCATAACAAGGTAAGCATACTGGAAACGGTGCTTGGAATAACCATGGTGTATCTTAACCAATAAAAGCATCTGGTCTACACCCAGAAGACTCCACAACCAATGGACACCATGAACTAAACCTAGCCCTAACATACGTCTAATTCAACTATAAATGACAATAAAACAGAACATTTGACATAAACAAGTATTGGAGAAAGAAAGCTACTTTAGGCGCTATAGAGCTAGTACTGTAAGGGAAAGATGAAAGAATGTTTAAAAGTAAAAATAAGCAAAAAAAATTAAAATAAAGTAAAAATAAGCAAAGATTAAACCTTGTACCTTTTGCATAATGAGTTAACGAGAAAACATCTAAGAGACCTTAAGCTAGATATCCCGAAACCAAACAAGCTGCCTAAGAGCAGTATAAAGAACTAACCCATCTGGCCGGGCGGTGGTGGCGCACGCCTTTAATCCCAGCACTCGGGAGGCAGAGGCATGTGAATCTCTGTGAGTTCGAGACCAGCCTGGTCTACAGAGCTAGTTCCAGGACAGGCTCCAAAGCCACAGAGAAACCCTGTCTCGAAAAAAACCAAAAAAAAAAAAAAAAAAAAAAAGAACTAACCCATCTATGTAGCAAAATAGTGGAGTGACAACTAGGTAGAGGTGAAAAGCCTACCGAGCTTGGTGATAGCTGGTTACCCGATAAAGAATTTCAGTTCAACTTTAAGATTACCACAAGAAATAACAATCAAAATGTAATCTTAAATTTTAACCTAAAGAGGGATAGCTCTTCAGGAATAGAAACAACTTTTTATAGTGAATAGACCCCATTTTCATAAACCATTGTTGGCCCAAAGGCAGCCACCAATAAAGAAAGCATTAAAGCTCAACACTATAATATCTAAATTCCATAAATCATAATGACTTCCTATAATAACTAATTGGGTTAATCTATAATTATATAGATGAGATACTGTTAACATGAGTAACAAGAACACTGTTCTCCAAGCACAAGCCTTTAACAATCCGGATAACCATTGTTAGTTAACATCCACAGGTGAAAATTCTACTAATAAAATTCGCCTGCATGTATACTGTTAATCTGACACAGGTGTGCCACAAGGAAAGATTAAAAGAAGTAAAAGGAACTTGGCAAACAAGAATCCTGCCTGTTTATCAAAAACATCACCTCTAGCATAGAAAGTATTAGTGGCTGCCCATGATGACACAGGGTTTTAATATTAGCACTGCAGAGGCAGGCATTCTCTGTGAGTTCAAGGCCAGCCTGATCTACAGAGGAAATTCCAGGACAGCAAGGGCTACACAGAGAAACAAAACAAAACAAAACAAAAAAAAGAAGAAGAGCACCATTTTGCTTTTTTTGTTTGTTTGTTTTGTTTTGTTTTTCGAGACAGGGTTTCTCTGTGGTTTGGAGCCTGTCCTGGAACTAGCTCTTGTAGACCAGGCTGGTCTCGAACTCACAGAGATCCACCTGCCTCTGCCTCCCGAGTGCTGGGATTAAAGGCGTGCGCCACCACCGCCCGGCCATTTTGCTTTTAATAAGGATCCAGCAACCACTTGTGAGATGACAACTGTCTGTAACTTCAGTTCAGGGGAACCTGATACTTTTTTCTCAACACCAGAGGATCCAGGCACATGTGTATGAACACACATACATACAGAAACAGCTCTTTTACACACTGAACTGTATAAACAGACAACATACAGCTAGTTGTGGCACAAACAATAAAAACACAGAGACAGATATTGGGGTTCAACCAGAAGACCAGAAAAGCAAAGCAGCCAGTCACTGGTTCTTACCTCTACCTCAGCCCAAAAATGGAATCTACCTCTAGGAAGCTTCAGAAAGATAATGAGGGTGAGATGTATCTCCTCCCATTTTATATTCCTTTCACATGGTGGAATTAAAGGCATGCACCACCACCACCTGGCCGATATGGCTGACTAGTATGGCTGCTTTGCACTGATCTCCAGGCAGGCTTGCTTGTTTTCTGAGAAGGGGTTTCTCTGTAGTTTTGGAGTGTGTCCTGGAACTAGCTCTTGTAGACTCTAGTAGCTCTGTGAGGCCTTTTACTCACAGATCTGCCTGACTCTGCCTCCCAGGTGAAGGGATTAAAGGTGTGTACCACCACCATTCCAGTATGTGGGAGGCACAGTTGCTGTGTGGTCAATCAAAGCCAGCACAGCCTAATAAGTGAGTTCTAGGCCACACAGGGCTAGGGACACACTGAAAGCCTATTTCAAAAGATGTTATCCTGACTCAATTTTTTCCTTTTTTAAAGAAAAGAAGGATGGGTGGTAGTGGTGCATGCCTTTAATCCCAGCACACGGGAGGCAAAGGCCGGCAGATCTCTGTGAATTTGAGGCCAGACTGGTCTACGAGAGCTAGTTCCAGGACAGGCACCAAAAACTACAGAGAAACCCTATCTTGAAAATAAAAAAAGGCCGGGCTGTGGTGGCGCACGCCTTTAATCCCAGCACTTGGGAGGCAGAGGCAGACGGATCTCTGTGAGTTCGAGACCAGCCTGATCTACAAGAGCTAGTTCCAGGACAGGCTCCAAAACCACAGAGAAACCCTGTCTCGAAAAACCAAAAAAAGCCGGGAGGTGGTGGCGCACGCCTTTAATCCCAGCACTCGGGAGGCAGAGGCAGGCGGATCTCTGTGAGTTCGAGACCAGCCTGGTCTACAGAGCTAGTTCCAGGACAGGCTCCAAAGCCACAGAGAAACCCTGTCTCGAAAAACCAAAAAAAAAAAAAAAAAAAGAAAAGAAAAGAAAAAAAAGAAAGAAAGGAAGAAAGAAAAGAAAGCTGGGGGTGGGGGTACACAACTTTAAATCCAGCCCTAGGGAGGCGGAGGCAGGTGTGAATTCAAGGCCAGCCAGGCCTACAAAAGCAAGTTCCAGAACAGTAAGAGCCCTTACACGGAGAAATCCAGTCTCAAAAACACCAGAAAGACCGGGTGGTGGCGCAAACCTTTAATCCCAGTACTTAGGAGGCAGAAGCAGGCGGATCTCTGTGAGTTCGAGACCAGCCTGGTCTATAAGAGCTAGTTCAGGACAGGCTCCAAAAGGTACAGAGAAACCCTGTCTCGATAAACCAAAAAGAAGAAGAAGAAGAAGAAGAAGAAGAAGAAGAAGAAGAAGAAGAAGAAGAAGAAGAAGAAGAAGAAAGTGTTGGACTCTAATGTCCAAACACCGAGAAGGAGTCACCCCCAGAGACCATCTCAAACACGATAGCCAATGCAAAAGCATGAGGATTTTATTAATTCTGTCATGACAGGGTCCCCCAGCATTCGGGAAGCCGAGGGACCTTGAATAACTGGTACAGTCTACTTTTAAAGGGGCCACAGAAGCAAGGAGGGTTGTTCTTTGACTATTCTGATTGGCTTATTTGAAATAGCTATTACCAATAATTGACTGGAGAGCTGTTGCCAGATCAGATGAGGTAAGAGGTCATTTTGGCCACGTTTCCCAGGGGACCGAACCAAAACATACGTATATGGGTAATTGTTCAGGAACTGAGTACGTGCGAGTGTAGCTGTTAGGTCCTTGGTTCCCAGGGGAGGAGGGGAAGCACTATGGCACAGAGGCTGAGAGGATCTTCAGGATTATCTTAAAGTCTTACAAAAGAAGAAGAAGCCAGGCAGTGGTGGTGAATGCCTTTAATCCCAGCACTTGGGAGGCAGGCAGATGTCAGTGAGTTCGAGGCCAGCTTGGTCAAAAAAGTGAGTTCTACGATACTCAGGACAATAACATAAACCCCTCCCTCTGGCCCTGCCAAAAGCATGGTGCTCTTTTAATTTCTTTTTTCTTAAAGTTTGTCTGTGTAGCCCTTGCTGTCGTGGTACTCCCCCTGTAGGTCGGGCTGACCTAAAAAATTACAGGCCTCTAGATGCTGGTCATCTGTTGCTGGGAATGGTGCTTTTTAGAGTGCTATGTATACCCTGTGAGACTCTCTGAGAAAATTAATTTTTGAGAGGAGTTCTAAATTGGAGATTGCTTCTGAGCTAGGGATGGAGGGAGCCATACATATGTCCCCTTCTCCTATCAGCTCTGAGACACCATCTGACCCAGACCTGAGCAGGCCTTCTACAATTGCCACAGTCTCTGTGAGCTCATGTGTGTAGGCCCTGCTGTATTTAGAAGGCCTTGTTTTCTTGGTGTCTGTTATGGTTTTGGTCCCTTTAAGAGACAAGCCACGCCCACTCCCTCCCCCATCCGCTGAGGCAGGCTGATCTTCAGCTTCCCTGAGCTCGCTCTCTCTTTTCCATCTTCCTCTGAGAGGCAGCTTCGCTTCTGCCTCTCTCCCCACTTCTCTGCTTCCCCCTTCTCTGTCTCTTTCTCCTCTGCTCCCCCCACCCGCCCCCGCTTTCACTCTTCCTCCTCCATAACCCCCTGAATAAACATTCAACCTCACCCTGCATGTCGTGTCTATCCATGTTTCTGTCTTCTGCCCGCCTGCCATGTGTCTCCCTGCCTGGGACCATCCATTGCTCAGGGACCAGCAGCCGTCTGTACCTGGGGCCCACTGCCTGCTGCCACATGGCCCGCCACCACCGCTCCTGGACAGGCAGCCATTTCTGCCTGGGACTGGCTGCTCCCAGAGCCCGCTGCCTGCCATTTGGGACCTACAGCATTTCTGCTGCCTACTGCCTCGGGGATCTTGCAGCATTTTTTAAAAAAAGAATAACAGTGTCCTCCATCCCCTCTGGCTCTTGCAATCTTGTTTCCTCTTCTGCATGGTTTCCTGGGTCCCGAGGAGCTGGATTTGGTGGAGACATCACATTTAGGACTAAATGTCCCAAGGTCCCTCACTCTCTGTGCATTATCCAACTGTGGATATTTGTTCCCATCAACTGATGCACATACAACGTGTAGGGAAAATAGTGATAGACATAGATAAATAAACAATTCCTTTCACACATTCATCTTATATATATTCTTCCATAATGTTTGACTTAATTTGAGGTTTTGATGTTTGACAGTTGGGACCTTGAATTGAATCCCTCATTATTAAACTTTCTGATTGTTAAGAATTTCTAAGTCGTGTCCCCCCCGCTTTTTTTTTTTTTGTCCTGAAATTTGATCCGTCTACCAGACTGGCCTCAAACTCAGAGATCTGTCTCTGCCTCCAGAGGGCTGTCGAGGGAGGGACCGGAAGTCCCATTACTTTCGTGACCTAGGACCGGAAATCCCGCCATTCCCTTCATGACCTGGGAGAAACACTGGTTCCGTACCTTAGGCAGAGGACTGGGGTCTCATGGTGAGTTTAACCTGGGAAAGTCAGCAGTCAGCAGCATAATGGCTGGCACGGCAGCCCTGATGCTCTCGAACTTCCCAGGTCAGAGAAGCTGCATGGCTGGGACACAGGAGGAAAGGGTCCAGGGGGTGCGAGTAGTTTCTCTGCTGCTCATAAAGAAGCCGGCTCTGAAATTCTAGTGTGGATGTCTTAACTCTGTCTTTAAAGTTTAGGTCATGTGAACTGGTGCTCATTCTGATTTTTCCTCATTCATCTTCTCTTTGCTAGGATGTTTGCAAAAGAATGAGCTGGCAGAGTCCTTTATGTGTTATCTGCAAGCAAGGTTCTCTTGTCCATTGTGGCAATGTCATAGCTTCTGGAATTTAAATTCATCCATGTTTTCTAACTCCCCTGTTTTACCATTTCATATTCAAGAACATTGCCTTTGCCCCGAGTACAAGGTATTCCCAGGGAGCTTTTAAGATATTAGTCACTTAGGAACTACTGAAGATTTGATTGAAGCAGAAAGTATATACTAGGAAGCTTTGAAGTTATGTTGTAATCATTAACATTTACTAAGCAAAATATTTACCAACATTTTCTAAGTAAGGTTAACTTTTTAGTTTTTCGAGACAAGGTTTCTCTGTAGCTTTGGAGTCTGTCCTGGCACTAGCTCTCATAGACCAGGCTGGCCTCGAACTCACAGAGATCCTCCTGCCTCTGCCTCCCGAGTGCTGGGATTAAAGGCGTGTGCCACCACCTCCTGGCTAGGTTAACTTGTTTTGTTGTTGTTTTCGAGAGGGTGTCTTTGTAGCTTTGGAGGCTGACCTGGAACTAGTGCTTGTAGAGACTCTATGAGTCTCAAACTCACAGAGATACATCTGCCTCTGACTCCCAAGTGCTAGGATTAAAGGCATGGGCCATCACTGCCCGGATTTTTTTTTCTGTCCATTAATTTTCCAAGTGAGATGTATGCAGTCTGGGATATAAATTCAGCATTCAAGGCAGGCGGTGGTGGCACACACCTTTAATCCCAGCACTCAGGAGGCAGAGGCAGGCGGATCTCTGTGAGTTCGAGGCCTGCCTGGTCTACAAGAGCTAGTTCCAGGATAGGCATTAAAACTACAGAGAAATCCTGTCTCGAAAAACCAAAAAAAGAAAGGTGAGGAGGAGAATGATAATTAAAAAGCATATTACAAAAAAATAAATTCAGCATTCAGAAATGTGTCTTCATATGCTGTGTTCTTTGTTGTTGACGATATTATTTTTTGTTTTGCTTTTGTTTGGAGTCAGAGATTCTCTTTGTTACAGGTCTGGCTGTCCTAGAACTCATTTTGTAGAAGATTTTGGTTGTAAACTCACAGATATCCATCTGCTTCTACCTCCTGAGTGCTGGGATTAAAAGCCTGTGCCACCACTGACGTCTTAATGTTACAACCTTACACAGTATGTATGCATGCACACTGTGAGAGGATGTAACAACATCTTATAAATAATTCTGGGGCTGGAGAGATGACTCAGAGGTTAAAAGCACTGTGTGTTTTTCCAGAGGTCCTAAATTCAATTCCCAGCAACTACATGGTAGCTCACAACCATTTATGATGAGATCTGGTGCCCTCTTCTGGAATGGAAGCATAACACTGTCTATATAATACAGAAATTTTTTGGGGGGGATTTATGTCTTATGTACACAGTGTTCTGCCTGCATGCATGCCTGCATACCAGAATAAGGCATCAGATCTCATTATAGATGGGTGTGAGCCATCATGTGGTTGCTGGGAATTGAACTCAGGACCTTCAGAACAGCAGTCAGTTCTTTTAACCTCTGAGCCATCTCTCCAGCCCCACAGACCTTCTTTTCTGGATGTACTAACATGATCATATTCCTTCTTTCAGAGTCTAGATAATTGCTGCATGAGATTGATCCATCTGTTCGTGCTGAAACAATCTTGCATCTGCTCACTTTGGTAGGTAATAGAGTGGTTCACATTCATGGCTTCTGTAGCCTCCAGAGGGATTTCTCCTGTTTGCACTAGTTTGCATTCCCATCATGATTTAAAGTAGGAACCACTTTTCCATTTGCTCAGCTGCACTTATGGACCACTGCACTGCTTTTCCTTGCTTTATTGACACATGGCCTTATTATGTATTGTTTCTGGCCTGGAACTCACTGTGTTGACCAGGCTGGCATGGTGTCTAAGGGGTTCATTTGCCCCTTTTTCTGTAGAGGATGAGGATGCATTAAAGGCATTCCCACCATGCTTGGTTCCACCACGGGTCTTCTTAATATTGGTCATTCAATCTTATCACAGTGAGAAGAACTAAGAGTTGGTTTTGAATTTGCAGTTTCATAACTAATGATGATAAGTACTTTAATATGTATATTTTGGGTCTTCGCAGAGATGACTCGGCTGTTTAAAGCAACTGTTGCTCCTATAGATGACAGTATTTCCCAGTTCCCACTTCATGGCTCTCTCTTGTCCATAAGTCTGTGTCCAGGGAATGAGTTTCCCTCTCCTGTCCTCTGGAAACAATGGACATTCATGTGATTCTCATATGTACATGCAGACAAAACATGGATGTACATAAAATAAAAATCTAATTACTTTTAAAATTAAAAACTTAAACATTTCTCTCTATATGTATGTCTGTTTTTGCTTTCTTATGGTTTGTTTTGTTAAACCTTTGTCTGATTTTGGATTATGCATTTCTTTTGTATTAGATGGTTTAGAATTCATGTCCTTCATTAGTAGCTGTTTGTTCAGCCTAGGTATAACCCCTTTTGTGAAGAAAACCTCCCAAGTATTTATTTCATGCTCAGATCTACCATTCATTCTACAGATACTTTCTAAACTTCATATTCCATGAAATCTCTTTGTTGTTGCCATGGTTATTTTCCTGTCTCCTTGGGCTGTCTTCAGACAGCGTTTGCTTATTTTTGAATCGTTAAGAATTTAGTCATGTTTTCATGCAGGACTTTCAACATTTCAAGCTTTCCAGAATACCCTTTATCTAGTTTGATTTCTGTGTAGGGTAAGAGATAGGGATCTAATAACATTCTTTCTGCATGTGAACAAGTGATTTGCTAGCATAGGCTGTTCCTACTGTTCTCTCTTTTCCTAGGTTCATTTGTGACACATTTGTTCTGGGTTTGATCTCTACTATGTGTCTTTATTCTGGGCTGTGTCTTCTGCTTCCTTTTCTACATGTTTCTTCATATGGAGGACCTTGTCTTTGTTCCTATGACTCTATATATTTGTGACTTTCCTTTGTCCATATATACTTTTTTGAAGAATGTCAGTAATTTTTATGATGAGGATTGTGTCAGTTCTGTTACTTGCTCTTAATAATAAAGTCTTTGAGCTGGTGGTTGTGGCACATGCCTTTAATCCCAGCACTTGGGAGGCAGAGGCAGGGGGATCTCTATGAGTTCGAGGCCAGCCTGGTCTACAACAACCAGTTCCAGGACAGGCTCTAAAGCTACAGAGAATCCCTGTCTCGAAAAATCAAATAATAATAATAATAGACTGGAGAGATGGTTCGCTGGTTAAGAGCACTGATTGCTCTTCCATAAGACCCAGGTTCAATTCCCAGCTTCCAAGAGACAGCTCAAAACTATATGTGTTGTGGGAGGTCTTTCCGCCCCTCCAACCAATAGCTGCTGAGATACCAGCCCGTTGGGGCGTGGTTTCTCTCCCTTCAAAAAGCTTCTATTTCCTACTGCTCTCTCTTCACTTCCTGCTCCGCGGGAGACTGGACTCCCTTCCTGGTTGCGCAGAGGGCTGTTGTCTGGGATGGTGATTTGTAAGTTTTTTCCTCTTTAAATAAATACTACCCTATTAATCATAATTCCAAACTGGTGTGGCATTGTTTGTGGCTTACGCCTTCATATATGTAACTCTGAAATCTGACACTCTCAGGTAGACATGCATATAGGCAAATGTGCATGAAAATAAAAGTAAATTATAAAAAAATAATAGCCTTTAGTCATGTTGTTTGCTGTAGAGTACGTGTAAGTTTTTCCTTACTGCTGTACAATTTCCCACAGAGAAGTAATCTACCTTATCATTTAGACTTATCTCCTAGATCTTTTGGAAACAAATCTCTGTGCTTGGTTCTCTATTTCTTAAATTGTCATTATTGATAAATAGGAAATGTAGTGATTTTTGTGTGTGTGTGTTTTGTATTTTTCTATTATACTTAGCATATTTATCAACGCTACAATTTTCCCATGGTGAACTCACCAAGGCCAGCTGGCCTGGGTCTGAAAAAGCCTAGGTTAAAACTGGTCTTGCTGAACATAGTGGACAATGAGGACTACTGAGAACTCAAGAACAATGGCAATGGGTTTTTGACCCTACTGCACCTATTGGCTTTGTGGGAGCCTAGGCAGTTTGGATCCTCACCTTACTAGACCTGGATAGAGGCGGGTGGTCCTTGGACTTCCCACAGGGCAGGGAACCCTGATTGCTCTTTGGGCATACGAGGAAGGGGGGGATTTGATTGGGGGAGGGGGAGGGAAGGGGAGGCGGCGGTGGGGAAGAGACAGAAATCTTTAATAAATAAATAAAAAAAATTAAAAAATTTTCCCGTGGTATCTTTGTGGTATTTCCTGTATGACTCATTGTCATTAAAATGGAGTTTGAAATCGTGCTTTCCTGATTCTCTTTTCTATCCTTTCTTTTTCTTAATCAGATTTCTCTAGCCCACTCTTATGTCTCTATGTCCAAAAGAAGAGCACAAACGTCTTTCTCTCCTCACAGTCTTCCTGAAAATGTTGTTCATTTTCTCTGAACTGTACTGTTGGCCTATATGTGACACACGTGATCTTTTTTCCCTTACCTTATTCTTTTTTTTTTTTTTTTTTTTTTTTTTTTTGGTTTTTCGAGACAGGGTTTCTCTGTAACTTTGGAGCATGTCCTGGAACTAGCTCTTGTAGACCAGGCAGGCCTTGAACTCACAGAGATCCACCTGCCTCTGCCTCCTGAGTGCTGGGATTAAAGGTGTGTGCCACCACCGCCTGGCTTCCCTTCCCTTATTCTTGTAGGTTAAATTACTAACTTCTCTCTAGCTAGGAATACTGTTTGATACAAAGAAGGAAAGGGGAATGGTGGTTTGTTGGTTTTGTGATTGTACGTGGTCTGTATTCCCTTGGTTTCCTATTCATCTGTTTCTAATGTAAAATGTCTTATTTGCTGTGTTCTCCTGCATCATTTCTGTGAATTTTGGATGTATAATTTGCCTCTGGTTAGGATCTGCACTGCTGCTTGAGTGCGTGGCCTATGTTATTACACAGTTTAGGATCTGCACTGCTGCTTGAGTGCGTGGCCTATGTTATTACACAGTTTAGGATCTGCACTGCTGCTTGAGTGCATGGCCTATGTTATTACACAGTTTAGGATCTGCACTGCTGCTTGAGTGCATGGCCTATGCTATTATACAGTTTTCTTCCAGAATGGTTCCTTCTCTGTGAGCTGTAAGAGCCAATGTTTCCAAATGCAACATAGTCATTTTCTTTTCCCACTTTAAACACATCCTTCCCTGCTCTCCTGTCTGTAGGGTTGGTGACAGGACCTCTGCTATCTTCCTGGTGGTTCAATCTTTTTATGTGTGTTGGCATTGTCCATTACAGTTGCATTCATTTTAGGTTCATGTTTTTGACACGTTGATGTGAAATGCCAAGAAGAGTTCTGGTGTTCCTGAGACAGAAACTCAGAGAAGAGCAACAGGAAGAATGGATGCTTCTTCTGCAGATGCATCCCAGGTCAGTGTCATTTCCACATTTCTTTGGTAATTGTTTTTATTATTGAAACCATGCAAGACCTTATTCTCTGCCTGTGGTAATGTTATGTAAAGTGGTTATTTCTTATGGTACCTTTTTCTTTTTCTTCTCTGATAATCAAGATTACGTCTTTTAGTCTTGTCCCCTACACAGCAGAGCCTTGTCTCCAGGGAATCCTCCCTTTATTATCACTATGAGGACATAGGTTTTATAGACCTGCCGTTTGGAAAGTGGTTCCATTGTGAATGATGATTAAAGAAATGTAATGACAGCCACTTCTTAAATTGGCTGGAATTGTGGTTCTCAGTATATTTTCAGGAACTAAGGTCTTATGTGTCACATTTATTACTTTTCAACAATGCTCAGCCTTCCAGAACCAAGCTTATAAAAGTTGACATGGAAACACATGAAGTTTCTATTGGCATCATTGAGCAATTTGAGAAGAAGCAGAATTAGAAGAGTCTCACTCATTTGATTCCCAATACTAACTAACTATTTCAGCACCCTAGAGGTTGCAAGTGATAGGAGGAATATGCGGCTTGCTCCTGTCATACAATGATGGTTTTCGTGAGGTGACACAGATTACAGTATTCTGGTTTCTCTCTTTGACAGCTGGCATCACACAGAGACGATGCACATCTGTCTGTTCATTGTGGGAACTGCTGCTCATATCATGTTCTTGACTCCATTGTTCAGTGATAAGTTCCCAATAGATAGAACAGAATTTTCCCTTTGTCTTTTATTTGTCAGACAGGGTGTAAACAGGCACTTGTATCATGTGGGATGTGTTCATTAATACAAGTCTTCTAGAGGTTGACTGGTTGCTGTACATAAGCAATCTCTTTTCAAGCAGAAACTAGGTTCCTCTAATCTTCTTTAGGAGAAGGAAGGCTCCCTCCATGATATGTTCTTCCTTTCCCTGATGGTACTCTATTTCATAGGTAGAGATTCTGAAGAGAGGTAGTCCCCAGGTTTACATTTCTGGTACACTTCATGACAGAGTCAGTGTATAACCTTGCATGTTCTGTTTTGTGAAAAATAAAGGAAGAATCATAAATGATATTTATTTATACAATCTAAAATCATGTTATAAGATTGAGATCAAATAGTGAAGTAATAAGTTTCAATTTTTCAATTTAATCAATCTCATGGGCAATAATATATTCCAAATTAATGAAGAGTCAATAAAGTCTCATCTGATTTAATGCATTTACTTCAATCACAGAGAATCTTTTTACTTCATCTGGTTGCATTGTCATAGGCCATTTTATTGCACATATTTTTTCTTTTCTTTTTTTTAACATTTATTTATTTATTATGTATACAATATTCTGTCTGTGTGTATGCCTGCAGGCCAGAAGAGGGCACCAAACCTCATTACAGATGGTTATGAGCCACCATGTGGTTGCTGGGAATTGAACTCAGGACCTTTGGAAGAGCAGGCAGTGCTCTTAACCACTGAGCCATCTCTCCAGCCCCCGCACATATTTTTTTCTAACTAGTTTGTAAAATCAGCTCATGGAATTCCTGAAATTTTTAATCATCTATATTGGTTTCAGAAAAATTTATATATAATGTTAATGCTGTCTGATGTTGATTTTTCTTTTTACTTTGTGGTTGTCTCATGAAATGACTTTATAAAAAAAGAAATAAAAGTAAATTTTTTTTTTTTTGGTTTTTCAAGACAGGGTTTCTCTGTGGTTTTGGAGCTTGTCCTGGAACTAGCTCTGTAGACCAGGCTGGTCTCGAACTCACAGAGATCCTCCTGCCTCTGCCTCCCGAGTGCTGGGATTAAAGGTGTGTGCCACCACCGCCCGGCCTAAAAGTAAATTTTTAAAGAAGGAAACAAAAAGGGAATTACTGCTGTGAGGTATCGTGGAGGAGGTTTATTATAGATAAATGCAAGAGCATACTCAGAGGCAGAGATGTCTGGGAGAGTCCAGAGTGGACTATGACTGAGCCAATATGAGGAGGATGGAGGTAGGGAAAGTCAGGTGACCAAGAGACCAGGAAAGTAAACGGTAAAAAGGATGAAAAAGAACCGACATAATCAAGCTGGATGTATTGGGACAACCCTGGGTTGGAGAAATTTAGGTTTGGGGTGGGGTATGCCAGCCACACCCTGCTACCAGATAGGGACTGAGGGATCTGGGGGATTCTAGCAGCCAGTGTCTGCCTTGGTATATTAATAGGTACCCCAGTTAGCCTTTTATCCTAGGTTTGATACCTAACAACAACCTCACAGAGATGCTTGGAATGCCTTATGTAGCACTGATGTTAAGTTCCTTAGGGTTTAAGAAAACAAAACTCTGACCTTTAATTCATCTTTCAGTTCTGCCTCTTACAATGTACCTCTTTGTTTTGCCAAGGATGCAACAGTTACTGAGGCCTGAGCATCTGAACTGAGCATTTTAGAGTAGAGTTGGGTGAAACTCATATCATTGGTTTGGTGTTCATATTTGAGCAAGGCTGACAGTTGTAGAATTTGGAAGCACAGTTTTACTCCTCATAACTTTTCCATCTGAAATGTGACACTATCCTGTTTGATGTCAACACACTCTTCATAATGCCACAGTCCTGTATCTAGACCTCAGATGTGTATCTTATTCCCTTCAACTTTGCTGATTGTGAGGCCATTATGTCACCTTGTTTTCCCAGACATAGTAAGTACATCATAAAGGATGACTTCTAGAAAGTATCTTTCAGTAAAAGTAACTTAAATTTTATTTTCAGTGTGTGGATGTTTTCCTAGTATTCTGTTGCCATGAAGAAACACCCTGACCATGCATCTCTCATAAAAGAAAGCATTTAATTGGGGGCTGCCTTACAGCTTTAGAGAGTCCCTTCATCATCATGGCAGGAAATATGGTAGCAGGCAGGCAGACATGTACTTGGAGAAGAAACTGAGAATTCTCTATCCAGACCTGCAGGTGGCAGGAAGAGTGAGAGATTGTGGGTTTGGAAAGGCTTTTTTGAACCTCAAAGTCCACCCCCCAGTGAAGCACTTTATTCAATAAGGCTACATACACCTCCTCATTCTTTTAAATAGTGCTACTCCTTGGTGACCATGTATTCAATCTGTTAACAAAATGGGGCCATTCTCAAACCACCACAGGTGTATATGAGTACAGTCTTGCCTTATACTTGTAGAGTTCAGAAGGGAAATTAGATCCCATGCAAATGGAATTAAATCCTGTTGTGTGGCACCATGTTTGTGCTGGGAACCAAACTTGGTCCTCTGAAAGAAAGATCAATCAGTGCTCTTAAATTTTTAATTTTGTTTTTTGTGTTTTTTGTTTGTTTTTTGAGGCAAGGTTTCTCTGTAGCTTTGGTTCCTGTCCTGGAACTAGCTCTCTTAGACAAGGCTGGCCTGGAACTCACAGAGATCCACTTGCATCTGCCTCCCTAATGCTGGGATTAAAGGTATAAACCACCACTCGGCCAGTAATTGCTCTTGACAATTGATCCATGTGTGCAACACATCTAGAAAACTTATTTTTCAATAGTTATCATGCTTCCTCTTGATCACAATAGTGTCTTTATTTCCTTAGGTCTCTTTTCTCTAAGAAAGCATTCTGCCAGTGGCACATGATAACTGTAATATTTCACTACAGGGTATACTGTCATTCCGGGATGTGGATGTGAACTTCTCCCAGGAGGAGTGGGAATGTCTGGACTCTGCTCAGAAGTCTTTGTACATGGATGTGATGTTGGAGAATTACAGTAATCTGGTCTTTGTAGGTAAGAATGCTCTTCTTATACAATTCCTAACCTTTGTATTTACCTAATTTATACATATTTAAACTCAGATCTCTAACTACTTTATGGTATTTCCTTTGAATTGATCTACCTTCTCTTTAAGAGTAACCCAGGGTATATTGTACATATCTCAACTCTCTTATTTCCTTCATATTGAAAACTTCAAAGTTGTATATTCATAGCAAATAAATGCATTGCAGAACATTTGGTATTTTAAATGTTTTCATTTTACATTGGATTAAACTAAACAAGAATTTTGATAACAAAAGATGACCTTTAAAATTTGGTGCTTTCGATGATGAACAAGCTTTTTTCTTAAATGGGAGCCTATATTATTCTTAGGAGTACATGATTTTTATCTAGGTAGCGAGGAGGTTAAAGAAAGATGATGTGGTTCCTTCCATGTCACTTTACATAGTGAATTTGTAGGCAACCAAGTCTACATACTAGGACTTTTTTTTCTTGTTTTTTGTTTTTGTAATTTTGCTTTTTGTTGTTGTTGTTTTGTTTTGGTTTTGGTTTTTTGGAGACAGAGTTTGTCTGTGATGCTGTGGCTGTCCTGGAGCTCGCTTTGTAGACCAAGCTGGCTTCAAACTCCCAGAAACCACCTGCCTGAGGAATATTCCATATATGATTGATTGTTCAGGGAACTTCTTTCTGGTTTTTTTTTTTTTTTGGTTTTTTGAGACAGGGTTTCTCTGTGGCTTTGGAGCCTGTCCTGGAACTAGCTCTGTAGACCAGGCTGGTCTAGAACTCACAGATATCCACCTGCCTCTGCCTCCCAAGTGCTGGGTTTAAAGGCGTGCGCCACCACCGCCCAGCAGGGAACTTCTTTCTGAAAGGGTGTCTTTTTCTTCATCACCAATGTCAACCTAATGTAAAACATGCAGTTTCAGTAAGAAGGAGATGGCTGTTAGGAGTCCTCACAATATGATGGAGATCAGATTGGAGGTTCTTCTGAGCACCCAGACAATGATCATGAAGCACAAAAGCCTGTGCAAGATTTCTTGTCTTAAAGAACTTCTAAGGGAAATATTTGTTATTGAATTTATTGCCCTTGCATCAATCCTTATTATGCCTCATTGTGATAATTTGCCAGAGAACCATCGCAAGCACAAGTACAGGAAGATCTTGGATCAAGGCTCAAAGCATATTGTCCATCATCGTGTGACTGTCCAATGTACACCGTATGACACAAGTGATTCTGCACAAAACTACAAAAACTGCACACGTGTTACCCACAGGGATGCTGCTACTGAATCATCTTACCTAGAGAGTCATAAGAGCATGCAGTCTGCAGAAGAACCCTGCAAATATAAAGACTGTGGCAATTCTTTAAATTTGTCTTCCACCAGTAGTCAAAATGAGAGAGTGCAGACTGAAAAGAAAGAACAGAAATATTCAGAGGATGATAAATCTTTTGACTCTCAATGTAAACCCGTGTTACAGCAGATCTGTAATGATGGGAAACCATACCAATGCAGAATATGTAAGAAATGCTTCTGGAACCACTCAAACCTCAGGAGACATGAGATAAGTCATACTGGGGAGAAACCTTTCAAGTGTAGGCTATGTGGTATATGCTTTGGTTATTCAAGAGCTCTCAAAAGGCATCATTACAGAATCCACTCTGCAGAAAAACCTTACCAATGTAACAAGTGTGGGAAAGCCTTCTGTAGCTACGCATACCTTACAAATCACCAGAAAAATCTTGAAGAGAGACCTTATGGATGTAAACAATGTTGTAGTTCCTTCAGTACTTTGTCACGTCTTGAAAACCATTACAGAACCCATAACAGAGAGAAAACTTACAAATGCAGTGAATGCAGCAAATCCCTTTATACCTCTGAAAGTCTTAAAAGACATCAGAGCATTCATGCTGCAGAAAAAGCTTATGAATGTAAAGAATGTGGAAAGTGCTTTTATGGGTTGTATCAGCTTAAGAACCATTGCAGAACCCATGTCAGAGAGAGACCTAACACTTGTAATGATTGTGGCAAATGCTTTATCTGCCTGCAACATCTGAGAACCCATCAGAAAGTTCATAAAGGGGAGAAACCTTACAAATGTAGTGAGTGTGACAAATCCTTTGTCAAGAAAGGCAGCCTTAGAATCCACCAAAGAATTCATACTGGAGAGAGACCTTACAAATGTAATGAGTGTGACAATACCTTTGTCCAGAAAGGCAGCCTTAGAATCCACCAAAGAATTCATACCGGAGAGAGACCTTACAAATGTAATGAGTGTGAGAAAACCTTTATCAAGAAAAACAATCTTAAAGTTCATCAGAGAATACATACGAGAGAGAGACCATACAAGTGTGATGATTGTGGCAAGTGCTTTATCCAGAAAATACATCTAGGAAGACATCAGAAAATTCATACAGGAGAGAAATATTACATTAAATGTAGTGAGTGTGACCGATCCTTTGTCCAGAAAGACAGCCTTAGAATCCACCAGAGAATTCATACGGGAGAGAAGCCTTACAACTGCAGTGAATGTGGCAAAGCCTTTACAACCCTCACTGGTCTTAGAAGTCATCAGAGAGCTCATACTAGGGAGAAAAGCTCCCCTGGTAAGTCATGTGCATGTGCTTTATGCAGGGCTTTCTCCTTAAAGGCACAGTAGGTGACTCTGAAGAGAATCATTGTGAACATGAGGAACTTTTGACAGCCATCATGGAATGTTCCAATCCAGCAAACCTCAGGAGATTATCCTGTGGAAAATTCTGAGAATTTGAAACCAGGGGGAAAACCTTTTGTGAAGTCATTTTACCTGTTCAACTTTAAAAGCTTCATAATAAAGATAAAACGGAGAAGCCTGGAGAATGGGCTGTTGTGTAGTAGTTGCCTAGAAACTGAGATATTCCATCCTGAAGGAAGCCGATTAGGAGAGGAAAGAAGTACCACTAAATTTCTTCAGGAAAACCCTGAAATTGTGCAGATTCAGTAGGCATAACACTGTTGAAACTCAGAGTACTCATGTTGCCTAGAAGCCTCTATAACCAACTGAGCTATCAAAAGAAGATACTCTTCACCTTGTAGATATGACTGCTGGCTTTCATTTTGCTTCTTTTAAAGAAAAAAACAAGGATAAAATGATGATCTTTGTAGTTTGGAATGTTAACACTGTGTATCTGAACCAAGAGTGATATGAGCAGCAATTTCCCAGAGACAAGCATATAATAAATGTCAATAGACTAAATCTCATTGCTGTCACATTAAAAACCAAGTAGACAAATAAATCTATTCACGAGAGTGTTGTAGGGTGAGACTCTTGTGTGTCTTGGCTGCCCGGCTAGCTTACACTCTAAATAACCATGCAGAAACTGTATCAACTAAAACACTGCTTGGCCATTAGCTCTAACTTCTTATTGGCTAACTCTTACATATTAGTTTATCCCATCTCCATTAATTTGTGTATCACGATGTGGCAGTGGATTACCAGGTATCCTAGCCGGAGTCCATCTCAGGAGGAGGATCCATGGCTTCTCTCTCTTTCTCTCTGCCCTTCTTCCTCCCAGCATTCAGTTCTGTTTTCTCTACCTACCTAAGTTCTGCCCCATCAAGTAGGCCAAGGCGGTTTCTTTATTCATTAACTAATGAAAGCAACACAAAAACAGAAGGAACTCCTACACCACAAGAGCATCGACTTTAGAACAAGACCAGTTAGATTGGTCTGCCATCTTCATTGCTCACTAGAGAGTTAAATCTTTACTAATCGGCTCAAAGACAGGGAAAGTCTTTTTATGTATTCTTTTCAATATATTTTTCAGATTCTAGCAATAGGTTGCATATTTACATGTGTGCTTTCATGAGCCTCGTTTTGGAAAATTGATGAGCCCCTGGAAGCTACATAATACTGAGACCACTTGCCTCTCAACACTGCTTTCATTGTGTACCATAAATTCGGGTATGTTGTGTGGTCATTTTCATTGAATTTTAGGAAATCTTTAATTTTCCACTTTATTTGTTCCTTGACCCATTGATGATTCAGGTGAGCATTGTTTAATTTCCATGTGTATAATTTAAGCTTTAGAAGTATTTCTTTTACATATGAGGGTGCCCTTGTATTTGGGGCATAGATGTTCAGTATTGAGATTTCCTCTTGATGGATTTTTCCTGTGGCTAATATGAAATGTCCTTCTTTGTCTCTTTTGACTGAAATTAGCTTGAAGTCTATTTTGTTAGATATTAGTATAGCTAATATCAGTCAGGTCATGTCCAGTCAGGTCACTTAGGCCAGGAGGTCAGGAGTTGACACACCTAGTTCTCTAGATAGTTTGGAATGTGGGGCGGGTTCCACTAACAGATAACTCTCCATTAACAGCTTAATTGGGTGTGGGGTAAGTTCTGTCAATAGAACGATTCTTAACATAATTATGGGTGTGGGGTTTTCTGCAGACTCCCCAGGGTGATGGTTTCCACAATGATTTTAGGAGGAAATTGGCTCCTGACAATAAAATATAAAAAAAATAAAAAGGGAACATAGTGACTGTGCACAGGTGGTGCTCTTAAGTGGTTACAGCTGAGGGTCTATACCTCAAGGTCAGGCCAGTACAGATGCCTCGCTAACAATGTTGATAAATTTACATTCTGTCCATTATTTGAGACACTTTAACAAATTTAGAGGTCCAGTAACTTAAATCACCATAGTAGAAAATGTGTAATTAATCACATAAGGAAAAGACTTTGGCCACGTGGTATTTTTTTTTTATTTATTTATTAAAGATTTCTGACTCTTCCCCACCGCCTCCCCTTCCCTCCCCCTCCCCCAATCAAATCCCCCTCCCTCATCAGCCCGAAGAGCAATCAGGGTTCCCTGCCCTGTGGGAAGACCACGTGGTATTGATAAAAGCAAACAGGTAAGACAAGAAAGAGGCAGAGGCAGGCGGATCTCTGTGAGTTCGAGACCAGCCTGGTCTACAAGAGCTAGTTCCAGGACAGGCTCCAAAACCACAGAGAAACCCTGTCTCGAAAAAGAAAAAAAAAAAAAAAAAAAAAAAGAGGGCTGGCAACTGGGAGCCTGAGCTGGATAATTCAGAGATACTGCACTTCCATCAGGGCCAGAGAGGTACATAGTCCCAAGTGTCAGGGGCCCTGCAACCTTCTTTCTGTGGCACAAGGCATTACTGTGATGCTCTTATGACATGAAGGAAAAACACCAAAAGTATTAAAAGTATTAATACCCTCTTTTATACATTCATAGTTTTCTTTAGTATTTGTTTATTTTTTTGTAGCTTTCCTGTTTGACTGTTTAGGATCCCCTCATTATGAACTCTGATTGTTAGAACACATAAGCCCTTTTTGTTGTTATAATTGTATATTAAAAGCTTTTAATGTCACTTTGAGGGCCAGCCCACACCGAATGAAGGCTACTTGAGTTTAAACATAATGTCTGGATTTGGCATAGTATCATGTTATGAATATCCTATTTTGAAGGTTTTCATGACACGTTTTTTGGATGGGATATTCGTGCACACGAGGGAAATGTTAGGATTAAGATTGGTTTCATTCCTCGCAGGCTGCAGCCACTTCTGAGATAGATCTCAGGAGCTTCTTGGCAATTGGCAAGTTTATATAAACTACAGCCTGCCATTGGGGAGAGTCAGAGTACCAGATTCTGGCTGGCGGTGCACTTGAGGACCACTGTAGTCCAATTAAAAAAGGTTTTTGATCCTATTGCACAAACTGGCTTTGTGGGAGCCTAGGCAGTTTGGATGCTCACCTTACTAGACCTGGATGGAGGTGGGTGGTTCTTGGACCTCCCACAGGGCAGGGAAACCTGATTGCTCTTTGGGCTAATGAGGGAGGGGGATTTGATTGGAGGAGGGGGAGGGAAATGGGAGGCGGTGGCGGGGAAGAAACAGAAATCTTTAACAAATAAATAAATTAGGGGCTGGAGAGATCGCTCAGTGGTTAAGAGCATTGCCGGCTCTTCCAAAGGTCCAGAGTTCAATTCCCAGCAACCACATGGTGGCTCACAACCATCTGGAATGAGGCCTGCAGACATACACACAGACAGAATATTGTATACATAATAAATAAATATAAAAAAATAAATAAATTAAAAAAAAAACTCCACACTTAACTGCTGGCTGCTCATCTGATCTCAGTCCAACGAGGTCATTGGAGGTCGTTGAATCAAAGCTGAGTCTGAGTTCGGTTACAGCTTCTTATGCATACCATGTGGCTTCCCTGTCTTATAGACAAGTCAGAGTGACAAATATTTTGATGGTCTACGTTAAGCTTGCTGAACAGAGGCAGCTAACCTGTCCGAGGACCATAAATCTTTCCCAAAGCCGCAGAATTTCCCACAAGCCATGGCTAGTGCAGTGTGAGCAGAGGAACAGGGTTTCACAGAGAAACACGGAATGTTGCCACCTTCGTTCGGGTTTCTAACAAATGGGCAACGGACATTTGCCGTTTTAAGACCCAGAAATGAGCAAGGATAGGAATCTGAACAGGGCAGAGGAAGTGGGTGGGAGGGAGTTGGAGGGCGTGTTACCCGGACATGTATGTGATGGGTGGCGCTTAAGGAGGCAAAGGAATGGAAGGAAGTAGAACTCCAACACTCACCATTCTCGTTGGGATCTAGGGACCTTCTCGGTCCTAAGCGGGGGTGCGGAGGCCACATGATGTGGTCTCACTGGGGTGTGAGAATTCCGTTTAGCCACAAGCGATGCGCGGGGTGGCCTGCAGAAGTCACCAGCTCAGTGGCTGGAACCGCAGCTTGGCGGCCCTGGAACCGCCCAGGTCAGAAGAGCTGCGGCGCTAGGACCCAGGAGAGAAGGGACTAGAGACCATAAGTTATAATAAAAATTTCAGGCCTGGTTGGGGATATCTACCAGATTTTGTTTGTCAAAACAAAATGAAAATCTCTTTAATAGTTCAGGCTATTGCCATTATTCTTGATTGTCTGCCAGAGCTAGAAATTAAAAACAAAACAAAACAACAACGTGGAAGGAATCGTGGCATTCTTGTTGCAAGACAAAGGACATTTGAGTTGCATTTGACTCGGAAGCTTCTCCCTTTCTGGTGAGTTTTCATAGTGTCTGAAAGTGCTAAGCAAAATGATGGAAGAAGAAAGTCATTTATGGTCTCACCCAGCTGTGGACCCTGCTTGCCATATCAACTGACAGAAAAGATGTGCCACCTTATTGTAATGGGGTCTGCGCACAAGGAGGGAGGGGAAGGGGGGAAACATGCAAGGGACACAGGAACACGATGACATGGTCAGGGCCACAGCTTCTGTTGTGGGAAAGAGGAGAAAAGACCAGGGCTGGAGCTGGGGTGGAAGCAGGAAGGGGGAGACACCGTGGCTGCATTTCCTCACCCCCAGGAAGCACCTCTTGTCCCTGGCTCTCCTCCTTTACCCTGGCACCCTAAGATTCCATCTCTCTTGTTCTGCCTGTGGCCTTGTACCCTGTTTTTAATATTTTATAAATATTTATTTGTTATGTATACAATGTTCTGTGTGTGTGTGTATGCCTTCAGGTCAGAAGAGGGCACCAGACCTCATTACAGATGCTTGTGAGCCACCATGTGGTTGCCCGGAATTGAACTCAGGACCTTTGAAAGAGCTACCTCTCCAGCCCCCCTGTTGTCTTTAGAACTGTGGGATAACCATCTCATTACTCGTTGTATTTGCACAATAATTATTCATGGACGGCACTGTAAAGTTGTGGAAGCCCAAAAATGTGAGCCTATTTCCATGTTGTCTGAAGGTCAGAGGGAGGGTCTGAGGTTGCTCAAAATTGTTGACAACAATTAGGGCTACACGGGGGCTGGAGAGATGGCTCAGTAGTTAAGAGCTCTCTTCTGTCCGGCAGACATACACACAGACAGAATATTGTATACATAATAAACAATTAGGGCTACACAACCTGACCTAGGTTGTGGTTGCTTTGTGTTTTGGGTATTAAGATGGCCCAGATAGATAGATACACTCCACCCTGATCAATGGTCAGAAAATTCAAACATACTCCTGCTCCTTCTTTTGTATTTGGAGGTTTGACCTAGGGAGCTTCTGCTTTCAGGATACTTGGCCTAGGGTGGGTTCACTGCCTAAAAAACAAAATGCTTTTCTCATGGATTAAGGACTTGATGGCTCAAAGTATTGAAGCCCTTAACTGTCCTAATTGTCCTGTGTATCCTATTAAAGCAGTCTTTTGTTTTCTCCCCCCTGTTGTATTGAGGTATAAAATGTATAGAAAATGAAATGTGGGCGGGCAGTTTTCAGTGTTCATGGAAACTCCTTCCTGGAACTATCCTATGCTCCTGCTTTATTATTTTCACTGGCATCTTCATATTCTTCACTAACTTTTTAAATCCCCTTGCTCCTACCCTGGTAAGTGGTAGACTTGTCAAAACATGGTCCCCGACATAAACTGAGCCAAAAGCACATGGATGAAGAGGTCATGGACTCTATGCACTGAAATGCTACATATTTGTAAGTGGGTTCATTGTCATGTTGCCTTGGGAGGATTTAGGCTTTCTTATAGGTTAGTGTTTTTCTTACGTTTGGTCAGAAATGGTTCTTTGTTTACAATGAGTAGTAGTTATTTCAGACTCCTTCCTGATCAAAGTGCTAATAATAAGTGACACTTGAGGACTCAGTTCTAAATGTACCATCTTCATCACTGCATCTGATTCCCCATTTCCACTTTGTCTGCCAGTCAGAGAGTTTGAAGACTGACAAGCATAATTGCACCTCCTTACTCAGGAGGCAGTTTCCTGGCTCTTTTGAAATTAAGATAGCTTGGGCTGGGGAGATGGCTCAGAGGTTAAGAGCACTGGCAGCTCTTCCACAAGTCCTGAATTCAATTCCCGGCAACCACATGGTGGCTCATAACCATCTGTAATAAGATCTGGCGCCTCCTTCTGGCCTGTAGGCATACTTGCAGTCAGAATACTATCCGTATTGTATTAAATAAACCTTAAAAAAAAGAAATTAAGATAGCTCAATGCCATCCTGACAGGTGGTCAGAATATGCAAATGTCGTTCTGCCCCTTCTATTGTAACTATGAGGTCACCTGGGAAAGGGCAGTCTTCAGCTACTTAGAGCACCTTCGCTACCTAGACAATCGAATGCTAATGATTTGATGTCTCAGACTTGTTACCCTTTGTATCATGTTAATAAAGTCTTTTGTTACTTTCTCCCCCCATTTATGTTGTGTATAAAAGCTGTGGAAAATAAAATACATGATTAAATTTCAGGATTTCAGTCACTGGAATGCCCTCCCAATACTTTGTCTTATTATTTTTATGGTCTTCATATTCTTTATTTATATTTATTCAGTTCCCATGTCCTTACCTTGATAAGAAGTAATTCTGTTGAGGCAAGTCCTCTACACCCAAGAACACTGATTAGGAGGTAAAAGAACATAAAAACACCAAGATGGACAGGGCTGCCAGGAAACACTGTCCTGATCTGAGCACGACTGTGATTATCTTCAAATGAGAGCTTCATGCAACCCAACCTCCCCTGAAGACTTATTGACAGTTAATGATCACTGGATGGGAAAGGAGTTATTATCTTCAGAAGTGGAGTGACATATAAGTTTCCAATTCTCTAGTCAGTAACCTCTCACAGTGGTCCTGAAAGCTGTGTGAATCAAACTTGGTGTGTCTCAAAAGAACCAAAACATGGAAGACGGGGACTTGATAATAAGACGGGTTCAACAAGTGAGGTATAATGGTTAGGGACTGTTCTGTGCTGCTGGCTTTACAGACCTTTGTAAGCTGACATGAGGGTGTTGCTCTAGTTTCAGTCTTCTGGAAGGGCAAGCAGTGCTCCTAACTTCTGAGCCTCCCTCCAGCCTCTCTAGCTAGGATAAATCCTTATATTAAGCACAGCTAGGAAGAGTGTGTACCTTTGTCTTGTTACAGCATCAAAGGCAATTCTGTACATTTTTTCTTTGTACTGGACTGGACTGTAAACCTATAGTTGTCGATTGCATTTGGGTGGGCTACTTAGTCTAGGGGTTAGTAACCCACCCTGCAATCTAGTTACTCCAGGGTCTCGGAGGGGCGCTACCTGTAAGGACATGAGCTAGAAAAGAAGAAGGATGCCATGCTAAGTTTGTCACAGCCTCTGTTTATTAGGAACTGGGTTACAGCTCATATAGCCCCTGGATGAAGGCTTGGGGGGCAGGGCACAGGAGCACGGAATCTGGCTGCGTGGTCCCGGTCACGTAACCTACGTTCGGGTCAGGTAGGCCAAGAAGTCAGGAGTTCCCAACCTAGTTCCCTGGATAGCTGGAATTTAAGGCAGTTCCGCTAACAGATTAGGTTCGCTAACAATTAGCGAATAGCTAATTGGGTGTGGGGCAGGTTTTGTCAATAGAACAATTCTTTTTTTTTTTTTTTGGTTTTTCGAGACAGGGTTTCTCTGTGGCTTTGGAGCCTGTCCTGGAGCTAGCTTTGTAGACCAGGCTGGTCTCGAACTCTCAGAGATCCGCCTGCCTCTGCCTCCCAAGTGCTGGGATTAAAGGCGTGCGCAGAGTTTCTCTATGGTTTTGGAGCCTGTCCTGGAACTACCTCTTGTAGACCAGGCTGGTCTCGAACTCACAGAGATCCGCCTGCCTCTGCCTCCCGAGTGCTGGGATTAAAGTAGAACAATTCTTAACATAATTATGGGTGTGGGGTTCCCTGCAGGCTCCCCAGGTTGATGGTTCCTGTAAATAATCTTTAGGAAGAAAACGGCTCTTAACATATAGTGACACATATACACTATTTCTCTTAGCTCTGTTCCATTTATTCCAAGTCGGTCTAGGAATTTTATCATGAGGTCTTGTTAAATTTTTCTGGGTGAAATTTCTGTACCTACTGAGATTTTATATCTCATGGTTTTTATTCCAGATGATTTTGCTGCTGTGGCTGATGGATTATTGTTCATACTCTTCTCCCCTCCCCTCTAAACCTGGTTGACTGTATGAAGGGTGTGAACTCCTGATCCAGTCACCTCTCAATGTCCTCATCTCTGAATGCTGTTGCCCGTGTTCTAAGTGTTCAACATAGGAGACTTGTAAGGAGTAGATTGTGAAATATTCTCTGCATGACCCTTCGGTGAGTATCTTTCCCAAAGTGTATTATTACTTCTGCTATGCCCAAATCCGCAATCTCCGACAAGCTGACAAGGAAACCAAGAGTCCCGATGTAAAAGCAAAGAGCCTTTATTTTAATCAAGTTTGCAAACTCAGTCTCCCTGCATGTCCAACTTATTGGAATAACAGGAGAGCCCCAAGCTCAATTACAATAGGGTATTATAGTAGTAAATGTGTGGGTAAAGGGTTTCTGAGGTTTTAAGACCCCTGCTTGGCTGACATTAGTCTAGGGTTTCCCGGTGACTGTGAGCTGCAGGTGTTTCAATCTACAGTGTTTGGAATGCCAGGAATTTCCTTTGAATGTTCTGTTCTTGGGTGGGTGGTTGGGTGATCTCAGCTTTTGGTTTCTCCTGCAGCCAAACTTCAGCTCAGGATAAACAATTGAGACTACAGCCTCTATTGAAATTCATTGATGGCCAGGCCAGAGTTCCAGGTGATAATGGTTGGGGGAAGTAAAGACATAGATTATCCTAGCTGGCCCCCACAGGTTCAGCATCTATTTATCCCACCTTCTGCAAGATAAGCAATTTTGATAAGAAAGTGAATGCTCTTATCAGACTTCGTGTGCCAGGGAACAGAGAGTGGGTTCTTCTTAGCATTCTTACAGTGATAGTGAAACAAAACACGCCTCTGCTGAGAGCTCTACTCTAAAGTTTACTTATCTTAGAGAACTTTGGGAGACATCAGCTGTTGAGTCTGTTTCAGTATGCATCAGTTCCTAGTGGCATTACTTTTTTTTACATATAAAACTGATTTAGGCTGGCAAGTTTCTCTATTCACTGTTTAGTTTTTTTTTTTTTTTTTTTTTTGGTTTTTCGAGACAGGGTTTCTCTGTGGCTGTTTTTAGTGCCTGTCCTGGAACTAGCTCTTGTAGACCAGGCTGGCCTCGAACTCACAGAGATCCGCCTGCCTCTGCCTCCCGAGTGCTGGGATTAAAGGCGTGCGCCACCACCGCCCGGCCACTGTTTAGTTTTTAAAAGGAATTTTCTATGCTTTATATAAACACCTCTTTAGCATGCCTTTCAGAAGCCAAACTTTCTGAGTTAGCAAAACAACAGTTCCACCATCTAGTGGTGAACCGGGTACAGCACAAGTTAAACTTAGCACTAGGCAGTTAAAGATGGACTTGCTGAGACAACTATTTCCTTTCAAAACCCAGAGTTCCTGACATGTCTTCTCCCAGCTCAGTATTGCTAAGAGTGTAATTCCAGATATTTGATTGGCAGTAGTGGAGGTCTGGGAGGAAAGGATAGAGGTGGCTTTTTAGTGTCACTTCATTTGCCTCGGGATGGATATTTACTTCATATAAGAGTAGACAGTGCAACTGTAAATTCACTTTTACCTTTAATTAGTGATACTTCATGGAGCATTTTGTTTTAATTCATCGTTTTCTTTCACTGGGCTGGCCAGCGCCTTCTTGTCTTCTAACCTGATATTGTATCTCCTACCTGATTTCTCAGCTATTATTAAACTTATTGCAGATTTCTTTCACTGTTTCATTTCAGTTTGTTTCTTTTCAGTGTTTCTAACTATTTACTAAATTCAGTTTTTATATCCTATATTGTTCTCATTTCCTGCAGGCATTTGCTACTCTTTTCTTGCGCAGAATCATTTCATTTCTATCTTTGAGTTGATTCACATGTTTGGATCATCTTGAACATGACTCAGGTTTTTGAGTTCTGTATATTGGATGTCATTTAACTTTCTCCCCTCGGGGGTTACAGATATGGTTTGTGTTTTAAGACAGGGTCTTTTTTCTTACTTTTAATCGGTTTGGGGGATGGGTCTTGAGCATCAGAATTTAGAATGTTTGTTTTCTTTTGCTGTGTGTTTTTATCTCGGGAGGCTTGTGTGCCAAAATAAGTAAGTTGTGATAACTTCAGACACGAGGGTTCAGAATTCACTGTAGAGGTCTCTCGTCAAGCAGGTCGGGAGGCTGCACTGTAGAGAGGGAACAGGGCAGCCCGCATAGAAGGTGCCTGAAACGCAGTGGGAGGGACGTGGGCGGGGACACCTGAGGAGGTTAGGAGAAAAGAACCAGCCTGGGGGTGGGGGACGACTTGCAGAACTAACCAATAAAAAGAGGCTGCTAGGTAGGAAGTGGATTTGAAGTGGGAGGGTCCAGGAGGAGCCGCTCTAAGAAATTTGGTAAAGTTAAAGCAAGTTTCTCTTTTCCCTCTTGGACTCTGGGACGTACGAGGTGCAGACCTGGGAGCAGAGGACACGGCCAGGTGTCGCGGGGACGCGAACACTCCTGGGAGCCGCAGTCTCCACTCCGGGCGCCCTGGGAAAGTCAGCAGTGCGGTGGCGGGAACCGCAGCCCCGGCGGCCCTGGAACCTCCCAGGTCAGAGGAGCTGTGGGGCTGGGTCCCAGGGAAGGTATGGGGTGAGGCGGCTCAGGACACAGCTTTCAAAATTCTGTTCATTCCCTCGTCGGTAACGTTGAGGTCTTATGAACTGGGGGGTTTATCGTGGTTTTTTCATTTCTCTTACTGCTCCCCGACTGTTCTGTCAAATATAGTTCCTAAAATAATCTAGTAGAGCATTTGTAGTGTCTGTTGTTTGCAAACAGGGTTCTCTTTGCTACCGCGGCAGCTCCAAAGCTGGAATTTAATTTTCCCATGCTTTTCATCTTCCCCTGTTGGACTCCCTTTCGTATTGAAGAGATTGGCCTTTGCCTCTGAGGGTGTAGGCATCCCCAGAGAGCTTTGTAGAAAAGAAAAACATAGGAACCAGTGCAGATTTGATCGAATCAGAGAATATACTTTATAGAGGACTCCAGGTATGACCAGGACCATTAATGTTTACTAAGCAAAGTTTTTATGTTT
Organism: Microtus obscurus; assembly: GCA_963919715.1. NCBI lineage: Eukaryota > Metazoa > Chordata > Mammalia > Rodentia > Cricetidae > Microtus > Microtus obscurus. Next base: position 779,003 of record CAWTZC010002434.1, on the reverse strand, counting down.
GTTGGTTTTGGTTTGGGGTTTTGGATATAAGGTTTCTCTGTAGCTTTGGAGTCTGTCCTGGAACTAGCTCTGTAGACCAGGCTGGTCTCGAACTCACAGGGATCCGCCTGCCTCTGCCTCCCGAGTGCTGGGATTAAAGGCGTGCATCGCCATCGCCCGGCATAGGCAGTGTTTTTATGTTATACATTTGGTCTAGGCAAGCCCAGTATACAGGCTGTGAGATTAAAGCAGGCTACACGGTTTTACAGTCAGTAAACACTTTAGAAGAAAACAAGATAAAATGCATCTTTTGAATAATTATGGTCACTCCCCTGTATAAGAAAAATGCCTCCTTGTTTGAAGAAAAGCACTCTTCCTCTGCGCACGTGGCTAAACTGTTGTATTTTATTTCCGGGTTGACATTCAGTGCTGTGTCTGTGAGCTTCTTGTAGGAGTGGAAATGCCTATATCCTGCTCAGGGGCTTTTAGCTGAGATCTCTTATTGGAGAACTACAGCAGTGGAGCTTCTGAGGGTGAGAATAGTGCTATTTTTTTTTTTTGTTATTTATTTTTTATTGTTTTTCAAATAATACTGTTAGGAGCCGGGCGGTGGTGGCGCACGCCTTTAATCCAGCACGTGGTAGGCAGAGGCAGGCGGATCTCTGTGAGTTCGACACCAGCCTGGTCTACAAGAGCTAGTTCCAGGACAGGCTCCAAAACCACAGAGAAACCCTGTCTCAAAAAACCAAAAAAAAAAAAAAAAAATACTGTTAGGAATATTTCCTAATGCGAGCTCCCTGCCGATGCAAAATTCCCAATCAAGCCGAATCAAAACCAAGCCAAATTGAGAAATATCCAGGTTTAATCGAATTCTGGGCTCTCCAGTGGCCCCGAGGGGTGCCTGGGGAACACAACCACCAGGAGGAAGAAAAAGGGAGACTACGTGTTCCTCTTTTGGGGGCTCATTTAAATACCCTGGGGCGTGGTCCTGACCCCTCCCTGGGTCAGAGGAATGTTCTATGGTTATGGAATATAGTTCCTTTGCAATCTCCATTGCTGGGAAAACTGTTCTGCTTGTGTGTGAGCTGTGTGTGAATGAGTCTCACCTCTGAGTAAAGTGAAAGCCTCAGAAAGAGAAACATTTTTTTATGTGATATTTTCTCTCTTCAGGTTTATGCTTTTGTCTGGTGTTACTCGTCATTGATTTTTGTTCCATGAAAAGTTGCTGGCGCTTTCTGAAGAATCAAAACAAAGCTCTGCATGGTGGAGAGGAGCAGTAGCAAAGGATCCAGGTATGGTAGAGGGTAGAAGGATGGGGAAAGGGTTCCAGTGACAGTAGAAACGGACATGAAATTGATTCTATCCTAGATTCGATTTCATTCTGAATGTTTCTAGAGAATTGCCCTGAGGATAATCTCAGAATATCCCTATTGTGGGTATTAGACTCTCTGTGTAAGAACACTCAGGCAAGTATAATTTAATTTGGTTTCCCACGTGAGTGGTGCTGTCCCTCCATTTACATCAGTGATCATGTCTTCTCAAGGTTACATACAAATCATGATTTCAATTAAAGTATAATTTTTAGTTAGAATAATTGATGCCTCTTGGATTTTCCTTCTCTTAGAATTTTGGAGTATTATATACTTCCTTCGGGCTCTTTATTATCTAGGGTTAATATGCCCAATTCCTAAATTAATGCCATCAAGATTTTGATCAGATTTGCTAGGTCTGCAGAAATGACTTAGCAGTTAAAAGTGCTGGCTGCTCTTGCAGAGGACCCAGGTTTAATTAAGAGCACCCATTTCTGGATCTGACATCCTCACTCAGACATACATCCAGGCAAAGCACTAATTTTCCTAAAATAGGAATAAATAAATAATTAAAATGTTAAAAAACATATTAAATGCTAGCAATGATTTAGTATGTACATGTTTCATGTGAATTATATATTTAATATATTGTTATATATGAAATGTTTATATTAAGTATACATTAAATCATTGCATGTTGAATATGTATTAAATAAGTATGTAAAATATATAATGCATATTAAATACACAATATATGTGAATATGTTATTATATATTATGTTCAGCATTCATTATGTGTTCTCTTTCTGTCCTCTGTTGACATCAGCATTCCAATTTCTTGGAGGAGACACTTTTTAAACTTGGTCTTGACTTTGTTTGGTTTTCCTGAGACACTTTCTCTATGTAGTTCTGAAAGTTCTGAAACTCTTTGTAGACCAGGCTTGCCTTGAACTCAGAGATCCACCTACACCAGCCTCTGAGTGCTGAGAGTAAGACTTGCCAGGGTGATTTGTTCTGAAATGAGCAAGCTAAAAAAAAAATGCTGCTTGAAGTCTGAGAGACTGGGTGTCTTCTGCTCTTGTGTGGTGCTCTGGCGGCCTTCTAAGGACTACTGGTTTTCTGTGCTGTTCATGGTCATCTTCCTCACTAACATCCTGTCTTATTTCCAACATCACTGAAAGATGTTGAAACTTCCCTGTGTCAGTGTCTTATTTGCTTCCTACAATTCTGCCATTGATTTTTTTTTTTCATGAATTTGGAATCTCTTGTGAAATGCATTCAAATTGATTGCATAACTTTCTGGAAATGGACTATTAGATCATTTATTAATATTCTTTGTTGTGTATGTTGATAGATTTAGTTAGCTTTTATCTTACCTACCATAATTATGATGAACCCTTATGACAGCACATTTTTTAAAAACTTCTTAGCATTTTGTATCCTTATTTGAAGTAAATACATTAATAAAATAAATATTTTAATGTTAGAATGTCCTTTTTTTGAAGTTGTATACTATTGTTTTATATCCTTATACATTTCATGAATTCACTGAAAGGAAATACAGACTGATACCATTGTGTTAGTTTTTGTATATTTCTTATGTCTCTATTCCTCTTCCTGAGTTCCTTTCTATACTATTTATATTTGCAGTATATTTCCTTCCTTAAGAAACTGGGAGAGTATCTTTTCTGGGTTTTCTCCTTTTTTCTTGTTTGGTTGGTGAAGAAGCTGCATGCTTACTAGCATGGTGGCCTCAGTGAGTTGAATTCCCACTGACACTGTGTCTGTTCTTTCTGCTTGTCTCCAGTGTTTGTTTTTGTTTAGAACCTGAGAGTGCACACTGACTAGGCAGAGAGGGGATCTTAGTCTACATTAGATGAGTATTTTCTTCATTACTAGCGTGTACTATATACATTTTGGCTGTTTTCCACTGCTTTTCCGCATAGTCTGTTCAGTTCATTATTTTTTTTTTATACTTATGTATACAGTATTCTATCTGTGTGTATGCCTGCAGGCCAGAAGAGGGCACCGGACCTCATTACAGATGGTTTTAAGCCACCATGTGGTTGCTGGGAATTGAACTAAGGACCTTTGGAAAAGCAGGCAAAGCTCTTAACTACTGAGCCATCTCTCCTGCCCTGTTCAGTTCATTATTGAAGAGAATATTATTTGCTTTGTGATTTTCCCCTCCCCCTTTTAAATTTTTCATAAATTCTGGGTGTTTTTGTATTGTACTGTGAAAAGTTTGCTAATAAGTACATGCATTCTGTAGGCTGTTTCTTCATAATTTTAGTTATTACCATTTTTTTAATGCAAGTTTTAAATAGCATTCAGTCTTGTCGGTTTTTGCTCTTGCATCCTGATAATTTGTGCTCCCGTTAGATCACTATGTCTATGTTTGGATGCATTTTCCCTGTTGATCTTAATGTTTCACAGTTCACTGACTTGGACCCAGTTTCATTCTTTTTTTTTTTATATTTATTATGTATACAATGTTCTGTCTGTGTGTATGTCTGCAGGCCAGAAGAGGGCACCAGACCTCATTACAGATGGTTGTGAGCCACCATGTGGTTGCTGGGAATTGAACTCAGGACCTTTGGAAGAGCAGGCAATGCTCTTAACCACTGAGCCATCTCTCCAGCCCCCGGTTTCATTCTTTTATATGTTGATATTTACTTTTCCTAATATCAATAATTGAAGAGGCTGCTCATATCTTAAGTGTTCTGTAGCATACTATTTACATGTTTTGGTGAAACTCAAATGGTCACAGCTTCTTGGGCTGCTTCTGCGTCTGCTGCTCTTATAGCTTTGGGTGTCTTCTGCCATCGTCATGGTCCTGTTATTTGTGTGGCTCTGCAACATCATGAGAAATCACGGGGTGAATCAAGCTCTCCTATGTGCCTGGGCTTGCTCTGCCCTCACATAGTCTTAGTGCCTTTATGTAAATTTGGAGGATTCCCTTTACTGTGTCTTTGAAGCTTATTATGGGAAGATCCATTTTCATAGACTTTAGTTAATCCTATAAATCATTTATCACTTCAGTTTTCACAATGATATGTCTTGTTCCATGTGCATGCAAGTTTTCCCATCGTGTTTCTCTTTTAGAGGTCTCTCTTGCTTGGTTAATTTTTTTCCCTTCTTTAATTTTTTTTTTAATTTATTTATTTATTAAAGATTTCTGTCTCTTCCCCGCCACCACCTCCGATTTCCTTCCCCCTCCCCCAATCAAGTCCCCCTCTCTCGTCAGCCCAAAAAGCAATCAGGGTTCCCTGACCTGTGGGAAGTCCAAGGACCACCCACCTCCATCCAGGTCTAATAAGGTGAGCATCCAAACTGCCTAGTCTCTCACAAAGCCAGTATGTGCATTAGGCTCAAAAACCCATTGCCATTGTTCTTGAGTTCTCAGTAGTCCTCATTGTCCGCTATGTTCAGCAAGACCGGTTTTAACCCAGGCTTTTTCAGACCCAGGCCAGCTGCCCTTGGTGAGTTCCCTATAGAACATCCCCATTGTCTCAGTGTGGGTGCACACCTTGCGGTCCTGAATTCCTTGCTTGTGCTCTCTCTCCTTCTGCTCCTGATTTGGACCTTGAGATTTCAGTCTGGAGCTCCAATGTGGGTCTCTGTCTCTGTCTCCTTTCATCGCCCGATGAAGGTTAATATTCAGGAGGATGCCTATATGCTTTTCTTTAGGTTCTCCTTATTTAGCTTCATTAAGATCACGAATTATAGGCTCAATGTCCTTTATTTATGGCTAGAAACCAAGTATGAGTGAGTACATCCCATGTTCCTCTTTTTGGGTCTGGCTTACCTCACTCAGGATAGTGTATTTTTTTATTTCCATCCATTTGCCTGCAAACTTCAAGAAGTCCTGTCTTTTTTACTGCTGAGTAGTACTCTAATATGTATATATTCCATACTTTCTTCATCCATTCTTCCATTGAAGGGCATCTAGGTTGTTCCCAGGTTCTGGCTATTACAATCAATGCTGCTATGAACATAGTTGAGCATATACTTTTGTTGTATGATAAGGCCTCTCTTGGGTATATTCCCAAGAGTGGTATTGCTGTTTCGAGGGGTAGGTTGATCACGAATTTCCTGAGAAACTGCCACACTGCTTTCCAAAGTGGTTGCACAAGTTTGCATTCCCACCAGCAATGGATGAGTGTACCCCTCTCTCCACAACCTCTCCAGCAAAGGCTATCATTGGTGTTTTTGATTTAAGCCATTCTGACAGGTGTAAGATGGTATCTTAAAGTTGTCTTGATTTGCATTTCCCTGATCACTAAGGAAGTTGAGCATGACCTTAAGTGTCTTGGCCATTTGAACTTCTGTTGAGAATTCTCTGTTCAGCTCAGTGCCCCATTTTATATTGGGTTGATTAGCCTTTTACGGTCTATTTTCTTGAGTTCTTTATATATTTTGGAGATCAGACCTTTGTCAGTCACGGGGTTGGTGAAGATTTTCTCCCAGTCAGTGGGTTGCCTTTGTGTCTTAGTGACAGTGTCCTTTGCTTTACAGAAGCTTCTCAGTCTCAGGAGGTCCCATTTATTCAATGAGGCCTTTAATGTCTGTGCTGCTGGGGTTATACGTAGGAAGTAGTCTCCTGTGCCCATGTGTTGTAGAGTACTTCCCACTTTCTCTTCTATCAGGTTCAGTGTGTTCAGCCTGATATTGAGGTCTTTAATCCATTTGGACTTGAGTTTTGTGCATGGTGATAGATATGGATCTATTTTCATTCTTCTACAGGTTGACATCCAGTTTTGCCAGCACAATTTGTTGAAGATGCTCTCTTTTTTCCATTGTATACTTTTAGCTCCTTTGTAGAAAATCAGGTGTTCATAGGCTTGTGGGTTAATGTCAGGGTCTTCTATTCGATTCCAATTGTCGACTTTTCTGTTTTTATGCCAATATCAAGCGGTTTTCAATACTGTAGCTCTGTAGTAGAGTTTGAAGTCAGGGATGGTAATGCATCCAGACGATCCTTTATTGTATAAGATTGTTTTGGCTATCCTGGGTTTTTTGTTTTTCCATATAAAGTTGATTATTGTCTTCTCCAGATCTGTGAAGAATTTTGATGGGATTTTGATGGGGATTGCATTGAATCTATAGATTGCTTTTGTTAGAATTGCCATTTTTACTATGTTGATCCTCCCAATCCAAGAGCAAGGGAGATCCTTCCATTTTCTGGTGTCCTCTTCAATTTCTTTCTTCAAAGACTTAAAGTTCTTGTCATATAGATCTTTCACTTCCTTGGTCAGAGTTACCCCAAGATATTTCATGCTTTTGTGGCTATCGTGAAAGGTGATGCCTCTCTGATTTCCCTCTCTGTCTCCTTATCCTTTTTTTTTAATATTTATTTATTTATTATGTATACAATATTCTGTCTGTGTGTATGTCTGCAGGCCAGAAGAGGGCACCAGACCTCATTCCAGATGGTTGTGAGCCACCATGTGGTTGCCGGGAATTGAACTCAGGACCTTTGGAAGAGCAGGCAATGCTCTTAACCACTGAGCCATCTCTCCAGCCCTGTTTCCTTATCCTTAGTATATAGGAAGGCCACTGATTTTTTTGGAGTTGATCTTGTATCCGGCCACATTACTAAAGGTGTTTATCAGCTATAGGAGTTTTTTGGTAGAGTTTTTGGGTTGCTTATGTATACTATCATCATTTGCAAATAAGGAAAGCTTGACTTCTTCCATTCCAATACGAATCCCCTTGATCCCCTTATGTTGTCTTATTGCTATTGCTAGAACTTCAAGCACTATATTAAAGGGACGTCTGTGTTCTTGTGGCTTGTTGCAGCTCTAGGCTCTGGGGAAGAGGCGGCTTCGAGGGGCCTGAGCTCACAGGTTTCCGGATTCCCAAGCCTTGGGCTTAGTCGAGGAAGGAGAATCTGCTGTGGCTGATCCTGCGACACTCCTGACCTCCAAGCGATGTGCCTGCCGTCATTGTTGGTTGGAGCTTGTCCAAGCTGGTGAATATGGGATGGCTCGGCTATGAAAGTATTTAGTTGCTTAAAGAAAACCTGTATTGGAGTTCAAGACCAGCCTGGTCTACAGAGCTAGTTCCAGGACAGGCTCCAAAGCCACAGAAACCCTGTCTCGAAAAAACCAAAAAAAAAAAAAGAAAGAAAGAAAGAAAAAAGAGGGCAGCAGCCGGCGTGTAACGGTGGGGACTGGCGCTTGGGCAGACGCAGGCGGCAGGGACCAGTCTGCAACACTGAGAGCAGATAGCCCCACTACAATTAAATCAAAGAGGTAGGCCTTTGGTTGGCGAGGTCCCTGGCAAAGGAGGAGCCGGGTCCTGTTCCTGAAGATCCTTCTGAGGGGTGAGAGGGATCTTGGCCCCCGGCAGGAGCCAGGAAACAGGGCGAGGGCATTTTGTAAGAGGAGCTCCTGGCCAGCAGGGAAACGTGATCCGGTTTCAAAAGACCCATTAGATAGCATTGATAGGAGGAGATGGGCAGGCGCCGGGGCAAGAATTCACACAATAATCTGAAAAACAACATGAAAACACCAGAACCACCCAATGATCTTACAAAAGAAGGACTTGAACACCCTAACACAGAAGTAGTGGAAAAAATAGACTTTATGAAAGAAATAGAGTCCCTTACACAACATGTGAAAAATGCCATTATAGAAATGGATGAGAAGTATAACCAAAAGTTTGAAGAAATGAGTAAAACGTTTGAAGAATTGAGTAAAAACATACATGAGACCCTGGGAAACCGAGAAAAAACGAACAAACAGGTAATGGAAACAGTTCAAGAATTGAAAACTGAAATGGAAGCAAGGAAGAAAACACAAACTGAGGACCAGCTGGATATGGAAAATCTAGGTCAATGAGCAGAGCCTACAGAAACAAGCAAAATCAATAGAATACCAGAGATAGAAGAAAGAATCTCAGATTCGGGGGACACCATAGAGAAAATAAATGCACTGATCAAAGAAAACAGCAAAGCCAACAAATTCTCATCCCCTCTTTAATTTATCATTTTTTCTGTTCAGTTTTAAATAAAGAGAATCAATAACAGGTCACATAGCAACTTTCTAATTGGTTGGTTATATAGATAATAAAAACTAACTCCAACTAAGTATTGATTTTGCCTCCTAAGTTCTATTTGTATAGTTTTATTTTTCATTGGTAATAAATATTTCTATTTAATAATTGTATCAGTTTATTTCGCCTCATCACTCCATGTCTCATACTTAGTTAGGCACGTTTTCTTTTCGTTCAATTCCCTCATTTATCTCATGTATGATTTTGGGCAAGTTTGTGCCAGAGAGCCAGGCCATCTTGTGTTTTTAATTCCACCTGCCGTGTAATATGGTAAGATTTTCTTTCATAACTCACCTCCCATTCTCCAATCACCTTCCTATCTTCCATCTCTTAAAAACTGTTGCTTCCTCTTCTAATGTTCTCTCCCTTTAAACATTGGAATATAGATTTCTTTTTTTTAAGATATTTATTTATTATGTATACAATATTCTGTCAATGTGTATGTCTGCAGCCGGAAGAGGACACCAGACCTCATTACAGATGGTTGTGAGCCACCATGTGGTTGCCGGGAATTGAACTCAGGACCTTTGGAAGAGCAGGCAATGCTCTTAACCACTGAGCCATCTCTCCAGCCCTGGAATATAGATTTCTTATAGTATGCTCTGCAGTAAGCAGTCAGCTGTTCTCAATATTTGTCAAGTCACAAGTCTCTTACATGAGTGCAGTCCATTCATAGTCTGTTTGATGCAGGGTGAAAGCAGCACCAGTATGGGTAGAAAATGTTAGTAATAGAATTGTACCTAGGGCCTGTGTCCTTCCTTATCATTGGCTTTTGGACATGTTTCCCATGACATCCACGTATTTCCTTTTGTGGTGCAGCCCTATCAAGCAGAAGGCCTCTCTTCCCCACAAAAATCATCTTATGCAATGACACTGAATGGGTATGCTTTGCCTCAGAGTTTGGGACTGTAACACAGGATCCAAATCTCGGTATGACCACCGATAACTGTCTTCTCTCCGAGCTTGCATAGCAGTTTTTGTCACTCGGAATGTTACTAGGGAATCTAAGATATTTTTAGACACTGACTGGTCTGCTGATTTCTCAGCATCTTATTGTTGGTGTGTAATGAAAACCAAGTAATGTGTGTGGATTGTATAGCTTATTGAGTGGGCTGTCAGATCTGAGCTTTCTTAGGGGTATTTATAGTCTTTAGAATGTAGATTTCTATTTCTAATCTAGTAGGTCCACGTGGCCTTTCACTTTTCTATATTGTCTCATTTAAATTTTTCTCTATCCTTCCTGAACTGTCTATCCACAGATTGTTTGGGTTGAGTTACTATGGAGGGACTAGTTCATTGTCTTCCCATAACTTTTTAATTTCATCAGTAGTAACAGGCACTATAATTTCTGCTGAGTCTATACCTTTTATATGTTTCAGTTAGATAGGCATTCTTCATATCTTTCAAAGGCTAGAGAATATGGAATTTTAAATGTTTTGATAACTTCGGGTTTTTCATGACAATGAGACATCTCTGGTTCTGGCAGCACCAATCTACTTCAAGAAGAAGATGGGCATCGAAGAGGATCCTTATGGAGTTTGATAGCCATTTGGGCAAGAAACTGCTCTTGCCTGGACTATTGCATAAACTGGACACAGAGAACCCACAGAGAGAGGACTACTGAACTTGCTTAAAGGTGAGATGATCTCTCAGTGTTCCTGATTCATGAAAGAGTCTGCAAGACATTCTGCAGGACGCAGCAGATAGTGACTAAACTGCCTTTGAAATTTCCTCTTCATTGAAATGTCTGCTGGAAACTATGGGCCTGTAGGCCGAAGATGGATGCCCCAATAGTACAGAGGAACTTTGGGTGACTGTCCAGGCAGTGAGAAGTCTCTGTGATTTCTAGAGTTTTGTAAGTTGCTTACTTCTCATTTACTTAGGTCTTTGATGGAATTGAAAAATATAGTTTTCATTAGTTATGATAAAGGATAAAGTAGATATAGATATTGTAACTGTAATTCTTGCTTTATAACTGTTATATGTAATTTTGTTATGTTAAAGCCTTCCTTTTTTTTGTTTGTTTAAACAGAAAAAGGGGAAGTGATGTGGGAGTGTCATATATCAATCTGTCGATTTCATTGGTTAAGCAATAAAGAAACTGCTTGGCCCTGATAGCTTAGAACATAGGTGGGTGGAGTAAACAGAACAAAATGCTGGGAGAAAGAGGAAGTGAGGTCAGAAATCATGTAGCACCTCTCAGAGCTAGACGCGATTCAGCTCCGACCCAGGATGGACATAGGCTAGAATCTTCCTGGTAAGCGCACCTTGGGGTGCTACACAGAATATAAGAAATTGGCTAGTCCAGGTGCCAGAGTTAGCCGAGAAGAGGCTAGAAATAATGGGCCAAGCAGTGTTTAAAAGAATACAGTTTGTGTGTTGTTATTTCGGGGCATAAGCTAGCTGGTGGCCAGGGTGCCGGGGACGCAGCCCCGCCGCTTCCTATTACTACAAGGTGTCTGATGGTAACAGATGATCCATACACATCTTAAATGGAGTCAAATCAACACCTAGAGTTAGTTTGAAGTGGCAAAAAGGGAAGTATTAATAATCACTAATGCTAATTGAGTAAAGTATTCTGAAAAGTAGTGTTTGGAGAACCTTGTGTGTTAGTGTGTGGGACAGAGGTGACGAGAGAACACAGTAGTAGGTGACCTGATGTTTAACTTTGATTTGTGTAAAATAGGATGAGCGGCAGGCAGCGGTTCATTCTTGTATATGAATGCATGTATATATAGATGAATGCTTTATTACTGGAAGAAGCAAGTATTGTTTTAAATCCAATCTTTGGTAAACTGAATCCAGTGACTATAGCCCAGAGATCACTTCTGAATGCTGGCCATCAAAACAATTATAGCGAGCAGCATTTGCAGTGATGGCTGGTGGCTAGCAGTGGTAGAGAAAGCAAAATAAAACCAGTAAACACAGAACACCGAAAACTCACATATTCAACATGCAGTGGCCACCTTCATTCCTACATTGTAATTGGCTGAGAGGAGAATGTTAGGCTTCAGAGGGGTTTGGGCTCTCTCAGACTCAGGAACGTACCTGGAAAGCCAGTAAGGGAAAAGGTGTATCAGGTTGTGTGGTTTGGAAGAGAAGGAGGAAAATGGCTGGAGAACCTGGACTGAGGTTAAGCAGATATGGGGAGCAAAAAAAATAGAAGTTCCTACTTTAACTAGGAGGTATTTTCCAAGGAAAGGGACAGAATAGGTTGGTCTCACTAGGAAGGAATAGGTAAGGATAATACCCCTAAAAGTATAGCTGGTAAGGCTGTTCCCCTATTCCAGCAATAGAAAAGAGAGATGGAGGAGTTGGTCCCCAAAACTCTGTAAGAATTGAAAATGTTGCCGGGAGGTGGTGGTGCATGCCTTTAATCCCAGCACTCGGGAGGCAGAGGCAGGCAGATCTCTGAGTTCGAGACCAGCCTGGTCTACAGAGCTAGTTCCAGGACAGGCTCCAAAGCCACAGAGAAACCCTGTCTCAAAAAACAAAAAAAAAAAAAAAAAAAAAAACCCTGAAAAATGTGGCCCTGAAGAAAGCAGATGGATTGCTCTGATTCTGTGACTACCCAAGACTCCCTGTTGCTGATAGCAATGATTGGTCAAGGCTCCCAGGCCCCCTCAGTTGCCTATGAGCAGACTTAAGAGATCAACTGGGAGGTGAACTCAGCTTATTGTCCTCACACAATGAACATGAGGACAGTCATCAGCCAAATTCCCTTCTTGATGGCATTATCGCCATGGTTGGCATGGTATAAGAGGTTTGAACAAGTCCAATGGCCCTCCTGACTCCATCTGAAACAGGGAAATGGAGGTTTCCCAGCTTTGTGTACTTGGGCAGCTGCTATGGCTCACTAAAAGCACTTGGGCAACATTAGGTATTTTTTAATTCATCCTTTTTATTTCTTCCAAGGTACAGCTTGAAGCCTGTGGTGGTTAAGACTTCTACCCGAGACAAGAAATTCCACCTTGGGCAACAAATTCCACAGGAGTGGGACTGAACCAGCTACCTAGGACAGAGTGGGCCTGAGGAAGCAAGCTCCACAGGAGCAGAAGCTGGGAGCCAATCCAGTCCCAGTAGCCAATCCTGTCCTAGCATGAGTCTGGGATAATAGAGGGAGTAAGCCTGAGCCAGATCTCTGGTTCTACACGCTCCTGAGCCTGGGAACTCTGAGGCAGTAGACCACAGCCAGAAACCTTTGCAAGACCAACTCCAAGCGGGGGACTTCTGCAGGAGGGGATGCAGACCAGAATTACAGAAACAGGTGAAAACCAGTAACCTAGGCCAAAGTAGCCTTGAGACAGCAAACTCCAAGGGAACAGAGCAAAGCATAGGAGCCCTGAGCTAACTCCAGGAACACAAAGTAAGCTGCTTGGTAACTAGAACTGTGGCATTGACTGTACCACGAGGAACAACCATCTGAACTTTGGATTCACTGGCACCTAGAAGATTAATTAACAGAATCTCAGGCAGCCCCAACCATACCTATTAGAGGAAAAGATGGGTAGAAAAGGAAAGAAGACACGCAACACCACAAAGAGCAACATGACAACAGTGAAAACTAAAGAGTCTACAACATCAAGACCTGAACAACCAAATATAGATGAAGCAGAAGAAAATTACCTAATACATAACATGAGGATAATGGTTGAAATTTGTCAGGATGAAATTAGAAATTTCTTTATAAAAATAGTGGAAAGGATAAGCAAACATTTGGAAGACATCGACAAATTACTTAACGAAAACGTAGAAAAAAAATCAAACGTAAAAGAAATTATTCAAGACTTGAAAACTGAAATAGAGACAATAAAGAGAACACAAGCTGAGAGAATTATAGAAAGAGAAATCATGAGGAAATGATCAGGAACCATAAATACAAGCATGAACAGGAGAATATAAGAGAAGGAATAGAGAATCTCATGTGCTGAAGATAAAGTAAGAGGAAATAGACTCATCAGTTAAAGAAAATGTTAAATCTAACAAAAGCTTAATCCAAAATATCCAGAAATATGGGACACCATGAAAAGGCCAAATCTTAGAATAATAGGTATAGAAGAAATTCAACTTAAAAGTACAGAAAATATATTTAACAAAATCATAGAAGAAAATTTTCCTACTCTAAAGAAAGATATGACTATAAAGATACAAGAAGCTTACAGAACAGCAAATAGACTGGATTCCCCCCAAAAAGTCCTCACCATATAATAATCAAAACACTAAACATCCACAGTAAAGAAAATATGAAGAGCTACAAAGGAAAAAGGCCAAGTAACATATAAAGGTAGACCTATCAGAATTAAACCTGACTTCTCATTGGAGACAATGAAAGCCAGACGGTTGTGGTCAAGCGTTATGCAGACATTAAGAGACCAAGGATGCCAACCCAGACTACTATACCCAGCAAAGCTTTCAATCTCCATAGGACAAAACAAGATATTCCATGACAAATCTAGATTTTACCAATACCTAGCCACAAACCCACAAAAGAACGAATCCAATTTAAAAAAAAATGGACTACAGACCTAAAAAAAGAACTCTCAACAGAGAGATCTAAAATGGCTGATAGACACTTACGGAAATGTTCGACATCCTTAGTCATAAGAGAAATGCAAATCAAAAGAACTCTGATATTCCATCTTAAACCTGTAAGAGTGGCCAAGACCAAAATCACTGATGACAACTTAAACTACAGAGGTTGTGGGGGAAAAAGGAACACTCTTGCATTGCTGGTGGGAATGCAAGCTGGATGTCAGTGTGGTGATTTCTCAGAAAATTTGGAAACAACCTTCCTCAAGACACAGTAGTACCACTTTTGGGTATATATCCAAAGGATGCTCAATCGTGCCACAAGGACATGTGCTCAACTATGTTCATAGCAGCTTTGTTGATCATAGTCAGAACCTGGAAACAACTTTAATGCCCCGCGATCAAAGAAGGGATAAGAAAAATGTGGTACATTTACACAATGGAGTACTACACAGCAGAAAAAATATTGACATCTTGAATTTTGCCGGCAAATGGATGGAGCTAGAAAACATCATTTTGAATGAGGTATCCCAGATACAGGAAGACAATTATCACATGTGCTCACTCATAAGTGGTTTTTAAGCAGAAAGCAAAGAAAACCAGCCTACAAACCACAATTCCAGAGGACTTAGACATCAATGAAGACACTAAGAGAGACTTAGATAGATCTAATCTACATGGGATATAGAAAAGACAAGCTCTCCGGAGTAAATTGAGAGCATGGGTCCTTGGGGGAGGGTTGAAGTGGTGGAGAGGAGAGGCAAAGAAGGAAGCAGAGAAAAATGTAGAGCTCAATAAACATTAGTAGTAAAAAAAAAAAAGACTTCTACCTGTAGAGCTGGGTTCTTTCTCTAGACATTTAAATTTTGCCCTAATATCAGCAAAACTTGTGGAGAAGTAGGGTGTGAGGAGTTGTTTTCTATCTGGGCTCTCAGGATCCAGATTTGGATCATAAAAGAGATCTTTTGTTAGCGTGTCTAGGAATAGAGTTTAGGAACCTAGTTTTCTGTGTTTACTTCTTGAACTCTTAGATCTTTCCATAATTTACTGCTTTAAGAGCAGCTTTGCAGAGACTGGCCATTAGTCAAGTTATAAACTGATTTTCTTTAATATTACATATGTAGTATGGATTTTTGCCTCAAGTTACCCCTCTTGTTATGTATTTTATAGGTTATTAATCATACCCAATGTGCTTATAAATCTTGAGGTAGAAACTTAAACAAGCATATGATATAAGAAGCAATAGTTCCCATCAAGCATGGTCTACCCCTTTATTTTGTTTTACTCTCTTTTTCACATAGTCAGAAAACTCAACAATATAGAATTGAGATTTTGAAGAAAACCTTTTAACAAGCATGCTTGCTTGGATATAGAGGAGGGGTAGCCATAACCCAGTTCCAAAACCATTTTTTGATTTATGTGGGACAGCATAAAACAACCTAATGCCATTCACACCTAAAAGTTATCTGAATCCCTGTAAAATTGAATCCAATGAGCTTAGTGTAAAGAATTCTTACAGATGGGAAAGTTTTGTCCCCTGATTGTAGAAAAGATACTGCTGGAGGGAACTGAGAGACTACCAGCTATGGAAGAGTGTGTAAGGGATGTGTGCACATTGCATCTTGATTAGTCTTTGCTTTCTCCCACTCCTACATCTGGCTCCTGACTCCCACATTGTATCATAGTTACATCAACAGTAACTGTAAAGACAAGACATCCCATGGGAGACAGACAAAAACAAACAGGGCTTGGAGCAGAGAAAAGAGAAATAGAGAATGCGGAGTCTTCCCATTTCCCCAATCACTTTTAGAATTCATTGGTGCAGAACAATTGTCTGTATCAAGTATAGGTGGATCAACCAGGCTGGAAGTAGAAGCAGGGCTATGAGAACAAGAGGATTTTAGGAAGGAGGAAGCCCATTCCTGCCCAGACCACTGAAAAAGCACAATGTGATGTATCCTGCTGAAAAAAGTACTGAGCCACATGGCTAACATAGATAAGAATAATGGGTTAATACAAATTACAAGAGCTAATAAATAGCCTGAGCTAATGAGTTTTATAACTTATGGATATCTCTGATTTTTTTTCTAAGACTAAATGGCTGGGGGACCAGGTGGGACAGAAACCCCAAGGAGCCCAGCCCTCATGTTACAATTCATAATGATCCTGGATGATGTTAGGGTCTACAGTGTTTTTAGGCAGCCCTTCAGATTGATTAAGTGGTATTAAGGCCACATTTGACAATAAACACAAATAAATTTGGGGTCCTTCAGGTTGGGCATCAAGTGAATAGGCTAGAGATTTTCTAAAAGACATCTCAAAGGGGAATGAGAGGGTATGGAAGACGCTGTTCCCATGTATGAGAGAGGGGCCTGGGAGAAAAAATGTCACTGTAGTGTGTTTCTAGCATCCTAAAACTTCAAGGACTGGCAGGTGAAGGCATAAATCACGAAACAATCCCATACCAGTTTGGAATTATGATTAATAAGAATGTTATTTATTTAAAGGGAAAACTTACAGATCACCGTCCTTGACAGCAGCCCTCTACACCACCACAAAAATAGTCAAGTAGCTGGAATCGGAGTCTGAAGCAAGAGCACAGCTACCACTGTTCTTTAAGGCAAAAAAGACCATGCCCAAGTATGCTGGTATCTTAAAGGCTGTTGGCTGAAGGAGTGGAAAGAGCTCCAGCAGCAGGGAGGAGATCCAAATCATTCCCTGTGTCCTTAACAGCATGCAGCAGGGTTCAGCGGCTTAGTTTGGCGAAGCTCAAGGAAAGACCTGGCACCTGGTCCCAGGGCTTCCATGAAGGACAGAAGACAAGGACAAAAACTGATCTCTAGGGGGCTGGAGAGATGGCTCAGAGGTTAAGAGCATTGCCTGCTCTTCCAAAGGTCCTGAGTTCAATTCCCAGCAACCACATGTAATGGGGTCTGGTGCCCTCTTCTGGCCTGCAGGCATACACACAGACAAAATATTGTATACATAATAATAAATATTTGAAAAAAATAATTAAAAAAAATTCCAAATGTGTACCTAAGAGAAAAGTTTTCCTCTCTAAAACTCCTTAACTACATGTTCTGCCATAAATATACACCTATTCCACCAGGTTTTTAATTATTTAAAGGGTTAAAGGTTGCTCAGTCATTCTCTAGAGTACCGACCTCATCTTTCTGCAGCCCTGCACCCAGCCCTCCAGCTCACACTCCAGGGGATTCCACTGCACTCTCCTGGCCTCCTCTCAACACAGACTGATACAATTGCTGCCTGCATGGACAACAAATGAAACAGCCTGCTCTTCCCAGGTTTTCTGCGTTCCAGCCTTCACCAACCCCAGCTCTGTGCTCATATGTATACTTTGAGACAAGTTGGTACTGCCCTCTCATGGTTTATTATTGTCTCGACTACAAATTTGACTTTTTAGGTCTACTTCAACCACAGCTTTGGTCCTAACTGATGTACTCCTCTAATTCAGATAAGTTTTGTATCTAAGAATGCTTCATCAAAATAGATATTAATCAAATTAATACAATTAATCAAAGACTTGGAGATAAAACTAAAATTCTAAATTCAACCATTTTTTTAAGTTATTTATTTATTTATTTGCTTTTTCGAGACAGGGTTTCTCTGTGGTTTTGGAGCCTGTCCTGGAACTAGCTCTTGTAGACCAGGCTGGTCTCGAACTCACAGAGATCCGCCTGCTTCTGCCTCCCAAGTGCTGGGATTAAAGGCATGCTCCACCACCACCCGGCTCAACCATTCTTTTTTGATAACTCAAAATCATACATTTAGAGATGCTTAACCACATCATGTCTTTTATTATAGATTCCTATATTACTCCTCTGCTTTACCATAAACCAGAGATAGTCTGAAATCATATACAACTACATTTACAAGGTAGTTAAACTAATTCTCAGCTCACCATCAATAAAGTTTATTGATGTATTATTAATCGTATATAGATTATTGATATTAAATATTGATTAAATATAAAATTTAATTATTATTAATTACATTATCATTACTTATCATTCATCCAGTCATTTTCAGTCTTTTTAATTATCCACATTCCTCGCTGCCTTAAGACTGATTTACATGCTTCTCTTTTTAAACGAAACAGCGTGAGATAGCAGTGTAACACCCGGTTTTGGTGTTACACCCTCGGTACAGTTTGCGCGCCACTGTACCGAACGCGATGCGAGTCGGGCAAGGCCTGGAGGTTGAACAAAAGAGACAGAGACCATGGGTCATTCGAAAGGAGATCAGCCGAATGCCGTTTATTCAGAGTTGGGGGAGCCTATTTCTAACTAACTGCAGCACAAAGATCGCTCCGCCCAGACAGGGTGGAAATTACCATATTAACAAAGAAGAAGTTTACCTGAAGCTAGTCACCAGGTGGGCAGGGATGGCACGGAGACACACAGGAAGCTTAGTTAACTGATTATAAACTGTCCCCGCCAATGCAGCCCAGGAATAAGGGAGACCAGGGCCCTTACATAGCAGGAGCATTTATCACGAACTATTGTGTGTCATGTTGCAAGTACAGCTTATAGCAATTGATAATTCAGATGTCAACCCACCCAAGAAATTATTCTTACATGGAGGAACCCTGTCCAGTAAAACCAGCAAGGCAACTGACTCTGAAAACTGTTACTTTCAACTGTAATTTCGCTTGTGCAGTAACAGCTATGATAACTCCCCATTACCATGCATTTTCATGTAATGTACATGTAATCCATTACTACATCTCAATCATATGGGCACACATATTTGTAGATGGTCAGAAAGATGACTGTTTTCTATACTATGTCCTCCACATTATAGTGAGAAACTTAGAAGCCCATTCTCTTATCATTACCTTTACTAACAGAAAAAGTTGGTCAGACACATGTCCTTCTGGACAGATCACAATGAAACTTTCACAGATTTTATTTATGAAATTGCAGGTATCTGTCCTTGTAAGATCTAAGCCTTCCAGAGGATTTATGATGAATTAGGGCAGCATTGCAGGTGTCTGTCCTTGTTATATCTTAGTCCTTAAAAAGACCTAACTGACTGACCATGTCCAGATATTATTAATCACACTTAAGACATGTAAAATAGTGTGCATATTTTTTGCTTTTTCCTTAGATCTTTCAATGGTTTAGTTCCCTCCCCCATAACCTGTATCAGCCCTTTTACAGGCCTTTTTTTTTTTTTTTTTTTTTTTTGGTTTTTTCGAGACAGGGTTTCTCTCTGGTTTTGGAGCCTGTCCTGGAACTAGCTCTTGTAGACCAGGCTGGTCTCGAACTCACAGAGATCAGCCTGCCTCTGCCTCCCAAGTGCTGGGATTAAAGGCATGCCCCACCACCGCCCGGCTATGTATCAGCCCTTTCAAAAGATGGCCAGGACCTCCTCAAAGCTACAACTGAGTTTAGCTACAAATTAGCTGATAAGTGTTGCTATGCATCTTCAGAGATTGCCTGTGTCCCAGAGAATTTTTCTTTTAGTTTTCTTATTACTAACAAGTTGTTAATGAATGGAGGTATACATACTTGGGATTTTGTAATGGCAGAAGAATAAGAATATGCTGTGGTACAATGGTTTGTACCCTGTCAATTGTATTTTAATAAAATGCTAATTGGCCAGTAGCCAGGCAGGAAGTAGAGGTGGGGCAATAAGAATTCTGGGAGAGGAAAGTTCAGTCTGGAGTTGAGACCCAGCCACAGAAGAAGCAAGATGTGACTACCTGACCAAAAAAAAAAAAAAAAAAAAGAAAAAAATACCAAGCCACATGGCTAACATAGACAAGAATTATGGGCTAATATAAGTTATATGAGCTAATAAGAAGCCAGAGCTAATAGACCAATCAACTTATATTTAATATAGACCTCTTTTGCGTTTATTTGGGACTAAATGACTGTGGGACCTGGTGGGACAGAAACCTCAATCAATAAGAATATACAGAGAAGAAATAGGATTGAGAAGATAGAAATGGAGAACGTAGAGGGATCAGAATCTAAAATGCAGAGGAAATAAGATTGATAGAATTGGGACAGAAAATGAGAGCTTAGTCGGGCGGTGGTGGCGCACGCCTTTAATCCCAGCACTCGGGAGGCAGAGGCAGGCGGATCTCTGTGAGTTCGAGACCAGCCTGGTCTACAGAGCTAGTTCCAGGACAGGCTCCAAAGCCACAGGGAAACCCTGTCTCGAAAAACCAAAAAAAAAAAAAAAAAGAAAAGAAAGAAAATGAGAGCTTAGAAATTATAATTAAGACAATAGAATTTGAACTAAAGAAGAATAAAAGTCAAGTGAAATGAAGAATATGTTCCTCAAATTGTGTGTAAAGTTACTATAGAGATCTTTTACCACCTTCCTTGCTCCTGATAAGCATTTTACATTACAACCCTGGGCAGGGGCTGGAGCTAGACTCTTGGATATTATACATTTATCCCAGCACTTGGGAAAAAGGCAGGCAGATCTTTGAGTCCAAGGCAAGACTGGGCTACAGACTAAGTTCCATGAGAGCCAGGACAATGCAGAGCTCTGCCTCTAAAACAAACAAACAAACAAACAACAACAACAAAAAACCAAAAAGAAGGAAAAAGGAAAAAAAACATGATCCTAAATGTATACATGTTCTCTGTCCATATCATGTTACTTGTACGTATGTTTTCAAGGCTAGCCATGTGATATTGTTTAACCAACTGGTGGGCACTTCTTAAGGGAAGACCACATCTCCTGTTCCCCAAATTCATCAGTTGCCTGTAGTTCTCTACACAGGTTAAGGCCTTGTGGGCTTTTTTTCCATCCATGTTGGCATGTTCATTGTACTTGTCATTGCTTAGCTCACATTATGAGGGCATGTTGGTGAGATGTTAGAGAGGTAGCTTCTGGCATTATCAGGTATTATGACTACACTTGCTTGTCACGTTGGCTACATCTGTCATGAACTAAAATTCGTAAATGGAGATTACTTTTGCTTGGTTTAAAAGTGGGGGATCCATTGGCCATCCAGACTCTTGAGGTGGGAAGACACACACCTTAGGAAACAATCTTGAGTCTGGAACTTACATCTTAAATCTAGGCCACACCTTCTCCTGGAAGTCTATATAAGGACAAGGAAGAATAAAGCATTTTACTCACTGTCTACTTCCTGGCTCATTTTTTCTCTAGCTCATTGGAGCCTGCTTCTATGGGATCCCAGCATATACTGAAGACCAGCCAAGACATTCAGCATTGTAGATGTACATCAAGTAGATTTTTGGATTTTCTGTCCACAGCTAGTCATTGATGGATTAGCTGGACAGCATCTTTTTTTTTAAAAAATATTTATTTATTTATTATGTATACAATATTCTGTCTGTGTGTACATCTGCAGGCCAGAAGAGGGCACCAGATCTCATTACAGATGGTTGTGAGCCACCATGTGGTTGCTGGGAATTGAACTCAGGACCTTTGGAAGAGCAGGCAATGCTCTTAACCACTGAGCCATCTCTCCAGCCCACTGGACAGCATCTTTTAAGTCATTCCAAATCCCCTCATATATAGAGAGATAGAGATCCATTCTACATGTTCTGTTACTCTAATGAACCCTGATAATTGATCTGCTCTAGATGCAAATAAACAGTCTAAGGGTTTCTAAGTGTGCCCTGGAAGACAATCTTCTCTCTAGCAGCCATGGAGCTTGAACTGTGGAAAACCAAACTGAAGCCCTCATTATAAAGTGTACTGAATTAGGGCAAAAATTCCAGTCCCAGTGTCAGACAGTGTATGCTGTTGAAGTAGGGGTATTAATTAGTAGAGAACAGGATGCTATAATTTATGGTGGGGATGTGTGGCAGGACCCAATTACAGCTGAGAACATTGAATTCTCTGATTTTTTTCTTGTTTTTATTTAATTAATTTATTTTTTAAAAAAGAAAACAAACTATCTTTTTTCATTATACATACCAATCTAAATTTCCACTCTCTCCCCACCTGCCATCCCCTCCACATAACCTCCCACCCCACCCCCATCCAATCCTCAGAGAGGGTTAGGCACATTGCTTTGGGGAAGGTCCAAGGCCCTACCTACTATATCTAGGCTGATCAAGGTATCCATCCAAAGAGAATACGTTCCCCCAAAGCCATCACATGCAGTAGGAATAAATCCTGGTGCCACTGCCAGAGGCCACTAAGTCTGCCCCAGCAATACAACTGTCAACCACATTCAGAGGGATGAGTTTGGTCCTATGCTTGCTTCTTCCCAGTGTAGCTGAAGTTGGTGAGCTCCTATTAGCTCAGGTAGACTGTTTCTGTGGGTGTACCCATCATAGTCTTGACCTGTTTGCTCATATTCTCATTCATCCCCTTCTTCAACTGGACTTTGGGAGCTCAGTCCAGTGCTTTAATGCGGATCTCTGCCTCTGTTTCCATCAACCGCTGGATGAAAGTTCTGTGGTGGGGGCTGGAGAAATGGCTCAGTGGTTAAGAGCATTGCCTGCTCTTCTAAAGGTCCTGAGTTCAATTCCCAGCAACCACATGGTGGCTTACAACCATCTGTAAAGAGGTCTGGTGCCCTCGTCTGGCCTTCAGGCATACATAAAGACAGATTATTGTATATATATATAATAAATCAATATTTAAAAAAAGAAAGTTCTGTGGTGATATTTAAGATATTCATCAGTCTGACTGCAGGGCAAGTCAAGTTTGGGCCCCCCTCTCCTCTATCGCTTAGGGTCTTAGCTGGGGTCATCCTGGTGGATTTCTGGGAATTTCTCTAGAGCCAGGTTTCTTGCTAACTCTATGATGGCTCCCTCAATTAAGATATCTTTTTCCTTGTTCTCATCTTTGTCCTTCCTCCCTCTCAACATTCCCATTTCCTCAAGTTCTTTTCACTCCTCCTCATCTCCCCTTCTCTTCTCCTTCCACCCTCCCTTATCCCCCAACCCATGCTCCTAATTTTTTTTTTTTTTGGTTTTTCGAGACAGGGTTTCTCTGTGGCTTTGGAGCCTGTCCTGGAACTAGCTCTGTAGACCAGGCTGGTCTCGAACTCACAGAGATCCGCCTGCCTCTGCCTCCTGAGTGCTGGGACCATGCTCCTAATTTTGTTTGGCAATCTTGTCTATTTCGATTTCCCAGGTGGATCTATATGTTTTTCTTAGGGTTTGCCTGAGTTTTTCTAGGATCATGAACTATAGGCTCAATGTCCTTTATTTATAGCTAGTATCCACTTATGAGTGAGGACATACCATATTCATCATTTTGGGCCTGGGTTACTCCACTCAGGATAGTGCTTTCTAATTCCGTTCATTTGCATGCAAAATTCAAGATGTTATTGTTTTTGTTTTTGTTCTAAACCACTGAATAGTATTCTAGTGTGTAAATGTGCCACATTTTCTTTATCCATTCTTTGGCTGGGGGTATTTAGGTTGTTTCCAGGTTCTGGCTATTACAAATAATGCTGCTATAAACATAGCTGACAAATGCCTTCATAGTATGATTGAGCATCGTTTGGGTATATGCCCAAGAGTGGTATTGCTGGATCCTGAGGTAAGTTGATTCCCAATTTTCTAAGAAACCACCATACTGATTTCCAAAGTAGTTGTACAAGTTTGCATTCCCACCAGCAATAGATGAGTGTTTCCTTTACTCCACATCCTCTCCAGCATAAGCTATTTTTGTGTTTTTGATCTTAACCTTTTTGACAGGTGTAAGATGGTATCTCAGAGTTGTTTTGATTTGCATTTTCCTGATGGCTAAAGATTTTGAAAATTTTCTTAAGTATTTTTTGTCCATTTGAGATTCTTCTGTAGAGAATTCTCTGTTTAGTTCTGTACTCTATTTTTAATTTGGCTATTTAATATTTTGATGCCCAAATTCTTGAGTTCTTTATATATTTTGGAGATCAATACTTTGATCAGTTCCAATGTGGCTGGCTTTACATTGAGGTCTTTGATCCATTTGGACTTAAGTTTTGTGCATGGGAATACATATGGATCTATTTTCATTCTTCCACAGGTTGACATCCAGTTATGCCAGCCCCATTTGTTGAAGATGCTTTCCTTTTTTCCATTGTATAATTTTAGCTTCTTTGTCAAAAATCATGTGTTTGTAGGTATGTGTATTAATATCCGGGTCTTTGATTTGATTCTATTGGTCAACCTCTCTGTTTTTATGCCAATACCAAGCTGTTTTCATTTCTGTAATAGAGCTTGATGTCAGGGAGAGTGAAACCTCTGCAAGTTTTTTTTAATGTACAGGATTGTTTTGGCTATCCTGGGTTTTTTGTTTTTCCATATGAAGTTGATTATTGTTTTTTCAAGGTCTGTGAAGAATTGTGTTGGGATTTTGATAGGAATAACATTGAATCTATAGATTGCTTTAGGTATGATTACCATTTTTACTATATTGGTTCTACCTATCCAAGAGCATGGGAGATCTTTTCATTTTCTGGCATTTTCTTCAATTTCTTTCTTCAAAGACTTAAAGTTCTTGTCAAATAGGTCTTTCACTTCCTTGGTTAGTGTTACCCCAAGATATTTTATGTTATTGTGGCTATTCTGATAGGTGATGTTTTTCTGATTTCCCTTTCATCTTCTTTATCATTTGTATATAGGAGGGCTACTGATTTTTTTGAGTTGATCTTGTATCTTGCCACATCACTGAAGGTATTTATCAGCTGGGGTCACTTATATATATTATCATGTCATGTGTAAATAACAAAAGTTTGATTAATCAAACTCAAGGCAAAATAGCCCCCCAGAGTTACAGTAGAAAGTGAAATCCATAAGAAGGTATGCTATACTACTGAAACCCTTCATGATTTTGCTAATTAATTCTTTTTTAAATATTTATTTATTATGTATACAATATTCTGTCTGTGTGTATGCCTGCAGGCCAGAAGAGGGCACGAGACCCCATTACAGATGGTTGTGAGCCACCATGTGGTTGCTGGGAATTGAACTCAGGACCTTTGGAAGAGCAGGCAATGCTCTTAACCACTGAGCCATCTCTCCGGCCCTGCTAATTAATTCTTGTATAAGTCTGAGAATTTGTGTGGGAATGGTTTTTAATGGTGTGGGATACTGCTCCAGGGAACATAAAACATAAAAGTAGACCAAGTTGAGTTTATTGATATTCCTCTGAGTGGAGATTCTGGGTTTAATATGGAAGCTTACACGGCTAAAAAGTAGTCAAAAGTTTATGTGAATGATTGACTGAAGCGCTTGTCAAAAGATGACCTACTGAAAAAGAGTTGCACATGTTTGACATCCCTTGGCTTAGGGTTAAAGAAGGCATTTTAAGGCTCAGGGAAATTTGCAGTGCTAGAGAATGTATGTTGTGTAAACCCTAATCCTCAACAATGGGAAGGCCCAGAAGAAATGCCCTTCAGTAATCCTGTCAGATGCAAAATGGTGAGAGGGGCACATTAGCTGTTTTTTAATATTGTTTAGTTAACCTTTTTTTTAAATTGCTTTTCCATACTGACCCCAGTTCCCCCCACTCCTTTTTTCTGCTCCCTTGCTGACTTCCATCAATCCCCCTCCCCATCCACTCCTCTTCTGTTTCTATTCAGAAAGGGGCATGTTCTCCATGGGCTTGAGCAAAGCATGGGCCATCAAGCTGAGGTAGGACCAACCTTCCCCTCCTACATCAAGCCTGAACAAGGTAATGCAGCATGGGGAACTGCTTCCCAAAATCAAGCTAAGTACCAGGGACAAGTCCTGCTCTAACTTGGCTAGGAGACTTACAAACAGACCAAGCAACAGAATTGTCACACCCATGCAGAAAGCCTAGGTTGGTACTCTGCAGGCTCCCTAACTGTTGTTTCAAAGTCTCTGTACTCCCACAAGCTCAGGTTAACTGTCTCTGTGCATTCCTCTCTCATGTCCTTGACCCACCCCCTTGCTTACACAATCACTCCTTTCTTTCTACAGGGAGATGCCTGGAGTTCAGCCCAATGATTGGCTGTAGTCACTGCATCTACTTCTAACAATTACTGGATAAAGGCTTGTGGTGATACTTAGGGTAGTCAATAATCTGATTACTATGCATGGCCAGTTCAGGCACCCTCTCCACAATTGCTTAGAGTCTTATCAGGGGCATCCTTGTGGATTCCTGGGAGTTCCCTAGCATGAAGTTTCTAATTCATCCCGAAATTGCCCTCTATTAGGATATCATTATCATTACTCTCCCTCTGCATCCAGCCCTCCAACTCCTTTCCCATGCCCAAGCTGTCAACCCTCTCCTTCAAGTGCCCCCACCACAGCCCCAGATTACCCAGGATAGCTCTTCTATTTCCTCTTCCCAGGGAAATCCATGCATTCCTCTTTGGACTCTTGTTATCTAGTCCAGTTGAAGAGTAGGAGGAATGAGAATATGAGCAAAGATATCAAGACCATGATGGGAATTCCCACTGAAACAGCTTACATGAGCTAATGGGAACCCACCAACTCTGGCCTGATAGGTAAAGAACCAGCACAGGACCAAACTAGAATCTCTGAATATGCTCCAACCACCTGACTATCTCTGAAACTTTTGTTCTTATTTTTATGTGTTTTTTAAAATCTAAGTAGGTTCTTGAGTAAAAAGCCTGTGTTAATTTTTTACCACATTCAAATACATTTCCTTCACTGTCAATTCTAGCAGTCATTTCTTCTAGAGATAACACTGCATTTTGAATAATCTTTCCTTGTAGATTTCAGAATTTTAAAAATACCATTTAATTCACTGCTGACTTTAGATTATGGGTAAATATCCATGAATATTATATTTTCCTGGTATTTGTTGGTTTTAAACAATAGGAGAAGACAATTGGAAAAATAGATGCACACTGTTACAAAACTTAGATGTGAGAAGAACTTAATAGATCTGGGAGATTAGGAAGCCTCTGTCTGAGAGACTGTCCAAGGGAAGAGTAGACTAGTTGTGGTCTTCTACTACAAATCCTGAGCACCACATTCTGAAAACCACATATAACAATTTGAGCTTCATGTACTTTAAACAGTTCACATTGAAACACATTATAGTGACCTTTGAATGGAAGCTTCAGATATGTAGAAATGTATCTGTTCAGAAGCTGGTGTTTATTTGAGGAAATGTCATTTTTGTATTTTTTTTTAGGGGAAACATTTAAACCATGGGATATTCATACCATCCTAGAATGAACTTGTGCTTAGTTTCCATGAAGTGGAAAATGTACTTTATCATTACAGATATGAACAAAATTGTGTCAAGGGACACATTTGGCTTCCATATTTAATACTGCTAAAATTGAAACACAGTATCTTACATTGGATTCTGTCTGTTATAGGGCAAGTGTCATGAAGTGATGTGTCATGTGGAAATGTCCTGATCTTTCCCATGAAAAGTCATACTCATACATTGCTACGCCCATTTTTCCTTGCATTCTGATGCTGACTATGAATTCCCTATGCATCAAATTTTATTTTTTTTAAATATTTATTTATTTATTATGTATACAATATTCTGTCTGTGTGTATGCCCGCACGCCAGAGGAGGGCGCCAGATCTCATTACAAATGGTTGTGAGCCACCATGTGGTTGCCGGGAATTGAACTCAGGACCTTTGGAAGAGCAGGCAGTGCTCTTAACCACTGAGCCATCTCTCCAGCCCCCTGCATCAAATTTTAAAGATTGTAAATTCACAACAGCTTTATCTTTTATTCTGGCTCTCAAAATTCTGTTGTGCTGTCACTTACATGAACTGAGGCATATCCTGATGTTTTCACTCATATTATGACTATTAAAATATTCAAAAAGAAATATTATTTTTTTAAAATATTTATTCATTTATTATACAGTATTCTGTCTGTGTGTATGCCTGCAGGCCAGAAGAGGGCACCAGACTTCATTACAGATGGTTGTGAGTCACCATGTGGTTGCTGGGAATTGAACTCAGGACCTTTGGAAGAGTAGGCAATGCTCTTAACCACTGAGCTATCTTTCCAGCCCAAAGAGAAATATTCTTGGAGAATATTTTCATTATTCATTTCCTTTGGTTTTGTGGTTATTTGTAACATGTGGGGACTGCTTGTTAGGGATTCTTTCCCACCTAATACCCCACAGCCGGCAAGCCCCAAAGAAAATCACACAAAGATCTCCCTAAGTTATAAAACTGATTGACGTATTAGTTCAGTCTTCTTATTATCTCTTGTAGTTTATATTAACCCATGATTCTTATCTATGTTAGCCACGTGGTTCGATACCTTTCTCAGCAGGGCAGGTCATATGTTGCCTCTTTGGTGGTCTGGGCTGGACTCCTGTGAATCTTGATCATCTCAGGCAGCAGTCTTGAATTCATTCTGGATGTAGAACTCTGGTATCGGGCCATCTGTTCCTACCAGAGATTTTTCAGGTGGGCTTCCTCCTTCCAGCATTCTCCTGTTTTCATTGCCCCACCTCTACTTCCTGTCTGGTTGACCCACCTATACTTCCTCCCTGGCCAATCAGCATTTTATTAAAATACATTATTGACAGAATACAGACAATTCTCCCACACCACTTCCCTTTAAAAAAAAAAGGAAAATACCCATAGTCCATTTTTTTGGGAATGCAGGCATAGTATTCCAGGCTACTTCCTGCTGGTTGGTGGCGCTGATAATCTTAAAAGGACATAAAGAAAATTAGAATTGTAATCAAGTCCTGACTGGAGAATCCTGTGAGTCTTGATCACCTCAGGCAGCAGTCTTGAATCCGTTCTGGATGTAGAACTCTGATATCGGGCCATCTGTTCCTACCGGGATATTTCTCAGGTGGCCTTCCTTGATCGAACCTGATTTTTCTTAATTCAGAATGAATCCACAGTCTTTCATTTCCTGTGGAAACAAAAGCAAAATCTCTTCTCCAAAGTAACATACCTTTTGACATCAATTTTATTTTATTTTTTTAAAGATTTATTTATTTACTATGTATACACCATTCCTTCCAAGTATGCTTGCATGTCAGAAGAGGGCTACAATGTGGTTGCTGGGAATTGAACTCAGGACCTCTAGAAGAGCAGTCAGTGCTCTTAACCTCTGAGCCATCTCTCCAGCCCTTGACTTCAATTTTAAAGTCAAGGCATTTTCAAAATACCTATCTTGGATTAATTCAGCAGCATTTATAAGCAAATATCTTTTAGCAGCTGTTGCTCCTTCCTCAGCATTCAAACAATTCAAAGAGAGCATAATAGCATACAGTATCAAGATTCTCTGTGTATTTTCCATCATTCTGCGGCTTTATTTTAACCTCTATTTCTTTTATATTTAGTTTTACTTTTTGAGACAGGTTCTCTGTATATCTTTGTCCTGGAATAACTCTGTGACCAGGCTGTTCTTGAACTCACAGAGATCCTTCTGTCTCTGCCTCCCAGGCATTGGGATTAAAGTTGTGTCCTGCCACACCTTGAAGTCACAGAGGTCAATCTACCTCTGCCTCCCAAGTGTTGGGATTAAAGGTGTGTACCACCCACCACACCCAACTCTTTTAGAGATTTTCAGAATATGGCATTTGATATGTTTTAATAACTTATACTTTTCATGACAATGAGACACATCTGCATCTGGGTAAAACAAGTGCCTCATACCAAATCCCCTTATCTATTCAATATGTTTTCTGAGGTAAGCATCACACCCTTGCAACTTTAGTCCTTATTGCGTACTATTTGTAGTGCTCAATAATGCAAGATGCTCCAGGTGTGCCAGGATATTCTTTTTTTTTTTTTTTTCCTTTTTGGTTTTTCAAGACAGGGTTTCTCTGTAGCTTTGGAGCCTGTCCTGGAACTAGCTCTTGTAGACCAGGCTGGCCTCCAACTCACAGAGATCCGCCTGCCTTTGCCTCCCGAGTGCTGGGATTAAAGGCGTTCGCCACCACCGCCCGGCCTGTGCCAGGATATTCTTGTGACCAAAGTCATGTAAGGGCTCTAAAATTCCCTCAGAGAAACAGTTCTGCCAATCACAGAAAAATAATCACTCTTTTCCACAATGGTTTCTTCAGTGTCTGAGTACTCCTAGAAAACAACTAATCCTTTTAATGTTTAAGCTAGATACAGTTACTCCTTCTA
Organism: Microtus obscurus; assembly: GCA_963919715.1. NCBI lineage: Eukaryota > Metazoa > Chordata > Mammalia > Rodentia > Cricetidae > Microtus > Microtus obscurus. Next base: position 749,100 of record CAWTZC010002434.1, on the reverse strand, counting down.
ATGTTTACCCTAGATAAAATGATTCTGCTAAATTCCCACTGCTTTGGGCCAGAACTCATTGTGAAGTTCAGACACAGGGGTGCAGTTCTAGCCTAGGCTGGCAGCAAGCATGTGGGGAGGCTGTGCAGAGCGGGTTCAGGGCAGCCTGACAGCTGGAGCTGTGTGGAACGCGGCCTAAGACGGAGTGGGAGGGAGGGCTCCCCGATGTGGGGCGGCCCATTTGTCTGATCACTGGAGTTTAGGGATAAAACCAACAAAGAACAAAACAAAACAAAAACAGCAGGATGTACTTGAAAAACTGCTGCTGGAAAAAGAGCCCTTGGTAGGCGTGTTTCGAGGGAGCACGTGACGGGAAGTGGTGTGTAATTGGGCGGGGCCAGGAGGAAACGCTCCAATGAACCAGGCTGAAGGTACAGGAAATTCCGCCATTCCCTGTTAGACTCAGGGAGCCGCGTCTGGAACCGGGTGAGGAAGACCGCGCTATGAGTTTGGGGACCTAAAAACTCCCCGGAGCCGTTGTCGCCGAGGGCCGGCCTGGGGAAGTCTGCAGCGCAGTGGCGGGAACCGCAGCCCGGCGGCCCTGGAACCTCCCAGGTCAGAGGAGCTGCGGGGCTGGGACCCAGCAGGGAAGGGGCGGCGGTGTGAGCTGAGGCTGCTCAGGACACTGTCAGCTCCTGCCGGTCGTTCTGTGTGGCGACGGAGGCGATGGCAGCTTAAGTCATCGTCTGTGGCCAGGCGCGGCAAATTCCATCACTACAAACTGGGTTCTTACCCCATGCGCACCCTTTAAAGTGTTCGTCTGTCACAGTTGTCTTTATTGCTCCTCGCTTGCTCTCTTATCTGTTCTGTGTGTCTCTCTGCCTCTCTTATGTCCCCAGTCCGAGACGTCCTTTAGCTTTCTTGCTCATCTTCTTCTCCCTATAAATCTCTCATCATAGACCTGTTTACAGGTGGCGTGTTCTCTTAGCGGCCCACCATGACCGGCTACCAGAGGCCCCACGTTTTATCCCACCTTATCCTTATAGCTTTAAACATTCTGTTGGTTTATCTCAATTGTCAGTAAGTTTGAGATACCATTAAGTGTGTCTTACCGTGATTTTTTTCAATTATTTTACGATTACTAGGCTATTCTGTTATAAAATAATTCTTAAAATAACGTAGTAGATCGTTAGCATTGTCTGCTGTTTGTAAACAGGGTTCTCTTTGCCATTGTGGCATTTCCAAAGCTCCTGGAATTTATATTCACCCGTGCCTTCTAACTTCCCCGTTTTACCACTTGCCTGTTCAAGAAGCGTGGTCCTTGCTCCTGAGACTAGGCATCCCCAGGGAGCTTTGTAGGTAGTTATTACATAAGGAACCAGTGAAGATCTGACTAAACAGCACTGCCACATATATGGTTGTAAGCATCTAGCTTATCTTTTACTCCTCACTATTTTTCCATATATATCTGAGATATATGCAGTCTAGGATGTAAATACAGCATTTACAAATGTGTCTTCATATGCTGTGTTCTTAAGTTAAGTCTCAGTCCAGGCAAGGCCAGCATGAGTACTGTGAGAGTATATTAGTCCACAGTATTTTATAGTTAGTACACTCGTTATACATCAAACAAAAATTTTAGAAAGCATCATTTGAATTATGAACATTCACTCACCTGTATCAGGAAAATGTCTCCTTGGTTGAAGGAAAGCTCTCTAGCATTGTACACCTGGCTGAACTGTCCTTTTTTATTTTAGGGTTTGTTGACATATAGTGCTGTGTGACTGAAATCCTTGGAAGCGTGGGAATGCCTCGAGTTTCCTCACAGGGTTTTTTGCAGAGATCTGTCGGAGAAGTACAGCACTCTGGATTCTGAAGGTGAGAATAGTTTTCTTGCAGTCACCCTGGCTCTTCCTCGAGGTTTCTGGGAAAACTACTCTGCATGTGTGTGAATGAATCTCAATTGCAGAGTAAAGTGAAATCTTCAGAGAAGAGAGACATTTGTCTTGGTATTTTCTCTCTCCTTCATGTTTATCCTTTGGCAGATAAACATGTATCTTTTAACTTTTGAAAGTTAGTATCTTTCATTTTTGTTCTGTGGAAAGGTCTAGGTGCTTTCTGAAGAATCTCTCTCTTGTGCAGGTCTCAGTTAATCCTGCTCACCTGTGAAGCAGCACCAAGAGCCCTGGGTGGTGAAGAGAGTGGAGACAGTAGCAAAGGATCCAGGTGTGCTAGAGGGTCTGAGGAAGGGATGAAGGGTTGGGGAAGGGCTCAGGTGACAGTAGAACCAGGATATGAAATTGCTTTTGCCACATTCTATTTCATTGGAAGCGATTCTAGAGAATTCCACTAAGAATAATCTGAATTATGTTTTTTTAGGTGTTTGAAGATTTTATACATAATTATTAATATTCAGAGGCAAATAAAATTTTTTGACTTTACATGGGAGTGATGCTGTCCATATTTCATTCACATTGCTGGTTGTGGTTTTATACTAATAATGAGTGATTTCATTACTATCATTTTAATTTGGTGCTTAATAAAAACCATTGAAGCCTCTTGGTTTGTCCTGCATGCAGAGTTTTTGGGACATCATTTAGTTCCTTCCGGTTTTGTGTCTCTTGGGGTTACTTTCTCTATTTCCTAGTATAATGCCCACAGGATTTTGATAAGATTTGCTTAATATCTCTGCCAAGTATTAACCTCCATTTCCCGTGTCTTCTCTTTGGTACCCGTCGGTGTCTGTCTTCAACACTCCACTGCTTGCATCACTCCATTTTTTTTTGTTTGTTTGTTTGTTTATTTTGTTATTCGAGACAGGGTTTCTGTGTGTAAGAGTCTTGACTGTCCTGGTTCTTGCTCTGTAGACCAGGCAGGCCTCATCACTAAAACTTTTATATATTTTGAAATTGCCTCTGGTTTTTTTCTTTCTCTCAAAATATTTTAATCTTCGCGGTTTCTCACATTTCTATAAATTTTAGGAAGATTTTCTCTCTATGAAAGAATGTCTGTATGATCTTGGTAAAAATTACTTCGAATCTTTCTAGAACATGAACAACCTTTTACATTTCTTCCCTGGTTTGAATGCGAACATGGTTTCGATGAGTCAGTATTAACATGTTTTTTTTGTTATTCTCTTTTCTATCTACTGATGATGTTGAAGACGCTTTTTAACATTGGCCTTTACTAATTTTAAAGATTTGGTCTATTTTTAAGACATATCTACATTGTCCCTTGCTGATTGAAGTTTGAGAAGACTGAGCATCTTCTGCTGTTGTGTAGATGATTCTGTGCAGGCCTGCTAGTCATTGTTGGTTTTCTGTGCTTCCTGTTCATGGTTGTCTTTCTCAGTGGTTAACACTGAAGCTTCCCTGCATCACTGACTATTTGTGTCCTACAGTTCTGTCATTGATCTCATAGCATTCTGGAAAGGTGCCATTTGGTCATTTGTTAATATCCTCTATTTTTATATTTATAGATTAGGCTTTTCCAGTTACCATAATTATGACCAGCCTTCTTCACGGAAACCTTTTAAAAAATTCCTTCACTCTTAGCACTTTGTATCCCTACACTTGAAGTAAATACTTTTATAGAAAGTATATATTTTGATTTTAGGGTGTTTTCTCTTTTGAGGCTGTATCCTATTTCCATGTTTGTTTTGGGGCATATTTAGCATATATATTTCCAGAAATCACTGAAAGAAAATATAAGCACATACTATTTTTGTTAATTTTTTTGTTGTGTTTCTTCTTTTTTTCTGAATTTCTATTTTATTGTTTGCTGTATATTTTATTCCTTTATGTACCGAGTAGTATCTTCTGTATGTTTTCTTTTTTTATTGTTTGGTTGGTCACTAAACTGCCTGGTGGCTGCAGTTATTTGAAATCATACCAAGACTGTCTCTGTGTGTTTTTCCTCCTGTAGTGTCTTCAGTGTTTGTAATTATTTAGGACCGTGATTGTAGACACTGACTGCACAGAGAGACCTTCATGTTCAATAGAGGAAGTTTTTTTCATGACTAAACATGTGGAGCATGTGCTGTTTACATTTAGGCTATGTCAAAGCTTGTGTGCATTGCTACTTTTTTAGAGCTTATTTCTTGATTCTAATATTTGCTTTGTACTTTTTTGACTTTGTTAAATTCTAAGTATTTATGTATTACATTATGAAATGTTTCCTAATATTTTTTTCCATTTTGTAAGCTGTTTCTTCATACTTTCAGTTATTTCCATTTCTATGCAAGTTTTTCAGTTGCACACAATCAGATTTCACCAATTTATTGCTCTTCATCTATTTTCATTTTTTTTAGTCGTGGATATTTACCTTTTCTTATAGCACTGGTTGACATGGCTCTCTATTGTGTAACAAGTTTTTGGTGTTTTGGTGAAATTCAGTTCATCATAGAAGGCTGGATTGGTCCTGGATCTGCTGCTGCCACTGCCATGGTGCTGTTCCTGTGGAACTGCAGTCATCTGAAGTCACAGCTGGGATGACTCGAGCTTTGCTCTGTGTGTCTGTGCTTGTTCTGCACACTTAGGATCTTTGTAATTTTGTAATTTGTAAATAATGTAAATCTCTGTAGGAGTCTCTTCACTGTACCTGTGAAGTAAATCGTGGGTAGCTTGATTTTCATGGAATTTGAGTTAATCATAAATCTTTTAACACTGTCGTTTTCACAATAATGCCTTCTTTTTCGTGTGCATGTCTATTTTTCATATCTTCCAGTGTCATTCTATATTCCTTCAGTGAATTTAAGTTTCTGTTTTATAAGTCTTTCTTGTGCTTGGTTAGTTTTTTCTTCTTTAATACCGTTTTTTATTGTTGAAATAAATAGAAGCAAAACCAGATAGTATTAAACAAAAGTCCTACCTCCAAATATCTCCTCTTAAGTTCTATTTGTACGAGTTTGTAATGTATAAGTATTGGTATTTTACGATTTCATAGATCTGTTCACTCACAATTACCCCTTTTTACCCTTTGTCCTATTTCTGGGTAGACACATTTCCTTCCAAGTTGTTCTACCTGTAGTTCATGTATAATTTTGACAGATTTGTGCCAAGAATCCTGGCCATAGTGTATCCATAATTCCAACTGGAATGTGATATGGGTGGGGAATTTTTCACATGTGATCTCTCCATCTTCCAGCTCTTAAAAATCTTTTACCTCCTCTTCTGTGTTGTTCTCTGCAATTTAGATGTGAGAAGATGGAATTCCCATTATAGTCTGTGCAATAAGCTGTCAATTGTTCTTAGTATTTGATGAGTTATGAGTGTCTGAAATACTGTTGTCTATTAAAAACAAAGTTTCTTAGACCCAGACTGAAAGCCACACCAAGCTGTGGTGTGATCAGAACCAGTAAGAGTCAGTTTGAATATTTCTACATGTAGCAGAATGTCAGTAGAGGATTCCCTCCGAGTGCCTGTGACGTTCACCATCACTGGCTTTTTGCCAGGTTCCTAGTACCATCTGTGTATTTCCTTCTGTATTGCCAGCTATAGGTCAAACTAGAAGGCATTCTATTACCCACAAAGTAGTCTTGCCACTCTGATGATAGGCCTTCCTTGCCTAGCCGGTTTGTATTATAGCACACAGGATGCAAATATCTCTCTCCCCTGTTCCAACCCACATAGCATTTTTGACACTATAAATGCTACCACTGGGGAGTCTAAGAAATTTAAAGACACTGTGAGTGGTCTGCTGACTCCTCAGCATCTTGTTGGTATTTAAGGGTTGGGGGGCATGTTCTGTGTGCATTATGAGAAGGTCTAACAGATATTAGCTGACTCATGAGTATCTCTACCTTTAAATTGCAGGATTCTATTTCTTATCTAAGAAGTCCCCCCCTTTTTATTTTATCCTATGTTATCAGCATTAAATTTTTCTCTGTCTTTGAAGTGTGTACCCACTGATGCAATATTTTGAATGTGGAAGTCACCTTTCTCTGTCCTGATTAGGGCAAAATGATTCCAACTGTTGTTTTGTATTGTTAGGTGTAAGATTGTGTCTCATTGTTTTTGCTGTGCTGAGGTATATTCCTTTTTTTTCGGTCACATTCTTCAGAGTTTTTATAATGAGCAGGTATACTTTGCCACAGGCCCTTCATCAATCTATTATTAGCATGATTGTATTTCTTCTCTCACTGAGTCTAGATTTGTTGTCTTACATTGATTAATATACAGGTGTTGAAACAGTCTTGAATTCTTGTATTAAATCATCTCGCAGTCCATCTCCATGTAATTTAGAGACATTCTCTGTGTCTGTGTTGATCCTGGAATCTGGTCTGTGGTTTTTCTTTGAATATATTTGTTTGGGCTCATCTGATTTTTGGTGTCCACGTAAAGCTAGCTTTGTATGATGACTTTCTACCATCCCTTTTCTTTATATTTTGTGCAATATCTTCCTTGTATTATAAGGTTTGTCTAAAGGAAAGGAGAATTCTGTGCCGAGTCTGTCCAGTACTCAGACACTGATAGAGGAAACATCTCAGTACTGCTTAATTCCTTTTCTAGTTATTTACCTTAGCAGGTTGAGTTTTTTACTTGTTTCTAAGAGCTTATCCTTTTATTCAATTCCAATTTTTTTTGTATGACTTTCTACAGTACTCCATAAGGTAACTCTGATGTCATTGGGATACACTTCATTGCCCTTTTTTCAACTCTAGTTCTATTATTTCAGGATTTATTCTTTTAGTTTGGATTAGGTGAAAAATGCTTCATCTGTACTTTTTGTCAATTTACGGAAACAAGTTCTGTTGCCTTGACTCACTGTATGGTCTTTATTTCATTGTCTTTATTTCCCTAATTTCTACACAATTAGGGAAATTTTTTTATTATCTTTTTAATATCTTTCAATATACTATTTCAGATTGACCTATTCTTGTGCTTGTAAACCCTCAGACACATTATTATGGACAAATATTTTTTGCATCCAATGCCCATTGCTGCCAAAACTTCTCAATGTATCTTTGTCACCCTACTTCTGTGTCAATGTTTTTCATCCTGACGCTATGAAAGTGTCTCTAGTACTCCATGAATTCTGTCTTACTCTTTAATGATTTAATACCACAATACCTAATTAAGGAACAGTAAACCAAGTGCTGGAGATTTGGCTCAGCAGTGAAGAGCACTTGTTGCTCTTATATTTACAGGTTTAGTTCCCTGCACATACATGGTGACTTAGCTCAGGTTCCAAAGGATCAATTGCCCTTGTATGGCCGCAGCAGGCACTTCACGTATGAGGTGAACAAACCTACCCACAGAAAAATAACCATATCGGGAGGCAGAGGCAGGCGGATCTCTGTGAGTTCGAGACCAGCCTGGTCTACAGAGCTAGTTCCAGGACAGGCTCCAAAGCCACAGAGAAACCCTGCCTCGAAAAACCAAAAAAAGAAAAAAAAAAAAGAAAAAGAAAAATAACCATGCACACAAACTTAAAATATAGAAATTGTAAGAAAGAGAAACAGTAAATGATCTACAGGTGTTATACAAGAATTCAGGATAACAGCACAGGAAAGAACATGGAAAACACTAGGAAAGTCATTCCTAGTGTGAGAGCAAGTGTGGAGCCTGGATATGTGATTTCAAATGGCAAACTAAAGAAATAAATGTTGTCAGGTGTGTGTGTGTGTGTGTGTATAATTGTATATTATTCTATATATATTTTATTATATAATGTAATATATGTATTAGTTTTATTGCTCTGGGAATTTCATCCATGTATATATCATACGTTTGATAAAAATCACCCCCAGTCTATCAGGTCTAATTACCCATACCATAATACTTAGCCACATCTCCATATTTATCTCTGTATTCATGTTTTTTTGGAATGAACTAAGTCTGTGGCAGCTTAGTTCCATGCTATGAGCCACATCTTTGAGGAAAACTGACTGCCTCTCCCAAGGCCAATAGTTGCCTGTGATATCTCACATAGTGCTGTAATGAAACATCAGAGAACTGAGCAGAAGACAGGGTTTATGGAGCATTTTATGCATGCAGAGCCTTCCAGGATGGGGATTTTTGGGTTTTCAAGTTCAGAGCTGGGCTTTTTACTATGTAAGGCAGAGCTCTGGAGGTGCTTTGTCTGGCCATTAGGGCTGTTAGAGTGTTCTGTGTGTGGACTCTGATAGTTGGAAGGCCTTAGTGTTAGAGTATGACCAATAGATAGCATGCCTCAAGGAGCTTACATTCCTCCCTTTTTTGTTTACTGTTGATAAATGGTCAGGTCGGGAAAGGTTCGTGACATTTTCATTAGACTACTTTTTAATTAATGGAGGTACTTTATTGAGACCAGTGACCTGTTTGAACAATAACTGAAACAAAGCATGAGGATTAAGAAAGAAAGAGAAAGAAGATAGAATTGGGAGGATTTTCAGTGAATACTGTAGCAGCCTCGAGTTTATTTTTCAAAGCCCTTTAATACCCAAGAAAAGGGGAAAGGCAAAAGGCTTCCTTACCATGGTTCAAGGAACAAAAAAAGCGTAATCACCTCCTTAATTAGCCAGACCCCCTACTATTTAGCTGTAAGGAGCAAGCTTGAACCCTGTGACCTTAAGTCAAGATGGAATGGAGTCTCACTGTGGGCTCCCACAGATATCAAGGTCCTTGGGACCATCTTGACCTTCACCACCAAAATATAAGTCTTTGACTGCATAGCTAGATGGTTGGTGGTAACCTGTAGTAGCAACTTGTTTAAAGTCTGTTTAGAAATCTTTTCTATCTGTTGTTGAAGAAATCCAGACAAGAAGTTTATAAGGTAGGGTGGGATCAGTAGGATTAAGAAAAAGAGGAAAAGGAGGGTTAAAAGGATAATATCAAATTCCATTGGGCTGTCAGTGATTCACTGAATTCACAGATATTCACTGTCATCAAGCTGTATCTTAACATTTTTTGAAGACCCAGATACACTTCTCAGATCTTTTACTATAATTGACTGGTTGACACAGAAGCAACATTAATCCCTTAGGAAGAGACAAAGATGATCTTATCTCTGATGTTGGTAAATGCAGTCCTACTCAATGGTGTAGCAGTATGGCGGCCAGTGAATCTAATTTTAGCATTGGAGGGTAAGGATGATCTGAGGCACCCAATGGAGTTCCTGGATGAACTTAGATGAAAACTGACGGTAAATATCTAGGGAAGTAATCAGTCCTGCCACTGCAGTTGCAAGCCAGTGGTTATTCCCAGGACTGAGAGAAAGGGTAGGACCTGAAGCGCTCATTTGTTATACCATGCATCTATAAACCACGTGATGAGAATCAGCAAGGATTCTTAACCAGGTAGCACTCCTAATTTTGGAAAAAGAAACATGAGGGTACAAGTCTCAGAAAACCCAGCAGGTAGGTAGTGGTAAACCTGAGTGCTCAGAGGATAGAGGTGTAATGAATGTTCAGATATAAGGGTGGCTTGCAGTGCTCAAAAGTCAAAGTATTATTACAGTCTGAGAGTTCTAGTGTGCCCATAAATTGTGTCACTGAGGGTTTATATAGTCTGCAGTACTCGAGAAAGATATGGGAGAGATAGAGCATGGTACTGATAATAGGTTCAGAACAATTAATGAGAGTTGAGATGACCATCTGATAGTCCAGTTGTGAGTCTATGAATGGTGGTCATGAATTTGACCCTGAAGGGACACACAGCCAGCCCTTTCTGAAGCAGGCAAGCAGAGGTCACTTTTTACAGTAGTCTTCCCTTTTGTAATAAAGAAAAGCAATATAGAGGTTAAGCCTCAGTGAAGGAAAATCGAATAAGGGAGTAGTAGGGGACTGAGTCAATTTGCCTTTGACAACCTGATACGGTGCATATTCCTGACACTGTTAAGTAGAGGTAGGGCCCCCTTATATATTAAACATCTGTAAGTAATAGCAGGTGTAGACAGGAAGAAATAGAGGAGGAGAGAGGAAGTTGAGACAAAAAAAAAGATTTTCATATCATTTGTGCATTGGCAGAAGTTGTCACCATTGAAAATCCAGCATGTCAGTTTTGACTATTGAACTGTACTGAGACCAAGTTGTTTGAAGTAACAGAGCAAAACTTTAATGATAATGAAATATGAGTCCCCAAAGGAAGATAGGGTTGCAAAAACATCACCCAAAGGAGTTTCTGCCTGCTTTGGCAAGAGGAAAACCCAGAAGGGCATAGGTAAGCTGTGAGACTTCCAGGATGGAGCTGAGTGACAAAAGGGACAAGATCACAGAGGCTTAAGGAAGTTGTGCAGCTTAACAGGCTTCTCCTTGGGGGACAAGCTAAGGAAATAAGGTTGTTGGCTCCAATAGAGGGAGAGGAGCAAATGTCTTAATAACTAGAGAGCTGTCCATATGGTAAGGCTCCAGAGGGCATAGCAGGCTCCTGAAGCAAGCAAGAAGCCACTTACTTAGTAGGTGATGAGCGATGGAGGATGGGTCAGGTGGAGGGAATAGGCACATGACAAGGCCGACTCTAGAATTTGGAAATGAATATGATGGGTGACCGAAGACAGCAGAAACAGATGGTTTGTCATACACACCTCAAGACAGTCAGTTTGAGATGTTGAGACAAGGCATGGCTAAAAGTTCAGTGTGGCAACTTCTACCAGTGCTCCGTGAAAACAGACCTCTGGAAGGAAGTATTGTTTGCAGACATTTCTTTGTTAGAAAGTGGGACAGGGAGTGAGGAGAGAAGACAGCAATAGGTAAACCAAAGTTTAGCTTCTTTCATTTGTTTAAAAGAAGTTAAGCTTGGCAAGGGAATTCTTTTTATATAGGAGTGCATGGAGGTGTAGCTTGAATACTATATTAAAGAAACATTGTTTTTAATTCTGTCTTTGGTAAATGGAATCCAATGACTAGAAAGTCCAGAGATAAATTTTGCACTCTGACTATCAGAGCAGGCATAGCAAGCAGCATTAGTGGGGGTATCTTGATGTTAACAGTGGCAAAGAATGCAAAATAAAACCAATAAACAAGCTGGGCGATGGTGGCGCACGCCTTTAATCCCAGCACTCGGGAGGCAGAGGCAGGCGGATCTCTGTGAGTTCGAGACCAGCCTGGTCTACAAAGCTAGTTCCAGGACAGGCTCCAAAGCCACAGAGAAACCCTGTCTCGAAAAAAAACAAAAAACAAAAAAACCAAAAAATAAAAAAACAATAAACACAGAACAATGACTGCTGACATGCTTAAAGAAGATCAGTGATAAATAAAACATGCAGTGGCCACTGTCATACATTCAACTTTTACTGAACAATTTCCATCTTTGCTCCTATGTTTATAAAGAAACTTAGAGATACTTCAGAAAACCTAGACCCATCTGCCTGCAGAAACATCCAGACAAAACTTTCCAAACAACCAGAATCAGGCAAGTAGGCTATATTTTGCCTTTTCCCCTTGATGGGTGTGAAAGAATTTGAAATTGGAAGAGAGGTGGGTGAATGATGTTTGGATGTCGAGAGATTTTTGGTGTCCCATTCTCAGGAATCCACCTGGGAAGCCAGCCAGTAAGGGAAAAGTTGTATCAGGTTGTGTGGTTTGGAGGAGGAGAATGGTGAGGCTGAGTTCAAGCAGCTAGAGGGAGAAAACAAATAGAAATTCCTATTTTGACTAGGAAATTCCTTCTCAGCAAAGGTGATGGAGCAGCAAGGAAATTGTGGGTAAGGGGAATAATCCTAAAAATATAGGATAAGACTGGTAAGACTGTTCCCCTATTCCAGGAATAGAGAGGAGATATGGGTTCCCAAAATTCCATCAGTACCAAAACTGTGGCTCTGAAGGAAGAGATGGATTGCCCAGATGTCATAATGGCTACCCAAGGCTCCCTGTTGGTGATAGTGTTTTTGGGTGAAGGGATTCAGGGGCCAACTCAGTCAACTATGGCCAGACATAAGAGAGATTAGCTGAAGGGTGATCTGGACTTGTCCTCACATGATGAAGGACTTGAGGACAGTAATTGAACCCGTTAATGGCATTATGGGAATGGTTAGAATGGTGTATGAGGGTTTGAACAGACCCAGATCCAGTGACTCTCCTGACCACATCTGGAAGGGACCTTGAAGTTCCTGGGCTTTCTGTGCCTGGGCAACTGCTATCGGTGGCTGAAAGTCCTTACCCATCCCCAGGTATTTTTGATTTTTGGCCTTTTTTATTTTTACCATGGTATACCTCAAAGCCCATGGCTATGACTTCTACCTGTAGAGCCAGAGTTCCTTTCTCTAAATGTTTACGTTTGACCTTAAAATAAAGGAAATTCTGGGAGAAGTAGGTCATAAGGGATTGTTCTCTATCTAGGGTCTCGCAATCCAGATTGGTATATTGTAAGAGAACCTTTTTAAGGGGTTCTAGGGATTGAAACTGGTTTCTGTGTTTGTCCTGGTTGAACTCTTGGATTTTTTTCATAATTTATTTCTTGAAGAGCAGCTTTGCAGGGCTGGAGAGATAGTCCAGCAGTTAAGAGCACTGACTGCTCTTTCAGAGTCCTGTGTTCAATTCCCAGCAACCACATGGTGACTTACAACCATCTATAATGAGGTCTGGTGCCCTCTTCTGACCTGCAGGCAGATATGCAGGCAGAATACTATATAGATAATAAATCCTTTTTTTTTTTTAGTAGAAAAAGCATTTTATTTATATGGAAAAAGCTACAGTAAGATCTGTAAAAGGTGTTAATATAATATTGCCTATACAGAAAAAAATTCAAATGTGAAGAGCAACCAAAAAAAAAGTGACACACCTTCCTACTTAGCAGTGCAATTAATTCACATTGCAATAAAGTTAAGTCAAATACAGTAAAACCAAAAAAAGGGTCTCTCCATTCTAATCGGTATACTGGGAAATACAGTGTGAAGATCAATTCTGGCTTAAGAAATATGCATTCAACCCACAGAATATCCTAAGACAAGGGGGCACAGTTAATTCATCATCAGTTGTTGGGGGCTTCAATATTGTTCACAGGGAAAAAAGTCATGAATTGATATAGAATATATTTAGTCTATACAGTAAAAAAAATACAAATTAAAAGTGAGCTAACAAAGAATGAAATCTGAATTCAGATTTATAAAAGTGATGACATCTTGGACAATACATACAGTGTTTCTCATGTAAAAACATCTCCTTTCAGCAAAAAAAAAAAAAATCATCTGGTTGTTTCTCAGTGATGTCGCAGATCTTGCTTCGCAGAGCAGATCTTGCTTCGAAGATGCAGGTGTCCAAGTGTCTCAGAAACCAAAATAAATGTCCTCCTCAACGAGCACAAGATGCTGAATGCTCTCAGCACAGTTTCAAGGGTAGTTTTGGAGGTTTGTTCTGTCTTGCTTCAGAAACACATTTAAAATGAGTAGAAACCAAAGGGTTCATGGAACAAAGGAGACAGCCAACAGCTCTCGATTTACTACTAATGTTGAAAAAGACATAGATTTTACAGTACTCTGGTATAAGTGAAAGTGTTTGAAAACATTACATTGCATATTTCTGAGTCCATTCTCTTGCGTGCCTGTTGTATTTTTCTTTGATTTATAGATCTGTGCAATATCTGGTACTAAGGGATCATCTGGATTAGGATCACAGAGCAGCGAGCATATGGACAACAATACTTTAGATACAGTCAAAGCTGGCGACCACTGGGACCGCAGGATGTTATATTTGGGTGGTAGATTTTTGTCGTGAAAGCAATCTTTGGTGGTTTAAAGGGATAGTCTGTCGGGAAGTGGACAGTGAGGAAGAAGACTCCACCTTGATATGCACTGTCAGGGGGCCCCATGATGGTTGCTTGCCGGTGGAACAGGTCATCTCCCACAGGTCCCGCGGAGCAGTGAGCAGGTGGGTCGCGCTGTAAATCACTTAATTCTTTCTGGATCCGCTTTAGCGCCATGGGAGGCGGCCAGGGCTGCGGCTGGTCCGCGTGTCCCAGGCTACCACCTAGCGGGGGCTGCCCGAGCCCCGAGTGCGGTGCGCGAGTGTGCGGGCAGCGGCGCTGGGCTCTTTTGTTTCCGATAATAAATCTTTTTAAAAAGGAAAGAAGGAAGGAAGGAAGGAAGGAAGGAAGGAAGGAAGGAAGGAAGGAAGGAAGGAAGGAAGGAAGGAAGGAAGGAAGGAAGGAAGGAAGGAAGGAAGGAAGGAAAAGGGCAGCTTTGTAGAGACTGGCCAGTAGTCAAGTTATAAACTGATTCATAGCAAGGATGCACCCTGGGTTATTGTAATTCCATTCAGGATCCTGGTCAAGGACTGTCTTAGCTTTGTCTGGGGCAGTGGAATTAGTTTGGTGGATTTTGCCTGCAGGTGCCCTATCCTGGTCCCAGACTTACCTGTGCTCCTTGGGGAAAAGGTTGTTGGTGAGAATCATATAGACTTGAGGTTGTAAGATTGGGTAATATACTGTCATTCTTTAATCAAGGTGGAAGAAGTAGCAGTGTAGGTCCCCAAGGTCTCTTCTATTTGAGAGAGTTTTCATAACGAGAAGGGGATATGTACTCTGAAAAGGCCATCACCTAGGCAACCTCCTACAAAGGTGAGAACTGTGGCCAGTTTAGGCCAGTTGGGACATGTAAAGGTGACCCTTGGTGGAGCTAGAGGACTAATAGATGCCAGTGGGCTGAAAGTGGATACCTGTATGGGTTGATTTGGGCAGCCTATCACTTAGGAGGCAGAAAGGGAGACCGAAGAGTTCAAAGTGGTAAAGAAGGGACTGTGGGTGAAGGCCAATAAGACGGAGGCTTTAAGGCATAATCAGAAATGGAGGAATCATCTGGCCTAGGATTCATGGCTAGGAGGAGTTGTTTTTTTCCTAGTTGGCTTACACCACGTGGTTACTTTTTTTTTTTTAAGTTTTATTTTGAAACAGGTTTTGTTTGCAAAACAGCATTAGCCATCCTGAAACTCACTCTGTAGACCATACTAGCCTAAAACCCACAGAGATCTGCATACCTCTGCCTCCTGAATGCTGGGATTAAAGACCTGCACTATCACCTCATAGCTGCCTGGTCATTTTTAGTCATGGGAGTGAAATCACATGACAAAATCCACCCTTTCCAACCCTAACAATGATGGCTGCTAGCCACGTGGCTCTCTCTATCCCATTATGGGACAACAGGTAAAATGACAGCAAGCAACATGCTTCATTTAAGGTTATCTATGTAAAATGGATGCATTTTTCCTGTCAACTTAGGTATTATGAGCTAACCCTTTTGTTACAGCTTTTACAGGTTTTAAATTACACTCTATATGCTTACAAAATTTGAGATAAGATTTATACCTTAGCAAATGTTTTAGAGAGTTAAACTCAAACCAAAATTTTGAGTATAAGTATCAATAGTCCCCATGGGGAATGGTATGCTGCTTAATTTTGTTTTGCTCTCCTTTCTCTGTCACGTAGTCATGTGACTATCCTGATAAGGGCTGGACATTTTGGAGGAAACCTTTAAATAAACATGCTTGGTTTTAGAGGAGGGGAGCCTAACCAAACTTCAAAGCCATCTTTTACACCACACACACAAAAAAATAGTCTAATGCCACTCATACCTAAAACCCACCAAATATGTATAAAACTGAATTTAGTAAGCTGAGGAAATGAAGGCTTCGATATAGGAAATACTTGAGCCCTGGCTAAAGAGTGAAGATGCTGCAGGAGAGAGCTGAGAGACTACCAGCTTTGGGTATGTGCACATTGCAGTTGACCTGATCCTTTGTTTTTTCCTCTCCTGCTAGGTTTGGCTTCTGGCTTCCAAATTGCTTCACACTTACAGTTCCATTAACAGTAATTGAAAAGTCCTGTGGGCTTGAGGGGGAGGGGACAAACCTGACAAGACCAGTAGGGCTTGGTACAGAGAAAAGAGAAATCGAGTATGGGGAATCTTTCCATTTCCCTGATCACTGACAGGATTTGTAATGATCCTGGATAATGTTAGGTACGAGGGTGCTGTTAGCCAGCCCTCTGGTTGATTGTTTAAGGGGTATCGAGACTAAAGTTGCTAGCAAAAGCAAGTAAATTTGGGACCCTTTTGGTCAGCTATCAGGTAGAAAGTCTGGAGATTTTCTAAAAGATGAATGAGTAATGATGAGAGGGTATGGGAGATAATGTTTCCATTGGGTGAGAGAAGAGCATGGGATGAAAAATGTCACTGCTGCTTGTTTTCTCAGGTATCCCCAAGACTCAAGGAAGACCTAAGCCATTCAATGTGTCCTTACTGATTCAGCAGGGGTCATGGGCCTAGTCTGGCTAAGCTGAAGGAGGAGAGAACTGGCACCTGGTACCAAGACTTTCCAGAAAGCAAGGAGTGCATAAGGTGAGGACAAAAACTAAACTTTAGGAGAGGTGTCTTATTCACAAAAAGAATTAAAATGGAGTCACAAAAGCCACAGCAGCCTAGCGGAGCTAGGGAATGTGGACAGCTCCAAACAGGAGATGGGAGAAGAAGCCAGGAAGTGGTGCATATAGTAACTCAGTTGGGCCTAAAGAAACTGCAGGATTGTAGCTTCAAGGGTGGGGAGCTAGGTTAGGGGAAGAGGGCCAGCCATAGCCTTCAAACTCAGGGTACCTTCATTCCCAAGAGTCCAGAGGGGTGCTCCATGAACAGTGGTCACTTTCTTGAACTCAAGGAGGCATTTACACCAGTCAAAGTGGAAACACACTGAATTGCCTCTGGTGGGTGGGTTACCATGCAATCTGTGAGCCAGAAGATGAGGATGAATCTGTTGCAGGTGAGCCTGAGGTGAGGGATACTGTTCCAGTGCAGTTTAGACCCCAGGGGAAGTGCACCAATGTGTTACAGCTCTTAGGTGAAAGGCTTCCCAAGTGGCATTGTGAAAGCTCTGAGGGGAAAGGTTTCCTGAATTGCAAGTGTTACAGCTTAGATGGGGAAGGATTCCCAGTGCAGATGTTACAGCTGTGCTCTCATGGGGAAGGTTTCCCCAATGCAAGTGTTGAAGCTCTGAAGAGAAAGGTATTCTTGTAGTTGAGTAGCAAGGAATACCAGAGTCACACCACATAGCAAACCTCAACCAAGAGTTTTACTTGGAGGGAAAATAAAAGAGGGTGTCTGCTTCTGCTTGGGAAGCAGTAGAGAGCTGAGCAGAAGTCAGGGTTTATATAGTGTTTCATGGGAGCGGAACTTTCCATGTGGAGATTTCCAAGGTGAGGATTACTGTAATGGCATCCCCATCCTGTGTATATCTTTTTTGAGTGTTCATATCAATATAAATGATTTCCATCTTTAGCATCTTGTAAAATTAGGAAAATTGGTGCCTCTAGGTTTGTATCTAGATCTACATTTGATATTTTTGGTAGGTTCTTTAGATTTTTTTGTACTTTGTTACTTTTCCCATTTCCTAAAATGATACATTTATGACTTCAATAAGAATTGCTTAGTATTTCTGCAGAGTTTTAAATCTCTCTTAATTGTCGTCCTATTGATGTTACTTGCTCTTTCATCAAGCCAATACTCAATTGTTTTCATTGCATTGATATTAATAGATCTCGAAATCTCATTTTGCTCTTCTGAAGATTTTTGAACACTGTGCTTTCTCAAAATTTCATATCAACTTGGCATATTTTTTCTGTTTTTCAAAAATTCCCCATTCCTGATGTTCTATCGGGAACTCACCAAGGCCAGCTGGCCTGGGTCTGAAAAAGCCTGGGTTAAAACCGATCTCACTGAACATAGCGGACAACGAGGACTACTGAGACCTCAAGAACAATGGCAATGGGTTTTTGATCCTACTGCACCTATTGGCTTTGTGGGAGCCTAGGCAGTTTGGATCCTCACCTTACTAGACCTGGATAGAGGTGGGTGGTCCTTGGACTTCCCACAGGGCAGGGAACCCTGATTGCTCTTTGGGCTGACGAGGGAGGGGGATTTGATTGGGGGAGAGGGAGGGAAGGGGAGGTGGCGGTGGGGAAGAGACAGAAATCTTCAATAAATAATAATAATAAAAATAAATAAATAAATAAAAAAAGAAAATACAAAAAAAAATTCCCCATTCC
Organism: Microtus obscurus; assembly: GCA_963919715.1. NCBI lineage: Eukaryota > Metazoa > Chordata > Mammalia > Rodentia > Cricetidae > Microtus > Microtus obscurus. Next base: position 731,179 of record CAWTZC010002434.1, on the reverse strand, counting down.
TGTTTAAATGAGTTGTTTAAAATTCTTAACTAAGTGAAAGTCACTATTAGATTTATTTTAATAAGAACATGAAAGCTGTGTGTTTCATTGTTCATATGTAATATATGTATTCTGATTTCCACCTACTTTTTCTATCACATGTTTGTTTGTCAGAGAGTAGTTCAGTTTTGCAGGAATGACTATAATGAGTCATTTCTTACAGAACCACATGTGTAATACAGTTAAATCATATGTGAATTTTTGCTTGTATGGTTGTTGAAGAAGCTGCATGCAACCTGTATGATGGCTGCATTAAGTTGGATTACCCCTGACATTGTGTCTCTGAGCTCTTTCTTTCATGTTGTCTGCAGGGTTTGTCATTGAAGAGAAATTTGAATATTGACCTTGACTTGACAGAGAGGGGTATTTGGTGCATATTAGGCGTACTTATTTTTAAAATACTGAGTTTGTTTTATTTTTTTTCTCATACATTACATCCCAGCCACAGTTTCCCCTTCCTCCTCTTTTCCCAGTCCCACACCACCTCCTCTTTCTCACAGATATTCTTCTCCTTCATTTCCTTTGAAAAATAAAATTACAGGCTACCCAGGCATATTAACCAAACACAGCTTAAAATAAGTTATAATAAGACTAGGCACAAATCCTCATATCTAGACTGGATGATGCAAACTAGTAAGAGGAAAAGTTTTCTAATAGAAAGTAAAAGAGTGTCCCAACACCACTGTTAGGAGTTCACCAAGAATACCAAACTGGCCTGTTTTAACATGTATGCATAGATTCTAGCACAGACCCATACAGTGTCAGTGATTTTTGCTTTAGTCTCTGAGCAATTATGAACTGTTGTTGATTCTGTGGGCTGTGTTCTCATAGTGTCTTTGACCCCTCTAGCTCCTACAATTCTTCCTTTGCCTCTTTTGTGGAGGTCCCCTGGCTCCACCTAATGTTTGGCTGTGGGTCTCTGTATCATCTCCCATCAGTTGCTGTTTGCCATCTGTCTGATGATAATTAGGCTACAAACCAATCAATGAGTAAAGCAGAATTTCATATGGAATCAGATCATTGATGTATTTGTTTGTTTTTGCCAGTTGTATTTGGTTTCATTTGCGGTCTCTGGGCTATCCAGTCTCTATGTCCAGGCCCAAAGGCAATGTCATATGTGGGCTTCCTCTCATAGATGGGCCTCAAATTGGATCAGTCATTGATTGAACACTCCCACAACTACTCCACCATCGCCCCAGCACATCTTGCACACAGAATAGATTATAGGTTAAAGGTTTCCCCATTACTGGGATTCTTTGTCAGGTCACTCTTAAATTTCAGTGAGCTTCCACTGCACTAAGTTTTCACATTGCCCCCATCCTCTCTCACACCATTCCAATCATCTCTCTTAGTACTTTCCCCACACCCCCACCTGACCCTTCTTGTTTCCATTCCCTCTACCCTCAGTCCACCTGCAAAATTTATTTCTCCTCTGGGACCGTGGATTGTAGAATGATAATCCTTTACTTAACACCCAGTGTCTATTCATAAATGAGTATATATCATGTTTGTTTTTTCTGGGTCTGGGGTACCTCTGTCAGGATGATATTTTCTCGTTTCATCTATTTGTCTAAAAATTTCATGTCATTGTTTATAATAGCTGAGTAATTTCCCATTGTGTAAATATACCACATTCCCTTTGTCTGTTCTTCAGCTGATGGACAACTAAGTTGTTTACTATTTCTGTCTATTATAAATAAAGATACTAGGATCATAGATGAACAAGTCCCTTATGGTAGGATGGTGCATCCTTTGGGTATTTACCCAAGAGTGGTATAACTGAATCTTGAGGTAGGTTGAGCCCCAATTTTATGAAGAACCACAGTATTGATTTCCATAGTGGCTGTATAAGTTTGCATTCCCACAACCAATGGAGGAGTGTTCCCCTTAATCCACAGCCTCATCAGCATGAGCTGTCACTTGTGAAGCTTAAGAAGAAATCTCATAGTAGTTTTGACTTGCGTTTCCCTGATGGCTAAGAATGTTGAACATTTCTTGAAGTATTTCTAATCATTTGAGATTCCTCTTTTGAGAATTGTGTTTAGATCCATAGCCCATTTTTAATTGAATTTTTTTTGGTTAGTGAAATCTTGTTTCTTAAGTTCCTTATATATTTTGTATATTAGCCACTTGTTGAAAGTAGAGTTGGTGACAGTCTTTTTCCATATGTAGGTTGTCATTTTCTTCTATTTGCAGTGTTGTTACCTTACAGAAGCTTTTTAATTTCATGAAGTCCTGCTTAATAATTGGTTATTTTCATACCTGCACTACTGGTTTTCTTTTCAGGAAGTTGTCTACTGTGCCAGTGCATTCAAGGCTAGTCTTTACTTTCTCTTCTTTTGGTTGAGCTTATATGGTTTTATGTTTAAGCCGTTGATCCACTTGGACTTGAGTTTTGTGCAGGGTGACAGATACAGGATCTATTTGCATTCTTCTACATGCCAACCTCCAATTAGACCAGCACCATTTATTGAAGATGCTGCTTTTCTCTCCCCATTGTGTATTTCTGGCTCCTTTATCAAAAGTCAGGTATCCATTAATAAGTATTTATCAGGTACTTTGATTTGATTCCATTGAAAAAAAGAATGTTTTTATGCCAGTATCATGTGGTTTTTATTACTATAGCTATTTAGTACAGCTTGAAATCAAGGATGGTTATATCTCTGGATGTTCTTTTATTGTACAGGTTTTTATTTTTTTTTAATCCTGAGTTTTTATTGTTGTTTTCTCATATGAAATTGATTGTTGTCCTTTAAGGTCTGTAAAGAATTGTGTTGGAATTTTTAAGGGGATTGTCTGAACCAGTAGATTGATTTGTTAAGATAGCCATTTTTATTTTTTAATCCCTCAGATTCTTGAGCATGGGAAATGTTTCAATCTTTTGACACCTTCATTTCTTTCTTTAAAGATTTGAAGGTTTTTCATAGGAGTCTTTCATTTGCTTGATTAGAGTTAATGGAATATATTTCATATTATTTGTAGCTATTGTGAAAGGTATTGTTTAGTGATATTTTGTTTGTGTTTTAACAAATAAAGCTTGTCTTTAGATCAGAGAGGAAAACTAAGCCACTAGAGTCCAGGAAGTGGTGGCAGACACCTTTCATCTCAGGACTCAGGGGACAGATGGATCTCTGTTATTTCAAGACTATCTTGGATAAGAAGAAATTGATCCAATCTGAAATAGAAACAGAACTCACACAAAGGTGTTCCCAGCAGTTGGGATAATGCACCTTTAATCCCAGCACTAGGGAGGTAGAAACAAGTGTGATATGGTTGGACAGAGAGAGGATTGTAAAGTGGTAGGAAACAGGAATTCAGTACAGTCTGAGGAGGCAGTACGTCTGAAACAGTCTGAGGAGAGGATCGCCCCTTTGGTCTGAACATTGGTAGAGGTAAGAACTCTAGTGGCTAGCTGTTCTGCTTCTCTGAGCCTTCATCTTTCACTCCCTCTGCTTCTCTGATCTTCAGCACTAACCCCTATATCTGACTCTGGGTTTTTATTATTAATAACAATTAGAGTTTTGCTACTTCTGGTACCCAACTTTTGGGGTACAAATTCATGAAAAAGTCTGTTGCCATTGGCTTTGCAGCCACCGGCATAGGCCAGAGCTTCACTTGGCTAGGATCCATACCCTAAAGTCTAGGTTTTCCTTTCTTCTTTCCTGGTGGGCTTTCCCTAAACCCCCTTCTTAAGCTCCTTCCAAACTTAGGTAGCTGCCTTGAAATCTTATCAGGCTTATACTTTCTACATTGCAACAGTCAGACTTAGATCTGCATCATCGTCGGCAGCAGATTTCGTGAGAAAGTAGGGAATTCTTAAAGGGAAGAATTAGAAAAAAAAAAAAACTGGGAGAGATATTTCTCCCGCCTTTAAAAACTGGGATACACAATTACAACAATTCCAATAGAGGACGTTAGGTCTTGTATGATTACGCAATACATTTTTTTAAAATGCAACAATTGAATGAAGAGATAATCAACTTAACCTGGATTGACATAATGTTAGTTACCATTTAGATAATCCTTTTTGTCACTGATAATTCTTGGTTCATCTTGTAAAGAGTTGTTTGGTATGAGTGCCAAGATACAGACAGGTCTTAGAAAAACTTAATAAAACAGATCACAAAGATTTCATACACAGAGCAATTTAAAGGAGAACTAACTTCAGCATTGTACTATAAGGTTAGAAAGGAACAGCCAAAGGTTTTCAAACAACCAACCTTAATATATCCAGTAACCTTTCAGGAACCGCCAAATGATAGATATCCCTGAGGCTGTGTAAAGGTGAATAGACTCTTGTGACAATGTTAGATTTAAGGAGATTCAAGGAAGCCATATGTTAAACTCATGGTCAACTTGTAATAGAATTATCCTTAAAGATTAGAGAGACTTTGTTACAGCAATTTTGGAACCTGGTCCACAATTACAGTGGAGGGCCTGTTAGAAAGAAGAGACTAAGGCCATTGAACAATTTTGTAAAGCTAGAGGTATAGAAATCACCCAAGATCACCTTCTTGGAGAAGGAAAAAGGCAATCCATATATGATGCCCATACTCTGGTTTTATGGCATGCAGCATCTTTGAATTCTTGGGACAGAATTGAAGAAGTAGGAAAGAAGATTGAGTCACTTACTAAAATCACACAGGGCCTGACAGAAACCTTCACTGATTTCTTACAAAGACTGACATCAGCTGTAAATAGAATGATAACGAATTCAGAAGCTAGACAAATAATAATTGAGTCTCTTGAAAATACGACACACTTCTGTATTATGCGGAAGTTGTGGCAAAGGCAGGCATTGAACTACTGATTGTAGTTCACAAGTAACATTCAAGATAACCCTTTGCTATTGGGAATCTCATTGAGGGACCTCTAGCAGGCCCCGATGCCAAATTTGATTCAGTTGTTTCCTGTTTTTGTAGAGGAAATTCCTTCTCAGAGCAATTAAAAAAGCCTAATGCCTGTAGTAAGAAACCATACTGCTCTGGATGAGAGAACAGAAAATTCAGGAAAAACAGTAAAGCGGGTATTCTTGGAAACTTCTATGAATGAACAAAGATGAAAATTAAAAATAAGAAAGAATAACGTCATTGACGGTCTGGTAAGCACAGGTGTGGATGTAAAAATAATTGCACCAAAATCTTGGCATCCAAATTGGCCTCTTCAGGACATAAATAGTCATCTTTTAGGGACTGGAACTTTACTTCAAGTAAAACAGAGCCTGGGATGACTCGAATGTATAGGGCCTAAAGGAAAGAGGAAAATTAAAAGCATATGTAGCTAACATACAAATGATGTGGGGATATAATTTGTTACAACAATGAAATACTCAGATTAACATCATACCAATCTTAAAAACAGAGAGTAAATTAGTGTACATTTCTGGGAAAAATATTAGAAGGTATTATAAAGAACAATCACCGACCATTCAGGTTGTTCAAGAACAACGCACAACAGCTGCTATTCTTTCAAAGACACCCACAACCCTAACTTTAAAATGGTTGGCAGACAAACCTGTATGGTTTGCACATTGGCCTTTAACACCAGAGAAACTGCAGGCCTATGCTCAGGTAAATGCTCAGCATATTGAAGGATCAACCAGCCCTTGGAATTCTCCTGTATTTGTTATTAAAAAGAAATCTGGAAAACGGAGAATGGTACCCGCTTAGTAAGTTGATTCAGCCAGTGGGCTCTCTACTGCCTGGAATTTCTTTGCCTTCTCTACTAACTAAGGATGACCTCTTATACTTGTTGATTTAAAAGATTTTTTTTTGTCTGAATCTGTCCTACTGCATATCTGTAATTCTTTAGTGTCCAGGAGCACTTCTTAAAATGTTAAGGGTTTCTTAAAACCTTAAGCTGCACCATTACTAGGGGAAATATGGTACTGCCTGCTTGCCCTGCCCAGCCCAGCATGGCAGAACTGTTCACTGCCTCTGAGAGCCATGCCCACAGCCACATTCTCAGGCACACAGAATTATGAATAATAAAGTTATTTATTTAAGGGTAGACTCACAGATCACAATCCTCTGCTAGAATGAGAAACAGCAACTGAATCCCACAGCCAGAAAAGAGAGGCGGAAGCAAGAGAGAGAGCACATGCTTTATAGCTGCATTTACAGTATAAGAGAGCATGTGGGCTGGTATCTTAGATGCTACTGACTGAAGGAGCAGAATGTGCTACCACAGCACCTCCCCCTTTTGTTTAAATAAGAGAGTTCTAAACCCAATACGAAACCATATACCCTAGGAACAGATATCAAGTATAAGATTAGAATTTCAATCAGCATAAACAATATTTAGCAAGGAATGTATGCCAAATGTTTTAATAAACATTCTATCCTAAGGAGTCTAAGTCTTGTATTGGAAATGGCTTGGCTAGATCCTAAGAGGGTGGTAACTATGGCTATCTATTGTTAACCCATCGAAGGCCTGGGCAGGGAGATAATATTACTTGAGAAGGCAGGAAGTACAATCAAGCAGCTTCCAAAGAGAGCAATATATGACAAAGACAATTAGCTACCTGAGCAATCACCCAAAATCTCACTTGCAACTTTGAAGCAACCAACACTGGCTAAGACCTAGCATAACTGACAGACCATTATTAGAAGCAGGAAACTTTTCAGAACCATCTTACCCTGTCTTGACAAGATTTAACAGTCTTTTTCTTTGTGTCCTGCTTATCCATTTCCAGATACCATGTACTTTGTCAGTGCTTGAGGTATGGGCAGTTCCTTGCCCAAAGACCAATTATGCCCAGAAGAAAACAAACTCTGAGTGGAGTGTCTTTGGTGCTCAGCATTCTCTTGGGAATAGATTGGTGCTGTCAGGAGCAATCATGTCTCATGTCAGTATAGCCCTAAGTCATTTAAATGCCATATTCTGAAGGTCCCTGCAAGATTTGAAGAATATCTGACTGAAATATATCTCTATATATTTAGAAAAGCTAACTAACATGACTACAAGCTTGACTTATAGATGACTATTAAACTATATTTTTAAATTATACATTACATTTTTAAATGAACTACACAATCACAGTACCTTAATCAAGAGCAGAAATAATGCATATAACAAGACTGACCTTAAGTTTGCATTAGTAAACCAAGATCCATACCAATGCAAATCTCTATAGCATCTGTTGATGTTTTTTCTATGGCATTACAGTTTTTACTAAGATTTTCTTATCACGTGACATTATTTTGTGAGTTTTTCTTTGTGAGTTTTTAGTATTCTTGTTGATAAAAATTACTATTATTAATGTATTTTCTTTTAGATGGAAATGGAAGTTTGCTTGATTTGTGTGTTGGACATAGTCTAGGACTCCTTAGCTGTCCTCTACCTAATTATTATATAAAATGCTGTATTTGTTGTGTTGTGACTGATAACACTCTGGTTTTTCTATATTTCTTTGCCTCTAATTATGATCTGCAGTGCTGCATGAGTGAATGATGTTTATTACTTCATAAACTTCTTCCTGTGCCCTTTCTTCTCCATGATTTTTTAGGAGACAGTGTCTCTTGGTGCAAAGATTAGGTTCAGTCATTTTCTTTCTCCACTCAAAATATATCCTCCTGTGCTCTCTTGTCTATAGGAATGTTGAAAATTTTCTGATATCATTTTGATTTTGAGCTCTTTTTATTTGGTTTGGCATTGTTCCCAACAGAGTTGGATTAATTTTAGCTTTGTACTTTTGACACCTTTATGTGAAATTTCAACAAGGATTCCCATCTTGGTTCCAGACACAGAAACTCAGAGGAGACCAAGAAGAATGAGTGTTTTTCAGGTAAATGCTCCTGAGGTCAGTGTCATGTTTACATTTCTATGACATTTGTTTTTATTATTAAAAGCACTCTAGACTTTAATTCTGTACCTCTGATAATGTTATCTAAAGTGTTTCTTTTGTATGATTTATGTTCTTTTTCCGCTCTGATAATCATGAGTAAGTCTATAGATTTTTTTCACATGTATTGAACAGCTCTTCACATTATATTTTCATTCCATGTTTCACTTTGAGGACATAAATTCTTTAAGACCTGCAATTCTTAAAATAGTCTATTGCAAATGATACCCAAAGAAATATATTGGTGGCCAGCATCTACATAGGATAGACGTTTGTCCTTTTATATTAGTGATGAAAGATTGCATTTCTGGGATGGTCAGATTTTCAGATCCAGAAAATGAATGTGGACATGCAAATATATGGACTTTTAAAATTATGCCACTGAGCCATTTATGGAAATGTAGAATTAGAAGAGCTTCGCTGTATTGAATTCCAATAATACATATATCAGCACCCTAGAGAGTATAGGTGATGAAAGGAATAGTACACTGCCTGGCCCATTAGTTCTAGCCTCTTATTGGCTAACTCTCACATCTTGATTAACCCATTTCTAATAATCTGTATGTCACCATGTGATTGGCTTACCAGGAGAGATCTAGCATGTCTGACCTGGTGGCTGGCTCCATGGTAGCTCTCTTAGCCTGTCTCCTTTCCAGCATCCTGTTCTGTCTACTCTGCCCACCTAAGGGCTGCCCTATCAAAAGGCCAAGGCAGCTTCTTTATTCAACCAATGAAAACAACACATAGAAAGAAGACCCTCCTACACCAGTGCGGATTGTAGTACGCTAGTTTTTCCTTTTGAAATTTACATTACCCAGTGATGATGGGTGTGTTACTAACTGAAATTCATCTGAGGAAAAGTCCTGATCATATCATTCTTAATTCTCAATTGTAAGTTGTCAATAGACCAATGTTTTAATTCTTCAGACCAGTTGTTTTAATATTTCAGTATGGCATAAGCACCACCATCTCCACCTTTGTGTTGTATCATATGGCATATATTAGCAAGAATTTTCTGGAGAGAATTTAATTGGTGCTGTACATAAGCCATCAATTTTGAAGAATCATCAGATGTCCTACTTTATCACTTTACTCTTTGCTCTTGGTAGTATAAGGCTCCTCCACCTTGTTTTTCCTCTTCCTAAAGCTTTGTATTACATAGAGTGGGATTCCAGAGTACTGTGGTGATTGGCAGGTTTCTATTTCTCTTTTTAAAGCAAGTTTTTATTTAAGTATATGAATGTTCTTATGCATAATTTTATGCAAACTGCATGATACATTATGTGAATCCCTGAGGTCAGCACCAGAGCCTTGACACTTGAGTCAGAGACTGTAATGAGCTGCCATGTGTGTAGAGAAAATTAAATTAGATTTCTCTGCAGGAACAGTAAGTGCCTTTATATCTGGGCCATTTCCTTTGCCCTAAGATTACATTCCTGTTGTATGTTTGTGAGACAGATAGTACAGAACCTGGCATCTTCTAGTTTGTGGGTAATGAAGGAAGAATTATAAATGACATTTAAAATCCTGCTAGATGTCTGAGCTCAGATACTGAAGAAAAGAATAGAGTTGAAATTAAAAGGCTTAAGTTTTTAATTGAGCCAATCTCATGAATAATAATGTATTCAAAATTAATGAAATGAGTGTAATTCTCAAAAACTTAATACATTAGCTTCAATTAGAAAAAATGTTTCTACTTTCTATGGGTGCATTGTTCCATGCTGCTATTTATTTACACATATATTTCTAGCTATTCTATAGTGAAACACCATACAAAATTTATGAAATTATAATTATCTAAACTGTTGTGTCAATTTTCAAAAATTAGCACATTTAATTTTGTCTATTGCTGCTTTTTTATTTACTTAATGGTTGTGAAAATATTCTCATAAAATAACTGCACAAAGTATTTTGAGTCTATTGTTTAGAATATTAGATGCATACACTGGTGGTACACTCCTTACTGTTTAAAGAAAACACTGATTTAAATTCATAAATAAATTTGCATTCCATATTCTATTCCTTTGTATTAGAAATGGTGCAACACTGCATTTAGGTCTCAGGATCTCAACTGAACATGTTAGAATACAGTATAATGTTGCTCAGCTGCAGATAGGATCAATGCAGTTTTCATAGTTTAGCAAAGTTGATACTTGTAGAATTTGGAAGCACAGTTCAGTTTTGCTCACCATAACTTGTCCATCTTATATTGACCCAAGGATCCTACTTGATATTAACACATACTTCATAAAGGTAAATTCCTGCATGAAGACCTCACAAGTATGTGATATTCCCTGAAAGTTTGCTCATTGTGAAACTATTAGGTCATCTTTTTTATAGAGATAGAAAATACAACATAGACAATGACTTTTTGAAATCATCTATTAGTACAATTAAACTTAAGTTTTATTTTTTGTAAGTGGGTGTATTTGCCTGAACATGTAAGTGTGTATTATGTAAGCCTCCTATCTGTTTAGTTCAGAAGCGAACATGGTATTTCATGGAATTGGGGTTAAAGTCTGTTGTGTAGTGCCATGAATATACTCAGAACCAAACTACATTTTAAAGGATTATAAGTCGTTACTGACTACAAACAACAGAGACCATTTTCAAATATGGAGATTATAGGAAGTCTTTTATCTGCTGCTAAGGTCTTAGAAAATGTCGTGAAGGAGAGAGACCTTAAGATTGTAAGCATTGTCAGTCTATACATTGTGATTAACAACTAACACATTTCTTTAGCCCTTATAAAAAATTTTGAACAAATTTGAACAACTTGTCTTTGAATAAATGCCATGCCTTATTTATGTCACAGAAAATATCTGTAGTTCTTTAGCCTCTTTTACCTAGGAACGTATTTTGTCCAGCCACAAATAGTATATAGATAATTTTCTATTACAGACTCTGTTAACATTCAGGGATGTGGCTGTGGATCTCTCGCAGGAGGAATGGGAATGTCTAGATCGTGCTCAGAGGGCATTGTACTTGGATGTTATGTTGGAGAATTATAACAATCTAGTCTTTGTAGGTAAGAATGCTTTTTTTCTGGAATTCCTGATTCATCATTTTTATTTACCTACTTCGTTTAATATGTAATCTATCTTAATGGTCTAGACATTTCCAGAAATAATGGAAATTCTGGTTATTTACCTCATTTTTTTTCATGGTGCAGTTTACATTTTTCTGTGTTCTGTAGAAGTGTAGATAATGCTGTATTCTGTGTGATCACTCTAGCTGCTCCTATCTAGTTTTAAAAGAAAATATGAAAGTTCAAAGGAAATTAAATATTCAGAGCATGAAAATGTATTGCATTACACATAATAATTGGAATATTTTTATGTTATTATTGAATTAAACTATTGACCTATTTTTGATTTTTAAATTTCAGGAGGTTTAAATAATGAGAGCTATGGGTAGTGAGCATGGCTTTTTGTTTATTATTTAGTTTTTGAGATGTATTCTCTATGTTTAACCCTGAAACTGAATAATTTAATCATAGCAATGTGAATGCTGAATCAAGAGGATATGTTGAATTCCATTACAGCCTGGGTTACAAAATGAGTTCTTATCTGACCAAAGCTACCCAGTGTGACTCGGTCTCAAAAACATGTACAAGAAAATAGAGGAACATTGTTCAGCAGGAGGTCCTCTATTTATTGCTTGACCACTGTTTGTCCTATCTTTTGCAAAGTACACAGTATAGATAAAAATGAGGTTACTGTCAGTTCTTGTGGTTTGATATAGATGAGAGTTGAGGTTCTTCTGGACATTGCTTTAGCCATGCAAGACAGAGAAGCCCTAGGGTGAGGGCTCTATCCCTGAGAATTGCTAGTTATGTTTCTTAAAAAACTTAAGGCAAATCAGTTAAGTTTCTTACTCATGCATTAATCCCCGTCTTCCCTCATTGTGCTAATTTTTCAGGCAACCATTGCATATGTTATAATTATGAGAAAGTCTTGGATCAAAGCTCAGAGCACATTGTCCATCAGCATGTATATACCAAAGAGAATCCTTATAAATACAATGAGCCTGACAAAGGAATTCATAAATTCTCCAAGTATAATCATAATGCTAGGGATAGAACAAAAATCTGCAACAAGTACATATTTGGTAACCACCGAGACTCTTCTGTTGAATCATTACACTTATACAGCCATAAATGTGGAAACCCTGAAGAAGCTTGCAAAATTAATGACTGTGTAAACTGTTTAAATTTGTGTTTCATCATTAGTCAGAATCAAAGAGTACACATGGGACAGAAAGAACACAAAAATACAGAGAATGATAAATCTTTTGACCCTAAGCATGAACTCATGCTAGTAAGAACGAATAGTGCGAAGAAACCCCACCAAAGCCATAAATGTGGAAAATGCTTCAAGACAGACTCAAGCCTTAGTAGATATCAGAGAGGTCATAATAAACAGAAATTCTGTAAATGTACACAATGTAGTAACTCCTTTCTACATTTGTCACAAATCAAAGTACACTGCAAGGTCCATTGTGGAGAAAAAACCTACAGTACAGAGTGTCCTAAGTGCTTTTCTCATACATCAGAATTTAAAAGACATTGCAGATTGCATTCTGGAGAGAATACCTACGAATATAGTGAATGTGACAAATCCTCTATCAGTACCTCAGAACATAGAATGCACCCGAAAGTTCTTACTGGAGAGAAACCTTACCGATGTAGTGAATGTGACAAGTCCTTTACCAAGAAAGACCATCTTAGAACTCATCAGAGAATTCATAGACAAAAGGATCCATATAAATGTAATGAATGTCACAAATCCTTTACCCAGAAAAGCAGTCTTAGAACACATCAGAGAATCCATATAGGAAAGAAGCCTTATAAATGTAGTGAATGTGACAAATCCTTTACCCAGAGAGGCCATCTTACTAATCATCAGAGAGTCCATACAGGAGAGAAACCTTACAAATGTAATGAATGTGACAAATCCTTTACCAAGAAAGACCATCTTAGAATTCATTACAGAATTCATACTGGAGAGAAACCGTATAAATGTAATGAATGTGAGAAGTCCTTTACTCAGAAGAGCAGTCTTAGAACTCATCAGAGACTTCATATGGGAGAGAAACCTTACAAATGTAGTGAATGTGATACATGCTTTACCCAGATAGGCCACCTTAGAATTCATCAGAGAATTCATACAGGAGTGAAACCTTACAAATGTAGTGAATGTGACAAATCCTTTACCACGAAAGACCACCTTAGAATTCATCAAAGACTTCATACAGGAGAGAAACCTTATAAATGTAGTGATTGTTACAAATCCTTTATCAGTTGCTCAAATCTTAGAAAACATCAGCGAATTCATACAGAAGAGAAACCTTACAAATATAGTCAATGCAAAAACACATTTCCCACAGAAATCACCCTGAGAACACATCAAAGAATTTATACAGGAGAGGAACGTGATAATGTAATATATGATAAAAAACCTTTTTTGTCTCTCAAGTCTACAGAAACATCTGAAAATTCACACAGGGGAGAAAAGTTTCCATAGCAAATATTGTGGCATAATCTTTATACTCTGACTCAGCAAAACCTGGAAGATGTACTGGTATATGGCAATTTCTTGGAGGCTGTATTGATCCATATTGGATGAGAGCTGACTAAGACAGGAAATATACACCTCAAAATAACTTGAAGAAATTCTTGAAGCTGACAGGATTCAGTATGCTTAACTCAAATGGAAAAACTCAGATCATACTGCTCAAATTTGATAAAATGATTCACCAAGATAGTATGCTCTTTAACGTGAAGAAATGCCTACAGGTGTACAGTGTGCTCCAGGTGTCCTGAATTTATATGCTGTATCCCATGCTGATTTGGAGCTTCATGATTACAACTGTCTTTGAGTCCCCTGTGCTTCAGTAAACATCACTTTCTCATATTCCTCTAACCCCAAAATAAAGCTGATTGGTTCAACAACTTTGGCTTGGTTCTTTTTTCAGTTCCTTGTTGGGGTGAGTAGATACCTATGTAGGTTCCATCTCCCCAGGAATAGTGTCTCATTAAATATGTTCTGAAGTAATTGTTCCTTGAAATTTGTGGTATGATGGAGAATAGATTTTGGAGAGAAAGCATTTTAGTCACCAAATTAAGTAAGCCTGGGTCAGTGAAACACATCATCCAAACTGGGCTGTGTCCCTTCATGGCTCTGAATTACACATGATTCAACAAAACGCACCCTCAAAACAAGGCTCCCCATGGTCTAGTAATACACACATTGTGGTGATCTGTTCTACTGTGCCTGTGTTACTTTCAGTACAGTTTGTGCTCCACTGTACCATATGTAAGCCGGCAAGGGCCTGGAGATTGAAAGAACACAAGAGACCTTGGTCATTTGAAAGGAGATCAGCCATATACCATTTATTTAAACTTAGGAAAAACCTTATATACCTATCTCCTGCACAAGGAATTTCCCCCAGGCAGGTGGGAAATTACCATGCCCAAGATAGAGTAAACAATTAGTAATCGCTAATCACCAGCCACGGCAGAGGGAGCACAGGAACAAACAAGATGTTTTAGCTGACTGGCCAGAAACTCAAGATGAAACCTGGGAGCAGGGGTAGACCCATGGGCCCTACACTGCTGTACTATAGAATTCCATTCTACAAGCCCTAAGGAATACATTGAATTTCAGTTCTTTTTGTTAAATCATTTAAAGAATGCTATTAGAGACATCCTGGAAAATTCATCATGAAACATAATAAGGCTTTACAAAGGACTCATTTTCAACTTAATGTCATGGGTCAATCTTTCTGAACCTATCATGAAAAAGTATGAAGTAGACACAATCTCCATTCTCATGTTAGCTTAGAAGTCCCCAAAAATGTGCTGGAAGATTCTTTTGAAGAGCTGAGAATGGCTGAAAAATATTTAGTCCAATCCGAAAGCATTATATAAGTAGAAAGATGCAGACATTTCTGGCCTTGGACAAAACAGTATGTTACAGTGGGCAAAACCATCCTATTATGTAAAATTTTCACAGATTTTAATACGAGAAAGAAGTTATATTCAACTCATAAAAAAATATGGTTGGGGAATTCTCAGTATTGGAGTTTGTTGACATACGAGCTAATACAACCTTGAGTAAATTCAAGCTGTAGGTTTCAAGTAGTCATACTTTGTATTAGTTGCTGGTGTGCCAGGAACATTGAACTGTAGAACTCTAACATAACTTTAAAGTCATTTCTGACAACTAAATCTCAGCAATAGTGCTTCCCCTTTCCCCTCTGGGAACCAAGGACCTAACAGTTGCCCATACACCTAACAATTGTTGGGAACTTTACATCATCTCCCTGAGTCCTTGTGAATGTTCTCCAAATAGAACTCAGTTATTGAATAGGGGCAAGATAACCCTTAGATGTTGACTCAGTTCCTGAGAAATGGGGTCAAAGTGACCTCTTTTACCTCATCTGATTTGGCAACCACTCTCCAGCCAATTATTGATAGTAGCCCTTTTGAATAGGCCAATCATTTTTTATTTATTTTTTATTTTTATTTTTTTTTGGTTTTTCGAGACAGGGTTTCCCTGTGGCTTTGGAGCCTGTCCTGGAACTAGCTCTGTATAGCAGGCTGGTCTCGAACTCACAGAGATCCGCCTGCCTCTGCCTCCCGAGTGCTGGGATTAAAGGCGTGCGCCACCACCGCCCGGCTTGAATAGGCCAATCATAACAGTCAAGGAACCCCCAGACACACTCCCCTTTGCTTCTATGGCTTTTCCTTTAAAAGTTGTCTGTACCAGCTATTTGGGGTCTTTCTGGCCTCTAGTGCTGAAAGACCCTGTCATGACAGAATTAATAAAAATCCTCATGCTTTTACATCAGCTGTGGTGTAAGAGGTGGTCTCTGGGGGGCAACTCCTCCTTGGTGTTTGGACTCTAGGGTCCAACTGAACCTGAGACAGGAGACAGTGGAAAGTTAGATCTCTGGCCTTCCCCACCACCCAAAAAATATGGTGATTTCAATTAGATGAATAGGCCTGGGATCCCAATTCAGGTATTCAATGAATGAGTTCCCTCTGCTTGAAGACCTTGAGATCATCCAAATTCAGCACAGACTTTTCACTGTTCTTGCAAATTTGAAAAACTGTGCAATGACTAGATATCTAACCTTTTACCCACCTCAATATTTTCATTTGGTGACCATTTATATACACTGTTCTTGTCAATGGTTGCAGAAGTTGTGGCAAATCTATATAGAGCAAATAGTTTAGTTTGAGAGGCAAATCTGTGGGGTCCATGGTAGTCAGAGGGCAATGACAGGGAGAGAGGGGTGAATTATGAGTGGTGCAGGGACAGTCAGCTTATCAGAGCAGTTATAGCAAATAAAACGGATTCTCTGGGTTGGAAAATTCACAAGCATTTGTGAAAGTGCCTAGTAAAAAACAGAATACAGGAACTTGATTAGAATTCTTGGGGAGGGGGGGGATGGAGAGATGGCTCAGAGGTTAAGAGCATTGCTTGCTCTTCCAAAGGTCCTGAGTTCAGTTTCCAGCAACCACATGGTGGCTCATAACCATCTGTAATGGGGTCTGGTGCCCTCTTCTGGCCTGCAGGCATACACACAGACAGAATATTGTATATATAATAAATAAAAAGTTAAAAAAAAAGAATTCTTAGGGGGGGACTTCTGGGAGCTATTTTCTTATGAACCAGACAGGACTCAGGATCTTATAGGGATAGAACACCTTCCTTCATCTGCAGGATACCCTGAGGGACAGCCTGGGGAAGTCAAAAGTCAGCTGTGCCTTGGGAGGAAAAATAGCTCAGTAGAACTGCAGGGCTGGTAAATAGGCAGTTTAGACTGGAACAGGAGTATAGTTAGTTTCTCTACTGCTTATTAGAAGGACATTCCCTCCCAAAGTTCTGTGGTTGATACCCTAGCTTTTCAGTAAACAGATCATATAAATTGGGTCTTATTGGGATTGCATTCCTTTCACTTATGTTAGGGTATTTACAGAAGAATAATCTAGAAGAGTATAGTATGCCTTGTTTGCAAACATGGTTCTCATGCTATCATAGCAGTTAACAAAACTCTGGAATTTAAACTCACCAATACTTTCTTCCTCCACTGTTGTATCACTTATCTATTTGAGCAAGTGGCCTTTGTTTGTGGAGGTTAGGCATTCACTGAGAACTGATTAACAATTAGTTGCACAAGGAACCAGTGTAGATTTAAATGAACCTGAAAGTATTATGTACCAAGTCCCATAATAATGATTGAAAATATTAATATTTACCAACCAAATTTTGATTTCCCAATAATTTTCTATCTGTAATGTATGTGACCTAGTATGAAAATACTGCATTCAGAAATATATCTACATTTACCAAATTCTTATTATGATAGCTTAAAATGGAAAAGCATAGCATGAATGCTATGAGAGAATATCAAGGCACACTATAATTACAGTTATAACATGTACTATATAGATAAGTACAAAATGGGAAAGCATCTTTTAAATAATTCTAGTCACTAAACTATATTAAGAAATTCTTCTCTAATTTTCTCTTCTCTCTTTGGTCCAAGAAGGCACTCTAACCATGAATGAGTAGCTAGATTCCCTTGGTGCTGTTTGGCTTAGGCTTTGTTTTGTTGAGTAAATATTTGTTGAATCTATTGTTCTGACAGTCTTAGAACTCACCATGTAGACACATAGCCTTAAGTGGGATTTATCTTTATTTATCTTCTGTATCTTTAATGCTAGGATTAGATACTGCACCAACACATCTGGCTCAAACACACTCCTTTTATCATAGGAGTTATATATATTCTATTTTATGATTTGGAAATACCTAGTCCTTTCTCACTGTGCTATCTAAAGAGATTGGATGTTGAAGACTTGCAGAAGTCTGGTTTCTGGGAAGGAAAAACAGCTTTCTTACAGACTCTACTGCTTCCAATGGAATAGAATGAAATTGGGTTTCCAATGAAAACTATTCTGCAAGTTTGAGAGCTCCGTGTGAATGTGTTATGTGATGTTCTTCTGTATATGTGTTGCTTTTATTGGCTAATTAATAAAGCTGTTTTGGCCAATGGCTTAGCAGAGTAAAGCCAGGCAGGAAATCTGAACAGATAGAGAGTAGGTCGGAGTCAGGGAGATGCCATGTAGCTGCTGAAGGAGACAGACACTAGAACTTTACCTGGTAAGCCACTGCCTCGTGGCAATACACAGAATAATGGAAATGGCTTAATTTAAGATTTAAGAGGCAACTAGAAATACACATAAGCCATTGGCCAAACAGTGTTGTAATTAATATAACTTCTCTGTGATTATTCGGGTATGGGCAGCTGGGAAACAAATGAACAGTCTCCATTTACAAAATGGCACCCAATGTGGGGCAACTACATCCACATAAAATCTGAGAGAATTTGGGAAGGAATTCTAGGCAGAAAAGAACAGAGTTAAGCACAGCTTCTTGGGAGCAGCATTTTCTCTGGTGAGCGCTGCTTGCTGGCAGCAACCAGTGGTGTGGCTCCTTTAAGAGAAGGCTTTAACTCAGTATTAGCAGCAAAAACTGTATGGCTTCTTTAAAAAGCTGGCTTCCTGGTTCATGCTGATATTTCACGAATGGCTTTGACTCTTTGGGGAGATACTGCTATGGAGAGCTTAAATGGATTCTGTGAGCAGCATGTTACAAATTGCTTCATGGAGATGTAGACCCACTCTGCCCCTGCAGCTAGGGCAGTGAGCATGGCTCACAGAGGTGGTGAACATGCCTCTGCCACATAGATTGGGTAGAGTTAGTCCTACACATGCCTACTTAGCATTAACAAAAAATTTTCTGGCCAGAAAAAAAAAATGATTACAGATACACAATAGGACAGATTCAGACATAAAGAACTCTAAATGAAATACAATGTGTTTTAAAAAATGTATGTAGATTTAAGAGAGAAAGGGAAAAGAGTATAGACATATAAAAAGAAGTAGTTTTAAAAACTAAAAGTCTTTAAAGAGACAGTAAAAGTAATATAAAAGAGTACAGAGAGACAGAGTACAGGAGTAAAAGATGGAAAACACACAGAGTCTGGATTATGTATATTGTGTTTTCTTTTAATTTTTGACTGTGAATAAGCTAACTACAAAAAGGCATTTCATTGGACAGGCTGCTAAGATAAACCAACATAGATATTTTAAAGGTATCTTGAACTTTAAAATTTGAGTCTAAGGATATGTTACTTTGGAAAAGAGGTTCTAATGTTTTCACAGAGGATGGGAACCTATAGATTCCTTCCAACCTAATATGGTTTTATGGAACAAAACCCCCAAAAAGGTCTCCATGAACTCTAAAAATACTTGTGGTTTTTTTTTTTCTATCCTGGGTTTTTTTGCTTTTCCATATGAAGTTGAGTACCATTCTTTTGATGTCTTTGGAGAATTATGCTGGGATTTTGATGGGCATTGCATTGAATCTGTATCTAAAATAATGCTATCTATTGCCAATGGTCTAGAAAATAACCTATGGCTTAATTTGATACATGGAAGTTAAACAATCTTTTTGCATCAAAGGAGACCCATCTATTCCCGGGTTGTTGAAAAGAAACTTGCATGGCATAGGAGTCACTCATAAGCATCATTCATAAGTAACAGCAGATAATATAAAATTCACTGTCAATGATATTTACAAGGCCTGGCCTGATATTCCTGTCAATGTTGTTTTCCTATCACATTATTGATGCTTTGAATGTACTTATTGTAATTCCACTTCCAACCACTATCCTTTTTTCTGGTAAACAACTGTGCTAGGGATGGGCCTTTTTTTAAAAAAAAAAATACTTATACTCTCCTTCCTGTGGTTTATAAAGGCTTATATGGAATAGGGCATCTTACAACCATTTTACTCAGTAAATTCTTGCAACCGATCAATAGGATTAGGATAGGTCTCCCTAAAATGTGTGATGATTCTTTCCATCTATTAGATCCTGTAATTGTTGAAGCCACTTTTGCTCTTTTATTGCCTGTTCTAGGAGCAGTTACTGAAATACAAAGAGAAATATCTCAAATGGCCTGTTTGATTAGTAAAACCACTAATACCACAGCAATAGCACAGATCAACCAAGAGGTAGGTGAACTGAAGATCACAGTTTTACAAAATAGAGCTACTACAGATTATTTGTTGCTCAAGCATAATCTTGTCAAAAATTTCCTGATATGCATTGATTTAATGTGTCATATTTTTCTCATACTATTGATGTTCAAATTAATGCTTTCTACAAGGAGATAGATAAAATCTCTCAGGTGACCTTTAAATGATCCTCATGCCTATGAACATTTTCCCTTTTCCTTGGTCCTTTCTTAGATAGTTTTATAATTCTCTTATGCTTGCCTTATACACACAGATGAGCACTGGAGAAGCCCGGAAAGTTAAATACACAGCTTACATCTT
This sequence comes from Microtus obscurus, assembly GCA_963919715.1. NCBI lineage: Eukaryota > Metazoa > Chordata > Mammalia > Rodentia > Cricetidae > Microtus > Microtus obscurus. Next base: position 710,881 of record CAWTZC010002434.1, on the reverse strand, counting down.
CAAAAAAATAAATGAGGTGCAGCTGGGCAGTTGTGGTGCAGAAGCAGCTGGATCCCTGTGAGTTTGAGGCCAGCCTGGTCTACTAGAGCTAGTTCCAGGACAAGCTTGACAGCTACAGTAAAACCCTATCTTGAAAATCCAAAATAAATAAATAATAATAAAAACAAAACAAAATGAAGTCCATAGTTGCATTTCCTGAAATGCTAGAAATGAAGGAATGATGTCAATTTATAACCTGGTTGTCCTTTGCTGTCTGATGAGGCAGGTTCTGCCTTATCTTTCAGAATTTATGGTTTTACTTATCCAAGACCTTTCCCTCTAACTCTTGAGCACTGTTTTTAGACCATAAATTGCACTCTTCTGAGTGAGGTCATTTGTGCTTCTCAAGAGTATAAGTGACTCCTATATTGTCTTAGGGCCAGGCCAATCCTAACACCCATAGGCATTGCCTCAGTCAAACTCCCTAAACCCTAAGTCTCCGGCACTATCTCTCAGTTAGTTACCAGTACCCATTCTTATGAACGAAGTCAGATGTACTTTGTAAGAAATCTCAATGTAAATATGTCTTAAATTTTTGGCACTTGGGACTAAGTTAATCAATATTTGAATACATCTTTAATAATTGTGCTATTCTTAAATATGACTAAAGGAAAATGGTCTGAGCAGAGTCTAGAAGTCCTGGCTCACCACGAGTTACAATAAAATGGACTGTGCCTAGTTTCATTCTTGTCTGTTCATGGATCATTTTCCCCTGTAAAACCTTCAGGGAAATCAACACAATCTGAGATGGAATATTAATGCTGATATGTTACATAGTAAATTTTAATGATTATAGTCATACCTGTGGATCTTGAAAAAATACATGTAGTGACTGAGCACAGATCACAACTTCAGTGAATCCTTAGATGATTAATAACAAACAAGAATTTTAAGATAAGCAGTCACAGGATCTAAATGCTACTCTGTAGTAGGAGCTGCGGGCTGTGTTCCTGCCGCCCCAGCTCCTGGTCGCCTGGCTAGCTTATGCCCCGAAATAACAACACACAAATTGTATTCATTTAAACACTGCTTGGCCCATTAGCTCTAGCCCTTACTGGCTAATTCTGATATCCCAATCAACCCATCTCTAATAAACTGTGTAGCACCGGTCTTACTGGGAAAGATTCAGCATGTCTGACCTGGCGGCTTGCTTCATCGCGTCTGCCTGGGAGAGGGGAGCATGGCCTCTGAGCTCACTTCCTCTTCCTCCCAGCATTCTGTTCTGTTTACTCCTCCCACCTATGTTTTAACTTATGAAGGCCAAGCATTTTATTTTTTAACCAATGACCTTCCTCCATCACCACTCAAGTAAGTTAGTGGTAGAACAAGTTGAAAAGCAAGGATTAACTGAAATGTTAAAAATTTTGCTTTTGTTTGAAACATAAATACATAAAATTAATGTTGTTAGATTATGTTTAAGAAAATATTCTGAGGTATGTCTTGGTATGTATGTGTATGCCTGCCTGTGTGTCAGTGCATGTTCATCTATTTATGTCATGTGTGTGCGTGTGTCTGTGTATGTTTGTTTCTTTTGAAAGAATCAAAATTATAGAAATATGACAATAATTTTATAATTTCTTTCATTAACTTTTCTCTTCTTGGCACACTTAAGAAATTTGCATTTTGAGGGAGAGATTAAAGAATATAAGATGAAATCAGATTTTCTGAGTAACTAGGGGCACACTGCACTATACAATGCTTCCTGTCTTTTAGATAAACTCCTTTCTGAAGAAGACCCATTTCGCTAATCCTGTTGGAGAAGCAGAGATTATGACCAGAAAGAAATGCTACAGGCAAATCATGACATTTTCCAGATTTGGAATTTCCCACTTAGTTTTGGGCTTAAGGTAAAAATAAAAAAGTTTAGCAATGTTTTCCACATGGTCAACAGCTCTACTTATATAAATGATATGATATGATTGATATGTGTCACAGGACATGAACAGGTAAGTTTGATCTAATGATACTGACTTACAACTGCAATCACTGTCAAGTGGGTTCATTTGAGCTTCCTACTCACTGAACTAAAACGGATTGTCAAATAATAATGAATTTTTATTCTCCTAGAACTGGCATAGTAGAAATCCCAGCTGTAAAATGTATTTGGGGGTCACATGAATGAAACATTTCATTTGCAGGTCTTCAGAAAATGAGTTCTTTTTTTTACTTCCTTGTCATGGATGTAGCACTTCCTCTTTTTAATAGGGCATTTTTATTTATTATTTGGCCTCAAAATGCCAGTCACTTAGGTGAGAGTAAACTCCATGACATACTAAACAAATAATTCAAAGAATGGTTATGAGAATAAACTAGAATAATCAAAGAATCCCCCAATCACTTCCTGAGGGAATTCAGTGAAGTACCAACCATTTGCATATCATAAGCAATGTATTTAGGATGTGTAAAAACTGATCAAAATATGTTGCGTAAAACTCAATAAAAGGTACCAAAAATAAGGTCAAGTCATTAAAAAAGAAATTGAAGATTTCAAAAGATGAAAATATGTCTCACGCCGGGCGGTGGTGGCGCACGCCTTTAATCCCAGCACTCGGGAGGCAGAGGCAGGCGGATCTCTGTGAGTTCGAGACCAGCCTGGTCTACAGAGCTAGTTTCAGGACAGGCTCCAAAGCCACAGAGAAACCCTGTCTCGAAAAACCAAAAAAAAAAAAAAATAAAAAATAATAATAAAAAAAGAAAATATGTCTCACGATCATGGATTAGTTGGAATAATATAAGGAACTCGTCCATCCTAACAATAGCAAACCAAGATTCAAATCATAACAATTATCCAAGTATATTTTTTTGCTACTTTTTTTTTTTTTTTTTTTTAAGACGGGGTTCTTCTTTGCCATAGTAATCCTGAACCTCACTTTTTAGACCAGGCTGACCTTGAACTCAGAAATCTGACTGCCTCTTCTTCTAGAGTGCTGGGAATTACTTGCATGCGCTTTCTGAAGGAATTCAGTGAAGGCATGCACCATCATTGCCAGACATCATCTCAGATCTTAAAAAAAAAAAAATTTCAGCTTCATATGAAAACACACACACAAAACAAAAAACAAAAAACAGGAGAGTCAAAACTAACCTGAATAATAAAAGAACTGTGGAATATTTCACTACAAAGCTATAGTAATAAAAACAGCACAGTATTGGGAAAACAGATACATCAATCAATGACATAGTTATTGGGCAAAATAATAGCTAAAAAATGACATATCGTTGGGCTGCCTGTTCCTGGGTTTTAGCCTCAAGTCAGATAGTCTTGTTAATATGGCATACAGGGGTACAAAGTGAAGTGGGTTGGAGGCTGCAGAGGATAGACTGAACATGTGCTACAAACTTCTATAAGTGAAACACTTTCTCCAAATTCTGTTGTGTCATAGAATGGCACTGAAATCATGAATTCAATGTCTGGGAAACATTTATTTCTCTTCAAAATGTATACAATTACAGAAAACAGAAAAATACATATATGACATGTGAACATTGAGAAATGGCCAGCAAGTTCTTATTAAAACAGGAGAACACAATCAGCAAGAGCTTTCACTTCATTAAAGACTGTAAACAATTTGTTTCAACAGTAATTGGCCATTTATGCAAAATGAACAAAGTAATGCTAAAACGATAAAAAAAATTTGAGAAAGCTACAGGATTTCAAAAACCTTCAGAAGGTTAAACCAAAATTCAAAATCTATTAAAATTACTATAAAGGAAACCACTGAGAAATGCTGTGAAGAGAGACAATAGGAATAGTCAATGGGAAAACAATATATACAAAGTTTGTTACTGTATAGAAAGAGTAATCAATTTTTATCAAAGTCCTTTTGAGAGTACTTTAGGAAAGGAGAAAATTGACAAAACAAAATAGAATCTAAAGAAACTACAGAAACATCAAAATTAGGAAATTAGGAAACAAAGTTAGATACAGGAGTTATACATTATCCTGAAATAAAACTAATGAGATTCTTTCTTTACATACATACATAGAACAAATGAACAGTAAAATTATTATTTAAAATTTTAAAATTGTATTTCCTTGAGTAGTACCTTTCACACAAGCTCTCAGTAACATAAAATAGGATAATCTTGACGTCATTTAGGTTACGCTATTCCAGATTCATTTCCAGAGAAACAATATGGCAAACAATATTGCACATCCCATTTGCACATTTTGTTTTAAAAACATTTATTAGATCATTTATATATATATCACTGCTTTGCAGCATGTATGTATATGTTTTGTGACTGATGCCTGCTGAGGTCAGAAGGCATCTGGTCAGAAGATCAGAAGGCTTTAGAAAAGGACTTAAATTAATGTCTTTGATCCATTTGGACTTGAATTATGCATGGTGATAGATATGGGTCTATTTTCATTCTTCTACATGTTGATATCCAGTTATGCCAGCACCACTTGTTAAATATGCTTTCTTTTTCCCATTTGTTATATTTCGCTTCTTTATCAACGATCAGGTGTTTTAAGATGTATGGATTGATATCCAGGTCTTCTATTTGGTTCCATTGGTCCTCCTGTCTGTTCTTATGCCAATACCAAGCTGTTTTCAGTACTGTAGCTCTGTATTAGAGTTTGAAGTCAGGGATTGTGATACCTTCAGAAGTTCTTTTATTGCATAGGATTGTTTTGGCCATCCTGGGTTTTTTGCTTTTCCAAATGAAGTTGAGTACTTTTTTTTTTTTTTATGGTCTCTGAAGAATTTTGCTGGGCACTGTGTTGAATCTGTAGATTGCTTTTGGTAAGATTGCCATTTTCACTATGTTAATTCTGCCTACCCAAGAACATGGGAGATCTTTCCACTTTCTGGTGTCTTCTTCGATTTCTTCCTTTAAAGATTTAAAGTTCTAAGACTAAATATAAAACTGTAAGTCAGGCCCAATAAAATGTTTTCCTTTAAAACAACTGTCATGGGGCCAGACGGTTTCATTGCAAAACCCTACCAGAACATCAAAGAGGAGATAACACCTAAACTCCTCAAGTGTTCCAAAGACTAGAAATAGAAGAAACATTGCCTAACTCTTTTTAGATGCTATAGTTACCCTGATACCAAAACCACACAAAGACTCAACCAAGAAAGAGAATTACAGACCAATCTCACTTATGAACACAGATGCAAAAATACTCAATAATACTGGCAAACCAAATCCAAGAACACATCAAAAAAAATATTCCACCATGATCAAGTCGGGTTCATTCCAGAGATGCAGGGATGGTTCCACACATAAAAATCTATCGATGGAATCTAGCATATAAATAAACTGAAAGGAAAAAAATAATAATGATAATCTCATTATATATTGAAAAAGCATTTGACAAAATTCATGATAAGGGTCTTGGAGAGATCAGGGATACAAAAAACTTATCTCAACATAATAAAAGTAATATACAGCAACCCGACAACCCACATCAGATTAAACAGAGAGAAACTCAAAGCAATTCCACTAAAATCAGCAACAAGACAAGGCTGTCCACTTTCTCCATATCTCTTCAACATAGGTCTCAAAATTCTGACTATAGCAATAAAACAACAAAAGGAGATCAAGGAGATTCAAACTGGAAAGGAAGAAGTCAAACTTTTCTATTTGCAGATGATGTGATAGTATACATAAGTGACCCTAAGACTAGGGAACTCCTACAGCTGATAAATACCTTCAGTAATATGGCAAGACACAAGATCAAGTCCAAAAAAAAAAAAAAAATCAGTAGCCCTCCTACAAACAAATGATAAAGAAGCAGAGAAAGAAATCAGAGAAATATTACCCTTTAGAATAGCCACAAATAACATAAAATGTAACATTAACCAAAGAAGTGAAAGCCTTGTTTGACAGGAACATTAAGTCTTTGAAAAAAATTGAAGAAGATACCAGAAAATGGAAAGACCTCCCATGCTCTTGAAATCAACATAATAAAAATGGCAATCCTACCAAAAGCATCTATAGATTCAATGCAATCCCCATCAAAATATCAACACAGTTCTTCATAGACCTTGAAAGAACAATAATCAACTCCATATGGAAAAATGAAAAATCCAGGATAGCCAAAACAATCCTGTACAATAAAGGAACTTCTGGAGGCATCACCATCCCTGACATCAAGTTTTAATATACAGCTACAATAATGAAAAGTTTCCTACTACAAATTGGTGCTCCAACGTGTGCTAGCTAAATCTACATAAAACCTGAGAGGGCTTGAAAAGGAATTTTGCCAATAAACAACAACAACAACAAAAAGAGTTTAAAAAAAAAAAGAGTTTAACACAGCTTCTTGCTCTGTTTCCTGGCGGTGTGCCACAGATCCTTTGAGAGAGGTCTTCTTAATTCAGCGATAGCAAAAAAGAAAGTAAAAAATAAAAAGACAGAAAAAAAGTGTGATTTTGAAACAGCGGCTTCCTGGGCTGATCAGACCAGTATCAACTCTGACTCTTTTGGGACATCTGGCTGCAGAGCATTTAAATGGGGCATACAGTGCTACAACTTGCTTAATGGCAACATAGACCAGCTGTGTGCCTTAAAATGAAGCAATGTACATGGCTCTCAAAGGCAGTGAACAGCCCAGTCATGCTGAACTGGGTAGAGCAAGCAGGCAGGGCCATGTTGACACTAGCCACACCCACTTAGCATTAAGAAGGCATGCTTCTGGTCAGAAAATGATTACAGATGCACAATAAAGCCAGATACAGATAAAAAAGACCTCTAAATGTGTCATAGTGCTGGATAAATGTACATAGGCTTGGGAAAGAGAAGAAAAAGAATATAGAGAACTATAAAGAGAAGTAAATCATTTTTTAAAAAAGAAATCAAATTCTTTTTTTTTCTTCTTTTATACATTTATTTATTTATTTATTTATTATGTATACAATATTCTGTGTGTATGTCTGCAGGCCAGAAGAGGGCACCAGACCTCATTACAGATGGTTGTGAGCCACCAAGTGGTTGCTGGGAATTGAACTCAGGACCTTTGGAAGAGCAAATACCAAAAATACCAATGATAGCTTATGCTGGAGAAAATGTGGAGTAAAGGGAACATTCCTCTATTGCTGGTGGGGATGAAAACTTGTACAACCACTCTGGAAATCAATATGGGAGTTTCACAGAAAATTGCAAATCAACCTACCTCAGGACCCAGCAATACCATTCTTGGGCATATACCAAAAAGATACTCAATCATACTAAAGGACATCTTTTCAACTATGTTCATAGCGGCATTATTTGTAATAACCAGAACCTGGAAACAACGTAGATGCCCCTCAACCAAAGAATGGAAAAAAGTAAATATGGCACATTTACACATTAGAATACTACTCAGTGGTAAAAAAAATACTGACATCTTAAAATTTGCATGCAAATGGATGAGGAAAAAAAAGTTCCGAGTGAGGTAACTCCGACCTAGAAAGATGAACATGGTATGTACTCACTCATGAGTGGATACTAGCTGTAAAGCAAAGAATAGTGAGTCCACCCACAATTAATCATCCTAGAAAAGCTGTAACAAGGTGAACCCTAAAAAAAATCATACATAGAACTACCCGGAAAGGGAAAATAGATGAGATAACTGATAAAATTGGGAGCATGGGGGTGGAGGAGAAGGCAGGGTGGAGGGGAGAAGAACTTGAGGGAATGGGATAGTCAAGACGGAGGAGGGACAGAGATGAGAGCAAGGAAAGAGATATTTTGATTATGGGACTAGCAAGAAACCCAGCACTAGAGAAATTCCCAGGAATCCACAAGGATGACCCCAGCTAAGACCCTAAACATCAGAGAAGAGGGTACCCAAACTGGTCTTGCCCTGTCATCAGATTGATGAATATCTTAAATGTTACCATAGAAGCTTCATTTAGCAACTGATGGAAACAGAAGCAGAGACCCGCAGTGGAGTATTGGGCTGAGCTCCTAACGTCCCACTCTTCAATGGGAGGAGTGAGACTATAAGCAAAGAGGTCAAGACCATGATGGGGACACCCACTGAAATAGGTTAACTGAGTTAATGGGAGCTCACCTACTCCAACTGAACAAGAAAGGAACCAGTATAGGTCCAAACTAGATCTTCTGAATATGAATAACAGTTGTATGGCTGGGGCAGATTGCAGGATTGGATGCCACTGCCAAGATTTATCCCTACTGCTTGTATTGGCTTTTAGGGAACCTTTTCTCTTTGGATAGATACTTTGCTCAGCCTAGATATAGTAGGAAAAGTCTTGAACCTTCCCCCATAACAATGAGCCTTACCCTCTCTGAGGAATAGATTGGGTTGGGAGAGATAAGTAGAAGAATGGAAGGGGAGGAAACTGGGATTGGTATGTAAAATGAAAAGATAGTTTTCTCTAAAAAATAAATCAAATAAAAAATAAAAATAAAAGAATTTTCATTATGGTGTCTCTTCAGAGCCATAAAACCCAAACTAAGATAATTAAACTTGAAAGGTTCCTCTCATGAATGAATTCTCTGTTTTCTAATGAATGAGCAAATAGTAAAGGATTTCTCATTTATTACATTCATAAGGTTTCTCTTTAGTATATATTCTTTGATGTGTTAATGTTTTCCCATAAGTTTAATAGTTGTATCTGAGTGTAGTGTCATGGACCAGCATTAAACACTGTTGCTCAGGCTGTGGCTTGATGGGATTTTTGGCTCTACTGTCATTGGCTCTGCCATAGCCACCATGCATAGTTTTTAATTATCTCTATTTTTCTATTTACCAATAAAGACTTGGTAGTCAGATGTTAGGGTGAAAACCTGCTAATTCAGAAAGCCCAAGAAGCAACCAATGAACTTCCTTTTTGGCCAGAGACCCAAAAAGAGAATGTCTCTTCAACCATCTCTATTCAGAAGATTGTAAGCCCCAAGACACTCCCTACTCTTTCCTGTGTGTCTATCAGTCTCCCACACCACTTCATACTCTCTATAGCTAATTCTTGCCAATTAGTTCTGGGTTCTTGCCCCTGATCCAAGGTTGGTATTAACACTTGTGTTTCACGGTGTGACCAAATATTCCAGAACATATTCTAAGAGTTGTACCAACCAAAAAGGATTTCTCACACTTGCCACGATTCTAAAGTTTCTGTAATGTATGTAGTTTCTGATGAGTTCTAAGGCTGGCTTTGGTGGTAAAGGACTTGTCACATTCACCGCAGTTGTAAGGTTTCTCTCCTGTGTGTGCTCTCTGATGTGTCCTAAGAGATGAGAGCCAGGTAAAGGATTTGTCACATTCACCGCATTTGTAAGGTTTCTCTCCTGTGTGTGTTCTCTGATGAATCCTAAGAGATGAGTCCCAGGTAAAGGACTTGTCACATTCAGTACACTTGTAGGGTTTCTCTCCTGTGTGTGTTCTCTGATGACTTCTAAGACTGTCTTTTGTGTTAAAATATTTGTCACATTCACTACATTTGTAAGGTTTCTCTCCGGTGTGGATTCTCTGATGAGTTCTAAGATTGCCTCTCCCAGCAAAAGATTTTTCACATCTGCTACATTTATAAGGTTTCTCTCCCGTATGTATTCTCTGATGAATGCTAAATGCCACTTTTTTGGCAAAGGATTTGTCACATTCATTACATTTGTACGGCTTCTCTCCTGTGTGTGTTCTCTGATGATTTTTAAACGTCCCTTTCTCAGTAAAGGATCTGTCACATTGACTACATTTGTACGGTTTCTCTCCTGTGTGTATTCTCTGATGGTTTCTAAACGCCCCTTTCTCTGTAAAGGATTTGTCACACTCACTGCATTTGAAAGGTTTCTCTCCTGTATGTATTCTCTGATGAACTCTAAGATTTGAGCCACTTTTAAAGCATTTGTCACATTCATTACACTGGTAAGGTTTCACACCTGTGTGTCTTTTTGAATGCGATCTAAGATTTGAGGCACTTGTAAAGCTTTTGTCACACTCACTACAGTTGTAAGGTTTCTCTCCCGTGTGGATTCTCTGATGAATTCTAAGGTGGTCTTTTGTGGTAAAGCATTTGTCACATTCACTACATTTGTAAGGTTTCTCTCCTGTATGAGTTCTCTGGTGAGACATAAGATGAACTTTCTGGGGAAAGGACTTGTCACATACACCACATTTGTAAGGTTTCTCTCCCGTGTGGATTCTCTGATGACTTCTAAGACGGTCTTTTGTGGTAAAGCATTTGTCACACTCACTACATCTGTAAGTCTCTCCTGTATGGATTCTCTGATGTATTTTAAGATAGGAGGCACTCAGAAAGGATTTGTCACATTCACCACATTTGTAAGGTTTCTCTTTAATGTGCATCTTGTAATGTCTTTCAAAGTCTGATGTGTGACAAAAGCACTTACCACATTCTGAACATTTGTGGAGTTTTTCTCTACAGTGGATTTTGTAATGTACTTTGAGTTGTGAAAAATGCAGGAAGGATTTACTGCATCTTGTACATTTATAGTTTTTTTCTCCAGTATGTGCTCTCTGAGGCCTATTGAGAGATGAGTGAGTCTTGAAGCATTTTCCACATTCCCTCCATTGGTGTGATTTCCTTCCACTATTGGTTTGTTTTAGCTTAAGTTTATGTTTAGAATCAAAATATTTATCATACTTGGTATTTTTGTGCTTTTTCTTTCCTGTGTGAGTTCTTTGATTTTGGCTAATGATGGAACACAGATGGAAACAGTTTACAGAGTCTTTATATTTGCAAGGTTCTTCTCCAGCATTTCCATTTTTGTGTCTGTTGAGGTTTAAGGTTTCACCAGAGGCATTTCTGTGGTTACTAAATCTGTACTTGTAATTTTCTGCAGTATTACTTGTGTTATGAGGTATACACTGGCAGGGCTCATGAATCACTTTGCAAAGCTCATTACATTTATACGACATCTCTTGGATATTTTCATGATCATGAATAAAATACTTTGTGCCTTGATGCAAGACCTTCTCACGTTTACCACATATGTGATGGTTCTCTGAAAAATTAGTACAATTGTGAATAATAGCAATTAATGCATGAGTAACAGATTCACCAACTGATGTTTTCTTAGGTTTTCTACGACATATAAACTAGTAACTTTCAGGGACAGAGCTTTTAAGAGAGGACTTTTCTACTTCATAATCATTAAATGGATGCTCATAAGAATCCCCAATCTGATTTATATCAAATCACAAGGGCCAATAATGGCCAACTCATTCCTTTTATTCTTCTTTCAATATTTTTCATTTATTTGACATCCTGACTGTAGTGTCAACTCCCTCCTCGCTTTCTGATACCTTTCCCTGCCTGCCGTCTATGTCCCCATCAAGGCATTCTCTGTTTCTGTTCTCAAAGAGGCAGGCCTTCCACGGGTATCAACAAAGCACTGACATATTAAGTTTGGGTAGGACTTAGCTCCTCCCTTTGTATTAAGGCTGGACAACACAGCCCATTTTGAGAAATAGCTTCCCAATAGTAAGCCAAAGCATTAGATAAATGCCCTGATCTAACTGATAAGAGTCCCAAAAGCACATCAAACTAAACAACTGTCATACATATGTAGAGGATCTACATGAGTCCCATGCATAGCCTTCTCATTCTTATCTAAACACGGTACCTTGTAGTTAGTAAGACAAACAGGTGTTTGACCAGTAAAGAATTTGAGAAATAAGCTCTGTGAAGGATCATATGAAGAATATCTCACTATTTCTTATGTTTTTGAGACAGAGTCACACAGTACAACTTACGTCAGCTAATTCCAGGTTAGAAAGGAACTCACCAGGTCCTCCCACTTCAGCCTCCAAAGTGCAAATATTAAAAATAATACTGCACCAAACTAAACATAGCAACCACATCTCAAAAATAAACAAAAACAACATTCGCACAAACAGCAGTTTTTTTCTAAAACCTTTTGCATTGTTTATAATCAGAAATAGGAAAAGTTTAATGCAGGCCGGGCGGTGGTGGCGCACGCCTTTAATCCCAGCACTCGGGAGGCAGAGGCAGGCGGATCTCTGTGAGTTCGAGACCAGCCTGGTCTACAGAGCTAGTTCCAGGACAGGCTCCAAAGCCACAGAGAAACCCTGTCTCGAAAAACCAAAAAAAAAAAAAAAAAAAAAAAAAAAGAAAAGTTTAATGCAGTAGCAAAATAAAAACATTCTAATTATTATGAGTTCTGCAATATATTACCTTGCTATGAACAGTCAATATTCTTTGAACTTTGAAATTTCCTTTCTATATTACATAGAGGGCTAAAAAGACCACAGGGAATATAGGATTGGTTACTCTTCTAGAAAACACAGAATAATGTAAATAAAGCAATATTAAAAAGTTATGTTAGTAACCAGAATTTTCCTCATTTCTGGGGTTATCTAGGTTCAAAGAGTTACATATATACAAATTAGGTAAATGAAAAGGATGAATCAGGAATTCTACAATAAGAGAATTCTTACCCACAAAGAGTAGATTGTTGTAATTCTCTAACATCACATCCATGTACAATGCCTTCTGAGCACAGTCTAGACACTCCCATTCTTCCTGAGAGAGGTCCACAGCCACATCTCTGAATGATAACAGACCCTGCAATGGAGAATTATCTATTTACCATGCACTGCTCCATAAATGATATCTTGAGTAAAAGAAACCTAAAGAATTAGAGACAGAGACATGTCTGTGATATAGATGAGGCATGGCAAATTTTAAAGGTCAAAATTTTTCTAGAAGTGCTGTGTTGCTATTCTTTCAGAGACAATATATAGAAGGACTTGACTTACTACATTGCAAACATCCATTAGGACTCTCTCCTCCATGAATTTTCTGATGTATTCTAAGACCTGAGTAGCAGAAAAAAAAAAGATGTGCCACAATCAATAAATTTGAAAAATTTGTGTCCAGTTTGAAGTTTTCACTTATGGTACTACAAAACAGAATTTAATCTCAGATCCAGGAGATCCAATGCTCTCAGATGAACCTTATAGGCAGGGGCCATACACAGTACATGTGCATACACACAAATACTCAGGAATATATCTATATAAAATAAAAATTATAAGTTTAATAAAAGATATTTTCTAAAATGTTCAGTCTTGGGGGCTGGAGAGATGGCTCAGTGGTTAAGAGCATTGCCTGCTCTTCCAAAGGTCCTGAGTTCAATTCCCAGCAACCACATGGTGGCTCACAACCATCTGGAATGAGGTCTGGTGCCCTCTTCTGGCCTGCAGACATACACACAGACAGAATATTGTACACATAATAAATAAATAACTATTTAAAAAAAATAAAAAAATAAAATGTTCAGTCTTTATTGTATTTTCAATCTCTGTAAACACAGGGTGACATAATAGTCTTGCAATCACCAAATTTTTAGGGAATATAACATAGACATTTAAGGTCTAGATACAGGAAAGTACCTTTATGAAGTATGTGTTGATAAGAAACAGAATCCCAGAGCCACATCTCAGATGTTAAAGATGTAATGATTAAAGGTATGCTTCGACATTATACAACTGCTGACCTTACTTGAATATGGACATTAGATCAATCCTGTTTGAAGCTGGGTTTACCTGACTCTAATCTAAAAGGTTCAGTGGGGATCCTGAGGTCTTAGAATAATGGTGTAATGATTTGTCCCTTTCTAGAACAAATAGGTAGAAGATGGAATGCAAAAAAAAAAAAAAAATTTTTTTTTTTTTGGTTTGTCGAGACAGGGTTTCTCTGTAGCTTTGGAGCCTGTCCTGGAACTAGCTCTTGTAGACCAGGCTGGCCTCGAACTCACAGACATCTGCCTGTCTCTGCCTCCCAAGTGCTGGGATTAAAGGCATGTGCCACCACCGCCCGGCTGGAATGCAAAATTTATGGATGATTAAGTCATATTTTTTTCTTGAGAGTAAGGAGTTTAAAATCATAGCACATACCCAACATTCCAAATACACAGAACCCAAGTTTGTGAAGATATGTTTTGAGAAATATTTACAACCATGAAGTAAATAAAGAAGCAGAATTATACAACATTAATGTTATTTACATTTTCAATTCTTTTTTTTAAAAGATTTATTTATTATGTATACAACATTCCTTCCGTGTGTGCTTGCATGCCAGAAGAGGGCACCAGGTCTCATTATAGAATTGAACTCAGGACCTCTGGAAGAGCAGTCAGTGCTCTTCACCTCTGAGCCATCTCTCCAGCGCCACATTTTCAAATTCTTGATACAAACAATATAGATAAATAACAATCTCATGAATTCCACACAGTATTTCAGTACAAAATAATTAGAAATATACATGTAAATACATGGCCTATACGACAGTGCATTCAGATGTAGTACAAATATTTTCTTTACCAAAACAAATATTTTAAATAGAATGAGAAATATTCTAACTCTTAATTAATTTTGAATATATTATTGCTCATGTGATTGACTCAGATGAAATTTTAAGCCTCTTAATCTCAACTTTATTCTTCACTTCAGTATTTGAGCTCTTTCATCTAACATGATTTAAGCTTTGATAAGTATTTATGATTAAACCTTCATTTCTCAAAAACTGGAATACACAGGGTTATATACTATCACAAGTGTTCACCAGAAATATAAACCTGGAGCCTGAAGACATGGCTCAGAGATTAAGGGCACTTGCTATTCCTGCAGAGAAACCTAATGTAGTTCTCTAAACAAACGGCAATTAGCTACAGTATCTGACTTCAGTGCCAAGGGTTTGGTGCTGACCTCAGGGATGGAGGGGCATATTACACCATGCAGTATATATAACAATATGCAGATCAACCCTCATATATGTAAATAAAATATTATTTTAAAGCAAGAAATAGAAACATTGATATAACTCTTCAGAATTTCACTCTGTGTAATACAAACCTTTAGGGAGAAAGAAAAAAAAAAAGTCCAGAGAGGGCCTTCTTTCTCCAAAAGAAAAGAAGAGAGTAAAGTGCTGTGGGACAATGGTCTTGTACCCTGTAAAGATTTGTCAGTTTTACTAGTTTAATAAAATGCTGATCAGCCAGTAGCCAGGAAGGAAGCATAGGCGTGGTGACCAGAACAAGAGAATTCTGGGAAGAGAAAAGGCTCAGTCTGCAGTCATCACCCCCACACAGAGGAAGCAAGATGAGAATGCCTCATTGATAAAAGGTAACAAGCCATGTGGCTAACACAGACAAGAATTCTGGGTTAATGTAAGAGGTAAGAATTAGTTAATATGAAGGCCTGAGCTAATAGGTCAAACAGTTTATAATTAATGTAGGTTTCTAAGTGTTTCTTTGGGACTGCACAGCTGTGGGACACTCGTTTATGCTTGAAAACTGATGGCTTATGTGCAGCACTAAGTCAGTATTCTCTGGAAAATTCTTTTTTTGTTGTTTTTTGGTTTTTGGTTTTTCTAGACAGGGTTTCTCTGTAGCTTTGGGGTCTGTCCCAGAACTAGCTCTTGTAGACCAGGCTGGACTCGAACTCACAGAGATCCTACTGCCTCTGCCTCCCGAGTGCTGGGATTAAAGTTATGCGCCACCACTATTATATTCCACATAATGCCATACAAAAGCAGGCACAGCAGTGCTTATGCCCCTTGTTAATAAGGAAACAAAAGATAAAGAAAAAAATAAGAATTTTCTAAAGAAAGCTAATCACTGAGTTTTGAATAGAAGGTGTCCTGAGACAAGTACATTTCAGGTGTCAACACAGTCATCATCACTGTGTGACATAATATTGCAAAAAGAGAATCCGTAATACAGCAACTTTCATCTCCTCACAGACAAAGCAATTTTCTGGCAAGAGCAAACCACATAATACTTCCATAATATGTGTTCTCTGGGTGCTAAAATATTTACTATTAGGTTTCAAGAAAATGAGTCTCATCTAATTCTACTTTCCTATAAATTGTTCAGTGATGTCAGTGGTGAAATAAAATGACTATGAATCTTATCACTGCACACAGAAACATGGGCTCTTTAAATTCATGGAGAAGGAAGTGCATAATAAAGGTTATAAAATGAAGAAGGCCATCCACTCAAGCTGCACTGCAGATGATAATTAGAGGCAAAGTTTACACAGGAAAATCAGAGAAGGGGCTAGAGAGATGGCTCAGTGGTTAAGAGCACTGCCTGCTCTTCCAAAGGTCCTGAGTTCAATTCCCAGCAACTACATGGTGGCTCACAACCATCTGTAATGAGGTCTGGTGCCTTCTTCTGGCCTGCAGACATACACACAGACAGAATGTTGTATACATAATAAATAAATATTAAAAAAAATCAGAGAAAAATTAACCATGACAACTCAGAAAAGAAAGCACTTTACAAAAGGAATAGATGAATAGGACAACTGGGGAGTAACAGATTATTTCCAACATATAAAACCAGAAAACTACCATTTCTTACCAGACATAAGATAATTACTACTTCTAATTTTACCTACAAAAAATATTTAAAAACAAATCATGAATAGGAGTCCCATGATATGAAAATACAAGTATTAAGAAATATGTCATAGGACAAATATCAAGAGACTGTGTGATAAACTCCTAAAGGAACTATGAAGAAATGTAACACAGCGGAACACAGTAAAGGGAAGGTATGTTACAATGACGCCAACAGTACAGTGCAAGGGGGAAAATTAATAGCATTAACAGAGAAACTAAAAGGAGAGTAAGACAACATATGCTCTCCAGTCTTAGTGAATCTAGAGGCGTAAGAGTCAGTCATAAAAATCTGAATAAGGAAAACCAAGGAAAGACAGGTAGGAAAGGTACCAAATTTTCTTTTAAAGATGACGTTATCATGCAAAAATCCAGCGTCACTATGGGAAAATGTTAGATTTACTAAGTGCTTCACATATTATCAAAAAGAACAAAACTAACACACAAAATTATTGCTTTCTCTATTTATTAATAATGTCAATTAGAAAAGTAACTTAGGACCCTAGCCTGAAAGTGTCAGAGTAAAAGGTAAAGCAGGGGAGGCCCCAGTGCCAGCCTGGAAGCATCAGAGATAGAGGGAGCACAGCTTCTGTCCAGGCCCAGAACCATCAGAAAGAGGGAGAGAGAGAGAGAGAAAGAGAGAGAGGGAGGGAAGGAGAGGGACAGGAGTGACAGTTCCAGCTCCAGTCCTAAAGCATCAGAGAGAGGGTGCGGGGTGGCTGTAGAGGTTCAGAAGCAGACAGCAGTGGCTTTCAGACCTACCTGTACCAAAAGGAGTGATCATATAACTCCATCTGCCTCTGGAGGAGGCACCGCCTGAGCCTCATGCCTACCTGCACAGTGAGGAGTGATCACCTGAGGCTCTCCCTGCCTGCTCCTTAAAAAACGATCAATGGAGCCACAACCTCCAACTGCACCAATTGAAGAAAGAGGTGCAGTTGGAGGTTGTGACCCCATTGATCACTGGCACCTTTGAAGGACAGGGTGCCAACTGTTCTGATTAGAGAAAAACAATGCAAGAATACACTCAACAACATAAATAGCAATACAGCACAACCAGAAACCAGTGGTTCTATAATAGTAAGATCTGAACATTCCAGCACAGATGAAGCAGAAGAAAATAACCTTATAAATAACTTTATGAGAAAAGCCCTAAAAGAAGAAGTGAAAAATTACCTTAAAGAAATGGAGGAAAAGACAAACAAAAAATTAGAAGAAAACAACAAACCCCTTAATAAAAACCAAGAAAAAACAATCAAACAAGTGAAGAAAAGGGTTCAAGATTTAAAAACTAAAATAGAGGCAATAAAACACAAATTGAGGGAATTCTGAAAATGAAAAAGCTGAATAAATGAAAAGGAACCACAGATGCAAGCATTAAACAACAGAATACAAAAGATGGAAGACAGAATCTCAGGTGTTGAAGATACGATAGAGGAAACAGATTCATTGGTCAAAGAAAATGTTAAATCCAACAAATGCTTAACAAAAATATCCAGAAAATCTGGGACACCATGAAAAAACTTAACCTAAGAATAATAGGGAGAGAAGAAGTCCAGCTCAAAGGCACAGAAAATATATTCAACAGAATCATAGAAGAAAACTGTCCCAACGTAAAGAAGAGCATGCCTATGAAAGTACAAGAAGCTTAAAGAACACCAAATAGACTAGACCAAAAAAAAGTCCTCTTGCCACATAATAATCAAAACACTAAGCACAGAGAATAAAGAAAGAATATTAAAAGCTACAAAAGCCTACGTAACATATAAAGGCAGACCTATCAGAATTACACCCGACTTCTCGATGAAAACTCTGGAAGTCCTGGACAGGCATTATGCAGAAACTGAGATATCATGGATGCAAGTCCAGACTACTATACCTAGCAAAGCTTTTAATCACCATAGATGAAGATAAAAAGATATTTCAAGACAAAACCAGATTTAAATAATACCTATCCACAAATACAGCCCTAAAGAAAGTAATAAAAGGAAAACTCCAATCCAAGGAAGTTAGTTGCACCCACAAAAGCACAGGCAACAGATCATCCCACACTAGCAAATTTCAAAGAATGGAAACACAGACATAATGCCACCAAAACAACAAAAAACAAAAATATCAGGAATTAGCAATCACTGGTCATTAATGTCCATTAATATCAATGGACTCCATTCAACTATAAAAAAGACACAGGTGCCACAACCCGCAACATTATACAGTAATTGCTCAGTCATCTTTACACGAGCAACTTATCAGAATCAAGGGATCTGATAAATGCTAAACCAAAAACCAAGGTCTTTTGGCATTATTGCTTTGTGAATAAAGTGGCTGTTCCTTGCTGTAGATTTTTTGCAGTAGCTAACTCCCTTTCTGTTACATACTTGGGAATTCATTCCCTAGTTCAGAACAGTTTCCCACTGTCAGGCCTTGCTCCTCTCTCCAAGGTAAATGCAGAGATCTGGCTTCCTGCAATTATCTTTATCAGTAGGCATTTGGGTCAGTGCTTAGGGTCTAGGCATAGAGCACCCCATTAAAGATCTTCACAGATACCTAAGGGCATAGAATTACTACCTGCCCAAGCTGCTGTTCTGGTTTTACCTCACTTAAAAGATTTAACTCCTTACGCTCACCTTCATCTTGGTTTACTGATGGCTTTAGTTCAGGAAGTTTACTGCTTGTGTTTTACTCTCAAGAACAGCAGAATTAACTGCAACCCAGAGAAAGACCCACAATGCCCACAATCAGAATGGCTGATAACAGCATAGCCTGAAACTGCTAAGCCTAGGTCTCTTCTTCGCTTAGAGCAGTAAGTCTAACTCCAGACTTAAGCCGGTAGAAAATACACCATCTGGTGAATGTGCTATCTGATCAAGAGCCATCAGATTCTCCATGACTGCTTAGGTAGGTTGCTTGGTTACTTGATTCTATGCATTCTGGGAGAGAGAAAAAAGTGGCACCCTAGAAATAAACTTTTTAGCCCTTTACTAACCCCTTCAAAATGTAGCATAGCACACTAACCTTCCCTTCTAGAATTGCCTGATGGTTTAATTCCTTTCTTAATTAACTTTTTCCATTAAGAAGTTCATTGGATGTGTATTAGCCACTCTCATGGATCTGTACAGGGGTGTATATGTAAAAATCCTTATCTGATTGTCTATGGGGCAAAAGAATTCTGACCCTGAAACATGCTAGGGCTGAAAAATTACTAGTTTTAGGGTATAAATGACTGGGAATATTTGTAATGGGTAGAAAAAGGGAGAACAAGAAGGCAATATGAGAAATGATGGATTGATTAGAGAAGAATAAGGAAACATAGACAGACAATTTCCATTGTGAGTAGACATCAGATTTTTAGCTCCTTTATCTCATCCTGGTGTCTTTAATTCAACCCTGTAACACAAGCCAACAGATTGGATATGAAAACAGAATCCATCCTTCTGCTGCATACAAGAAAAACACCTCAACTTTAAAGACAGGCATTACCTTAAATGGTTGGGAAAAGGTTTTCCAATCAAACGGACCTAAAAAACAAGGTGGTATAGCTATACTAATATCTAACAAAATACACTTCAAACTAAAAGTAATCAAAAGAGATGAAGACGGCCATTTCAAAATTCATAGCTTGAAATATCCACCAAGATGAAGTCTCAATTCTGATTATCTATGCCAAAAATACAAAAGCACCTACATCTGTAAAAGAAACACTACTAAAGTTTAAATCACACATCAAACCCCACACACTAATAGCAAAAGTCAACACCCCACTCTCACCAATGGACAGATCTGCCAGGCAAAAGCTTCACAGATAAATAAGAGAACTGACAGATGTCATGATTCAAATGGATTTAACAGATGTCTATAGAACACTGCACCCAAAGCACAAAAGATTATAACTTCTTCAAGGAACTTCATGGTACCTTCTCTAAAATTGATCATATACTCGGTAACAAAGCAAACCTATCAGACTTGGATGTTGTATGCTATAATTCTAACCTGCCAGGCGAAACATGCCATTGGTGTCATAGTAGCATGACTATTTTGTGGGTAACAGGTCTTCTGGCTTGATTTGAAGCAGGTTCATAGAAGGAAATACATGAATGGGCCGGGTGGTGGTGGTGGCACACGCCTTTAATCCCAGCAATCGGGAGGCAGAGGCAGGCGGAATTCTGTGAGTTCGAGGCCAGCCTGGTCTACAACAGCTAGTTCTCCAAAAAGCTATGGAGAAACCCTGTCTCGAAAAAAAAAAAAAGAAATACATGAATAGCCAAAAGCCCATGATGGTGAAGGTCAAAGGCTCTAATACAGAATTCACTACTGACATTCTGCTACATGTACAAATATTCAAACTGCCTTTTACTGATTCTGAACACACCACAGCTTGGTGTTGGTTTCGGCAAGGGTCTAAGAAACTCTGTTTTCAACGGACAATAGTTATTTCAGAGAATTATACCTCATCAACAAAAACTGAGAAAAACTGAATGCTAACTGCACAGGCTATGATGGGAATTACATATCCCCACATCTAAATTGCAGGGAACATTATAGAAGAGGAGATAAAAGATTTAAAAGCTGGAGGATAGGAATGTGACATATGAAAACCTCTTTTGCCATATGACATGACAATTAGAATTATCAACACATTACAGCCTTGTACACAGCCTAAACTTGCCCAAAATCATACATGAAATATGAGGACAACAGGGAAGAAAACACATCTACCCATGGATAAGACAGGGCATGACCAGAGGGTAAGAATGGGCAAATTAAAATGTGCATTCATTAAATATCAATATTTTATTATCAAAATTGAACAAAATTTATAGAAATAAAACTTAAGGGGAGATACCAATGTCTATTTGGAGGTAGAACTTTTGTTTTTTATGTACTCAACCAACCAATTAGACAAGATTTATACTATCTGTTTTTGCTTCTATTATTTAATTCAAACTGAGCAGTATTTATACTATCTGTTTTTGCTTCTATTATTTAATTCAAACTGAGCAGTAAACAATAAAAACAATAGTTAAAAAAAGAAAAAAACTAACCAAGCACAAGAGAGATCATTGAAATAGAAACCTGAATTCACTGAAGGAATAGAGGATAACACTGGAAGGAGGGAAAAATAGGCATGCACATAGAACAGAATGCATTCTTGTGGGAAGGACAGACTTACAAAATTCATATAATTAGCTCAAAATCTGTGACAATCAAACTACCCATGATTTACTTCACAGGTACAGAAAGTAGACCAATATAAATTTACATTACTTACAAATACCAAAGACCCTAAGAGCCAGAGCAAGCCCGGACAAAGAGAGTAAAACTTGAGTCATCCCGGCTGTGATTTCAGAGGATACTGTAGAACTAGAGGCACAATAGCACCATGGCAGGGACAGAAGAGGGGACACCAAAAGCACTGTGAGCAGCAGATCCAGAACCAACCCAACCTGGGTGACCAACTGAAAATACCAAAAATTTATCATACACATGACAGCCTCATCAACCGGTGTTGAAGGGAAAGGTTCATATCCACATATAAAAGAATGAAAATAGGTGAAAATCAATAAATTGGTGAAATTTGACTGTGTGAGATTGAAAAAATGTATACCCCAAAGTATAAAAAACAGCATACTAAATGGTGAAATTTATTAGCAAACATTTTATAGTACCAAGAAGTTAAAAAAAAGCAAACAAAATATTTTAATCAAGAAGTAAACCAAAAAATGTGACAATGCGAAAAAGCTGTAGCATAGCCTAAATGTAAATAGCACATGTTCCACACACTTACAGATGAAGAAAATGCTCCTCTTGTGTACACTGACAATTCTCTGCCCAGTCAGTATCTACACTCATGCTGTTAAACAGCAAACACTAGAGAAAAGGCAGAAGGAAGAACACAGACACCGTATTCTTCAGTGGGAATCCAACTCACTGCAACAGCAGAAAAGTCAGTGTGCAGTTTTATGGACAACTAAACAATAAAAAAGTAAAACCTAGGGCTGGAGAGATGGCTCAGAGGTTAAGAGCACTGACTGCTCTTCCAGAGGTCCTGAGTTCAATTCCCAGCAACCACATGGTAGCTCACAACCATCTGTAATGAAATCTGGTACCCTCTTCTGGCCTGCAGGCATACATGCAAATAAAACACTGTATACAAAATAAATAAATAAATCTTTTTTAAAAAAGATAAAACCTAGTGAAGATACTACTCAAATTTTAAAGGAATGAAATAAATTGCAAACTATCAATGAAATAGAAAGAGGAAAAGAAACATATTACAAAAAGTCACAAAATAGTGTTTATAATTTTCTTCAGTGATTTCTTGAAATGTATATGGATAATATGTACCAAATCAAACATGAAAACAAAATATATACTAGCCCTAAATAATCCTAAAATCAAAATATATACTTCCTATGAAAGTATTTACTTCAAACATAATCATACTTAGTGCTAAGAATGAAGAAACTTTTTTTTTTAAAGATTTTTATTTATTATGTATACAGTGTTCTGTCTGCATATATGCCTACTCTCCAGAGAGGGCACCAGATCTCATTACAGATGGTTGTGAGCCACCATGTGGTTGCTGGGAATTGAACTCAGGACCTCAGGAAGAGCAGTCAGTGCTCTTAACCTCTGAGCCATCTCTCCAGCCCCCAGAATGAAGAAACTTTATAAAGATTTCCTGTGATGAGGGTTGGTCATGATTAAGGTAGGTAACAGGAAAAGACGAATCTATAAGTGTAAAAAACAAAGAATATTAATAAATGATCAAAGGGTCCATTTCCAGAAAGGTATGTGATCAATATGAATGTATTTTACAAGTTTCCAATTACATGAAGCAATCAATGACTGACCTGTAGGAAGCAAATAGACAACGATACAGGAAGCTTCAATATCTACCACTGAGCAAGATGACCATAAACAGAAAACCAATAATGCCTAGCAGCCCTGCAGAGAACCATCCACTAACCATCAGAAGGTGCCCAGTCTTCTCTAACTTCAATGAGCATCCTCCAGTGTGGCCATTTCTTAAAAATAGAGCAACTCTTCGAACCTAGTAGAGATCAATATTTAAAAAGTGTCTTCTCCAAAAACCTAGAATACTGACATCAACATTAGAAAGAGCAGAGAACACAAGAGGCATGCGAACACTGACTCACTGAATGCATGCTCTCATTCAATCAAACAGGAAGAAATATAAAACGATGTTTATGGTCGGTAAATATTCTCAATAATTTATACCAATATCTTACAGGCAGTTTTTCTATAAATGCAGAAAGTCAGGAATTCCTAAGATTTATAAAATTGTGAGAAACCAAAAAAACTGCAAAGACAAAGACAGAAGGACCAAACCCAGAGGTAATTTCAAAATATATAAAACTTGTAGCAATGCAAACCATAGTGTGTTGAAGACAGACAATGGAATATCAAAGGGAAGACGATGCAAATGGAGCTTAAACACTCAGCAGAGATAGTAAACAAACCTTATCAAAATTTTGCTGGTATTATTTTAGAAAATAGAGAAATTAACCTAAAAGAACCTGAAGGAACTCTAAGATGCTCAAAAAACTCTGTGTACAGGATCAACCAAGAGGCTTAAATAGTCCCAACTAAATGGCATGTTAAAATTATAGTAATGAGGGGCTGGAGAGATTGCTTAGAGGTTAAGAACACTAGTTGTTCTTCCAGAGGTCCTGAGTTAAATTCCCAGCAAACGCATAGTGTCTCACAACCATCCATAATGAGATATGGTACCATCTTCTGGTGTGGAGACACACATGCAGGTAGGCCGCTGTATAAATAATAAATAAATGAATCCTTGAAAAAATTATACTAGCTGGGCGGTGGTGACGCACGCCTTTAATCCCAGCACTCGGGAGGCAGAGACAGGTGGATCTCTGTGAGTTCGAGACCAGCCTGGTCTACAAGAGCTAGTTCCAGGACAGGCTCCAAAACCACAGAGAAACCCTGTCTCGAAAAACCAAAAAAAGCAAAAAAAAAAAAAAAAAAAAAAAAATTATAGTAATGAAACCACTTAATAGTGATATAAAAACACAACCAGAGATGGAAATTCAAGAGCGACATCATTCCCATGCAAAGTCAAATAAAATTATATTTGCCTCTGAGTATTAATTTTTTACATACACAGTCTTCAAACACCTACCAATAGGAAATCCTGACATTAATCTCTGTGGAATTCTTTAGAATCATTTAGAATTAATCAGAATTTGGCAAAACCAATTTCATGTCCTATTTTTCTGTCTTTACGCCTTCCTCAATCACTGTAACAAACCTGGATCTTTTGCTATTGTCTCCTCTCTTCACCATCCAGGGCTCTTTGTTTTGATTCCCAGGTGAGCAGGACTGACTGAACAATGTGAAGCTGCACAAGAGAAAGAGATTCTTTAGAATACACCTGGAACTTTTCAAGGAGCAAAAAGTAAAGATGCTAACACCTGCCAAAAGATTAAGGAAAGAGAAAATACTAAGAAAAAGATCTCTAGCCGGGCAGTGGTGGTGCATGCCTTTAATCCCAGCACTCGGGAGGCAGAGGCAGGCGGATCTCTGTGAGTTTGAGACCAGCCTGGTCTACAGAGCTAGTTCCAGGACAGGCTCCAAAACCACAGAGAAACCCTGTCTCGAAAAACCAAAAAAAAAAAAAAAAAAAAAAAAAAAAAATCCCAGCACTGGGGAGGCAGAGGCAGAGAGAGCTCTGTGAATTATTCAAGGCTAGTGTGGTCTACAAGAGAAGTTCCAGGACAGGCTCCAAAGCTACAGTGAAACCAAACCAACTAACTAACAACAAAAATAAATAAATAAATAAATAAATAGATGATAGATAGATAGATAGATAAATAAATAAATGAAAATGTCTCTTATGTCTCTTTCTCCTTGTATTTCAGTTTACTCTGTGAGATGTGAGACTCATTCACACACAGATCCCACACATCCAGAGTAGTTTTCCCAGGAACCCGGAGCAAAAGCAAGGGAGACTGCAAGAAAACTATTCTTACCCTCGGAATCCCAACTGCTGCCACTCTTTAACAGGAGATCTCAGCTAAAAGTCCCGTGAGCAGGGTCTAGGCATTTCCACTCCTACAAGAGGTTCACATTCACAGCACTAAATGTCAACAAATCCTGAAATTAAAAAAAAAATGTTGGTCACGTGTACTTAGGCAGAGTGCTTTTCCTCAACAAAAGGGACATGTTTCTGATACAGGTGAGTGATCATAAATACATAAAAGAAGATTTATAATATTGTTTAACGTGCATTTGCTAACTATAAAATAGTGTGGCCTGATGATAATACTCCCGCAGCATGCAAGTTGGGCTTGCCTGGTCCTTAGGTGTAACATAAGAACACAGCATACCAAGACACAAACAACATAATATTGAAAGCAGTCTCTATAAGGCTAAAGAAATGGAAAACCGGGTATCATTGGCGGTAGGCAGGGTAGTAGCTAAGAGAACACGCTGAGGGAGGACGATGAGCAATAGAGCCAAGGCAGACAGAGACCAGGTAAGAGAGCCTGCGAGGAGCGAGAGCGAGAACTGTAACGGACGGATGAACAAGTTTAAGGGGTGCGCGTGGCGCGTAAGAAAGCACCTGGCTGCAGGTGAAGAAGTGAGCTGCCGCCGCCCCCGCCAGAGCCACGGGCAGGACTGCGGGAGCTGACAGTGTCCTGAGCAGCCTCAGCGAGCACAGCCCCATCCCTTCCCTCCTGGGTCCCAGCCCCGCAGCTCCTCTGACCTGGGAGGTTCCAAGGCCCCGGGCTGCGATTCCCGCCACTGCGCTGCTGACTTTCCCAGGCCGCCCGGCGTGGAGGCTGCGGCTCCGGGGAGTTTTCAGGTCCCTGAACACACAGCGGGGTCTTCCTTACGCGGTTCCAAACGACGCGGTTCCCTGAGTCCAAAAGGGACTAGTGGGATTTCGGGTCACTTCAGCCTGGTTCTCCGGAGCCATTCTTGCTGGCCCCGCCCACTACAACCACTTCCGGCTACGTATTCCCTCTAAACTCGCCTACTGAGGGCTTTTTTTTTTGGGTGGGGGGGGGTTGATTTTTCGAGACAGGGTTTCTCTGTGCCTTTTTCATTTTTTAACAGGGTTTCTCTATGTAACCTTGGCTGTCCTGGAGTTCCAGCACTGTAGACCAGGCTGGCCTCAAACACAGAGATCCGCCTGCCTCTGCCTCCCAAATGCTGGGATTAAACACGTGTGCCACCACCGCCAGCCTAGTCTAAAAGAGCTAGTTCCAGGACAGGCTCTATAGCTATAGAAAGACTTGGTTTCGAAAACAAACAAACCCAAAAACTTATTGGAGTTTTTCTCAACTTTGGAGGAAATAAACTTTTTTGTCTTCTAAACAAAGTTTACATTAATAAGTACTCTTTAAGCTGATTTGTATGTCTAAAATAATTACTAAGCAAAGCTCGATTGCATGAAACCATTCCTGAGCATCCCTGAGCTGATTGAGGACACCCTATTTCAGACCTGGAATTTTAGTCATGTCCTGGTTTCTTATGGTAAAATGTGAGCCAAAACCATAGCATTTGCATAAGGAGAGGCTGAGAAGTTGAGATATGGAAATTGTGGGTCATGATTGGGTTAGAACACCAGCCCTGCCTGATAGTGGGGCAAGGATTCAGCTAGAATTACAACTACAGGATAGGATGTGGGACTTAGGGAAAGGCTTTCCATACAGTGTAAGGAAAAACTGTCTTTTTTGGTCATTTGTGAGTTTTTTTTTCTAATAAATTATTACATTTTTGCATAAATAAACGAATGTTTCCCAGACATTGAATCATAATGGTCAAACCATGCTCTCAGTGTCCGTTCACTGATCCAGCTCCGTTTGGAGAATGTGTGTCACTTATAGAATTCCGTAGCACACTTTCATTCTGTCTTCTGAAGCTTCCAAACCAGTCCAGTCTGTCTCGCTGTATGCCATATCAACAAAACCATCTGATTTGGGAGTTAACACCCTAGAGCAGGAAGTCCACCAATATTTCATTTTTTTAAAGCTGATTTTTAGCCCAGTAAGTGCACAATTCATCATTGTGTCTGCTTTTCCAATGCTGTCCTGTTTTTACTGCTAAAGCGTTTAGTGCATCATCCCAGAGTTTCTTCATTATTCAGGTTTGTCTTGGCTATCCTGGTATGTGTGCGTGTGTCTGTGTGTGTTTTCATATGAAACTGAAAATTGTCCCTTTATGATCTGTGAAGATGCCTGGCAGTGGTGGTGCATGCCTTTAATCATATTACTCTGGAAGCAGAGGGAGGCAGAACTCTGAGTTGAAGGCAGTCTGGTCTACAAAGGGAGTTATAAAGAGAAACCATGTCTCCAAATACCAGAACTGAAGAAAAAAAAAACATACAAGAATTATGTTGGAATTTTGATGGGGATTTGAATCTGTTATTTGCTTTATTTAAAATGATCATTTTTTTATATATATTACTCCAACCAGTCCATGATCATGAGACATATTTCCATCTTCTGATATCTTCTATTTCTTTATTTAGTGATTTGAATTATTTTCTTTTAGTATCTTTTATTGAAATATGTCTTCATACAATGTTTTGATCAATTTTATAACCTCACAAACACTCCAAATATTCCAAAACTCCATATGCACTAAACATTATGTTTTCTTTTCTTTTTTTAAAGATTTATTAATTATGTATACAACATTCTGCCTCAATGTATGCCCGCACACCAAAGGAGGGCGCCAGATGTCAGTACAGATGGTTGTGAGCCACCATGTGGTCGCTGGGAATTGAACTCAGGACCGCTGGAAGAGCAGCCAGTGCTCCTAATCTCTGAGCCATCTCTCCAGTTTTCTTTCTCTTTAGAAAGAAAAAGAGGGCTGGAGAGATGGCTCAGAGGTTAAGAACACTGACCCCTCTTCCAGAGGTCATGAGTTCAATTCCCATCAACCACATGGTGGCTTATAATCATCTATAATGAAATCTGGTGCCCCCTTCTGGTGTCCAAGCATACATGCAGGCACAATACTACACATAATATTTATTTTAAAAATTAAAATAAAGAAAAAGGAACAAAATAAAACAAGACACAAAAATTACAAGCTTTCAAAGATGAAAATCAAAACAAATAAACAAAAGACTAATAATCCAGGATTAGAGGCATGTGTTACCACTTCTATTTCAATTTTTCAATATCTTTATTGAATTTCTGTCACATCCTAACTAAATACATTGTTTATGATATGCAAGTGGTTAGGATTTCACTGACTTCCCTCAGGAAATGACTGGTGCCCGCTTTGATTTTCTAGTGTATTCTCATAACCATTCTTTGAATTCTTTGTTTAGTATATCATTGAGTTTACTCTTCCCCAAGGACATGACTGCGGCATTTTGAGTCACGTCGTATTGATAGCTTCACTTGTCTTTTGTTTCTGCAGTAGCATAGGTATATCTGGGAGTAGGGCTTATACTGGGTTGTTTTTCTGCCCTCCTTTTTCTTCCAGTTCATGCTTTTGCAATGTTGAAATAGGGCCTGTTTTGGCAGCTTGAAGTTTACTACTCTCCCCTGAAGTGCATTTATACCTCAGTAAGCTAAATTTCAGCCTATGAGTTCTGTTCTCTGAGAAATATTCTCCTTATCACTCTAAAATTTCACTCCATCTGAGCAAGCAGGGATAACACTTCAGACTAAACTGCAGGTTTTCCTAAAGCTAAAACCTTTCAACTTCAGCACACAACTTATGAGTCATGTAGTTCTGAGCAAATATTATAAAACTAGACACATTAGAAACATACTTTAAAATTCCCAAGGAAACATAAACTCAGTATTTCATTTGCAGCACTCCTGAAAGGCAAATATATATTAGTTCCTGTCAGGGGCCATCGTCCTAAAGATGGTAGCAGGGACCATTGTCCTAAGGATGTTTGCAGAGAGCCCCACACCCCAACTATTTAGAGAATTATTTGTTAACAGAACCCGCCCCACACCCCAACTATATTGAGAACTATTTGTTAATGGAACCCGCCCCACATTCCAACTATCTAGAAAATTGTTTGTTGTTGGAATCACAAAAGGAACGTTTCCGCCTTCACAGAGAACACTAGGTGTGCTGACTGGTGACCTTTGCTGCCCTGGCAAGGTTCCTTCTTGCCCCCGCTCCCCATCCCAAGCCAAATTCCTCATTCAAGGGCTATAGCCACCACCATTACCCTAATAAAGTGAGACCTTGACAACAGAACTTTGCTTGTTCTCATTCTCTCTCCCGCCCATGATTCTTTCAGGTAGTGCCTCTTCAGGACCTTAGAATAACTGGACCTGCTGGACGGGTACAAGTTCCCACACTTTTTCACCCAGATAAAGATGATTAACAACCTATTTGTTTAAAGGAATTGTGCCAGAAGGAAAGAGACAAAGAGAGAGTCATCAACTGAGCACTTCCTCTATGGGTTAGGGTTGGGGGCTGGAGTGATGACTCAGTTGTCTGCAGCATTTGATGCTCTTTTTTTTTTTTCTTTTGGTTTTTCGAGACAGGGTTTTTCTGTGGTTTTGGAGCCTGTCCTGGAACTAGCTCTTGTAGACCAGGCTGGTCTCGAACTCACAGAGATCCGCCTGCCTCTGCCTCCCAAGTGCTGGGATTAAAGGCGTGCGCCACCACCGCCCGGCCATTTGATGCTCTTGAAGAGGACCTACAGAGGGGTCAAAGCTGTCTGCATTTCCAGGGGCCCTGAATCCCTCTTCTGATATTCATAGATGTCAGGCAGTCTTGTGGTGCATCCACACTTGTAAAAACAAAGCACTCATGCACATAAAATGAAAATAAATAAATCTAAGTAAACCCAAGGTTATAATTCATAAAATATCTATTGTGGGCCATGAAAATGTTAATGTATGTTTAGAGACTTTAGAAATTCTTGTCCTCTTGGTAAAAATGCTTGAACAATATTTTGTAATATAAGTTAGTGACCTGCATGTTTTTTTTTTCTCTAACTCTTTACTTACAATTAGTCTCAATCTTTTTAACATCTGCGTCAGAGATCCAGTAGTAGAGAAGAAAACAACTGTGCAGTAATCAGAATGATACCAAGAGAATATTGCTGTATACATGCCTGGAATACTCAAATAATAAGCAAAAATGCCCTTTTTAAAAGAGGAAGTGAGGGCTGGAGAGATGGCTCAGAGGTTTAGAGCACTAGCTGCTCTTCCAGAGGTCCTGAGTTCAATTCCCAGCAACCACATGGTGGCTCACAACCATCTATAATGAGATCTGGTGCCTCTTCTGGTGTATATATGTTAACAGAACATTGTATGCATAATAAATAAATCTCTAAAAAAAAAAAAAAGAGGAAGTGAGGCCAGACGGTGGTGGTACATGCCTTTAATCCCAGCACCCAGGAGACAGAGAACAGGCAGATCTCTGTGAGTTTGAGGCCAGACAGAATTTCTTGTCTTTTTTTTTGTCAAAGACTGAAATAAGACACAACTCCACTTCAAAAAAATGTAAAGAAGCTACTTGGAGAATTTCAAATTTCTCAAAGGTCAACACTTTTGGGGTCAAAATGTTAAAAAATGGTGCTCAAAATTATGATTAGGTTGTCAATTGTGTTGTTTTTAACTTAGCTATTGACATAAGCATGTGAGATGAGCTCTGACCACTCAAAGTAATGAAGTCCTAGTGGGACCCTTGCCTAATGTGTTTGCATGCTGGACTTTTTTTTTTTTTTTTGCTTTTTTCGAGACAGGATTTCTCTGTGGTTTTGGAGCCTGTCCTGGAACTAGCTCTTGTAGACCAGGCTGGTCTCAAACTCACAGAGATCCGCCTGCCTCTGCCTCCCGAGTGCTGGGATTAAAAGCATGTGCCACCACCGCCCGGCTTGGACTTTTTTTTTTTTTTACCTTGCCATTATTTTGAGATGTTCAGACCCATTCCTAACATAAAAACAATTAATTTTTCTAGTTCTGTTTTGATGTCTTTCTTTGCCTGAGTATAATGGTATGCTCACCTTCTATATTGCCTCATGTTGGAATATCAGTTTGGCTAATAGTGTAATTCTGGATGCTTGAGGGACAGTAGTGGAGGTCTGGGAGGAAAGGATAGAGGTGGCTTTTTAGTGCCACTTCATTTGTATTGTGATGGAACTTTATCTGGCTTTCCAGTAAAGCTCTCCAGCATGAGTTACTGTCTCAAAAATTTAGAATATTGCAAATAAGTACAGAACATGCAGTGAAACCTCACTTTTATCATTAAGTACTGTTACTTGCAAGGAACGTTTGAATTCATTATTTTGTTTGGCTGAGCCATACGGCTCCTCTGCCTTATCTGCGAGCCTGATATCCTGTCTCCTAATGGACTGATCTCTTTGTGTTATTATTAGGCTTATTCCATTTTTCATTTCTTGTTTCATTTCAGTTTGCATGTTTCAGTGTTTCTACTTATTGAATTCATTTTTCATATCCTACAGTGTTCTCATTTCCTTCAGGCATTTGCTAGCGTGTCCTTGCCAAGGGATTATTTTGTTCCTATCTTCTCTGAGTTCATTCACGTGGTTTACGTGTTTGACTCTAGTTTTTGAGTTCTGTACATTAGATATCATTTAAGTTGCTCTCCTTGGGGGAAACAAATATGGTTTATGCTTTGAGCCAAGGACGTTACATCTTAGTTTTAATTTTTGGGGGAAGGAATGGCATCTGAGTCTCATAATTTAGGGAGTTTTTTTGACTTCTGGTATGCGTTTTTAAGCCAAGAGACTAGTATTCCAAGATGAGAAATTAGGCAGGACGTAATGAGCATAGTAAAAAACAAAACAAACAAAGAAAAAAATCCTTTTAGACATGTAACACTAGCTTAGTTAGGAAACCCCGATACACCTAAGGCTGCAACCGACAACCAGAACTTAGTGACATCACTTACTCAAGATAACCAGACACAGTCCGAGATATTTTTACCCTTAGTGGACAGTATTTAAACAGAGAGCAGAGAGACACTCTGCTCTGCATCTCTGGAGAGATGCCACCTTGATGTGCCCTGTCACTCAACAGTCTCCCCTAGGATTGTGACCATCAAATTAAATATTTCAGTTAGAGACTGAGCCTGACCTTCAGCTAAGATGAGTCGTCCAACAGGCGAGCAGCCTTGGGGAAACCCTAGTTAGGAATTTAGAGTGTGAACCTTGTGTGATGACCCTTAGCATAATAAAATATAACTTCTGTTATGCTAACTCCGTGCATGATAACGTATATCCCAAGGTTTCAAAACTGGGGGGGGGAGTCAGTAAGTGGGGTGCACTGTCCTTCTAGATCCAGTTCTACTCTAGACTGGCAGCAAGCATGTGGGGAGGCTGTGCAGAGCAAGTCTAGGGCAGCTGGAGCTCTGTGGAAGGCGGGTGTAAATCCCGGTATCTGTCTTCCATCTTTATAGGCCCCGCCCTTGTGCTCCTTGCACCTTTCCCCCTCCTCAGAGAAGGTCAAGACCACTCCCCCCGGGCTATTTAAACTTCTGAAACAAACAAACAACAAACAAACACGTGGTTTTCCCGGGTCACCTGAGAGCGCAGGAGTCCAATTAAACCTGGGTATCTTTTAGTTTTTGTTTTGATTTGGCTTGGTTGGGATGTTTTTGCTCCGCAGAGAGCTTGTGTTAGAAAATATTCCTAACATCTTGGAGGTCCCACGGAAATAGAAAGTATTCCTAACAGCAGCCTGAGATGGAGTAGAAGGGCCGGGTCCCTGTTGGAGAGAGGACACCAGCGAGAGGTGTTTGTGGGGGTAGGGGAGGTAGAAGCACCGACTCAGGACTCTAAAAAGAGCCGGCGTAAAGAAGACGGCTCCGGAAGTGGGGTGTATTGTGCCGGGTCAGGAGGAGCCGCTCCAGGGAACGAGGACAGGAAATTGCGCTATTCCCGGTTGGACTCGGGGAGCCGTGTGGGTCGGAACTGGGTGAGGTAGACCGCGCTGTGAGATCGGGGACCTGAAAATTCCTCAGAGCCGCAGCTGCCGAGGAATTTCCTGGGAAAGTCAGCAGCGCAGTGGGGGAACCGCAGCCCAGCGGCCCTGGAACCTCCCAGGTCAGAGGAGCTGCAGGGCTGGGACCCAGGAGGGAAGGGACCAGGGCTGTGCTAGCTGAGGCTGCTCAGAAGGACTCGGCTTTCAAAATTATGTTGTGAATATCTTTCGGTTGTCGATAAGGTTGAAATCCTATGAAGTGGGATTTAATCGTTATTTTTTTTAAAAATCTTTTATGGTTGTCAGAATATTTTCACAAAATAATCTGTAGTTTGCAAACGCGTTCTCTTTCATACTGTAGCAGTTACAAAGCTTCTGGTTTTTTTTTTTTTTTTCGAGACAGGGTTTCTCTGTGGCTTTGGAGCCTGTCCTGGAGCTAGCTCTTGTAGACCAGGCTGGTCTTGAACTCACAGAGATTCGCCTGCCTCTGCCTCCCGAGTGCTGGGATTAAAGGTGTGCGCCACCATCGCCTGGCAGCTTCTGGTTTTTTTAACTCCCGTAGTCCACTACCTCCCTACTGAAGAGTGGCCTTCAGCGCGAAGAATGGCACTCCCCATAGGTATTAGTGAAATGAGATACCTCTGTATATTTGATTGGATTGGAAAATAATACATTATAAATCACCATAGTTATGGTTGTAAACATTAGCATTTCCTGAGATGTATACACTCTGTAGTAAAAACAAAATTCAGAAATGTGTCTTCATATGCTTAGCTGTCTGAGTGAAAAATGGGGACACAACTGCTCCACCACGTGGTTATCGTAGGTCTGAGGGAGAAAATAGCCAGAGGCATCTGCGAGGGTCCAGAATGAACTGGTGCTTGAGGGAGGGAAGGAAGAAAGGAAGGAGGGAAGGAAAACTGGACAGAGGTGGAGGCCAAGAGAGGAGCCTGGAGGCCAAGAGATCACCTCAGCCATTTGACAAGGTCCAGGCAAGCCCAATATGCATGCTGTGAGAAGATGCTATTAGGCCATAGTATTTTTTTTATTTATTTTTTTACAATATTTATTTATTTATTATGTATACAATATTCTGTCTGTGTGCATGTCTACAGGCCAGAAGAGGGCACCAGACCTCATTACAGATGGTTGTGAGCCACTATGTGGTTGCTGGGAATTGAACTCAGGACCTTTGGAAGAGCAGGCAATGCTCTTAACCACTGAGCCATCTCTCCAGCCCCAGGCCATAGTATTTTTATAGACAGAAAACTCCTTATAGATTAAAACAAAATTAGAAAGTACCTTTTGAGCTCTCTTTCTCCCTCTTTCTTTGTCTGCCTCTCAATCTTCCCTCCCCTTTACCCTTCTGTCAATAAACTCCACACTCAAAAAATAAAAAAGAAAAGAAATTACCTTGATTAATTATGATTTTACACCTATATCAGAAAAATGCCTCCTTAATTCAAGAAATGCACTCTGCCCACGCACATGTGGCCCGAACTGTCCTTTTCTATTTCAGGGTTTGTTGACATTCAGTGCTGTGACTATGGACTTGTTGGAGGAGGAGTAAGAATGCCTAGGTCCTGCTCGCAGGCACTTTTGCACAGGTCTCCTCTTGGAGAAGAGCAGCAGTCTGGATTCTGAAGATCAGGATAATTTCCTTAGTCTCCCTTGCTCCTCGGGGCTCCTGAAGAGACTACTCTACACATCTGTGAGCTGTGTGTGAATGAAGATTCACATCTTATAGAATAAAGTGATATCCTCAGAGACAGACACATTTGTGTGATATTTTCTCTCTTCATGTTTATCCTTCTGGCAGGTGTTATCATCTTTTTTCTTCCATTAAAAGTTCCATGTTTTTTCTAAAGAATCTCTTTTGTGAGTCAGTCCCGCTCACCTGTGCAGCAGAACAAAGGCCTGGATGGTGAAGAGAGAGGAGACAGTAGCAAAGGATCCAGGTCTGTTACAGTGATTGAGGAAGGGGTGGGGTAGGTCTCATGGAACAGTAAAACCAGGACATAAATTTGCTTTTGGCAGATTCTATTACATTAATGATTATGGAAATTTCCACTGAGAATAATATTAGATGTGGTAGTATGGATTTCCCATTATTGGCTGTGTAGTAAGCAGTCAATTATTCTCTGTATTTGATGAGTTATGAGTTTCTGAAATAGCTCTTCCCCATTGAAGCCAAAATTTCTTTGACCCAGGTTGAAAGCAGAACCAGGCTATGGGTGTGAACTGAGCCATTTAAAGGCAGATTGAGTATTTGTATGTGTAGCAGTTATCAGTACTGACTTCCTGTCTAGGGCCTGTGACTTTCCTTTTGCTCTTGTGCAGGTTCCTTGTACCATCCATGTATTTCCTTCTGTAGAGCTGGCCTCATACTGAACCAGAATAGCTTCTAGTACCCATGAAATAGTATTGCCCCTATGACACCAGTGGGTATGCCTTGCCTGACAGATTGGGATTACGTCACACGGGATCCAAATCTGGTTATGGCCCCTTGCCCCAGCCTTCATAGCAGTGTCTGACAATATGACTGCTATGACCTGGGAGTTCAGGATATCTGCAGACAGGGTGAGTGGTCTGACCTGAGCTTCCTCAAGAAGGTCCACTTGACTTCTGACTCTCCTATGTTGTCCTCTTTGAATTTTTCTGTCTTTCTTGAATTGTGTACCCACTGATGGCACTGTGCTGAGTTAGTCCTCATTCAAGAGGAGTAGTTCCAGTTGTCCTTCTTCTTTAGTGTTTGGTTTAGCTTTGTGTCTCTTCATCTTTATTATGCTGAGGTATGTTCCTCCTGTTCTCATGTGCTTGAGAGGTTTTATACTTTTATACTGCCATAGGGCTTTCTTGTATCTATTGATGTGGTCATTCAAGTGGCCTGTGGGCCACGAGGGCCAGCAGGTCCCAGCGGGAGCCACACAGTGGGTGAGAGGCAGAGACAGATACGCATGCTATGCAGAGAGAGTGGGTATTGATTTAGTAGGTTATGGATGGAAAAGGAACTGGAGAAGGGAGAAGAGCAGGGGAGGAATGGGGTGGGAGAGGGAGTGGGTGGGGCTTGTCTCTTAAAGAGACATGACAGACCATTACACTAGAGTCATGGTGGTGTGTGATGCTCTCCTCTATTAAGACATGTAAATTAAATTAGAGACCTTAACATGAGGAATTTGTGTAACAATGAATACTGCTTTGTATAGCTGTTCTGGGTTCAGACCATCAGTGAGACTTGACCTTCCTGCTGCCACATTGGCCTTCAAATTTCATCTTAGAGTGAGTGTCTTGTTTCTTCAACTGACCCATGCTACATAATATATTCTGGCAATATGTGTTTTAGTTTTATAATATAGGAGGTTGATAATTCTGTTCTTTGTAAGAATCCATTTCTTCAGTTCTGATTTATTTGTGTATGACTTTCCATAGCATTCCATAAGGTAACACTGGCATTATTGTCATGCATTTCAGTGTTCCCTTTCCAGCTCCAGTTCTAATGCATATGGATTCACTTTTTTAGTTTAGATTATGTGAACAATGCTTTGTCAGTACTTTAGTCTCTTCACAGAAACTAGTCTGTCGTGTTGAACCATTGTATTATCTTTGAGTCTCTATTTCATAAGTTCTACATAACTTTACCAACATCTTCCTGCATAGTATTTCAGATTGACTTGTTCACCAGCTTGTAAACCCTCAGGTTCGTAATTATGGACAAATGTCTTTTATAACCAGTGCCTCTTGCTAACAAAAACTTGTCAATGTGTCTTTGTCACCCCCACTTCTGTGTGATTGTCTTTTTTATTAACTTTATTATTATCATTATTTATTTAATTAGTTAGTTTTTTTTTTTCCAGACAGATTTCTCTGTTTAACAGTTCTGGCCATCCTGGAATTTGCTTTTTAGACCAGGCTAGGCTTAAACCCACCGAGACCACCTGCTCTTGCCTCCCAAGTACTGGGATTAAAGGTGTACGCCACCATATCTGGCCTGTGTGATTGTCTTTCATGACCTGCTCTCACTCTGACACACTAAAAAAGTATCTTCAATGCTCCATAAACTCTGTATCACTGTTTCTTGATTTAAGTATCTACAGTAGCTAATTAAGAAACAATAAACCAAGTTCTAGAGAGGTGACTCAACTGTTAAGGGCACTTGTTCCTCTTACAGTTTCCAGGTTCAGTATTATGTACCTTCCTTGGGACTTAACAACCTTCTGGACCTCAGGTTCCAGAGGATATATTGTGCTTTTCTGGCTGCTGCAGGCTCTGCAAGCATGAGGTGCACAGACCTAAGTTCGGGCATAGACACCCATCCAAATAAAATTAAGATAAATAATCCTTAAAAGAAAATATAAGCGATCTGGAAGGGTTCAAAATAAAATAACAGTATAGAAATGAACTTAGAGGTATCACTATTAGTGAGAGAGTAAATGTGGATCCTGGATATGTGGTGGTATTTCTAATACCTCGTGTCAGCAAGTTAAGAATGGTCCCTGTGTATCATAAATAAATAACGTTTTGGGCTGGAGAGATGGCTCAGAGGTTAAGAGCACTGGCTGCTCTTCCAGAGGTCCTGAGTTCAATTCCCAGCAACCACGTGGTGGCTTACAACCATCTGTACTGAGGTCTGGCGCCCTCCTCTGGCGTGCGGGCATACATCAAGGCATATGTTGTATACATAATAAATAAATAAATAAATCTTTTAAAAAATAAATAAATAAATAACGTTTTATTTATGGACAGAGCTTTTATCATATTGGTTATGTAGTTAGGAACACAGAAGTAACTTCTGAAAGGATCCACCCTAATTGTACAGGATTTATAGTACAGGAAAATGCTGTCACCCAGCATTGCATCAACAGAGAAGAAGTCTTTGATGGGAGAAAAGTGAATTGTATTAAACTGCACAATTTTCTTATTCTTAGGTGCCACCAGAGGCCTTAGATCTCAGTTCTCCTAACTGATCAGTCTGTTGTGATGTAGAAAGGTCACATTCCCACTCCAAATAGGTCATGATTACCAAACAGGACTCGGCAGTTTTTTGCATCAGTAAAATAAGTTGGATTGAGGACTGTGTGTTAATTGACACACACAGAACAAACTGTTCGATGCTGTTCGTATATGAAATGTGCTGAAACCAAACACATTGAGTGGCATTTTCACTGGCACACTAAGATCTGTGGTTTGCAGTTGAGCTTCTAAGGTCCTGAAGGTTGTGCATGTTCCTCTCTCAGGAGAGTTAGCAACATCTGGTGCTCTTTACTGGAACTTTTGATCTTGCAGCATTTCACCTTCATCTCTCCATTGCAGTCAAATTCCAGGTTGCTGATGAGACATATCCCTTTTCTATTGCTGTTCATGAGGTCCTCCTCCTTTCATTAGTTTAAAGATAATGAGTTCTTCATGTGTCCTCTGGTTTACGCTGAATAGGATTAGTGGAGGCGTTGAGTCTCTTTCCTTCCTCTAAGTTGAGGATTTTCTCCTATTACCTTATATTGTAGCTTTCAGAGCTACATGTTGTTGTCTTTGTATTGCTTTATTTATTTATTTTTAAAGACTTATTTATTATGTATACAACATTCCTTCCATGTATGCTTACATGCCAGATCTCATTATAGTTGGCTGTGAGCCACCATGTGGTTGCTGGGAATTGAACTCAGGACCTCTGGAAGAGCAGTCAGTTCTCTTAACCTCTGAGCCATCTCTCCAGCCCTGTATTGCTTTTTTAAAATATATTTTTAAAAGCCTATTTATTTTATTTTAGATTTTTGATTATAGGGTTTCTTCCAGATAGTCCTGGCTATGCTAGAACTTACTATGTAGACCAGTCTGGCTTTGAACTCACAGAAATATGCTTCCCTCCGTTTCCTGATTGCTGGGTCAAAGGTGTGTGCCACCACTGCCAGGCTGTCTTTGTATTGCTTTAATAGTCCTGTTATACTGTGAATTTCTTGATCTCATTTTCTTGTTATTTTTCTTGATTAGCTCATTGGCTATCTTGTAAATTCCTCAAGGAATTTATAAATGCCTGGACTTGGTTTCTGGAGACTTTAGTTTCTTTATATATCTTGATCTTTGAAAATTCTCTTGATTGTTGTTTGCATTTCATCATTTAGAAATTTGAGTCTCTTATTCCAAAATCATGGGGAAAAGTTGAGCAATTCTTCTGAGTTCATAGGAAAGAAACATAGGATACTTCTGCCCCGTGACTGGGTAAGATGTGTTGGGAATGAAGTTAGTAATAAGAGGCATCTGCTCTCATTTTTTTAAAATATTTATTTATTATGTATACA
Source organism: Microtus obscurus (assembly GCA_963919715.1). Lineage (NCBI taxonomy): Eukaryota > Metazoa > Chordata > Mammalia > Rodentia > Cricetidae > Microtus > Microtus obscurus. The sequence continues at coordinate 671,284 of CAWTZC010002434.1, read as the reverse complement.
ATATTCTGTCTGCGTGTATGCCTGCAGGCCGGAAGAGGGCGCCAGACCTCATTACAGATGGTTGTGAGCCACCATGTGGTTGCTGGGAATTGAACTCAGGACCTTTGGAAGAGCAGGCAATGCTCCTAATTGCTGAGCCATCTCTCCCGCCCCGGCATCTGCTCTCCTATATTTACCCTATAGTTATTCAATAAGAAATAGATTTTCTCAGTACCTGTCAAGATATAAGATGATATAAAATGTTACTGTGACATATGTGTATGCATATATACAGTAGATCTATAATTATGTAAACATAAAATCTGTTATCCACACATGCAAAATCAATGCCAATGGAATTAGAATGAGATATACAATTACATAAGAGAGTAGAGAGATGTCTCACAGTTCTACTTTCTCTTGAGAGTGTAAAGTTAATTCTATAGAGGAAAATGGTAGCAGCCAGGGACTGAAAGATCTCAGAGTTGTCACAATGAATATTTATTGTCAACTTGATGTATTAAGTACTGCCTTTAGGCTAGAGAGATGACTCAGAGGCTAAAAGCACTTACTGCTCTTGCAACAGACCATAATGCCATCTTAGCAGCCACATGGCCCATAGCCACTCAATACCTCAGATTTTGTGGATCTGATCCTCTCCTGACCTCCCTGGACTCCATAGGTGCAAGTGGTACATATACATACTTGCAGGTGTGTAGTTGGACCTCTTTGTTGGGTTAGAGAAGGCAACAATGCTGGACCTGATCTATCGGGGACCAGCCTCAACAAAAATACCTCCTGCCAGAGTAGAGGCATGGGATTTAGAAATATAGTAAAGAGTATGAAGAGGTGAATGAAAGTAATAACTGAAATTCGCCCATGTTTAACTTTTAATTGCTTTAAATACACCTGACCCCAAAAGGTAGGAGTAAGACAAAACACTGCATTAACATAATACAAGGAAATGAACATACCAATTGAAGGCTACATCCATAGTTAAGCATTTTGTTGATAGAACAAAATAAGTCATGTTCACACCCTAGACCCAAACATTCTGTAGGCAAAGCACTCCCTGGGTAGAATCCAAAGTTACCTCCATAAGAGAACTGAAGCCTTAATTGGAGACTTAGACTTTTGTTTGAGGTAAAACTTCTACTTCTCTATACTTGAAATACAAGGTCTGACTGTTAACCACACTTGTTGACAATAACATTGAGAGAACAGAACTCTCTGGTCTAAATCTAGGTGGCACCTTTGTTTGAGGTAGAAACCTTGAAGGACTAGAGGTGAATTCCAACTCTCTGGTCATTGTGGAAATAGGCTCACATTTTCAGGCTTCCACACTGATACAGACTCAAATAATGGGCTTTGGCAGATAACATAGGAATGAAATCATCAGTCCTGCCCCTTTCATGTCTTTAGTTTTGGGACCTTCTGAGCTTAACTAAATTTGCCTGTCTGAACATGGGTTGGGGGTTACTTACTGGATCCTAGGCAACTCCTAAATATCTCAACCTCTGAAATAGACACCTGTCTACTGTCTGCTGTGAACTTCCTGTAGACCCTATAGACATGCATTTAGGGTGCCTCTCTTAGCCTTGATGGAATGCTGATGGACTCAATCTCATGAGGCATTTTGCAGATGAACACAGAGGCATATTCAGGTCCAGACATTTTTTCACTGCATGTTCTCCATTCTCTGGTTCTGGCTCTTCCGTTTTTCTACTAGGTCTTCTAGGATGTTCCTTTGAGCAGGTTGTTCTTTACTGATAAGCTCCTGAAGAGGAAAGTCCAGAGGATAGAAAAGATGGGTTCAAGTGTTCTTATGGAAGCTATGTCTTATGCCTTATGCAGGGTTATTAAGAAGTACAGTATCTTATACACAGTTCTAAAAATTAGAATGGTCAGTGTTCGCAAAAGTTTATAATATAGTGAGATAAAGTATAAAGAATCCGATCAGCGTTGTACAAGGGAACACAGGTGATCACAGCATCAGAGATCAAGCACACCTCAGCCTTGGGACATATATCTCCAACCCCTTATGTTGTGAAGAGTTGGGCCGTCTGGGTCAGAAGTCACAATTCCCAAGTTCTTTGACCGTTATTGGCACATAATCCTGGGGTAGAGGAAGAATAGTATTCCTACTCCATACATCAGGATCTCAAGGAAAGCCTCAGATTAATTTAGGCATCATAATTCCTGTGTTCTAAACCGGGAGGTAGTGGCGCACGCCTTTAATCCCAGCACTCTGGAGGCAGAGGCAGGTGGATCTCTGTGAGTTCGAGACCAGCCTGGTCTACAAGAGCTAGTTCCAGGACAGGCTCCAAAACCACAGAGAAACCCTGTCTTGAAAAACCAAAAAAAAAAAAAATTCCTGTGTTCTATTTAGCATCCGTGATGCTGGCATTATTTAATAGCTTAGTATGGATGAGTATTGTCTTCTGTACTAACATCTGAGCACTTCATTAAGAAAACTGACTGATGAAGGCTTTTCAATATAAACAACAATTTAAAAGAAAGTTTGCCATTAGGACCTTTTAGGAAAAAAACAGTAAGGGCCGCTGTAGCGCTCATGACCTGTTCTTGATCAGGTTTCAGAATGTGATATGCTTTCTCTCTCTGAGAGAGAAATCTTTAATCCAGTAGAAAATATTTTCCTATAATTTCTTCTGGTCTGTAGCCTTCATAAATCACTGTGACCAGGCATCTTGGCGAGTGCTTTCTGAAGGATCAGAGTCCATGGCAGGAAGGTCAGGGAGCCAGCAACCACGTGCATTGAATAGAAAGCAAGAGATCACATCCTTAAATTAACCACAGTCACTAAGGAGGGGGAGGGAGAACTAAGGTGGCTGGAGGATCATTTTTTCTTAGAGCTTGTCCACAGGTGTCATACTTTATTCAATATTGTTTCAGCAACTAATCTTCCCAAAACACTGTGACCAACTGGGCACTTAGGTTCAAATATATGTCAATGAGAGATATTCTCATCCAAACCAATACAATCAGTCTCCTAATATTCATGCTGTAATTGTGTAGGAACACACATTTTAGAGGATTTTAAATCAGTGTAGAAAATAATACCTTTAAATTCTTGTTTGGCTTTTCCATTTGTTGTTTCTGAGACAGGGTCTCACTCTGTAGCCCTGACTGATCTGTAACCTGATACGAAGAGCAGGTTGGCTTCCAACTCACATGGATCTTCCCAACTTTGCCTCCTGAGTGCTGGAATTAAAGACCTACCTCACTATTGCCGGCTTCAATTTCACTTTTTATCTTTTAATATTGCTACTGTAATGCAGCAAGAATTTAGTTCATTTGTTTGACCTATCTTTTTTTTTTTTTTGATTGAATGATCCAGCTCCTCAGCCTTGTACTGAAACTCTGATGTTTGTCTTATACTTGCTGTATCTTGGTGGACCTCTCTCCACTGCGTGGTATTAGGCTTACAGAGTTCTCTATTTCTTGTTTCATTATTTTAGGGATTCCTCTAATTCTCTAGATTGCAGTGTTCACATCCTGCATTGTCCTCCTTATTTCCTGAGCCATTTGCTGGTGTTCCCTTGCCCTTCAATCAGTTTGTTCCTGTCCTCTTTGAGCTCTGGTGCTTGTTTCCTCTTTATGTCCCTTGACTTTGTTGAAATAACTTTGATTGTATTTTGAGTTCTTTCTCTTGAATTTCATTCAAATTGCATTCCTTAGGGAGCACTAGTATTGCATAGGTGAACTACTGGTAGAGGATTTCTCACAATCTCTGCATGTCAAGCTTCTCCCCTGTATGAATTGTCTGATGTATCCTAAGATGTTGTTTCTGGATAAAGTCTTTGCAATATTTTTTGCATTTGTAACTATTGTCTCCTGTATGAATATTCTGATGCTTTCTAATTCCTGAGCTGCAAATGAAGGATTTTCCATAATCAGTAAAATTGTAAGTTTCTCTTTAGCATGGGTTCTGTAATGTCTTTTGACATCTGATGACTGAGAAGAGCACTTACCACCTTCTGTACATTTGTCAGGTTGTTTTCCACTTGCATATTGTTATGTTCTTTGAGTTGTGACAAATGCAGGAAAGACTTACTACATTCTGTACATTTATAAGGTTTCTCCTCTGTATGAGTTCCTTTATGTCTACTAAGGTTTGAGTATATCTTGAAGCATTTTTTATGCTTCTGGCATTGCTGTAGTTTCTTTCCACTTTGGTTTTGTTTCAGGGTTGGTTAGAATCCAAAGATTTATTATTCTCTATATTTTTTGAGTTCTTCCTTTCTAGTGTGTATTTGTAGGATGTGACTAAGGATGGAGCACAAATATAAACATTTTACACAGTCTTTCTGTTTAGGTTTGATGTTTAATAGAAGCATCTTTGTGGTTGCTAGATCTGTACTTGTTGCAGTTTTCTGCAGTACCACTTTTGTTGTAAAGTGTCCACTGGAAAGATTCATAAATCATTTTGCCAAGCTCATTACATTTTTTTTTTTTTTTTGGTTTTTCGAGACAGGGCTTCTCTGTGGCTTTTGATTCCTGTCCTGGAACTAGTTCTTGTAGACCAGGCTGGCCTTGAACTCACAGAGATCCACCTGCCTATACCTCCTCAGTGCTGGGATTAAAGGTGTGCACCATCACTGTCTGACTGTAAAATAATTCTTAAGATAATCTAGTATACCATTTGCATTGTCTGTTGTTTGCAAACAATTTTCTCTTTGCTATTTTGGCAGTTCCAAAAGTCCTGGAATTTAAATTCATCCATGCTTTCTAACTCCCCTGTGTACCAATTGGCTAAGCAAGAGAGTGGCCTTTGCCTCTGTAATGTCTGCATTACTCTCTACGATACAGTTTGGGTTACTGTACTGTTTGCAAGCTGGGTAAGGGCCCGGAGCTTAAAAGAACACACAGAGACATGGGTCATTCATAAGGAGATAATGTCAAATGCCATTTATTCAACTTTAGGAAATCCCTTATATACCTAACTGCTGCACAATGAAATTCCCTCCAGGCAGGTAGGAAATTTACCAAGTCCAAAATGGACTAAACAATGGCCCTATAGCTAACCGCCAGGGGGGCAGAGGGAGCACAGGAACAAGCAGGATGTTTACTGGAAATTGTAATAAGATGTCTGGCCAGAAACTGTCCTCAAGATGAACCCTGAGGGGAGAGGTAGACTCATGGACCCTACTATAGCCTCTGACTGTGCATCCACAGAGAGTTTGAGGATAATAATCACATGACGAACCCATGTAGATATGATTAAACAGATATTATTTGGAGTGCCATACATGTGGTTATAAACATTAAACAAATCTCTTACTCCCTGTTAATTTTACATCTGAGACATATACAGTCTAGTATATAAATAGAGCATTCAGAAATTTCTTTATATGCTGTCTACTTATGTTACCCCTTAGATCCAGCGTAACCAAACATGCTTGCTGCTAGATTATATCACGCTCCACTACTTTTAAATTAGTAAACTCACTTTAGATGAAAACAAAATTGTAAAGCATCTTTTGAACATTCATGATCATTCTTCTGTGTGAGAAAAGAATCTCTTCTGTTGAAGGAAAGCATTCTGCCCATGAACAACTCTCCAAAGTGAATTTCAGGATTTGTTGACACTCAGTGCTGTGACTGTGGACTTCTAGGAGGAGTGGGAATGCTTAGACCCTACTCACAGGGCTTTTTGCAGAGATCTCCTGTTGCAGAAATGCAATAGTCTGGATTCTGATGGAGAGAATAGTTTTCATGCTGTCTGCTTTTCCTCCCCAGGGCTCTTGAGAAAACCACTCTGCATGTGTGTGAGCTGTGTGTGAATGAGTCTCACATCTCACAGAGTAAAGTGAAGAGACATTTTTCATGATATTTTCTCTTTCTTTGATGTTTTTCCTTTGGACAGGTATTAGTATCCTTAGTTTTTGTTCCTTGCAAAGTTCCAGGTGCTTTCTGAAGAATCTTTCTCCTGTGCAGGATTCACATTGTCAGTCAGTCCGGCTCACCTGTGAAACAGAACCTAGAACCCTGGATGGAGAAGAGAGAGGAGACAGTAGCAAAGGATCCAGGTATGATAGAGGGATTGAGGAAGAGGTGAAGGGATGGGAAAGGGCTCAAGTGACTGTAGAGACAGGGCATGAAATTGGTTTTGCCTCATTCTATTTTATCCTAAATGATTCTAGAGAGTTCCCCTGAGAATAATCCTTAGATTCTCCTATTGTAGGAGTTTAAAGACTGTATGTAAATGCTAACATTCCAACACAAATACAGTTTTCTTTGACTTTGCCTGGGAGTTTATGCTGCCCCTCTACTATTATCATAACTGGTTGTAATTTTATACCAACATAAAGTGGTTTCATTACTATTGTTTCAGTATGGTGTTTAGTTAGAACCATTGAAACCTCTTGGTTTGTCCTGCACACAGAGTTTTCGGAGCATTTTGTCATTCCTTCAGGTTCTGTGTCTTTGAGGGTTAATTTCTCTATTTTCTAAAATAATGTCATCATGATTTTGATCAGAGTTGATTCATATCTCTGCACAATATTAGTCTCTAGCTACATTGCTTTCCCTTTGATATCTTGTCTGTCTTTAACACTCAATGGTTTGTGTTACTTCAATTTTTACATATTTTGAAATTTCCTCTGGGTTTGATCCTGCTCTCATAATTTATGAAGTCTTTGTGGTGTCTCATAATTTTATAAATTTTAGGAAGATCTTTTTACATTTACATAAAAAAGAATACCTGAAAATTCTTGGTACATATTACTAGAATCTTTACAGAAGGTCCTTTTATATTTTTTCCATGTTTGAATGAGAACATGCGATCAACAAATCAATAGTCATACGTCTTGTATTCTCTTCTATCTACTGTTGATGTCAGCATTCAGCATACTTTGTGAAGACACTTTTTTGGTTTATTGAGACAGGGTTTTTCTGTGTAACATTTCTGGTTTTTTTGGAACTCACTTTGTAGAGCAGGCTGGCCTCAAACTGACTGAGATACGCTTGCCACTGCCTCCTGAGTCTTGGTATTAAAGGTGTGCATCACCATTGTCCCACTGGGAAAACACTTTTTTTTTTAAACATTGATCGTTACTAGGTTTGAAGACTTAGTTCTAGTTTTAAGATGTGTCCATAGTAGAGTGTTGGCAGAGGCTACTCATACATTCCTGGCTGTCCAAGACACAAATAATCACATAGATACTGTATTAATTACATACAACACTGCTTGTCCTGTTAGTTTATGCATATTTCTAACTAACTCTTACATCATCTTAAATCAACCCATCTCGATCTGTGCATCACGACAAGGTTATGGCCTTCTGGCAAGGTTTCAGCAGGCTTTAGTGGTCACCTTTCTCCTTTGGCAGCTACGTGGCATCTCCCTGACTCTGCCTACTTCCTCCTCTATCTGCTTAGAATTCCCACCTTACTCTATTCTGCCCTGCCGTAGGCCAAAGCAGCTTCATTCATTAACCAATAATACTATCACATATACAGAAGGACATCCTGCATCATCTCCTCTTTTCTGTCTAAGTAAAAGCGAAGATTTTAGCTTTAACATAGTAAAATTACATATACAAAAGTGTTATCAAGCAAGAATTATAGTTAAAATATTTCTTTGTGAGTCTAAAGTTTCATATCTAATTTATCTATTATCATAATTAAGGAAAATTATAAGTATCTGTCTTCAACTTTTCAAGACCCCAGAAGGATATGATACTACCTAAGGAACTGCATTGTAAGCAACTTCCAAGGTTCTAGATTTGGCAGAGACAGCTTGCGGCCTGGACAGTCATCCAAAATTCTTCTGTAACATTGGGGCATTCATCTTCAGACTACAGGCCCAAAGGATCCAGCACTTTACCATGAAGCAGGAAATTTGAAGATCTGTTCTGTCTTGTAATGACAAAATTCATCAGTTAACTTTATTCTGTGTCCTGCAGAATATCTGTCAGTTTCTTCTGTAAAATAGAAACCTTCAAGGACCATCCTGCCATTTACAAAGTTCAGCAGTCACTTTTCTGTGGGTCCTGTATGTCTAATTCATACAGTATACCATCAAGCAGTCCAGGCAAGAGCAGTTTCTTGCCTAAATGGTTAGCCTTGTCTCATGAAGGCAAATTCCATAACGAGTTTCTTCAATGCCCATCAACCTCTCTGAAGTAATTGGTGCTACCAGAAGTAGACATGTCTCACTATTGAGAAAAGTGTTCAGTTCTTAAAACATTTTAAATGTCATATTCCATAGGTCTTTGAAGTGTTGAAGATTATCTAACTGAAGTATATCTCTATATATTTAGAAAACCTAACATGACTGCAAGCTTGACTATTATAGATGACTATTTATTAACCTGTATTTCTCAATTATACATTACATTTTAAATAAGCTTCACAATCACAATACCTTAATCAAGAGCAGAAATATACATATAACAAATTTGACCTTAAATTTGTATCAATAAGCCAAGATCCATACCAATGCAAAGTATTCATCTCTATATCATATCCCCCTTTAAATGAAAGCAAACATTTATAAACAATCATTTAGGGAATTTGGGCATAGTTCTCTCCAAACTCCTTACTTTTTGTTGCGTGAAGTATTTTGGGGGGTTCACGGAGACCTTTCAAGGAGTCTTTGTTCATCAAACTACATTAATCTGGAAGGAATCTATGGGTTCTCATCTTCTGTGGAAACAAAAGCAGAACCTCTTTTCCAAAGTAGCATGTCCTTAGACTCAAATTTTGAAATCAAGATACCTTTAAAATATATTTTTTGGTTTAGCTTAATAGCCCTCAGAATCAAATATCTCTCTGTATCAAAAAATTCAAAGAAAACACAATAATACACATAATCCAGATTCTCTATGTATATTCCATGCTTATGTGGCTTGTTTTTCTTCTTTAATCTATGACTGTCTGTACTCTATCTCTTTAAAGTCTTTGTTTTATTTTATAGAACCATTTACTTTTTTTAAAGTAACTATTTCTTTTCTCCCAAGTCTACATACATTTATCTAACACTGTGATCCATTTAGAGGTCTTTTTTCTTTTATATGAATCTGTCTTTATTGTGGATCTGTAATAATTTTCTCACCAGGAAAGCTTACTACCATTTTATGCTATTTTTCAATTGCACATAGTCAAATTTCACCACATCTCATCTCGAAAAACAAACAAAAATACCTGAAGTCTTATATTCTGCTATGAAGATCTTAATCCTTGTCACTAAATTTTAGATCATGTGGGTGTATCCTGATGTTTATATTCATGTTATAATTGCCAGGATGTTTACAGAAGCATGATGTGGTAAGGATTTACATGATATGTTGTCTGTAAACATGGTTCTCTTTGTTATTGTGGCAATTCCAAAGCTCCTGAAATTGAAAGTCATCCATTCTTGAACGGTTACCTATTAAAGAGAGTGGCCTTTTTTCCACGACATCTAGGCATTCTCTGAGAGCTTTTTAGATATCAGTCACATAAGGAACCTTCAATTTCCAGCAACCACATGATGGCTCACACCATCTGTAATGAGTTCTGGTGCCTTCTTGAGGAATAGACCTGGTCTCATCAACTTAGACCATGAAACCCATTATGGAAAAATTCAATGGAACCACCATATAGAGGCTGCCCATGTATGCTTCGGTATTGTCAAGGCATAAATTTCTTTCTTTCTTTCTTTCTTTCTTTCTTTCTTTCTTTCTTTCTTTCTTTCTTTCTTTCTTTCTTTCTTTCTTTCTCATAAGGAGCCACTGCAGTTTTCACTAAATCAGGAAGTATGTTTTGGTAAGCTAAAAGGCCATTGTTGTAAAGATTATCATTTATTAAGTAAACTGTTTTCTTTCCCCTCATTTTCCAACTGAGAATTATGTGGGTTATGATGTAAGTACAGTATTCTGAAATGTGGTTTTGTATATGTAGTGCTTAGTATTACACCCTAGAATATGGAAAAGTACAGTGTGTGTGTATGCTGTCAGATGATATCAGGCCACACTGCTTTGACAGTCACAATATGCACAATATGCAATTTGACAGTAGGTTAGGTTAGAATAAAATTAGTATCTGTTAAACAATTCTTATCACTCAAGTGTATGAGAAAAATTGACACCAGCTATCTTTCAAAAGTCTCCTTGTTTGAAGAAAAGCACTCTTCCTATAACACATGACCAAACTGGCCTGGTGATGTTTGGTTTTGACTTTATTTTGTTGAGTCTGGCTCAGATTTCACCATGTACACCAACCTGGTCCCACCAGGTCCCAAGCTACCTGCCTCTACCTTCTGAGTGCTGGAATTAAAGTGTGCAGGAACTGAGTTAGGCTCAAGACTCACTTCTTTTGTTTTTAATTTCATGATTTGTTGATAGGCAGGGCTGTGACTGTGGACTGCTCTCAGGAGGAGGGCAATACTTGAGCTTCCTCAGCTGCCATTGTACAGAGATTAGATGTCCTGGGACTGCAGCAGTCTGTTTTTTGTGCGTGAGAATAGTTTCCTTCCATCTCCATTGCTCCTCCTCAGGATTCCAGGGAAAACTACCCTGCAAGTATTGAGGTTTGTGTGAATGAGTCTCACATCCAACAGTGGAAAGTGAAATTCTCACAAGAGGAAAGTATAATGGTTGGAGTTCTGTGGGGAAAGTTTTCCCCAGTGGAGGTGTCACAGTTCTGAAGGGAAAGGCGCAAGTACTACAACTCTATGGTGGAAGGTTTCTCAGTACAAACATTACATCTCTGAGAGAAAAGGTTTCTAACTGTAGCTGATATAGGTCTGCTCCCACTGGGAGGGTTTCCCCAGTGCAGGTGTTTCAGTTATGAAGGGAAAGGTATTCCTATAATTTGGAGTCAAGGGATAGCACCACGTTAACACTGTACAACAAACCTCACAGAAGAGATTTTTTTTTTTGAGAGGGAAAAAGTCAAGAGTCTGCCTCTCCTCTGGCAAGAAACATCTGAGAATTGAGCAGAAGACAGTATTTATCTAATGTTTCTTTGGCCTACGTGGAGCTTTCCAGGGTGGCATTTGGTGTGTTTTCAAGTTCAGAGCTTGGGCTTTCTACTTTGTATGGCAGGGCTTGGCTGCCTGTATCTGAAGGGGCTTTGTCTGCTTATTAGGGCAGTTAGAGTGACCTTGGTATGGACTCTGTTTGGAGATCCTCAGTGGTGGGACCTGGCCTATAGTGTGCTTCAAAGAACTTTTATCCTCCTTTTTTTGTTAACTGTTCAGAGCTTTGAAAGGTTTGTGACATTATCATTTTCCTTGGGACAATCTTGACCTTCAACAGCAGGATATAAGCCTCTGGTGAAAGACCCCCAGTGCTGGGGAGACTCTCACTCAAGTCTCGGGATAACACGACCCCCCCCCCCCCAGTAACTCACGAGAGACCGTCCTTGCTGCAATCACAGGAGGTTTAATGATCAGATGAGATGGGAACCAGTGCACTGGGGCCGAGACTCATAACCCACGCTGTGGAAGAGTTTGACCCCAAGTGACCTGGAGAAGGTTTTTTTTTTTAATATTTATTTATTTATTTATTATGTATACAATATTCTGTCTGTGTATGCCTTCAGGCCAGAAGAGGGCACCAGACCCCATTACATATGGTTGTGAGCCACCAAGTGGTTGCTGGGAATTGAACTCAGGACCTTTGAAAGAGCAGGCAATGCTCTTAACCTCTGAACCATCTCTCCAGCCCCCTGGAGAAGGGGTTTTTATAGGAAGAAACCACAGCCCAATAATCCGAAAAAGGCAGGGAGGGTGTCACAGAAAATCACAAGGGCACAAATCCCTGCCTCTCAAGATCACTCAAGGTCATAATCAGCTAGTTCCTTAAACACATTATTCCAAAAATACCAATGATAATCACAAGGGGGAAATTACCTGTTTCTCAATATTATTCTTAAGATTACAATCTAACTTTATCTTCAGCTAGTTCCTAAAACATAATCACTAAACCGGCTAACCCTAGATTCCTGATTCTCTCTTCTTGCTTAGATTTTTGGCTATTTTCTTCCTGCTGGGGGTGGAGGGTCTGGATTTATCCAGGTCTTTCACTTTATCATTTCATGAAGGCATCTACTATCTCCTGCCTCTTGTTATACAAACATTGCTACTCCTCCAGTACCCATTTTTTTAATACTACGTCCATTGAAAGCTCTTGTTCCCATACCATGATCCTTTATATAGATAGTTTAGACCTAATGTGTCCACATTAAATAGTGTTTCATCTAATGTTCATATTAGACTTTTGTGTGATGAGTACCTAATTATCTATGTTACTTTTTCCTAAACCGTTCAATGTTTGTTTTCTTTTCTGACCTGCATTGCTTTCACTTGATGAAAAAAATCCCTTTATCATTTTTCCTGGTTGTTTTTTGTGCTCTGGAATCTTTTTCAGAGAGTGTTTGCTTATTATCAAATAAGTATTTAATCATGTTTTCCTATAGCACTTTTAGCATTTCAAGTTTTCCAATGAGTTCCTGGATCTACTTCATGTTGATTTTTGTGTAGGGTGAGTGATAATGGATCTAATATCACTTGTCTGCTCTGTGGTTTCTTCTGGGTTCTCTGTTCTGTTCAGTTTTCCATGTGTTTCTTTATGTGTAGAACCACACTGTCTTTGTCACTCTGTCTTATGATATCTGATCAGATCTCTAGTAATACTCTTTTAGGGATAATTTTGATATTTGTAATTTTTCTTTCTTTCTTTTTTTTTTTTTTTGGTTTTTCGAGACAGGGTTTCTCTGTGGTTTTGGAGCCTGTCCTCCCAAGTGCTGGGATTAAAGGCGTGCGCCACTACCGCCCTGCTGATATTTGTAATTTTCTGTGTCCATGTTGTTAGAGCCCGTGGACCCCAACATAGATAACTGTATTCCCTAACTGGACTGATACGGAGCCACAAGGAATAATCAGACACAGCTTACACGGTCGTCACGGAAGGGCTTCTCAGGTTCTCCCCTTTTCCTGAAGATCTACCTGTGTTTATTATCAAACATCTCTTAATCCCCCTCCTCAACTGAGGTGGATACCTCATTAATATTCTCTTTCCCAGGGAACATGTGGCTAAGGACTGCACCTGCCGTTAGGTCATCAGCTTCAACAAACACCTCTCCCCAGATGATCTATATTTATAGCAAAAAAAAAAGGAATAACATATCCTGGCTATTGTTATTGTATTGTTATTGTCTGTAGGTGTATGTGACCACCTCAGGTGGGCCTATGGCTCCAGACCCTGGCTGCCATGACATAAAGAAATATGGGCCTACACCGTGTGACTGTTTTCCATAACTACTTTTGTGGAAAATATGAGTATTTGCATCAGTTCTGCTAGTTGCTATTAGTAATATAACCATGTGTAGGAAAATTTTCTTTCAACTTGTCACAAGTTATCAGAGAGAAGGGCACCTCATTAGAGAAAAATGCCTCTATAAATCTGGCTACAATTTTTTATTGATTGAAGGGGGAAGGCCTAGCCCATTGGGGGTGGTCTGCTGATTTTACTTGATTCTATAGAGAAAGCAGACTGAGCAAACTGGGGAGCAGGCCAGTAAGCAACACTTTTATATGGCTTCTGCCCTAGCCCCTGCCTCTAGTTTCCTGAGTTCTTTTACTGGCTTCCTTCAAAGATGAACAGTAATAAGCAAGTCTGAGGCAAATTAACTCTCTCCTCCCCAACTTGGTTTTTGGTCGTAGTATTTCATAGTTGCAGTAGAAATCCTTACTGAGTCAACACATTTCATTCATCAGTTAGTATTCACGGAAGTCCATTTCTTTGTGTACTATATTGTACTATTTCTTTTTTCCCGAGTGCCTTATATATTTCTTCCTATGAGTGAATTCATCATTGCTTTTTGAAGCAACATGATATCTTAAATTTTTATTCTTATCATTAAATAAAGTAGTGATTTTCTGTTTTTAAAAATGACTTATTTATTTAGTATGTATACAGTGTTCTTTCTGCATGTATGCCTACAGACCAGAAGAGGGCACCAGATCTCATTACACATAGTTGTGAGCCATCATGTGGTTGCTGGGAATAGAACTCAGGACCTCTGGAAGTCTCTTAACCTCTGAGCCATCTCTCCAGCTCCTGAAGGCGTAACTCACAAACAGTTCCACACCAGTTTGGAATTATGATTAATAGAATGGTTATTTATTTAAGGGGGAAAAACTTACAGATCACCGTCCCAGACCACAGCCCTCTTCGCAATCAGGAAGGGAGCCTAGTCGCTGGAAGAGGAGCCAGAAGCCAGAGAGCGAGAGGAGGGCCGTGGCTGCTTTTTTAAAGAGAGACCACACCCCTAATGGGCTGGTATCTCAGCAGCTATTGGCTGAAGGAGCGGAAAGAGCTCCTGCAACAAGCTCCTTGTGTTAGTTTTATACTTTTCAATAATACATGAAGCACCTAGCAAATTTAATAATTACCGTAGTTTTTGTATCAAGTTTTTTTTTTTGTGTGTGTGATCACATCATTCAAAAGGAATTTGGTGCCTATACTGTGTTTTTAATCTTAATTCTTTTTCTTTGTTCAAATTCTCTGTCTCATTCTTATGCCTCTGGATTCAGTAATGCTGGAGAACACATACATCTTTCTCTTGTTTTCCTGCTAATGCTGTTCATGTTTTCCTTGTGCTGTACTATTGGCTTCAGTCTAACACATGTGCCTTCTACTGTGTTTAGCTGTGTTCCAATTCTTTCTATTTTCTTCAGAAGTTTAATCACAAAATCTGATGACATTTGTCTTATGACATTTCCATTCCTACTAGGATTTACATGTCATGGGGGTTTTTAATTCATGATTTTTATTTAATATTTTGCTAATTTACTTCTCTCTAGTTAAAGTGGTAGTTTTTTTGTTTTTGTTTTTTTTTTTTTGCATGTTAGATATAGTCTGGCACTCCCTAGCTTTCCTCTATTCCTTATGTGAAATCCTTATTTCATGGATACTTTCTCTCTGATTTTTCTATATATACTTAACCTCCAATTATGATCTGCAGTGCTGCTTGAGTGGATGACCTTTTATTATCTTATAACCTTCATATGCCCTTTCTTCATGAATTTTAAGAGTCCATGTTTTTGAGTGCAATGATAAGGTTCATAGTCATTTTCCCCCCATTTTATATCCTCCCATGCTCTCCATTCTGTTGGAATTTTGAGAAGATTTTTGATATCATGTAGCTTTTCTGCATCTTTTTATGTGTTTTGGCATTGCCCATAACAAAATTAGGTTAACTCTAACTTGATCTTTTTATGTGAAATTTCAACAAGGATTCGAGTCTTTGTTCCTGAGACAGAAATGCTAAGAACAATAAGAAGAATAAATTCTTCTCTGGTAAATTATCCGCAGGTCAGTGTAATGTCCACAATTTTTTAAAAAATTATTTTTATTGTTAAAACCTTTCAAGATATTAATTCTCTGCCTCTGGCCATGTTATTGAAAGTGTTTATTTTCTATTATTTACATTTTTTCTTCTTAAGTTCCCTGTCCACCTTTTGTTAAATTTCATTTGTTATTAAATTTTATTAATTATTAAGTTAAAATTAGTTTAGTTTTGTGTATGTATATCAGTATATTTGCCTGAATGTGTGTGTGGCAGGGGTGGCTATATATGTTTCCTGCTTGTAAGGTTCCAAAAAGAACATTGTATTTCATAGATCTAGGCTTAAAATCTGTTTTGTAATTCCATGAAGGTGCTGAAGGTGCTTCGAAACTGAGCCAAATTCAGAAGGACTTAGTCATTCTAGAATCCAAACTGGACACCAAAATGGCAAATGTAGTTACTGTACTTTATCTGCTGCTCAGATCTTAGAAAACATAACAAAATTCATGAAGAAGGGAGACCTCATAAATGTTAGTGTAGTAAGTCCTATCCATTGTTTATGAAAGAGCAGCAATGCTTATGTCCTGACACATTTCTACAGAAATTCTAGAAAACTCTGGTTTATGCCTCATCTATTTCACAAAAGTGTATCTTATTTTTTAGTTCCCTTTTACCTCAGAAAGCATTTTGTCCATCATCATGTGGTACATTAGTGATTTTCCATTACAGGATCCTTTAACATTTAGGGATATAGCTGTGGACCTGTCACAGGAGGAATGGGAATGTCTAGACTGTGATCAGCGAGCATTGTACATGGATGTGATGTTGGAAAATTATAAAAATCTGATCTTTGTAGGTAAGAATGCTCTTTTTCTAGACTTTCTGATTCATCATTTGTATTTTTTGTATACACACACACACACACACACACACACACTCACACACCCACACACCCACACACCGCACACACTCTGAACTATATAGAGAATTCCAGAAATAAGGGAAATTCTAGTTAGCAACAAACATTTTTCATGATATCTCCTTTTAATTTTTCTTGTGTTCTCTGCAAGAGGTAAACATTGCCACATTCTCTCTGATCTTCCCAGTCCTCCTATCTAGTTTTTAATGAAAACTTCAAAGTTAAAAGAAATTAAGTAGTAAGACTAAGAAAATATATTTCTGTGCACTTTTTCTAAAAAATAATTTTCTTATGTGCATTTGTGTTTTGCCTATGTGTATGTCTGCAAAGATACCAGATCCCCTGGAACCAGAGATACAGCTAGATAGGAACTGCCATGTGGGTGCTTGAAATTGAACCTATATCATCTGGAAGAGCTGTCAGTGCTCTTAACCTCAGAGCCATCTCTCCAGCCCCTGCAGTACACTTAATAAGTAGAATTTTTTTTTGTATTAAACTCTTCCTATCTCTGATTTTTTGGACTCAGAAAGCTTTAAATTGAAGAAGAACTGTTATAGGAATATTCTTGTTTATCTATTTAATTTTTGACATGTCGTCACTGTTTAGCACTGGCACAGAATGACTTTACCTTTTGCACTTTTGAGGCTCAAGCAAGAATATATGACAAGGTCCAAGCTAACCTGGGTTATACAATGAGTTCTTCACTGCACAGTGTGAATGTGTGTCCAAAACATAAAGAAGGAAGTTGAGAAACATCCTTTCTTGTTTTTTCCAGAAAGGGTTTCTCTGTAAAACAGGCTTGGCTATCCTGGAAATTGCTTTGTAGAATATGCTGTCTTTGAACTCACATAGATCTACCTGCTTTTGCCTTCACAATCCTAGGATTAAAGACTTGTGCCACACCACTTGGATAGCAACACTCTTCATATGATCCTTCAGAGAGCCTCTTTCTCAAAGTTCTTTAATGCTCCATCACCTATTTGTCTTTGCTTCTCTAAGAAACAGTGTTTAGCTAAGAACAAGAAGGTAGCCGGGCGATGGTGGCGCATGCCTTTAATCCCAGCACTCGGGAGGCAGAGGCAGGCGGATCTCTGTGAGTTCGAGACCAGCCTGGTCTACAGAGCTAGTTCCAGGACAGGCTCCAAAGCCACAGAGAAACCCTGTCTCGAAAAAACCAAAAAAAAAAAAAAAAAGAACAAGAAGGTAATTTTTGTCTTTGATATAGTTAGATTGAGGCACTTGTGAGCATCCATTTAATGATTGTGAGACACAAAAGGACTCTGGTAAGAACTCTGTCCCTGAGAAACTAGTTTACCCCTCTTAGGAAACTTAAGAAAATATGTTATTCAATTTCTTACTCTACCATTAACCCCTATTATCCCTAACTGCACTAATTTTTCAGAGACCCATCGCATACATGGTAAATATGAGAACATCTTGGATCAAGGCACAAAGAATATCCTGCACAATCCTGAGAATATCCAAGAGAAGTTATATATTTGTAATAAGCTTGTCAGACTGATTGAATCCTTCCAATGTAGACCTCATAACACAAGTGATACTGCAGAAAACAGCAACAAGTACAGATCTGGTAACTATGGAGATACCTCTGTTGAAACAATAAATATGAAGAGACACAAAAGTGGAAACATCCGAGAAGATCGTTGCAAAAATGAGGACTATGTGAACTGTTTTAATTTGCATTACAACATTAGCCAAAATCAAAGAGTCAACTCTAAACATAAAATTGTGCTGAAACAAACCAATAGAGCAAAAAAAGGAGACCAAAACAAGGACTCTGAAAAATGCTCTGAATTGGACTCAAACATCAGTAGTCATCAGAGAGCTCCTACAGGAGAGAAACTCTATAAATGTATGAAATGTAATAAATCCTTTCAGCAGTTGTTCCAACTCAAAGTACATTACAATTTCAAGTGTAGTGAAAAACCTTACACATCTCTTAAAACTCCTCAGAGAATTCATATAGGAAAGAAACCACCACACAAATGGAGTGAATGTGGCAAATCATTTATGAGTACGTCATATTTTAGAATACATCAGAGAGTACATAATGAAGGGAAGAAACCTTACCAATGTGGAGAATGTGACAAAACCTTCATTGAGAAAAACAGTCTTAGAATTCATCAGAGAATTCATACAGGAGAAAAACCTTACAAATGTAGTCAATGTGACAAATCCTTTATGTTTAAAGGCAGCATAGTAGTTCACCAAAGAGTACATACAGGAGAGAAACCTTACCAATGTGGTGAATGTCAGAAATTCTTTACGCAGAAAAGTGGTCTTCGAACTCATGAGAAAATTCATACAGGAGAAAAACCACACAAATGTAGTGAATGTGGCAAATCATTTCTGAGTGTGTCGTATCTTAGAATACATCAAAGAATACACACAGGAGAGAAACTTTACAAATGTAGTCAATGTGACAAAGCATTTATCCAGAAAGACTCTCTAATAACTCACCAGAGAACTCATACAGGGGAGAGACCTTACAAATGTAGTGAATGCGACAAATCCTTTACCAGTAGGTCCTTTCTTAGAAGACATCGGGAAATACATTTAGAAGAGAAACCTTACCAATGTGGTGAATGTGACAAGTCCTTTATGGAGAAAAGCAGGCTTAAAGCTCATCAGAAAATTCATACAGGAGAGAAACCACACAAATGTAGTGAATGTGGCAAATCATTTGTGAGTAGATCGTATTTTAGAATGCATCAGAGAATACACACAGGAGAGGAACTTTACAAATGTAGTCACTGTGACAAATCATTTGCCCTGAGATGCAGTCTAATAAGTCATCAGAAATTACATACAGGCGAGAGACCTTATAAATGTAGTGAATGTGACAAATCATTTTTCAATAAGGCCGCCCATAGAATACATCAGAGGACACATACAGGAGAGAAACCTTACCATTGTAGTGAATGTGACAAATCTTTTACACAGAAAGGCAGTCTTAAAACTCATCAGAGAATTCATACAGGAGAGAAACCTTACAAATGTAGCGAATGTGAGAAATCCTTTACCTATGGCTCAGAATTTAGGAAACATCAGAGATTTCATACTGGTGAGACACTCTACAAATGTTTTGAATGTAACATATCATTTACCCGTCGTGAATTTCTTACAATACATCAGAGAAAGCATACAGGAGAGAGACCTTACAAATGTAGTGAATGTGACCTATCATTTATGAGTATCTCATATCTTAGAAGACATCAGAGAAGCCTTACAATTGAGAAACCTTATAAATGTAGTGAATGTAACAAACTCTTTTCCCAGAAATGCCATCTTAAAACTCATCAGAAAATTCGTATGTGGGAGAATCCTTACAAATGTAGTGAGTGTGGGAAATCCTTCAACACTGACTTGTGTCTTAGAAGACATCAGAAAGTTCATACAGGTGAGAAACCCTACAAGTCCTATGAATGTGACAAATCCTTTACCTATGGTTCATCTCTTAGAACTCATCAGAGAATTCATACAGGAGAGAAACCTCACCAATGTAGTGAATGTGACAAGTCCTTTTCGAGTACCTCGTATCTTAGAATACATGAGAGAAACCATACAAAAGAGAAAAAGTCCAAATAATAATCAGTGACACATCTTTTACCCAACCTTAGAACACATGAAAGAATTCATACCTGAGAGAAACCTTTCAAACACACTGTATGAGAAAAAGTCTTTAGTTGCCTTTCCCATGTAAGAAAACATCTAAAAATTCATACTGGAGAGTAAAGAAACCATTTGAAATGATGTGGCTTCTGCTTTCTCCAATTTTTACTTCTTCAACCTGAAATAATTCATAATGAAGACAAAATGGAGACGTCTGAAGCCCTGTCTTTGGTCTTGTGTAGCAATTTCCTAGGAACTCAGATGATCCATTCTGAAGGAAAGCTGATTAAGGCAGGAGATAAGCTGCTCAAAATAGCTTCAAGATGATGTGGGATTGCCTTATCTATTCTGTGAATGTTTTATTACCATTGTTTAATAAAGAAGCTATTTTGGCCGATGGCAGGCAGAATAGAGCTAGGCAGGAAAGCTAAAGTGAATGCCAGGAGAAAGAGTCATGGAGACACCATGTATCTGCCAACAGAGAAAGATACCAGAACCTACTGGTAGGCCACAACGAATTGGTGGTACACAGATTAATAGAAATGGGTTAAGATGTAAGAGCTAGCTAGGAATATGCCTAAGCTATTGGCAAACAGTGTTGTAATTAATATTTCTCTGTGATTATCCAGGTCTGGATGGCCAGGAAACAAATGAGCATTCTCAGTTTATATCAAGATTCCCTGAAACTGACAGGATTCAGTATGTTTAACTGAAATGTCAAAACTTAGACATAAATCATGCAATTCAAGATTGGTCAAACTGGACCATCAAGATAGGATGCTCCTTAATCTGTATGTATCCCTGTAGGTGTGCAGTATGTTTCAGGTGTCCAATATTCATAAGCTATATCACATGCTCATTTTGAGTTTGAGGATTGCAGCTACCTTTGTGTCCCCTGTGCTCTGATAAGCAACTCTCCCCATATTCCTGCAACTTCCAATAAAGCTCATTGATTTAGCAAGTTGAATTTGGTTCTGTTTTCAGTTTCCAGTTGGGGTGAGTAGTTGGATCTATATGTTGTATCTCCCCAGGAAGTGTCTCATAAAACATGTAGTGATCCCATTTATTAATTTGCCTTGAAACTTGTAAGTGAGAAACTGATAATAGAACCATTCTGGGTTTTTGACCTCTTTCAGATTATGATCCTTTCATTGGAGCTTCCCAAGATGAATGAAAACCCCAAATTCTGATTGTTTTAGGAACTGAGACACCACTTCCATCTGCCTCCTGACAAGTCCACCCACATGTTAGTATGCCCACATTCAATTACTTGGAATTGTCTTAAGGGGTCACAGCATTAAGAAATTTGGTAGCACTGTATTAGAAGGAATTAGAGCTAAATAAAGTAAGGAAGATTGTGCTCGATCATCCTGGAATTATTTCCATGTTAGTACTTAATTGTGGTAAAAAGGCCTTCACAGGAACGAAATGTATTCTTGGGTTGAGTCAGAGGGCTCTTCTCTTTGTTTTAATTGAGGAGTAAGAGTGGAGTCTGCAAAAGGGAAAATGAAAAAAAAAAACAGTTGAAAACATGTCAGTGGCAGATACCATCCAAACTGGGTAATTTACTTGAATAGACTCATGCTACTTTCCCATGATTCAACCAAACTCTGGTGCCCCTCAGAACAATTCTACCTGTGGATAAATACTATAGTCTGTTGTATGCTTGTGTATTTCTGTAATTTTAACACTCCATTCTACAGGCCTTAAGCAATTGAATTTCTGGTCCTCATAAATTTTTTATAAAATACTAATGTTCGTATCCCAGTCTCTTCATAATGAACTGGAACTCAATAAATTGCTTCACTAAGAACTTAATTTCAGCTTTATTTCCGTGTGTAAGTTCATCCAGAAACCTAGAATCTAATTTCAAGTGCTCCCTCATCTTGATGACCTAGAGATCGTTGACCGAATACACCACGGGTTTCTAGTTAGTATCTTGATAAAATTTTTAACTTGTGCACAGTGAAGAGACTTCTCACAGTAAAGTACACATTACTCTATTTTTCTTATTCTGTAACCATTCATGAAGAGTTCTTATGGTGGCAGCAAACCTGGTAAGGCTGTATAAAATGGGTCTACACAGCTGGTGTTGTGTAGAAGAGAATATGGATAGAGTGGGACAGATGCAAATCAGTGGGGCAGGGGCAATCACTATATCAGCAGGATGATGGCTAATGCAGCAGGCGCTCTGTGGTATTGGTACATTCTTCAGCATTTGTGGAGAAGAATGGTAAAAGCCAGACCATAGTAACCTAAGACACATTCCTAGATGGAGTTTTAGAAGCTACATTTTTAGAAAAAAAAAAAAACCCGACTCAGACAAGATCTTGTTTGGAAAGGGGAACCCTTTCAGCTCTAGGACACTGTTGGGCTAGCTGGAGAAGTCATGATTCTGCTGTGCTATGGTTGGTAATGGAAGAACAGCAGAAGGGAAAGCAAGGCTGAAGACAGGCATATTGTACTGGACCAAAGTGTGATCAGTTTCTTTCTCTGCTGATGAGCAGGGATACAGGCTCTAAAAGTTCAGTTGTGGATAACTTTATTCCTGTCAGTAAACTTTAGATTTTATGAACTGGACTTTATCAGTATCCTTTTTATTTATCTTACAGATACCAATATATTTACAGTAGAATAATTTGGAAAACGATTTGCATTATCTCGTATGAAACCGTGGTTATGTTGTGGGAATTACAAAGACCTTGGTTTTATATTAACCCATGCTTTCTACCTCCACTGTTGTACCACTTGCCTGTTGGAACAAGTGACCTTTGTTCTTAGAGATTAGGCATAAATGGAAAGGTATTTGGAAATTAGTTCCATGTGGAACCAGGGCATTTGTTCAAATCCCAAGGCAAAAAAGTAAATCATACTTTCTGATTCAATCAAATATATAAATGAAAGTATAATGTACTTATTGAGTCTTCACAATATTGGCTGATAACATTAGCATTTACTAAAAACTCTTTACTCCACATTAACATTCCCTCTGAGATGTATGCTCTAGAATGTAAATAGTGCATTCAGAATGTGTCTTCAAATACTAAGTTCTTAATATTACATTTGAGACTCTGGAAAAGCACAATATGTTTCCTTTGAGAGAAAATCGGGCCACACTGTATTTACATTTATAAAATGCACTATAGATTAAGACAAAATTAGAATTCATTTTGTTAAAAGTGCTAATCACTAAACTACATGAAATTCACTGTCTCTTATATTGTTGATCCATAAAAAGCACTCATCCCAAGGCCAAATTGGCTTGATGTTTGGTGCTGGCTTTGCTTTACTGAATAAATATATTATTCTATTGCTCTTGCTATGCTTGCGTTACAAGTCCTCCAGATAACACCAGGAGTTCAAGTTTGTATGCAAAAGCAAAGAGCTTTTATTGCAAACTAGAGTTTGGGCTCTCCTGTGCGTTCTGACACAGCAGTTGGATCAGGGACAGCATTGAGTCCAGCTATGGTAGGCTTTTTAAGGAGTAAAGGATTTGGGAGGGGGTAGGTGAATTCCAGATACAGACCAGACGGTGGCTCAACTCCTGATTGGGACAGAAGAGAGGTAGCAGAAGTCTT
Source organism: Microtus obscurus (assembly GCA_963919715.1). Lineage (NCBI taxonomy): Eukaryota > Metazoa > Chordata > Mammalia > Rodentia > Cricetidae > Microtus > Microtus obscurus. The sequence goes on along the minus strand of CAWTZC010002434.1, from coordinate 647,875 downwards.
GTCAAACAGGGTTTGGAACTGGTGATGTAGCAAGGAAATTGGTAACCTATAAACAAGTTAGGTTATCTATTTTTAAGACTCTAGAGCATCTAGTGCTTGTTTGTCTTCATTCTGATTGGTTTATCACAGGGTACAGTTTGTGGTTTTTCCTGGTTATTGTAAGGATGAGGCGTAGTCTCAATATTGTTAGTCTGCAGCATGTCATGGCTGTGCTCATGTTAAGTTAGACCTCTTCATCCCCCCCTTCACCTCTAATTAATGGGTCTTCTGCAGGAAGAGCTAGACAATCACACGTTACCCCTTTCCTGCATTTAGGACATTATCATGAATGTATAGGGTCAACCCAGATGCAGGCCCATCACCCAGATGAGCAGCTTAATGAGTTTTATTTTGCATGGGCAGGGTTTTTCTTTTACTGGACCATGTACTGCTGCTAACTGAATTTGAGGTGTTGTCAGGGTCCAGAAAGGCTGAAAGGCTAGTCAAAGGCTGAGTAATGGAACATTTATCAGGAGCATCTGATTAGCTATTCCAGGTGAAGGAATAGGGAGCATTCCCATCAACTGAATTGGTTCACATCAGCTTTCAGCAAGTTCAGAGCTTAACAGTTTGTAATCCACAGGTGCTCCCTGGATGGTGTTTGTTAAATCTGCCAAGTCATATACAGACAAAGGACAAAAGTTAAAATTTAGGAGGAACCTTATATTTGGAACTTTTATTTATCTGAAGTCCATTTGACCTGTGACATTGCTTTAAGCCTTATGATCTTTTTGACTCTTTGAAGCTTACATGATTTTTTAGTTTGCCAAAGATATATGTTTTAGATGTATTATCATTTTAATCATACTGAAGTTCATATTTGTAAAGAAAGAAGTCAAGTTTCTGTAAAACAGCTGGATCAGATCTACACCCAGGAGACGCAGCAAAAGCTATGACTTTGGGTTAGCTTGATGAAAAATATCTTTAAGTCTATGCTTAAAAGGCAATTAAAGGAAATTTAAACAACATTGTACTTTTAGTCAAGTTTTCAAGTTGTACAGAGTGTATAAGATTAATGTCCAAGACCAGTTGTCCTGTCAAGTTTTTATGTTTGACTATTAAGGGAACATACAGAGAAACATAACCTGGAAAACCTATGTTACATGTCTCTCAACATAGCTAGACCGAGCCAATTTTATGGTTCTGTTTTATATATGGACCAATTTGATTATTGTCTTTTTTCTCAACATCATTACAAAGCATATTTTACCAGAGACAGGAATAGTTATTATTGAGAACCGCCATTGGAGGGTATGTTCCTTTAATGAAAAGTTCCATCTGAAACCTGTTTTTCATATGAAGCTTGCTTTTTGATAAAAACAGAACAGTATAAAACAACTTTATTATTATCTATACAGAGTTGACATTTGAATACCTATTACATTAGTTTCAATGGCCAAAATGCCTAGAAGATAAATTTTGAGCTCCATTGTCCTGTTGCTACAGTAACAGCTGAACTTTGTAACCAAGATATATATATATAAGAGTAAACTCATACATTTAAGACCAGTCAGATATAAACATACAGTGGCTCCATTCATACATTCATTGAAACAGACAGACATTTCTGAACTTCCTCCAGGTCTATCTTTTTCCCTTGAGACAGGGTTTCTCAGTTACTATGGAGCCAGTCCTGAAACTAGCTCTGTACACCAGGCTGACCTCAAACTCAGAGAGATCTGCCCCTCTCTGCCTTCCTAGTGCTGGGATTAAAGGCGTCACCACTATCACCTGGCCAGCCTCCAACTATAATTTTAAGGACCAGTGCCTTGCTACTTGTTTGCTTCAATTCTCAGGGGCAATGGAGAAAACTGGCAAGTCCCAAGTACTTCATTCTGTAACCATATTGTATTCGGTTTAAAGGAGCCGTGGGAACAGCACCCCCATAGCAGAGCCAGCTTGTCAGTTTTTATAAAGGAGTCTTTTTTTTTTTGTACTATGAAACACAGAGTAACAATTAAGCTACTAAACAAAACTACAAACTAACAGACGTGGACAGACTGATTCTCTACAGACAACCAGTAAAACTGAAAATGGTCAAGAATTAGTCAAGGGAGTGGGAGTACTTGGCTTCTGTGGCATAATGGTAGTGCCAAGTTTTGGACACAAAACAGTCAGTTTAAAAGTATATATTTTAATTAAGGAAACCATCTTAGGATTGGCAAGAGACTTGACTCTAGAGGGGCTCCCAGGTGTCAGGGAGATGTCCCCAGCTAGTTCCTTGGGCAGTTGAGGAGAGGGAACCTGAAATGGCCCTATCCTATAACCATAGTGATGAATGTCTTGCATATCACCTTAGAACCTTCATCTGGCTAGGGATGGAGATAGAGACAGAGACCCACATTGGAGCACCGGACTGAGCTCCCAAAATCCAAATGAAGAGCAGAAGGAGGGAGAACATGAACAAGGAAGTCAGGACCGCGAGGGGTGCACCCACCCACTGAGACAGTGGGGCTGATCTATTGGGAGCTCACCAAGGCCAGCTGGACTGGGAATGAAAAAGCATGGGATAAAACTGGACTCTGAACATGGTGGACCATGAGGGCTGATGAGAAGCCAAAGACAATGGCACTGGGCTTTGATCCTACTGCATGTATTGGCTGTGTGGGAGCCTAGCCTGTTTGAATGCTCACCTTCCTAGACCTTTCAAAAAAAAAATCTCTTCTGTGAGGTTTGTTGTACAGTGTTAACATGGTGCTATCCCTTGACTCCAAATTATAGAAATACCTTTCCCTTCATAACTGAAACACCTGCACTGGGGAAACCCTCCCAGTGGGAGCAGACCTGTATCAGCTTCAGTTAGAAAAGCTTTTCTCTCAGAGACGTAATGTTTGTACTGAGAAATCTTCCACCATAGAGTTGTAGAACTTGTGCCTTTCCCTTCAGAACTGTGACACCTCCACTGGGGAAAACTTTCCCCACAGAACTCCAACCGTTACACTTTCCTCTTGTGAGAATTTCACTTTCCACTGTTGGATGTGAGACTCATTCACACAAACCTCAATACTTGCAGGGTAGTTTTCCCTGGAATCCTGAGGAGGAGCAATGGAGATGGAAGGAAACTATTCTCACGCACAAAAAAACAGACTGCTGCAGTCCCAGGACATCTAATCTCTGTACAATGGCAGCTGAGGAAGCTCAAGTATTGCCCTCCTCCTGAGAGCAGTCCACAGTCACAGCCCTGCCTGTCAACAAATCATGAAATTAAAAACAAAAGAAGTGAGTCTTGAGCCTAACTCAGTTCCTGCACACTTTAATTCCAGCACTCAGAAGGTAGAGGCAGGTAGCTTGGGACCTGGTGGGACCAGGCTGGTGTACATGGTGAAATCTGAGCCAGACTCAACAAAATAAAGTCAAAACCAAACATCACCAGGCCAGTTTGGTCATGTGTTATAGGAAGAGTGCTTTTCTTCAAACAAGGAGACTTTTGAAAGACAGCTGGCGTCAACTTTTCTCATACACCTGAGTGATAAGAATTGTTTAACAGATACTCTCTAATTTTATCCTAACCTACAGTGCATATTGTGACTGTCAAAGCAGTGTGGCCTGATACCGTCTGACAGCATACACACACACTGTACTCTTCCATACTCTAGGGTGTAATACTAAGCACTACATATACAAAACCACATTTCAGTCACTTTCTGATTTAGTGAAAACTGCAGTGGCCCCTTATGTGAATGATATCCAAAAATCTCTCTGGGAAAGCCTAGGTGTTGTGGGGAAAGACCACTCTTTAGTAGCCAACTGTAAAAACAGGAGTTAGAAAGAATGGATGAATTTCAATTCGAGGAGCTTTGGAATTACCACAATAACAAAGAGTACCATGTAACAAAGAAAACATATAATGCAAGTTCTCTACTAGATCATGCTTCTGTAAAAATCCTGGCAATTATAATGTGAATGCAAACATCAGGATAAGTTCACACGATCTAAATTTACCAACAGGATTAAGATATCGATAGTAGAATATCAGACGCCAGGTACTTTTGTTGTTGTTGTTAGTTCGTTTTTTTTTTTTTTTTTTTTTTTTGAGACAGGATTTCTCTGTGTAGCTTTGGAGCTTGTCCTGGGACTAACTCAGTATACCAGGCTGGCTTCGAACTCACAGAGATCCAACTGCTTCTGCCTGCTGACTTCTCGGATTAAAGGTATGTGCCACCACCGCCCAGCCAGACTCCATGTTGTTATAAGCAGCAGAACAGAGAGAACCAAACTTTGGATTATGTTCCCACCTATTTCCTAGCACCGAAGCTTCTCTGACCTGAAAAGCTTCAAGGTTGCTGGCTGTGGTTCCCACCACTACCCAGCTGAATGCTGACTTTCTCCAGATCTGTGCTGCTGTGATATGAATTGTGTGTTTATGTTGCCATGGCATTCTGGTTGTGATGAAATTACAACACAGCTGATCACATTTCCATATCTGTCACATGAATGTCATTGCATAACTGATTCCATGGCAGCTGTAACTACATGGAAAACCCTGTACAAGATGAACCTAACTCAAATCCCAGAAGGGTTGAAAGGGATCATCACAACACTACCTGAGATACAGGCAACTCTCAGCCTTGGAAGAGACAGTCAGTTTTCTTGAGATACGTTGATCAGGCACATACAGGTAGCTTGCATGAACTCAGTACTTTAAAGATTTATTTATTATGTATACAACTTTCTGCCTCCATTTATACCCACACGCCAGAGGAGGGCGCCAGATCTCTTTACAGATGGTTTGGAGCCACCATTTGGTTGCTGGGACTTGAACTCAGGACCTCTGGAAGAGCAGACAGTGCTCTTAACCACTGAGCCATCTCTCCAGCCCCCCATGAACTCAGTACTTTAAAACAAAATTGTGAATATGGAGATGTGAAGAAGCATATTGGGAGTGGGTAATAAGAGCTGAGGGATGGGTGTGAATTTGATTTATCAAACACATGATATATACAAGGATGAAATTCACAAACAATTAAAAACTATTACCTGTCACTGACTTGACATATATTTTTTCTTCTTGGCCATTTGAAATCACATATCCAGGTTCACATTTACTCTCACACTAGCACTGACCAAAGTACGGATAAAGCATTTTTTTTTCCTACCTAATCCAAACTAAAGGAATGAATCACCAAATACTGGAATTGAATAGTACTGCAATTGAAAAGAGGATATTGCAGTGTATGCCAATGACATCAGTGTTTTCTTATGGAGTACTGTGGATGGTCACATGCAAAGAAATTTGAACTGAAGAATAGGACAAGATCCTAGAAACAAGTGAACAATTCAACCCTCTATGTTATAAAACTAGAAAGGGCATTAAGCAGTGCTGAGACTGAAACAGGAAGCGTTTCCTCTAACAGTGTCTGAGGACTGGACAGACTCAGAACAAAATTCTCCTTTCTTTTAGACAAACCCGATGGTAATGCCACAAGGAGAATATTGCATTAAACACAAAGTAAAGGAATTGTAGAAAGTCATCATAGAAAGCCAGCTTCCCCTCAACACCCAAAGCAGGCGACCCAAGCAAATATAAGCAAAGGAAAATCACAGACAAGTTCCCAGGGTGGATACAAACACAGAGATTGTCCCTAAATTACATGGAAAGAGAATGCAAGCTGATTTAATGCAAAGAATGCAAGTCAGTTTCAATCCCAATGAACTGATCAATGTAAGACACCAAATATGGAGAGACAGTAAGAGAAGAAACAGGATGGTATCAATAGATACAAAAAGCCTATGGCTAAACATCACATTTGCAAGAATGTGACAATAAAAGGAATATACATTCACACAATAAAGACAATGGGACACAATTCTATACCTAACAATACAAAAGAACAGCTGGCATATGACGTTACTTAAAGGGACATTGTTATTGGTCACATTCTTATAATATCTAATGCAAGTATTTGATATAATTGATTTGTGAATTGGACTTTTAAACCATTTGATCAACCCCATGTGGATTACCCAGACTGATGGATGTGAAGGATTATCTCAGAAGCAAACATTCATTTGTATCACTAGAAACTTCATTTTCTGGGCTGGGGCTACAATAAAAAAATGTAGGCTGCCATTTCTTCCTTCCATAATCTTCTGAATTCAGGACCACAATCAGCACTGTACGCAGAGGAAGGCATCTGAGGAAAATTGGACATATGCTGATATTAGAACTTTTACATAATTCTTCAATAATTATACTATATGAGCATGTTTAAATATTAAGTTTATTTTATATTTACCAAATAGGTGATCACATTTCACTTAGTATATTATATATTATCAATTATATGAATATGTGGAAACAAATTGATATAAAGTTGAGTAGCTTCACAATGCTAGAGATTTTGAAAGAAACATGGGTTGTTTGCTCTGTTCACACAATATGGAGCTTGCAAACTTGCTTTTCTAGTTAATTTTTTTTCAACTTTATAGAAAGTACATTAAAATTTAGAGGGATTGTTAACTAAAAGTTCTCCATTGTACTAGCCTGTTGTCATATCTATAATATAGAGTCGAGAATCACCATGGACCTGCCACTGGGGATATATGTGCTGAGACTTTGCTGGTATGCCATGACCTCGTGGTGAAACACAGATCAATATAAATGGGTTAAATTAATATGGAAATGTTAGCCATTAAGAAGTTATAGCAAATGGGCCAAGCAGTAATTGAATTAATACAGTTTCTGTCCGATTATTTCAGGGCTAAGCTTACTGCTTGGCCAGGAAGAACAGGTAGGACTTCCTCCTACAGTTAGCAATTTGAGACCAAACAAATATCATAACCTTCTTTTTTCTATGTTGTTATTTAAGCTTCCAGTAGTGGGTGTATTCCAGATTATATTTGGGATTTCTAAGATCAATTGAGTTGAGTTAATTTGTGTCTTTCCAATTTAAGATCCAGATAAAAGATGTATTGCTTCCCAGTTTAAAAGATCTCAAATAAAGGCATTCATTTCTATTTTTTTCCTATTTTTATTTATTTATTTATTCATTTTGGCTTGTTTTTAGAGACAAGGTTTCTTTTTATAGTTCTGGCTGTTCTATAACTTGTCCTTTAGGACAGGCTTTGCTTAACTCAGATATCCATCTACTTCTGCCTCTTGATTGCTGAGATTGAAGTTGTGAATAACCCACTACTTCCAGGTATAAGGCATATCTTCTTATCTCAAGTATCTGTATAGCAAAGCGATCTTTCTACTTCAAATTAAACCAAAATCCATCACAAGTGTGTCTTCCAGTTTGTGGTTTTAGTAAATTATAGATGTAGTTTGGTGAGTACATCTTTTTTTTTTTTAAACAGAATAAGCCTCAGGGCTGGACAAATGGCTCAGCTGTCCTCAACAATTGCTGCTAATAAACAGGGCTCAAGTTTGAATTCTAGTATTCAATATGTGTGGTACTAAGCCCTCTCTAGTTCCCAGAGAGCCAAATTATTGTTCTGCCATCTATGTACAGCATGCATTCCAGTGTTGCAAGCTATACATGCGGCCAAAGCACCCATACCCTCATAAAAAAATACAGAAAAAAATTATGTTGTATTTGATAAAGTATCTAAATGGATCATGAAAATATTATGTAAACATATGTATAGAAAAGTTAGCAATTTAGTACCAGTTTTAAAAAGGCTTAAGCCAAATTATATAATGAAAATTAATGATTTGATATGTTTAATTTACTCATCCCTTACAATTAGCATTATCTTTCAGTATCTCTCTCAGAAGTTCAGTAGAAAAGAGGAAATTCACTGTGTAGGATTCATAGCATTACCAAGAGAAGATTGCTCACTTTTCTGTAAATAATATCAAATGGTGGCAAAAACAAGCTTTATATTTATATTAAAACCAGAAGAATATACTTTATTGATGAAAATTTACTGTATGAATGTCAGAAATCCTGAATAAATTAATCAAATGTCATATCAAATGTGAAAAGAAGAAACATTGGGTAGAAATAGGTTTTCTACTCTGACTATATATTTTATTTCACTAAATTACAAAGAAGCAAAAATGGACAAATTAAAAGTATTACTGCAGAGTAATGGAAATCAGTACAGTGGGGTCATACCCACCTGTCTACTTCCTGTGGACCCCTCTATCATTTCTCCATATAAATGGAGCTGTTGATCATGTGGAAAATATGTGCTAAACTTTCCTATCTTCACTTTAATTCTAAGACCATATGGAAAGTTCCAAATCTGGAAAATGTCATATTCATCCTGAAATTTTTCTTTCTGGTTCATATTCACACTGTCCTCAACAGGATTAGTGAAGTGGGTCTTCCTCAGAAAGGAGTGCAGGTGAATGACAAATAGCTTTCTAGAGTGCATGTGCCCTTCTCTGAAGTCAGAAAACATATTCGGATTTTATCTTGAACTAAACTTAGGTGAAGGTTCCTGGCGTGGGGGGGGGGATCAAAAGGAAATCAAGTGAATTAATAAAATTATCATAATATTCCTAGAATTTAATTCTCTCAGAAGAAACTGCCAAGGACAAACACAAACATGATGCAGACACCAAACATAAATATACTACAAATTGGTGCCCAGACGTGATGGGCTAAATCCACGTAAAACCTGAGAGGGCTTAAAAAGGAGAGAGAGAGAATTTAAGACAGCTTTTTGCTGTTTGTGGGTTGCATGCCACAAAGAAATTGTCCTGACTCAGCAACAGGAAAAAACTGGCTGTTTTCAAATGCCGGCTTTCTGGGCTGTGCCGTCATTATGATCTCTGTCTGGCTCTTGGGGGAGACAGAGCTTTTGAATGGAGCATTTGGACTAAAGCTCTATGGCTTGCTTGATGGCAATGTGGACTGCTGTATGCCTGGAATTGTGCGCAGCTCAGGCGCACCAAATGGCTCTGAGGCAGGACTGGCTCAGCTCCACCTTGCTGAACTGTGCTGGTCTCAAGCAGGAACTACCGTAATTACTGTGATAACAGCACACTTAAGGTTTAGACTTTACAGGACACAGGCAGTACCGTATTACCCCTACATGGTGCAACTTAAGTTTTTAAGAAATGCTTAACATTTTAAAAAATGCTCCTGGATAGTAAAAAAATTACAAATTCACAATAAAACAGATTCAGACAGACCACTAAATGAGTCACAATGTTGGATAAATGTACGTGGGCTTGAGAGAGAAAAAAATATATATAGAGAGAGAATAAAGTTAATGCCTTTAAAAATAAAAAGGTAAAGTCTTTAAAGAGACAAAGTATAGATAGTTAAGAAAATAAAAGAAATAAAGAAAAATAAACCACGTAAAAATGGAAAATTCACAGAGAGTCTGGATTATGTACATTGTGTTTTCTTTAAAATTTTTGACTGCAAAGGAGCTAAGTACAGAGAGTCATTTCATTATATGGGCTGCCAAGCTGAACCAGAATGGATATAAGGGTATTACGATTTCAAAATTTGGGTCTAAGGATACGATGGTTCGGAGAGGGTCTTCTTTTGTTTTCGCAGAGGACCAGACCCTATGGATTGCATCTATTCCGATTTGGTATGATAGACCACGCCCTCCTGAAAGGTTGCTGTGAACACCCTCAAAAAATTACTTCACTCAACTGCCAACTAAGATGACCCTGACACACAGGTTATACCATGAAAGACCTAATTAACGACGCCCCCATTCAGCAGGAAGCAGTTTAGAGAGAAAAATCTGCGCCCATGTTCCCAAATATTGATTATATATGTTCTTTTACATTTAAAGGGGGATATGATATAGATATAAATAATTTGCATTGGTGTGGATTTTAATGTCAATTTTGTTACATGTATATGTATTTCTGATCTTGATTAAGGTATTGTGATTATATAGTTCATTTTTAAAATGTAATGTATAATTAGAAAATATAGGTTGTTGTTAAATAATCGTAAATAATAGTCAAGCTTGTAGTCATGTTAGATTTTCTAGATATATAAAGATATATTTCAATTAGATAGACATTCTTCGTATCTCTCAAAGATTGCAGAATATGGCATTTAAAGTGTTTTTAAGAATTTAGGACTTTTCATGAAAATGAGACACGTCTGCTCCTGGCAGCACCAGTCTACTTCAAGAGGAAGATGGGCATCAAAGAGGATCATTATGAAGCTTGATAGCCATTTGGGCAAGAGACTGTTCTTGCCTGGACTGATGCATAAACTGGACACAAAGAACCCGCAGAGAGAGGACTGCTAAACTTGCCTAAAGGTGAGATGGTCTTTCGGGGTTCCTGATTTATGAAAGAGTCTACGAGACATTCTGCAGGACACAGCAGAAAGTGACTGAACTGTCTTTGAAATTTCCTGCTTCATGGAAATGTCTGCTGGATACTATGGGCCTGAAGGCCAAAGATAGATGCCCCAACGGTACAAAAGAACTTTGGGTGACTGTCCAGGCAGCGAGATGTCTCTGTCATTTCTAGAGTTTGGATTTCTTGTTTGTTTAAATAATTTTATATCCTTCTGGAGTCTTTGATGGAGTTGAAGAATGGTTAGTTATAGTTATAGTTTTCCTTAGTTATGATAAAAGATAAAGTAGATATAAATATTGTAACTGTAATTCTTACTTGATAACTGTTTTGCTATATGTAATTTTACTATGTTAAAATGAAAGCCTTCCTTTTTGTTTAAACAGAAAAAGGGGAAGTGATGTGGGAGTGTCATATATCAATCTGTTGATTTCATTGGTTAAAATAAAGAAACTGCCTGAGCTCATTGATAGGCCAACCCTTACGTGGGTGGAGTAAACAGAACAGGATTCTGGGAGAGAGAAGCTGAATCAGGAGTCGCCATGATGTTCCCAGTCCCTGCAGACGCAGGCTAGAATCTCCCCGGTAAGCACACCTTGGGGTGCTACACAGATTATCAGAAATGGGTTATGTCGATATGTAAGAGCTAGCCAATAATGGGCCAGGCAGTGATTAAATGAATCCAGTTTGTGTGTTGTTATTTCGGGGCTTAAGCTAAGCCATGTGGGCCGCCGGGGACACAGCCCTGCCGCTCCCTCTTACTACAGGAATATGTTCAGAGAGAGAGAGAGAGAGCGACTGATATCCTTACAGAGATAAATGCATGATACAGCCACATCATATTTACACACACATACATATGCAAGTCAAAACACAATATGAAGATACAGACACACAGGCAGTTTAATTCACTCAGGCAGACACACAAAAACTGAAACTTGAAAAACACCTGCGCAGTTGCAGACTAACCTCTTGATAGAGGTTTTGTTCTGCAACCATTCAGTCCCAACAAAACACACACAGGTCTACCTTAATCATAAACTGGTTTAGCTAATATCTCAGGCTTCTTATTGACTTTTTCCTTACATCTCAAATTAGCCCATTATTTTTGTTTATGTTAGCCTTGTGGCTTGGTACCTTTTTCAGCAAGTCATTCTCATTTTGTTTCCTCTATATCTGGGTGAGGACTGCAGACTGGATATTTCAGCTATCCAGAATTCTCCTGTTCTTTTTGTCCCACCTCTCCTTCTGACCTGGTTGTCCCACCTGTACTTCCTGCCTGGCTATTGGCCAATCAGTGTTTTTTTTTTTTATACAAATGGCAGGGTACAGACCATAGTCCCACAGCACTTCCCCTCCCCTGTTTCTTTTCAGAACAACTCTGAATTGAATCCTTTTTAAAAGCTTTTCTCTTGAACATTATCCATAAGAACTTGTAACCAATTTCCAAAACAAAGTCAAACATCCATAATCCATTTTTTGGGAATGTGGATATAGTTTTTCAGGCTAATTTCTGCTGTTTGGGGCACTGAAAAACTTATGGGGACCTAGAGAAAATTTAGAATTATGATCAAGTACTAACTAGAGTATTCTATGAGGCTTGATCATCTCAGCCAACAGTATTGAGGCTATTCTGGAGGTAGAACTCAGACATCTGGGCCATTCGCTCCTATCAGTGATTTCTCAGGGGGTCTTACTTAATACAACCTGATTTTTCTTAGCTCAGAATGAATCCACAGCCTCTCATTTCCTGTGGAAGCAAAGTAAAAAGTCATCTCCAAGTAACATATCTTTTGACTTAAATTTTGAAGTAAGGCATTTTCAAAATATATATGTTTGATTAATCCAGTAGCATTTAAATTCAAATGCCTTTTAGCATCGGTTGCTACTTTTTTTTAACCAGTCATACAATTCAAAGACAGAACAATAATATACAGTATCCAGACTTTCTGTTTATTTTCCATTTTTGTGTGGTTTTATTTTAAACTCTATTTCTTTTCTTTTCCTTTAAAAATTTTTTTTTGAGACAAGGTTTCTCTGTGTAACTTTGCCTGTCCTGGAACTCACTCTGTAGGTGAGGCTGTCCTTGGACTCACAGAGATCTGCCTGCCCATCTGAGGAAATGCTACCAAGAAACCATGCTTAACTCTATTCTTTTTGTGTCTACAACAACTTCCCAAGCTCTCTCAGGTTTTATGTGGGATATAGTTGTCTACATTGACACCGTTCTGTTGATAGAGTCCTGGTAGAGACAGAAACCTCAGTCAACAAAAAATGCTCACAAATGCATAGGTAAACACACAGGAAGAAAAAAAAACAGATTCAAACATCCAAAAGATACTTAAGGACATGTTCTTCGTCCTTAGCTATCAGGGAAATGCAAATTAAAACAACCTTGAGATACCGTCTTACACCTGTTAGAAAGGCTAAGATCAAAAACACTGATAGCTTATGCTGGAGAGGTTGTTGAGCAAGGGGAACATTCATCCATTGCTGGTGGGAATGCAAACTTGTGCAACCACTTTGGAAATCAGTGTGGCTATTCCTCAGAAAACTGGGAATCAACCTATCTCAGGATCCAGCAATTCCACTCTTGGGAATATATCCAAAAGATGCTCAATCATACTACAAAAGCATTTGTTCAACTATGTTCATAGCAGCATTATTTGTAATAGCTAGGATGTGGAAACAACCCAGTAGCCCCTCAACTGAAGAATGGATAAAGTGTGGCACATCTACACATTAAAGTACTACTCAGCAGTAAAAAATAATGACACCTTGAATTTTGCATGCAAATAGATGGAATTAGAAAACATCATCCTGAGCGAGGTAACCCAGACCCCAAGATGAATATGGTATGTACTCACTCATAAGTGGATACTAGTCATAAACAAAGGGCAACGAGCTTATAGTTCAGGATCCTAGAGAAACTAAGTAATAAGGTGAACCCAAAGAAAACATATAGAGACCCACCTGTAAATTGGAATTAGACAAAAATTTGGGAGCAGGGGGGTGGGGAATAGAGAGTGGAGAAGGGGGTGGAGGAGAACTTGAGAGAATGGGGTGGCTGAGATGGAGGAAGGACAGATATGAGAGCAAGGAAAGAAATATCTTGATTGAGGGAGCCACTATGGAGTTAGCAAGAAACCTGGCTCTAGAAAAATACCCAAGAACCCACAGGAATGAACTCAGCTGTGACCCTAAGCAATAGAAGAGAGGGTCTCTGAACTGACTTTACCCTGTAGTCAGACTGATGATTATCGTAAATATCACCATAGAATCTTCATCCAACAACAGATGGGGAATAGAGGCAATGACCCGCAACAGAGCACTTGACTGCACTCCCAAGATCCAGTTGAAGACTGTAGGGAGGGAGAGTATGAGCAAGGAATTCCATGCCATGAAGAAGTCATCCACTGAGACAGTTTGCTTGAGCTAATGGTAGCTCACCAAATCCAAGTGGACTGAGAGTGAATGAGCATGGGAACAACCAAGCCCCTCTGAAGGGGGTTGATAGCTGGGGTAGACTGAGGGGCCACTGATAGTGACACTGGGATCTGTCTCTACTTGCATATACCGGCTTCGCTCAACCTAGATGTAGTAGGGAGGGCCTTGGACTTTCCACAGGGAAGGGTGCATGGCACTCCCTTAAGGTTGGAGGGGTGCAGAAGGGTCTGTGGAGGGAGAGGGAGGGGATTTGGAGGAGGGGAGGGAGTGGGAATTTGGATTGGTATTTTTTAAGTAATAAAAAAGGGAAAAAAACAATTGCAACAAGCTGTGTAAGTGAGCAAAGATAGTGCGGTGAAAGTCCATATTGTTTCCTTTTTTTAAGCTATCTACAAAGATAAAAATGCTTCCAAAAAGAAACTTAATAAAACACATGAGATCATTTAAAAAAAGAACTTAGAAAGTGATTCTTTTCCATTTTCTAATGAATGAATAAGTATCTCACAAAGAGCGTGTGGTCACAGTACACACTGAGTTGTATTAGCATAACTGTTATCTGTAAAAGCCATTTCAGAAGTCTATACCGTTAGCCATTCCATTGAAAATTTGGATGAGCAGTACTGTGTCTTACCCTTAGAAGTTGAGATTTCACAGTTGAATTTTATCCACTCTAGCTTTGTAAAGTAGTCATCTGAGTATTTGAGGGAGTTCAATATCTAGAAAAAGTTTTTAAAATTAGAAATCTCAGCATTGTGTTGTTTAAAATCTAGAGCCAAGTGCACAGTCGCACTTACTTGTAGGGACAGCCCCCTGTGAGCTGGTGACCCATATTCTCTGTATACCTAGTGATTCTCACATCCTAAAACTCATAGCTACAGTACTGCCTGTGTCAAAATAAATGATCACAACATTTGTGGAGCATGTCAATATCATGTTTTGGTTATAATACACTTCAGCTCTTGATGTGTATCTGGTATAATGTTCTCAAAGGTGAAGCAGAGTATAAAGCTAAGGAATGGGCTGGATCCAGCCATCAAAGCCACAGGTTTAATCCTAGCCATATTGTTTAGCAAATTAAAAACTCATGTGGTCAGAAAAGGAGAGATACAGTAAACATAGTTTCAGAAAGAAAAAGCCTCTAAACAGTTTACAGTGTATTTAAAAATATTATGTAGACTTTGGAGAGAAAGAAAAAAAAGGTTAAAGTACTTAAAATACAAAAGAAAGAAAGACAGTGGTTGGGTGTGGTGGCACACACCTTTAATTCCAACACTTGGGAGTCAGAGGCAGATAGACCTTTGTGAATTCAAAGTGTGTTGGCACACACTTTTAACCCTAGCACTTGGGAGGTAGGGCTGGGCAGATCTCTTTGAGTCCAAAGACAGCCTGGTCTACAAAATGAGTTCCAGGACAAAGATACACAGAAAAACCCTGTCTCAAAGCCAAAAATTAAAAAAATAAAAATAAAAAAGTAGAGGTTAAAAAAAGCCATGTAAATATGAGAAATACACAGAAAGTCTGGATACTGTATGTTTTTATGTGCTCTCTAAATTGGTTGAATGCTGAGGAAGGAGCAAGAGCTACCAAAAGATATTTGTTTATAAATGATGCTGAATTATTCCAAGATAGGTATTTTGAAAATACCTCGACTCCAAAATTGAAGTAAAAAGGTATGTTACTTTGGAGAAGAGGTTCTATTTTTGTTTCCACAGGAAACGAGAGGCTGTGGATTATTCTAAGTTATGAAAAATCAGTTTTGATCAAGGAAGACCTCCTGAGAAATCTCTGGTAGGATCAGATGGCCCAGATGTCTGAGTTCTATAACCAGAACAGATTCAAGACTGCTGCCTGAGATAATCAAGCCTCACAGGATACTCCAGTCATAACTTGATTATAATTCTAAATTTCTTTAGGTCTCCATAAAATTATCAGCTCCCCCAATCAGCAGAGAGTATCCTGGAAAAGTATGTCCACATTTCCAAAAAATAGACTATGGATACTGTCCTTTGTTTAGAATGTTGGTTACAAGTTGTTATAGATAATGGTCAGAAGAAAAGCTAAACAAAGTATATTAGATACAGAGTTCTTGGTTTTTTCTTTTAAAGGGGGAAGTGATGTGGGACAATGGTCTGTACTCTATCACTTATATTTTAAATAGATTCTGATTGGCCAGTAGCCAGGCAGGAAGTATAAGTAGGGTGACCAGACAGGAAGTAGATGCGGGGCACTGAGAATCCTGGGAAGAAGGGAGTACAGTCTACAGTTGTGATACAGCCACAGAAGAAGCATAATACCTTGCCAAATAAGGTACCCAGTCACATGCCTAACATAGACAAGTATAATGGGTTAATATAAGTTATAAGATATAATAAGAAGTCTGAGCTACTAGGCCAATCAGCATTTATTGAAAATATATGTGACAGGATACAGACCATTGTCTCACAGCAATTGGGAGGTATATGCCTTTAATCATGGTGGTGCACACAGAAGAAGCATAATACCTTGCCAAATAAGGTACCCAGTCACATGCCTAACATAGACAAGTATAATGGGTTAATATAAGTTATAAGATATAATAAGAAGTCTGAGCTACTAGGCCAATCAGCATTTATTGAAAATATATGTGACAGGATACAGACCATTGTCTCACAGCAATTGGGTGGTATATGCCTTTAATCATGGTGGTGCACACCTTTCATCCCAGCCCTAGGGAAGATTATAAAATGTGCGAAAACAGCTCTCATCACAAATTCTCATTCTGAGATTCCAGGAGGCAGGATCACCATTTCTGATTGAGATCAAGGTAAGAAACCAGTGGCTGAATGTTTTGCTTTTCTGATCTTCAGGTTGAACCCTAAATTATTACCCTGAGTTTTTATTATTTGTGCTTCATTTGGCATCCAACTTTTGGAGCACAAATTTATGAAAAAAATATTTGCCTGAGGCTTTCTTGTCTCCATCCCAAGCCAGAGCAGGGATTGGAATTCTATTTCTAGGAATTGGAACACAAACCTAGCCACCTGGGTTCAGGAAAAAAAAAACTACTACTCTCAGCTCCCATCTTATCTGACTTAGCTTCTATGTAATGATGGAAAATACACAGAGAATCTGGAATCAGTATGTTATTGTGTAGTCTTTGAATTGAGAAAGAGGCAACAGCTGCTAAAAAACATTTGATTATAAATGCTGCTGGATTAATCCAATCTATATATTTTCCATCATAAAAGGATTTGCTCCCTTTCCTGTCATGTTTATGTTGCTGTAATTGTTTAGGGTATGCTGTTACTTGAGTTATATTGATGACTCCTTCATTATATATGCTGGCTGTAGCTCCTCATTAGTTGTTTTTTGCTTCATGTGACTAAGACACATTCCCAGTTTCTCTGTAGGAAGTCTAACAAACTACTACTCATGAACCGGAAGTGCTGACCTGGTGACAAGTACTGGAACTTTAGAGGAAGCTGCAAGCTCTGTTTGGAGAACCAGAGAATTCCCCACGCATATGATAGCAGAGTAGTGGCTTTAAGAAGGATCAAAACGGTGTAGACTTTCATCCATGGTCTCTTAGTGTCTTGTCTGCAGTCCTTCTGTCCAGGACCTTTAGGCTTTCATGTCTGACATTATATGTTACTTGAACTTTTTCCTTTGACGCTATGAACATTCTTTCTTTGTTTTATATGTTTTGTGTTTTGATTATTACATGGCAAGGCTACTTTTTTGTCGAGTCTATTATTGTTTTGTACATTTCTTGAACCTTCATAGGGATATCCTTCTTTAGGTTGGGAAAGTTTTTTTCTATGATTCTGTTGAATATATTTTCTGTGCCTTTGAGCTGGAGCTCTCAGTCTTTTATCTCTATTATTCTTATGTTTGGTCTTTTCATGGTGTCCCATATTTCCTGGCTGTTCTATGGTAAGAATTTATTGGATTTAATGTTTTATTTGACCAGTGATTCTATTTTCCCAATAGTATCTTCAAAACCTGAGACTATCTTTTCCATCTCATGTATTTTGCTGGTTATGCTTGTTTCTATTATTTCTGTTCATTTACCCACATTTCCCATATCCAGAAAGTCTTTGGCTCATGTTTCCTTTATTGCTTGCATTTCAGTCTTCAAGCCTTGAACTTTTGAGCTGAGTGTTTCTCCTTTTGCTTTTTATTGTTTTTTTAATGATTTCTTGATTTTTTGTCTTTTCTACCATTTTAAGGGAATTTTTTTTATCTCCTCTCCTCTTTAAAGTTCTCCTTCATCATCATAAAGTTATATTTAAAATCATATTCTTCTCTTGTTTTGGATTGGCATGATAAAGTCTTTCTGTATCACTGAGTTCTGGTATCCTATGTGGCTTTTTCGTCTTTTAGATAAATTCTTCTATTGGCCCCTACACATTTCTTACTCTAGTTTGTCCAAGCAGTGTCTTTGTATGTTATTCCAATCCTTGGTGTGACTGTCTGTGTCTTTTGAAACTGTTCTTAGTCTGCTCTGTATTGTTGTTCTCTGTGTCTCAGGTAGCCACAGAGTTCTCTCTTAGGCCTGTTCTCTTGGTCCACTGTGTGCAATCACAATTTGTGCTTAATTGTTCCTTTCTTGGTCCTCTGTGTCTAGTAGCAGGCTGTGTTTCAGACTTTCACTGAGGTTTTGGTGGGGTAATAGAAAGATTTGGGGTGCAGTGGGACTTGTAGATTTCAGGTTCTGATGGATGGGATGGGGTATTTGAGCAGCCCTACTACAGGAACTTTTCCTGATGGCTGGCTAGAGAAGCTGATGCACGTGAGGGGGAGCTGCGCCAGTACAGCCTGGAGGCCTAGTTTGGTGGGTGGTGCCCCGATTGAGACAAGGAGGCTTCTTTTCAGGTGGAAGAACAGCAACCTTTATTTTCCCAAAGCTAACGCCTTTTATACCTATACAAAGCTTCTATGGAAAACCACCGGCCAGAAAGAACACAAACATCCTTGTCAATTACAGACCACAAGGAAGTTCTGCTGTCGGTCAAGGGGAATGAGGGCAACTACATCACAACAGGGAAAGGGACCCAGGGTTTTACACAGGTATGGGAGGACTTGAAAGTGGGGTGTCCAACCATGTGTGTAGACATTCACCTTTTGCTTCTTTCTGTCAAGACTGCTAAAATTAAAGGTAATTTGATTAGTACTGTAGAAAACATATACAGATGAACCTTCCTAAATGATATACACCTCTGAAGGAGATCTAAATGAATTTACTAATTTATAAGTGAGGCAGACTTTTTATCATATGGTTACATCCAATTGAGTTATTGCCTAAAAGTGATTCACTGGCTGTCACCCAACACCCCATTTACAGGTAAGATTATAGATGATCATCCACAGATTTATGGCAAGACCTTTTTAATAAAACCTAAACAACTTCAACTTCACAACAGATTAAACATGCAGAAGTTGACCTGGTGCTTTCATTGAGCTCTAACATAGTATTCTAGTGTCTTTGGTACTGAAATATACTTTATCCTGTACCAAACATAAATTGTAGATGAAAACACATCCAAAATCCTTTTGATCTACAAAGATATCCTGCCTGCAAGATAGATTAAAGAATGGTTGCACAAAATTTTTAAGAGTAAGTAATCAATATCCGGTTAGATTGAATACCAGATCCACAAAATTGATACAACCAGAAACTACTTGGGTGAAGAAAAATCAGAGACTAGATGGTCTAGTTATCTACAGTAAAACCAAATCCTAATGTACAAAAAAAAGAAAAAAAATGTCTTGCAATGCCTTGTTTTGACATCATCAGAGAAACTTTCTGCATCAGAGAGAAAAAATATAGAAATAGCAACCAGACATGGTGGTGAGAAAAAGAAATCTAAATTTAAAAGACTTGTTTCCTTCACATTTCTTCCTGCAAGCCACAGAAAATAGGATGGAAGATGATGTACAGTATATTAAAGCCAGGCTGGATGGAGGACACCAAAGAAAAAAGGCCTTCTATATAAACAGGATTGAAACACAGAAGAAATAACAGAACCTGAAGCACAAGGTACAGTTCTTACATGTGTGTTTCCCAGTTATGGTTACATACCTGAAAATAGAAGTAAACACAGGCTTCATCCCTCAACCTGAAATAAAATCCAATTTATAATAACTGACTAATGATAATTGCCTTTCCTCCTAAAAGTCTCAATAAAGAATTTGAATGCCCAGAAAGAGATGTGAGCAGAAAATTCACTCAACCTAATTCTTGGATGTCCTTGTCTCCCAGTGTTGTGTCAGAGTTTCCTCCTTGTCTCTAATTGTTAGCTTGTCATAGCATATATATTAACCAATCCATACATTATATATATATATATATATATATGTGTGTGTGTGTGTGTATGTGTGTATGTGTATACATATATGTAGTACATATGTATAACAATTCCCTCTTTTTAACCTACAGATACTTTGAATATTTATTATAGGTTTCAGGTTAAATTTTGTGGGATTCATGATTGTGCAAATGCACGGGACTGATTCTCATTGATTCGCTTTAGATATTTCCTCATGCTTCTTCATTTTGACCTAACATAATGCATTAGCTTTTCTTAATCTTAGTATTAATTTTTTACTTTCCCGTAGAAAACTATTTTGCAGTGAGAGATAGAAGCGGTGGATAAAATAACATAAAGGGGTTATGGGAAGGAGTATAGAAGAATAAAGGAATAAAGGCAGGAGAAGCCATAATCAGGGACTATTATGTGGGAAAAATATTTTTAATGAAGTGAAAAAAATAAACCAGTCTTCCATTGCTCTGTTTTATAAATTCAATTCTAAAAATTATTTTAACTTCAATTATGAGTATATTTGTTTTTTGAGTGTGTTATTATATGCACATTGGACTGGGCATGTTCTTGGAAATCAGAAGAGTGCCACTCTTTCAATAGAGCTATTGTTATAGGGACTGCAAGTTGCGGGGAATGGATAGTGAACTCATTTCCTCAGAAAAAGCACACATGTATTTAAATGCGGAGAAACATTTCATCTTCTTCAATATCCATTATATCTATTTATCACATATTTCTCTCTCTCCTAAATTCTATTCCTCCAATTCCTAGGATGCAAGGGTATTCACTTTTCTTGCTCCAAAAAATGAGCATATTCGTTTTACCATCTGATAGCAATATTTAACTCTACTAAAAGATTTCTCTGTCTTCATTTGCATTCAAAGTTCCACATTTACTCCTTTATCAGTAGAATTACTTAGCATTAATTTTAATGTTGCCAGGGAATTGAGGAATAAAGGAATACATCTCTTGTACACTAATTGAAAAAAATTGAATCTTATAAAATAATTGGCTGTGGGGATCATTATAGATGAAATTGTACAGAAAAGTAGTATACATGACACTGCTGTGCCTCATCATTAGAAGAAATGATAAGAATCATTAGCCATTCATACAGTTTGCCTTGTATTGTTTTAGGTGGTTCTGTACCAATTCTGTAGTTGTCAGATACAATTTATGGAATGTGTGTTCAGGAAGATGTTTTCTCCCTTAACTTTTGAAGAGAATTTCTCTCTGGTCTTAACAAAATTATGTAGCACTTGGGGATAAAAATGCATCCCAGTAGGCCTGCACTGGAAGCCAAGATGGACAAGACCTCCACAACCACCATTATCTTGCCCTTGGTGCTATGGTAGACAGGGAGAAAGGTGATCCAGACAATGCAAAATAACAGCATGCTGAAGGTCAGCAACTTGGCTTCATTGAATGTGTCAGGGAGATTCCTGGCCAAGAAAGCAACAATGAAGCTCCCTAATGCAAGGGAGCCATGGTATCCCAGGACACAGTAGAATGCAGTAACTGAGCCCTTGTTGCACACAATGATGATTTGGCCATGCTCAGAGTGCACATCTTTGTCAATAAAAGGAGGAGAAAATTGCAACCAGATTGTAGAGAGAATTATTTGGATGAGTGTACAGATGGCAATGATGTAGTTGGGAACACCAGAAACCAATAAATACCTCATCCTTGTTCCAGGGGTTGTGACTTTGAAAGCAAGCACCACAGTCACTGTTTTGGCCAACACAGTTGAAACAGCCAGAGTAAATACAACTCCAAATGTAATATGTTGCAGAATACAGGTAGCTGAGTTGGGATGCCCAATGAAAAGCAAGGGACACAGGAAACAGAAGATGAGTGAAATTAGCAAGATGTAGCTGAGATTCTGGTTGTTGGCCTTGACAATGGGAGTGTCATGATGCTTCACAAATATCCCTAGCACCACAGTTGTGAATGCAGAGAAGAACAAGGCCATTAAGGTAAGAACCATCCCTAAGGTGTCTTTGTATTTCAGAAAGATCACAGCTTTTTGAATACACTGGTTTTGCTCTCTGTTGGCGTACTGGTCCTCTGGACACCTCACACAATTATCCACATCTTTTGGAGAGAGAAAAACATGATTACTACAACTACTGCCATGTATTGACAGAATATTTCAATTCAGTGTGTTGAGTAAACATTGTTACATTTGTTGATGATGTAGCTGAGAGACACTGTGGCATAGCAATACATTTATTTCATAATATTCATTATAAATGTGGGAAATGAAATAAAATAATATGTCGTCTATTTAACTTTGTCTTGGTGATACCATTTTATATTATCAGAAAACAGATATTTTCAGTCCTTTCTGAAGGCTATGATGAATTGACTGAAACTAGTGAGTTTACAGAGATCAAAATGATTAATCACTGTATTGCACAGAGTGTATTTAATATCTCAGATCCCGTGATTACAGAGATTTTTGATGTCTTTCTGTTTTATGTATTGTTTCCCTGAAATAGATGGAGATCATGTCTTCTATCGGACAAGTTATGTGATACATTTTCTAGTATGAATTCACCAGCCAAAACACACTGACATACAAGAAACAGAAAACATAATCTGAAGGGATCTTTGGAGTCTTCACACAACATACTAAGATCAAGTTCTCAACCAAAAGGAGAATGATGCGTCCAAGAGGACAATGGGTAGGGAAAAGAATCAAAGACAAGAGACAGGGAACGAATAGGGGTAAGTCAACAAGGGAGGATGGAACGGGTTTTGATCAGGGAATACATAGCACTGCTTCTGGTTAGAGGAGACAAGTGTGGCCTGTAGGAAAATAGCAGTTTATAAAGGTAAAAGCAGAACCCCATGAGAGGACGAATAATTTAATTTTGATTGAACTGGTTAATTTGGACAGTCATAAAACACTTTTTTGCTCAGTAGACTTCAATAACATTTAATTGGATGTCCTATATTTTGGCGGCTAAGTCCATTATTATCATCTTGGGACATGCTGGCATGGAGGAAGACATGGTGCTGGAGAGGGAGCTGAGTATTCTATATACTTTGATATATAGGCAATGGAAAGTAAATGATCTCACTGTGAATGGCATTCCCTATGGAGGTAGAAGAAGCTAAGAGGTCACCAAATAGATTGGATTAAGAAAATTCCCCTTGCCATATAATAATCAAAACACAAAACATACTGAATAAAGAAAATATTAAGAGCTGCAGAGGAAGAAGGTCAAGTAAAATAAATAGGTAAACCTATCAGAATTACACCTGACTTCTCAAAGGAAACAATGTAAGGCAGAATATCTTGGATAGATGTGCTGCAGACCCTAAGATACCATGTAGGAAGCCCAGACTACTATACCCAGTAAAGCTTTCTTTCACCATCGGTGGAGAAAAAAAGATATTCCATGACAAAAATTGATTTAAACAATACGTATGTACAAACCCAGCCTTACAAAAGGTAGTAGAAGGAAACCCTCAACCCAAAGAAGTAAAAAACACCCACAATAGCACAGATATCTGACAACTCTTCACCAACACAACACAAAGAGGGGAAACAAACAAACACTACCACCAAAAAAATAACCAGAGTTCACAAGCACTGGTCATTAACATCATTTAATAGCAATGGATTCAATTCACCTATAAAAAGGTACAGGTTAAGAGAATGGAAACGAAAACAGGAACCAACATTCTACTGTTTACAAGAAACACACCTCAACCTCAAAGAGAGACACTACCTCAGAGTAAAGAGTTGCGAAAAGATTTTCCAATCAAACAGATCTAGGAAACAAGTGCGGGTGACTATCCTAATATCTAACAAAATTCATTTCAAACAAAATCAGACAGAAGAGATGGAGGAGGACACGTTACACACATAACAGGAAAAATTCATCAAGATAAAGTCTCAATCCTGAATATCTATGTCCGTAATATAAAAGGACCCACATATGTAAAAGAAACATTAATAGAACTCAATTCACACATCAAACCCCACACACTAATAGTACGAGATTTCAACACTCCTCTCTCACCAATGCGCAGGACAACCAGATAGAAACTTAACATAGAAATAAGAAAACTAACAGATGTATTTAACCAAGTGGACTTAACAGACATCTATAGAACACTCCACACTTGGGTAGAATTCAGTCCCAATGTTGTATGACTGTCAAAACTGGTTTTTTTTTTTTTGAGGAAAGTCTAGCAAATACAGACTTTCAAGGAGTCAAAGATGTATGTCATGGTATGAAGCATAATTAGTAAAAACTTTGGGTCAGAAATTGTGTCGCAACCATCAGATTGGAAAGAAAAACACCCATTCACTGCCTCTTACCTTGACCTCAGTCTTAAATGACAATCTTGCCTCTTGGACTCTGAGAAAGAGACTGTGTCTGAGAACTCTCTCCCCACCCCATTTTATATTTTTCTCTAGGTTTCGAATTAAAGGCATCCAACACTGGGATAAAAACATGCAACACCAGATTTCTCTATTAACCAGGGTGTCTCCTGGGATTAAAGGTGGTTTTTTTGTTTACCATAATCTCATCTATAACACTGAAAAGTAAAACAGTTTTACCCTCAGATATTCAGACAGTCTTTATTTATTAAAGTACCATTGAAATGCCTCTACATTTCCCTTTTTTTGTCAAAAAATAATAAAAGGAAGGCTATAATTAATATAAAAAACTATATACAATAAGTACAATGACTGTATATAACATATACAGGGAAGAAATGTATTCACAATATGGAGTCCATTTGCATTTGACATATTGAGAAAAATATTTAGTCTGTAGCTTATCCTGGTGAGTCCAAAGGCTCATAGCTAATTTACTTTCTATCAGTGACTTACTTTTGCCACAAAGAAAGTAAACTCCATGTGGAGTTTCTTCAATATCCATTATGTTCTCTGGAGTAGATTGGTCTGCTCTATTTTGGTAAACAGTTGATGATACTAATTTTCAAGGACTAGAAATTAGCATTATATTGTTAAATGAGGTGTATAGTACAATACCTTGTACAAGATTCCAA
Source organism: Microtus obscurus (assembly GCA_963919715.1). Classification (NCBI taxonomy): domain Eukaryota; kingdom Metazoa; phylum Chordata; class Mammalia; order Rodentia; family Cricetidae; genus Microtus; species Microtus obscurus. The sequence continues at coordinate 622,822 of CAWTZC010002434.1, read as the reverse complement.
ACGCATGTACGATGTTTTAACAAAATTAATCTCAAATTTGTATCAATATACAGAATTGGTATCAATATACAAAATTTGTATACAATATACAAAAAATAAAACCAAATGTGAAATACGAAAAACTAACAGACCATGTCTGAGAACTGTCCATCTCCCTCTCTAGGGCTCAGACTAAAGGCATATAGCACTGGGATTAAAGGTATCCACCCTGATTTCTATATCAGCTAGGGTAGTGAATGGGGTTAAACATGCATGCCATTGTGGCTACTGGGATTAAAGGTGTGTGTTACCATAATGTGGTCTGTAAGGCTGACCAGTGGGACTGTTTTATTCTCAGATCTTCAGACAGTCTTTATTTATTAAAATACAATTGAAATGCCACTACAATGGTATAATAATTTTTTTAAATGAAGTTGTTAATAATCATAGAACAATAAGAATGAACTTAGGAAAGCAATATATTTTATTTCTTCAATTGTCTTTTGGCCCATTTGATCAACTCAGTATGACTGAGAGAAGATGATCTATGTGATGTGAAGGATTTATCTCATTAGCAAACACTCACTGGTCTCATTAGAAACTTCATTTTGTGGGCAGGGGCTGCAATCAAAACAGCAGGCTGCCATTCCCTCCTGCCAGAATTTTCTGAATCCAGGACCACAATCAGCACTGCACACAGAGGGCGGCATCTGGGAAAAATCAGATACATGCTGGTGTCAGGAGTTTTACCTACATCTATAAATATATTTCATTATCATGTTGATATACCAATTAGCTATTTTATATACACCAAAAGATTAAGCTTAATACATTTTATAATACCAGGCATACAAATGTATGCAAACAAACTGATGTAAATTTCAGTAGCTTCCCATACCTAGAAATTTAGGAGGAAGAATGGTTTTTTTGATATGAACAAACACTATAGAGCTTACAAAGTGGTTTTTCTACATAATTTTCATCACAGTGACACAAAGTACATTAATAAGTTAGAGGGAACCTTAACTAAAATATATCTCTCCATTGAATTAGCATGCTATCAAATTATTTAAGCATTTTATTAATGGGTAGTTGGTATAGGACTACCCTGCCAACTGTGGGCAGGGCTGTCCCTAGTCAGGGCTGTGTGAGAATTCAGAGAAAACCAGTAAGCTATGTTCCTTCAGATTCTGTGATTTAGATGCAGTCTCCATGTGCCTGCCTGCCTTGTCATTTCTTTGCTGTAATTCATGATCCCAATTAAACCTTCTCCTCTATAAGATTTTGGTCAATATTTAATCACAGCAATGGTATAGAAAGCAAAGATGAACAGATATCTGAAATAGGGGGAATGTCTCATAAAATGTCAGATAACACACATGAACTCTAAAAACTGCACTGCAAAGCCTGACATATTATAAAGAAAAGTACAGCTAAATAGGCAGAGTGAGGAAGGGCAGAACTGATATCAATTGAGCTTGAAAGAACGGTGTTTCCTGAGATATAAATGCTTTACTAATCTTCCCCATATTCGAGGAACCTGAGTAAAAGTTTGATTTGAAATATTTGTACTCTTGATGACTAATTTCTTTAGATTTTTTTTTATATTTTGGATACCAGATCACTGTCTGATGTGGTGTTAGTGAAGTTATTTTTCCATTCTGTAAGCTGTTTTATCTTACTGAAGGAGTCTTTTGCTTTACAGAAGTTATACAGTTTCAGGGGGTCCCATTTATTAATTGTTTCTCTCAGTGTCTGTGCTGCTGTGGTTATATTTATTACGTGGTCTCCAGTGCCAATGCGTTCAAATGTAATTTCCACTTTCTCTTCTATAAAGTTCGGTGTGGCTGGCTTTATTATGAGAGTCCATCTTACAACTGTAAGAATGGCAAAGATCTCCTGGGAACCCCTCTAGTGTCAAGGCTCTTGCCAACCCTAAAATGGCTCCCTTAATTAAGATATATACTTCCCTGCTCCCATATCCAACCTTCCATTATCCCAACCATCCCATTCCCCCAAGTTATCCCTATCCTCCCCTTATCACTTTTCTCTTCCCATCTCCCCTTTCCCCCATCCCACCCAACCCTCCAGTTCCCAAATTTTTGCCCACAAAATGACTACTTCCAATATCCAGTGAGATAACTATATGTTTTTCTTTTGGTTCACTTTCTTATTTAGCCTCTCTAGGATCACGAATTATAGGCTCACTGCCCTATCTTTATGGCTAAAATCCAATTATGAGTGAGAACATCCAATGTTCATCTTTTAGGGTCTGAGTTACCCCACTCAGGATAACATTTTCTATTTCCATCCATTTTCATGCAAAATTCAAGAAGTCATTCTTTTTTACCGCTGAGTGATACTTTAATCTGTATATATTCCACACTTTCTTCATCCATTCTTCAGTGGAAGGGCAACTAGGTTGTTTCCAGGTTCTGGATATTACAAATAACGCTGCTATGAATATAGGTGAACAAATACTTTTGTAATATTATAGGGCATCTCTTGGGTATTTTCCCAAGAGTGGTATTGCTGGATCCTGCAATAGGTTGATCCCAAATTTCCTGAGAAACTGCCATACTGCTTTCCTTAGTGGTTGCAGAAGTTTGCATTGCCACCAGCAATGGATGAGTGTACCCCTTACTCCACATCCTCTCCAGCTAAAGCTATTGCTGGTGTTTTTGATTTTAGCCATTCTGACAGGTGTAAGATGGTATCTTTGGGCAGCTGAGGAGAGAGGGCCTGAAATGGCCCAATCCTATAGCCATACTAACAAATATCCTGCATATCACCATAGAACTTTCATCTGGCGATGGATGGAGATAGAGACAGAGACCCACATTGGAGCAATGGACTGAGCTCCCAAGGATCAAATGAGGAACAGAAGGAGGGAGAACATGAGCAAGGAAGTCAAGCCTGCAAGGGGGGCATCCACCCACTGAGACGGTGGGGCTGATGTATTGGGAGCTCACCAAGACCAGCTGGACTGGGACTAAAAATGCATGGGATAAAACCAGACTCACTGAATATGGTAGACAATGAGGGCTGAGAAGCCAAGGAAAATGGCACTGAGTTTTGACCCTACTGCATGCACTGGCTTTGTGGGAGCCTAGCCGGTTTGGATGCTCACCTTCCTAGACTTGGATGGTGGTGGGAAAAACTTGGACTGCCCACAGGGCAGGGAACTCTGACTGCACTTTGGACTGGAGAGGGAGGGGAGAGAGGAGTGGAATGTGGGGAGTGGGGGGAGGGGCAGGGAAAAGGCAGGTTGTGAGGAGGTAGAAAATTTTAATTAAAACAAAATTAAAAAAAAAAGAATGGCAAAGATTAAAAACACCGATGACTACTTATGCAGGAAAGGCATGGGGTGAAAGGAGCACTTTTGAATTGCTTGTGGGTATGCAAGATGGTACAACCCATTAGGACACCAGTATGATGATTTCTCAAAAAGTAGGAAATAAAACCTTCCCTAAAACCCAGAAATACCACTTTGGGGTATTTATCCAAAGATGATCAATTGTCCCACAAGGACATATCATCAACTATATCCTTAGCAGCATTGTTTGTCATACCAGAACCTGGAAGCAGCCTAAATGCCCCTTACCAAAGAATGGCTTTTAAAAAAAAAGTGGTACATTACACACTAGAATACTACACAGCAGAAACAGATAACAACACCTTAAAATTTTCAGGAAAATGGATGGAGAAGAAAAACATCATTTTGAGTGAGGTAACCCAGACACAGAAAGACAGTTCTCATATGTACTGCCTCAGTAGTGGTTTTTAAAGAAGAAGCTAAGAAAACCAGCTTACAAACCACAATCCCAGAGAACTTAGATAACAATGAGGATGGTAGGAGAAACATACCTAGATCTAATCTACACAGGAAGTAGAAAGAGACAATATATCTTGAGTAAATTGAAAGCATGGGTACATTTTGGGGGAGGGTTGACCGGGAGAGGAAGAGCAGGGAGGGGCGCAGAGAAAAATGTAGACCTCAAAAAAAGTCAATAAAAATATAGCACAGTAGTAACATTCATTATACATTATATATTAAAAAATAAAGATATTCTGGAATGACAAATATTCATTGTATGCATATCTGCAATCCTTAAAGTATTAATAAAATGTCACATCAAAAATAGATGTAGAACCATACAATAGGAGGACAGTAAATGCTTTGCAATGAGACTAATTATTTTTCTTGGTTATAAGACAGCACAAATGAATCCCATTGTCTGTGTTACTGTTGTGTAATGCAAAGGAATGCAGTTAAGTCAGACCCACCTGTCTACTTCCTGTTGCATGCTCTATCATGTCTTCATATATATGCAGCTGTTGACCATATGGAAAATATGAGATAAACTCTCCTATTTTCACCTTAAGTCCAAGACCATATGGTAAATTCCAAATCTGAAAAATGCCATACTCTTCCTGAAGATTTTCTTTCTGGTTCATAATCACTCTGTCTCCAACTCGATTAGTGAAGCGTGTTTTCCTCAGAAAGGAGTGCAGCTGAAAGAAACAAACCATGCTAAAATGTGCATGCCCTTTCTTGAATTCATAAAATGCATTTTATTTCATCTTAAAGACAGTATTACTGAAAGTGTCCAGGGGAGAAATAACAGTAAATCATGTGGACAAATAAAGTTATCATAATGTTCCTACAATTTAAGTTCTTTTAGAAAAAAGGTACCAAACAGAAACACAGACATATATGCAGATACAAAACATCAATATGAAAATACACACAACACTAGAGAAAAAGAGAGAGAGATTCATTTCCATATAGACATACAAAATGCATCAACATACATTTTACATAGACCTACACACAAATGCCAACACTCACATAAAAACAATGATACACACAGTGAGACATATGCACCAAAACAGACACACAAAAACAGAAAGTTGAGAAACACATAAAGAGGGCCACAAATACATCCAAATTAAATTACAAATACACACGGAGACACTCACAGACAAAAACACCTACACAGAGAGCTATTGATATTAATGTATTTATGCTCATATACAAAGATAGATTGAGAGAAACAGACAGACTGACAAAAAACAAAGATATACATATGTTCAAGCAATATACAAAGTGAACTCAAAACATATAAACACATGCACTGAAAAATACACAAAAAGTTATTCACAGAAACAAACTCCTATACAGAAAGACATTGATACAAGAGGAATTTATTTTCAGTTATTCGAACAGATACATATGCAGATATACAGAAATATATATATCCACTAACACAGATACAATAAGAGATACCTAGAGACACAAAAACATGAAACCATACACAAGAAGCACCATGCATTCATACTTAGGTAACAAATGCATGTCTTGACTGAAGGATGACACTGTTAATGTGTAATTACTTTCACTCAGGATGAGAAATGAGGTCCCAAGTGCCTACAGTGTGGGCAGATTCAGTTTAGAACACTAGTGAAAATCATCTCCTGTATGGATTATCACATATTTAAAAATAAATATGCAAGGATTCATCTTCTTATTAGGAAGAGGATTAAGGAGGAAGGAATTGGGTTTATAGTTTTAGAATAGCTGTGGTGATTGTCAGGTACTCTTTAACAAAATCAGTGTACTTTCTTTACATATTGTACCTTCAACACCATGTCTTTTGCATGAAGATTCATACCAGCATCCAGATTTACATCATTATGAAGAAAAATTTCCAGAAATCTTTCTACTTTATGAAATATCCCCTAATTTAGTAAATTGGGACATTTGACAGACATTTAAAGATTTTGAAATTGATGACATCAAATTTCATCCAAATGAGAAAACACTACCTTCAAGCAGTGAGCATAATGTCCTTTTCCATTATCCATGGATTGATTGTAAATATGCTGCAGAAGCATTGCATGGAAGGCGTGGGCCACAGCATACACCGCATTATATATGTTATAACTCTCATCACTAAAGGCCATGTCAAAAGTCTGTGCCTTTAGCCATTGCAACGAGGCATTGGATAAGCAATTCTTCAGGGTCTTACACATAGAAGCTGAGACTTTGCAGTTCAAGTTCATCCACTCCAGCCTGGCCAGGAATTCGTCTGTGTATTTGAGAGGGTTCAATGTCTGAACAAATGTTTTAAAATGAGAAAACTCAGCATCATGGTGTGCAAAAGTTATTTTCCCATTGAATGAATTAAGTGGGAAGTCATTCTTAGTTGTAGTACCATCCCACTGTGAGGTGGTGACCCATATTCTCTGTAAACCTAGAGATTGCCACCTTCTAAAGGCCACAGCTAGAGAACTCTCTGGGTCACCATAAATGACAACTACATTTGTGGATGATGTCATGATTTGGTTATAATACACTTCAACTCTTTTTAAGAATAAATGCATCTTGACTGGGATCACACTCACAAAGGCAAAGCAGACTGTAATTTTTTCCATCTCTCCTCTTAATTGTGTGAGAAATTGAGTACCCTGATCATTGTCTGAGATGGCCAGTCCAATCCAGTTCCAGTTGAAGTGAAACATAAGAGAGATCAGGGCCAGGGCTAAAGATGTGTCCTTGGCAGCCATCTGATACAGAAAGGGAAATTGTTCACGATTGCTCAGGATGGAACGGAAAGGTCCATAGGTAATCTGAATGACCTACAACACAGGGAGCAGCATGAGGTAGCACACGTACATAAGAACTTGTAAACACACTTTAGGTCAAGAGTTCCTTAAAAAACTTCTTATCTGTTACTTCTTCCCTCATCTCAATTTCAAAAAATAGAAATAAGGCCCCATTACTAATGAATAAAACCTTGAAGTACACCGTTTAACGCAAATTTGATGGTAGTATCCTCCTCAGAATCTTCTTAGCTACTAGGATTATAAGAGTAGAATTAGAATTTCTTGCAAAGTTATAACAGAAAATCTCACCTGTTGAGGTTTGAAGAGATTGAGCGTGTTCCCAATGGTCACAGATGTCACCAAATTTGGTCCTGTAAGGACCACAATACACATAGTCTGTTCATCACACATATAATTAGGGGGATAATCATGAACTACTTCAGAAAACTTAAAGTGACTATACATTTCTGGCCAAGTGTCACAACCATGGTGTAAACATTCAAATATGAATGATGAATTTGGTAGAAGATCAGGGTTCCTGTCGACTTCATCCATGGAAAAAGCTAAGGCCAGTAAAAACTGGAAGTTTTTAGTTGTTGTTCTGTAAAAGGGTATGGTGATTAATATGGACAGAGATCTACACATGATCCTGAGTAGTCAACAGAGGGAATATTATGAGCTGTACCAATATTTTCAACCACTGCCAATACTGATACAAATGACCTATGCTGTTAGATTAGAATAATATAAGTAGCTGGAAGCTTGTAAAAAGCTTTAAAAGTTCATCAGAATGTATCTTCAATAATTAAAGTGATACATCAGCACCTTTCAATGAGTGTGTTTTCAATTTCTGGTTTTTAAGTGCTTACTCTAAAGATAAAGACAATGGCAGAGGCTTTAACCAAACAAAAAACCTATTCATATATTCATTTTTTTCTTTTTTTTATTGGAAAAAAAAAGAAATTTCTGCCTCCTCCCCGCCTCCCATTTCCCTCCCACTCCTCCCTCTCCTCCCCCCTCCCCCCACTTCTCCCCCTCCCTCTCTAGCCTGAAGAGCAGTCAGGGTTCCCTGCCCTGTGGAATGTCCAAAGTCCTCCCCCCTCAATCCTGGTCTAGGAAGGTGAACATCCAAACTGGGTAGGCTCCCACAAAGCCAGAACATGAAGTAGGATCAAAACCCGGTGCCATTGTCCTTGGCTTCTCAGCAGCCCTCATTGTCCGCCAAATTCAGAGAGTCCTGTTTTATCCCATGCTTTTTCAGTCACAGTCCAGCTGGCCTTGGTGAGCTCCCAATGGATCAGCCCCACTGTCTCCATGGGTGGGCGCACCCCTTGTGGTCCTGACTTCTTTGCTCATATTCTCCCTCCTTCTGCTCCTCATTGGGACATTGGGAGCTCAGTCCAGTGCTCCAGTGTGGGTCTCTGTCTCTATCTCCATCCATCGCCAGATGAAGTTTCCCAAGGATGTCTCTCCTGGAACCCGGATCGGATCTCCCTGCTGCTTGGGTGTCCTTGCCCATTATTCTTATCTATGTTAGCCACATATCTCAGTACCTTTTTCAGTGGCATAGTCACATCTTGCTTCTTCTGTGTCTGGACAGTACTGCAGAGGGAGCTTCCCTCATATATTCATTTTTAAATCATCAATCAATGTGAAAAATTCAAGAGATGTGTGAGATATGAGTTTATCATATTTTCTTATGAAATTAACTGAATTTGAGAAAACTGTCAAATAATGCCTGTTGAGTGTACAATAGTATGGGAAACTTTAGGCTGTTTTGCTTTCAATTCTTTATAATGAGTGGGCATTATAATTAACATATGCCCTTGATCTTTGTGTTATTCTTTTTATCTGATTTATCTATTGGAGGTGTAAAATCTCTTTTTAAGACTTATATTTAAATGAATTTGAATACCAAAGATGTATTTTGTAAAATTTTATGTATGTGTTCACCAATGCATATAGACAATATTAGTGTCAATATGTGTATTAATAGAGAATGGATTCCAAAGTTTTGAACAACAATTTGCTACAGATTAGACTGGCCTCAAAAGTACAAAGATACACCAGCTCTAGGTTCTTATTGCAGCGATTAAGGCCATGTTCTACCTTCTAAGTACTCTTCACCTAATTTATATTTACACAGAATGTCACATATTCTCACTGGAGACTTCTGACCAATTGTTTTTTTACACTACAACACTGCTTTTACTACATTTCCAGTTACACTAACACAACAATAACATTCTACATTAATTTGTATATGTCAGTTTAGCATCTTTGTAAAATAGAAGATGATAAAGAATAAAATCTGAGGAAATGTTTATGAGGCTTTCTGTAATAAAAGTGGGTAATAAGCAAGATGAGAGTGAATAATACCAGTTTGTGTTTATTTTTTTTGGGAAGAGCAGTAACTTCTGTCTCTTCCTAGTCATTTCATATAATCTGACCAATAAACATTAATCATACTTCTTCATTCTAAATGATTCACTCAGAGTAAAATTAACCTATTTCCCACGTAGATATTGTACTACTATGATTTCTTTATGCATTTACACGTATATTTTTAAAATAAAAATAATTTTTGAATATTTTTATTACCACACAGAAAAAGTGTCATTGAAAATTTTAGTAACACACAACAGGAATTTGAGACTAGATCTTGTGAAGCCCAAACACCAATTCCTTTCTCCCAAACATTAAGAAACATACATCCCTTTTGGTCCCAGTGCACTAAATTTCTACGTTTGATAACAACTTTTAACAATACGAAAAGTTAAAATGTGTGTAGTCCCCATGTTGATAAAATAAAGAGTTATAATTAGCAAAATTACTGAAAGCAAATTTAAGAGGTACATGGGAAATAAGTGTCAGAAAATAAACAATTTAGATACAAAGAGACAATACTTTTTAAAATAATGGCAAAAATGTGCTAGTATGTAACTGCTCCTTTCCCTCTCTAATGTGTTGCTAACAATCACACACCAGGGCTGTCAATCAAGTAAGTAAAAAGGGAAGTGTCAATCGCACTTTTCAAAGAATGCAAGCATATAATTCACAGTTCATAATTCCTGTTTTAGCAAAACTAGAAGAAGAAGTGAAATTTGAGATTAAAGGGCAGTGATTTTACATGTATGTAAAGGAAGTATGGAGAAATAGGAACACATATGATGATTACAATGGACAGGTCTCTTGCTTCCAATCTTTATGCAGTTTGAGGATAAAGGAATCACATCAGATCATTTAAGAAAGTAACTGTATGTCTATATGAAAACTCTTCACAGCTTGGTGTGTCACAGTATTAGTTGTCCTAGAAAACGATTTACAATCTACACATTGATGAATGTCCATCTGTTGGTTGTAATCTATGGCATTTACGAAGGCCCACTTAGTATGATAATAACTTAAATAGAGTGGCGTACTGTTTAATAAGTCATCTCCTGTTACAGTGTTGTATGTATATGTATTTCCGATCCGGATTAAGGCATTCTGTTTGTATACATTATACAAACAGAATTATACATTATACAAAAATGTATAATTAAGAAATACAGATTAATAGATAATCATATATAATAGTCAAAATTGCTCTACCACCAGTGCAAGCCTAGTAAACATGATCCTGCCTAGGCAGAGAGCGCCAAAGCATGGACATAGTTTCATCCACTTTCCTTCCAAATCTGAGTAGGCACACAAACACACAGGCCCAAAAATCTTGTTTTTGCAGTTTATGTTCTATAAAAGGGAAGAGTGTTTTTAATGGATAGAGACCTACATAGGATTATTTGTACTAAAAAGAAGGATTATCCAGTACAGAACAATATTTCCAACCTCCCTCAATAATGAAGCAAATGTCCCGTGTTGTGAGATTGCAATGACATAAGTTGCTGAAATGTTAAAAATATTTAAAAGTTCATGAAAGTAAATCTCCTATAAATAAGTTGAGCCATTTTCAAATTTCACATTAAAGGCCATGCATCTCTGTTTTTTTAGTGCTTGCACAATGGATAAATAAAAGGTACAGGCTATGGTGATACAGAAAAGCTGATCATATATTCGTTTGAAATAATTGAGCAATACTAAAAGTACACATAATGCATTAGCCAAGATTCAGGTAAGTTTTATGAAACAAACTTAACTGGAGGAGGTATTCAAGGAACTACTGGTAAGTGCACAGAGGTCTCTTGGGGGTAATGTTTGATTCCTGTACTAATAATTCTTTCATATTTAGTGGACAATATAGTTAATATATCCCCTAATGTCTACCATCACTATCTTGTATTTTTTTCTTTCTGGTTTATCGATTAAAGGCACAAAATGTTTTTTTAAAACATTTCTACATTTGATAAATAAATTGATTTGTGTGTATGGACATGAGAAATACTCATATAGACAATAAAAGGGAATGGATTTCACAATTTTCAGTAAAATTGGTTTTTATTTGCCACTGGCTTTGAATGCATAATGATACACCTACTCCGTTTCATAAATGCAGAGATTAAGGGCCAAAACCACAATATTGTCCAAGTATTTAATGCTTATATAGGTATGTTCGATGGAATTGTACCTGGTATATCTGAACAACTTAAATTTTCTTTTACAGAGCATTTTGTGTCTACATTTCTAGCTATAAACTCACAACACTGGCATGCAATTGAGAACTGTGTACATCTGGAAATTGCAGTGAGATTTGTTTGTGCCAGCATCACAAGCTTGTAAAGTACAATAATATAAAGTGTGCAATGTATGGAAAATATTTATGAATTTTTATAATATAAATAGTCAACAATACCATTTTGTGTTCATGTTTATTCATAAATATATCAACTACTAATAATAAATAAAATCTCCTGTCTTCTTATATAATATCAATTATATAAACAATAAACAACAAACTCAAACATTCACTTTCTTACTGAATGATACATTAAGACTTAAAAACAATCTATTTTCTATTTTGATTTCTTACCATTGTGGTATCTTTATGAATAAATATAAATATTTACCTCTACATGTTGAAAAGAAAAAGAATCTTAAAATATTTGTTATTACCTTACGGAAAATGCCATCAAAAGTTTTGTTAGTACTCAACAGGAACTTGAGATAAGAACTTAAGGAAGTAAAACATTAACTTCTGCACACTAAACATGAGGCATTGTCGATGATTTGAGCTCTGGGGTTGACATAGTGATCAAAGTGCTATATTTGAAAAGAACAACCAACAACGCACAAAATCAAAAGTGCATAGTGCACAAATTGGTAAAAGACAAAGGTATAATTAGTAAAATTATTGAGAGAAAAATAAGACATAAATTAAATAGTGTTGACAGTGAGTAACCAGTTTAGATCTATAGAGAAGAGACGCGTGCTTCTTAAATAATTACAAAGAGCTAGTAGACACCTTTCTCAAGTGTTGAAAAGTATCACATGCAACAACTGCCACTCAGGTAAGTGAAAAGGTAGTAAGCAGACACCACTATTAGTGACAACTCATATTTCAAAGAATGCAAACATATCATTTATACAACAAAAACAATTCTTTTTTTAAGAGACAGTGAACAGTCTCCTGTGGAAATAAAGGCCTGTGGATGTACAAATACTTCTGACCCCCTATGAAATATTTATGGTGACATTTACATAGACAATTCAAAGAAACTTACTGTATATTCAGAATGTGGTTGAAATAATCTTTCTCCACAGGCTGCTGCTCTGTTCTAAGGAAGAAGAAACAACCTGTCAACAAATCTTCATCCGTGTCTTTATTCTCATATATTCTCCAAAAGCACCTGGGTTGAGTGAACCTGGACACTAGAAGTGAAATGTTCAGGAAAAAGAAGAGAAAAATCAAAGCAAACATCTTTGTCCTCCTTGAAGCCTGGGCAGTGTGTGTAGTGAAGTGCTCTTCAGATCAGCACATTATATGGGTACCCATATTTTCCAACCTGCTTTTATTTCTGCTGCCAAAGCTGAGGCTATTTGTGTATTAGTGACTCCTTTATTTCCCAGATGATTTCTCGCCTCTGGGGAATCTTGGACACTTTCTTCCCCTATGGCTGTGCACCTGATATGCATGTGATCCAAATTTAGCTGAGAAATATATGAGGAGAATTCAGGTAGGTTTATGACATTATTTATTTTGTGGAAATTATGGCTCCATGGGGATGTCATTTTGAGAAAAATTTGGGGCCATGACAGCCAGAACAATATTTTCATGTTAATGCCTTTAACAATAACGTCAGTGGCTTTCGTTGGATGATCCACATTGAGACAGGAAGGACACAAAAAGTCAAAATTCCTAGTTGCACACTGGGAATTCTTTCACAAAATCCCTGTCAGGGAACAACAGTTCCATGGTTAGAGAAATTGAGTTTCACACAGCTTGCACAGTGGGCTTATACTACAGGACAGACAGTAACAGAATATCTACCAAATATTGTGCTTCCATTGTCTTGAGAACAAATATTCGGCTGCAATTCTAAATTTTTCTGAATCCTGCTGTTCTACAGGCATCCAAATCCACATCGAATCAGTTACTTTTATAGCATTATAAAATGTTTTTGGATATTCAACAAGATCACTACAGATTCTGTGTTCTACATTTCAAACACTCACTAATACCTTTTATATTTCCTCCAAATAATAAATAAAAGATAAGGCAAATATTTTTCTATAACATAATCTCCCTCATATCTCCCTCCATGCACATCACTTTTCATAGATTAATTGGTCATTTGACAAATTTTTTCTGCTTTATCTGTAATTTACTACAGTTTTTTTTCTCATTTTACATTCTGTAGTTGTTGTGAATATGTCTTTTGAAAATCTGCAAAGGAAAGAGATACTGTGAAGTGACCATGTGTTCAATGCATACTTTGTTTTCTTTTGCCTGAATTTAAGCAAGCTTTTTAAAAAATACATATTGACCAAGATAGAATTTGCTCAGGACCAATATCTGGAAACATTCCAGGTTAGTTACTCATAAATTCTTCTTATACCATTTTCAACTCAACTGTTTTGCTTGCCTTCTAGAACTGCATTGCCATTGTGACGGTGCATTGATGAGTGTGATCAGAAGAGTCTTTTTCAGTGGATGGATATGGACTGCAGTAAAAGCAGAACAAAAATAGGGCACGAAGTCACAAAAATATGAGCTTATTTCCACATTTACTTAAAGTCAGAAAGTTGAACGATACCACTATTCCTTCAAGGTTATTGTGCTTCTACCTCAAACAAAAGCCCCATGTAGATTTAGATTAGCAAGTTCTGCTTTTTTAAGGTTATTCTCCACATGTGTTGTTAATAGCCAGTCCTTGTATTTCAGGAATAGAGAGTAGATATGCTTCTATCTCAAACAAAAGTCTCATGATCCAACTAAGGTTCCATTTCCTTTAAAGAGGTAGCATTGAATTCCAACCAGGGAGTAGTTTGCCTATACAATGTTTTGAGCTAGGGTGTAAGCAAGGCTTGCTTTGTTCTAGCAGCAGATTATTTAAATATGGATATAACCAAAGAACTTCAACTGTTCTATTCATTTTCTTGTATCATGATAATACAGGTTTTAATCTTACTCATACTTTTTGGGGCCTGGAATATTCTAACCAGTTGGAAATTATATGTGAGCAATTTCAGTATTTATTGGAACTCCCTCTCAGTAATAATCTGTTTTATTATTTTAAAATGCATCTTTGTATTCTTTACAAATTTTTCTAATACTCCAGACTCCTACCCTGACAAGTGGTACTTTTGTTGCAGCTGGTCCCCAACAGATGGGCAAATCTTTCTCTGCTTGGTTGGAAGATTTACTTAGCATTTAATATGAGGTAAACAGGACTTGAGTTCTCCTTTTGAACTTAGTACATTTAAAGATTAACATGTAAAAGGACATGAGCCCTGATTCTGTGATGAACTGTCCTAGGTACTAAGATGTGACAGAGAAGGATATGACAGGAAGAGTCTCTCATAGGAACACAAAGCAAATGTAACTTCCTCTTTATGTATTTATTTATTTTACATCCCAGCTACAGTTTCATCTCCCTCCAAATTTCTCAGACCTCCCCTGTCTCCCATCTGCCTCTAACCACAATCTCCTCATTCTCTGTTTTCATTCAGAAAATATCAGCCCTCCCATGGATATCAATGTGACATGGGATTCCAATTTGTAGCAAGAATAAACACCTTGCCTTGTTAAGGATAGTTAAGGTGTTATAGTATGAGGAGTATGATCTCAAAATCCTGCAAAGAAGTTTGAACAGCCCCTTTCTCAGAAAATTGAAAATTATTCTAACTCGAGAATCAAAAAAATCATCCTTCAAGAGTGCAAATGAAATTTACATCAGTATAGGTTTGGCTATGTACCCAGTTTTGTTTTATGTGTAATAATTGCTATTGTTTTAATTAATAGATAACCTAAGAGATTCCATCGTATCACACTCACATACATGTTCTATGACCTTCCTCAGTATTTACACCTCTGCTGCCCACTTCTGCTTAACTTACTACCAATTTTATTCTTCAGTTCACAACTTTCTTCTCACTTAATGGTTGTGTGTACTTGTCCAGCTTAGCATACAAGTGTTATATTTTCTTCAAACTGGCTTTAGGGGGTATTTTAACCAAATTCTTTTATGCATTACATCTCAAATATTACCTTTCCTTCTTTCTATGAATATGTATATAAATACACAAACATACTCTCACTGTTACATTTTGAGTCTGTGAAAAATCTGCATTTCTAGAGTCTGTTCAGTTAATAATATGATCCCATTCCTTCTAATGACATCATGGAATTCTTCCAGGTTGAAGAGAAGCCCCTTATGTGAAATTAAATCTTATGAAGCTTTAATCTTCATTCCAAAATATGTAAGAGAAGTATGAATCCAGCAATCATATATGTTTAATTTTATCATTGGTTTCAATAGTTTTTGAATTGTATGGTGCCTATCTATTTATTTATTTTTCTTTTTTCTATCAAGAATGTTTTAATACAATGTTTCCTCTAATCCTTGTATTCCACCCTTCCCTGCCAAGCTGCCATCTAATCACCACAAAAAGTCAGGCTTCCCATGGTGAGACAATAAAAACTGAGACTTCACTTTGAGGCAAGATCAGGGCTTTCTGCCCTATATCTAGACTGAGCAAGGTATTCCTCCAAAACGAATGTGCTCCAAGATGCCAGTTCAAGCCAGTTCAAGGGAATAATCCTTGTTCATTGCCAATGATCCCACAGACACTCTAAGTTTCACAGCTGTCCTGTGCATAAGTGGTCCTAGGTGTATCGTATGCAGGTTCGCTCAAAATCAGTCCAGAGTCAGTGAGGTATCACTAGCTTACGTCAGTTTTTTCTCTGGGTATCAACATCATACACCAGACCACTTTGCTCACATTATCATTCCTCCCTCTCATGAATTGGTCTTCAGAAGCTAGGCTCAATGCTTTACTGTGGATCACTGTATCTGCTTCTATTATTTGTTGGATGAAGATTCTATGATGACAATGAAGGTAGTCATCAATCTGATTAAAGAGGAAGGCCGGTTTAGACATCCTCTGCACTATTGTTTAGAGTCTTAACTGGGGCCATCCTTGCAAATTCCCGAGAATTTCCATGGTGCCATGTTTCTCCCAAACCCTTTTTTGGTTCGGTCAATCAAGATATTTCTTTTCTTGCTCTCCCTCATTGCCCTTCCCCCTTCTTGAGCATCCTGTTCCCTCATGTTTCCTCTTCCTGCTCTTTCTCTCTTCTCACACTCCTTCAATCCTTCCTCCATATTCCCAAGATTTTCAGGAGATCTTGTCTGTTTTTCAAATCCAGGAGGATCCATTTATGTCTCTGTTAGGGTTCTCCTTGTTACCTAGTTTCTCTAGGATCATGGGCTATAGAATGATTATACTTTGATTTACCTGTAACATTCACTCATGAGTGAGTATATACCATGGTCATCTATCTGGGTCTAGGTTATGTCACTCAGAAGGTTTTTTTTTGTGATTCCATCCATTTGAATGCAAGTTTCAAGATTTCATTCTTTTAACTCTGAGCAATACTCCTCTGTGTAAATATACCATAATTTCTATATCTATTCTTCAGTTTAGGGGAACCTAAGTTGTTTGCAGGTTATGGGTATTACAAATAATGATGTCATGAACTTAGTTGAGCAAATGTTCTTGTGGTAATATTATGCATCCTTTGGGTACATTCCCAAGAACATATTTCTGGGTCTTGAGGAAGATTTTCCAAACCACAACAATGTTTTACAAAGTGGTTATCCAAGATTGTACTCCCACCAGTAATGGAGGAGTGTGTCTCTTACTCTGAATCCTCTCCAACATAAGCTGTCTTTGGTGTTGTTGATCTTAGCCATTCTGACTTGTATAAGATACTAACTCAGAGTCATTTTGGTTTGCATTTTCTTAATGGCTAAGAACGCTGAGCAATTCCCTAATTGTCTTTTGGCTATTTGCATTTGTTCTGTTGATTATGCTCTGTTTAGATCTCTACCCAATTCTTATTAATTATTTTATAATTTGGTGTCTAGTTTTTGAGGTTTTTATATAGATTTTGAGATCAGTCCTTTGTCCGATGTGGTTCTAATGCAGATATTTTCCCATTCAATACACTACCATTTTGTCTTGGTGATTGTGTCTTTTGCCTATAGCAGCTCTTTAGTTTCAAGTGGTCCCATTTGTTAATTGGTGCTCTCAATGTCTATGCTACTGGGGTTACATTTAGCAAGTGATCCCCTCTGCCCATAATTTCATTGATACTTCTCATTTCCTCTTCAATGAGGTTCAGTGTGTCTGGATATATTTTGAAGTTATTGACCATTTATCCATGTTTTGTACATGGGGTAGATGGATCTGTTTACATTCTTTTACATACTGACATTCAGTTATGCCAGCACCATTTTTTGGAAGATGCTCTCTTTTGTATGTGGGAGGTCCTTCTGTCTACATGTTGCTTTTATTGGTTAATGAATAAAGAACTACTTTTAGCTTATGGCAGTGAAGAACAGAACTAGGTGGGGAAAGCTAGACTGTATGCTGAGGAAAAGAAGGGTCGACTCAGAGAGAAGCCATCGAGCCTCTGGAGATAGACACTGGGAACTTTATCCAGTAAGTCACAGCCACATGGCGAAATACAGATGAATAGAAATGGGTTAAAGTTAGTCAATAAGAAGCTAGAACTAATGGGCAAGAAGTGATTTAATTAATACAGTTTCTGTGTGATTACTTCTGGTTTAAGCTGTCCTGGTGGCCTGAAAACAACAAGTGGCCTCCCCCTCCTTCCAAAACTTTTTTCCATTGTATAATTTTAGCTTCTTTGTCAAAATCATGTGTTCATAATTGTGTGGAATAATGTCAGGATCTTTGTTTCAATTCCATTGGTCCACCTGTCTGATTTTACCCCAATACCAAGCAGTTTTTATTACTGTACCTATATAGAAAACCTTTATGTCAGGGATGGGAATTCCTCAAGATGTTTCTTTATTGTAGAGAACTGTTCTGGTTATTCTGGATTTTTTTTTATTGTTATTCCATATGACATTGAATATTGTTCTCCATGGTCTGTGAAGAATTTGGCAAAATTTTGGTTTTGATTGCATTCAATCTGTAGAGTAGTTTTGGTAGAATTGTTATTTTTACTATTTTGTCAGTATATCGAAGAGCATGGGAAATCTTTTCATTTTCTGATATCGTTGGCAAATTTCTTCTTCAAAGAATTAAACATATTGTCATAGACATCTTTCACGTTTTTGGTTAGTTTTACCCTAAGATATTGTATGTTATTTGTGGGTATTTGAAGGCGTAAGCCACGAACAATGCCACACCAGTTTGGAATTATTATTAATAGGGTAGTATTTATTTAAAGAGGAAAAACTTACAGATCACGATCCCAGACAACAGCCCTTTGCGCAATCATGAAGCGTGTCTAATCGCCAGCCGAACAGGAAGTCAAGAGGACCAGCGGAAGGAAATAGAAGCCTTTTGAAGGGAGAGAAACCACGCGCCAATGGGCTGGTATCTCAGCAGCTATTGGTTGGAGGGACGGAAAGACCTCCCGCAACACCTCCCCCTTTTGTTTAAATAAGAGAGTTCTAAACCTACTACGAAATTATATACAATAAGTATAAATATCCTATTCTAACTAGCTTAGGACTTGTATAATAAATAACTTGGCCAAGTCATGAGAGAAAAGTAACTATAGTTATATAGTCTTCAACCCCATCGAAGATCTGAGAAGGGAAATAATGTTACCTGGGTATTTAGGAAGTTCAGTAAAACAACTTCCTAAACATGCAACAAATCACAGGGACAACTAGCTACCTGGGCAATCACCCAAAGTGACGTTTGCAGCGTTGAAGCAACCAACTTTGGCTAAGGCCTAACATAATTGACATACCATTTTCAAAGGCAAGCAACTTTTCAAAACTATCTTACCCTGTCTTGGCAGGATATGACAGTCCTGTTTTATCCATTGATGCACGCTCTGTATCTCTGTCAGTGGTTGAGGTATGGGCATTTCTTTGACCCAAGGCCAGTTCTGCCAAAAAGAAAGGCTCCAGGTGGAGTGTCTTTGGTGCTCAACATTCTCTCGGGAATAGAGCGGTGTTGCCAGGAGCAATTGTGTCTCACTACCACAAAACTCTGAGTTAGATTCAAGGCCATTTTCTACAGCTCTTTGAAGAGGCTGAAGATCATCTATCTATACTGAGTATAATCTCTATATATCTAAATAACCTGATTAGTCTAATTATAAATGGCAAACTTAGATGACTATTAATCTATATAATTCTCAATATCTATCTAACTTAAAGACTAAGACAATAAACATCTGTGTAACAAATGAGGATAATAACCTCCAAATATAAACAATGTACAAATATACATTGCAATATGGTAAATATATATCAATACACAAACAATATATAAGTATCTTAATCAAAGGTAGAAATGTACACTGCAATATGGTAAATATATACAATACATATATATCGATACAATATATGTCAATACATAAAAAATATTTTAAACAGAGGTAGAAACATGCATGCATACAATAGTCAATATAATTTAACTTTGTATCAATATACAAGAATCAATACCAATATATTTGTCTAAAAATTGTAACTCACAATTACAAATCTATTATCCCATCATCCCTCTTTTTTTTTTCAATTTGATCCCTGAGCTTATAAAATTCCTCCCCTAACTTCCCAACCCCTAAATGATGTCCCTAAACCCAGGGGCAAACTTTACTGGAAGAGGGGACGTCGTCCTCTAGAATTACTTCCAGCTGTCATAGGGGCGACGTTCTTTCTGGGGGATCCTGTGAAAGCAAAATGATGGTTAAATTTCAAGATCAATGTCTTTTAAAATTGCAAATAGTCTCTGAGTATTTTGTGGAGGTCTGGCCAGAATGTTGTACAAGATGTGCACCATTTCAGCTAAACAAGTTGGGATCTTCTTGTGCAGCTGGTACCCAAAACAGGTCTTGTAGTAGTGCTATCAGTATCATGACGTCATATCAACCAGGTAGAGTTGTTGTTGTGGGGCCCCATCTTCTTCCTGGAAACTTCAAATGTCACTTCAGAAAAGACTCATTGTTTATTGTAAAAAACTTAAACATTAATCATATAGACATATTTATATATTCAGTGAAAGGCATGATATATATATTCAATGGAAGGTATGATAGGTATGAAGAAAAGCAAAGATGTTTTCTAAACTCATATTTCTTTCTGTCCCATATCATGGCTCTTGACATGAGACAGAAACTCCAGAAACTCTGGGTTTTTCTCTTACTAACAGGCTTGGATTTGGAGAGGGACTGAGCCAGAGTCCAACTTCAAAACCAGCTCTATAAATTTAGAAATATGGTTTAATATGTTTTACTTACACAACCCATTCAGTTTTCTTGATATTTCCTATTTGGGCAGGTATTTTTCCATCTGTCAGTATCCAAATATCCAGGGTCCCTTGAATTTTTCAAAGGTGAGTGTTTTCCTGTCGAGATAAGAACAGAACCCTGCCCCCATTCTATATGTTTTTCTTACCACCTGTATGAATATCATTGTGGATGAGTTGTCATTTCTCCTTTCCAAGAGGTTTCTCCTCTTCAAATCGAAACTTTATTTTTTTTTTTTTTTTGGTTTGAGACAGGGTTTCTCTGTGTTTTAGCCTGTCCTGGCCTCTACCCTCCTCTGCCCGAAACTTTATAATTTTGATGGTATCCACAATTTTTCTTCTCCTGTGGAAACAAGAGCAAAACCCCTTCCCCAACGTAGCACATCTCCTGGCTTCCATTGAGAGGTCAGCACATCTTTGAAATAAATCGGTTGATTTAGTTCAGCAGACTTTTCCATTATCCAATGTCTTTCTGCTGCTGTCGTTCCTTTCTCATTAGCGTTAAGAAAATTCAAGGTTAATAAAGCATTATGTAATCTATTTCTGGGGGTATTTTCGGTCCCTTTCTGTTTGTTCAGCATATCCTTTATAGTACGATTTGATCTTTCTATAACTGCCTGACCTGTAGGATTATTTGGTATACCTGTAATGTGTTTTATATTATAATAATCAAAAAAGCATTTCATTTTCTTAGATACATATGCTGGACCATTATCAGTCTTTATTTGTACAGGTATACCCATGATGGCCATAACTTCCAATAAATGTGTGATTACTGAATCTGCCTTTTCTGAGCTCAGGGCAGTAGCCCATTGAAAACCT
Source organism: Microtus obscurus (assembly GCA_963919715.1). Lineage (NCBI taxonomy): Eukaryota > Metazoa > Chordata > Mammalia > Rodentia > Cricetidae > Microtus > Microtus obscurus. The sequence continues at coordinate 601,513 of CAWTZC010002434.1, read as the reverse complement.
GAATACGTGTCTATGGTGTGGTGTACATATTTTAATTTACCAAACTCCATAAAGTGGAACACATCCATCTGCCAGATTTCATTTCTCTTAGTACCCTTTGGGTTACTCCCTGCAGGCAACGGTGTTTGATTATAGAAAGAACAAGTAGGACATCTCTTTATAATGTCCTTAGCTTGTTGCCAAGTAATGGAAAATTCTTTCTTTAGGCCTTTACTATTGACATGATGCTTTTTATGGAATTCCGAGGCCTGCAACACGCTTCCAATCAATAATTGATCAATCTCAGCGTTGCCTTGTGCTAGAGGACCAGGCAGACCTGTATGGGACCGGATGTGTGTTATGTACATCGGACAAAGCCTGTTCCTGATTATGTCTTGTACCTGGATAAACAATGAAGTCAACTCTGTGTCATCTGGTATAAATTCAGCGGTTTCAATATGCAAGATAACTCTTTCTGCATATTGTGAATCTATATTAAGAGGTTCTTTAAAATCCCTTAGCACCATAAGAGTGGCATATAATTCTGCCTTCTGGACAGAATTATAAGGGCTTTGTTCCACCTTACTCAATTCATCTGACTTGTAACCTGCTTTCCCTGATTTATTTGCATCAGTATAGAACGTACGGGCTCCAGTTATTGGAGCATCACGTACAATTTTAGGAAGAATCCAAGAAGTTCTCTTTATGAGGTTAAGTCTACCACTTTTGGGATAGTTGCTATTAATTTCTCCCAAAAAATTAGCACAAGCTCTTTGCCACGGTTCATTGTCTTCCCATAACTTTTTTATTTCTTCAGTAGTAAAAGGCACTATAATTTCTGCTGGGTCTATACCTGCTAGTTGACGAAGTCTCAGCTTACCTTTTATAATTAATTCAGAGACTTTTTCCACATAAGTTTTTAATTTTTTACTCGGTTTATTAGGTATAAATATCCATTCTAGAATAATATCTTCCCTCTGCATTAGAATCCCTGTAGGAGAGATTCTGGAGGGCAATATGACTAGGATGCAGCTAAGATTTTGGTTCACCCTATCCACATGTGCTTCCTGTAATTTTTCCTCAATCATTGTCAGTTCCTTTTCTGCTTCACCTGTCAGTTTTCTTGGACTATTCAAATCCTTATCACCATCTAAGGTTTTGTTTAAATGAACTATTAGATCAGGTGTTATCCCAACAGCTGGTCGTAGGCTGGAAATGTCTCCCAACAATCTTTGGAAGTCATTAAGAGTCTTTAACCGGTCTCTCCTAATTTGTGCCTTTTGCGTTTTAATTTTCTCTAACCCTATTCTGTAACCTAGGTAATTAATAGAATTTCCTCTTTGAATCTTTTCAGGGGCAATTTGTAATCCCCACCTAGGCAAGACTTTCTTTACTTCTTCAAACATCCTTTCTAAAGTATCTTTATTTGAATCAGATAATAAGATGTCATCCATGTAATGATAAATTATGGACTTGGGAAATTGTTTACGAATTATTTCCAATGGCTTACTTACAAAATATTGGCACAATGTAGGACTATTGAGCATACCCTGTGGGAGGACAGTCCATTGATATCTCCTATTAGGCTGAGAATTATTATAAGTAGGCACCGTGAAGGCAAATTTTTCTCTATCCTTTTTTTGTAACGGTATAGTGAAAAAACAATCTTTCAAATCAATAACTATAAGAGGCCATCCCTTTGGTAATAGAGAAGGCAAAGGAATTCCAGATCGTAGTGGGCCCATAGGTTGAATTACTTTGTTGACAGCTCTTAGATCTGTCACCATTCTCCATTTACCAGATTTCTTTTTTACAACAAACACAGGAGAATTCCAAGGGCTGGTTGATTCTTCAATATGGTGAGCATCTAATTGCTCTTGCACCAGCTGTTCCAATGCCTGTAATTTATCTTCAGCTAGAGGCCACTGTTTGATCCATATTGGCTTCTCAGTTAGCCATTTTAAAGGTAGGGCTGTTGGTACCTTTAAAGGTTTGGTATTTTCTATATGTTCTTGTACAGCCTGAATGGCTGGTGACCTTTTTCCATAATACCTCATCATATCTTTCCCAGAATTATGAGTTCCTGGAACTGCAGGAATGTTAATCTGGGTATTCCATTGCTGTAACAGGTCACGGCCCCATAAATTTATTGCAATATTGGCTATATATGGCCTTAGTCTTCCTATTTGCCCTTCAGGCCCTATGCATTCAACCCATCTTGTGCTTTGTTTTACACGAGATAGGGTTCCAATTCCCAGAAACTGAACATCTACCTCTTGAAGAGGCCAATTCGGATGCCAAGATTCTGGGGTAATGATACTTACATCCGCACCTGTGTCTAATAAGCCTTCAATAAAAATGCCATTTATACAGACTTTTAGCTTTGGTCTTTGGTCGTTAATAGAAGTCTGCCAAAATATACGTTTACTCTGTCCTACTGGGTTTTTTGACTCATCCTCCACACGTAATTCACCATTTAGACGAGTATTACTTTTTACAGCAGAAATTGGAGCTTTTAGATTTCTTGGTGAGGCACGTTCTCCACTGTGACTGGGAATGACTGGGCCACTGTTGGCTTCGGGGCCTGCGAGAGGCCCCTCAAGGAGTTTCCCAATGGGATCGGGTTGCCTTGTTTGTCTGTTGTTGACCTGCATTCTTTGGACCAATGACGGCCTTTACCACATCTCCTACATATACCTGAAGGCCTAGGTCTCCTATTTTTGTCATTCCCAGAGGAGATATTATTCCTAGAAATTCTGTGCCTGCAGTCCCTTTTGAGATGTCCTAATTTACCACAATTAAAACAACTGGCAGTTTGATATCTCCTCATTGCTGTGGAAATCGCTTCTCCTACCCAAGATTCATCATTATAGCTAAACGTCTCAACATTCATCGTATGCTGAATCCATTCATCCATAGGTGCTGATCTAGACTTTAAAGGCCCAATTATCTTTTTGCATTCTATGTTTGCATTCTCAAACGCTAGAGATTCAAGAAGTATTCGTCTAGATTCCGGGTCTGGTACCCCTACATCCAGAGCCTTAATTAATCTTTGCAAAAAGTCAATAAAGGGTTCTCTCTGTCCCTGCCTAATTCTGGTATATGATTCAACCCTTTTTGCTGGATCTTGTATCCTATTCCAAGCATTTAAAGCTGCTTGGTGACATAGATGCAGTACTTCATCGTCATAAAGAGCTTGGACCTGTGGATCAGCATATTCTCCTGCACCAAGAATTTGATCTTGGGAAACCTTGACACCTTTTGCTCTTCCTTGCTGTTCCATATGTTTGGATTCTTCTCTGAAATAAATTCCAAACATCAAGGAAGGTCCCTTATCTAAAACTGCAGACACTATCTGATGGAAATCATAGGGGGTAGCTCTAGCATTAGAAGCCCAAGTCCTTATCATTTCCTGTACATATGCATTTTGCAAGCCAAAAGCAACAATAGCCTGCTTAATTTCTTTCAGATCATTCATTGCTATTGGCATCCATCTAGCTTCTCTGACTCCCTTCGAGCCTTTAGAAGTTGACGCTTTGTCAGAATTAAGTAGAGGGTATGCCGCTAAAACCCTGGGTAAGCCAGTTCTAATAGCTGGTGTTGGCTTTGTATCCTGTCCTTGTGCCTTATTACTCTGTTCACCAGTTCCAATCATTTTTTCAAGCATTTCAAGTCTTTTTATTATTTTGTTTATTATTACCTCTTTTGAATCCTGAATCTCCTGAATCTCCTGAATCTCCTGACCTGCATGAGTTCTTGAGAGTACCATAGTCTTCCTAAATGATAGAATATTCAAAAGAATACTAAAACCTAGTAACCAGTAAATTAAGTTATCCTCATAGTCATATATTTTGCATGATTAGACCCATTGTATTGGTAGCCCAAACAGTGAAAGTCATGTTGGAAACAAAAACTGCCATATTACCTATTATCCAGCTGGCCTCGAACTCACCGAAATCCGAAATCTGCCTGTCTCTGCTTCCCGAGTGCTGGGATTAAAGGCGTGTACCACCACTGCCTGGCTGGCCTTGAACTCACCGAGATCTGCCTGCCTCTGCCTCCCAAGTGCTGGGATTAAAGGCGTATGCCACCACCACCTGGTCGGCCTCAGAGATCTGCCTCTCTGGATGTTATGGGCCTGAAGGCCAAGTGTATCTCTGACTCGGCACTGGGGCCTAAGTCACAAACTAAACAAAAAACGGCGTACACGGAACCATAAACCCAGAATCCAGGGGTAGAGAAGAATAACTCAGAAGCTGTGTATGCCTCCACGTGACAGAGTCACCCTGAGGGGTTGCAGCTTCCACACAGCTGAGGAAGGGAAGGCTGGCACCAAGCCGAACTTGCGGCTGGCAGCCTAGGGGTCCTAAAAGCCAAACGTTCGGGCGCCAGGTGAAGGCGTAAGCCACGAACAATGCCACACCAGTTTGGAATTATTATTAATAGGGTAGTATTTATTTAAAGAGGAAAAACTTACAGATCACGATCCCAGACAACAGCCCTTTGCGCAATCATGAAGCGTGTCTAATCGCCAGCCGAACAGGAAGTCAAGAGGACCAGCGGAAGGAAATAGAAGCCTTTTGAAGGGAGAGAAACCATGCCCCAATGGGCTGGTATCTCAGCAGCTATTGGTTGGAGGGACGGAAAGACCTCCCGCAACAGGTATTAAAAATGGTGATATTTTTCTCATTTCTTTCTAATCCCCTTTATCATTTGAATATAGAAGGGCTATTGATTCTTTTTGAGTTAATTGTGTATCCTAGCACATTATGGAAGGTGTTTAACAAGTGTAGGAGTTCCCTGGTAGAGATTTTTGGGTCGCTTATTTATAATACCATGTCATTTTCAAATAGTGAGAGTTTGTCTTTTTCCTTCCAATTTGTATTTGTTTAATCTCCTTTTGTTGTCTTATTGTTCCTGTTAGAACTTCAAGTACCATGTTGAATAGCTATAGAGAGAGGGGACAGCCTTATCTTGTTCTTGATTTTAGTGTAATTATTTAGAGTTTCTCTCCAATTGAATTGATTTTGACTCTTGGCTTCCTCTATATTGTTTTCTTATGTTTATTAGATGCTGAAAAAGCATTTGACAAAATTCAACATCTTTTTATCATAAAGGTTTTGCAGAGATTAGGGATACAAGGGTCATACCTAAATATAATAATAGCTATTTACAGCAAGCCGACAGCTAACATCAAATTAAGTGGAGAGAAACTCAAAGCCATCCCACTAAAATCAGGAACACGCCAAGGTTGTCCACTCTCTCCATAACTCCTCAATATAGTGCTTGAAGTTCTAGCAATAGCAATGAGACAACATAAGGGGATCAAAGGGATTCAAATTGGAAAGGAAGAAGTTAAACTTTCATTATTTGCAGATATGATAGTGTACATAAGTGACCCCAAAAACTCCACCAAAGAACTCCTACAGCTGATTAACACCTTTAGTAGCGTGGCAGGATATTAGATCAATTCCAAAAAATCAGTTGCCCTCCTGTACACAAAGGATAAGGAAGCAGAGAGGGAAATCAGAGAAGCATCACCTTTCACGATAGCAACAAATAGCATAAAATATCTTGGGGTAACTCTAACTCAGGAAGTAAAGAATCTATTTGACAAGAACTTTAAGTCTTTGAAGAAAGAAATTGAGGAGCATACAAGAAAATGGAAGGATCTCCCTTGCTCTTGGATTGGGAGGATCAACATAGTAAAATTGGCAATTCTACTGAGGGGAATTTATAGATTCAATGCACTCCCCATTAAAATACCATCAAAATATTTCACGGATCTTGAAAGGACAATAATCAACTTTATATGGAAAAACAAAAAAAACCCAGGATAGCCAAAACAATCTTATACATTAAAGGAACTACTGGAGGCATTACCATCCCTCACTTCAAACTCTATTACAGAGCCTCAGTAGTGAAAACAGCTTAGTCTGGGCTTTCATCCATGGTCTCTTAGTGTCTTGTCTGCAGTTCTTCTGTCCTGGACCTTTAGGCTTTCATGTCTGACTTTATATGTTACTTGACTTTTTCCTTTGACTCTATTAACATTCTTTCTTTGTTTTGTATGTTTTGTGTTTCGATTATTACATGACAAGGGTGCTTTTTGTCAAGTCTATTGTTGTTCTGTACATTTCTTGAACCTTCATAGGGATATCCTTCTTTAGGTTGAAAAAGTTTCTTCTATGATTTTGTTGAATATATTTTCTGTGCCTTTGAGCTCTCAGTCTTTTATCTCTATTAGTCTTATGTTTGGTCTTTCCATTGTGTCCCATATTTATTGGCTGTTCTGTGGTAAGAATTTATTGGATTTAATGTTTTATTTGACCAGTGATTCTATTTGCTCAATAGCATCTTCAAAACCTGAGATTATCTTTTCCATCTCATTTTTTTTGTTGGTTATACTTGCTTCTACTGTTTCTGTTCATTTAACAGATTTCCCATGTCCAGAATTTCTTTGGTTCATGTTTCCTTTATTGCTTGTATTTCAATCTTCAAGTCTTGAGCATATGAGCTGAGTGTTTCTCCTCTTGCTTTTTATTGTTTTTTTTGAACAATTTCTTTTTTTAAATTTTATTTATTTTTATTTTATTATTATCAGTTATTGATTTATTAGAGATTTCTGTCTCTTCCCCGCCACTGCCTCCCATATCCCTCCCCCTCCCCCAATCAACTCCCCCTCTCTCATCAGCCAGAAGAGCAGACAGACCAGGTTCCCTGCCCTGTGGGGAGTCCAAGGATCTCCCACCTCCTTCCATGTCTAGTAAGGTGAGCATCCAAACAGCCTAGGTTTCCACAAAGCCAGTACGTGCAGTAGGATCAAAACCCAGTGCCACGAGCAGGGAGCTCAGGACCGCGAGGGGTGTACCCACACACTGAGACAGCGGGGATGTTCTGTCGGGAACTCACCAAGGCCAGTTGGCCTGGGTCTGAAAAAGCCTGGGTTAAAACCGGCCTCGCTGAACATAGCGGACAATGAGGACTACTGAGACCTCAAGAACAATGGCAATGGGTTTTTGATCCTACTGTACTTATTGGCTTTGTGGGAGCCTAGGCAGTTTGGATGCTCACCTTACTAGACCTCGATAGAGGTGGGTGGTCCTTGGACTTCCCACAGGGCAGGGAACAATGATTGCTCTTTGGGTGGAGGAGGAAGAAGGATTTGACTGGGGGGAGGGGGAGGGAAGGGGAGGCAGCGGTGGGGAAGAGACAGAAATCTTTAATAAAAAAAAAACAAAACAAAACCCAGTGCCATTGTTCTTGAACTTCTCAGCAGTCCTCATTCTCCGCTATTTGAACGATTTCTTGATTTTTTTTTGTCTTTTCCACCAATTTAAAGGAATTTTTATCTCCTCTTTAAAGTTCTCCTTCATCATCATAAAGTTATATTTAAAATCATATTCTTCTCCTGTTTTGGTTTGACATGATAAAGTCTTTCTGTATCACTGAGTTCTGGTGTCCCATGTTGCTTTTTAGGCTTTTTTTTTTTTAATAAATTTTTCTATTGTCCCCTACAATTCTCTTACTCCAGTTGGTCCAAGCAGTGTCTTTGTATGTTATCCCAATCCTTGGTGTGGCTGTCTGTGTCTTTTGAAACTGTTCTTAGTCTGCTCTGTACTGTTGTTCTCTGAGTTTCAGGTAGCCACTGAGTTCTCTCTTGGGCCTGTTCTCTTGGCCCACTCTATGCAATCACAATTTGTGCTTAATTGTTCTTTTCTTGGTCCTCTGTGTCTAGTAGCAGGCTGTGTTTCAGACTTCCACTGTGGTTGGGGTGAGATAATAGGAAGATTGGGGTGCAGTGGGACTTGTAGATTTCAGGTTCTGATGGATGGGACGGGTATTTGAGCAGCCCAACTGCAGGAACTTTTCTTGATGGCTGGCTAGAGTAGCTGATGCTGGTGGGGCGGTGGGTGCTGTGCCAGTTCAGCCTGGATGCCTAGACTGGTGGGTGGTGCCAGGATTGAGACAAGAAGGCTTCTTTTCAGGTGTAAGCACAGCAACCTTTATTTTTCCAGAGCTAAAGCCTTTTATACCTTTACAAAGCTTCTGTGGAAAACCACCGGCCAGAAAGAACACAAACATCCTTGTCAATTACACCACAAGGAAGTTCTGCTGTCAGTCAAGGGTAATGGAGGCAGCTACATCACAACAGGGGAAGGGACCCAGGGTTTTTCCCAGGTATGGAAGGATTTGAAGTGGGGATTCCAACCATGTGTGCAGACATTCACCTTTTGGTTCTTTCTGTCAAGACTGCTAAAATTAAAGGTAATGATTAGTACTGTGAAAAACATATACAGATGAACCTTCCTAAATTATATACATCTCTGAAGGAGATCTAAATGAATTTACTAATGAATAAGTGAGGCAGACTTTTATCATATGGTTACATCCAATTAAGTTATTGCCTAAAAGTGATACACTGGCTCTCACAAAACACCCCATTTACAGGCAAGATTATAGATGATCATCCACAGATTGATGGCATGACCTTTTTAATAAAACCTAAACAACTTCAACTTCACAACAGATTGAACATGCAGAAGTTGACCTGGTGCTTTCATTGAGCTTTAAACCAGTATTCTTGTGGTTTTGGTACTGAAATACACTTTATCCTGTACCAAACATAAACTGTAGATGAAAACACATCCAAAATCCTTTTGATCTACAAAGATATCCTGCCCACAAAATAGATGAAAGAATGGTTGCACAAAATTTCTAAGAGTAAGTAATCAATATCAGGTTAGATTGAATACCAGATCCACAAAACTGATCCAACCAGAAACTACTTGGGTGAAGAAAAATCAGAGACTAGATGGTCTAGTTATCTACAGTAAAACCAAATCCTAATGTACAAAAAAAAAGAACAAGTGTCTTGCAATGTCATTGTGTTACACTTATAGATCAGGGCCTTGTTTTGATATCATCAGAGAAACTTTCAGCAACAGAAAGAAAATAATATAGAAATAGCAACCAGACATTGTGGTGAGAAAAAGAAATCTAAATTTAAAAGACTTGTTTCCTTCACATTTCTTCCTGCAAGCCACAGAAAATAGGATGGAAGATGATATAATGTATATTAAAGCCAGGCAGTGTGGAGGACACCAAAGAAAAAAGGCCTTCTATATAAACAGGATTGAAACACAAAAGAAATCACAGAACCTGAAGCACCAGGTACAGTTCTTACATGTGTGTTTCTCAGTGGTGGTTACATACCTGAAAGTATAATTAAACACAGGCTTCATGCCTAATCCTTAAAGAAAATCCAATTTATAATAACTGACTAATGATAATTGCCTTTCCTACTAAAAGTCTCAATAAAGAATTTGAATGCCCAGAAAGAGATGTGAGCAGAAAATTCACTCAACCTACCTCTTGGATGCCCTGTCTCCCAGTGCTGTGTCAGAGTTTTGCCCTTGTCTCTAATTGTTAGCTTGTCATAGCATATATATTAACCAATACACAATATATATATATATATAATTCCCTTTTTAACCTACTGATACTTTGAATATTTATTTTAGGTCAGGTTAAAATTTTATGTGATTCATGAGTGTGCAAATGCATGGGACTGATTCTCATTGATTCTGTTTAGATCTTTCCTCATGTTTCTTCATTTTGACCTAGCATAATGCGTTAGCTTTTCTTAATCTTAGTATTAATTTTTTACTTTCCCATATAAAACTATTTTTGCAGTGAGAGATAGAAGTAGTGGATAAAATAACATAAAGGGGTTATGAGAAGGAGTATGGAAGAATAAAGGAACAAAGGCAGGAGAAGCCATAATCAGGGACTATTATATGGGAAAAAATATTTTTAATGAAGGGAAAAAATAAACCAGTGTTCTATTTCAGTGTTTTATAAATTCAATTCTAAGAATTATTTTAACTTCAATTAGGAGTATGTTTGTTTTTTTGAGTGTGTTATCTATGCACATCTGAATGTACATGTTCTTGGAAGTCAGAAGAGTGCAACTCTTTCATTAGAGCTATTGTTATAGGGACTGCAAGTTGTGGGGAATGGATAGTGAACTCATTTCCTCAGAAAAAGCACACATGGTAGCTCAGCCTGTTCGGGTGCTGGGAACAGGGTCCGAATTGGGAGGGCATCCGGGAGGGTAGTAGCTCCTTTGTCTAGGTGGCCTGCCTGCGGCAGCAAGGTCGGCCCTTTATTCGCGAGACACCCAAGCAGCAGGGAGACCAGATCCGGGTGCCAGGAGAGACATTACTGCGGTGAGTGAGTTTCTGACCTCGGCGGCAGCCCGGGACAGGGAACTCAGACGTTCCTCATCCCTCCTGCACTTCCTGGTCAGTCTGCAGGGGCTATACCGCCCTATACCTCCTCTCTATTCCTATCCCACCCAGATTGCATCCACGGCCCTCCCCCACCTCCTCTGACCCCCCTCCCCTCTTTGAACCACACAACAGCTCCCAGCTCAGCCTGTTCAGGCGCTGGGACAGAGTCCGAATTGGGAGGGCATCCGGGAGGGTAGTAGCTCCTTTGTCTAGGTGGCCTGCCTGCGGCAGCAAGGTCGGCCCTTTATTCGCGAGACACCCAAGCACCAGGGAGATCAGATCCGGGTGCCAGGAGAGACATCGCTGGGGGTGGTGCTGAGGAGTTCCATCTGGATGGTTGTCCATGTTTGGGTACTGAGGAGTTCAAGCTCAGCAGGACGGTCCCTGCTTCTACACTGAAGAGATACACCCAGAGACTCAGTCACAGCAAAGACTGGACCAAGACACCAGGCCTCTCTTGGCTTCATTTGAAAAAGGAGATGGGAAGGCGCCAATGCAAGAATTCCTCCAACAACCTGAAAGGCAACATGACATCACCAGAACCCAGGGATCCCGAAATAAGAAGATTTGTACACCGTACTCCAGAAGAAGTAGAAGAAATCGACTCAAAAGTGAATTTTTTGAAAATAATAGAAGACCTTAAACAGGAGGTGAAAAACTGCCATTAACAATTAGAGATTACAAACTAAAAGGTAGAGGAAATGAATAAATCGCTCAAAGATACCCAAAAAAACCAAGAGAAACAAGAAAATGCAATCAAACAGGTAAGGGAAATGGTTCAAGACCGGAAGAATGAAATGGAAGTAATGAAGAAAACACAAACTGAGGGAAGGTTGGAGATGGAAAACCTGGGTAAACGAACAGGAACTACAGAGACAAGTACTACCAACAGATTACAAGAGTTAGAAGAAAGAATGTCAGACACTGAAGATACCATAGAGAAAATTAACACACTGATCAAAGAAAACAGCAAAACCAACAAATTCTCATCACAAAACATTCAGGAAATATGGGACACAATAAAAAGACCAAACCTAAGAATAATTGGGATAGAAGAAGGAGAAGAAATACAGCTCAATTGTTCAGAAAATATATTTAATAAAATTATAGAAGAAAACTTTCCCAGCCTAAAGAAAGATATTCCTTTGAAGGTTCAAGAAGCATACAGAACACCGAATAGACCGGACCAAAAAAAACCATCTCCTCGCCATATAATAATCAGAACACAAAACATACAGAATAAAGAAAAAATATTAAGAGCTGCAAAGGAAAAAGGTCAAATTACTTATAAAGGTAAACCTATCAGACTTACACCTGACTACTCTATGGAAACCATTAAAGCCAGAAGGTCCTGGATAGATATACTGCCGAAGCTAAGAGAACATGGATGCAAGCCCAGACTACTATACCCAGCCAAGCTTTCGTTCACTATAAATGGAGAAAACAAAATTATCCAGGATAAAAACAAATTTAAACAATACGTAACCACAAATCCAGCCTTACAGAAAGTAATAGAAGGAAAATCACAAACCAAGGAGACCAACAATGACCACAATTACTCAAACTTCTAGACACCCTTTACCAGCGCAACTAAAAGAAAGCAAACACACAAACTCTATCACTAAAAAAGTGACCGGAGTTAGCAACCACTGGTCATTAATATCCCTTAATGTCAATGGACTCAACTCACCAATAAAAAGGCACAGGCTAAGAGATTGGATACGCAAACAGGATCCAACATTCTGCTGTTTACAAGAAACACACCTCAACCACAAAGACAGGCACCTACTTAGAGTAAAGGGATGGGAAAAGGTTTATCAAGCAAATGGACCTAAGAAACAAGCAGGTGTGGCCATACTAATTTCTAACAAAGTTGACTTCAAACTTAAATCAATCAGAAGAGATGGAGAGGGACATTTTATACTCATAACAGGAACATTTCATCAGGATGAAGTCTCAATCCTGAATATCTATGCCCCTAACATAAAAGCACCCACATACGTAAAAGAAACATTACTAAAACTCAAGGCTGCCATCAAACCGCACACACTAATAGTAGGAGATTTCAACACTCCTCTTTCACCAATGGACAGGTCAATCAGACAGAAACCTAACAGAGAAATAAGAGAATTAATGGAGGTAATGAATCAAATGGACTTAACAGACATCTATAGAACATTCCACCCAAATAGGAAAGAATATACCTTCTTCTCTGCAGCTCATGGAACCTTCTCGAAAATTGACCACATCCTCGGTAACAAAGCAAACTTCCACTGTTACAAAAAAATATCCATAACCACCTGTGTCTTATCAGATCACCATGGACTAAAGTTAGAATTCAACAACAAAGCTACCCCCAGAAAGCCTACAAACTCATGGAAATTGAACAGTCAACTATTGACCCACACCTGGATCAAAGAAGAAATAAAGAAAGAAATTAAAGTCTTCCTTGAATTCAATGAAAATAAAGAATCAACATACTCAAACTTATGGGACACTTTGAAAGCAGTCCTAAGGGGAAAGTTCATAGCCCTTAGTGCCCAATTAAAGAAAACAGAGAAAGCATACATTGGAGACTTAACAGCCCACCTGAAAGCTCTAGAAAAAAAAGAAGCAGACTCACCTAGGAGGAGTAGAAGACTGGAAATAGTCAAAGTGAGAGCAGAAATCAACAAAATAGAAACACAGAAAACAATCCAAAGAATCAATGAAACAAAAAGCTGGTTCCTGGAAAAAATCAACAAAATTGATAAACCCCTATCCAAACTAATCAAACGGCAGAGAGAGAATTTGCAAATTAATAAGATCAGAAATGAAAAGGGGGACATAACCACAGACATAGAGGAAATTCAGAGAATCATTAGATCTTACTACAAAAGCCTGTATGCCACAAGACTGGAAAATGTAAAAGAAATGGACACTTTTTTTAGATAAATACCATATACCAAAATTAAATCAGGACTAGGTGAACAATCTAAATAGACCTGTCAGTCGCGAAGAATTAGAAGCTGTTATCAAAAACCTCCCTACCAAAAAAAGCCCAGGACCAGACGGTTTCAATGCGGAATTCTACCAGAATTTCCAAGAAGACCTAATACCCATACTCCTTAAGGTATTTCACAATATAGAAACAGAAGAGTCATTGCCAAATTCCTTTTATGAAGCTACAGTCACTCTGATACCAAAACCACACAAAGACTCAACCAAGAAAGAGAATTACAGACCAATCTCACTCATGAACATCGATGCAAAAATCCTCAACAAAATACTGGCAAACCGAATCTAAGAACACATTAGAAAAATTATCCATTATGATCAAGTATGCTTCATCCCAGAGATGCAAGGCTGGTTCAACATACGAAAATCTATCAATGTAATCCATCATATAAATAAACAGAAAGAAAAAAACCATATGATCATTTCTTTAGATGCTGAAAAAGCTTTTGACAAAATTCAACATCCCTTTGTGATAAAAGTCTTGAAGAGATTAGGGATACAACGATCATACCTAAATATAATAAAAGCTATTTACAGCAAACCGACAGCTAACATCAAACTAAACGGAGAGAAACTCAAAGCCATCCCACTTAAATCAGGAACACGACAAGGCTGTCCACTCTCTCCATACCTCTTCAATATAGTGCTTGAAGTTTTAGCAATAGCAATAAGACAACATAAAGGGATCAAGGGGATTTGAATTGGAAAGCAAGAAGTTAAACTTTCGTTATTTGCAGATGATATGATAGTGTACATAAGCGACCCCCAAACTCCACCAAAGAACTTCTACAGCTGATAAACACCTTTAGTAATGTGGCCGGATACAAGATCAACTCCAAAAAATCAGTCGCCCTCCTATACACAAAGGATATGGAAGCAGAGAGGGAAATCAGAGAAGCATCACCTTTCACAATAGCCACAAACATCATAAAATATCTCGGGGTAACTCTAACCAAAGAAGTGAAGGATCTATTTGACAAGAACTTTAAAGCATTGAAGAAAGAAATTGAAGAGGATACCAGAAAATGGAAGGATCTCCCTTGCTCGTGGATTGGGAGGATCAACATAGTAAAAATGGCAATCCTACCAAAGGCAATTTATAGATTCAATGCAATCCCCATCAAGATCCCATCAAAATTCTTCACTGATCTTGAAAGGACAATAATCAACTTTATATGGAATAACAAAAAACCCAGGATAGCCAAAACAATCTTATACAATAAAGGAACTTCTGGAGGCATTACCATCCCTGACTTTAAACTCTATTACAGAGCTACAGTAATGAAAACAGGGTGGTATTGGCATAAAAATAGAGAAGTCGACCAATGGAATCATATAGAAGACCCGGATTTTAACCCACAAACCTATGAACACCTCATTTTCGATAAAGGTGCTAAAAGTATACAATGGAAGAAAGAAAGCATCTTCAACAAATGGTGCTGGCACAACTGGATGTCAACCTGTAGAAGAATGAAAATAGACCCATATCTATCACCATGCACAAAACTCAAGTCCAAATGGATCAAAGACCTCAATATCAATCTGAACACACTTAACCTGATAGAAGAGAAAGTGGGAAGTACCCTACAACAGATGGGCACAGCCGATCGCTTCCTAGGTATACCCTCAGCAGCACAGACATTAAGGGCAACTCTGAATAAATGGAACCTACTGAAACTGAGAAGCTTCTGTAAAGCAAAAGACACTGTCACTAAGACAAAAAGGCAACCCACTGACTGGGAGAAGATCTTCACCAACCCCGCAACAGACAAAGGTCTGATCTCCAAAATATATAAAGAACTCAAGAAACTAGACTTTAAAATGCTAATTAACCTAATTAAAAAATGGGGCACTGAGCTGAAGAGAGAATTCTCAACAGAAGAAGTTCAAATGGCCAAAAGGCACTCAAGGTCATGCTCAGCCTCCTTAGCGATCAGGGAAATGCAAATCAAAACAACATTGAGATATCACCTTACACCTGTCAGAATGGCTAAAATCAAAAACACCAATGATAGCCTTTGCTGGAGAGGCTGTGGAGAAAGGGGCACCCTCATCCATTGCTGGTGGGAATGCAAACTTGTGCAACCACTTTGGAAAGCAGTGTGGCGGTTTCTCAGGAAATTTGGGATCAACATACCCATGGACCCAGCAATGCCACTCTTGGGAATGTACCCACGAGATGCCCGATCATATGACAAGGACATTTGTTCAACTATGTTCATTGCAGCATTATTTGTAATAGCCAGAAC
The DNA here is from genome assembly GCA_963919715.1 of Microtus obscurus. Classification (NCBI taxonomy): domain Eukaryota; kingdom Metazoa; phylum Chordata; class Mammalia; order Rodentia; family Cricetidae; genus Microtus; species Microtus obscurus. The sequence continues at coordinate 585,993 of CAWTZC010002434.1, read as the reverse complement.
CTGGAAACAACCTAGATGCCCTTCAATGGAAGAATGGATGAAGAAAGTATGGAATATATATTCATTAGAATACTACTCAGCGGTAAAAAACAATGACTTCGCGAATTTTGCATGCAAATGGATGGAAATAGAAAACACTATCCTGAGTGAGGTAACCCAGACCCAAAAGGATGAGCATGGGATGTACTCACTTATAATTGGTTTCTAGAGATAAATAAAGGTTAGTGAGTCTATAAATTGATACCCTAAAGAAACTAATTAAGAAGGTGAACCCAAAGAAAAGCATATAGCTATCCTCTGGGTTATGGGAAGTAGACCAGATTGCCGGGCAAAAATTTGGGATCTTGGGGGGGTGGTGGGAGGGGGGGTAATGGGATAAGGGGAGAGAAATGTGAGAAGGGGAGGGTGGGGGGAACTTGGTGAAACGGGATGATTGGGATAAAGGAAGGTTGGTTAGGGGACCAGAGAAGCACACATCTTAATTAAGGGAGCCATCTTAGGGTTGGCAAGAGACTTGGATCTAGAGGGGCTCCCAGGTGCCCAGGGTGATGTCCCCAGTTAGTTCCTGGGGCAGCTGTGGATAGGGAACCTGAAATGACTCTATCTTATAGCCATACTGATGAATATCTTGCATATCACCATAGAAACTTCATCTGGCGATGGATGGAGATAGAGACAGAGACCCACACTGGAGCACTGGACTGAGCTCCCAAAGTCCCAATGAGGAGCAGAAGGAGGGAGAATATGAGCAAAGAAGTCAGGACCACAAGGGGTGTGCCCACCCGTTGAGACAGTGGGGCTGATTCTTTGGGAGCTCACCAAGGCCAGCTGGACTGTGACTGAAAAAGCATGGGATAAAACCGGACTCTCTGAATTTGGCGGACAATGAGGGCTGCTGAGAAGCCAAGGACCATGGCACCGGGTTTTGATCCTACTTCATGTTCTGGCTTTGTGGGAGCCTATCCAGTTTGGATGTTCACCTTCCTAGACCAGGATCGAGGGGGGAGGACTTTGGACTTTCCACAGGGAACCCTGACTGCTCTTCAGGCTGGAGAGGGAGGGGGAGGATTGGGGGGAGGGGAGGAGAAGAGGGAGGAGTGTGAGGGAAATGGGAGGCGGGGAGGAGGCAGAAATTTCTTTTTTTTCCAATAAAAAAAAATTAAAAAAAAAAAAAAGAAAAAGCACACATGAATTTAAATGCAGAGAAACATTTCATGTTCCTCAATATCCATTATATCTATTTATCATACATTTCTCTCTCTCCTAAATTCTATTCCTCTAACTCTTAGGATTCAATGGTATTCACTTTTCTTGCTCCAAAAATGAGCATATTAGTTTTATCATCTGAAAGCAATATTTAACTCTACAAAAAGGTTTCTCTGTTTTCATTTGAATTAAACGTTCCACATTCACTCCTTTATCAGTAGAATTACTTAGCATTAATTTTAATGTTGCCAGGGAATTGAGGAATAAAGGAATACATCTCTTGTACACTAATTGGAAAAAAAATTGACTCTTATAAAATAATTGGCTGTGGGGATCATTATAGATGAAATTGTACAGAAAAGTAGTATACATGACACTTCTGTGCCTCATCATTAGAAGAAATGATAAGAATCATTAGCCATTCATACAGTTTGCCTTGTATTGTATTAGGTGGTTCTGAACCAATTCTGTAGTTGTCAGATACAATTTATGGAATGTGTGTTCAGGAAGATGTTTTCTCCCTTAACTTTTGAAGAGAATTTCTCTCTGGTCTTAACAAAATTATGTAGCACTTGGGGATAAAAATGCATCCCAGTAGGCCTGCACTGGAAGCCAAGATGGACAAGACCTCCACAACCACCATTATCTTGCCTTTGGTGCTGTGGTAGACAGGCAGGAATGTTATCCAGACACTACAAAATAACAGCATGCTGAAGGTCAGCAACTTGGCTTCATTGAATGTGTCAGGGAGATTCCTGGCCAAGAAAGCAACAATGAAGCTCCCTAATGCAAGGGAGCCATGGTATCCCAGGACACAGTAGAATGCAGTAACTGAGCCCTTGTTGCACACAATGATGATTTGGCCATGCTCAGAGTGCACATCTTTGTCAATAAAAGGAGGAGAAAATTGCAACCAGATTGTAGAGAGAATTATTTGGATGAGTGTACAGATGGCAATGATGTAGTTGGGAACACCAGAAACCAATAAATACCTCATCCTTGTTCCAGGGGTTGTGACTTTGAAAGCAAGCAGCACAGTCACTGTTTTGGCCAACACAGTGGAAACAGCCAGAGTAAATACAACTCCAAATGTAATATGTTGCAGAACACAGGTAGCTGAGTTGGGATGCCCAATGAAAAGCAAGGGACACAGGAAACAGAAGATGAGTGAAATTAGCAAGATGTAGCTGAGATTCTGGTTGTTGGCCTTCACAATGGAAGTGTCATGGTACTTCATAAATACCCCAAGAATCACAGTTGTGAATGCAGAGAAGAACAAGGCCATTAAGGTAAGAACCATCCCTAAGGTGTCTTTATAGTTCAGGAAGACCACAGCTTTTTGAATGCACTGGTTCTGCTCTCTGTTGGCATACTGGTCCTCTGGACACCTCACACATTTATCCACATCTTCTGGAGACAGAAAAGCATGATTAGTACAACTTCTCCCATTTATTGACAGAATATTTCGATTCAGTGTGTCGAGTAAACATTGTGATATCTACATCTTTGCTGCTGATGTATTTGAGAGACCCTGCTGCATAGCAATACTTTCATTTTAGAATATTCATTATATTTATGGGAAATGAAATGAAATAATATGTTGTCTATTTAACTATGTGTTGATGATACCATTTTATATTATCAGAAAACAGATATGTTCAGTACTTTCTAAATGCTATGATGAATTGACTGAAACTAGTGAGTTTACAGAGATTAAAACGATTAATCACTGTATTGCACAGAATGTATTTTAATATCTCAGATCCCATGGTTACAGAAATTTTTGATGGTTTTTCTGTTTTGTGAATGGTTTTCCTGAAATAGATGGAGATCATGTCTCCTATATGACAAGTTATGTGATACATTTTCTAATATAATTTCACCAGCCCGAACACACTGACATATACGAAACAAGAAACAGAATCTATAGGGACCCTTGGAGTCTGTAAACAAAATACTAAGATCAAGTTCTCAACTAAAAGGAGATTGATGTGTCCAAGAGGACAATGGGTAGGGAAAAAAATCAAAGACAGGAGATAGGGAATGAATAGGAGAGGAGGGAAGAGGTTTTGGTCAAGGAGGACATAGCACTGTCTCTCTTAGAGGAGACAGGTATGGCCAGTATGAAAATAGCAGTTTATAAAGGTAAAAGCAGAACCCCCTGATAGGACAAATAATTTCATTTTGATTGAACAGGTTAATTTGGACAGTCATAAAACACTTTTTTTGCTCACTGGACTTCAATAACATTTAATTGGATGACTATAGTTTGGAGGCTAATTCCATTATTATGATCCTGGGACATGCAAACATGGAGGAAGACATGGTGCTTGAGAGGGAGTTTAGTATTCTAGGTCTTTGATCAATAGGCAATGGGAAGTAAATGGTCTCACTGTGAATGGCCTTCCCTATGAAAGTACAAGAAGCTTAGAGATCACCAAATAGACTGGATCAAAAAAAATCCCGTTGCCATAAAATAATCAAAACACAAAACATACTGAATAAAGAAAGAATATTAAGAGCTGCAAAGGAAGAAGGTCAAGTAACATAAATAGGTAAACCTATCAGAATTACACCTGACTTCTCAAAGGAAACCATGAAAGCCAAAAGGTCTTGGATAGATGTGCTGCAGACACTAACAGACCATGGATGCAAGCACAGGCTACTATACCCCACAAAGCTTTCTTTTACCATCGATGGAGAAAACAAGATATTCCAGGACAAAAACAGATTTAAACAATATGTATACACAAACTCAGCCTTACACCCACAATAGCACAGACATCTGACAACCCTCCACCAACACAACTCTAAGAGGGGAAACACACAAACACTACCACCCAAAAAAATATAATCGGAGTTAACAACCACTGGTCATTAATATCATTTAATAGCAGTGGATTCGATTCACAGGGAAAAAGGAACAGGTTCAGAGAATGTTAATGAAAACAGGACCCAACATTCTGCTGTTTACAAGAAACACACCTCAACCTCAAAGACAAACACTATTTCAGAGTATAGGGTTGGGAAAACATTTTCCAATCAAACAGACCTAGGAAACAAGTGCGTGTGGCTATCCTAATATCTAACAAAATTCATTTCAAACATAAATCAGTCAGAAGAGATGCAGAAGGGCACTTTATACTCATAACAGGAAAAATTCATCAAGATGAAGTCTCAATCCTGAATATCTATGGCCCTAATATAAAAGCACCCACATATGTAAAAGAAACATTACTAGAACTCAAATCACACATCAAACAACACAAACTAATAGTAGGAGATTTCAACACTCCTCTCTCACCAATGCACAGGACAACCAGATAGAAATTTAACAGAGAAATAAGAAAACTAACAGATGTTATTAATCAAATGGACTTAACAGACATCTATAGAACATTCCACACTTGTGTAGAATTCGGTCACTATGTTGCATGACTGTCAAAACTGTTTCTTTGGGAAAAGTCCAGCTAATACAGACTTTCAAGGAATCAAAGATGTATGTCATGGTATGAAGCACGATTAGTAAAAACTCTGGGTGAAAAATTAGGGTTCAACCTGAAGATCTGAAAAGCAAAATACCCAGTCACTGGCTCTTACCTTGACCTCAGTCTGAAGTGGCAATCTCAGAAAGAGGCTGTGTCTGAGAGCTATCTTCCCACCCCATTTTATATTTCAATCTAGTTTTGGGATTACAAGCATGCAACGCAGGGATAAAGGCACATAAAACCCAATTTCTATATTAACCAGGGTGGCTACTGGGATTAAAGGTGTTTTTTCTTACCATAATCTCTTCTATAATGCTGAAAAGTAAAACAGTTTTACCCTCATATCTTCAGACAGTATTTATTTATTAAAGTACAATTGAAATGCCTCTACATTTCCCTTTTTTGTCAAAAAATAATAAAAAGGCTATAATTAATATAAAAACTATATGCAATATGTACAATGACTATACATAATATATACAGGGAAGAAATATATCTACAATATCGAGTCCATTTTCATTTGACATATTGAGAAAAAAATATTTAGTCTGTAGCTTATCCTGGTGAGTCCAAAGGCTTATAGCTAATTTACTTTCTATCAATGACTTACTTTGCAATCAGAAAGTAAACTCCATGTGGAGTTTCTTCAATATCCATTATGTGCTCTGGAGTCGATTGTTCTGCTCTATTTTCCTAAACACTTGATAATACTAATTTTCAAGGACTAGAAATTAGCATTACATTGTTAAATGAGCTGTATAGGTACAATACCTTGAACAAGATTCAAAATGCATGTACAATATGTTTTAACAAAATTAATCTCAAATTTGTATCAATATACAAAATTGGTATTAATATTCAAAATTTGTATACAATATACAAAAATAAAACAAATGTGAAATATGTAAAACTAACAGACCATGTATGAGAACTGTCCATCTTCCTCTCTAAGGCTCTGACTAAAGGCATATAGCACTGGGATTAAAAGTATGCACCCTAATTTCTATATCAGCTATGGTAGTGACTGGGATTAAACATGCATGCCATTGTGGCTACTGGGATTAAAGGTGTATGTTACCATAATGTGGTCTGTAAGGCTGACTGGTGGGACTGTTTTACTCTTAGATCTTCAGACAGTCTTTATTTATTAAAATACAATTGAAATGCCACTACAATGGTATAACTAGTTTTTAAAAATGAATTTGTTAATAATCATAGTCCTATAAAAATTAACTTAGGAAAGTAATATATTTTATTTTTTCAATTGTCTTTTGGTCCATTTGATCAACTCAGTATGACTGAGAGTAGATGATCTATGTGAAGTGAACGATTTATCTCATTAGCAAACACTCACTGGTCTCATTAGAAACTTCATTTTGTGGGCAGGGGCTGCAATCAAAACAGCAGGCTGCCATTCCCTTCTGCCAGAATTTTCTGAATCCAGGACCACAATCAGCACTGCACACAGAGGGCGGCATCTGGGAAAAATCAGATACATGCTGGTGTCAGGAGTTTTACCTACATCTATAAATATATTTCATTATCATGTTGATATACCAATTAGCTAGTTTTATATACACCAAAAGATTAAGCTTAATACACTTTATAATACCAGGCATACAAATGTATGGAAACAAACTGATGTAAATTTCAGTAGCTTACCATACCTAGAAATTTAGGAGGAAGAATGTTTTTTTTTGATATGAACAAACACTATAGCGCTTACAAAGTGGTTTTTCTACTTAATTTTCATCACAGTGACACAAAGTACATTAATAAATTAGAGGAAACCTTAACTAAAATATTTCTCTCCATTGAATTAGCCTGCTGTCAAATTATTTAAGCATTTTATTAATGGGTAGTTGATATAGGACTGCCCTGCCCACTGTTGGCAGTGCTGTCCCTAGTCAGGGCTGTGTGAGAATTCAGAGAAAACCAGTAAGCTATGTTCCTTCAGATTCTGTGGTTTAGATGCAGTCTCCATATGCCTGCCTGCCTTGTCATTTCTTTGCTGTAATTCATGATCCCAATCAAACCTTCTCCAGAATAAGATTTTGGTCAATATTTAATCACAGCCACCTCACAGAAAGCTAAGATGAACAGATATCTGGAATAGGGGAATGTCTCTTAAAATATCAGATAGCACACATGTACTCTAAAAAACAGCACTGCAAAGCATGACATATTATAAAGAAAAATACAGCTAAATAGCCAGAGTGAGAGAGGGCATAACTGGTATCTATTGAGCTGGAGAGAATGGTGTTTCTTGAGGTGTAAGTGCTTTACAAATCCTCCACATATTTGAGGATCCTGAGTAAAAGTTTGATTTGAATTATTTGTTCTCTTTATGACCAATTTCTTGACATTTTTGTATATTTTGTAGACCAGACCTCTGTCTGATGTGGAGTTATTGAAGATTTTTTTTCCTATTCTGTAGGATTTTTTTAATCTTATTGAGAGTTTCTTTGCTTTGTAGAAGCTATAGAGTTTCAGGAGGTCCCATTTAATAATTGTTTCTCTCAGTGTCTGTACTGCTGGGGTTATATTTAGGACGTTGTCTCCTTTGCCAATGCATTCAAATGTACTTTCGACTTTCTCTTTTATAAGGTTTGGTGTGATTGGCTTTATGATTATAGTACAACTGTAAGAATGGTGAAGATGAAAAACACTGATGACTCCTTATGCTGGAGAGGTGTGGGGTAAAGGGAACACTTTTGAATTGCTGGTGGGAATGCAAGATGGTACAACCCATTTGGAAGCCAGCATGATGATTTCTCAGAAAAGAAGGAAATAACCTTCCGTAAAACACAGTAATACCACTTTGGGGTATTTATCCAAAGATGCTCATTTGTAACCACAAGGACATATCATCACCTATATCCATAGCAGCATTGTTTGTCATCCCAGAACCTGGAAACAGCGTAAATGCCCCTTACCAAAGAATGAATTTAAAAAAGGTGGTACATTTTCACAATGGAGTAGTACACAGCAGAAAAAAATAACATCTTAAAATTTGCAGGAAAATGGATGGAGCTAGGAAACATTATTTTGAGTGAGGTAACCCAGACACAGAAAGACAGTTATCATATGTACTCCCTCAGAAGTGGCTTTTATTTTTATTTATTTATTTATTGAAGATTTCTGTCTCTTCCCCGCCACCGCCTCCCATTTCCCTCCCCCTCAATCAAGTCCCCCTCCCTCGTAAGCCAAAAGAGCAATCAGGGTTCCCTGCCCTGTGGGAAGTCCAAGGACCACCCACCTCCATCCAGGTCTAGTAAGGTGAGCATCCAAACTGCCTAGGCTCCCACAAAGCCAGTATGTGCAGTAGGATCAAAAACCCATTGCCATTGTTCTTGAGTTCCTAGTAGTACTCATTGTTCGCTACGTTCAGCGAGTCCGGTTTTATCCCAGGCTTTTTCAGACCCAGGCCAGCTGGCCTTGGTGTGTTCCAAATAGAATATCCCCATTGTCTCAGTGTGTGGGTGCACCCCTCGCAGTCCTGAGTTCCTTGCTCGTGCTCTTTCTCCTTCTGCTCCTGATTTGGACCTTGAGATTTCTGTCTGGTGCTTCACTGTGGGTCTCTGTCTCTGTCTCCTTTCATCGCCTGATGAAGGTTAGTATTCAGGAGGATGCCTATATGTTTTTCTTTGGGTTCTTCTTCTTATTTAGCTTCTCTAGAATCACTAATTATAGGTTCAATGTCTTTATGGCTAGAAACCAAATATGAGTGAGTACATCCCATGTTCCTCTTTTTGGGTCTGGCTTACCTCACTCAGGATAGTGTTTTTTATTTCCATCCATTTGCATGCAAAATTCAAGAAGTCATTGTTTTTTTAATTTCTTTTTATAATTAATTTATTTATTGAAGATTTCTGTCTCTTCCTCGCCACCGCCTCCCATTTCCCTCCCCTCCCCCAATCAAGTCCCTGTCCCTCGTCAGTCCAAAGATCAATCAGGGTCCCCTGCCCTGTGGGAAGTCCAAGGACCACCCACCTCCATCCAGGTCTAGTAAGGTGAACATCCAAACTGCCTAGGCTCCCACAAAGCCAGTATGTGCATTAGGATCAAAAACCCATCGCCATTGTTCCTTAGTTCTCAGTAGTCCTCATTGTTCGCTATGTTCAGCGAGTCCGGTTTTATTCCAGGCTTTTTCAGACCATGGCCAGCTGGCCTTGGTGAGTTCCCGATAGAACATCCCCATTCTCTCAGTGTGTGGGTGCACCTCTCGCGGTCCTGAGTTCCTTGTTCGTGCTCTCTCTCCTTCTGCTCCTGATTTGGACCTTGAGATTTCTGTCTGGTGCTCCAATGTGGGTCTCTGTCTCTGTCTCCTATCCTGAGGGAGGTAAGCCAGACCCAAAAAGAGGAACATGGAATGTACTCACTCATATTTGGTTTTTAGCCATAAATAAAGGACATTGAGCCTATAATTAGTGATCCTAGAGAAGCTAATTAAGGAGAACCCAAAGGAAAACATATAGGCATCCTCCTGAATATTAACCTTCATCAGGCGAAGTCATTGTTTATTTCATATGTTCCATACTTTCTTCATCCATTCTTCCATTGAAGGGCATCTAGGTTGTTTCCAGGTTCTGGCTATTACAAACAATGCTGCTATGAACATACTTGAACATATACTTTTGTTGTATGATAGGGCATCTCTTGGGTATATTCCCAAGAGTGGTATTGCTGGGTCCAGGGGTAAGTTGATCCGGAATTTCCTGAGAAACCACCGCACTGCTTTCCAAAGTGGTTGCACAAGTTTGCCTTCCCACCAGCAATGGATGAGTTTACCCCTTTCTCCAAAACCTCTCCAGCAAAAGCTATCATTGGTGTTTTTTATTTCAGCCATTCTGACAGGTATAAGATAGTATCTTAAAGTTGTTTTGATTTGCATTTCCCTGATCTCCCTTGCTCTTAGATTGGGAGGATCAACATAGTAAAAATGGCAATTCTACCAAGAGCAATCTATAGATTCAATGCAATCCCCATCAAAATCCCATCAAAATTCTTCACAGATCTTGAGAAGACAACAATCAACTTTATATGGGAAAACAGAAGTGGTTTTTTAAACAAGAAGCTAAGAAAACCAGCTTACAAACCACAATCCCAGAGAAATTAGACAACAATGAGGACGGTAGGAGAGACATACTTATATCTAATCTACACAGGAAGTAGAAAAAGACAATATCTCCCGAGTAAATTGAAAGCATGGGTACTTTTGGGGGGAGGGTTGTAGGGGAGAGGAAGAGCAGAGAAAAATGTAGAGCTCAATAAAAATCAATAAAAATATAGCACAGTAGTAACAGTCATTATACATATTAAAAAGAAAGATATTCTAGAATGATAAAAATTCATTGTACGCATATCTGAAATTCTTAAAGTATTAATAAAATGTCACATCAAAAATGGATGTAGAAACATACAATAGGAGGAATGTAAATGCTTTGTAATGTGACTAATTATTTTTAGTTGGTTATAAGACAGCACAAATCAATCCCATTGTCTATGTTATTGCTGTGTAATGCAAAAGAATGCAGTTAAGTCAGACCTACCTGTGTACTTCCTGTTGCATGCTCTATCATGTCTTCATATATATGCAGCTGTTGACCATATGGAAAATATGAGCTAAACTCCCCTATTTTCACCTTAAGTCCAAGACCATATGGGAAATCCCAAATATGAAAAATGTCATACTCTTCTTGAAGATTTTCTTTCTGGTTCATAATCACTCTGTCTCCAACTGGATTATGTGAAGTGTGTTTTCCTCAGAAAGGAGTGTAGCTGAAAGAGACACACCATTCCATAGTGTGTGTTCTCTTTTTTGAATTCATAAAATGCATTTTATTTCATCTTAAAGGCAGTATTATTGAAGGTGTTCAGGAGAGAAATAACAGTAAAACATGTGGACAAATAAAATTATCATAATGTTCCTAGAATTTAAGTTTTTTCAGAAAAAATCACCAAACAGAAACACAGACATATATGCAGATACATAAGACCAATATGAAAACACACACACACCATAAAGAGACAGAGACAGAGACATATAGTCAGAGATTCACTTCCATATAGACATACATAATGCATCTACATACATTTTATATAGACAGACAGACAAATGCCAACACTCACACATCAAAACAAAGACATGCACAGTGAGACATATGCACCAAAACAGACACACAAAAACAGAAAGCTGTGAAACACATAAAGAGGCCCACAAATACATGCACAAATTAAATTACAAATACACACAAGGAGACACTCACAGACAAAAACAAATACACAGAGAGCTATTGATATTGATAGATTTATGCTCATATACAAAGATAGATTGAGAGAAACAGACAGTCAAACAAAAAAGATATACATATGTTCAAGCAATATACAACAGTGAAGTCAACACATATAAACACATGCACTTAAAAAATACACAAAAACTATTCACAGAAACAAACTCCCATACAGAAATATATTGATACAAGAGAAATTTATTTTCAGTTCCTCAAACAGAAAGATATGCAGATAAACAGAAACACACGCACGCACACACACACACACACACACACATATATATACCCACTAACACAGATGCAATAAGAGATACTTGGAAACACAAAAATGTGAAACCATAGACAAGAAGAACCATGCATTCATACTTATGTATAAAAATGTATGTCTTAACTGAAGGATGACACTGCTTACTGTGTAATTACTTTCACTCAGGATGAGAAATGAGGTCACAAGTGCCTACAGTGTGAGCAGATTCAGTTTAGAACACTTGTGAAAATCATCTCATAAACGGATATCACATATTTGACAATAAATATGCAAGGATTCTCTTCTTATTAGGAAGAGGATTAAGGAGGAAGGAATTGGGCTTACAGTTTTAGAATAGCTGTGGTGATAGTCAGGTATTCTGTAAAAATATCAGTGTAATTTCTTTACAAATTGTGCCGTCCACACCATTGCTTTTGCATTAAGATTTATACCAGCATCCAGATTTACATCATTATGAAGAAAAAATTTCCACAAATCTTTCTATTTAATGAAATATTCCCTAATTTATTAAATTGGGACATTTGACAGACATTTAAAGACATCAAATTTCATCGAAAAGAGGAAACACTACCTTCAAGCAGTGAGCATAATGTCCTTTTCCATTATCCATGGATTGATTGTAAACATGCTGAAGAAGCGTTGCATGGAAGGCGTGGGCCACAGCATACACCGCATTATAGATGTCATAACTCTCATCACTAAAGGCCATGTCAAAAGTCTGTGCCTTTAGCCATTGCAATGAAGCATTGGTTAAGCAATTCTTCGGGGTCTTACACATAGAAGCTGAGAGTTTGCAGTTAAAGTTCATCCACTCCAGCCTGGCCAGGAATTCGTCTGTGTACTTGAGAGGGTTCAATGTCTGGACAAAAGTTTTAAAATTAGAAATCTCAGCATGATGGTGTGCAAAAGTTATTTTCACATTGAATGAATTAAGTTGGAAGTCATTCTTAGTTGTAGTGCTATCCCACTGTGAGGTGGTGACCCATATTCTCTGTAAACCTAGAGATTGCCACCTTCTAAAGCCCACAGCTAGAGAACTCTCTGGGTCACCATAAATGACAACTACATTTGTGGATGATGTCACTATTTGGTTATAATAAACTTCAGCTTGTGTCAAGAATAAATCCATCTTGGCTGGGATCACACTCACAAAAGCAAAGCAGATTGTATTTTTTTCCATCTCTTCTCTTAATTGTGTGAGAAATTGAGTACCCTGATCATTGTCTGAGATGGCCAGTCCAATCCAGTTCCAGTTGAAGTAAAGCATAAGAGAGATCATGGCCAGGGCTAAAGATGTGTCCTTGGCAGCCATCTGATACAGAGAGGGAAACTGTTCACGATTGCTCAGGATGGGATGGAATGGTCCATAGGTAACCTGAAGGAACTACAACACACGGAGCAGAATGAGGTAGCACACGTACATAAGAACTTGTAAACACACTTTAGGTCAGGAGTTACTTAAAAATCTCCTTATCTGTTGGTTCATCCCTCATCTCAATTTCAAAAAGGGAAATGAGGCCCCATTACTAATGAATAAAACCTTGAACTACACCGTTTAACACAAATTTGATGGTAGTATCCTCCTCAGAATCTTCTTAGCTTCTAGGATCTTAAGAGCAGAGTTAGAATTTCTTACAAAGTTACAACACAAAATCTCACCTGTTGAGGTTTGAGGAGGTTGAGCATGGTCCCAGCCCTTACAGATTTTGCCAAATTTGGTCCTGTAAGTACCACGATACACATAGTCTGTTTATGACAGATATAATTAGGGGGCAACTCATGAACTTCTTCAGATAAGTTCAAGTGACTATCTATTTTTGTCCCAGTTGCACAACCATGCTCTGAACCTTCAAATACAAATGATGAATTTGGTAGAAGATCAGGGTTCCTGTTGACTTCATCCATGGAAAAAGCTAAGGCCAGTAAAAACTGGAAGCTTTTAGTTGTTGTTCTGTAAAAGGGTATGGTGATTAATATGGACAGAGATCTACACATGATCCTGAGTAGTCAACAGATGGATTATTATGAGCTGTACTATATTCTCAACCACTGCCAATACTGATACAAATGGCCTATGCTGTTAGATTAGAATAATATAAGTAGCTGGGAACTAATCAAAAGCTTTAAAAGTTCATTAGAGTGCATCTTCCATAAATAAAGTGATACATCAGCACCTTTCAAAGAGTGTGTTTTCCATTTCTGGTTTTTGAGGGCTTACTCTAAAGATAAAGACAACGGCAGAGGCTTTAACCAAACAATAAACCTATTCATATATTCATTTTTAAATCATTGATCAATGTGAAAAATTCAAAGACATGTGAACTTATGTGTTTATCACATTTTCTTATGAAATTAACTGAATTTGATAAAACTGTCAAATAATGTCTGTTGAGTGTACAATAGTATGGGAAACATTTGGCTGTTATGCTTTCAATTCTTTATAATCATGGGTCATTATAGTTAACATATGCCCTTGAACTGTGTGTTATTCTGTTTTAACTGATTTATCTAATGGAGGTGTAAAATCTCTTTTTAAGATTTATATTTAAATGAATTTAAATACCAAAGATGTATTTTGTAAAATTTTATGTATGTGTTCACCAATGCATATAGACAATATTAGTGTCAATATGTGTATTAATAGAGAATGGATTCCAAAGTTTTGAACAACAATTTGCTACAGATTAGACTGGCCTTAAAAGTACAAAGATACACCAGCTCCAGGTTCTTATTCCAGCGATTAAGGCCATGTTCTACCTTCTAAGTACTCTTCACCTAATTTATGTTTACACAGAATGTCATATATTCCAACTGGAGACTTCTGACCAATTGTTTTTTATACTACAAAACTGCTTTGACTACATTTCCAGTTACACTAACACAACAATAACATTCTACATTAATTTGTATATGTCAGTTTAACATCTTTGTAAAATAGAAGATGATAAAGAATAAAATCTGAGGAAAATGTTTATGAGGCTTTCTGTAATAAAAGTGGGTAATAAGCAAGTCAGGAGTGAATAATACCAATTTGTGTTTGTTTTTTTTTTGGGTGTGTGGGGGTGGAAGAGCAGTAACTTCTGTCTCTTCCTAGTCATTTCATATAATCTGACCAATAAACACTAATCATACTTCTTCATTCTAAATGGTTTGCTCAGAGTAAAATGAACCTATTTCCCACTTAGATATTGTACTACTATGATTTCTTTATGCATTTACATATATATTTTTAAAATAAAAATAATTTTTGAATATTTTTATTACCACACAGAAAAAGTGTCATTGAAAACTTTAGTAACACACAAGAGGCATTTGAGACTAGATCTTGTGAAGCCCAAACACCAATTCCTGTCTCCCAAACATTAAGAAACATAAATCACTTGAGCAGTTATAGTGTCCCAGTGGACTAAATTTCAACTATTAACAATATGAACAATTAAAATGTGTGTAGTCTCCACATTGGTAAAAAAAGAGTTATAATTAGCAAAATTACTGAAAGCAAATTTAAGAAATACATAGCAAATAAGTGTCAGAAAATAAAAAATTTAGATACAAAGAGACAATACCTTTGTTTTTAAAATAATGGCAAAGATGTGCTAATATGTAACTGCTCTATTCCCTCTCTAATGTGTCACTAACTATCAGATACCAGGGCTGTCAATCAAGTAAGTGACAAGGGAAGTGTCAAATGCAATTTTCAACGAATGCAAGCATGTAATTCACAGTTTATAATTCCTTTTTTAGCAAAACTAGAGGAAGAAGTGAACTTTGAGATTAAAGGGCAGTGATTTTACATGTATGTAAATGAAGTATGGAGAAACAGGAACACATATGATGATTACAATGGACAGGTCTCTTGCTTCCCATCTTGATGCAGGTTGAGGATAATGGAACCACATCAGATCATTCAAGAGAGTAACTGTATACCTATGGGAAAACTCTTCACAGTTAGGTGTGTCACAAGTATTAGTTGCCCTAGCACATGCTTTAGAACCTACACCTTGATTAATGTTCATCAACTAATTGTAATTTATGGCATTTACTTAGGCACACTTAGGATGATAATAACTGAAATACAATAGGGTTTTATTTCATAAGTCTACTACAATGTTTATGTGTAGCAATACGGGGTGCCAGGGCTGGGTCCCTGCACCCGGCCGCCCGCATGGCTTACTGATGCCCCGAAATAATTACACGGAAACTGTATTCATTTAAACACTGCCTGGCCCATTATCTGTAGCCTCTTATTGGCTAGCTCTTGCATCTAGACTAGCCCATTTCTGATAATCTGTGTAGCACCCCAAGGTGTGCTTACCGGGGAGATTCTAGCCTGCTTCTGTCTGGAATGGGAACATCATGGCGATTCCTTACTCAGCTTCCTTCTCCCAGAATCCTGTTCTGTCTACTCCGCCTACCTAATTTTCTGTCCTATGAGGGCCCAGGCAGTTTCTTTATTAGTTAGCCAATGAAAGCAACAGATAAGATACAAGACCCACCTCCATCATTTCCCCTTTTTCTGTTTAAACAAAAAAGAAAGCCTTTAACTTTAATATAGTAATATTCCATATAACAAAACAGTTATCAAGTAAGAATTACAGTTATAATATTTATATCTACTTTATCTTTTATCATAATTAAGGAAAATTACAACTATGTATCCATTCCTCAATTCCATCAAAGACTCCAGAAGGATATAATACTAAACAAGAAATAAGAAAACTCTAGAAATGACAGAGACATCTCGCTGCCTGGATAGTCACCCAAAGTTCCTCTGTATCGTTGGGGCATCTATCTTTGGCCTCCAGGCCCATAGTATCCAGCAGACATTTCCATGAAGCAGGAAATTTCAAAGACATTTCAGTCACTTTCTGTTGTGTCCTGCAGAATGTCTCGTAGACTCTTTCATGAGTCAGGAACCCCGAAAGACTATCTCACCTTTAGGCAAGTTCAGCAGTCCTCTCTCTGTGGGTTCTTTGTGTCCAGTTTATGCAACAGTCCAGGCAAGAGCAATCTCTTGCCCAAATGGCTATCCAATTCCATAAGGATCCTCTTCAATGCCCATCTTCATCTCAAAGTAGATTGGTGCTGCCAGGAGCAGATGTGTCTCATTGTCATGAAAAGTCCTAAGTTATTAAAATATTTTAAATGCCATACTCTGCAGCCTTTGAGAGATATGAAGAATGCCTATCTAATTGAAATATATCTCTGTATATCTAGAAAATCTAACTAACATGACTACAAGCTTTACTATCATCGAAGATTATCCATTAGCAACCTATATTTCCTAATTATACATTACATTTTTAAATGAACTACATAATCACAATACCTTGATCAAGATCAGAAATACATATACATATAACAAAATTGACCTTAAAATCCATACCAATGCAAATTATTTATATCTATATCATATCCCCCTTTAAATGTAAAAGAACATTTATAAACAATATTTTGGGAACATGGGCGCAGTTTCTCTCTCCAAACTGCTTCCTGCTGAATGGGGGCATCATTAATTAGGTCTTTCATGGTATAACCTGTGTGCCAGGGTCATCTCAGTTGGCAGTTGAGTGAAGTAATTTTTTGAGGGTGTTCACAGCAACCTTTCAGGAGGGCGTGGTCTATCGTACCAAATTGGAATAGAAGAAATCCATAGGGTCTGGTCCTCTGTGAAAACAAAAGAAGACCCTCTCCAAAGCATCATATCCTTAGACCCAAATTTTGAAATCATACCTTTATATCCATTCTGGTTTAGCTTGGCAGCCCATGTAATGAAATGACTCTCTGTACTTAGCTCCTTTACAGTAAAAAATTTTAAAGAAAACACAATGTACATAATCCAGACTCTCTGTGAATTTTCCATTTTTACGTGGCTTATTTTTCTTTATTTCCTTTACTCTCTTAACTATCTGTACTCTGTCTCTTTAAAGACTTTACCTTTTTATTTTTAAAGACATTAACTTTATTTTCTCTCTATATATAGTTATTTCTCTCTCAAGCCTACATACATTCATCCAACACTGTGATCCATTTAGTGGTCTGTCTGAATTAGTTTTATTGTGAATCTGTAATTTTTTTTTTTACTATCCAGGAGCATTTCTTAAAAATGTTAAGCATTTCTTAAAAACTTAAGTTGCACCATGTAGGGGTAATACGGTACTGCCTGTGTCCTGTAAAGTCTAAACCTTAACTGCGCTGTTATCACAGTAATTACGGTAGTTCCTGCTTGAGACCAGCTCAGTTCAGCATGGCAGAGCTGAGCCGCTCCTGCCTCAGAGCCATTTGGTGCGCCTGAGCTGCGCACAATTCCAGGCATACAGCAGTCCACATTGCCATCAAGCAAGCCGTAGCACTTTACTCCAAATGCTCCATTTAAAAGCTCTGTCTCCTGCAGGAGCCAGACAGAGATCGCAATGGCGGCACAGCCCAGAAAGCCAGCATTTTAAAACAGCCAGTTTTTTCCTGCTGCTGAGTCAGGACAATTTCTTCGTAGCACGCAACTCAGAAACAGCAAAAAAACTGTGTTAAACTCTCTCCCTGTCCTTTTTAAGTCCTCTCAGGTTTTACATGGAGTTCATTAGCACGTTGGGTGCCAATTTGTAGCAATACGGGGCTCCGGGGCTGGGTCCCTGCACCCGGCCGCCCGCATGGCTTACTTATGCCCCGAAATAATTACACGGAAACTGTATTATTTTAAACACTGCCTGGCCCATTATCTGTAGCCTCTTATTGGCTAGCTCTTGCATCTAGACTAGCCCATTTCTGATAATCTGTGTAGCACCCCAAGGTGTGCTTACCGGGGAGATTCTAGCCTGCTTCTGTCTGGAATGGGAACATCATGGCGACTCCTTACTCAGCTTCCTTCTCCCAGAATCCTGTTCTGTCTACTCCGCCTACCTAATTTTCTGTCCTATGAGGGCCCAGGCAGTTTCTTTATTAGTTAGCCAATGAAAGCAACAGATAAGATACAAGACCCACCTCCATCATTTATATATATGTATTTCTGATCTCGATTAAGGCATTTTGTTTGTATAGCTTATTCAAAAACGTGATGTATAATTAAGAAATACAGATTAATAGATAATCATATATAATAGTCAAAATTGCCCTCCCACGTCTACAAGCCTAGTAAACATGATACTTCCACCTGCCTAGGCAGAGAGCATATAGCCACGGACGTAGTCTCATCTACTTTCCTTCCAACTCTCAGTGGGCACACAAACACCCAGGCCCAAAAATACTGTTGAAATGCTCCATAGCCAGAGTTTGTGCTGGAAGCATGGCTCAGGAAGCTGCACTTCAAAACTGCTTGACTTTCATTACCTGCTATGGACCAAACAGGATATTCTTTCCCAAAGAAGCCATGCCTCTGCCTTCCTCAAGCAAACAAAGCCCATCCAAGAAAATACCACTACCAAACCAAGCTTAATCCTGTTCTTTTGTCTTTTTTAAGTGTTTTCAGGTTTTACATAGATTTAGTTCACAAACATTGGCAGACCAATTATTGCAAGGAACTGCTTGCATCCAAGAACAAAACTGTAGAAAGGCAAATTTTAACTACGTCTGTGGGTAAATCCCTCCGCGACAATTTCCACAAAGCCCTACCTACAGCTTTAACTGCCTTTCCAATAATAACAACAGAGAAGGTAATTGGTTCCAGAAACCCTAGGGTCATCAAGGAGGATACATGGGAGCCTGTCCGTATGAATGATCTCAAAGAAATTAAACAGGCTGTCATGACTTTTGGGATGCACGCCTCTTTTATTAAAGAGATGCTAAAATCTTGGGCCACGACAAGCAGAGCCACCCTTTCAGATTGGCTCCAGCTGACTTCTGCAGTACTTGAGAGCGGGCTGCATTTAAAATGGAAATGCTTATTTAGGCAAGAGGCTAGACGTTTAGAACAGCAAGAAAATGCGAAGGGAAATGACATTTCCATAGATAAAATTCTAGGAGAAGGACTCTTTTCTAACCCTCAAGAACAAGTTAATTTGGATGAAAACACACTCTTCCTGTGCACTACAGCAGCCTTAAATGCTTGGGACAGGGTACAAGACCCAAGACAAAAATGGAATCATTTGTCAAAATTAAAAAAGGTCAGAGAGAACCCTTTACTGATTTTTTACAAAGACTTACTAAGGCTTTGCAAATAGGGATACCTGACCCAGACACAAGGCGTATAATGATTGAGACTTTGGCTTATGAAAATTCAAATTTGAAATGCAAAAAGATTTTGGGGCCTTTAAGGTTAAGATCAGCACCCCTGGAAGAATGGGTGTTACATACACTGGATGTTGATACATTTGATTATGGCACTGAAGCATGGGTAGAAGAAGCAATTTCCAATAGTAAAAGGAGACACCAGAATACCAAATGTTTTAATTGTGGCAAAATGGGTCATATGAAAAGGAATTGTAAACAACGGACTTTCAGAAATAATAATAATGCATCTTCTATAAATAACAGAAATAGGAGGACTCAGCCTTCAGGTTTATGTAGAAGATGTGGAAAGGGCTGACACTGGACGAATGAATGCAGATCTACAAGGGATAGACAAGGCAACCTGATACAGACAGGAAACGTGACGGGGGCCTCATAGGCCCCCATGGCACACATGGTTCAGTCACTTTCAGTTACTGCAGAGAACCTGCCTCATCAGGACAATTAGGAAACCCCATGCTTACTTTTACAAACAATAACGATCAGAAGGATGAGTTATGTGTGTTTTGGCAAACTTCTATAAATGATCAAAGACCTAAGTTGAGAGTGTTTGTCAATGGGATTTTTATTACTGGCCTGCTGGACACAGGTGCTGATGTAAGTATCATTACCCCAGAATCTTGGCATCTGTATTGGCCTCTTCAGAATGTAAATGTTCAGCTCCTGGGAATTGGAACCCTATCTCGAGTAAGACAGAGCAGGAGATGGATTGACTGTATAGGGCCTGAGGGACAAATAGGAAAATTAAGGCCATATGTAGCCAATATTGCAATGAATTTATGGGGTCGTGACCTATTACAACAATGGAATACCCAAATTAACATTCCTGCTACTTCTAGAGCTTATAGTTCTGAAAATAATATTAAAAGATATTACAAACGGAGAAAACTGGCCATTCGGGCCGTACAAGAACAAGCATTTGAAGTCCCTTCAGAGATACCAACAGCCTTGCCTCTAAAATGGTTGACTGAGAAACCAATATGGACAAAGCAATGGCCTCTAGCTGAGGAAAAGTTACAGTCTTTAGAACAGCTGGTACAAGAGCAATTAGATGCTGGACATATAGAAGAATCTACCAGCCCTTGGAATTCTCCTGTGTTTGTGGTTAAGAAAAAATCAGTTAAATGGAGAATGCTGACAGATCTCAGAGCAATCAACAAAGTTATTCAACCTATGGGCCCTCTGCAATCTGGAATCCCTTTGCCCTCTTTATTACCAAAAGGATGGCCTCTTATAGTTATTGATTTAAAGGATTGTTTTTTCTCAATACCTTTACAAAAAGAAGATAGAGAAAAATTTGCCTTCACAGTGCCTACTTACAACAATTCTCAACCTTCCAAGAGGTACCACTGGGCCGTCCTCCCCCAGGGTATGTTAAATAGCCCCTCCTTGTGCCAATATTTTGTGAACCAACCATTGCAAATAATATGCAAGAAATTTCCTAAATCTATTATATATCTCTACATGGACGACATATTGTTATCCGATCCAAACATGGATACCTTGAACAGACTGTTTAAAGAAATAAAGATACTTTTACCTAAATGGGGATTGCAAATTGCTCCTGAAAAAATACAGAAGGGAGATTCCGTTAATTATTTAGGTTATAAAATAGGTTTGCAAAAAATTAAGACACAAAAGGCACAAATTAGGAGAGATCGCCTATGGACTCTTATTGACTTTCAAAGACTGTTAGGAGACATTTCCAGTCTACAACCAGCTATTGGGATAACACCTGATCTAATAATTCATTTGAACAAAACCTTGGAAGGTGATAAAGATTTAAACAGCCCCAGAGAATTAACAGCTGAAGCAGAAAAGGAACTGACAATGATTGAGGAAAAATTACAACATGCACATGTGGATAGGGTGAATCCAGAGCTCGATTGTATTCTTGTCATATTACCATCAAAAATTTCTCTTACAGGAATTTTAATGCAGAGAGATGATATTATCTTGGAATGGATCTTTTTACCACATAAACCAAGTAAGAAACTGAAAACTTATGTGGAAAAACTCTCTGAGTTAATTATAAAAGGCAAGCTGAGACTTTGTCAACTAGCAGGCATAGACCCAGCAGAAATTATAGTGCCTTTCACTGCTGATGAACTAAATAAATTATGGGAAGATAATGAACCATGGCAAAGAGCTTGTGCTAATTTTTTGGGAGACATTAATAACAACTATCCAAAAAGCAAGAGGCTTAACTTCATAAAGAGAACTTCTTGGATCCTTCCTCAAATTGTCCGTGATGCTCCAATAACTGGAGCCCGTACATTCTATACTGATGCCAATAAAACAGGGAAGGCAGGTTACAAGTCAGAAGACTTGGGTAAGATGGAACAAAGTCCTTATGATTCTGTCCAGAAAGCAGAATTATATGCCATTCTTATGGTGCTAAGGGATTTTAAAGAACCTATCAATATAGTTACTGATTCACAATATGCAAAAAGAGTTATTTTACATATTGAAACTGCTAAATTTATACCTGATGATACAGAACTAACCTCATTGTTTATCCAGGTTCAAGATTTGATCAGGAACAGGCTTTGCCCTATGTACATAACACATATCTGATCCCATACGGGTCTGCCAGGTCCTCTAGCACAAGGTAATGCAGATATTGATCAATTATTGATTGGTTGTGTGCTACAAGCCTCTGACTTTCATAAAAAACATCATGTTAATAGCAAAGGTTTGAAGAAAGAGTTTTCTATTACATGGCAACAAGCTAAGGAGATTGTAAAGAAATGCCCTACTTGCTCTTTTTATAACCAAACGCCACTGACAGCAGGGGCTAATCCAAAGGGCACCCATAGGAATGAAATCTGGCAGATGGATGTGTTCCACTTTGCAGAATTTGGCAAATTGAAGTATGTTCATCACACCATTGACACTTATTCAGGCTTTCAGTGGGCAACTGCTTTAAGTTCAGAAAAAGCTGATTCAGTAATCACTCATTTATTGGAAGTCATGGCTATCATGGGTATACCTACACAGATAAAGACAGATAATGGTCCTGCTTATTCCTCTAGGAAAATAAAGCGGTTTTTTGACTATTACAATATCAAGCATGTTACAGGTATACCATACAATCCTACAGGTCAAGCAGTCATAGAAAGATCAAATAAAACTATAAAGGATATGCCGAACAAGCAGAAAGGGGTGGAAAACACCCCCAGAAATAGGTTACATAATGATTTGTTAACCTTGAATTTTCTTAACGCTAATGAGAAGGGAACAACGGCTGCAGAAAGACATTGGATAATGGAAAAGTCTACTGAACTAAATCAACCAGTTTATTTCAAGGATGTGTTGACCTCACAATGGAAGCCAGGAGATGTGCTGCATTGGGGAAGGGGTTTTGCTCTTATCTCCACAGGTGAGGAAAAATTGTGGATACCATCAAAATTAATAAAGGTTCGGTATGAAGAAGAAAAGCCATTTGGAAAAGATAACAATTCATTCACAAGGATGGCGAGCATACTGAGGGTAAGGAATATAAATAGGTTGGGGGCAGGGTTCTTTTCTTATCTCCACAGTTAAATACTGATCTTCAAAGAACTTAAGGGACCCTAAATATTTAATCATTGATGGATGGAAAATTGTTACAACCCACTAAGATCAGTAAGTATTGATTTTATATATATACATATCTATATGTTTTATTGAACACTTCTTTATAAATATGTAGAGCTGGTTTTGGAGTTGGACTATGGCTCAGTCCTTCTTCAATTCCAAGCCTGTTGATAAGAGATATCTCAGAGTTCCTGTCTCAGATCGGGAGCCATGAAATGGGACAGAATAAAAATAATTATATACTTGATAAGCTTTCTTTACTTTTCCTCATATCTGTGTCTTTCTTTATACGTCAGTATGTGTCCTTGTTTTTAATGTTTAAATTTCCCATAACAAACAACAAATTTTCCTACAGTAATTTTTGAAGTTTTCAGGATGAAGATGGGACCCCACAACTTCAACTCAATCTGGTTTTTATGACATCATGACTTATATATATATTTCCTTTTTAAGCGCTAATATTAGACTTGTTTTTTTTTTTTTTTTTTTTTTTGGTTTTTCGAGACAGGGTTTCTCTGTGGCTTTGGAGCCTGTCCTGGATAGCTCTTGTAGACCAGGCTGGTCTCGAACTCACAGAGATCAGCCCGCCTCTGCCTCCCGAGTGCTGGGATTAAAGGCGTGCGCCACCACTGCCCGGCTTAGACTTGTTTTTTGGTACCAACTGCACGAGACAATTTCGAATGGTGCACATTTTTGACAACACTCTGGCCAGACCTTCTCAAAACACACAGAGACTAGTTACAATTTTCTTAGGTCAAAGGTTAATTTGGGAATTTTATCATCATTTGCTTTCACAGGAGCCCCTAAGCAAAACGTCGCCCCCATGTCAGCTTGAAGCAATCTTAGAGGACGATGTCCCCTCTCCCAACAGAGTTTGCCCTCAGGGTTAGGGACATCTTTTAGTGATTGGTTTGGGGTTGAGGGGATGGGGAGATGTTTTATGAAATTAGGGGTATGTTCAATAAAAAAAAGAGGGGGATTAACTGGTTTGATTGGATGATTGGTATTTGTGAGTTACTGTTTTTTTTTTTTCCAGAAAGGCTATTTTTTTTTTATTCAAGTAACTGCAAATAGGAAATCAGAGGGGAAGCCCCAGGCTGGGACAAATACTGACCACCCCTCCCCCACAGAACGAGGGGAGGTGGTCCTACACCCCTTTCCCATCAAAATGGGCCCCCCTCCTCACTCTGCTGCAGCATCCAAGGGGCAGGGCCCCATCGTCCCTGTGTGGGGTGGTTGGTAGCCAGCCTGCTGCACCCCAGCCCCCCTTCCCCTATAGTGTCTTGGGGAGAATGCAGGCAGAATGGGAGGATGAACTTTTAGCGCCGGTAGCAGCAGCAATGGTGGGTGTCTAAGAATGAACATTGAACAGAAACAACACAACTGTCCAGAGGTAGTTTGTGAACAGAGGAGAAGATGGAACCAGAACCTTGGGGGGCAGGGAGGAGCAAAAGGAGGGGGGCAAGGCTAGCAACTTGGTGCCCCACTGGAGGAAGGGTAACAGCCTAGAGTGGAGGAGGTGAGTTAGCGCCCCATCTGCCTTAGGTGAATGTTAGAGAATAGGACCTCACCCTGGAGATGGGTGTGACCCCAATCTGTCACTGCATTGGGTCCCAGGTGAGAACAAGGTGGGTGGCCCATCATGTCCTACTTCCTGTAGTCAAGGGACTCTAGCCAACCTAATGCAGGGTCTAGGTAAGGTGTGGGCAAAAGTGACTGAGAAACCCACCTGGTGACAGTTCGGTGAGGGGTGGGGCATGCTGGGATCTATGTATCCCTGCACCGACCACACTTGCTGCGGCCAGGTCAGCCAATGGGGTTTGTCTGAATTGAGATGGGGCTGGGGCCCTTTAAGGCCAGGGAATGCTCCCAGGACCCTGTACAAGGAAGCCAGGAACAGCAGAGCAGAAGGGACCTGCAAAAGAAAGAGCCCAGAGAGCAGCATCTCCAGGGTAGAGCGCAGCAGGGCAGGCTGCGGCTAAGTGGGAAGTTAGCCTTGTCGAGAGAGGGCAGGTGTGTTGGGAAGGAGTGTTGGCACTTCACTGGGCTCCTTCGGAGGCTGCTTGCGTGGCCTGCCCCGGCCTCGCTTCTCAGTCCCTTCCTTCTCCTTGGAGGCCAGGGGCTGGCTGGACTTTGAACTGGACTCGCTCATCTTTCTTCTCTACGGGGCAGTGAGGGGGACTGGCTGTGATGGCCTTCTTGGAGCCGCGCCAACACCAGAAATAGCCCCGACTCGGAGTCCCAATTAGAGAAGTGAGTTACTGTTTATAGAAAATTGTATTGGTACTGTTTCCTGTATATTGATGTATTGAATATTGAATGCGAGTGTTCCTACCTCTATTTTTGTATAAGAGTATGCTTATATTGTATTGATACATCTACCATATTACAATGTACATTTCTACCTCTGATACTATTTATGTAATATCATTGTTTACATTTGATATGTAATGACATTGTTTACAGATGAAGATCATTGTCTTCATATATTGCACAGTTGTTTATTCTCTTAGTCTTCAAGTTAGATAGGTATTGAGAATTATATGTTTGTCACGTTTATTTTTAGGTTAATCAGGTCTTCTAGTTACCTAGAGATTATATTTAGTATAGATAGTATAATCTTCATCCTCTTTAAAGAGCTGTCGAAAAATGGCCTTTAATCTAACCTAGAATTCTGTGCCTACGAGACACAATTACTCCTGGCAACGCCACTCTACTCCCGAGAGAACATTGAGCACCAAAGACACTCCACTGCGAGCTTGTCTTCTTGGCAGAACTGGCCTTTGGGTTAAGAAAAGCCCATACCTCAACTACTGACAAAATTATGAAACAGGATTGTCTTATCTTGCCAAGACAGGGTAGGATAATTCTAAGAAAGTTCCTTGCATTTGATAATGGCATGTCAGTTATGTTAGGCCTTAGCCAAAGTTGGTTGACTCAACATTGCAAACGAGAATTTGGGTGATTGCCCAGGTAGTCAGTTGTCTCTGTCATTTCTGGCACATTTTGGATATATCTCATTTGTTAAGTAATATTTATTCCCTTCTCAGATCTTTGACGGAGTTGAAGATTATATAATTGTAATTACTCTCTACATCATTTAGACTCATTGAGATAGAATGTCTGGTAAATATTTTGTTCTCAATATTGTTTGTTATATTTATTATTTGTTATTATTGTTTATAGTTGTATTTGGTTTAGTTCTGTTTTATTTAGACAAAAAGGGGGAGATGTAGGGATAGCCCTCCTATTGGGGGCGGGATGGCCTCGGGCAAATGCTTACTGATATAATGGGGCACGCAGACGCTGCGGGCCCCTTCCCTGCTTCCTGTCTCCTGTGCTCTGCGGGAACCTTGGTGTCCGTGAGTTTGTTTACATTAAAGTTGTATATATATACTTATCACTATATGTCTGAATTAATTAAATCCGCCTTCATACTGTGGTTACCATTATTGAAAAAAGAATCTCCCTTGACCTGTTGATAGGTCAGAACATAGGTAGGAGGAGAAAATGGAACAGAATGCTGGGAGGAAGAAGGCAGAATCAGAAGATCATCATGGAGCTGCCTCTACCAGAGACAGAGGCCTGGAAGCTTTGCTGGAAAGCCACTGTCACATGCTGATACACAGATTAATAGAGATGTGCTAAATTAATATGTAAGAGTTATCAAATAACAAGCTAAAGCTAATGGGTTAAGCAGTGATTTAAATAATACTTTTTCTGTGTGATTATTTCAGGTCTAAGATAGCCAGGTGGCCAGGAACCACCAAGCAGACTCATTCCAATAATGGGAGAGTGTTTTTATGAGTGTGGGCCAATGCCCATCTTTCAGTGGATATGCCTGCCGAAAACTTAGGAAATATGGGACAAGTCTTTTCTGTGAATGGTATTATGTCTTATTTAGTATTTGTGATAAGGTAAACAGGACTACTATTCTTCTATAGATATTATTGTACATTGAAAAATAAACACCTAAAAGGTGCATGACGCTGTTTCTCTGATGAGATGTTCGGACTTCCCACAGTGTGGATATAGAGAAAAGTGAAAGGCAGATTCTTTCATAGAAAGAATACTTATACTTTTAATTTTTACATACTTTTTTTGCTAATTTCCTTTTCAGTAGAGTTTTACTGTCACCACAAGTATCTTGAACATTGTGTACACTTTCCTTGGACAGTTGAACAGATGACTATTCACCACAGAGAAAGCATCAATGACAGAGAAGTCAATCATTTAACACAATCTTGCATTGGTTTAACAAATCTTTTCCTGGGAACATGCTTGACAACATAAGTCCATGTAGGAGATTTGCACATTGAATTCCCCAAGGCTCTCACTCTCTCTCGTGACTGTCCACCATATCTCATGTTTTGATCACCCTTTCTACATTACCCCAGCCTGTAAAGGGACACTTTCCCAGCTCTGCAAAAAACCACAATGGCCACTAGTGTTACAGATGGGACACTCACATTTGAATGTCACGCACTTTCCATATACCCCAAAATTGATTGACAATCACCAAACCTCCAGACCAGAGTGCTTCAGTCCTTTAACACTGGAAGAGAGTCTCTACTCAACCAGAGAACATACAGGAATGTTAGAGGTTGACATTGATGGCCTACCCCCATTCAATCCCACAATTTGGTCCCCTACCATATTCTCATCCCAAACCTCTATAAATCAAACAGCCCCAGCCTCAACATAGGGAGAGCCCCACTGCTGGAGCATGGGCCAATATTGCCACCAGACATGCATCCTCTGACTTAAGTGGAAATATGTTTCAAATCTTTAGGCAAAATGTGAGATGACAAAAGAGGAAACATAAACAAAGGAATAAAGCATGTATCTAAAGATGAACTTGTAAACAAGTGCCTAGGTCTATATTCACCACAAAGTCATATTCCTAGACACCAGGGTTAGTATTCTATCAGCAACAGCCAAGGCCATATGTCACTACCAAAGCCAGTTATCTTACTACAGCAAGACTTGACTTCCATCACAGTTGAAGTATAAGACCTTAAAACCAACTTAATGAATTTGATTGAGGACCTGTTGCAAGGTGGGGCCCACTTGTTTGTCCTGGTCACCTGGCTAACTTAGCCCCAAAATAACCTCATAGAAATTGTATTAATTAAATAACTTCTTGTCCCATTATCTCTAGCCTCTTATTGGCTAACTCTCACATTTTTATTTAACCCATTTCAATTAATATGTATATCGCCTTGTGGCACTGGCTTAATTCTATTTTTTTATTAAAATTTTTTTATTAAAATTTCCACCTCCTCCCTGACTCCCCTTTCCATCCTCCTCCCCCCACTTCCCTCCCCCTCTGTCTCCAGTCCAAAGAGCAGTCAGGGTTCCCTGCCCTGTGGGAAGTCCAAGGTCCTCCCTCATCCATCCAGGTCTAGGAAGGTGAGCATCCTAACAGGCTAGGCTCCCACAAAGCCAGTACATGCAGTAGGATCAAAACTCAGTGCCATTGTCCTTGGCTTCTCAGCAGCCCTCATTGTCAACCATATTCAGAGAGTCTGGTTTTATCACATGCATTTTCAGTCCCAGTCCAGCTGGCCTTGGTGAGCTCCCAATAGGTCAGCCCCACCGTCTCAGTGGGTGGGTGCCCCCCTTGCAGTCTTGATTTCCTTGCTCATGTTCTCCCTCCTTCTGTTCCTCTTTTGGACCTTGGGAGCTCAGTCCATTGCTCCAATGTGGGTCTCTGTCTCTATCTCCATCCATCGCCAGATGAAGGTTCTATGGTGATATGCAAGATATTCTTTAGTATGGCTATAGGATCAGGCCATTTCAGGCTCTCTCTTCTCAGCTGCCCAAGGACTTAAATGGGTACATCTCTCTGGAACCCTGGGAACTCACTAGAGTCAAGACTCTTGCCAACCCTAAAATGGCTCCCTTAAGTAAGATATATACTTCCCTGCTCCCATATCCACCCTTCTCTTATCCCAACCAAAAAGGCAACCCACTGACTGGGAGAATATCTTCACCAACCCCACAACAGACAAAGGTCTGATCTCCAAAATATAAAAAGAACTCAAGAAACTAGACATTAAAATGCTAATTAACCCAATTAAAAAATGGGGCACTGATCTGAACAGGGAATTCTCAACAGAAGAAGTTCAAATGGCCAAAAGGCAATTAAGGTCATGCTCAACATCCTTAGTTATCAGGGAAATGCAAATCAAAACAACTTTGAGATACCATCTTACACCTGTAAGAATGGCTAAAATCAAAAACACCAATGATAGCCTTTGCTGGAGAGGATGTGGAGTAAGGGGTACGCTCATCCATTGCTGGTGGGAATGCAAACTTGTGCAACCACTTTGGAAAACAGTGTGGCGGTTTCTCAGGAAATTTGGGATCAACCTACTCCTGGACCCAGCAATACCACACTTGGGAATATACCCAATAGATGCTCTATCATACTACAAAAGTATTTGTTCAACTATGTTAATAATAGCATTATTTGTAATAGCCAGAACTTGGAAACAACCTAGGTGCCCCTCAATGGAATAATGGATAAAGTGTGGAATATATACATATTAGAGTACTACTCAGTGGTAAAAAACAATAACATCTTGAATTTTGCATGCAAATGGATGAAAATAGAAAACACTATCCTGAGTGAGGTAATCCAGGCCCAAAAAGATGAACATGGGATGTACTCACTTGTAATTGGTTTTTGCCATAAAGGACAATGAGCCTATAATTTGCGATCCTAGAGAAGCTAAATAAGAAGTTGAACCCAAAGAACAACATATAGTTATCCTCATGGATATTGAAAGTAGACAGGATATCTGGGCAAAAATTGGGAACTGGGGTGTGGGGTGGGATGGGGAAAGGGGAGATGGGGAGAGAAAAGTGAGAAAGGGAGGATGAAGAGAGCTTGGGGGAAATGGATGGTTGGAATAAATTTATTTTTTTAATTTTTATTTTTACTTATAAATTTCTACCTACTCCCCTCCTCGCATTTCCCTTGCCCTCTCCCTCCTCACCACATCCCCCTCCCTCTCCCCTATAGTCCAAAGAGCTGTCAGGGTTCGCTGCTCTGTGAGAAGTCCAAGGTCCTCCTCCCTCCACCCAGGTCTAGGAAGGTGAGCATCCAAACAGACTAGGCTCCCACAAAGCCAGTACATGCAGTAGGATCAAAACCCAGTGCCATTGTTCTTGGCTTCTCAGTCAGCCCTCCTTGTCAGACATGTTCAGAAGATCCCCTCAATGGGAGGATGGTAAAGAAAGTGTGGAATATATACATATTAGAGTACTACTCAGCGGTAAAAAAACAATAACAAATTGAATTTTGCATGCAAATGGATGGAAATAGAAAACACTATCCTGAGTGCGGTAACCAAGACCCAAACAGATGAATATGGTATGTACTCACTCATAAGTGGATTCTTGCCATAAATAAAGGACATTGAGTGTACGAATAAGCCCAGCCCCTTAGGGGGCATGTTCGCCTCAGGCAAATGTTTACTTATAAAGCCGGCAAGCGGGAGCCCGCGTGCCCCCTGTTTTCCTGGTCTCTGCAGGAATGGTGGTTCTGTAAGTCTATTTCCCCATTAAAGCTGTATGTATTTTTACAATCTGTCTGCATTCATTTACGCTGTTACATTTTGGCACCCAACGTGGGGCTATCTTGCCTCCGCCCGGCACAGGACGCAAGCTGGATCTTTCCCAGCCTTTGCAAGATTAGCTACCAGTGCTCGGGAATCGCGATTGGACTCAAGCGTGTAGCCCACTAGCTAACACAGCAGGCTCTGGAGCAATTAACCCCTCCCTGCCTGCCTTGGCATTTGCAGGGAACCCCGCTGCCTGAATTAGCATAAGCTCAAGTACCTGCAGTTTTGCAACAAAAGCCGCCACAGGGGCAGATTCGGTCTGATACAAAGTGAGCCCTTCTGCTACCACTCTAACTCCTCAGGCAGAACAATAACTTTCAGTTTTGAGTTGTTTCAGACTGGCTTTGGCCTCGAACCTGATCCTCCTGCCTCTGCAAATCCTACCCACAACTAAACTAGAAGGTGGACCCAAAGGGGAAAATATGTAGTTATTCTCCTGGATATTGGAAGGAGACAAGATTGCCAGGCAAAAATTTGAAACATGGGGGTGTGGGTAGGGGGTAAGGGGATATGAGGAGAAAAAAAATTGAAAAGTGGGGGATGGGGAGAGCTTGAGGGAATGGGACAGTTGGGATGGAGGAAGGGTGGATATTGGAGCAGGGAAGTATATATCTTAAGGGAGCCATTTTAGGGTTGGCAAGAGACTTGACTCTAGAGGTGTCCCCAGGTGTCCATGGAGATGTCTCCAGCTAGATCTTTGGACAGCTGAGAAGAGTGATCCTGAAATGGCTCTATCCTATAACCATACTGATGAATATCTTGCATATCACCATAGAAACTTCATCTGGCGATGGAGGAAGCTAGAGACAGAGACCGACACTGGAGCACTGGACTGAGCTCCCAATGTTCAAATGAGGACCAGAAGGAGGAAGAACATGAGCAAGGAAGTCAGGACCGCAAGGGGTCCACCCACCCACTGAGACAGAGGGGCTTATCTAATGGGAGCTTACCAAAGCAAGCTGGACTGGGACTGATGGAGCATATGATCAAATTGGACTCTATATTTCACTTCTTAACGTCTATAGTTTAATTCATGGGGACTCATATTTGTAAAAGAAATATAACTAAAGCTTAATTCACACACTTTCTTTTAGAAATTTTAATATCTCACTTACTCCAAAGGACAGGTCGTCTGAACAAAAGCAAAGCAGAGAAATTCCCCTTGTAAGAGACATTGTAAAGAAAAGAACCTATCAAATATCTACAGAATGCTGAACACAAACATAAAAGAATAATTCATCTTTTCAGGATCTCATGGAACTTTCCTCAAAATTGACCACATACATGGCCACAAAGCAAATCTCAAATGATGCAAGAAAAATAAAATAACCCTCTGCAACCTATCAAAGAAACAGAGATTAACCTGAATATCAACTTAAAGAGAAAAACAAAAAGCTTTCACACTGATCAAAAATAAACAACTCTCAAATGAATGACGAGGGAATCAAGACAGCAATAATGAAATTAAAGACTTCTTAGACTTAACTAAATAGGAATACTACATATACTCAAATTATGGGACAAAGTGAAAGCAGTGGTAAAAATGTCATTTATCAAGCATTTTACAAAAAATAGGTTATATCTTCTACTATCAGTCTAAAACACACCTAAATGCTCTAGAACAAAAAGAAATATGGGCATCCAAAAGGAAAAGACACAGGAATAATCAAAATGACATCTGTATTTAATAAGTTAGATGAAAGAGAAAAATAAAAATAGGCAATAGAACTAAGAATTGATTGAGAAAATCAAGCCTAATCCTTATCCAAAATTACTTAAAGATTGAATATATAAATTAATAAAATCTGAAATAAAGAGGAGATATAAAAATATACATCAAGGAAACCTAGATAATCATTAGGTCTTACTTAAAAAACTTACAATAACACAATTGGAAAATCTAAAAGAAAAGGATAATTTCTCACTAGAACTATCAGATTAAATCAAGATCAGAGAATCAATAAAAGTACTTCTGCAATTCCTCAGGAAATAGAAACAATCTTTAGGAGTCTCCCATCTAAAGAAAGCCCAAAGATAGATAATTTTAGCAAAGAAGATTAACAGATATTTCAGTAAGAGCAAACAACAGGGTTTTTTTTTCAGGTTATTCCACAAAATATAAACAGAAGCTAAATTGCCAACTTCACTTTATGAGACCACAATCATCTGATACACAAACCACAAATAATTTGATTATGAAAGAAAATTTCAATGAATTTCCCTTTTGAATATCAGTGTAAAATACTCAATAAAATACATTCAGACTGAATCCAAGAATACATCACAAAGATAAAGACCAACTAGGCTTTATCCCAGAGTTTGGTGGATGGTTCGAAATATGAAAATCAGGCAATATAATTCACCGTATAAACAAATTGAAAAAAAAAAACAAGATCATAATCTAATTAGATGTTAAAATTCCTTTGGCAAATTCCAACAGACTTTCATGACAATAGACTTTGGGAAAGTATGGATTCAGGGAATATACCTCAACATAATAAAGCTATTTACAGCTCTCCTGGGGGCAACATAACAATAATAGGAAAAAAACTCAAAAATTTTCTATTAAAATAGGGACCAAGTCAAGGTTGTCTATGCCCTCTATGTCTATTTAACATATTATTGGAATTTTTAGTAAGATCAGTAAGACTGTCAAAGAACATCAAAAAGCTACAAACTGAAAAGAAAGAATCTAAAATAAAGGTATATGAAGAATATATGAGACAATATATATGTGATTCAGAAAATTACAGCACAGAATCACTACAGCTGAATCACTCCTAAAGTGGTGGAATACAATATTAGGTTAAAAAAATAGCCATCCTATTTAATAATGACAATGAGACTATGAAAAAAAAATCAGTAGAAGAACACCCTTTATGATAACCAGAAACGATGTAAAATAGCTCTATGTTCCTACATAAAGTAAGTGAAAGACTTTTATATTGTATATTTTGATTGGATTCAAACTATTATATTATATTCAATGTTCCCAAGAGTGATGATAAAGTTTGTATTGAGTTGGAGGGTGTAGCTAGGTACTAGCTGAACAAAATTAACCACAGAAGTTTTGCAGGAGAGAGAACAGATACTCAGGGGAAGTAATAGTGGGACATTAGAGAAGAATTTGACTCTTTTGGATGGGAAAAAGATATGTGTGCATTTGTTGCTTTTTTGCTACCATTCTGATTGTTCAGGCTCTTACACTGATAGCTAACTCCTGAGTTTTCAATGATAAAAAATAATTAGCTAAAAACATCATCTGGCATTCAACTCTGGGCACAAAATCAAGAGTTAGCCAGTCACCCTGGGCTTTGCAGCTACATTAGTTACTGAATCCACAGGTGGGTTTTCCTCCCTTGCCTCCAGTCTCTTACAAGAGTTCCTAGCTGTTACCAATTCCCAGAGACCAAAGACCACAGGCCTTAAAGTTCACAGGCAAAGTAACTCCAAATATAACTATAGTTGCTTGCTAATCACTGACCAGCTTTTCCTAAAGGCAGCTCCATTCCCTCACATCTTGAAGCAGTTTCCTCTTTTGCACATTTCCATGTCTACTTTGGTGGCTTGTTCTTTCTTTCCATGGGTTGCAGCCTTTCCATGGACCTCATATTACAGCTGCTTCTTCAGTTGAACTGCTTCATCATAGGTGCTTCATCATAGGTAAGAAGTACACACACATACACTCATAAACACAGAAACTGCTATACACAGAGATACTCACATCCATAGAGAGATAAATGCATATTACAGCCACATACTCATTTATACATACTCATTTGTGCAATGACACACAGATAAACACAGTGGCATGTGTAGACAGAAAGACATATAAAACCCAAAGAAACACAGAAAGAGAATTTTGCAAAAGAAATACATAGACAAACATATATACATATTCTCAGACAAATACACACAGGGAGAAATACATGGATACAAATAACCACATAATGTGAGAATGACATAGGGAAATTTTTGCACATATACAAAGACATAACAACAGACACACAAGCATACATATCAACACAGATATACATGTTTGCAAGAACATATAAAGAAATATGAAGAACATACACATAAGCACATGAAGAGACATGTATTGACAAACACTCACAGGCAGATATACATAAAAAACCTCCCATATAGAAAGACATAGATACAAGGCAAATTCATGCTCACTTCTAAAAACAGATAGAGATGCAGTTATACTGAAGCATACAGCAAACACGCATGCACACACACACACACACACATATAATATAGCAACACAGATATAGACCCAGATACAAAGAAACACACAAACATACAGGCATACAAAGTGAGAAACTCCATTCACATAAAGGAATATGCATGTATGCACAAAATTGAATCACAAAAGTTTCTTCTGTAATTACTCTCAGAATTATATGTGAGGTCTCCAGACTCTACATGAGGGAAGAATTAGTTAAGAAAACATATGGAAAACATCACATTCAGTAACTTACCACATATGTGACAATTAACAAAGAAGTGTTCATCTTATCAACATCGAGAACATTAATAACTAAGGACTGATATGTTTTCAATATTAGTATGGGATGATATTCATGTGCTTTGTAGCAATCACTAATTTCCATTGACAATTAGTTTCTTCCCCATCATTGTCTGTATTGGAATTTTATATCAAAGTCTAGATTTA
Organism: Microtus obscurus; assembly: GCA_963919715.1. Lineage (NCBI taxonomy): Eukaryota > Metazoa > Chordata > Mammalia > Rodentia > Cricetidae > Microtus > Microtus obscurus. Next base: position 550,630 of record CAWTZC010002434.1, on the reverse strand, counting down.
TTTACACAGAGAAAATTGTTCATTAATTTTTCTATATGGTGCATATTTCTTAAAGTATTAGATTTTGGCATCTGAGAGACTCTAGGCACTATGACATTGATGACACAGAATATCATCCAATAAAAGAAACTCTACCTTCAAAAATTTAATATCAGATATTTTCCTATCATCCAGTGACTGTTTATCTTATTGAAGAATGGGACACAGCATGCACAGTATAGTATACATCATAACTGCTCTCAGTAAAGGCCATGTCAAAAGTCTGTACCATTAGTCATTCCAATGATGCATTGAGTGAGAACTTCACTGTCTGATACATAGAAGCTGATATTCTAAACTTCATTTACCTAATCTGACCAGGTATTCATCTGAGTATTTGAGATTGGTCCAAGTAAGGTCAAAATTTAAAAAGCATAAATCTCAGCAGGTAGGTTTGCAAAAGTTAACATCCCAAGGGATGAGTCAATTGTGAAGTCTCTATTTTTTATAGAGACATCCAACCTACTGTGAGGTCGTGACCCATATTCTTTGTATACCTAGTGATTCTCACATTCTAAAGCACACAGTCAGAGAACTGTCTGTGTGATCATAAATGAAAAATAAGTTGTGGATGATGTCATGATTTGGTTATCATATACTTCAGGTCTTGACAAGTATAAAAGCATGTTAACTGTGATTATATTCATGAAGTCAAAGCAGACTGTATATTTAATATCACTTTTTTTCAGTTATGACAGAACTTGAGCACCATCTTCATTGTCTGAGATGGGCATCCCCCCCCCCCCCCAGTTTTAGATAAATGAAGCATGAAAGAAATCATGACCAGAACTAAAGATGCATCATTGTGGGCCATCTGATACAAAGAAGGAAATTGACCGCAATCACTTAGGATAGGATGGACAGGTGCATAGATGGGTAAGCTGAATGAACACAGGGAGCAGCTAAAGTAACATGCACTCCTAAGAACTTAAAAACACTGTTCTGCCAAGTATTCTAGAAAACTCCCTCACTTGTTAATCTTTTCTCATCTCTGTTACACACAAGGAAATGTAAAAGCCCCATCAAGTTTTTGAACAGTAGCCCATAACCTCACATTTTGACATTCATGTGTGGCCATTATCTTCCTCACACTTTTCTTAGCATCTGGGAATAGTACAAATGAAGACAAGGATTTCTATCAAAAACATCCAAAAATACTAACCTGCTGAGATTTGTAGAGACCTGTGACGAATCCTATTATGACAGATGTTGTTCAATAAGATCTTCTAAGTGCCATGGTACACCTGATCTTGACATTACAGACATAGTTAGGGGGAGTTTCTTTATTTTGTTCAGATAAAATGAATGAGACTGTGTAATTGACCCAATATTATAGCACTCCTGCTGGTAATTGAAATATTGGTCACATATTTGGTAAACTATCAGAATTCTTGCTACATCACCAATGCAAAAATTTAAGAACAGAGAAAACTGGCAGTTTTCAGTTTGTGTTCTATAAAAGGCAACAGTGTTTATTATGGACAGAGATCTACTTATGATTATTTGTAGTAAAAAGAAGGATTATCCCGTACTTGACAATATTCCCAACCTCCCTCAAATATTGAAGCAAATGCTCTGTGTTGTGAGTTTGGAAAGACATAAGTTGCTGAAAGGTTAAAAATACTTTAAAAGTTCATGAAAGTAAATCTCCCATCAATAAGATGAGCCATTTGCAACTTTCACAGAAAAGGCCATGCAGCTCTGTTTTTTTAGTGCTTGCACAATGGATAAATAAAAGGTACAGGCTTTGGTGATACAGAAAAACTTATCATATATTCAGTTTGAAATAATTGAGCAATAATAAAAGTACACATAATGCATTAGCCAAGATTCAAGTAAGTTTTATGAAACAAACGTAATTGGATGAGGCATTCAAGGAATGACTGGTAAGTGCACAGTAGTCTTTTAGGGATAATGACTGGTCCCTGTACTAATAATTCTTTCATATTTAGTGGACAATATAGTTAATATATTCCCTCATGTCTACCATCACTATCTTGTATTTTTATCTTTCTGGTTTATTGCTTAAAGGTACAAAATGTTATTTAAATATTTAATTTTTAATACATTTAACTATTAGACTACATTTGGTAAATAAATTGATTTGTGTGTATGGATGTGAGAAATACTCTTATAGACAATAAAAGGGAATGGATTTCACAATTTTTAGTAAAACTGGTTTTTATTTGCCACTGGCAAATAAAAAAAATGCATAATGACACACCTACTCCATTTCATAAGTGCAGACATTAAGGGCCTAAACCACAATATTGTCCAAGTATTTAATGTTTACATAGGTATATTTGATGGAATTGTACCTGGTATATATGAACAACTTAACTTTTCTTGTAAAGAACATTTTTTGTCTACATTTCCAGTTATAAACTCACAACACTGGCATGCAAATGAGAACTATGTACATCTGGAAATTGCAGTGAGATTCGTTTGTGTCAGTATCACAAGCTTGTAAAGTACAATAATATAAAGTATGCAATATATGGAAAATATTTATGAATTTTTATAATATAAACAGTCAACAATGCCATTTGATGTTCATGTTTACCATTAAATAATATTAACTCCTCCTACTAATAATAAATAATAACTCCCATGTCTTCTTACACATTACCTATCATATGAACAATAAACGACAAATTCAAACATTCGCTTTCATACTGAATGATGCATTTAGACATAAGAACAATCTATTTTCTATTTCTATTTCTTAACATTGTGGTATCTATATGAATAAATATAAGTATTTACCTCTACATGCTGAAATAAAAATCAATCTTAAAAAACTTGTTATTACTTTATGGAAAATGTCATCAAAAGTTTTGTTAATACACAACAGGAACTTGAGATAAGAACTTATGGAAGTGAAACATTAACTCCTGCACACTAAACATGAGGAATTGTCGATGATTTGAGCTCTGGGGGTGGCATAGTGATCAAAGTACTATATTTGAAAAGAACAAGCAACAATGCACAAAATCAAAAGTGCATAGTGCACAAATTGGTAAAAGACAAAGCTATAATTAGTAAAATTTTTGAAGAGAAAAACAAGACATAAATTAAATAGTGTTGACAGTGAGTAACCAGTTTAGATATATAGAGAAGAGATGCGTGCTTCTTAAATAATGGCAAAGAGGGAGTAGGTAACACTCTCAAGTGTTGAAAAGTATCACATGCTGCAGCTGCCACTCAGGTAAGTGAAAAGAAAGTAAGCAGACACCACTATTAGTGACAACTCATATTTCAAAGAATGCAAACATATCATTTATACAACAAAAAAATTCTTACTTTAAAGAGACACTGAACACTGTCCTATGCAAATAAAGGCCTGTGGTTGTACATATATTTCTGACCCCCTGTGAAATATTTATGGTGACATTTACATAGACAATACTAAGAAACTTACTGTATATTCAGAATGTGGTTGAAATGATCTTTCTCCACAGGCCACTGCTCTGTTATAAGGAAGAAAACACAACCTGTCACCAAATCTTCGTCCTTGTCTCTATTCTCATTTATTCTCCAAAAGCACCTGGGTTGAGTGAACCTGGACACAAGAAGTGGAATGTTCAGGAAAAAGAAAAGAAAAATCAAAGCAAACATCTTTGTCCCTCTTGGAGTCTGGGCAGTGTGTGTGGTGAAGTGCTCTTCAGATCAGCACATTATATGGGTACCCATATTTTCCCACCTGCTTTTATTTCTGCAGCAGCCAAAGGAGAGGCTATTTGTGTATCAAGATTCCTTTATTTCCCAGTTGATTCCTCGCCTCTGGGGAATTTGGACACTTTCTTCCCCTATGGCTGTGCACCTGATAAGCATGTGATCCAAATTTAGGCTCAGAAATATATGAGGAGAATTCAGGTAGTTTCATGACATCATTTAATTTTGTGGAAATTATGGCTCCATGGGGGATATCATTTTGAGAAAAATTTTGGGCCATGACTGCCAGAACAATATTTTCATGTTAATGCCTTTAAAAATGATGTCAGTTGCTTTCGTTAGATGATCAACATTGAGACAGGAAAGACACAAAAAGTCAAAATTCCTAGTTGCACACTGGGAATTCTTTCACAAAATCCCTGTCAGGGAACAACAGTTCCATGGTTAGAGAAATTGAGTTTCACACCTTGCACAGTGGGCTTATACTACAGGACTGACAGTAACAGAATATCTAACCAAATACTGTGCTTCCGTTGTCTTGAGAACAAATAATCAGCTGCAGTTCTAAATTTTTCTGAATCCTGCTGTTTTACAAACATCCAAATCCCCATGAATCAGTTACATTTATAGCATTATAAAATGTTTTTGAATATTCAACAAGATCACTACAGATTCTATGTTCTACACTCACTAATATCTTTTATACTTCCTCCAAACAACAAATAATAAATAGAAGATAAGGCAAATATTTTGTCTATAACATAATCTCCCTCATCTCTCCCTCCATGAGCAACAGTTTTCATAGGCCAATTAGTCATTTGACAATTTTTTTCTGCTTTATCTGTGATTTACTACAGTTTTTTTCTCATTTTAGATTCTGTAGTGGTTGTGGATATGTCTTGTAAAAATCTGCAAAGGAAAGATACTGTGAAGTGACCATGAGCTCAAGACATATTTTGTTTTCTTTTGCTTGAATTTAAGCAAACTTTTTTTTTAAAAAATTACATATTGACCAAAATAGAATTTGCTCAGGAACAACATCTGGATACATTCCAGGTTAGTTACTCATAAATACTTTTCATACCATTTTCCAACTCAACTGTTTTGCTTGCCTTCTAGACTGTGCATTGCCACTGTGAGGGTGCATTGATGAGTGTGAGGAGATGAGTCTCTTTCAGTGGATGGATATGGACTGCAGTAAAAGCAGAACAAAAATAGGGCACAGAGGCCCCAAAATATGAGTTTATTTCCACATTGATCAAAAATCAGAGAGTTGAAACATACCTCTACTCCTTCAGGGTTATTGTGTTTCTACCTCAAAGGTCCCATGTAGATTTAGATCAGAGAGTTCTCTTTCTCAAGGTTATTGTCAACACGCGTTGCTAATAGCCAATCCTTGTATTTCAGGAATAGAGAGCAGATATGCTTCTACTTCAAACAAAAGTCTCAGGATCTAACTAATGTTCCATTTCATTTAAAGAGGTAGCATTGGATTCCAATCAGGGAATAGTTTGCCTATAGAATGTTTTGAGCTAGGGTGTAAGCAAGGCTTGTTTTGTTTTAGCAACAGAATATTTAATTATGGATATACACCACAAACTTGGGCAATTGTTCTATTCATTTTCTTGTATCATGATGATGCAGTTTTTTTTTAAATCTTACTCCTACCTTTTGGGGCTTGGAATATTTAAGAAATTGCAAATTATATGTGGGCAATTTTAATATTTATTGGAATCCCCTCCCTGTACTATTCTGTTTTATTAATTAAAAAATATTTGTATTCTTTACTAATTTTTCTAAATCCCCACACCCCTATACTTGCAAGTGGTACTTTTGTTGAGACTGGTCCCTGACAGTAGTGTAAGACTTTCTCTGCTTGGCTGTAAGATTTACTTAGCATTTGATGAGGCAAACATGACTAGTGTTCTCCTTCTGAATTTAGTACATTTAAAGATCGCCATGTAAAAGTACATGAGCTATGGTTCTGTGATGAGCTGTCCTGGGGGGCTAAGATGTGACAGAGAAGGATATGACAGGAAGAGTCTTCCGTAGGAACTCAAAACAAATTCAACTTTTTATTTATGTATTTATTTATTTTATACCAACTACAGTTTCAGCTCCCTCCTCTTTTCTCAGTCCTCCCCGACCTCACATTTGCCTCTAACCTCAAACTCCTCCTCTGTTTCTGTTCAGAAAATATCAGCCCTCCCATGGATATCAACGTGACATGTAATTCAAATTTGTAGCAAGAATAAACACCTTGCCTTGTATTAAGGATGGTCAAGGTGACACAGTATGGGGAGTATGATCCCAAAATTCTGCAAAGAAGTTTGAGACAGCCCCTTTCTCAGAAAATTGAAAATTGTTCTAACTCAAGAATCAGAAAAAAAATCCTCCTTCAACAGTGCAAATGAAATTTACATCAGTAAGTGTTTGGCATTGTATCCACTTTTGTTTTATGTGTATAATTACTATTATCTTAATAAATAGATAACATAAAAGATTACATTATATCACACTAACATATGTGTTGTATGACCTTCCTCAGTATTTACCCCTCTGTTGTCAATTATGCTTACCTTACTACCAATTCTATTACTCAGTTCACAAAGCTTCCTTCTCACTTAATTATGTTTGTGTACTTGTCCAGTTTAGCATACAAGTGCAATATCTTCTTCATACTGGCATTACAGGGTATCCAAATCAAATTATTTTTGGCATTCACATCTATAATAATACCTCTTCTATTCCCCCCCCCCCCCCACACACAAAGACTCTCATTGTTACATTTGAATCTAAGGAAAATCTGTATTTCTGGATTCTGTTCAGGTAATATGATGATCCAATTCCTGTTAATAATATCATTGAAAGCTTCCAGATTGAGGAGAGCCCCTTATGCAAATAAATACTATGAGGTCTTAATCTTAATTCCAATATGAAAGAGAAGTATGAATCCAGCAGTCTTTATGTTTAATTTTATCATTGGTTCCAATAGTTAATGAGTTGTATGGTGCGTATCTATTTATTTATCTTTCTTTTTTCTATCAAGAATGTTTAATACATTTTTTTCTTCCTTTACATAGCTATCTACATTACAATTTCCTTTAATATTTCCATTCCACCCACCTGTCTAGCCACCGTCTAATCTCCAGAAAGGGTAAGGCTTCCCAAGGGAAGTCAATAAAAACTGATACTTCAGTTTGGGGCAAGACCAGGGCACCCTCCCCTATATCTAGACTGATCAAGATATTCCTCTAAAAAGAATATGCTCCAAGATGCCAGTTCAAGCCAATTGATGGGAATAATCCTTGTTCATTGCCAATGATCCCACAGGCTCTCTAAGTCTCCCAGCTGTCCTGTGTGTAAGTGGTCCTAGGTTTATCCTTTGCAGGTTCCCTCACAATCTGTCCAGAGTCAGTGAGGTATCACTACTTAGGTCAGCTCTTCCTGAGGGTAACAACATCATAGACCAGACCTCTTCGCTCACATTATCACTCCACCCTCTCATGGATTGGTCGTCAGAAGCTAGGCCCAATGCTTTACTGTGGATCTCTGTATCTGCTTCTATTAGTTATTAAATGAAGGTTCTATGATGACAATGAAGGTACTCATCAATCTGATTAATGAGGAAGGCCAGTTTAGGTTTCATCTGCACTATTGTTTAGAGTCTTAACTTGGGTCATCCTTGTAAATTCCTGAGAAGTTCCATGGTGCCATCTTTCTCGCAAACCCTTTGCTCGTTCCCTCAATCAAGATATTTCTTTTTTTGCTCTCCCTCACTGCTCTTTCCCCTTCATGAACATCCTGTTCCCTCATATTCCCTCTTCCCTCTCTTTCTCTCTTCTCGCACCCCTTGAACCCTTCCTCCATATTGCCAAGATTTTCAGGAGATCTTGTCTGTTTTCTAATCCCAGCAGGATCCATTTATGTCTCTGTTAGGGTTTTCCTTGCTACCTAGCTTCTCTGGGATCATGGGCTACAGACTGGTTATACTTTGATTTACATGTAATATTAACTCATGAGGGTGTATATACCATGCTTCTCTATCTGTGTCTAGGTAATGTCACTCAGAATGTTTTTATTTATAATTCTATCCATTTGAATGCAAATTTGAAGATTTCATTCTTTTTAACTCTGAGTAATAATCCTTTGTGTAAATATACCATAATCTCTTTATCTAGTCCTCAGTTTAGGGGCACCTAGGTTTTTTGCAAGTTCTGGGTATTACAAATAATGCTGCCATGAACATAGTTGAGCAAATGTTCTTGTGGTAATAGTATGCATCCTTTGGGTATATTCCCAAGAGTGATATTGCTGGGTCTTGAGGAAGACTGACTCTCAAATTTTCCAAAACCACAGCTATGTTTTACAAAATGTTTATCCAAGACTGTACTCCCACCGGTAATGGAGGAGGGTTCCCCTTACTCTGAATCCTCTCCAACATAAGCTGTCTTTGATGTTTTTGATCTTAGCTATTCTGACATGTGTAAGATGCTATCTCAGAGTCATTTTGTTTTGCATTTTCCTGATGGCTAACAATGCTGAGCAATTCTTTAATTGTCTTTTGGCTATATGCAGTTCTTCTGTTGATTATGCTCTGTTTGGATCTCTACCCAATTTTTATTAATTATTTTATAATGTAATGTCTAGTTTTTAAGTTTTTTTTTATATAGTTTTCGAGATCAGTCCTCTGTCCAATGTGGATCTGGTGAAGATACTTTCTCATTCAACACACTACCATTTTGTCTTAGTGATTGTGCCTTTTGTCTATATAAGCTTTTTAGTTTCAGGCAGTCCCATTTATTAATTGGTACTCTCAATGTCTATACTAATGGGGTTGTATTTAGGAAGTGGTCTCCTGTGCCCATAGTTTCATTGATAATTTCCACTTCCTCTTCAATGAGGTTCAGTGTGATTGGATTTCGGTTGAGGTTTTTGACAATTTATATTTAAGTTTTGTACATAGGATAGATGGATCTGTTTGCAATCTTTTACATACTGACATTCACTTATGCCAGCACCATTTTTTGAAGATGCTTTCGTTTGAATGTGGGAGGTCCTTCTCTCTGTGTGTTGCCTTTATTGGTTAAAGATTAAAAACTGCCTTTAGCTTATGGTAGTGAAGAACAGAAATAGGTGCGGAAAGCTAGGCTATATACTGGGGGAAAGAAGGGTTGACTCAGAGAGAAGCTATTGAGCCTCTGGAGATAGACAGTGGGAACTATATCCAGTAAGTCACAGCCACATGGTAAATACAGATGAATAGAAATGGGTTAAATTAACATAACAGTTAGTCAATAAGAAGCTAGAACTAATGGGCCAAAAAGTCATTTAATTAATACAGTTTCTATGTGATTATTTAGGGTCTAAGCTATCCTCGTGTCTTGGAAACAACAAGCAGCCTCCCCCTCTTTGCAACACTTTTTTTCCCCACTGCATAATTTTAGTTTCTTTGTCAAAAATCAGGTGTTCATAGGTGTGTAGAATAATGTCAGGATCTTTGTTCCAATTCCATTTGTCCACCTGTTTGATTTTATGTCAATACCAAGCAGTTTTTATTACTGTAGCGCTATATAGTAAAGCTTGATGTCAGGGACGGGAATTCCTCCAGACATTTCTTTATTGTAGAGAACTGTTCTGGTCATTTTGAAGTTTTTCATATGTAGTTGAATATTGTTCTCCAAGTTCTGTGAAGAATTGTGCTGGGATTTTGATGGGGTTTGCATTGAATCTGTAGAGTGTTTTTGATAGGATTGCCATTTTTACTATTTTGTCAATACATATCGAAGAGCATGGGAAATCTTTTAATTTTCTGATAACTTTGGCAAATTTCTTCTTCAAAGAATTAAAGTTATTGTCATACATGTCTTTCACTCCTTTGGTTAGTTTTACTCTAAGATATTTTATGTTATTTGTGGATATTATAAATGGTGATGTATTTTCAAGAATGAAAATAGATCCATATCTATCACCATGCACAAAACTCAAGTCCAAGTGGATCAAAGACCTCAATATCAGTCCGAACATACTGAACCTGATAGAAGAGAAAGTGGGAAGTACTCTACAACACGTGGGCACAGGAGACCACTTCCTACTTATAACCCCAGCAACACAGATATTAAGGGCCTCATTGAATAAATGGGACCTCCTGAGACAGAGAAGCTTCTGTAAAGCAAAGGACACTGTTGCTAAGACAGAAAGGCAACCCACTGACTAGGAGAAAATCTTCACCAACCCCACAACTGACAAAGGTCTGATCTCCAAAAATATAAAGAACTCAAGAAACTAGACCATAAAAGGCTAATCAACCCAATTATAAAATGGGGCACTGAGCTGAACAGAGATCTCTCAACAGAAGACGTTCAAATGGCCAAAAGACACCTAAGGTCATGCTCACCTTCCTTAGTTATCAGGGAAATGCAAATCAAGACAACTTTAAGATACCATCTTACACCTGTCAGAATGGCTAAAATCAAAAACACCAATGATAGTCTTTGCTGGAGAGGTTGTGGTGAAAGGAGTACACTCATCCATTGCTGGTGGGAATGCAAACTTGTGCAACCACTCTGGAAATCAGTTTGTCGGTTTCTCAGGAAATTCGGGATCAACCTACCCATGGACCCAGCAATACCACTCTTGGGAATATACCCAAGAGAGGCCTTATCATACAACAAAAGTATATGCTCTACTATGTTTATAGCAGCATTGTTTGTAATAGCCAGAACCTGGAAACAACCTAGATGCCCTTCAACTGAAGAATGGATGAAAAAAGTATGAAATATATACATATTAGAGTACTACTCAGCAGTAAAAAACAAGGACTTCTTGAAGTTTGCAGGCAAATGGATGGAAATTGAAAACACTATCCTGAGTGAGGTAAGCCAGACCCAAAAAGAGGAACATGGGATGTACTCACTCATATTTGGTTTCTAGCCATAAATAAAGGACATTGAGTCTATAATTCGGGTTCTTAGAGCAGCTAAATAAGAAGAAGAACCCAAAGAAAAACATATAGGCATCCTCCTGAATATTAACCTTCATCAGGCGATAAAAGGAGACAGAGACAGAGACAGAGACCCACATGGAGCACGGGACAAAAATCTCAAGGTACAAATCAGGAGCAGAAGGAGAGAGGGCATGAGCAAGGAACTCACGACCGCAAGGGGTGCACCCACACACTGAGACAATGAGGATATTCTATCGGGAACTCACCAAGGCCAGCTGGCCTGGGTCTGAAAAAGCATGGGATAAAACCGGACTCGGTGAACATAGCGGACAATGAGGACTACTGAGACCTCAAGAACAATGGCAACTTACGGAAGGTGTTTAACAAGTGTAGGAATTCCCTGGTACAGATTTTTGGGTCACTTATGTATACGACCGTCTCATTTTCAAATAGTGAGAGTTTGACTTTTCCTTCCAATTTGTATTTGTTTAATCTCCTTTTGTTGTTTTATTGCTCCTGCTAGAACTTTGAGTACTATGTTGAATAGATATAGTGAGAGTGAACAGCCTTTTCTTGTTCCTGATTTTAGTATAATTACTTTGAATTTCTCTCCATTTGAATTGATTCTGACTCTTGTCTTCTTCTGTATTGTTTTCTTATGTTTATATATGTTCCTTTTATACATGATCTCTCCAAGACCTTTATCCTTAAGGAATGTTTAATTTTGTTGAATGCTGGGGCTGGAGAGATGGCTCAGTGGTTAAGAGCACTGGCTGTTCTTCCAAGGGTCCTGAGTTCAATTCCCAGCAGCCACATGGTGGCTCACAACCAACTGTAATGAGCTATAATAGCTTCTTCGGGCCTGCAGGCATATGTGTAGGCAGAACACTGTATGCATAACAAATAAAATTTAAAAAATTTTGTTGAATGCTTTTTTAGCATCTAATAAGATAATTATTTTATTTTTATTCTTTTAGTTTGTTTATATTGTAGATTACACTATAGATTTTTTTTTGTATGTTGAACCATACCAGCATGCCTTGGATGAATCCAACTTGATCACGGGGATGATTTTTTGAAGGGTTCATGGATTTGGTTTGCAAGTAGTTTATTGAGTATTTTTTACGTCTATGTTCATTAGTGAGATTTGTCTGTACTTCTGTTTCTTGGTTGAGTATTTGTGTGGTTTGGGTATCAGGGTATCTGTAGTTTCAAAAAAAGTGTTTGGCAATGTTTCTTTAGTTTCTATTCTGTAAAACACTTTGAGAAGTATTGGTATTAGTTCTTCTTTGAAGTTCTCATAGAATTCTGCACTGAAACCATTCTGTACTGGGATTATTTTTGGTTGGGAGGCATTTGATGACTGTGGAGACACATTTCATCTTGCTCAATATCCTTTATATCTATTTATCATACATTTCTCTCTCTCCTAAATTCTACTCCTCTAACATCCAGGATGCAATAGTATTCTCTTTTTTTCCCACAAAATGGGCATATTTGTTTCACCATCTGATAGCAATATTTCATTCTACTAAAAGATTTCTCTGTTTTCATTTGCATTTAAAGTCTCACATTCACTCATTTATCAATAAAATTACTTAGCGCTTACTTCAAATGTTATTGGGCAATTGTAAAATAAAGGAAAGCACCCCTTATGCGCTAATGATCAAAAATTGAATCTAATAAAATAAGTGGCTGTGTGGATGATTATAGATGACAGTGTACAGAAAAGTAGTTTATATGACACTGCTGTGCCTCATTATTGGAAGAAATGATGAGAATCATTAGCCATTCATACAGTCTTCATTGTATTGTATTAGGTGGTTCTGTGCCAATACTGTAGATGTCAGTTACAATTTATGAAATGTGTGTTCAGGAAGATGTTTTCTCCCTTAACTTTTGAAGAGAATTTCTCTCAGGTCTTAACAAAATTATGTAGCACTTGGGGATAAAAATGCATCCCAGTAGGCCTGCACTGGAAGCTAAGATGGACAAGACCTCCACAACCACCATTATCTTGCCCTTGGTGCTGTGGTAGACAAGGAGAAAGGTGATCCAGACACTGCAAAACAACAGCATGCTGAAGGTCAGCCACTTAGCTTCATTGAATGTGTCAGGGAGATTCCTGGCCAAGAAAGCAACAATGAAGCTCCCTAATGCAAGGGAGCCATGGTATCCCAGGACACAGTAGAATGCAGTAACTGATCCCTTGTTGCACACAATGATGATTTGGCCATGCTCAGAGTGCACATCTTTGTCAATAAAAGGAGGAGAAAATTGCAGCCAGATTGTACAAAGAATAATTTGGATGAGCGTACAAATGGCAATGATGTAGTTGGGAACACCAGAAACCAATAAATACCTCATCCTTGTTCCAGGGGTTGTGACTTTGAAAGCAAGCAGCACAGTCACTGTTTTGGCCAACACAGTGGAAACAGCCAGAGTAAATACAACTCCAAATGTGATTTGTTGCAGAACACAGGTAGCTGAGTTGGGATGCCCAATGAAAAGCAAGGTACAGAGGAAACAGAGAATGAGTGAAATTAGCAAGATGTAGCTGAGATTCTGGTTGTTGGCCTTGACAATGGGAGTGTCATGATGCTTCACAAATATCCCAAGAACCACAGTTGTGAATGCAGAGAAGAGCAAGGCCATTAAGGTAAGAACCATCCCCCAGGTGTCATTGTAGTTCAGAAAGATCACAGCTTTTTGAATACACTGGTTCTGCTTTCTGTTGGCATACTGGTCCTCTGGACACCTCACACATTTATCCACATCTTCTGGTGAGAGAAAAGCATGATTACTACAACTACTGCCATTTCTTGACAGAATATTTCAATTCAGTGTGTTGAGTAAACATTGTGATATCTGAATCCTTTGTTGATGATGTAGCTGAGAGACACTGCTGCATAGCCATACTTTAATTTTTATTAATATTCATAATAAATATGGGAAATGAAATTAAATAATATGTTGTCTATTTAACTTTGTCTTGGTGATACAATTTTATATTATCAGAAAACACAGATATTTTCAGTCCTTTCTGAATGCTATGATGAATTGACTGAAAGTAGTGAGTTTACAGAGATTAAAATGATTAATCACTATATTGCTCAGAGTGTATTTAATATCTCAGATCCCATGGTTACAGATATTTTTGATGTCTTTCTGTTTTATGAATCGTTTCCCTGAAATAGATGGAGATCATGTCTTCTATAGGACAAGTTATGTGATACATCTTCTAGTATGAATTCACCAGCCAAAACACACTGACATACAAGAAACAGGAAATCGAATCTGTAGGGACCCTTGGAGTCTTCACACAACATACTAAGATCAAGTTTCTCAACCAAAAGGAGATTGATGTGTCCAAGAGGACCATGGGTAGGGGAAAAAGAATCAAACACAGGAGATAGAGAATAAATAGGGGTAAGGCAACAAGGGAGGAGGGAATGGGTTTTTATCAGGGAATACATAGCACTGCCTCTGGTTAGAGGAGACAAGTGTGGCCTGGAGGAAAATAGCAGTTTATAAAGTTAAAAGCAGAACCCCTGATATGACAAGTAATTTAATTTTGATTGATCAGGTTAATTTGGACAGTCATAAAACACTTTTTTGCTCACTAGACTTCAATAACATTTAATTGGATGTCCTATATTTTGGCGTCTAAGTCCATTATTATCATCCTGGGACATGCTGGCATGGAGGAAGACATGGTGCTGGAGAGGGAGCTGAGTATTCTTTATCTTTGATCCATAGGCAATGGCAAGTAAATGGTCTCACTGTGAATGGCATTCCCCATTAAGGTACAAGAAGCCAAGAGATCACCAAATAGATTGGATCAAAATGAAATCCCCTTGCCATATAATAATCAAAACAAAAAAAACCCCATACTAAATAAAGAAAGAATATTAAGAGCTGCAGAGGAAGAAGATCAAGTAAGATAAATAGGTAAACCTATCAGAATTACACCTGACTTCTCAAAGGAAACCATGTAAGGCAGAAGATCTTGGATGGATGTGCTGCATACCCTAACAGACCACGGAAGCAGCCCAGACTACTATACCCAGTAAAGCTTTCTTTCACCATCGATGGAGAAAACAAGATATTCCAGGACAAAAACTGATTTAAACAATACATATCTACAAACCCAGCCTTACTGAAAGTAGTAGGAGGAAAACCTCAAGCCAAAGAAGTCAGAAACACCCAAAATAGCACAGACATCTGACAATCCTCCACCAACACAAGTCAAAGAGGGGAAACACACAAACACTACCACCAAAAAAATAACCAGAGTTCACAACCACTGGTCTTTTATATCATTTAATACCAATGGATTCAATTCACCTATAAAAAAGAACAGGTTAAGAGAATGGAAATGAAAGCAGGAACCAACATTCTACTGTTTATAAGAAACACACCTCAACCTCAAAGAGAGACACTACCTCAAGTAAAGGGTTGAGAAAAGATTTTCCAATCAAACAGGTCTAGGAAACAAGTGCGTGTGGCTATCTTAATATCTAACAAACTTCATTTCAAACTAAAATCAGACAGAATAGATGGAGGAGGACACTTTATACTCATAACAGGAAAAATTCATCAAGATAAAGTCTCAGTCCTGAATATCTATGTCCCTAATATAAAAGCACCCACATATGTAAAAGAAACATTATTAGAACTCAATTCACACATCAAACTCCATACACTAATAGTAGGAGATTTCAACACTCCTCTCTTAGCAATGCACAGGACAACCAGATGGAAACTTAACAGAGAAATAAGAAAACTAACAGATGTAATGAAACAAATGGACTTAAAAGACATCTATAGAACATTCTACACTTGGGTAGAATTAAAAAAATAAAAAACTATATACAATAAGTACAATGACTATATATAATATATACAGGGAAGAAATATATCCACAATATGGAGTCCATTTGCATTGACATATTGAGAAAAATATTTAGTCTGTAGCTCATCCTGGTGAGTCCAAAGGCTCATAGCTAATTTACTTTCCATCAATGACTTACTTTTGCCACAAAGAAAGTAAACTCCATGTGGAGTTCTTCAATATCCATCATCTTCTCTGGAGTAGATTGGTCTGCTCAATTTTCCTAACAGTTGGTGATACTAATTTTCAAGGACTATAAATTAGCATTATATTGTTAAATGAGCTGTATAGGTACAATACCTTGAACAAGATTCAAAATGTATGTACAATATGTTTTAACAAAATTTATCTCAAATTTGTATCAATATACAAAATTGGTATCAATATTCAAAATTTGTATACGATATACAAAAATAAAACAAATGTGAAATACGAAAAACTAACAGACCATGTCTGAGAACTTTACATCTCCCTCTCTAGGGCTCAGACTAAAGGCATATAGCACTGGGATTAAAGGTATCCACCCTGATTTCTATATCAGCTAGGGTAGTGAATGGGGTTAAACATGCATGCCATTGTGGCTACTGGGATTAAAGGTGTGTGTTACCATAATGTGGTCTGTAAGGCTGACCAGTGGGACTGTTTTATTCTCAGATCTTCAGACAGTCTTTATTTATTAAAATACAATTGAAATGCCACTACAATGGTATAATAATTTTTTTAAATGAAGTTGTTAATAATCATAGAACAATAAGAATGAACTTAGGAAAGCAATATATTTTATTTCTTCAATTGTCTTTTGGCCCATTTGATCAACTCAGTATGACTGAGAGAAGATGATCTATGTGAAGTGAACGATTTATCTCATTAGCAAACACTCACTGGTCTCATTAGAAACTTCATTTTGTGGGCAGGGGCTGCAATCAAAACAGCAGGCTGCCATTCCCTCCTGCCAGAATTTTCTGAATCCAGGACCACAATCAGCACTGCACACAGAGGGCGGCATCTGTGAAAAATCAGATACGTGCTGGTGTCAGGAGTTTTACCTACTTCTATAAATATATTTCATTATCATGTTGATATACCAATTAGCTAGTTTTATATACACCAAAAGATTAATCTTAATACATTTTATAATACCAGGCATACAAATGTATGGAAACAAATTGATGTAAATTTGAGTAGCTTCCCATATCTAGAAATTTAGGAGGAAGAATTTTTTTTTTATATGAACAAACACTATAGAGCTTACAAAGTGGTTTTTCTACTTAATTTTCATCACAGTGACACAAAGTACATTAATAAGTTAGAGGGAACCTTAGCTAAAATATTTTTTCCATTGAATTAACATGCTATCAAATTACTTAAGCATTTTAGTAATGGGGAGTTGATATAGGACTACCCTGCCCATTGTGGGCAGTGATGTCCCTAGTCAGGGCTTGTGAGAATTCAGAGAAAACCAGAAAGCTTTGTTCCTTCAGATTCTGTGATTTAGATGCAGTCTCCATATACCTGCCTGCTTCATCATTTCTTTGCTGTAATTCATGATCCCAATCAAAACTTCTCCTTATAAGATTTTGGTCAATACTTAATCACAGCAACGTCACAGAAAGCAAAGATGAACAGATATCTGAAATAGGGGGAATGTCTCATAAAATTTCAGATAACACACATGAACTCTAAAAACAGCACTGCAAAGCCTGACATATTATAAAGAAAAATACAGCTATGTAGGCAGAGTGAGGAAAGGCATAACTGATATCAATTGAGCTGGAAATAACGGTGTTTCCTGAGATATAAATGCTTTACAAATCCTCCCCATATTTGAGGAACCTGAGTAAAAGTTTGATTTGAATTATTTGTTCTCTTGATGACTAATTTCTTGAGTTCTTTTTATATTTTGGAGACCAGATCACTGTCTGATCTGGGGTTTGTGAATTTTTTTTTTCCATTCTGCAGACTGTTTTATCTTATTGACAGAGTTCTTTGCTTTACAGAAGTTATACAGTTTCAGGATGTCCCATTTATTAATTGTTTCTCTCTGTGTCTGTGCTGCTGGGGTTATATTTAGGACGTGCTTTCCAGTGCCAATGCGTTCAAATGTACTTTCGACTTTCTCTTCTATAAAGTTCGGTGTGCCTGGCTTTATTATGAGAGTCCATCTTACAACTGTAAGAATGGCAAAGATCCCCTGGGAACCCACTAGAGACAAGGCTCTTGACAACCCTAAAATGGCTCCCTTAATTAAGATATATACTTCCCTGCTCCCATATCCTACCTTCCATTATCCCAACCATCCCATTCCCCCAAGTTCTCCCTATCCTCCCCTTTTCAGTTTTCTCTTCCCATCTCCACTTTCCCCCATCCTACTCAACTCACCAGTTCCCAAATTTTTGCCCACAATTTGACTACTTCCAATATCCAGTGGAATAACTACATGTTTTTCGTTGGGTTCTTATTTAGCCTCTCTGGGATCTCTAATTATAGGCTGATTGTCCTATATTTATGGCTAAATACCAATTATGAGAGAGTACATATAATGTTCATCATTTTGTGAAGGCGTAAGTCACGAACAATGCCACACCAGTTTGGAGTTATGATTAATAGGGTGGTATTTATTTAAAGGGGAAAAAAACTTACAGATCACTTTCCCAGACAACAGCCCTCTGTGCAACCTGGAAGGGAGTCCAGTCTCCGCCGGAGCAGGATGTGAAGAGAGAGAGTGGAGGAAGTAGCTGCTTTTTTAAATGGAGAGAGACCACGCCCCAATGGGTAGGTATCTCAGCAGCTATAAGCTGGAGGAGCGGAAGGACCTCCCGCAATACCTCCCCCCTTTGTTTAAGTAAGAGAGTTCTAAACCTACTATGAAATTATTTGCAATAAGTACAAATATTCTATTCTAACTAGCTTAGTTCTTGTATAATAAATAACTTGGCCATGTCATGAGAGAAAAGTAACTACATTTATATAGTCTCCAACCCCATCGAAGATCTGAGAAGGGAAATAATGTTACCTGGGTAATTAGGAAGTTCAGTAAAACAACTTCCAAAACAGGCAACAAATCACAGAGACAACTAGCTACCTGGGCAATCACCCAAAGTCATGTTTGCAGCGTTGAAGCAACCAACTTTGGCTAAGGCCTAACATAACTGACATACCATTTTCAAAGGCAACCAACTTTTCAAAACTGTCTTACCCTGTCTTGGCAGGATATGACAGTCCTGTTTTATCCATTGATGTACGCTCTGTATCTCTGTCAGTGTTTGAGGTATGGGCATTTCTTTGCCCCAAGGCCAGTTCTGCCAAAAAGAAAGGCTCCAGGTAGAGTGTCTTTGGTGCTCAACATTCTCTCGGGAATAGAGCGGTGTTGCCAGGAGCAATTGTGTCTCACTACCACAAAACTCTGAGTTAGATTCAAGGCCATTTTCTACAGCTCTTTGAAGAGGTTGAAGATTATCTATCTATACTGAGTATAATCTCATTATATCTAAAGAACCTGATTAGTCTAATTATAAATGACAAACTTAGATGACTATAATCTATATAATTCTCAATATCTATCTAACTTAAAGACTAAGACAATAAACGACTGTGAAAGAAATGAGGACAATGACCTCCAAATATAAACAATGTACAAGTATACATTGCAATATGGCAAATATATATCAATCCACAAACAATATATAAGTATCTTAATCAGAGGTAGAAATGTACACTGCAATATGGTAAATATATACAATATATATATCAATACAATATATGTCAATACATAAAAAATGTTTTAAACAGAGGTAGAAACATGCATGCATACAATAGTCAATATAATTTAACTTTGTATCAATGTACAAGAATCGATATCAATATATTTGTCTAAAAACAGTAACTCACAAGTATAAATCTATTATCCCATCATCCCTCTTTGTTTTCTTTTTTCAAAATGATCCCTGAGCTTATAAAATTCCTCCCCCAACCTCCCAACCCCTAAATGATGTCCCTAAACCCAGGGGCACAAACTTTACTGGGAGAGGGGATGTCATCCTCTAGAATTACTTCCAGCTGACATGGGGGCGACGTTCTTTCTGGGGGATCCTGTGAAAGTAAAATGATGGTTAAATTTCAAGATCAATGTCTTTTAAAATTGCAAGTAGTCTCTGAGTATTTTGTGGAGGTCTGGCCAGAATGTTGTACAAGATGTGTACCATTTCAGCTAACCAAGTTGGGATCATCTTGTGCAGCTGGTACACAAAACAGGTCTTTTAGTAGTGCTATCAGAATCATTACATCATGTTAACCAGGTAGAGTTGTTGTTGTGGGGCCCCATCTTCTTCCTGGAAACTTCAAATGTCACTTCAGGAAAGACTCATTCTTTATTGTAAAAAACTTAAACATTAATCATATAGACATATATATATATATATATATATTCATTGAAAGGCATAAAAATATATTCAATGAAAAGTATTATAGATTTGAAGAAAAGCAAAGATATTTTCTAAACTCATATTTCTTTCTGTCCCATATCATGGCTCTTGACATGAGACAGAAACTCCAGAAACTCTGGGTTTTTCTCTTACTAACAGGCTTGGAATTGGAGAGGGACTGAGCCAGAGTCCAACTTCAAAACCAGCTCTATAAATTTAGAAATATGGTTTAATACATTTTACTTACACAACTCATTCAGTTTTCTCGATATTTCCTATTGGGCAGGTATTTTTCCATCTGTCGGTATCCAAACATCCAGGGTCCCTTGAATTTTTCAAAGATGGAGTGTTTTCCTGTAGAGATAAGAACATAACCCTGCCCCCTTTCTATATGTTTTTCTTACCACCTGTATGAATATCATCATTGTGGATGAGTTGTCATTTCTCCTTTCCAAGAGGTTTCTCCTCTTCAAATCGAAACTTTATTAATTTTGGTGGTATCCACAATTTTTCTTCTCCTGTGGAAACAAGAGCAAAACCCCTTCCCCAACGTCGCACATCTCCTGGCTTCCATTGAGAGGTCAGCACATCTTTGAAATAAATCGGTTGATTTAGTTCAGCAGACTTTTCCATTATCCAATGTCTTTCTGCTGCTGTCGTTCCTTTCTCATTAGTGTTAAGAAAATTCAAGGTTAATAAAGCATTATGTAATCTATTTCTGGGGGTATTTTCAGTCCCTTTCTGTTTGTTCAGCATATCCTTTATAGTACGTTTTGATCTTTCTATAACTGCCTAACCTGTAGGATTATTTGGTATACCTGTAATGTGTTTTATATTATAATAATCAAAAAAGCGTTTCATTTTCTTAGATACATATGCTGGACCATTATCTGTCTTTATTTGTGCAGGTATACTCATGATGGCCATAATTTCCAATAAATGTGTGATTACTGAATCAGCCTTTTCTGAGCTCTGGGCAGTAGCCCATTGAAAACCTGAATACGTGTCTATGGTGTGGTGTACATATTTTAATTTACCAAATTCCAGAAAGTGAAACACATCCATCTGCCAGATTCCATTTCTCTTACTACCCTTTGGATTACTCCCTGCAGGCAACGGTGTTTGATTATAGAAAGAACAAGTAGGACATCTCTTTATAATGTCCTTAGCTTGTTGCCAAGTAATGGAAAATTCTTTCTTTAGGCCTATACTATTGACATGATGCTTTTTATGAAATTCTGAGGCCTGCAACAGGCTTCCAATTAATAATTGATCAATCTCAGCATTACCTTGTGCTAGAGGACCAGGCAGACCTGTATGGGACCGGATGTGTGTTATGTACATCGGATAGAGCCTGTTCCTGATTATGTCTTGTACCTGGATAAACAATGAAGTCAACTCTGTGTCATCTGGTATAAATTCAGCGGTTTCAATATGCAAGATAACTCTTTCTGCATATTGTGAATCTGTAACTATATTAAGAGGTTCTTTAAAATCCCTTAGCACCATAAGAATGGCATATAATTCTGCCTTCTGGACAGAATTATAAGGGCTTTGTTCTACCTTACTCAATACATCTGACTTGTAACCTGCTGTCCCTGATTTATTCACATCAGTATAGAACGTATGGGCTCCAGTTATTGGAGCATCACGTACAATTTTAGGAAGAATCCAAGAAGTTCTCTTTATGAGGTTAAGTCTACCACTTTTGGGATAGTTGCTATTAATTTCTCCCAAAAAATTAGCACAAGCTCTTTGCCACGGTTCATTGTCTTCCCATAAATTTTTTATTTCTTCAGTAATAAAAGGCACTATAATTTCTGCTGGGTCTATACCTGCTAGTTGATGAAGTCTCAGCTTACCTTTTATAATTAAGTCAGAGACTTTTTCCACATAAGTTTTTAATTTTTTACTTGGTTTATTAGGTATAAATATCCACTCTAAAATAATATCTTCCCTCTGCATTAGAATCCCTGTAGGAGAAATTCTAAAAGGCAATATGACTAGGATGCAGCTAAGATTTGGGTTCACCCCATCCACATGTACCTTTTGTATTTTTTCCTCAATCATTGTCAGTTCCTTTTCTGCTTCAGCTGTCGGTTTTCTTGGACTATTCAAATCTTTATCACCATCTAAGGTTTTGTTTAAATGAACTATTAGATCAGGTGTTATCCCAACAGCTGGTCGTAGACTGGAAATATCTCCTAACAATCTTTGGAAGTCATTTAGAGTCTTTAACCAGTCTCTCCTAATTTGTGCCTTTTGCGTTTTAATTTTCTTTAACCCTATTCTGTAACCTAGGTAATTAATAGAATTTCCTCTTTGAATCTATTCAGGGGCAATTGGTAATCCCCACCTAGACAAGACTTTCTTTACTTCTTCAAACATCCTTTCTAAATATCTTTATTTGAATCTGATAATAAGATGTCATCTATGTAATGATAAATTATGGACTTGAGGAATTGTTTACGAATTATTTCCAATGGCTTACTTACAAAATATTGGCACAATGTAGGACTATTGAGCATACTCTGTGGGAGGACAGTCCATTGATATCTCCTATTAGGCTGAGAATTATTATAAGTAGGCACTGTGAAGGCAAATTATTCTCTATCTTTTTCTTGTAACGGTATAGTGAAAAAACAATCTTTCAAATCAATAACTATAAGAGGCCATCTTTTTGGTAATAGAGAACACAAAGGAATTCCTGATTGTAGTGGGCCCATAGGTTGAATTACTTTGTTGACAGCTCTTAGATCTGTCACCATTCCCCATTTACCAGATTTCCTTTTTACAACAAACACAGGAAAATTCCAAGGGCTGGTTGATTCTTCAATATGGTGAGCATCTAGTTGCTCTTGCACCACCTGTTCCAATGCCTGCAATTTATCTTCAGCTAGAGGCCACTGTTTGTTCCATATTGGCTTCTCAGTTAGCCATTTTAAAGGTGGGCTGTTGGTACCTCTAAAAGTTTGGTATTTGCTTTATGTTCTTGTACAGCCTGACTGGCTGGTGACCTTTTTCCATAATACCTCATCATATCTTTCCCAGAATTATGAGTTCCTGGAACTACAGGAATGTTAATCTGGGTATTCCATTGCTGTAGCAGGTCACGGCCCCATAAATTTATTGCAATATTTGCTATATATGGCCTTAGTCTTCCTATTTGCCCTTCGGGCCCTATTCATTCAACCCATCTTGTGCTGTGTTTTACACGAGATAGGGTTCCAATTCCCAGAAACTGAACATCTACCTCTTGAAGAGGCCAATTCGGATGCCAAGATTCTGGAGTAATGATACTTACATCTGCACCTGTGTCAAATAATCCTTCAATAAATGTGCCATTTATACAGACTCTTAGCTTTGGTCTTCGATCGTTAATAGAAGTCTGCCAAAATATACGTTTACTCTGTCCTACTGGTTTTTTTTTGACTCATTCTCCATGCATAATTCATCATTTAGACCAGTATTACTTTTTACAGCAGAAATTGGAGCTTTTAATTTTCTTGGTGAGGCACGTTCTTCACTGTGACTGGGAATGACTGGGCCACTGTTGACTTGGGAGCCTATGAGAGCCCCCTCAAGAATTTTCCCAGCAGTATTGGGTTGCCTTGTTTGTCTGTTATTGACCTGCATTCGTTGGACCAATGTCGGCCTTTACCACATCTACATATACCTGAAGGCCTAGGTCCCCTATTTTTGTCATTCTCAGAGGAGATATTATTCCTAGAAATTCTGTGCTTGCAATCCCTTTTCAGATGTCCTAATTTACCACAATTAAAACACCTGGCAGTTTGATGTCTCCTCATTACTGTGGAAATCCCTTCTCATACCCAAGATTCATCATTATAGCCAAACGTCTCAACATTCATCATGTGCTGAATCCATTCATCCATAGGTGCTGATCTAGACTTTAAAGGCCCAATGATCTTTTTGCATTCTATGTTTGCATTCTCAAAAGCTAGAGATTCAAGAAGTATTCGTCTAGATTCTGGGTCTGTTACCCCTATGTCCAGAGCCTTAATTAATCTTTGCAAAAAATCAATAATGGGTTCTCTCTGTCCCTGCCTAATTCTGGTATATGATTCAATCCTTTTTGCTGGATCTTGTATCCTATTCCAAGCATTTAAAGCTGCTTGGTGACATAGACACAGTACTTCATCGTCATAAAGAGCTTGGATCTGTGGATCAGCATATTCTCCTGCACCAAGAATTTGATCTTGGGAAACCTCGACACCTTTTGCTCTTCCTTGCTGTTCCATATGTTTGGATTCTTCTCTGAAATAAATTCCAAACATCAAGGAAGGTCCCTTATCTAAAACTGCAGACACTAACTGATGGAAATTATAGGGTGTAGCTCTAGCATTAGAAGCCCAAGTCCTTATCATTTCCTTTATATATGCTTTGTGCAAGCCAAAATGAACAATAGCCTGCTTAATTTCTTTTAGATCATTCATTGCTATTGGCATCCATCTAGCTTCTCTGACTCTCTTTGAACCTTTAGAAGTTGACGCTTTGTCAGAATTAAGTATAGGGTATGCCGCTAAAACCCTGGGCAAGCCAGTTCTAATAGCTGGTGTTGGCATTGTATCCTGTCCTTGTGCCTTATTACTCTGTGTACCAGCTCCAATAATTTCTTCCATCATTTCAAGTCTTTTTATTATTGTCTTTATTATTGCCTCTTTTGAATCCTGAATCTCCTGACCTGCATGAGTTTCTAGTAAAGACAGTATCGTTCTTGGGAGTGCCATATTCTTCCTAAATGATAGAATATGCAAAAGAATACTAAAACCTAGCAACCAGTAAATTAAGTTATACTCATAGTCCATATAAACCTTGCATGATAAGACCCATTGTATTGGTAGCCCAAACAGTAAAATTCATGTTGGAAACGAAAACTGCCATATTACCTATTATCCAGCAGGTGGCGCTGTTGCCAAGTCGCGATGAAAACGGGGTCCTGTTTGAGGGTCTGCCTATTATTTAAAAACTGGGAAATACAAGTTGCTCAACAAAGTAAATGTAATTAAATCAATTCTGTACACGGATCCATAAACCCAGAATCCAGCAGTAGAGAAGAGTAACCCAGAAGCCGTGTATGCCTCCACATGATAGAGTCACCCTGAGGGGTTGCAGCTTCCGCAACCGGCAACCGCGTGCTCTGGTTCACACCGCTTAAGAGCTGTACTTGCAAGGGCGATTTAAAAACGACTCAGAAAAGAGTAAACCACGCAGGCAGAGACTACGCGGGCCTGTGGAGTTTAAATCCACGTGGGGAGGCAGATGATACGGTGCGTGGGGATTTGAAGTCAATCTGAGGTGTCTAAAAAAATATGAAGAACTGCAACAAGAAAAGCCAGTGCGTGACAATTTATATTAAACTGCTGGTTCCACGCACAAGGCACAGGCTACAAGGCTGCCGCACAGGCCGCGGCTGAGGAAGGGAGGGCTCGCACCAAGCCGAACTCACGTCCAGCAGCCGAGCAGGGGGGGGGGTAAGGGATGGAGAGGTCCTAAAAGCTGCATGTTGGGCACCAGATGAAGGCGTAAGTCACAAACAATGCCACACCAGTTTGGAGTTATGATTAATAGGGTGGTATTTATTTAAAGGGGAAAAAACCTTACAGATCACCGTCCCAGATAACAGCCCTCTGTGCAACCAGGAAGGGAGTCCAGTCTCCAGCGGAGCAGGAAGTGAAGAGAGAGAGCAGAGGAAGTAGCTGCTTTTTTAAATGGAGAGAGACCACACCCCAATGGTTTGGTATCTCAGCAGCTATAGGCTGGAGGAGTGTAGGAACCTCCTGCAACAATTTTGGGTCTGGGTTACTTCACTCAGGATAGTGTTTTCTATTTCCACGCATTTGCATGCAAAATTCAAGACGTCATTCTTTTTTACCGCTGAGTAGTACTCTAATGTATATATATTCCACACTTTATTCATCCATTCTTCTGTGGAAGGGCATCTAAGTTGTTTCTAGGTTCTGGCTATTACAAATAATGCTGCTATGAACATAGTTGAACAAATACTTTTGTAGTATGATAGGGCATCTCTTGGGTATATTCCCAAGAGTGGTATTGCTGGGTCCTGGGGTAGGTTGATCCCAAATTTCCTGACAAACTGCCACACTGTTTTGCATAGTGGTTGCACAAGTTTGCATTCCCACGAGGAATGGATGAGTGTACCCCTTACTCCACATACTCTCCAGCAAAGGCTACTGTTGGTGTTTTCAATTTTAGCCATTTTGACACGTGTAAGATGGTATCTCTTGGGCAGCCTAGTAGAGAGAGCCTGAAATGGCCCAATCCTATAGCCATACTAACGAATATATTGCATATCACCATAGAACCTTCATCTGGCGATGGATGGAGATAGAGACAGAAACCCCCATTGGAGCAATGGACTAAGCTTCCAAGGTACAAATGAGGAACAGAAGGAGGAAGAACATGAGCAAGGAAGTCAAGCCCACAAGGAGGGCACCCAACCACTGAGACAGTGGTGCTGATCTATTAGGAGATCACCAAGACCAGCTGGACTGGGACTAAAAATGCATGGGTATAGATGGCATAATAACCAGGCTAGCTTAATATGAAACAGCAAATTTTAATGAAGGAATAGCTTCCAACACCAGGGATCCAGCGATGAGCAGGAGATACAAAAAAAGAGAGTGGTGGGGCTCATGCCTGGATGAAGGTGGAAGGAACTTGGGCTGCCCACAGGGGCAGGGTACCCTGACTGCTCATTGGACTGTAGAGGGAGGGGAGGAAGGAGTAGGATGTGGGTAGTGGGGGGAGTGGGAGGGAAAAGGGAGGTGGTGAGGAGGCAGAAATTTTTAATAAAAAATTAATAAAAAAGAATGGCAAAGATCAAAAACACTGATGACTACTTATGCTGGAGAGGTGTGGAGTAAAAGGAGCACTTTTGAATTGCTGGTGGGTATGCAAGATGGTACAACCCATTTGGTCACCAGTATGATGATTTCTCAGAAAAGTAGGAAATAAAACCTTTCCTATAACCCAGTAATACCACTTTAGGGTATTTATCCAAAGATGCTCAATTGTGCCATAAGGACATATTATCAACTATGTCCATAGCAGCATTGTTTGTCATATGAAAACCTGGAAACAGCCTAAATGCCCCTTACCAAAGAGTGGTTTAAAAAAAAAAGTGGTACATTACACACTGGAGTACTACAGAGCAGAAAAAGATAATGACATATTAAAATTTTCAGGAAAATGGATGGAGCTGAAAAACATCATTTTGAGTGAGGTAACCCAGACACAGAAATACAGTTATCATATGTACTGCCTCTGAAGTGGTTTTTAAAGAAGAAGCTAAGAAAACTAGCTTATAAACCACAATCCCAGAGAACTTACACAACAATGAGGACAGTAGGAGAGACATATCTAGATCTAATCTACACAAGAAATAGAAAGAGACAATATATCTTGAGTAAATTGAAAGCATGGGTACTTTTTGGGGAGGGTTGACCGGGAGAGGAAGAGCAAGTAGGGGAGCAGAGAAAAATGTAGAGCTCAATAAAAATCAATAAAAATATATACAGGCTCACTTCCCTCTTCGAGGTGCTGGGGCCGAATCCCAAGGGCAACCGAGCAGGCAGGAGCTCCTTTGTTTCAGTAGCCTGCCTGCAGCAAGCAAGGTAGGTGCTTTGTTTACAAGCTACCCAACCACCACGGAGATCTGACCTCAGCACCAGAAGAGTCATCAATGGGGAGAGACATCACTGGGAAGGTACATCAGTAGGCAAGGAGACCTGACTCTGTAAAAGAAGATCCATAGGGGAGCATTCAGAGGAAGAGATGGGCAGGCGCCAATGCAAGAATTCACCCAACAATCTGAAAAACAACATGAAACCACCAGAACCCAGCAACCCCACAACAGGAGGACATGAACACATTAATCAAGAAGAAGTAGAAAAAATGGACTCTATGAAAGTGATTGACATCATTAAACAGCATGTAAAAAATGCCCTTATAGAAATGGATGAGAAGTATAACAGAAAGTTTGAAGAATTGAATAAATCAAACAGATAATGGAAACAGTTCAAGACTTGAAAACTGAAATGGAGACAAGGAAGAAAACACAAACAGAGGGCCGACTGGACATAGAAAATCTAGGTAAATGAATAGAAACTACAGAAACAAGTATAACCAACAGAATACAAGAGATTGAAGAAAGAATCTCAGATGCTGAAGATACCATAGACAAAATAAACGCACTGATAAAAGAAAACAGCAAATCCAACAAACTCTCATCACAAAACATTCAGAAAATCTGGGATACAATAAAAAGACCAAACCTAAGAAACCTGAATATCTATGCCCCTATATAAAAGCACCCACGTACGTAAAAGAAACACTACTAAAACTCAAGGCTGCCATCAAACCGCACACACTAATAGTAGGAGACTTCAACACTCCTCTCTCACCAATGGACAGGTCAATCAGACAGAAACCTAACAGAGAAATAACAGAATTAATGGAGGTAATGAATCAAATAGACTTTATAGACATCTATAGAATATTCCACCCAAATAGGAAAGAAGATACCTTCTTCTCTGCAGCTCATGGAACCTTCTCGAAAATTGACCACATACTTGGTAACAAAGCAAACTTCCACACTTACAAAAAAAATATTAGTAACCACATGTGTCTTATCAGATCAACATGGATTAAATTTAGAATTCAACAACAATCATACCTCCAGAAAGCCTACAAACTCACGGAAACTGAACAATCAACTACTGAACCATACCTGGATTAAGAAAGAAATAAAGAAAGAAATTAAAGTTTTCCTTGAATTCAATGAAAATAAAGAAACAACATACTCAAACTTATGGGACACTATGAAAGCACTAAGTGCCCACTTAAAGAAAACAGAGAAAACACACATTGGAGACTTAACAGCCCACCTGAAAGCTCTAGAAAAAAAGAAGCAGACTCACTTAGGAGGAGTAGAAGACTAGAAATAATCAAACTGAGGGCTGAAATCAACAAAATAGAAACACAGAAAACAATACAAAGAATCAATGAAACAAAAAGCTGGTTCCTGGAGAAAATCAACAAGATTGATAAACCCCTATCGAAGCTAATCAAACGGCAGAGAGAGAATATGCAAATTAATAAGATCAGAAATGAAAAGGGGGACATAACCACAGACACAGAGGAAATTCAGAGAATCATTAGATCTTACTACAAAAGCCTGTATGCCACAAAACTAGAAAATGTAAAAGAAATTGACACTTTTTTAGAAAAATACCATATAACAAAGTTAAACCAGGACCAGGCAAACAATCTAAATAGACCTGTTAGTTTGAAAAATTAGAAGTTGTTATCAAAAACCTCCCTACCAAAAAAAGCCCAGGACCAGATGGTTTCAATGCAGAATTCTACCAGAACTTTCAAGAAGACCTAATACCTATACTCCTTAATGTATTTCACAATATAGAAACAGAAGAGTCATTGCCAAATTCCTTTTATGAAGCTACAGTTACTCTGATACCAAAACCACACAAAGACTCAACCAAGAAAGAGAATTACAGGCCAATCTCACTCATGAACATCGACGCAACAATCCTCAACAAAATACTGGCAAACCGAATCTAAGAACACATTAGAAAAATTAACCATTATGATCAAGTAGACTTCATCCCAGAGATGCAGCGCTAGTTCAACATACGAAATCTATCAATGTAATCCACAATATAAATAAACTGAGGAAAAAAACCCATATGATTGCTTCATAAGATGCTGAAAAAGCATTTGAAAAAATTCAACATCTTTTTATGATAAAAGTCTTGGAGAGATTAGGGATACAAGGGTCATACCTAAATATAATAAAAGCTATTTACAGCAAGCCGACAGCTAACATCAAATTAAACGGAGAGAAACTCAAAGCCATCCCACTAAACTTAGGAACACGACAAGGCTGTCCACTCTCGCCATACCTCTTCAATATAGTGCTTCAAGTTCTAGCAATAGAAATAAGACAACATAAGGGGATCAAGGGGATTCGAATTGGAAAGGAAGAAGTTAAACTTTTGTTATTTGCAGATGATATTATTGTGTACATAAGCGACCCCAAAAATTCCACGAAAGAACTACTAAAGCTGATAAACACCTTTAGTAATGTGGCAGGATACAAGATCAACTCCAAAAAATCAGTCGCCCTCTTATACACAAAGAATATGGAAGCAGAGAGGGAAATCAGAAAAGCATCACCTTTCACGATAGCCACAAAAAGCATAAAATATATTGGGCTAACTAGAACCAAGGAAGAGAAAGATCTATTTGACAAGAACTTTAAAGCATTGAAGAAAGAAATTGAAGAGGATACCAGAAAATGGAAGGATCTCCCGTGCTCTTGGATTGGGAGGATCAACATAGTAAAAATGGCAATTCTACCAAAAGCAATTTATAGATTCAATGCAATCCCCATCAAGGTCCCATCAAAATTCTTCACAGATCCTGAAAGGACAATAATCAACTTTATATGGAAAAAGAAAAAACCCAGTATAGCCAAAACAATCTTATACAATAAAGGAACTTCTGGAGGCATTACCATCCCTGACTTCAAACTCTATTACAGAGCTACAGTAATGAAAACAGTGTGGTACTGCCATAAAAACAGAGAAGTCGACCAATGGAATCGTATAGAAGACCCGGATTTTAACATACAAACCTATGAACACCTCATTTTCGATAAAGGTGCTAAAAGCATACAATGGAAGAAAGAAAGCATCTTCAACAAATGGTGCTGGCACAACTGGATGTCAACTGGTAGAAGAATGAAAATAGACCCATATCTATCACCATGCACAAAACTCAAGGCCAAATGGATCAAAGACCTCAATATCAATCTCAACACACTGAACGTGATAGAAGAGAAAGTGGGAAGTACCCTATAGCAGATGGGCACAGGAGATCGCTTCCTATGTATAACCCCAGCAGCACAGACATTAAGGGCAACATTGAATAAATGCTACCTCCTGAAACTGAGAAGCTTCTGTAAAGCAAAGGACACTGTCTCTAAGACAAAAAGGACATCCAACTGACTGGGAGAAAATCTTCACCAACCCCACAACAGACAAAGGTCTGATCTCCAATATATATAGAGAACTCAAGAAACTAGATTTTAAAATGCTATTTAACCCAATTAAAAAATGGGGCACTGAACTGAACAGAGAATTCTCAGCAGAAACATTTCAAATGGCCAAAAGACCATCGGTCATGTTCAACCTCCTTAGCAATCAGGGAAATGCAAGTCAAAACAACTTCGTGATATCATCTCACACCTGTCAGAATGGTTAAAATAAAAAACACCAATGATAGCCTCTTCTGGTGAGGTTGTGGAGGAATGGGTACCCTCATCCATTGCTGGTGGGAATGCAAACTTGTACAACCACTTTGGAAAGCAGTGTTTTGTTTTTTCAGGAAATTCGGGATCAACCTACCCCTGGACCCAGCAATGCTACTCTTGGGAATATACCCAAGAGATGCCCTATCATATGAGAAAAGCATTTGTTCAACTATGTTCATAGCAGCATTATTTGTAATAGCCAGAACCTGGAAACAACCTAGATATCCTTCCACGGAAGAATGGATGAAGAAAGGGTGGAATATATACACATTAGAATACTACTCTGCGGTAAAAAACAATGACTTCTCGAGTTTTGCATGCAAATGAATGGAAATAGAAAACATCCTGAGTAAGGTAACCCAGACCCAAAAAGATGAACATGGGATGTACTCACTCATAATTGGTTTCTAGCCATAAATAGGACACTGAGTCTCTAATTTGATATCCTAAAGAAGCTAAATAAGAAGGTGAACCCAAAGAAAAACATATAGTTATCCTCCTGGCTATGGAAAATAAACACAATTGCCAGGAAAAAATTGGGATCTTGGGCGAGGGGTGGATTGGGGTTAGGGGAAATGGGGAGAGTAAACTGAGAAGGGAAGATGGGGGGAACTTGAGGAAACAGGATGATTGGGATAAAGGAAGGTTGGATATGGGAGCAGGGAAGCACATATCATAGATAAGGGAGCCACCTTAGGGTTGGCAAGAGTCTTGAACCTAGAGTGGCTCCCAGGTGCCCAAGGCGATGTCCCCAGTTAGTTTCTTTGGCAGCTGAGGATAGGGAACCTGAAATGACCCTATCCTATAGCCATACTGATGAATGTCTTGAATATCACCATAGAACCTTCATCTGGTGATGGATGGAGATAGAGACAGAGACCCACAATGGAGCCCCATCCTTAGCTCCCAAGGTCCCAATGAGGAGCAGAAGGAGGGAGAACATGAGCTAGGAAGTCGGGACCATGAGGGGTGCACTCACCCACTGAGACAGTGGGGCTGATCTATTGGAGCTCACCAAGGCCAGCTGGACTGTGACTGAAAAAGCATGGGATAAAACCGGACTCTCTGAACATGGCGAACAATGAGGGCTAATGAGAATCCAAAGACAATGGCACGGGGTTTTGATCCTACTTCATGTTCTGTCTTTGTGGGAGCCTAGCCAGTTAGGATGTTCACCTTCCTAGACCTGGACGGAGGGTGGAGGACATTGAACTTTCCACAGGGCAAGGAACCCTGACTGCTCTTTGGACTAGAGAGCGATGGGGAGAGGAGTGGGGGGAGTGGAAGAAGGGCGGGAGGAGGGGGAGGGAAATGTGAGGCTGGGAAAAGGTGGAAACTTTTTTTTCTCAATAAAAATTTTTTAAAAAATGTATAGCACAGTAGTAACATTCATTATACATTATATATTAAAAATAAAGATAATTTGCAATAATAAAAATTCCCTTTATGCATATCTGATATCTTTAAAGTATTAATAAAATGTCACATCAAAAATGGATGTAGAAACATACAATAGGAGGACAGTAAATGCTCTTTGGACTGGAGAGGGAGGAGGAGAAAAGTGGGAGGATAGGGGGAAATAGGAGGCTGGAAGGAGGCAGGAATTTCTTTTTTTTTAATCTTTCAATAAAAAAAGAAAAAAATGGATGTAGAAACATACAATAGAAGGACAGTAAATGCTTTGTAATGTGACTAATTATTTTTAGGTGGTTATAAGACAGCACAAATTAATCCCATTGTCTGTGTTACTGTTGTGTAATGCAAAGGAATGTAGTTAAGTCAGACCCACCTGTCTACTTCCTGTTGCATGCTCTATCATGTCTTCATATATATGCAGCTGTTGACCATATGGAGAATATGAGATAAACTTTCCTATTTTCACCTTAAGTCCAAGACCATATGGTAAATTCCAAATCTGAAAAATGCCATACTCTTCCTGAAGATTTTCTTTCTGGTTCATAATCACTCTGCCTCCAACTGGATTAGTGAAGCGTGTTTTTCTCAGAAAGGAGTGCAGCTGAAAAAGACACACCATTCTATAGTGTGTGTGTCCTTTCTTGAATTCATAAAATGCATTTTATTTCATCTTAAAGGTAGTATTACTGAAGGTGTCCAGGGGAGAAATGACAGGAAATCATGTGGACAAATAAAGTTATCATAATGTTCCTACAACTTAAGTTCTTTTAGAAAAAAGGAACCAAACAGAAACACAGACATATACACAGATACAAAACACCAAAATGAAAACACACACACCATGACAGAGAGAGATACAGAGACATATAGTCAGAGATTCACTTCCATATAGACATACATAATGCATCAACATACATTTTATATAGACATACACAAAAATGCCAACACTCACACATAAAAACAATGATACACACAGTGAGACATATGCACCAAAACAGACACACAAAAACAGAAAGCTGAGAAACACATAAAGAGGGCCACGAATACATGCACAAATTAAATTACAAATACACACAGGGAGACACTCACAGACAAAAACACCTACACAGAGAGCTATTGATATTAATGTATTTATGCTCATATACAAAGATAGATTGAGAGAAACAGACAGACAAACAAAAACAAAGATATACATATGTTCAAGCAATATACAAAGTGAACCCAACACATATAAACACATGCACTGAAAAAAATATACAAAAAGTTATTCACAGAAACAAACTCCCATACAGAAAGTCATTAATACAAGAGAAATTTATTTTCAGTTCCTCAAACAGATAGATAAGCAAATATACAGAATATATATATATATATATATATATAGCCACTAACACAGATACAATAAGAGATACCTAGAAACAAAAAAAGTGAAACCATACACAAGAAGAACCATGCATTCATACTTATGTATACAAATGTATGTCCTTAATGAAGAATGACACTGTTTACTGTGTAATTACTTTCACTCAGGATGAGAAATGAGGTCCCAACCTCCTACAATGTGAGCAGATTCAGTTTAGAACACTTGAGAAAATAATCTCATAAATGGATTATTACATATTTGAAAAAAAATATGCAAGGATTCATCTTCTCATAAAAAAGAGGATTAAAAAGGAAGGAATTGGGCTTACAGCTTTAGAATAGCTGTGGTGATTGTCAGTTACTCTGTAACAATATCAGTGTACCTTCATTACAAATTGTACCTTCCACACCATGTCTTTTGCATGAAGATTTATACCAGCATCCAGATTTACATCATTATGAAGAAAAACTTCCATAAATCTTTCTATTTAATGAAATATTCCCTAATTTATTAAATTGGGACATTGACAGACATTTAAAGACATTGACATTGATGACATCAAATTTCATCCAAAAGAAGAAACACTACCTTCAAGCAGTGAGCATAATGTCCTTTGCCATTATCCATGGATTGTTTGTAAACATGCTGAAGAAGCATTGCATGTAGGGCATGGGCAACAGCATACACCGCATTATATATGTTATAACTCTCATCACTAAAGGCCATGTCAAAAGTCTGTGCCTTAAGCCCTTGCAACGAGGCATTGGATAAGCAATTCTTCAGGGTCTTACACATAGAAGCTGAGACTTTGCAGTTCATGTTCATCCACTCCAGCCTGGCCAGGAATTCTTCTGTGTATTTGAGAGGGTTCAATGTCTGGACAAATGTTTTAAAATGAGAAATCTCAGCATGATGGTGTGCAAAAGTTATTTTTCCATTGAATGAATTAAGTTGGAGGTCATTCTTAGTTGTAGTGTCATCCCACTGTGAGGTGGTGATCCATATTCTCTGTAAACCTAGAGATTGCCACCTTCTAAAGGCCACAGCTAGAGAACTCTCTGGGTCACCATAAATGACAACTACATTTGTGGATGATGTCATGATTTGGTTATAATAAACTTCAACTCTTGTCAAGAATAAATCCATCTTGGCTGGGATCACACTCACAAAAGCAAAGCAGATTGTATTTTTTTCCATCTCTCCTCTTAATTGTGTGAGAAATTGAGTACCCTGATCATTGTCTGAGATGGCCAGTCCAATCCAGTTCCAGTTGAAGTAAAGCATAAGAGAGATCATGGCCAGGGCTAAAGATGTGTCCTTGGCAGCCATCTGATACAGAGAGGGAAATTGTTCACGATTGCTCAGGATGGGGTGGAATGGTCCATAGGTAATCTGAAGGAACTACAACAAAGGGAGCAACATGAGGTACCACATGTACATAAAAACTTGTAAACACAACTTTAGGTCAAGAGTTACTTAAAAGAGTTACTCCTTATCTGTTGGTTCATCCCTCATCTCAATTTCAAAAAAGGGAAATGAGGCCCCATTACTAATGAATAAAATCTTGAATTACACCATTTAATGCAAATTTGATGGTAACATCCTCCTCAGAATCATCTCAGCTTCTAAGATAATAAGAGTAGAATTAGAATTTCTTGCAAAGTTACAACAGAAAATCTCACCTGTTGATGTATGAAGAGGTTGACCATGTTCCCAGTGTTCACAGATGTCGCCAAATTTGGTCCTGTAAGGACCATGGTACACTCTTCTTGACAGATATAATTAGGGGGCAAATCATGAGCTATTTCAGAAAAGTTAAAGTGACTATACATTTTTGTCCCAATTTCACAACCATGCTCTGAACATTCAAATACGAATGATGAATTTGGTAGAAGATCAGGGTTCCTGTTGACTTCATCCATGGAAAAAGCTAAGGCCAGTAAAAACTGGAAGTTTTTAGTTGTTGTTCTGTAAAAGGGTATGGTGATTAATATGGACAGAGATCCACACATGATCCTGAGTAGTCAACAGATGGATTATTATGAGCTGTACCATATTCTCAACCACTGCCAATACTGATACAAATGACCTATGCTGTTAGATTAGAATAATATAAGTAGCTGGAAGCTTGTAAAAAGCTTTAAAAGTTCATCAGAATGTATCTTCCATAAATAAAGTGACACATCAGCACCTTTCAAAGAGTGTGTTTTCAATTTCTGGTTTTTAAGTGCTTACTCTAAAGATAAAGACAATGGCAGAGGCTTTAACCAAATAATATACCTATTCACATATTCATTTTTAAATCATTGATCAATGTGAAAAATTCAAGAAACGTGTGAGCCTATGAGTTATCATATGTTTTTATGAAATTAGCTGAATTTGATAAAACTGTCAAATAATGCCTGTTGAGTGTACAATAGTATGGGAAACATTTCACTGTTTTGCTTTCAATTCTTTATCATGAGTGTGAATTATAGTTAATATATGCCCTTGATCTTTTTGTTATTCTTTTTATCTGATTTATCTAATGGAGGTGTAAAATCTCTTTTTAAGATTTATATTTAAATGAATAAAATACCAAAGATGTATTTTGTAAAGCTGTATGTATGTGTTCACCAATGTATATAGACAGTATTAATGTTAATGTGGGTAATTAATAAAGAATGGATTCCAAGGTTTTGAACAACAATTTGCTACAGATTAAACTGGCCTCAAAAGTACAAAGATACACCAGCTCCAGGTTCTTTTTGGAAAGATTAAGGCCATGTTCTACCTTCTAATTATTATTCACATAGTTTATGTTTACACAGAATGTTATATATTCCAACTGGAGACTTCTGAACAATTGCTTTTTATACTACATAACTGCTTTGACTACATTTCCAGTTACACTAACACAACAGTAACATTCTACAATAATTTGTATATGTCAGTTTAACAGCTTTGTAAAATAGAAGATGATAAAGAATAAAATCTGAGAAAAATGCTTATGAGGCTTTCTGTAATAAAAAATAAAAATAAGCAAGATGAGAGTGAATAATACCAATTGGTGTTTATTTTTTTGGGAAGAGCAATGACTTCTGTCTCTTCCTAGTCATTTCATATAATCTGACCAATAATCATTAATCATACTTATTCATTCTAAACTATTCACTCAGAGTAAAATGAACCTGTTTCTCACTTAGATAATGTACTACTATGATTTCTTTATGCATTTACATGTATATTTTTAAAATAAAAATAATGTTTGAATATTTTTATTACCACACAGAAAAAGTGTCATTGAAAATTTTAGTAACACAAAACAGGAATTTGAGACTAGATCTTGTGAAGCCCAAACACCAATTCCTTTCTCCCAAACATTAAGAAACATAAATCCCTTGAGCAGTTATAGTGTCCCAGTGAACTTAATTTCTGCATTTGATAACAACTATTAACAATACAAAAATTTAAATGTGTGTAGTCCCCATGTTGATAAAATAAAGAGTTATAATTAGCAAAATTACTGAAAGCAAATGTAAGAGGTAATGGGAAATAAGTGTCAGAAAATAAACAATTTAGATACAAAGAGACAATACCTTTGTTTTTAAAATAATGGCAAAGATGTGCTAATATATAACTGCTCCTTTCCTTCTCTAATGTGTTGCTAACTATCACACACCAGGGCTGTCAATCAAGTAAGTAACAAAGGAAGTGTCAATCGCACTTTTCAAAGAATGCAAGCATATAATTCACAGTTCATAAGTCCTTTTTTAGCAAAACTAGAAGAAGAAGAGAACTTTGAGATTAAAGGGCAGTGATTTTAGATGTATGTAAATGAAGTATGGAGAAATAGGAACACATATGATGTTTACAATGGACAGGTCTCTTGCTTCCAATCTTGATCTAGTTTGAGGATAGTAGATTATTTAAGGGAGTAACTGTATGTCTATGTGAAAACTCTTCACAGCTAAGTGTGTCACAAGTATTAGTTGACCTTGCACATGCTTTACAATCTTACACATTGATGAATGTCCATCAGTTGATTGTAATCTATGGCATTTACTTAGGCCCACTTAGGATGATAATAAATGAAATAGAATAGGGTTTGGTTTAATAAGTCATCTCCTGCTACAGTGTTGTATGTATATGTATTTCTGATATTGATTAAGGCATTCTGTTTGTATAGCTTATTTAAAAATGTAATCTATAATTAAGAAATACAGATTAATAGATAATCATAAATAATAGTCAAAATTGCTCTCCCACCAGTGCAAGCCTAGTAAACATGATCCTGCCTAGGCAGAGAGCGCCGAGCCACGGACATAGTCTCATCCACTTTCCTTCCAACTCTGAGTGGGCACACAAACACCCAGGCCAAAAAATACTGTTTTTTTTCAGTTTATGTTTTATAAAAGGCAAGAGTGTTTATTATGGACAGAGATCTACATAGGATTATTTGTAGTAAAAAGAAAGATTATCCCATATGGGACAATATTTCCAAACTTTCTCAATAATGAAGTAAATGGCCTGTGTTGTGAGTTTGTTTCAGCAACATAAGGTGCTGAAAAGTTAAAAATATTTAAAAGTTCATGAAAGTAAATCTCCCATAAATAAGTTGAGCCATTTTCAAATTTCACAGAAAAGGCCATGATTTCTCGTTTTTTAGTGCTTGCACAATGGATAAATAAAAGGTACAGGTTTGGGTGATACAGAAAACCTTATCATATATTCAGTTTGAAATAATTGAGCAAAATTAAAAGTACACATAATGCATTAGCCACGATTCAGGTAAGTTTTATGAAACAAATTTAACTGGAGGAGATAGTCTAGAAATTACTGGTAAGTGCATAGTAGTCTATTGGGAGTAATGTTTGATTCCTGTACTAATAATTCCTTCATATCTGGTGGACAATATAGTTAATATATTTCCTCATGTCTACCATCACTCTCTTGTACTTTTATTTTTCTGGTTTATCGATTAAAGGGACAAAATGTTCTTTAAATATTTAATTTTTAATATATTTAATTATCAGACTACATTTGGTAAATAAATTGATTTATGTGAATGGACATGAGAAATACTCATATAGAAAATAAAAGGGAATGGATTTCACAGTTTTCAGTAAAATTGGTTTTTATTTGCCACTGGCCTTGAATGCATAATGATACACCTACTTCATTTCATAAATGCAGAGATTAAGGGCCTAAACCATAATATTGTCCAAGTATTTAATGCTTACATAGGTATGTTTGATGGAATTGTACCTGGTATATCTGAACAACTTAAATTTTCTTGTAAAGAGCATTTTTTGTCTACATTTCCAGTTATAAATTCACAACACTGGCATGCAATTGAGAACTATGTACATCTGGAAATTGCAGTGAGATTCATTTGTGCCAGTATTACAAGCTTGTAAAGTACAATAATATAAAGCATGCAATATATGGAAAATATTTATGAATTTTTATAATATAAATAGTCAACATTGCCATTTTGTGTTTATGTTTACCATTAAATAATATTTACTCCTACTACTAATAATAATTAATAACTCCCATGTCTTCTTATACATTAGCTATTGTATGAACAATAAACAACAAACCCAAACATTCGCTTTCATACTGAATGATACATTTAGACATAAAAACAATGTATTTTCTATTTTTATTTCTTACCATTGTGGTATCTTTATGAATAAATATAAATATTTACCTCTACAGGTTGAAATAAAAAAACAATCTTAAAATATTTGTTATTACTTTATGGAAAATGACATCAAAAGTTTCGTTAATACTCAACAGGAACTTGTGATAAGAACTTATGGAAGTGAAACATTAACTCCTGCACATTAAACATTAGGAATTGTTAATGATTTGAGCTCTGGGGGTGGCATAGTGATAAAAGTGCTATATTTGAAAAGAACAAACAACAATACACAAAATCAAAAGTGCATAGTGCACAAATTGGTAAAAGACAAAGCTATAATTAGTAATATTATTTAAGAGAAAAACAAGACATAAATTAAATAGTGTTGACAGTGAGTAACCGGTTTAGATCTATAGAGAAGAGACGAGTGCTCCTTAAATAATGGCAAAGAGGTAGTAGGTAACACTCTCAAGTGTTGAAAAGTATCACATACTGCAGCTGCAATCAGGTAAGTGCAAAGAAAGTAAGCAGTCACCACTATTAGTGACAACTCATATTACAAAGAATGCTAACGTATCATTTATACAACAAAAAATTCTTATTTTAAAGAGACAGTGAACACTGACCTATGGAAATAAAGGCCTGTGATTGTACACATATTTCTGACCCCTGTGAAATATTTATGGTGACATTTACATAGAAAATTCTAAGAAACTTACTGTATATTCAGAATGTGGTTGAAATAATCTTTCTCCACAGGCCGCTGCTTTGTTATAAGGAAGAAGACACAACCTGTCACCAAATCTTTGTCCTTGTCTTTATTCTCATTTATTCTCCAAAAGCACCTGGGTTGAGTGAACCTGGACACAAGAAGTGGAATGTTCAGGAAAAAGAAGAGAAAAATCAAAGCAAACATCTTTGTCCTTCTTGAAGCCTGGGCAGTGTGTGTGATGAAGTGCTCTTCAGATCAGCACATTATATGGATACCCATATTTTCCCACCTGCTTTTATTTCTGCAGCCAAAGCAGAGGCTATTTGTGTATTCATGATTCCCTTATTTCCCAGATGATTTTTCGCCTCTGGGGAATCTTGGACACTTTCTTCCCCTATGGCTGTGCACCTGATATGCATGTGATCCAAATTTAGCTCAGAAATATATGAGAAGAATTCAGGTAGTTTTATGACATCATTTATTTTGTGGAAATTATGGCTCCATGGGGCATGTCATTTTGAAAAGTTTGGGGCCATGACTGCCAGAACAATATTTTTATGTTAAGACCTTTAAAAATGATGTCAGTGGCTTTCGTTAGATGATCCACTTTGAGACAGTAAGGACACAAAAAGTCAAAATTACTAGTTGCACACTGGGAATTTTTTTTACAAAATTCCTATCAGGGAACAACAGTTCCATGGTTAGAGAAATTGCATTTCACACAACTTGCACAGAGGGCTTATACTGTAGGACTGACAGTAACAGAATATCTAAGCAAATACTGTGCTTCCATTGTCTTGAGAACCTATAATCGGCTACAATTCTAAATTTTTCTGAATCCTGCTGTTCTTCAATCATCCAAATCCTCATAGAATCAGTTACATTTATAGCATTATAACCTGTTTTCGGTTATTCAACAAGATCACTACAGATTCTGTGTTCTACATTTCAAACACTCACTAATATCTTTTATACTTCCTCCAAACAATATCATAAATAGAAGAGAAGGAAAATATTTTTCCTATATCATAATCTCCCTCCATGAGCATCAGTTTTCATAGATCATTAGTCATTTGACAAATTTTTTTCTGCTTTATCTCTAATTCACTACATTTCTTTTCTCATTTTAGATTCTGTAGTGGTTGTGAATATGTCTTTTGAATATCTGCAAAGGAAAGGGATACTGTGAAGTAACCATGTGCTCAATGAATATTTTGTTTTCTTCTGCCTGAATTTAAGCAAACTTTTTTTTTAAAAAAAATTACATATTGACCAAGATAGAATTTGCTCAGGACCAACATCTGGAAATATTCCAGGTTAGTTACTCATAAATTCTTCTTATACCTTTTTCCAACTCATGTCTTTTTGCTTGCCTTCTAGAACCTGCACTGCCATTGTGAGGGTGCATTGATGAGTGTGAGCAGATGAGTCTCTTTCAGTGGAAGGATATGGACTGCAGTAAAAGCAGAACAAAAATAGGGCACAGAGGACCCAAAATATGAGCTTATTTCCACATTGAACAAAAATCAGAGAGTTGAAACATACCTCTATTCCTTCAGGGTTATTATGGTTCTACCTTAAAGGTCCCCTGTAGATTTAGATCAGAGAGTTCTTCTTTCTCAAGGTTATTGTCAACATGCGTTGCTAATAGCCAATCCTTGTATTTCAGGAATATAGAGCAGATATGCTTCTACCTCAAACAAAAGTCTCAGGATCCAACTAAGGTTCCATTTCCTTTAAAGCGGTAGCATTGGATTCCAATCAGGGAATAGTTTGCCTATAGAATGTTTTGAGGTAAGATGTGAGCAAGGCTTGCTTTGTTCTAGCAGCAGACTATTTAATTATGGATATACCTCACAAACTTGCACAATTATTCTATTCATTTTCTTGTATCATGATGATGCAGTTTTTTTAAAATCTTACTCCTACCTTTTGGGGCTTGGAATATTTAAGCAATTGGAAATTATATGTAGGCAATTTCAATATTTATTGGAATCCCCTCCCCGTACTATTCTGTTTTTTTAATCTAAAAAATATTTGTATTCTTTACTATTTTTTCTAAATCCCCACACCCCTATACTGGCAAGTGGTACTTTTGTCGAGACTGGTTCCTGACAGTAGTGTAAGACTTTCTCTGCTTGGTTGTAAGATTTACTTAGCATTTGATGAGGCAAACATGACTAGTGTTCTCCTTTTGAATTTAGTACATTTAAAGATCACCATGTAAAAGTACATGAGCTATGGTTTTGTGATGAGCTGTCCTGGGGGGCTAAGATGTGACAGAGAAGGATATGACAAGAAGAGTCTTCCGTAGGAACTCAAAACAAATTCAACTTCTTATTTATGTATTTATTTATTTTGCATACCAACTACAGTTTTATCTCCCTCTTCTTTTCTCAGTCCTCCCTGACCTCCCATCTGCCTCTAACCCCAAACTCTTCCTCTGTTTCTGTTCAGAAAATATCAGCCCTTTCATGGATATCAATGTGACATGGAATTCCAATTTGTAGCAAGAATAAACACCTTGCCTTGTATTAAGGATGGTCAAGGTGACACAGTATGAGGAGTATGATCCCAAAATTCTGCAAAGAAGTTTGAGACAGCCCCTTTCTCAGAAAATTGAAAATTGTTCTAACTCAAGAATGAGAAAAAAAATCTTCCTTCAACAGTGCAAATGAAATTTATATCAGTAAGTTTTTGGAATTATATCCACTTTTGTTTTATATGTATAATTACTGTTATTTTAATTAATAGAGAACATAAAAGATTCCATTATATCACACTCACATATGTGTTATATGACCTTCCTCAGTATTTACCCCTCTGTTGCCAATTATGCTTACCTTACTACCAATTCTATTTCTCAGTTCACAAAGCTACCTTCTCAGTTAAAAATGTTTGTGTACTTGTCCAGTTTAGCATACAAGTGTAATATTTTCTTCATACTGGCATTACAGGGTATCCAAATCAAATTATTTCAGGCATTCACATCTATAATAATACCTCTTCTATCCCCTCCCCCCCCCCCACACAAAGGCTCTCATTGTTACATTTGAGTCTAAGGAAAATCGGTATTTCTGGAGTCTGTTCAGGTAATATGATGACCCAATTCCTGTTTATGACATCATTGAATTCTTCCAACTTGAGGAGAAGCCCCTTATGTGCAAATAAATACTATGAGGTCTTAATCTTAATTCCAATATGAAAGAGAAGTATGAATCCAGCAATTTATATGTTTAATTTTATCATTGGATCTAATATTTAGTTAGTTGTATGGTACATATCTATTTATTTATCTTTCTTTTTTCTATCAAGAATGTTTCAATACAATCTTTTCTTCCTTTACATAGGTATCTACATTACAATTTCCTTTAATATTTCCATCTCACCCACCTTCCTAGCCACCGTCTAATCTCCAGAAAGTGTAAGGCTTCCCAAGGCAAGTCAATAAAAACTGATACTTCAGTTTGGGGCAAGACCCAGGGCCCCCTCCCCTATATCTAGACTGAGCAAGATATTCCTCCAAAAAGAATGTTCTCCAAGATGCCAGTTCAAGCCAGTTGAAGGGAATAATCCTTCTCCACTTCTTTGATTCCAAAGACCCTCTAAGTCTCACAGCTGTCCTGTGTATAAGTGGTCCTAGGTTTATCCTATGCAGGTTCCCTCACGATCAGTTCAGAGTCAATGAGGTCTCACTAGCTTAGGTCAACTCTTCCTGATGGTAACAACATCATAGACCAGACCCCTTTGCTCACATTATCACTCCACCTTCTCATGGATTGGTCTTCAGAAGGTAAACCCAATGCTTTACTGTGGATCTCTGTATCTGCTTCTATTAGTTATTGGATGAAGGTTCTGTGATGACAATGAAGGTACTCATCAATCTGATTAAAGAGGAAGACCAGTTTAGGTTTCCTCTGCACTATTGTTTAGAGTCTTAACTGGGGTCATCCTCATAAATTCCTGAGAATTTCCATGGTGCCATGTTTA
The DNA here is from genome assembly GCA_963919715.1 of Microtus obscurus. NCBI lineage: Eukaryota > Metazoa > Chordata > Mammalia > Rodentia > Cricetidae > Microtus > Microtus obscurus. The sequence continues at coordinate 506,168 of CAWTZC010002434.1, read as the reverse complement.
ATTCAAACCTTTTGCTGGTTCCCTCAATCAAGATATTTCTTTTCTTGCTCTCCCTCACTGCCCTTCCCCCTTCATGAGCATCCTGTTCCCTCATATTCCCTCTTCCCTCTCTTTCTCTCTTCTCGCACCCCTTGAACCCTTCCTCCATATTCCCAAGATTTTAGGGAGATCTTGTCCGTTTTCTAATCCCAGCATGATCCATTTATGTCTCTGTTAGGGTTCTCCTTGCTACCTAGCTTCTCTGGGATCATGGCCTATAGACTGGTTATACATTGATTTACATGTAATGTTCACTCATGGGTGAGTATATACCATGGTTCTCTATCAGGGTCTAGGTTATGTCACTCAGAATGTTTTTATTTCTAATTCTATCCATATAAATGCAAATTTCAAGATTTCATTCTTTTTAACGCTGAGTAATAATCCTTTGTATAAATATACCACAATTTCTTTATCTAGTCCTCAGTTTAGGGGCACCTAGGTTTTTTGCAGGTTCTGGGTATTACAAATAATGATGTCATGAACATAGTTGAGCAAATGTTCTTGTGGTAATAGTATGCATCCTTTAGGTATATTCCCAAGAGTGATATTGCTGGGTCTTGAGGAAGACTGACTCTCAAATTTTCCAAAACCACAGCTATGTTTTACAAAATGGTTATCCAAGACAGTACTCCCACTGGTAATGGAGGAGGTTCCCCTTACTCTGAATCCTTTCCAACATAAGCTGTCTTTGGTGTTTTTGATCTTAGCTATTCTGACTTGTGTAAGATGCTATCTCAGAGTCATTTTGTTTTGCATTTTCCTGATGGCTAACAATGCTGAGCAATTCCTTAATTGTCTTTTGGCTATTTGCAGTTCTTCTGTTGATTATGCTCTGTTTAGATCTGTACCCAATTATTATCAATTATTTTATAATGTAATGTCTAGTTTTTGAGTTTTTTTATATAGCTTTCGACATCAGTCATCTGTCCAATGTGGATCTGGTTAAGATACTTTCCCAGTCAACACACTACTATTTTGTCGTAGTGATTGTATCTTTTGTCTATATCAGCTTTTTCGTTTCAGGCAGTCCCATTTATTAATTGGTGCTCTCAATGTCTATACAACTAGGGTTATATTTAGGAAATGGTGAAAGAAAGAGCGTCCGTGCTACGTTCCTGGCAACCAGCTGCCCACACGACTAGCTTTACCGACAACGATTACACGGAAACTGTATTCTTTTAAACACTGCCTGGCCCGTTATCTGTAGCCTCTTATTGGCTAGCTCTTACATATTAATCTAACCCATTTCTAATAATCTGTGTAGCCCACGAGCTGGCTTACCAGGGAAGACCTTAACCTGCATCTGCCTGGCGTGGGAGAATCATGGCGACTCCCTGACTCAGCTTCTTTTTCCCAGCATTCTGTTCTGTTTACCCCACCCACCTAAGGGTTGGCCTATCAAGGGTCCTAGGCATTTTCTTTATTAATAAGAAATCACTCCCACATCAGTCTCCTGTGCCCATAATTTCATTGATAATTCCCACTTCCTCTTCAATGAGGTTCAGTGTGATTGGATTTCAGTTGAGGTTTTTGACCATTTATACTTAAGTTTTGTACATGGGATAGATGGATCTGTTTGCAATCTTTTACATACTGATATTCAGTTATGCCAGCACCATTTTTTGAAGATGCTTTCGTTTGAATGTGGGAGGTCCTTCTCTCTGTGTGTTGCTTTATTAGTTAATGAATGAAAAACTACTTTTAGCTTATGGTAGTGAAGAACAGAACAAGATGGGGAAAGCTAGGCTATATACTGAGGGACAGAAGGGTTGACTCAGAGAGAAGCCATCGAGCCTCTGGAGATAGACAGTGGGAACTATATCCAGTAAGTCACAGCCACATGGTGAAATACAGATGAATAGGAAATGGGTTAAATTTATATAACAGTTAGTCAATAAGAAGCTAGATCTAATGGGCCAAGAAGTGATTTAATTAATAATAATAATTTAATTAATAATCTGTGTGATTATTTTGGGTCTAAGCTATCCTTGTGGCTTTGAAACAACAAGCAGCCTCGCCGTCCTTGCAAGACTTTTTTCCCCACTGTATAATTTTAGCTTCTTTGTCAAAAATCAGATGTTCATAGATGTGTGGAATAATGTCAGGGTCTTTGTTCCAATTCCATTTGTCCACCTGTTTGATTTTATGTCAATTCCAAGCAGTTTTTTTATTACTGTAGCGCTATATAGTAAAGCTTGATGTCAAGGATGGGAATTGCTCCAGACATTTCTTTATTGTAGAGAACTGCTCTGGTCATTTTGAATTTTTTTCATATGTAGTTGAATATTGTTCTCCAAGTTCTGTGAAGAATTGTGCTGGGGTTTTGATGGGGTTTGCATTGAATCTGTAGAGTGTTTTTGATAGGATTGCCATTTTTACTATTTTGTCAATACATATTGAAGAGCATGGGAAATCTTTTAATTTTCTGATAACTTTGGCAAATTTCTTTTTCAAAGAATCAAAGTTATTGTCATACATGTCTTTCACTTGTTTGGTTAGTTTTACTCTAAGATATCTTATGTTATTTGTGGATATTATAAATGGTGATGTATTTTCAAGAATGAAAATAGATCCATATCTATCACCATGCACAAAACTCAAGTCCAAGTGGATTAAAGACCTCAATATCAGTCCGAACACACTGAACCTGATAGAAAAGAAAGTGGGAAGTACTCTACAACACGTGGGCACAGGAGACCACTTCCTACATATAACCCCAGCAGCACAGATAGTAAAGGCCTCATTAATTAAATGGGACCTCCTGAGACTGAGAAGCTTCTGTAAAGCAAAGGACACTGTTGCTAAGACAGAAAGGCAACCCAATGACTAGGAGAAAATCTTCACCAACCCTGCAACTGACAAAGGTCTGATCTCCAAAGTATACAAAGAACTCAAGAAACTAGACCATAAAAGGCTAATCAACCCAATTATAAAATGGGGCACTGAGCTGAACAGGGTTCTCTCAACAGAAGACGTTCAAATGGCCAAAAGACACCTAAGGTCATGCTCAACTTTCAACACCAATGATAGCCTTTGCTGGAGAGGTTGTGGTAAAAGGGGTACACTCATCCATTGCTGGTGGGAATGCAAACTTGTGCAACCACTCTGGAAAGCAGTATGGCAGTTTCTCAGGAAATTCGGGATCAACCTACCCATGGACCAAGCAATACCACTCTTGGGAATATACCGAAGAGAGGCCGTATCATACTACAAAAGTATATGCTCAACTATGTTCATAGCAGCATTGTTTGTAATAGCCAGAACCTGGAAACAACCTAGATGCCCTTCAACTGAAGAATGGACGAAAAAAGTATGAAATATATACATATTAGTGTACTACTCAGCAGTAAAAAACAAGGACTTCTTGAAGTTTGCAGGCAAATGGATGGAAATTGAAAACACTATCCTGAGTGAGGTAAGCCAGACCCAAAAAGAGGAACATGGGATGTACTCACTCATATTTGGTTTCTAGCCATAAATAAAGGACATTGAGTCTATAATTCAGGTTCTTAGAGCAGCTAAATAAGAAGGAGAACCCAAAGAAAAACATATAGGCATCCTCCTGAATATTAACCTTTATCAGGTGATGAAAGGAGACAGAGACAGAGACCCACATTGGAGCACGGGACAGAAATCTCAAGGTCCAAATCAGGAGCAGAAGGAGAGAGAGAACGAGCAAGGAACTCAGGACCGCGAGGGGTGCACCCACACACTGAGACAATGAGGATATTCTATCGGGAACTCACCAAGGCCAGCTGGCCTGGGTCTGAAAAAGCATGGGATAAAACCGGACTCGGTGAACATAGCGGACAATGAGGACTACTGAGACCTCAAGAACAATGGCAATGGGTTTTTGATCCTACTGCACCTATTGGCTTTGTGGGAGCCTAGGCAGTTTGGATGCTCACCTTACTAGACCTGGATGGAGGTGGGTGGTCCTTGGACTTCCCACAGGTCAGGGAACCCTGGTTTCTCTTTGGGATGAGGAGGGAGGGGGATTTGGTTGGGGGACAGGGAGGGAAAGGGGAGGCGGCATTGGGGAAGAGATAGAAATCTTTAATAAATAAAAAATTAAATGGTGAATTTTGATGGGACCTTGATGGGAATTGCATTGAATCTATAAATTGCCTTTGGTAGAATTGTCATTTTTACTATGTTGATCCTCCCAATCCAAGAGCAAGGGAGATCCTTCCATTTTCAATTTCTTTCTTCAATGCCTTAAAGTTCTTGTCAAATAGATCTTTCACTTCCTTGGTTAGAGTTACCCCAAGATATTTTATGTTGTTTGTGGCTATCCTGAAAGGTGATGCTTCTCTGATTACCCTCTTTGCTTCCATATCCTTTGTGTATAAGAGGGAGACTGATTTTTTGGAGTTGATCTTGTATCCTCCCACATTACTGAAGGTGTTTATCAGCTGTAAAAGTTCTTTGGTGGAGTTTTGGGGGTCACTTATATACACTATCATATCATCTGCAAATAACGAAAGTTTAACTTCTTCCTTTCCAATTCGAATCCCCTTGATCCCCTTATGTTGTCTTATTTCTTTTGCTAGAACTTCGAGCACTATATTGAAGAGGTATGGCGAGAGTGGACAGCCTTGTCGTGTTCCTGAGTTTAGTGGGATGGCTTTGAGTTTCTCTCCATTTAATTTGATGTTAGCTGTCGGCTTGCTGTATATAGCTTTTATTATATTTAGGTATGATCCTTGTATCCCTAATCTCTCCAAGACTTTTATCATAAAGGGATGTTGAATTTTGTCAAAAGCTTTTTCAGCATCTAATGAAATGATCATATGGTTTTTTTCTTTCAGTTTATTTATATGATAGATTACATTGATAGATTTTCGAATGTTGAACCACCCTGCATCTCTGGGATGAAGCCCACTTGATCATAATAGATAATTTTTCTAATGTGTTCTTGGATTCGGTTTGCCAGTATTTTGTTGAGGATTTTTGCATCGATGTTAATGAGTGAGATTGGCCTGTAATTCTCTTTCCGGGAGGACAATAATCAATTTTATATGGAAAAACAAAAAACCCAGAGTAGCCAAAACAATCCTATACAATAAAGGTTCTTCTGGAGGCATTACCATCCCTGACTTCAAACTCTATTACAGAGCTACAGTAATCAAAACAGTGTGGTACTGCCATAAAAACAGAGAAGTCGACCAATGGAATCACATAGAAGACCCGAATTTTAACCCACAAACATATGATCACCTCATTTTCGATAAAGGAGCTAAAAGTATACAATGGAAGAAAGAAAGCCTCTTCAACAAATGGTGCTGGCACAACTGGATGTCAACCTGTAGAAGAATGAAAATAGACCCATATCTATCACCATGCACAAAACTCAAGTCAAAATGGATCAAAGACCTCAATATCAGTCCAAACACACTGAACCTGATAGAAGAGAAAGTGGGAAGTACCCTACAACAGATGGGCACAGGAGATCGCTTCCTATGTATAACCCCAGCAGCACAGTCATTAAGGGCAACATTGAATAAATGGGACCTACTGAAACTGAGAAGCTTCTGTAAAGCAAAGGACACTGTCACTAAGACAAAAAGGCAACCCACTGACTGGGAGAATATCTTCACCAACCCTGCAACAGACAGTGGTCTGATCTCCAAAATATATAAAGAACTCAAGAAACTAGACTTTAAAATGCTAATTAACCCAATTAAAAAATGGGGCACTGAACTGAACAGAGAACTTCTTCTCAACAGAAGAAGTTAAAATGGCCAAAAGACACTTAAGGTCATGCTCAACCTCCTTAGCGATCAGGGAAATGCAAATCAAAACAACTTTGTGATATCATCTTACACCTGTCTGAATGGCTAAAACCAATAACACCAATGATAGCCTTTGCTGGAGAGGCTGTGGAGAAAGGGATACCATCATCCATTGCTGGTGGGAATGCTCTCTTGTGCAACCACTTTGGAAATCAGTGTTTCGGTTTCTCAGAAAATTTGGGATCAACCTACCCCTGGACCCAGCAATACCACTCTTGGGAATATACCCAAGAGATGCCCTATCATATGACAAAAGCATTTGTTCAACTATGTTCATAGCAGTATTATTTGTAATAGCCAGAACCTGGAAACAACCTAGATGCCCTTCAATGGAAGAATGGATGAAGAAAGTGTGGAATATATACATATTAGAGTATTACGCTGCGGTAAAAAACAATGACTTCTCGAATTTTGCATGCAAATGGATGGAAATAGAAAACACTATCCTGAGTGAGGTAAGCCAGACCCAAAAAGAGGAACATGGGATGTACTCACTCATAATTGGTTTCTAGCCATAAATAATGGTCACAGAGTCTATAACTGGTGAACCCAAAGAAGCTAAATAAGAAGGTGAACCCAAGGAAAAACGGATAATTATCCTCTTGGATATGGGAAGTAGACAAAATTGCCGGGGAGAAAATTGGGATCTTGTGGGTGGGGTGGGATGGGGATAAGGGGGGATGGGGAGAGGAAAATGAGAAGGGGAGGACTGGGGGATCTTGGGGAAATAGGATGACTGGGGTGAAGGAAGGTTGGATAGGGGAGCACGGAAGGACAATTCTTAGTTAAGGGAGCCACCTATGGGTTGGCAAGAGACTTGAAACTAGAGTGGCTCCCAGGAGCCCAAGGTGATGTCCCCAGATAGTTCCTTGGGCAGCTGAGGATAGGGAACCTGAAATGACCTTATCCTATACCAATACTGACGATTATCTTGCATATCACCATAGATCCTTCATATGGTGATGGATGGAGATAGAGACAGAGACCCACACTGGAGCACTGGACTGAGCTCCCAAGGTCCCAATGAGGAGCGGAAGGAGGGAGAACATGAGCAAAGAAGTTGGGACCATGAGGGGTGCACCTACCCACAGAGACAGTGGGGCTGATTTATTTGGAGCTCACCAAGGCCAGAAGGACTGTGACTGAAAAAGCATGGGATAAAACCGGACTCTCTGAACATGGCAAACAATGAGGGCTGATGAGAAGCCAAGGACAATGGCAAGGGGTTTTGATCCTACTTCATGTTCTGTCTTTGTGGGAGCCTAGCCAGTTTGGATGTTCACTTTCCTAGACATGGACAGAGGGGGAAGGACCTTGGACTTTCCATAGGGCAGGGAACCCTGATTGCTCTGTGAACGGGAGAGTGAAGGGGAGAGGAGTCGGGGGGGGGGTGAGAAGGGTGAGAGGAGGGGGAGGGAAATGGGAGGCTGGGAGGAGATGGGAATTTTTTTTCCCTTTTCTCAATAAAAAAATAGAAAAAAAAGAACAAAACCAAATCATAAAAAAAATGGTGTTGTTTTCTCAATTCTTTCTCATCCCATTTATCATTTGAATATCGAAGGGCTATTATTTTTTTTCAGTTAATTGTGTATCCTGGCAACTTATGGAAGGTGTTTAACAAGTGTAGGAATTCCCTGGTACAGATTTTTGGGTCACTTATGTATATGACCATCTCATTTTCAAATAGTGAGAGTTTGACTTTTCCTTCCAATTTGTATTCGTTTAATCTCCTTTTGTAATTTTATTGCTCCTGCTAAAGCTTTGAGTACTATGTTGAATAGATATAGTGAGAGTGAACAGCCTTTTCTTGTTCCTGATTTTAGTATAATTACTTTGAATTTCTCTCCATTTGAATTGATTTTGACTCTTGTGTTCCTCTGTATTTTTTTCTTATGTTTATATATGTTCCTTTTATACATGATCTCTCCAAGACCTTTATCCTTAAGGAATGTTTAATTTTGTTGAATGCTGGGGTTGAAGAGATGGCTCAGTGGTTAAGAGCACTGGCTGTTCTTCCAAGGGTCCTGAGTTCCAGCAGCCACATGGTGGCTCACAACCAACTGTAATGAGCTATAATAGCTTCTTCGGACCTGCAGGCATATGTGCAGGCAGAACACTGTATGCATAACAAATAAAATTTAAAAAATTGTTGAATGCTTTTTTAGCATCTAATAAGATAATTATTTTGTTTTTATTCTTTTAGTTTGTTTATATTGTAGATTACACTATAGATTTTTTTTGTATGTTGAACCATACCAGCATTCCTTGGATGAATCCAACTTGATCACGGGGATGATTTTTTTGAATGGTTCATGGCTTTGGTTTGCAAGTAGTTTATTGAGTATTTTTTACGTCTATGTTCATTAGTGAGATTTGTCTGTACTTCTGTTTCTTGGTTGAGTATTTGTGTGGTTTGGGTATCAGGGTATCTGTAGTTTCAACAAAAGTGTTTGGCAATGTTTCTTTAGTTTCTATTCTGTAAAACACTTTGAGAAGTATTGGTATTAGCTCTTATTTGAAGTTCTCATAGAATTCTGCACTGAAACCATTCTGTACTGGGATTATTTTTGGTTGGGAGGCATTTGATGACTGTGGAGACACATTTCATCTTGCTCAATATCCTTTATATCTATTTATCATACATTTCTCTCTTTCCTAAATTCTACATCTCTAACACCCAGGATGCAATCGTATTCTCTTTTCTTTCCCCCAAAATGGACATATTTGTTTCACCACCTGGTAGCAATATTTCATTCTACTAAAAGATTTCTCTGTTTTCATTTGCATTTAAAGTCTCACATTCACTCATTTATCAATAGAATTACTTAGCGTTTATTTCAAATGTTACTGGGCAATTGTGAAATAAAGAAAAGCATCCCTTATGCGCTAATGGTAAAAAATTGAATCTTATAAAGTAAGTGCCTGTGTGGATGATTATGGATAACAATGTACAGAAAAGTAGTTTATATGACACTGCTGTGCCTCATTATTGGAAGAAATGATGAGAATCATTAGCCATTTATACAGTCTGCATTGTATTGTGTTAGGTGGTTCTGTGCCAATACTGTAGATGTCAGTTACAATTTATGAAATGTGTGTTCAGGAAGATGTTTTCTCCCTTAACTTTTGAAGAGAATTTCTCTCAGGTCGTAACAAAATTATGTAGCACTTGGGGATAAAAATGCATCCCAGTAGGCCTGCACTTGAAGCCAAGATGGACAAGACCTCCACAACCACCATTATCTTGCCCTTGGTGCTATGGTAGACGGGAAGGAAGGTTATCCAGACACCGCAAAACAAAAGCATGCTGAAGGTCAGCAACTTGGCTTCATTGAATGTGTCAGGGAGATTCCTGGCCAAGAATGCAACAATGAAGCTCCCTAATGCAAGGGAGCCATGGTATCCCAGGACACAGTAGAATGCAGTCACTGAGCCGTTGTTGCACACAATGATGATCTGCCCATGTTCAGAGTGCACATCTTTGTCAATAAAAGGAGGAGACAATTGCAGCCAGATTGTACAGAGAATAATTTGGATGAGCATACAGATGGCAATGATGTAGTTGGGAACACCAGAAACCAATAAGTACCTCATCATTGTTCCAGGGGTTGTGACTTTGAAAGCAAGCAGCACAGTCACTGTTTTGGCCAACACAGTGGAAACAGCCAGAGTAAATACAACTCCAAATGTAATATGTTGCAGAACACAGGTAGCTGAGTTGGGATGACCAATGAAAAGCAAGGTACAGAGGAAACAGAGAATGAGTGAAATTAGCAAGATGTAGCTGAGATTCTGGTTGTTGGCCTTGACAATGGGACTGTCATGATGCTTCACAAATATCCCAAGAACCACAGTTGTGAATGCAGAGAAGAACAAGGCCATTAAGGTAAGAACCATCCCCAAGGTGTCATTGTAGTTCAGAAAGATCACAGCTTTTTGAATACACTGGTTCTGCTCTCTGTTGGCATACTGGCCTCTGGACACCCCACACATTTATCCACATCTTCTGGTGAGAGAAAAGCATGATTACTACAACTACTGCCATTTCTTGACAGAATATTTCAATTCAGCGTGTTGAGTAAACATTGTGATATCTGAATCTTTTGTTGATGATGTAGCTCAGAGACACTGCTGCATAGCAATAGTTTCATTTATTAATATTTATTATAAATATGGGAAATGAAATAAAATATTATGTTGTCTATTTAACTTTGTCTTGGTGATACCATTTTATATTATCTGAAAACACAGATATTTTCAGTCCTTTCTGAATGCTATTTTGAATTGACTGAAACTAGTGAGTTTACAGAGATTAAAATGATTAATCACTGTATTGCACAGAATGTATTTAATATCTCAGATCCCATGGTTACAGATATTTTTGATGTCTTTCTGTTTTATGAATCGTTTCCCTGAAATAGATGGAGATCATGTCTTCTATAGGACAAGTTATGTGATACATTTTCTAGTATGAATTCACCAGCCAAAACACACTGACATACAAGAAACAGGACACCGAATCTGTAGGGATCTTTGGAGTCTTCACACAACATACTAAGATCAAGTTCTCAACCAAAAGGAGATTGATGTGTCCAAGAGGACAATGGGTAGGGCAAAAAAATCAAAGACAAGAGATGGGTAATGAATAGGGTAAGTCAAAATGGGAGGAGGGAATGGGTTTTGATCAGGGAATACATAGCACTGCCTCTGGTTAGAGAAGACAAGTGTGGTCTGTAGGAAAATAGCAGTTTATAAATGTAAAAGCAGAACCCCTGATATGACAAATAATTTAATTTTGATTGATCAGGTTAATTTGGACAGTCATAAAACACTTTTTTGCTCACTAGACTTCAATAACATTTAATTGGATGTCCTATATTTTGGCGGCTAAGTCCATTATTATCATCCTGGGACATGCTGGCATGGAGGAAGACATGGTGCTGGATAGGGAGCTGAGTATTCTATATCTTTGATCCATAGGCAATGGAAAGTAAATTATCTCACTGTGATTGGCATTCCCTATGGAGGTACAAGAAGCCAAGAGATCGCCACATAGATTTTATCAAAAAGAAATCCCCTTGCCATATAATAATCAAAACAAAAAAAACATACTAAATAAAGAAAGAATATTAAGAGCTGCAGAGGAAGAAGATCAAGTAAGATAAATAGGTAAACCTATCAGAATTACACCTGACTTCTCAAAGGAAACCATGTAAGGCAGAAGATCTTGGATGGATGTGCTGCAGACCCTAATAGACCATGGAAGCAAGCCCAGACTACTATACACAGTAAAGCTTTCTTTCACCATCGATGGAAAAAACAAGATATTCCAGGACAAAAACTGATTTAAACAATACGTATCTACAAACCCAGCCTTACTGAAAGTAGTAGAAGGAAAACCTCAAGACAAAGAAGTCAGAAACACCCAAAATAGCACAGACATCTGACAACCCTCCACCAACACAACTCAAAGAGGGGAAACACACAAACACTACCACCAAAAAAATAACCAAAGTTCACCACCACTGGTCTTTTATATCATTTAATACCAATGGATTCAATTCACTACCACCAAAAAAAATAACCAGAGTTCACAACCACTGTTCTTTTATATCATTCAATACCAATGGATTCAATTCACCTATAAAAAGGAACAGGTTCAGAGAATGCAAATGAAAGCAGGAACCAACATTCTACTGTTTATAAGAAACACACCTCAACCTCAAAGAGAGACACTACCTCAAGTAAAGGGTTGGGGAAAGATTTTCCAATCAAACAGATCTAGGAAACATGTGCGTGTGGCTATCCTAATATCTAACAAACTTCATTTCAAACTAAAATCAGACAGAATAGATGGAGGAGGACACTTTATACTCATAACAGGAAAAATTCATCAAGATAAAGTCTCAGTCCTGAATATCTATGTCCCTAATATAAAAGCACCCACATATGTAAAAAAAACATTACTAGAACTCAATTCACACATCAAACCCCATACACTAATAGTAGGAGATTTCAACACTCCTCTCTTAGCAATGCACAGGACAACCAGATAGAAACTTAACAAAGAAATAAGAAAACTAACAGATGTAATTAACCAAATGGACTTAAAAGACATCTATAGAACATTCTACACTTGGGTAGAATAAAAAAAATTAAACAACTATATACAATAAGTACAATGACTATATATAATATATACAGGGAAGAAATATATCCACAATATGGAGTCCATTTGCATTGACATATTGAGAAAAATATTTAGTCTGTAGCTCATCCTGGTGAGTCCAAAGGCTCATAGCTAATTTACTTTCCATCAATGACTTACTTTTGCCTCAAAGAAAGTAAACTCCATGTGGAGTTCTTCAATATCCATCATCTTCTCTGGAGTAGATTGGTCTGCTCAATTTTCCTAAACAGTTGGTGATACTAATTTTCAAGGACTATAAATTAGCATTATATTGTTAATTGAGCTGTATAGGTACAATACCTTGAACAAGATTCAAAATGTATGTACAATATGTTTTAACAAAATTTATCTCAAATTTGTATCAATATACAAAATTATTATCAATATTCAAAATTTGTATACGATATACAAAAATAAAACAAATGTGATATACGAAAAACTAACAGACCATGTCTGAGAACTTTACATCTCCCTCTCTAGGGCTCAGACTAAAGGCATATAGCACTGGGATTAAAGGTATCCACACCCTGATTTCTATATCAGCTAGGGTAGTGACTGGGGTTAAACATGCATGCCATTGTGGCTACTGGGATTAAAGGTGTATGTTACCATAATGTGGTCTGTAGGGCTGACCGGTGGCACTCTCAGATCTTCAGACGGTCTTTATTTATTAAAATACAATTGAAATGCCACTACAATGGTATAACAAGTTTTTTTTTTAAATGAAGTTGTTAATAATCATAGAACAATAAGAATGAACTTAGGAAAGCAATATATTTTATTTCTTCAATTGTCTTTGGGCCCTTTTGATCAACTCAGTATGTCTGAGAGAAGATGATCTATGTGATGTGAAGGATTTATCTCATTAGCAAACACTCACTGGTCTCATTAGAAACTTCATTTTGTGGGCAGGGGCTGCAATCAAAACAGCAGGCTGCCATTCCCTCCTGCCAGAATTTTCTGAATCCAGGACCACAATCAGCACTGCACACAGAGGGCGGCATCTGGGAAAAATCAGATACGTGCTGGTGTCAGGAGTTTTACCTACTTCTATGAATATATTTCATTATCATGTTGATATACCAATTAGCTAGTTTTATATACCAAAAGAGTTATCAGATTAAGCTTAATACATTTTATAATACCAGGCATACAAATGTAAGGAAACAAACTGATGTAAATTGTAGTAGCTGCCCAGATCTAGAAATTTAGGAGGAAGAATATTTTTTTTATATGAACAAACACTGTAGAGCTTACAATGTGGTTTTTCTACTTAATTTTCATTACAGTGACACAAAGTACATTAATAAGTTAGAGTGAACCTTAACTAAAATATTTTTCTTCATTGAATTAGCATGCTGTCGAATTATTTAAGCATTTTATTAGTGGGTAGTTGATATAGGACTACACAGCCTACTGTTGGCAGTGCTGTCCCTCGTCAGGGCTGTGTGAGAATTCAGAGAAAACCAGTAAGCTATGTTCCTTCAGATTCTGTGATTTAGATGCAGTCTCCATGTGCCTGCCTGCCTTGTCATTTCTTTGCTGTAATTCATGATCCCAATCAAACCTTCTCCTCTATAAGATTCTTGTCAATATTTAATCACAGCAACGCTACAGAAAGCAACGATGAACAGATATCTGAAATAGGGGGAATGTCTCATAAAATGTCAGATAGCACACATGAACTCTTAAAAACAGCACTGCAAAGCTGACATATTATAAAGAAAAATACAGCTAAATAGGCAGAGTGAGGAAGGGCAGAACGGATATCTATTGAGCTGGAAAGAATGGTGTTTCCTGAGGCATAAATGATTTACAAATCCTCCACATATTTGAGGAACCTGAGTAAAAGTTTGATTTGAATTATTTGTTCTCTTGATGACGCATTTGTTGAGTTTTTTTATATTTTGGAGACCAGATCTCTGTCTGATGTGGGGTTAGTGAAGTTTTTTTTTTTGCCATTCTGTAGGCTGTTTTATATTATTGACAGTGTCCTTTGTTTTATAGAAGCTATACAGTGTCAGGCAGTCCCATTTATTAATCTTTTCTCTCAGTGTCTGTGCGTCTGGAGTTATATTTAGGATGTGGTCTCCATTGCCAATGCGTTCAAATGTACTTTTCACTTTCTCTTTTATAAAGTTCGGTGTGGCTGGCTTTGTGATGAGAGTCCATCTTACAACTGTAAGAATGGCAAAGATCAAAACACTGATGACTACTTACGCTGGAGAGGTGTGGGGTAAAGGGAGCACTTTTGAATTGCTGGTGGGAATCCAAGATGGTACAACCAATTTGGAAGCCAGTATGATGATTTCTCAGAAAAGTAGGAAATAAAACCTTCCCTAAATCCCAGTAATACCACTTTGGGGTATTTATCCAAAGATGCCAATTGTGCCACAAGGATGTATCATCAACTATGTCCATAGCAGCATTGTTTGTCATCCCAGAATTTGGAAACAGCCTAAATGCCCCTTACCAAAGAATGGTTTAAAAAAAGTGGTACATTTACACACTGGAGTACTACACAGCAAAAAAAAAGATAATGACATCTTAAAATTTTCAGGAAAATGGATGGAGCTAGGAAATATCATTTTGAGTGAGGTAATCCAGACACAGAAAGACAGTTATCATATGTACTCCCTCAGAAGTGGTTTTTAAACAAGAAGCTGAGAAAACCAGCTTACAAACCACAATCCCAGAGAACTTAGACAACAATGAGGATGGTAGGAGAGATATACATAGATCCAATCTACACAGAAAGTAGAAAAAGACAATATCTCCTGAGTAAATTGAAAGCATGGCTACTTTTGGGGGGAGGGTTGAATGGGAGAGGAAGAGCATGGAGGAGAGCAGAGAACAATGTAGAGCTCAATAAAAATCAATAAAAACATGGCACAGTAGTAACAGTCATTATACATTATATATTAGAGGAAAAGAAAGATATTCTGGAATGATAAATATTCATTGTATGCATATCTGAAATTCTTATAGTACTAATAAATTTTCACATCAAAAATGGATGTAGAAACATAGAATAGGAGGAATGTAAATGCTTTGCAATGTGACTAATTATTTTTAGTTCAATATAAGACAGCACAAATTAATCCCATTGTCTGTGTTATTGCTGTGTAATGCAAAAGAATGCAGCTAAGTCAGACCCACATGTCTACTTCCTGTTGCACGCTCTATCATGTCTTCATATATATGCAGCTGTTGACCATATGGAAAATATGAGCTAAACTCTCCTATTTTCACCTTAAGTCCAAGACCATATGGGAAATTCCAAATCTGAAAAATGTCATAATCTTCCTGAATATTTTCTTTCTGGTTCATAATCATTCTGTCTCCAACTGGATTAGTGAGGCGTGTTTTTCTCAGAAAGGAGTGCAACTGAAAGAGATGCACCATTCTATATTGTGTTTGTGCCCTTTCTTGAATTCATAAAATGTATTTTATTTCATCTAAAATGCAGTATTACTGAAGGTGTCCAGAGGAGAAATAACAGTAAATCATGTGGACAAATAAAGTTATCATAATGTTCCTAGAATTTAAGTTCTTTCAGAAAAAATCACCAAACAGAATCACAGACATATACGCAGATACAAAACACCAATATGAAAACACATACACACCATAAGAAAGAGAGACGGAGACATACAGTCAGAGATTCACTTCCATATAGACATACATAATGCATCAACATACATTTCAAACTGACATGCACACAAATGCAACACTTACACATGAAAACAATGATACACACAGTGAAACATATGCACCGAAATAGACACACAAAAACAGAAAGCTGTGAAACACATAAAGAGGGCACATACACACACACACACACACACACACACACACACACACATATATATATATATATATATACCCACTAACACAGATACAATAAAAGATACCTGGAAACACAAAAACGTGAAACCATACACAAGAAGAACCATGCATTCATATTTATGTATACAAATGCATGTCTTAACTGAAGAATGACACTGTTTACTGTGTAATTACTTTCACTCAGGATGAGAAATGAGGTCCCAAGTGCCTACAGTGTGAGCAGATTCAGTTTAGAACACTTGTGAAAATTATCTCATAAACGGATTATCACATATTTGAAAATAAATATGCAAGGATTGATCTTCTCATTAGGAACAGGATTAAGGAGGAAGGACTTGGGCTTACAGTTTTAGAATAGCTTTGGTGATAGTCAGGTACTCTGTAAGAAAATCAGTTTATTATAAATTGTACCTTCGCACCTTTGATTTGCATTAAGATTTATACCAACATCCTGATTTACATCATTATAAAGAAAAATTTCCATAAATCTTTTTTTTGATTTATTTATTTTTTTATTGGAAAAAAAAAATTTCTGCCTCCTCCCCGCCTCCCATTTCCCTCCCACTCCTCCCTCCCCTCCTCCCCTCCCACCACTCCTCCCCCCTCCCTCTCCAGCCTGAAGAGCAGTCAGGGTTCCCTGTGGAAAGTCCAAAGTCCTCCCCCCTCGATCCTGGTCTAGGAAGGTGAACGTCCAAACTGGATAGGCTCCCACAAAGCCAGAACATGAAGTAGGATCAAAACCCGGTGCCATGGTCCTTGGCTTCTCAGCAGCCCTCATTGTCCGCCAAATTCAGAGACTCCGGTTTTATCCCATGCTTTTTCAGTCACAGTCCAGCTGGCCTTGGTGAGCTCCCAAAGAATCAGCCCCACTGTCTCCACGGGTGGGCGCAAGGCTGCCCACTCTCTCCATACCTCTTCAATATAGTGCTTGAAGTTTTAGCAAAAGCAATAAGACAACATAAGGGGATCAAGGGGATTCGAATTGGAAAGGAAGAAGTTAAACTTTCGTTATTTGCAGATGATATGATAGTGTACATAAGTGACCCCCAAAACTCCACCATAAATCTTTATATTGTGTGAAATATTCCCTAATTTATTAAATTGGGACATTTGACAGACATTTAAAGACATTGACATTGATGACATCAAATTTCATATTAAAGAGGAAACACTACCTTCAAGCAGTGAGCATAATGTCCTTTTCCATTATCCATGGATTTATTGTAAACATGCTGAAGAAGCATTGCATGGAAGGCATGGGCCACAGCATACACCGCATTATATATGGCATAACTCTCATCACTAAAGGCCATGTCAAAAGTCTGTGACTTTAGCCATTGCAATGAGATGTTGGATAAGCAGTTCTTCGGGGTCTTACACATAGAAGCTGAGACTTTGCAGTTCAAGTTCATCCACTCCAGCCTGGCCAGAAATTCGTCTGTGTATTTGAGAGGATTCAATGTCTGGACAAATGTTTTAAAATGAGAAACCTCAGCATGATGGTGTGCAAAAGTTATTTTTCCATTGAATGAATTAAGTGGTAAGTCATTCTTAGTTGTGGTGCCATCCCACTGTGAGGTGGTGATCCATATTGTCTTCTGTAAATCTAGAGATTGCCACCTTCTAAAGGCCACAGCTAGAGAACTCTCTGGGTCACCATAAATGATAACCACATTTGTGGATGATGTCACTATTTGGTTATAATACACTTCAACTCTTTTCAAGAATAAATGCATCTTGACTGGGATCACACTCACAAAGGCAAAGCAGACTGTAATTTTTTCCATCTCTCCTCTTAATTGTGTGAGAAATTGAGTACCCTGATCATTGTCTGAGATGGCCAGTCCAATCCAGTTCCAGTTGAAGTGAAGCATAAGAGAGATCATGGCCAGGGCTAAAGATGTGTCCTTAGCAGCCATCTGATACAGAAAGGGAAATTGTTCACGATTGCTCAGGATGGGGTGGAAAGGTCCATAGGTAATCTGTAGGACCTACAACACAGGGGGCAGCATGAGGTAGCACATGTACATAAGAACTTGTAAACATACTTTAGGTCAAGACTTCGTTAAAAAACTCCTTATCTGTTACTTCCTCCCTCATCTCAATTTCAAAAAAGGAAATGAGGCCCCGTCACAAATGAATAAAATTGTGAACGACTCCGTTTAACACAAATTTGACAGTAGTATCCTACTCAGAATCTTCTTAGCAACTAGGATTTTAAGAGCAGAGTTAGAATTTCTTGCAAAGTCACAACAAAAATCTCACCTGTTGAGGTACAAAGAGGTTGAACATAGTCCCAACCATCATAGATGTTGCCAAATTTGGTCCTGTAAGCACCAGGAGACACCTAGTCTGTTTATGACACATATAATTAGGGGGCAACCTATGAATTTCTTCTAAAAAGTATAAGTGACTATATAATTTTGTCCCAGTTGCACAACCACCCTCTAATACAAATGATGAATTTGGTAGAAGTTCAGGGTTTCTGTTGACTTCATCCATGGAAAAAGCTAAGACCAGTACAAACTGGAAGTTTTTAGTTGTTGGTCTGTAAAAAGGTATGGTGACTAATATGGACAGAGATCTACAGATTATCCTGAGTAGTCAATAGATGGATTATTATGTGCTGTACCTATTCTCAACCACTTCCAATAATGTTACAAGTGGCCTATGCTGTCAGATTAGAATAATATAAGTAGCTGGAAGCTTCTGAAAAGCTTTAAAAGTTCATTAGAGTGTATCTTCCATAAATAAAGTGAGGCATCAACACCTTTCAAAGAGTGTGATTTTAATGTCTGATTTTTAAATGCTTACTTACTCTAAAGATAAAGACAATGGCGGAGGCTTTAACCAAACAATAAACCTATTCATATATTCATTTTTAAATCATTGATGAATGTGAAAAATTCAAGAGATGCCGGGCGGTGGTGGCGCACACCTTTAATCCCAGCACTTGGGAGGCAGAGACAGGCGGATCTCTGAGTTCTAGACCAGCGTGGTCTACAAGAGCTAGTTCCAGGACATGCTCCAAAAGCACAGAGAAACCCTGTCTCGAAAAAAGCAAAAAAAAAAAAAATTCAAGAGACATGTGAGCTTATGAGTTTGTCATATTTTCTCACAAAATTAACTGAATTTGATAAAACTGTCAAATAATGCCTGTTGAGTGTACAATAGTATGGGAAACATTTGGCTGTTGTGCTTTCAATTCTTTATAATCAGTGGGCATTATAGTTGATATATGCCCTTGATTTTTGGGTTATTCTTTTTTTTTACTAATTTATCTAATGGAGGTGTAAAATTTAAATACCAAAGATGTATTTTGTAAAGCTGTATGAATGTGTTCACCATGTATATGAACAGTATTAATGTTAATGTGGGTAATTAATAGAGAATGGATTCCAAGGTTTTGAATAACAATTTGCTACAGATTAGACTGGCCTCAAAAGTACAAAGATACACCAGCTCCAGGTTCTTATTGCAGCGATTAAGGCCATGTTCTACCTTCTAAGTACTCTTCACCTAATTTATGTTTACACAGAATGTCATATATTCCAACTGGAGACTTCTGACCAATTGTTTTTAATACTACAAAACTGCTTTGACTACATTTCCAGTTACACTAACACAACAATAACATTCTACATTAATTTGTATATGTCAGTTTAACATCTTTGTAAAATAGAAGATGATAAAGAATAAAATAAAAGGAAAATGTTTATAAGGTTTTCTGTAATAAAAGTGGGTAGTAAGCAAGTTGGGAGTGAATAATACCAATTTGTGTTTATTTTTTTGGGAAGAGCAGTAACTTCTGTCTCTTCCTAGTCATTTCATATAATCTGACCAATAAACATTAATCATACTCCTTCATTCTAAACGATTCACACAGAGTAAAATGACCTATTTCCCACTTAAATATTGTACTACTATGATTTCTTTATGCATTTACATATATATTTTCAAAATAAAAATAATTTTTGAATATTTTTATTACCACACAGAAAAAGTGTCATTGAAAATTTTACTAACACACAACAGGAAATTGAGCCTAGATCTTGTGAGGCCAAACACCAATTCCTTTCTCCCAAACATTAAGAAACATAAATCCCTTGAGCAGTTATAGTTCCCAGTGCCCTAAATTTCTGCGTTTGATAACAACTATTAACAATACGCAAAATTAAAATGTGTGTAGTCTCCACATTGGTACAATGTAGTAATAGGGAGCGGCGTGGCTGTGCCCCGTACCCGGACTCCCGCATGGCTTAGCTTAAGCCCCGAAATAACAACACACAAACTGTATGCATTTAATCACTGCCTGGCCCACTAGCTCCAACCCCTTATTGGCTAGCTCTTGCTCCTGGACTAGCCCATTTCTGATAATCTGTGTAGCACCCCATGGTGTGCTTACCGGGGAGATTCTAGCCTGCGTCTCTCTGCAGTGGGAACATCATGGAGACTCCTAACTCAGCTTCTCTCTCCCAGAATCCTCTTCTGTCTACTCCACCCACCTAAGGGTTGGCCTATCAATGGGCTCAGGCAGTTTCTTTATTTTAACCAATGAAATCAACAGATTGATATATGACACTCCCACATCACTTCCCCTTTTTCTGTTTAAACAAAAAGGAAGGCTTTCATTTTAACATAGTAAAATTACATATAACAAAACAGTTATCAAGCAAGAATTACAGTTACAATATTTATATCTACTTTATCTTTTATCATAACTAAGGAAAACTATAACTATAACTAACCATTCTTCAACTCCATCAAAGACTCCAGAAGGATATAAAATTATTTAAACAAACAAGAAATCCAAACTCTAGAAATGACAGAGACATCTCGCTGCCTGGACAGTCACCCAAAGTTTTTTTGTACCGTTGGGGCATCTATCTTCGGCCTTCAGGCCCACAGTATCCAGCAGACATTTCCATGAAGCAGGAAATTTTAAAGACAGTTCAGTCACTTTCTGCTGTGTCCTACAGAATGTCTCGTAGACTCCTTCATGAGTCAGGAACCCCGAAAGATCATCTCACCTTTAGGCAAGTTCAGCAGTCCTCTCTCTGCGGGTTCTTTGTGTCCAGTTTATGCAATAGTCCAGGCAAGAACAGTCTCTTGCCCAATGGCTGGCAATCAAACTCCATTAGGATCTTCTTTGATGCCCATCTTCTTCTTGAAGTAGATTGGGGCTGTCAGGAGCAGACATGTCTCATTGTCATGAAAACCTCTAAGTTATTACAATATTTTAAATGCCATATTCTGCAGTCTTTGAAAGATATGAAGAATGCCTATCTAATTGAAATATATCTCTATATATCTAGAAAATCTAACTAACATGACTACAAGCTTGACTATTATTGATGATTATCCATCAACAACCTGTATTTCCTAATTATACATTACATTTTAAAAATGAACTACACAATCACAATACCTAGATCAAGATCAGAAATACATATAACAAAATTGACCTTAAAATCCACACCAATGCAAATTATTTATATCTATATCATATCCCCCTTTAAATGTAAAAGAACATATATAATCAATATTTGGGAACATGGGCGCAGTTTTTTTCTCTAAACTGCTTCCTGCTGTATGGGGGCGTCGTTAATTAGGTCTTTTACGGTATAACCTGTGATAGTTTTATCTCAGTTGGCAGTTGAGTGAAGCAATTTTCTGAGGGTGTTCACAGCAACCTTTCAGGAGGGCGTGGTCTATCATACCATATCGGAATAGATGCAATCCATAGGGTCTGGTCCTCTGTGAAAACAAAAGAAGACCCTTTTCGAAGCATCATATCCTTAGACCCAAATTTTGAAGTCATACCCTCATGATATCCATTTTGGTTCCATTTGGCAGCCCATATAATGAAATGTCTCTCTGTACTTAGCTCCTTTACAGTCAAAAATTTTAAAGAAAACACAATGTACATAATCCAGACTCTCTGTGAATTTTTCATTTTTACGTGGCTTATTTTTCTTTATTTCTTTTACTCTCTTAACTATCTGTACTCTGTCTCTTTAAAGACTTTATCTTTTTATTTTTAAAGGCATTAACTTTATTTTATATATATATATATATATATATTTATTTCTCTCTCAAGCCTACGTACATTCATCAAACATTGTGATCCATTTAGTGGTCTGTCTGAATCTGTTTTATTGTGAATCTGTAATTTTTTTTTTTTTACTATCCAGGAGCATTTCTTAAAATGTTAAGCACTTCTTAAAAACTTAAGGTGCATCATGTAGGGGTAATACGGTACTGCCTGTGTCCTGTAAAGTCTAAACCTTAAGTGTGCTGTTATCACAGTAATTACGGTAGTTCCTGCTTGAGACCAGCACAGTTCAGCATGGCGGAGCTGAGCAGCTCCTGCCTCAGAGCCATTTGGTGCCCCTGAGCTGCGCACAATTCCAGGCATACAGCAGTCCAAATTGCCATCAAGCAAGCCATAGAGCTTTAGTCCAAATGGTCCATTCAAAAGCTTTGTGTCCCGCAGGAGCCAGACAGAGATCACAATGGCGGCACAGCCCAGAAAGCCGGCATTTTAAAACAGCCAGTTTTTTCCTGCTGCTGAGTCAGGACAATTTCTTTGCAGTAGGCAACCCAGAAACAGCAAAAAGCTGTCTTAAATTTTGTCTATGTCCTTTTTAAGCCCTCTCAGGTTTTACGTGGAGTTCATTAGCACGTTGGCGCGCCAATCTGTAGTAATAGGGAGCGGCGTGGCTGTGCCCCGTACCCGGACTCCCGCATGGCTTAGCTTAAGCCCCGAAATAACAACACACAAACTGTATGCATTTAATCACTGCCTGGCCCACTAGCTCCAACCCCTTATTGGCTAGCTCTTGCTCCTGGACTAGCCCATTTCTGATAATCTGTGTAGCACCCCATGGTGTGCTTACCGGGGAGATTCTAGCCTGCGTCTCTCTGCAGTGGGAACATCATGGAGACTCCTAACTCAGCTTCTCTCTCCCAGAATCCTCTTCTGTCTACTCCACCCACCTAAGGGTTGGCCTATCAATGGGCTCAGGCAGTTTCTTTATTTTAACCAATGAAATCAACAGATTGATATATGACACTCCCACATCAGTACAATAAAGAGTTATAATTAGCAAAATTACTGAAAACAAATTTAAGAGATACATAGGAAATAAGTGTCAGAAAATAAGCAATTTAGATACAAAGAGACAATACATTTGTTTTTAAAATAATGGCAAAGATGTGCTAATATGTAACTGCTCTGTTCCCTCTCTAATATGTTGCTAACTATCACACACTAGTGCTGTCAATCAAGTAAGTGAAAATGAAAGAGTCAATCACACCTTTCAAAGAATGCAAGCATATAAGTCACAGTTCATAATTCCGATTTTAGCAAAACTAGAAGAAGAAGTGAACTTTGAGATTAAAGGGCAGTGATTTTAATGTATGTAAATGAAGTATGGAGAAATAGGAACACATATGATTATTACAATGGACAGGTCTCTTGCTTCCAATCTTGATGCAGTTTGAGGATAATGGAACCACAACAGATCATTCAAGAGAGTAACTGTAAACCTATGGTGTACAGCTTGGTGTGTTACAAATATTAGTTGCCCTAGTACAAGCTTTAGAACCTACACATTGATGAATGTCCATCAATTATTGTAATCTATGGCATTTACTTGGGTCCACTTAGGATGATAATACCTGAAATAGAGTGGGGTTTTATTTAATAAGTCATCTCTTGCTACAGTGTTGTATGTATATGTATTTCTGATCTTAATTAAAGCATTCTGTCTGTATAGCTCATCAAAAATGCAATGTATAATTAAGAAATACAGATTAATAGATAATCATATATAATAGTCAAAATTACCCTCCTACCTGTACAAGCCTAGTAAACATGATACTTCCACCTGCTTAGGCAGAGAGCGCAGAGCCACAGACATAGTCTCATCCACTTGCCTTCCAACTCTGAGTGGGCACACAAACACCCAGGCCCAAAAATACTGTTGAAATGCTCCATAGCCAGAGTTTGTGCTGGAAGCATGGCCCAGGAAGCTGCACTTCAAAACTGCTTGGCTTTTATTACTTGCTATGGACCAAACCAGGAAATTCTTTCCCAAAGAAGCCGTGCCTCTGCCTGCCTTTAGCAAACAGAGCCCATCCAAGAAAATGCCACTACAAAACCATGCTTAATGCTGTTCTTTTTTTTTAAAGCATTTTCGGGTTTTACATAGATTTAGTCCACAACATTGGCAGATCAATTAATTATTGCAAGGAACTGCTTGTATCCCACTTCTGACACCAGGTGATGTGGGGATCCTATCTGTGTACTGTGATTACCACTAATGGATAAAGAAAATCCCTTGACCTGTTGATAGGTCAGAACTTAGGTAGGAGGAGAAAATGGAACAGAATGCTGGGAGGAAGTAGGCAGAGTCAGAAGAACATCATGGAGCTGCTGCCACCAGAGACGGAGGCCTGAGAACTTTGCTGGAAAGCCACTGTCACATGGTGATACAAAGATTAATGGAGACATGCTAAATTAATATGTAAGAGTTAGCAAATAAGAAGCTAAAGCTAATGGGTCAAGCAGTGATTTAAATAATACTTTTTTGTGTGTGATCATTTCAGGACTAAGATATCCAGGTGGCCTGGAACCACCAAGCAGACTCCTTCCAATAATGGGAGAGTGTTTTTATGAGTGTGGGCCAATGCCCATCTTTCAGTGGATATGCCTATAGAGAATTTAGGAAATATAAGACAAGTCTCTTCTGTGAATGGTATTATGTCTTATTTAGTAGTTGTGATGAGGTAAACAGGACTACTATTCTTCTATAGATATTATTGTACATTGAAAAATAAACATCTAAAAAGTGCATGACTCTGATTCTCTGATGAGCTGTTTGAACTGCCCACAATGTGGATATAGAGAAAAGTGAAAGGCAGATTCTTTCATAGAAAGAATACTTCTACTTTTAATTTTTACATACTTTTAAGCTATTTTCCTGTTCAGAAAAGTTTTATTGCTGCCACAAGTATCTTGAACATTGTGTAAACGTTCCTTGGGCAGTTGAACAGATGACTATTCACCACAGAGAAAGCATCAATGGCAGAGAAGTCAATCATTTAACACAATTTTGCATTGGTTTATCAAATCTTTACCTGGGAACATGCTTGCCAACATAAATCTATGTAGGAGATTTGCATATTTAATTCCCCAAGGCTCTCACTCTCTCTGTATCTGTTCATCATATCTCATATCTTTGATCGCCTCTTCTACATTAACCCAGCCTGTAAAGGGACACTTTTCCAGCTCTACGAAAAAACGCAATGGCTGCTAGTATTCCAGATTGGACACTCACATTTGAATGTCACCCACTTTCCATATACCCCAAATGTGATTGCCCATCCCCAAACCTCCAGACCAGAGTGCTTCAGTCCTTTAACACTGGAAGAGAGTCTCTACTCAACCAGAGAACATACAGGAATGTTAGAGGTTGACATTGATCAGTAAGACTGTCAAAGAATATCAAAATGCTACAAATTGAAAAGAAGGAATCTAAAATATAGGTATATGCAGAATATATGAGATGATTCAGAAAATTATAGCACAGAATCACTACAGCTGAATCACTCCTAAAGTGGTGGGATACAATATTAGGTAAAAAAAAATAGCCATCCGATTTAGTAATGACAAAGAGACGATATAAAAAAATCAGTTGAACAATACCCTTCATAATAACCAGAAATGATGTAAAATAGCTCTATGTTCCTATATAAAGTAAGTGAAAGATTTTATATGGTATATTTTGATTACGTTCAAACTATCATATTCCCAAGAGTGATGATAAAGTTTGTGCTGAGTTGGAGGGTGTAGCTAGCTACTATTTGACCAAAATAAACCACAGAAATTTTGCAGGAGAGAGGACAAATACTCACAGGAAGTAAGAGTGGGACACTAGAGAGGAATTTGACTCTTTTGGATGAAGAGAAGAGAGATATGTGGGCATTTGTTGCTTTTCCGCTACTACTCTGATTGTTCAGGCTCTTAGGTTGATAGCTGACTCCTGAATTTTTATTGATGAAAAAATAATTAGCTAAAAACATCATCTGGCATTCAACTCTGGGCACAAAATCAAGAGTAAGCCAGTCACCCTGGGCTTTGCAGCTACTTTAGTGACTGCCTCCAGAGCTGGCTTTTCCTCCATTACTTTCAGTCCTCAAAATAAGTCTGTCATCTTCCTTTTTCAGTCTCTTACAAGAGTTCCTAGCTGTTGCCAGTTCCCAGAGACCAAAGACCACAGGCCTTAAAGTTCACTAAAGGCCATATCAAAAGTCTGTGCCATTAGTCGTTCCAATGAGGAGTTGAGTGAGAAGTTCTTCAGTGTCTCACACTTAGAAACTGATACTTCTAAACTTCATCTACCTAGTTTGCCAGGTATTATCTGAGTATTTGAGATTGGTTCAAGTAAGGTCAAAATTTAAAAGGCATAAATCTCAGCAGGTAGGTTTGCAAACATCCCAAGGGATGAGTCGATTGTGAGGTCTCTATTTCTTATAGAGACATTCAACCTACTGTGAGGTGGTGACTCATATTCTTTATATACCTAATGATTCTTACATTCTAAAGCACACAGATAGAGAACTGTCTGTGTGACCATAAATGAAAAATAAATTGTGGATGATGTCATAATTTGGTTATCATATACTTCAGGTCTTGACAAGTATAAAAGCATGTTGACTGTGATCATATTTATAAAGTCAAAACAGACTATATTTAATATAACTTTTTCAATTATGAGAGAAATTGAGCACCATCTTCATTGTCTGAGATGATCAGCACAAGCCAGTTCTAGTTCAAGTGAAGCATGAAAGGAATCATGGCCAGTACTAAAGATGCATCATTGTGGGCCATCTGATACAGAGAGGGAAACTGAACACAATCACTTAGGATAGGATGGACAGGTGCATAGATAAGCTGAATCAATGACCTGCAGTGCATGGGTAAGCTGAATGAACACAGGGAGCAGCTAGAGTAGCATGCACTCCTAAGAACTCAAAAACACTGTTCTGCCAAGTGTTCTAGAAAACCCCCTCACTTGTTAATCTTTCTCATCTCTGTTACACACAAGGAAATGTAAAAGCCCTATCAAGTCTCTAAATAGTAGCCTATAACCTCACATTTTGACATCCATGTGTGGCCATGATCTTCCTCACACTTTTCTTAGCATCTGGGAATAGTACAAATGAAGACAAGGATTTCTTTCTGGAAACAGCCTAGATGTCCTTCAATGGAAGAATGGATGAAGAAAGTGTGGAATATATACACATTAGAGTACTACTCTGCCATAAAAAACTATGACTTCTCGAATTTTGCATGCAAATGGATGGAAATAGAAAACACTATCCTGAGTGAGGTAACCCAGACCCAAAAAGATGAACATGGGATGTACTCACTAATAATTGGTTTCTAGCCATAAATAAAGGTCACTGAGTCTATAATTTGTGATACTAAAGAAGCTAAATAAGAAGATGAACCCAAAGAAAAACATATAGTTATCCTCCTGGCTATGGGAAGTAGACAAAATTGCCGGGCAGGGAATTGGGATCTTGGGGGTAGGGTAGGATGGGGGTGGGGGGAAATGGGGAGAGAGAAGTGAGAAGGGGAGGATGGGGGGAACTTGGGGAAGCAGGATGATTGGGATAAAGGAAGTTTGGATAGGGGAACAGGGAAGCACATATCTTTGTTAAGGGAGCCACCTTGGGGTTGAAGGGAGACTTGAACCTGGAGTGGCTCCCAGGTGCCCAGGGCAATGTCCCCAGTTGGTTCCTTGGGCAGCTGAGGATAGGGAACCTGAAATGACCCTATCCTATAGCAATACTGACGATTATCTTGCATATCACCACAGATCCTTCATATGGTGATGGATAGAGATAGAGACAGAGACCCACACTGGAGCACCGGACTGAGCTGGCAAGGTCCCAATGAGGAGCGGAAGAAGGGAGAACATGAGCAAAGAAGTCGGGACCATGAGGGGTGCACAGAGACAGTGGGGCTGATTTATTTGGAGCTCACCAAGGTCAGAAGGACTGTGATTGAAAAAGCATGGGATAAAACCGGACTCTCTGAACATGGCGAACAATGAGGGCTGATGAGAAGCCAAGGACAATGGCACTGGGTTTTGATCCTACTTCATGTTCTGGCTTTGTGGGAGCCTAGCCAGTTTGAATGTTCACCTTCCTGGACATGGAAGACGGGGGAGGACCTTGGACTTTCCACGGGGCAGGGAACCCTGACTGCTCTTCGGACTGGAGAGGGAGGGGGAGAGGAGTGGGAGAAGGGAGAGAGGGGCGGGAAGAGGGGGAGGGAAAAGGGAGGCTGGGAGGAGGCAGAAACTTTTTTTTTCCTCAATAAAAAATTAATAAAAAAAATCTAATAATACTCACCTGCTGAGATTTGTAGAGACTTGTGACGAATCCTATTATGATAGATTTTGTTCAATAATGTCTTCTAAGTGCCATAGTATACCTGATCTTGTCGTTACAGACATAATTGGGGGGGGAGTACTTTATTTGTTCGGATCAAATGAATGAGGCTGTGTAATTGTGACCCAATATTATAACACTTCTGATGATAAATAAAATACTAGTGACATAATTTGTAAAATATCAAGGTTCTTGCTACATCACCAACGCAAAAATTCAAGAACAGATAAAACTGGCAGTTTTCAGTTTGTGTTCTATAAAAGGCAACAGTGTTTATTATGGACAGAGATCTACATATGATTATTTGTAGTAAAAAGAAAGATTATCCCATACTGGACAATATTCCCAACCTCCCTCAATAATTGAAGCAAATGTCCCAAATTGTGGGTTTGGAATGACATAAGGTGCTGGAAGGTTAAAAACACTTTAAAAGTTCATGAAAGTAAACCTAACATAAATAAGACGAGCCATTTGCAACTTTCACAGAAAAGGCCATGCAGCTCTGGTTTTTTAGTGCTTGCACAATGGATAAATAAAAGGTACAGCAAATCAAGACAACTTTAAGATACCATCTTACACCTGTCAGAATGGCGAAAATAAAAAACACCAATGATAGCCTTTGCTGGAGAGGTTGTGGAGAAAGGGGTACACTCATCCATTGCTGGTGGGAATGCAAACTTGTGCAACCACTTTGGAAAGCAGTGTGGAGGTTTCTCAGGAAATTCGGGATCAACCTACCCCTGGATCCAGCAATACCACTCTTGGGAATATACCCAAGAGAGGCCTTATCATACAACAAAAGTATATGCTCTACTATGTTCATAGCAGCACTGTTTGTAATAGCCAGAACATGGAAACAACCTAGATGCCCTTCAATTGAAGAATGGATGAAGAAAGTATGGAATATATACATATTAGAGTACTACTCAGCAATAAAAAACAAGGACTTCTTGAAGTTTGCAGGCAAATGGATGGAAATAGAGAACACTATCCTGAGTGAGGTAAGCCAGACCCAAAAAGAGGAACATGGGATGTACTCACTCATATTTGGTTTCTAGACATAAACAAAGGACATTGAGCCTCTAATACGTGATCTTAGAGAAGTTAAATAAGAAGGAGAACCCAAAGAAAAACATATAGGCATCCTCCTGAATATTAACCTTCATCAGGCGATGAAAGGAGACAGAGACAGAGACCCACATTGGAGCACGGGACAGAAATCTCAAGGTCCAAATCAGGAGCAGAAGGAGAGAGAGAACGAGCAAGGAACTCAGGACCGCGAGGGGTGCACCCACACACTGAGACAATGGGGATGTTCTATTGGGAACTCACCAAGGCCAGCTGGCCTGGATCTGAAAAAGCCAGGGATAAAACCGGACTTGCTGAACATAGCAGACAATGAGGACTACTGAGAACTCAAGAACAACGGCAATGGGTTTTTGATCCTACTGCACGTACTGGCTTTGTGGGAGCCTAGGCAGTTTGGATGCTCACCTTACTAGACCTGGATGGAGGTGGGTGGTCCTTGGACTTCCCACAGGGCAGGGAACCCTGATTGCTCTTTGGGCTGATGAGGGAGGGGGACTTGATTGGGGGAGAGGGAGGGAAATGGGAGGCTGTGGTGGGGAAGAGACAGAAATCTTATAAATGAATAAATAAAAAAAAGAAAAAACAATAAAAGGTACAGGCTTGGGTGATACAGAAAACCTGATCAGATATTCAGTTTGAAATAATTGAGCAATATTAAAAGTACACGTAATGCATTAGACAAGATTCAGGTAAGTTTTATGAAACAAACTTAACTGGAGGAGGCATTCAAGGAATTACTGGTAAGTGCACAGTGGTCTCTTGAGGGGTAATGTTTGGTTCCTGTACTAATAATTCTTTCATATTTAGTAGACAATATAGTTAATATATTCCCTCATGTCTACCATCACTATCTTGTATTTTTATCTTTCTGGTTTATCGATTGGAGGTACAAAATTTTCTTTAAATATTTAATTTTTAATACATTTAACTATCAGACTACATTTGGTAAATAAATTGATTTGTGTTTATGGAAATGAGAAACACTCATATAGACAATAAAAGGGAATGCATTTCACAATTTTCAGTAAAACTGGTTTTTATTTTCCACTGGCTTTGAATGCATAATGATACACCTACTCCATTTCATAAGTGCAGAGTTTAAGGGCCTAAACCACAATATTGTCCAAGTATTTAATGCTTACATAGGTATGTTCGATGTAATTGTACCTGGTATATCTGCACAACTTAAATTTTCTTGTACAGAGCACCTTTTTTCTACATTTCCAGTTATAAACTCACAACACTGGCATGCAATTGAGAACTATGTACATCTGGAAATTGCAGTGAGAGTCATTTGTGCCTGTATTACAAGCTTTTAAACTACAATAATATAAAGTGTGCAATGTATGGAAAATATTTATAAATTTTTATAATATAAATAGTCAACAATACCATGTTGTGTTTATGTTTACCCTTAAATAATATTAACTAATAATAATAATAATAATAATTCTATTCTTTTTACACAATACCTATCATATGAACAATAAACAACAAACTCAAACATTCACTTTCATACTGAATGATGCATTCAGATTTAAAAACAATCTATTTTCTATTTTGATTTCCTACCCTTGTGGTATCTTAATGAATAAATATAAGTATTTACCTCTACCCGTTGAAATAAAAAAAATCTTAAAATATTTGCTATTACCTTATTGAAAATGCCATCAAAAGTTTCTTTAACACTCAGCAGGAACTTGAGATAAGAACTTATGGAAGTGAAACATTAACTCCTGCACACTAAACATGAGGAATTGTTGATGATTTGAACTCTGGAGTGGCATAGTGATCAAAGTGCTATATTTGAAAAGAACAACCAACAATGCACAAAATCAAAAGTGCATAGTGCACAAATTGGTAAAAATCAAAGCTATAATTAGTAAAATTGTTGAAGAGAAAATAAGACATAAATTAAATAGTGTTGACATTGAGTAACCAGTTTAGATCTATAGAGAAGAGATGCGTGCTTCTTAAATAATGGCAAAGACCTAGTAGGTAAACACACTCAAGTGTTGAAAGTATCATATGCTGCTGTTGCCACTCAGGTAAGTGCAAAGAAAGTAAGCAGTCACCACTACTAGTGACAACTCATATTTCAAAGAATGCAAACATATTTATTTCCCCCCCAACATAATATTTTTATTGATTATTTGGGAATTTCATGTAATGCACACCAATCACACTTGCTTTTTATTTCTCCCAAGTCCACCCTCTCACCCTTGTGCCCATCCCTAAAGCTTACATGAATTTTTCGGTTTCCAAAAGAGTTAAAAACTTTAGATAAGTTAGCATTAATCTGTAGTGAAATCCACATTGTAGAAAAAGCAGCTAACAGGTGTCTATAAAACAGCTGGAGTAGATTCACACCTTTGTTTCACAGCAAAATCTATAGCTTTGGGCTAAAACCCATGAACATTCTTTTCTCCTCTGTCCAGATTTGACACAGGCAGTTTTACCAGTCCGGCAGGTTTGTCTTATTAACAGGCTTCTTAGCAAAGGATAAATGGGTCTCAGGTGTAACTCTTACTATTCCTTTATTTAAAAGAACTTGCTTGGTAATGACTGCTCTCAGCAATGACTACTTGTGTCTCTGGAGAATGATTAAATGGGAAGAGAAGGGTCAAAATCTACATTGAGGGTTTAAGTGATGAGGTGTATAAAAGTCTGAGGGTGTGAGAGCTTAGTAAATTCTCAGGGTCAGAGAAAATGCTATACGGTGTGTCAATGCAAGTTGTCAAGGTCGAAGAAGATGATTTAAGATATACAAAAAATGGGAAATGGTTCGGATTTCTTTCCCCTTCTATGCTATTGTTACACCAAGATTTCAAAAGTTCAGCATTTTACCATTGATCAATAGAGTTCTGATAAGCTGGTCGTGCGCTGACTACTTATGATTAGTCACAAGCTCAATAGTTTAAAGGCCCAAACATAACATTTATACAACAAAAAATTCTTACTTTAAAGAGACAGTGAACACTGTCCTATGGAAATGTAGGATGTACAAATACTTCTATCCCCATATGAAATATTTATGGTGACATTTACACAAAAAATTCAAGGAAACTTACAGTATATTAAGAATATGGTTGAAATAATCTTTCTCCACAGGCCACTGCCTTGTTACAAGGGAGAAGACACAACCTGTCAACAAATCTTCATCCTTGTCTTTATTCTCATACATTCTCCAAAAGCACCTGGGTTGACTGAACCTGGACACTAGAAGTGGAATGTTCAGGAAAAAGAAGAGAAAAATCAAAGCAACCATTTTTGTCCTCCTTGAAGCCTGGGAAGTGTGTCTTGTGAAGTGCTCTTCAGATCAGCATATTATATGGGTACCCTTATTTTCTCACCTTCTTTTATTTCTGCAGCAAAAGCAGAGGGTATTTGTGTATTCATGAACCCTTTATTTCCCTGTTTATTCCTCGCCTCTGGGGAATCTTGAACACTTTCTTCCCCTATGGCTGTGCACCTGATGTGCATATGATGTAAATATATTTCAGAAACATATATGAGGAAAATTCAGGTAGTTTCATGACATCATTTAATTTTGTGGAAATTA
The DNA here is from genome assembly GCA_963919715.1 of Microtus obscurus. NCBI lineage: Eukaryota > Metazoa > Chordata > Mammalia > Rodentia > Cricetidae > Microtus > Microtus obscurus. The sequence goes on along the minus strand of CAWTZC010002434.1, from coordinate 473,173 downwards.
CGGCTCCATGGGGATGTCATTTTGAGAAAAATTTGGGGCCTTGACTGCCAGAACAATATTTTTATGTTTGCCTTTAAAAATGATGTCAGTTGCTTTTGATAGATGATCAACATTGAGACAGGAAGGACACAAAAAGTCAAAATTCCTAGTTGCACACTGGGAATTCTTTCAGAAAATCTCTGGTAGGGAACAACATTTCCATGGTTAGAGAAATTGAGTTTCACACAGCTTGCACAGTGGGGCTTATACTACAGGACTGACAGTAACAGAATATCTAACCAAATACTGTGCTTCCGCTGTCTTGAGAACAAATAATCAGCTGCAATTCTAAATTTTTCTGAATCCTGATGTTCTACAATCATCCAAATCCTCATGAATCAGTTACATTTATAGCATTATAAAATGTTTTTGAATATTAAACAAGATCACTACAGATTCTGTGTTCTACATTTCAAACACTCACTAATATCTTTTATACTTCCTCCAAACAATAAATAATAAATAGAAGATAAGGCAAATATAATGTCTATAACATAATCTCCCTCATATCTCCCTCCATGAGTATCAGTTTTCATAGATCAATTAGTCATTTGACAATTTTTCCTGTTTTATCTGTGATTTACTACAGTTTTTTTCTCATTTTAGATTCTGTAGTGGTTGTGAATATGTCTTGTGAAAATCTGCAAAGGAAAGATACTGTGAAGTGACCATGAGCTCAAGGCATATTTTTTTTTGCCTGAATTTAAGCAGACTTTTTAAAAAATTTGCATATTGACCATGATAGAATTTGCTCAGGAACAACATCTGGAAACATTGCAGGTTAGTTTCTCATAAATTATTCTTATACCATTTTCCAACTCATCTGTTTCGCTTGCCTTCTAGACTGTGCATTGCCATTGTGAGGGTGCATTAATGAGTGTGAGCAGATGGGTCTCTTTCAGTGACCCATGGATATGGACTGCAGTAAAAGCAGAACAAAATTAGAGCATGGAGGCCCAAAAATACAAGCTTATTTCCAAATTGACCAAAAGTCAGAGAGTTGAAACATACCTCTATTCCTTCCAGGTTATTGTGTTTCTACCTCAAACAAAGGTCCCACATAGATTTAGATCAGAGAGTTCTGCTTTCTCAAGGTTATTCTCAACACGGCTTGCTAATAGCCAGTCCTTGTATTTCAGGAATAGAGAGTAGATATGCTTCTACCTCAAACAAAAGTCTCAGGCTCCAACTAAGGTTCCATTTCCTTTAAAGAGGTAGCATTGGATTCCAACCAGGGAGTAGTTTGCCTATAGAATGTTTTGAGCTAGGGTGTAAGCAAGGCTTGCTTTGTTCTAGCAGCAGAATATTTAACTGTGGATATAGCCAAAGAACTTCAACTGTTCTATTCATTTTCTTGTATCATGATAATACAGGTTTTTTAATCTTACTCATACGTTTTGGAGCCTTGAATATTTTAACCAATTGGAAAGTATATGTGAGCAATTTCAGTATTTATTGGAACTCCCTCCCAGTACTATTCTTTTTTATTATTTTAAAACGCATCTTTGTATTTTTTACAAATTTTCCTAAATCTCCACACTCCTACCCAGGCAAGTGGTACTTTTGTTGAGGCTGGTCCCCACCAGTAGGGCAAATCTTTCTTTGCTTGGTTGTAAGATTTACTTAGCATTTGATATGAGGTAAACAGTCTGGTGTTCTCCTTTTGAACTTAGTACATTTAAAGATCGACATGTAAAAGGACATGAGCTCTAATTCTGTGATGAGCTGTCCTAGGGGACTAAGATGTGACAGAGAAGGATATGACAGGAAGAGTCTCTCATAGGAACACAAAGCAAATTCAACTTTTTATTCATGTATTTATTTATATTGCATTCCAGCTACAGTTTCATCTCCCTCCCATTTTCTCAGACCTCCCCTGCCTACCATCTCCCTCTAGCCACAATCTCCTCCTTCTCTGTTGCCATTCAGAAAATATCAGCCCTCCCATGGAAATCAATGTGACATGGGATTCCAATTTGTAGCAAGAATAAACACCTTGCCTTGTTAAGGATAGTCAAGGTGCCATAGTATGAGAAGTATGATCTCAAAATCCTGCAAAGAAGTTTGAACAGCCCTTCTCAGAAAATTGAAAATTGTTCTAACTCAAGAATCAGAAAAATCATCCTTCAAGAGTGCAAATGAAATTTACATCAGTATGGGTTTGGCTATGTACCCAGTTTTGTTTTCTGTGTAATAATTACTATTATTATAATTAATAGATAACCTAAGAGATTCCATCATACCACACTCACATACATGTTGTATGACCTTCCTCAGTATTTACACCTCTGCTACCCACTTCTGCTTAACTTACTACCAATTTTATTCTTCAGTTCACAAAACTTTCTTCTCACTTAATGGTTGTGTGTACTTGTCCAGCTTAACATACAAGTGTTATATTTTCTTCAATCTGGCTTTAGGGGGTATTTTAGCAAAATTCTTTCATGCATTTACATCTCAGATAATACCTTTCCTTCCTTCTTTGAATACACACACACACACACAAACACACTCTCACTGTTACATTTTGAATCTGTGAAAAATCTGCATTTCTGGAGTCTGTTCAGGTAATATGATGATCCCATTCCTTTTAATGACATCATGGAATTCTTCCAGGTTGGGGAGAAGCTCCTTATGTGAAAATAAATCTTATGAAGCTTTAATCTTACTGCAATATATGTAAGAGAAGTATGAATCCAGCAATTTTATATGTTTAATTTCATCATTGGTTTCAATAGTTATTGAATTGTATGGTGCCTATTTATTTTTCTTTTTTCTACCAAGAATGATTTAATACAATGTTTCCTCTAATCCTTGTATTCCACCCTTCCCTTCCAACCTGCCATCTAATCCCCACAATGGGCAAGGCTTCCCATGGCGAGTCAATAAAAACTGACACTTCACTTTGAGGCAAGACCAGGGCCCCCTCCCCTATATCTAGACTGCGCAAGGTATTCCTCTAAAACGAATGTGCTCCAAGATGCCAGTTCAAACTAGTTCAAGGGAATAATCCTTGTTCATTGCCAATGATCCAACAGTCTCTCTAAGTCTAACAGCTGTCCTGTGCATAAGTCGTCCTAGGTTGATCCTATGCAGGTTCCCTCACAATCAGTCCAGAGTCAATGAGGTGTAACTAGCTTATGTCAGCTTTTTCAGTGGGTATCAACATCATACACCAGACTCCTTTGTTCACATTATCATTCCTCCCTCTCATGAATTTGTCTTCAGAAGCTAGGCCCAATGCTTTACTGTGGATCACATAGTATCTGCTTCTATTAGTTGTTGGATGAAGATTCTATGATGACAATTAAGGTAGTCATCAATCTGATTAAACAGGAAGGCCAGTTTAGACATCCTCTGCACTATTGTTTAGAGTCTTAACTGGGGCCATCCTTGTAAATTCCTGAGAATTTCCATGGTGCCATGTTTATCCCAAACTCTTTCCTGGTTCCCTCAATCAAGATATTTCTTTTCTTGCTCTCCCTCACTGCCATTCCCCCTTCTTGAGCATCCTGTTCCCTCATATTCTCTCTTCCCTCTTTCTCTCTTCTCACACCACTTCAATCCTTCCTCCATATTCCCAAGATTTTCAGGAGATCTTGTCTGTTTTCCAAACCCAGGAGGATCCATTTATGTCTCTGTTAGGGTTCTCCTTGTTACCTAGCTTCTCTGGGATCATGGGCTATAGACTGGGTTATACTTTGATTTACATGTAATATTCATTCATGAGTGCGAATATACCATGGTCATCCATCTGGGTCTAGGTTATATCACTCAAAATGTTTTTTTTTCTAATTCCATCCATTTGAATGCCAATTTCAAGATTTCATTCTTTGTAACTCTGAGTAATAATCCTTTGTGTAAATATACCATAATTTCTTTATCTATTCTTCAGTTTAGGGGAACCTAGGTTGTTTGCAAGTTCTGGGTATTACAAATAATGATGTCATGAACATAGTTGAGCAAATGTTCTTGTGGTAATAGTATGCATCCTTTGGGTATATTCCCAAGAATATATTGCTGGGTCTTGAAAAAGATTTTCCAAACCACAACAATGTTTTACAAAGTGGTTATCCAAGATTGTACTCCCACCAGTAATGGAGGAGGGTGTCTCTTACTCTGATCCTCTCCAACTTAAGATGTCTTTGGTGTTGTTGATCTTAGCCATTCTGACTTGTATAAGATACTATCTCAGAGTCATTTTGGTTTTCATTTTCTTGATGATTAAGAGTGCTGAGCAGTTCCTTAATTGTCTTTTTGCTATTTGCAGTTCTTCTGTTGATTATGCTCTACCCAATTTTTATTAATTATTTTAGAATTTGGTTTCTAGTTTTTGAGATTTTTATATAGATTAATTTGATTAAATATTTATTTATTTAGTATACAATACATGCTTTCAGGCCAGAAGAGAGCACCCGACCTCATTAGAGCCACCATGTGGTTGCTGGGAATTAAACTCTGGACCTTTGAAATAGCAGGCAATGCTCTTAACCACTGAGCCATCTCTCCAGCCCTTTATATAGATTTTGAGATCAGTTCTCTGTCCAATGTGGTTCTAATACAGATATTTTCCCCATTCAATACACTACCATTTTGTCTTGGTGATTGTGTCTTTTGCTTATAGCAGCTTTTTAGTTTTCAAGTGGTCCTATTTATTAATTGGTGCTCTCAATGTCTGTGCTACTGGGGTTACATTTAGGAAGTGGTCTCCTGTGCCCATAATTTCATTGATACGTCTCATTTCCTCTTCAGTGAGGTTCAGTGTGACTGGATATATGTTGAGGTTTTTGACCATTTATACATGTTTTGTACATGGGGTTGATAAATCTGTTTGCATTCTTTTACATACTGACATTCAGTTATGCCAGCACCATATTTTGGAAGATGCTTTCTTTTGTATGCGGGAGGTCCTTATGTCTGCATGTTGCTTTTATTGGTTAATAAATAAAGAACTACTTTTACCTTATGGTAGTGAGGACAGAACTAGGTGGAGAAAGCTAGGCTGTATGCTGGGGAAAAGAAGGGTCGACTCAGAGAGAAGCCATCGAGCCTCTGGAGATAGACACTGGGAACTTTATCCAGTAAGTCACAGCCACATGGTGAAATACAGATGAATAGAATAGGTTAAATTAATATAAGAGTTAGTCAATAAGAACCTAGAACTAGTTGGCAAGAAGTGATTTAATTAATACAGTTTCTGTGTGATTATTTCGGGTTTAAGCTATCCTGGTGGCCTGAAAACAACAAGTGGCCTCCCCCTCCTTCCAACACTTTTTTTCATTGTATAATTTTAGCTTCTTTGTCAAAAATCAGGTATTCATAGGTGTGTGGAAAAAGGTCAGGATCTTTGTTTCAATTCCATTGGTCTACCTGTCTGATTTTATGTCAAAACCAAGCAGTTTTTATTACTGTAGCTCTATAGAAAAGCTTGATGTCAGGGATGGAATTCCTCCAGACGTTTCTTTATTGTAGAGAACTGTTCTGGTTATTCTGGTTTTTTTTTATTGTTATTCCATATGAAGTTGAATATGGCTCTCCAAGGTCTGTGAAGAATTTGGTTAAGATTTAGATGTTGATTGCATTCAATCTGTAGAGTAGTTTTGGTAGGATTGTTATTTTTACTATTTTGTCAATACATATCGAAGAGCATGGGAAATCTTTTCATTTTCTGATATCGTTTGCAAATTTCTTCTTCAAAGAATTAAAGATCTTGTCATATACATCTTTCACGTGTTTGGTTAGTTATGCCCTAAGATATATTATGTTATTTGTGGGTATTAAAAATGGTGATGTTTTTCTCATTTCTTTCTCATCCCCTTTATCATTTGAATATAGAAGTGCTATTAATTTTTTTTGAGTTAATTGTGTATCCTGGCACATTACGGAAGGTGTTTAACAAGTGTAGGAGTTCCCTGGTAGAGATTTTTTGCTCGCTTATGTATAATACCATATCATTTGAGAGTTTGACTTTTTCCTTCCAATTTGTATTTCTTTAATCTCCTTTTGTTGTCTTATTGTTCCTGTTAGAACTTTAATGTAGTAGGAGTGGCATGCTACGTATCTGGCACTGTCCACCCGCACAGCTGGCTTAGCCCCGAAAATAATTACACTGAAACTGTATTCTTTTAAACACTGTTTGGCCCATTAGTTCCAGCCTCTTATTGGCTAGCTTTTACATATTGATCTAACCCATTTCTAATATTCTGTGTAGCATCAGGAGCTGTCTTACCGGGAAAGATCTTAACCTGCGTCTGTCTGGAGTGGGAGAATCATGAGTACCATCTGACTCAGCTTCTTTCTCCCAGCATTCTGTTCTATTCACTCTGCCTACCTATTTTTCTGTCCTGTTAGAGGGCCAAGGCAGTTTCTTTATTTAACCAATGAAATCAACACAAAAGATTCCCACATCAAAACTTCGAGTACCATGTTGAATAGCTATAGAGAGAGTGGACAGCCTTATCTTGTTCTTGATTTTAGTATAATTACTTTGAGTTTCTCTCCATTTGAATTGATTTTGACAATTGGCTTCCTCTATATTGTTTTCTTAAGTTTATTAGATGCTGAAAAAGCATTTGACAAAATTAAACATACCTTTATAATAAAGGTTTTGGAGAGATTAGGGATACAAGGGTCATACCTAAATATGATAAAAGCTATTTACAGCAATCCGACAGCTAACGTCAAATTAAATGGAGAGAAAGTCAAAGCCATCCCACTAAAATCAGGAACATGACAAGCTTGCCCACTCTCTCCATACCTCTTCATTATAGTGCTTGAAGTTATAGCAATAGCAATAAGACAACATAAGGGGTTCAAAGGGATTCAAATTGGAAAGGAAGAAGTTAAACTTTCAGTATTTGCAGATGATATGATAGTGTACATAAGCGACCCCAAAAACTCCACCAAAGAACTCCTTCAGCTGATAAACACCTTTAGTAGCATGGTAGGAGATCTAAATGAATTTACTGATGAATAAGTGAGGCAGACTTTTTATCATATGGTTACATCCAACTGAGTTATTGCCTAAAAGTGATACAGTGGCTGTCACCAAACACCCCATTTACAGACAGGATTATAGATGATCATCCACAGATTGATGGCAAGACCTTTTTTTAATAAAACCTAAACAACTTTAACTTCACAACAGATTGAACATGCAGAAGTTGACCTGGTACTTTCATTGAGTTTTAACCCAGTATTCTAGTGTCTTTGGTACTGAAATAGACTTTATCCTGTACTAAACATAAACTGTAGATGAAAACACAACCAAAAACCTTTTGATCTACAGAGATATCCTGCCCACAAGATAGATGAAAGAATGGTTGCACAAAATTTCTAAGAGTAAGTAATCAATATCAGTTTAGATTGAATACCAGATCCACAAAATTGATCCAACCAGAAACTACTTGGGTGAAGAAAAATCATAGACTAGATGGTCTAGTTATCTACAGTAAAACCAAATCCTAATATACAAAAAAAAGAACAAGTGTCTTGCAATGGCATTGTGTTACACTTATAGATCAGGGCCTTGTTTTGACATCATCAGAGAAACTTTCTGCAGCAGAAAGAATAAAAATAGAAATAGCAACCAGACATAGTGGTGAGAAAAGGAAATCTAAATTTAAAAGAGTTGTTTCCTTCACATTTCTTCCTGCAAGCCACAGAAATAGTATGGAAGATGATGTACAATATATTGAAGCCAGGCTGGATGGGGGACACCAAAGAAAAAATGCCTTCTATATAAACAACATTGAAGCACAGAAGAAATCACAGAACCTGAAGCACCAGGTACAGTTCTTACATGTGTGTTTCTCAGTGGCGGTTACATACCTGAAAGTATAAGTAAATACAGGTTTCATGCCTAATCCTTAAATAAAATCCAATTTATAATCACTAATTATAATTGCCTTTCCTCCTAAAAGTCTCAATAAAGAACTTGAATGCCCAGAAAGAGATGTGAGCAGAAAGTTCACTCAACCTAATTCTCGGATGTCCTTGTCTCCCAGTCTTGTGTCATAGTTTCCCCCTTGTCTCTAATTGTTAGCTTGTCATAACATATATATTAACCAATACATACATTATATATGTATATATATATATATATTGTAGTACATATGTATAACAATACACTCTTTTTAACCTACTGATACTTTGAATATTTATTATAGGTTTCAGGTTAAATTTTATGGGATTCATGAGTGCGCAAATGCATAGGACTGATTCTCATTGATTCTCTTTAGATATTTCCTCTTGTTTCTTCATTTTGACCTAACATAATGCGTTAGCTTTTCTTAATTTTAGTATTGATTTTTTACTTTCCCATAGAAAACTATTTTGCAGTGAGAGATAGAAGCAGTGAATAAAATAACATAAAGTGGTTATGGGAAGGAGTATGGAAGAATAAAGGAATAAAGGCAGGAGAAGCCACAATCAGGGACTATTATGTGGGAAAAAATATTTTTAATGAAGGGAAAAAATAAACCAGTGTTCCATTTCAGTGATTTAAAAATTCAATTCTAAAAATTATTTTAACTTCAATTAGGAGTATGTTTGTTTTTTTGAGTGTGTTATTCTATGCACATCTGAATGTACATGTTCTGGGAAGTCAGAAGAGTGCAACTCTTTCATTAGAGCTATTGTTATAGGGACTGCAAGTTGTGGGGAATGGATAGTGAACTCATTTCCTCAGAAAAAGCACACATGAATTTAAATGCAGAGAAACATTTCAACTTCCTCAATATCCATTATATCTATTTATCATACATTTTTCTCTCTCCTAAATTCTACACCTCTAACTCCTAGGATGCAATGATATTCACTTTTCTTGCTCCAAAAATGAGCATATTAGTTTTACCATCTTATAGCAATATTTAACTCTACTAAGAGACTTCTCTGTTTTCATTTGCATTCAAAGTTCCACATTCACTCCTTCATCAAGAGAATTACTTAGCATTAATGTTAATGTTGCCAGAGAATTGAGGAATAAATAAATACATCTTCTGTACACTAATTGTAAAAAATTGAATCTTATAAAATAATTGGCTGTGCGGATCATTATAGGTGAAATTGTACAGAAAAGTAGTATACATGACACTGCTGTGCCTCATCATTAGAAGAAATGATAAGAATCATTAGCCATTCATACAGTTTACATTGTATTGTATTAGGTGGTTCTGTGCCAATACTGTAGTTGTCAGATACAATTTATGAAATGTGTGTTCAGGAAGATGTTTTCTCTCTTAACTTTTGAAGAGAATTTCTCTCTGGTCTTAACAAAATTATGTAGTACTTGGGGATAAAAATGCATCCCAGTAGGCCTGCACTGGAAGCCAAGATGGACAAGACCTCCACAGCCACCATTATCTTTCCCTTGGTGCTGTGGTAGACAGCGGAGGAAGGTGATCCAGACACTGCAAAATAACAGCATGCTGAAGGTCAGCAACTTGGCTTCATTGAATGTGTCAGGGAGATTCCTGGCCAAGAATGCAACAATGAAGCTCCCTAATGCAAGGGAGCCATGGTATTACAGGACACAGTAGAATACAGTCACTGAGCCCTTGTTGCACACAATGATGATCTGCCCATATTCAGAGTGCACATCTTTGTCAATAAAAGGAGGAGAAAATTGCAGTCAGATTGTACAGAGAATAATTTGGATGAGCGTACAGATGGCAATGATATAGTTGGGAACACCAAAAACCAGAAAATACCTCATCCTTCTTCCAGGGGTTGTGACTTTGAAAGCAAGCTGCACAGTCACTGTTTTGGCCAACACAGTGGAAACAGCCAGAGTAAATACAACTCCAAATGTAATATGTTGCAGAACACAGGTAGCTGAGTTGGAATGCCCAATGAAAAGCAAGGGACACAGGAAACAGAAGATGAGTGAAATTAGCAAGATGTAGCTGATATTCTGGTTGTTGGCCTTGACAATGGGAGTGTCATGATACTTCACAAATATCCCAAGAACCACAGTTGTGAATGCAGAGAGGAACAAGGCCATTAAGGTAAGAACCATCCCTAAGGTGTCTTGGTAGTTCAGAAAGACCACAGCTTTTTGAATACATTGGTTCTGCTCTCTGTTGGCATACTGGTCCTCTGGACACCTCACACAATTATCCACATCTTCTGGAGAGAGAAAAGCATGATTATTACAACTATTGCCATTTCTTGACAGAATATTTCAATTCACTGTGTTGAGTAAACATTGTGATATCTGAATCCTTTGTTGATGATGTAGCTGAGAGACACTGCTGCATAGCAATACTTTCATTTCATAATATTCATTATAAATATGGGAAATGAAATAAAATAATATGTTGTCTATTTAACTTTGTCTTGGTGATACAATTTTATATTATCAGAATACACAGATATTTTCAGTCTTTTCTGAATGCTATGATGAATTGACTGAAACTAGTGAGTTTACAGAGATTAAAATGATTAATCACTGTATTGCACAGAGTGTATTTAATATCACAGATCCCGTGGTTACAGAGATTTTTGACATCTTTCTGTTTTATGAATGGTTTCCCTGAAATAGATGGAGATCATGTCTTCCATAAGACAAGGTATGTGATACATTTTCTAGTATGAATTCACCAGCCAAAACACACTGACATATAAGAAACAGGAAACATAATCTGTAGGGAGCTTTGGAGTCTTCACACAACATACTAAGATCAAGTTCTCAACCAAAAGGAGATTGATGTGTCCAAGAGGACAATGGGTAGGGAACAAGAATCAAAGACAAGAGATAGGGAATGAATAGGGGTAAGTCAACAAGGGAAGAGGGAACAGGTTCTGATCAGGGAATACATAGCACTGCCTCTGGTTAGAGGAGACATGTGTGGCCTGTAGGAAAATAGCAGTTTATAAAGGTAAAAGCAGAACCCCCTGATAGGACAAATAATTTAATTTTGATTGATCAGGTTAATTCGGACAGTCATAAAACACTTATTTTGCTCACTAGACTTCAATAACATTTAATTGGATGTCCTATATTTTGGCATCTAAGTCCATTATTATCTTCCTGGGACATGCTGTCATGCAGGAAGACATGGTGCTGGAGAGGAAGCTGAGTATTCTATATCTTTGATTCATAGGCAATGGAAAGTAAATGATCTCACTGTAAATGGCGTTCCCTATGAAGGTACAAGAAGCTTAGAGATCACCAAAGAGATTAGATCATGAAAATTCCCCTTGCTATATAATAATCAATACACAAAACATACTGAATAAAGAAAGAATATTAAGAGCTGCAAAGGAAGAAGGTCAAGTAATATAAATAGGTAAACCTATCAGAATTACACTTGATTTCTCAAAGGAACCTATGCAAGGCAGAAGATCTTGGGTAGATGTGCTGCAGATTCTAACAGACCATGGATGCAATCCCAGACTACTATACCCAGTAAAGCTTTCTTTCACCATCAATGGAGAAAAAAAGATATTCCATGACAGAAACTGATTTAAACAATATGTATGTACAAACCCAGCCTTAAAATGTAGTAGAAGGAAAACCTCAACCCAAATAAGTCAAAAACATCCACAATAGCACAGAAATCGGACAACCCTCCACCAACACAACTCAAAGAGGGGAAACACACAAACATTGCCACCAAAAAAATTAACCAGAGTTCACAACCACTGGTCATTGACATCATTTAATAGCAATGGATTCAATTCACCTATAAAAAGGAACAGGTTAAGAGAATGGAAACGAAAACAGAAACCAACATTCTACTGTTTACAAGAAACACACCTCAACCTCAAAGAGAGACACTACCTCAGAGTAAAGAGTTGCGAAAAGATTTTCCAATCAAACAGATCTAGGAAACAAGTGCGTGTGACTATCCTAATATCTAACAAAATTCATTTCAAACTCAAATCAGACAGAAGAGATGGAGGAGGACACTTTATACTCATAACCGGAAAAATTAATCAAGATAAAGTCTTAATCCTGACTATCTATGTCCCTAATATAAAAGGACCCACATATGTAAAAGAAACATTACTAGAACTCAATTCACACATCAAACCCCACACACTAATAGTAGGAGATTTCAACTCTCCTCTCTTACCAATGCACAGGACATCAGACGGAAACTTAAGAGAGAATAAGAAAACTAACAGATGCAATTAACCAAATGGACTTAAGAGACATATATAGAACATTCCACACTTGTGTAGAATTCAGTCACCATGTTGTATGACTGTCATAACTGTTTCTTTGAGAAAAGGCTAGCTAATACAGAGTTTCACTGGATCAAAGATGTATGTCATGGTATGAAGCACAATTAGTAAAATCTCTTGGTCAGAAATTGGAGTTCAACTGAAGATCTGAAAAGCAAAACACTCAGACACTGGCTCTTACCTTGACCTCAGTCTGAAATGGCAATCCTGTCTCTTGGAATCTCAGAAAGAGCCTGTGTCTGAGAGCTGTGTACCCCTCCCCCACCATTTCCCTCTAGGTTTGGGATTAAGAGCATGCAACACTGGGATAAAAACATGCAACACCAGATTTCTCTATTAACCAGGGTGGCTACTGGGATTAAAGGTGATTTTTTTTTAACCATAATCTCTTCTATAATGCTGATAAGTAAAGCTGTTTTACCCTCAGATCTTCAGACAGTCTTAATTTATTAAAGTACAATTGAAATGCTGCTACATTTCCCATTTTGGTCAAAAAGTAATAAAAAGAAGGCTATAATTAATATAAAAATGACTATATACAATAAGTACAATGACTCTATATAATATATACAGGGAAGAAATATATCCACAATGTTGAGTCCATTTGCATTTGACATATTGAGAAAAAATATTTAGTTGTAATTTATCTTGGTGAGTCCAAAGGCTTATAGCTAATTTACTTTCTATCAATGACTTACTTTTGCCACAAAGAAGTAACCTCCATGTGGAGTTTCTTCAATACCCATTATCTTCTCTGGAGCAGATTGGTCTGCTCCATTTGCCTACACAGTTGATAATACTAATTTTCAAGGACTAGAAATTAGCATTACATTGTTAAATGAGCTGTATAGATACAATACCTTGAACAAGATTCAAAATGCATGTACAATATATTGTAACAAAACTAATCTAAAATGTGTATCAATATACAAAATTTGTATACAATATACAAAAATAAAACGAATGTGAAATATGTAAAACTAACAGACCATGTCCGAGAACTATCCATCTTCCTCTCTAGGGCTCAGACTAAAGGCATATAGAACTGGAATTAAAGATATCCACCCTGATTTCTATATAAGCTACGGTAGTGACTGGCATTAACATGCATGCTGTGTGTTAACATATTGTGGTCTGTAAGGCTGACCAGTGGGACTGGTTTACTCTTAGGTCTTCAGATAGTTTTTATTTATTAAAATACTATTGAAATACCACTACAATGGTATAACAAGCTTTTTTAAAATGAATTTGTTAATAATCATAGACCTATGAAACTTAACTTAGGAAAGTAATATATTTTATTTCTTAAATTGTTTTTTGGCCCATTTGATCAACTCAGTATGACTGAGAGAAGATGATCTATGTGATGTGAAGGATTTATCTCGTTAGCAAACACTCACTTGTCTCATTAGAAACTTCATTTTGTGGGCAGGGGCTGCAATCAAAACAGCAGGCTGCCATTCCCTCCTGCCAGAATTTTCTGAATCCAGGAAGACAATCAGCACTGCACACAGAGGGCGGCATCTGTGAAAAAAATAAGATACATGCTGGTGTCAGAAGTTTTACCTACTTCTATAATAATATTTTATCATCATATTGATATACCAATTAGGTAATTTATACACACCAAAGAGTTATCAGATTAAGCTTAATATCTTTTATAATACCACTCATACAAATGTATGGAAACAAACTGATGTAAATCTGAGTAGCTACCCATACCTAGAAATTTAGGAGGAAGAATGGGTTTTTATATATGAACATACACTATGGAGCTTACAAAGTGGTTTTTCTACTTAATTTTCATCACAATAACACAAAGTACATTAATAAGTTAGAGGGAACCTTAACTAAAATAATTCTCTCCATTGAATTAGCCTGCTGTCAAATTATTTAAGCATTTTATTAGTAGGTAATTGATGATAGACTGCCCTGCCCACTGTGGGCAGTGCTGTCCCTAGTCAGGGTTGTGTGACAATTCAGAGAAAACCAGAAAGCTATGTTACTTCAGATTCTATGATCTAGATGCAGTCTCCATATGCTTGCCTGCCTTGTCATTTCTTTGCTGTAATTCGTGATCCCAATCAAACCTTCTCCTCTATAAGATTTTGGTCAGTATTTAATCACAGCAACGTCAAAGAAAGCTAAGATGAACAGATATCTGAAATAGGGAGTGAAGTCTTTTAAAATGTCAGATAACACACATGAACTCTAAAAACAGCACTGCAAAGCCTGACATATTATAAAGAAAAGTACAGCTAAATAGGCCGAGTGAGAGAGAGCATAACTGATATCAATTGAGCTGGAAAGAACGGTGTTTCCTGAGGTGTAAATACTTTACAAATCCTCCACATATTTGATGAACCTGAGTAAAAGTTTGATTTGAATTATTTGTTTTCTTGATGACCAATTTCTTGAGATTTTTGTATATTTTGGAGAACAGACCTCTGTCTGATGTGGGGTTAGTGTAGATTTTTTCCCAATTTGTAGCCTGTTGTTTCATCTTAATGTCAGTGACCTTTGCTTTACAGAAGCTATAGAGATTCAGAAGGTCACATTTATTAATTGTTTCTTTCAGTGTCTGTGCGGATGGGGTTATATTTAGGACGTGGTCTCCATTGCCATTGCGTTCAAATGTACTTTCCACTTTCTCTTCTATAAGGTTCAGTGTCATTGGCTTTATGATGAGAGTCCATACTACAACTGTAAAATGGCAAAGATCAAAAACACTGATGACTACTTATGCTGGAGAGGTGTGGGGTAAAGGGAGCACTGTTGAATTGCTGGTGGGTATGCAAGATGGTACCCATTTAGAAGCCAGTATGATGATTTCTCAGAAAAGTACGAAATAAAACCTTCCCTAAAACTCAGTAATATCACTTTGGGGTATTTATCCAAAGATGTCAATTGTGTCAAGGGTATATCATCAACTATGTCCATAGCAGCATTGTTTTTCATACCAGAACCTGGAAACAGCCTAAATGCCAAGAGGGAAATGGGAGGTAGTGGCGGGGAAGAGACAGAAATCTTCAATAGATAAATTAATTAATTAAAAAAAGTGGTACATTTATACACTGGAGTATTACACAGCAGAAAAAGATAACGACGTCTTAAAATTTTCAGGAAAAAGGATGGAGCTAGAAAACATCATTTTGAGTGAGTTAACCCAGACACAGAAATACAGTTATCATATGTACTCCCTCATACGTGGTTTTTAAACAAGAAGCTAAGAAAACCAGCTTACAAACCACAATCACAGAGAATTTAGACAACAATGAGGATGGAAGGAGAGACATAAGTAGATCTAATCTTCACAGGAAGTAGAAAAAGACAATATCTCCTGAGTAAATTGAAAGCATGGGTACTTTTGGGGGGAGGGATGAACAGGAGAGGAGGAGCATGGAGGGGAGCAGAGAAAAATGTAGATAGAGCTCAATAAAAATCAATAAAAATATAGCACAGTAATAACAGTCATTATACATTATATATTAAAGGAAAATAAAGATATTCTGGAATGATAAATATTCATTGTATGCATATCTGAAATTCTTAAAGTACTAATAAAATGTCACATCAAAAATGGATGTAGAAACATACAATAGGAGGACAGTAAATGCTTTGTAATGTGACTAATTATTTTTAGTTCATTATAAGACAGCACAAATCAATCCCATTGTCTGTGTTACTGCTGTGTAATGCAAAAGAATGCAGTTAAGTCAGACCCACCTGTCTACTTCCTGTTGCATGCTCTCTATCATGTCTTCATATATATGCAGCTGTTGACCATATGGAAAATATGAGCTAAACTCTTCTATTTTCACCTTAAGTCCAAGACCATATGGGAAATTCCAAATCTGAAAAATGCCATACTCTTCCTGAAGATTTTCTTTCTGGTTCATAATCACTCTGCCTCCAACTGGATTAGTGAAGCGTGTTTTCCTCAGAAAGGAGTGCAGCTGAAAGAAACAAACCATGATAAATGTGTATGCCATTTCTTGAATTCATAAAATGCATTTTATTTCATCTTAAAGGCAGTATTACTGAATGTGTCCAGGGGAGAAATAACAGTAAATCATGTGGACAAATAAAGTTATCATAATGTTCCTACAATTTTAGTTCTTTCAGAAAAAAAATGTACCAAACAGAAACACAGCCATATATGCAGATACAAAACACCAATATGAAAACACACACACACCATGAGAGAGAGACAGAAACATACAGTCAGAGATTCACTTCCATATAGACATGCATAATGCATCAACATACATTTTATATAGACATACACACAAATGCCAACACTCACACACGAAAACAATGATACACACAGTGAGACATATGCAACAAAACAGAACACAAAAACAGAAAGCTGAGAAACACATAAAGAGGGCCACAAATACATGCACAAATTAAATTACAAATACACACAGGGAGACACTCACAGACAAAAACACCTACACAGAGAGCTATTTATATTAATGTATTTATGCTCATATACAAAGATAGATTGATAGAAAAGGACACACAAACAAAAACAAAGATACACATATGTTCAAGCAATATACAAAGTGAACCTAACGCATATAAACAAATGCAGTAAAAAAATAGACAAAAAGTTATTCACAGAAACAAACTCCCATACAGAAAGACATTGATACAAGAGAAATTTATTTTCAGTTCCTCAAACGGATAGATAAGCAAATATACTAAAATATTATATACATACATATACATATACCCACTAACACAGATACAATAAGAGATACCTAGAAACACAAAAAGGTGAAACCATACAGAAGAACCATGCATTCATACTTATGTATACAAATGTATGTCCTTAACTGAAAGATGACACTGTTTACTGTGTAATTACTTTCACTCAGGATGAGAAATGAGGTCACAAGTGCCTACAGTGTGAGCAGATTCAGTTTAGAACACTTGTGAAAATCATCTCATAAGCTGATTATCACATATTTGAAAATAAGTATGCAAGGATTCATCTTCTCATAAAGAAGAGAATTAAGGAGGAAGGACTTGGGCTTACAGTTTTAGAATAGCGGTGGTGATTGTCAGGTACTCTGTAACAAAATCAGTGTACTTTCTTTACAAATTGTACCTTCCACACCATTGCTTTTGCATGAAGATTTATACCAGCATCCAGACTTACATCATTATGAAGAAAAATTTCCAGAAATTTTTCTATTTTATGAAATATTCCCTAATTTAGTAAATTGGGACATTTGACAGACATTTAAAGACACTGACATTGATGACATCAAATTTCATCTAAAAGAAGAAACACTACCTTCAAGCAGTGAGCATAATGTCCTTTTCCATTATCCATGGATTGACTGTAAACATGCGGAAGAAGCATTTCATGGAAGGCATGGGCCACAGCATACACTACATTATATATGTTGTAACTCTCATCACTAAAGGCCATGTCAAAAGTCTGTGCCTTTAGCCATTGCAATGAGGCATTGGATAAGAAGTTCTTCGGGGTCTTACACATAGAAGCTGAGACTTTGCAGTTCAAGTTCATCCACTCCAGCCTGGCCAGGAATTCGTCTGTGTATTTGAGAGGGTTCAATGTCTGGACAAATGTTTTAAAATGAGAAACCTCAGCATGATGGTGTGCAAAAGTTATTTTTCCATTGAATGAATTAAGTTGGAAGTCATTCTTAGTTGTGGTGCCATCCCACTGTGAAGTGGTGACCCATATTATCTGTAAACCTAGAGATTGCCACCTTCTAAAGGCCACAGCTAGAGAACTCTCTGGGTCACCATAAATGACAACTACATTTGTGGATGATGTCATGATTTGGTTAATACACTTCAACTCTTGTCAAAAATAAATGCATCTTGACTGGAATCACACTCACAAAGGCAAAGCATACTGTAATTTTTTCCATCTCTCCTCTTAATTGTGTGAGAAATTGAGTACCCTGATCATTGTCTGAGATGGCCAGTCCAATCCAGTTCCAGTTGAAGTGAAGCATAAGAGAGATCATGGCCAGGGCTAAAGATGTGTCCTTGGCAGCCATCTGATACAGAGAGGGAAATTGTTCACGATTGCTCAGGATGGGTTGGAAAGGCCCATAGGTAACCTGAAGGAACTACAACACACGGAGCAGCATGAGGTAGCACACGTACATAAGAACTTGTAAACACACTTTAGGTCAAGAGTTACTTAAAAAACTCCTTATCTGTTACTTCTTCCCTCATCTCAATTTCAAAAAAGGGAAATGAGGCCCCATTGCTAATAAATACAACCTTGAACTACACCGTTTGATGCAAATTTGATGTTAGTATTCTCCTCAGAATCTTCTCAGCTTCTAGGATTATAAGAGTAGAATTAGAATTTCTTGCAAAGTTACAACAGAAAATCTCACCTTTTGAGGTTTGAAGAGGTTGAGCATGTTCCCAATGAACACAGATGTCTCCAAATTTGGTCCTGTAAGGACTACATTACACATAGTCTGTTCACGACACATATAATTAGGGGGATAATCATGAACTACTTCAGAAAAGTTAAAGTGACTATATATTTCTGTCCCAGTGTCACAACCATGCTCTGTACATTCAAATAAGATTGATGAATTTGGTAGAAGATCAGGGTTCCTGTTGACTTCATCCATGGAAAAAGCTAAGGCCAGTAAAAACTGGAAGTTTTTAGCTGTTGTTCTGTAAAAGGGTATGGTGATTAATATGGACAGAGATCTACAGATGATTCTGAGTAGTCAACAGATGGATTATTATGATCTGTACCATATTCTCAACCACTGCCAATACTGATACAAATGACCTATGCTGTTAAGTTAGAATAATATAAGTAACTGGAAGCTTCTGAAAAGCTTTAAAAGTTCATCAGAATGTAATCTTCCATAAATAAAGTATATATCAGCACCTTTCAAAGAGTGTGTTTTCAATTTCTGGTTTTTAAGTGCTTACTCTAATGATAAAGACAATGGCAGAGGCTTTAACCAAACAATAAACCTATTCATATATTCATTTTTAAATCATTGATCAATGTGAAAAATTCAAGAGACGTGTGAGCCTATGAGCTTATCATATTATCTTATAAAACTAACTGAATTTGATAAAACTGTTAAATAATGCCTGTTGAGTGTACAATAGTATGGGAAACATTCGGCTGTTTCGCTTTCAATTCTTTATAATGAGTGGGCATTATAGTTAACATATGCCATTGATCTTTGTGTTATTCTTTTTATCTGATTTCTCTAATGGAGGTTTAAAATATCTTTTTAAGATTTATATTTAAATAAATTTAAATACCAAAGATGTATTTTGTAAAGCTGTATGTATGTGTTCACCAATGTATATAGACAGTATTAATGTTACTGTGGGTAATCAGTAGAGAATGGATTCCAAGGTTTTGAACAACAATTTGCTACAGATTTGACTGGCCTCAAAAGTACAGATACACCAACTCCAGGTTCTTTTTGGAAATATTAAAGCCATGTTCTACCTTCTAAGTACTCTTCACCTAATTTATGTTTACACGAAATGTCATATAGTCCAACTGGAGACTTCTGACCAATTGTTTTTTTATACTACAAAACTGCTTTGACTACATTTCCAGTTACACTAACACAACAATAACATTCTACATTAATTTGTATATGTCAGTTTAACATCTTTGTAAAATAGAAGATGATAAAGAATAAAATAAAAGGAAAATGTTTATGAGGCTTTCGGTAATAAAAGTGTGTAATAAGCAAGATGAGAGTGAATAATACCAATTTGTATTTATATTTTGGGAAGAGCAATAACTTCTATCTCTTCCTAGTCATTTCATATAATCTGACCAATAAACATTAATCATACTTCTTCATTCTTAACAATTCACTCAGAGTAAATTGAACCTATTTCCCACTTAGTTATTGTACTACTATGATTTCTTTATACATTTACTGTATGTTTTTAAAATAAAAATAATGTTTGAATATTTTTATTACCACACAGAAAAAGTGTCGTTGAAAATTTTAGTAACACACAACAGGAATTTGAGACTAGATCTTGTGAAGCCCAAACACCTATTCCTTTCTCCAAAACATTAATAAACATAAATCCCTTGAGCAATTATAGTGTCCCAGTAGACTAAATTTCTGCATTTGATAACAACTATTAACAATACGAAAAATTAAAATGTGTGTAGTCCCCATGTTGATAAAATAAAGGGTTAAAATTAGCAAAATTACTGAAAGCAAATTTAAGAGGTACATGGGAAATAAGTGTCAGAAAATAAACAATTTAGAAGCAAAGAGGCAATACCTTTGTTTTTAAAATAATGGCAAAGATGTGCTAGTATGTAACTGCTCCTTTCCCTCTCTAATGTGTTGCTAACAATCACACACCAGGGCTGTCAATCACGTAACTGACAAGGGAAGTGTCAATCGCACTTTTCAAAGAACGCAAGCGTATAATTCACAGTTCATAATTACCTTCTTAGCAAAACTAGAAGAAGTGAACTTTGAGATTAAAGGGCAGTGATTTTACATGTATTTAAATGAAGTATGGAGAAATAGGAACACATATAATGTTTACAATGGACAGGTCTCTTGCTTCCAGTCTTGATGCAGTTTGAGGATAATGGAATCACATTAGATCGTTCAAGAGAGTCACTGTATGTCTATGTGAAAACTCTTCACAGCTAGGTGGGTCACAAGTATTACTTGCCCTAGCACATGCTTTACAATCTCACACATTGATGAATATACATCAGTTGATTGTAATCTATGGCATTTACTTAGGCCCACTTAGGATGATAATAACTGAAATAGAATGGGGTTTTGTTTAATAAGTCATCTCCTGCTACAGTGTTATATGTATATGTATTTCTGATCTTGATTAGGCATTCTGTTTGTAAAGCTTATTCAAAAATGTAATGTATAATTAAGAAATACAGATTAATAGATAATCATATATAATAGTAAAATTGCTCTCCCACCAGTGCAAGCCTAGTAAACATCATCTTGCCTAGGCAGAGAGCGCCAAGCCATGGACATAGTCTCATCCACTTTCCTTCCAACTCTGAGTGGGCACACAAACACAAAGGCCCCAAAATACTGTTTTTTTTTCAGTTTATGCTCTATAAAAGGCCAAAGTGTTTATTATGGACAGAGATCTACATAAGATTATTTGTAGTAAAAAGAAGGATTATCCCGTACAGGACAATGTTTCCAACCTCCCTCAATAATGAAGCAAATGTCCCGTGTTGTGAGTTTGCAATGACATAACTTGCTGAAAAGTTAAAAATATTTAAAAGTTCATGAAAGTAAATCTCCCATAAATGAGTTGACCCATTTTCAAATTTCACACAAAAGGCCATGCATCTCTGGTTTTTTAGTGCTTTCACAATGGATAAATAAAAGGTACAGGCTATGGTGATACAGAAAAGCTGATCATATATTCAGTTTGAAATAACTGAGCAATATTAAAAGTACACATAATGCATTAGCCAAGATTCAGGTAAGTTTTATGAAACAAACTTAACTGGAGGAGGCATACTGGTAAGTGCACAGTAGTCTCTTGGGGGTAATGTTTGGTTCCTGTACTAATAATTCCTTCATATTTAGTGGACAATATAGTTAATATATTCCCTCATGTCTACCATCACTATCTTGTATTTTTATCTTTCTGGTTTATCGATTGGAGGTACAAAATGTTCTTTAAATATTTAATTTTTAATACATTTATCTATTAGACTACATTTGGTAAATAAATTGATTTGTGTGTATGGACATGAGAAATACTCATATAGACAATAAAGGAATGGATTTTACAATTTTTTGTAAAATTGGTTTTTATTTGCCACTGACCTTGAATGCATAATTATATACCTATTCCATTTTATAAATGCAGAGATTAAGGGCCTAAACCACAATATTGTCCAAGTATTTAATGCTTACATAGGTATGTTCGATGGAATTGTACCTGGTATATCTGAACAACTTAAATTTTCTTATATAGAGCATCTTTTGTCTACATTTCCAGCTATAAACTCAGAACACTGGCAAACAATTGAGAACTATGTACATCTGGAATTTGCAGTGGGATTTGTTTGTGCCAGTATTGCAAGCTTGTAAAGTACAATAATATAAAGTGTGCAATGTATGGAAAATATTTATGAATTTTTGTAATATAGTCAACAATACCATTTTGTGTTCATGTTTACCCTTAAATAATATTAACTACTACTATTAATAATAAACAATAATTTCTATGTCTTCTTACATAATATCGATCATATAAACAACAAACACAAACATTCGCTTTCTTACTGAATGATACATTCAGATTTAAAAACAATCTATTTTCTATTTTGTTTTCTTACCATTGTGGTATCTTTATGAATAAATATAAATATTTACCTCTACATGTTGAAATAGAAAACAATTTTAAAATATTTGTTATTACCTTACGGAAAATGCCATCAAAAGTTTTGTTAGTACTCAACAGGAACTTGAGATAAGAACATGGAAGTGGAACATTAACTCCTGCACACTAAACATGAGGAACTGTCGATGATTTGAGCTCTGGGGGTGGCATAGTGATCAAAGTACTACATTTGAAAAGAACAACCAACACTGAACAAAATCAAAAGTGCATAGTGCACAAATTGGTAAAAGACAAAGCTATAATTAGTAAAATTATTGATAGAAAAATAAGACATAAATTAAATAGTGTTGACAGTGAGTAACCAGTTTAGATCTATAGAGAAGAGACACGTGCTTCTTAAACAATTACAAAGAGCTAGTAGATACCTTTTTCAAGTGTTGAAAAGTTTCACATGCTACAGCTGCCACTCAGGTAAGTGAAAAGAAAGTAAACAGACACCACTATTAGTGACATCTCATATTTCAAAGAATGTAAATCTATCATTTATACAACAAAAAAATTATTTTTTTAAGAGACAGTGAACACTTTCTTATGGAAATAAAGGTCTGTGGATGTACAAATACTTCTGACCCCCTCTGAAATATTTATGGTGACATTTACATAGACAATTCTAAGAAACTTACTGTATATTCAGAATGTGGTTTAAAAAAATCTTTCTCCACAGGCCGCTGCTCTATTTTAAGGAAGAAGATACAACCTGTCAACAAATCTTCATCCGTGTATTTATTCTCATATATTCTTCAAAAGCACCTGGATTGAGTGAACCTGGAAACTAGAAGTGGAATGTTCAGGAAAAAGAAGAGAAATATCAGAGCAAACATCTTTGTCCTTCTTGAAGCCTGGGCAGTGTGTGTGGTGAAGTGCTCTTCAGATCAGCACATTATATGGGTACCCTTATTTTCCCAACTTCTTTATTTCTGCCCCCAAAGGAGAGGCTATTTGTGTATCATGATTCTTTTATTTCCCAGATGTTTTCTCGCCTCTGGAAAATCTTGGACACTTTCTTCCCCTCTGACTATTTACCTGATATGCATGTAATCCAAATTTAGCTCAGAAATATATTAGAAGAATTCAGCTAGTTTTATGACATCATTTATTTTGTGGAAATTATGGCTCCATGGCGGATGTCATTTTGAGAAAAATTTGGGGCCTTGATGGCCAGAACAATATTTTTATGTTAATGCCTTTAAAAATGATGTCAGTGGCTTTCGTTAGATGATCCACATTGAGACAGGAAGGACACAAAAAGTCAAAATTCCTACTTGCACACTGGGAATTTTTTCACAAAATCCCTCTGAGGGAACAACAGTTCCATGGTTAGAGAAATTGAGTTTCACACAGCTTGCACAGTGGGCTTATACTACAGGACAGACAGTAACAGAATATCTACCAAATACTGTGCTTCCATTGTCTTGAGAACAAATATTCCGCTGCAATTCTAAATTTTTCTGAATCCTGCTGTTCTACAAGCATCCAAATCCCCATAGAATCAGTTACATTTATAGCATTATAAAATGTTTCTTATATTCAGCAAGATCACTACAGATTCTGTGTTCTACATTTCAAACACTCAGTAATATCTTTTATACCTCCTCCAAACCACAAATAATAAATAGAAGATAAGGCAAATATAATGTCTATAACATAATCTCCCTCATATCTCCGTCCATGAGCATCAGTTTTCATAGATCAATTAGTCATTTGATGATTTTTTTTCTGCTTTATCTGTGATTTACTACAGTTTTTTTTTCTCATTTTAGATTTTATAGTGGTTTTGAATATGTCTTGTGAAAATCTGCAAAGGAAAGAGATACTGTGAAGTGACCATGTGCTCAATGCATATTTTGTTTTCTTCTGCCTGAATTTAAGCAATCTTTTTTTTTTTAAAAATTACATATTGACCAAGATAGAATTTACTCAGGACCAACATCTGGAAACATTGCAGGTTAGTTACTCATAAATTCTTTTCATACCATT
The DNA here is from genome assembly GCA_963919715.1 of Microtus obscurus. Classification (NCBI taxonomy): domain Eukaryota; kingdom Metazoa; phylum Chordata; class Mammalia; order Rodentia; family Cricetidae; genus Microtus; species Microtus obscurus. The sequence goes on along the minus strand of CAWTZC010002434.1, from coordinate 448,543 downwards.
TTCCAACTCAACTGTTTTGCTTACCTTCTAGACTGTTCATTCCTATTGTGAGGGTGCATTGATGAGTGTGAGCAGATGAGTCTCTTTCAGTGGATGGATATGGACTGCAGTAAAAGTAGAACAAAAATAGCGCACAGAGGCCCCAAAATATGAGCTTATTTCAAATCAGAGAGTTGAAACATAACTCAATTCTTCAGGGTTATTAGATTTCTACCTGAAAGGTCCCATTTAGATTTAGATCAGAGAGTTCTGCTTTCTCAAGGTTATTGTCAACACACGTTGCTAATAGCCAGTCCTTCTATTTCAGGAATATAGAGTAGATATGCTTCTACCTCAAACAAAAGAATCAGGATCCAACTAAGGTTCTATTTCCTTTAAAGAGGTAGCATTGGATTCCAACCAGGGAATAGTTTGCCTATAGAATGTTTTGAGGTAAGATGTGAGCAAGGCTTGCTTTGTTCTAGCAGCAGACTATTTAATTATGGATATACCCCCACACACTGGGGCAATTGTTCTATTCATTTTCTTGTATCATGATGATGCAGTTTTTTTAAAATCTTACTCCTACCTTTGGGGCTTGAAGTATTTAAGCAATTGGAAATTATATGTGGGCAATTTCAATATTTATTGGAATCCCCTCCATGTACTATTTTGTTTTATTAATTAAAAAAAATTGTATTCTTTACTAATTTTTCTAAATCTCCACACCCATATACTGGCAAGTGGTACTTTTGTCGAGACTGGTCCCTGCCAGTAGTGTAAGACTTTCTCTGCTTGGTTGTAAGATTTACTTAGCATTTGATGAGGCAAACATGACTAGTGTTCTCCTTTTGAATTTAGTAATTTAAAGATCGCCATGTAAAAGTACATGAGCTATGGTTCTGTGATGAGCTGTCCTGGGGGGCTAAGATGTGACAGAGAAGGATATGACAGGAAGAATCTTCCGTAGGAACTCAGAACATATTCAACTTCTTATTTATGTATTTATTTATTTTATACAAACTACAGTTTCATCTCCCTCTTCTTTTCTCAGTCCTCCCCGACCTCCAATCTGTCTCTAACCCCAAACTCCTCCTCTTTTTCTGTTCAGAAAATATCAGCCCTCCCCTGGATATCAATGAGACATGAATTTCCAATTTGTAGCAAGAATCTAAAGACCTTTCCTTGTATTAAGGATAGTCAAGGTGACATATATGAGGAGTATGATCTCAAAATCCTGTAAAGAAGTTTGAACAGCCCCTTTCTCAGAAAATTGAAAATTATTCTAACTCGAGAATCAGAAAAATCATCCTTCAAGAGTGCAAATGAAATTTACATCAGTGTTTGGCATTGTATCCACTTTTGTTTTATATGTATAATTACTATTATTTTAATTAAGAGATAACATAAAAGCTTCCATTATATCACACTCACATATGGGTTGTATGACCTTCCTCAGTATTTACCCCTCTGTTGCCAATTATGCTTACCTTACTAACAATTCTATTATTCAGTTCACAAAGCTTCCTTCTCACTTAATGATGTTTGTGTACTTGTCCAGTTTAGCATACAAGTGTAATATTTTCTTCATACTGTCATTATAGGGTATCCAAATCAAATTATTTCAGGCATTCACATCTATATTAATACCTCTTCTACCCCCCCCCACACACACAAAGACTCTCACTGTTACATTTGAGTCTAAGGAAAATCTGTATTTCTGGAGTCTGTTCAGGTAATATGATGACCCAATTCCTGTTAATGACATCACTGAATTCTTCCAGCTTGAGGAGAAGCCCCTTATGTGCAAATAAATACTATGAGGTCTTAATCTTAATTCCAATATGAAAGAGAAGTATGAATCCAGCAATCTATATGTTTAATTTTATCATTGGTTCCAATAGTTAATGAGTTGTATGGGGCGTATCTATTTATTTATGTTTCTTTTTTCTGTCCAGAATGTTTTAATACAATTTTTTCTTCCTTTACATAGCTATCTACATTACATTTTCCTTTAATATTTCCATTCCACCATTTCCTGCCTAGCCACGTCTAATCTCCAGAAAGGGTAAGACTTCCCAAGGCAAGTCAATAAAAACTGATACTTCAGTTTGGGGCAAGACCAGGGCCCCCTCCCCCTATATCTAGACTGACCAAGATATTCCTCCAAAAAGAATGTGCTTCAAGATGCCAGTTCAAGCCAGTTGAAGGGAATAATCCTTCTCCACTTCTTTGATTCCAAAGACCCTCTAAGTCTCACAGCTTTCCTGTGTATAAGTGGTCCTAGGTTGATCCTATGCAGGTTCCCTCACAATCAGTCCAGAGTCAATGAGGTCTCACTAGCTTAGGTTAGCTCTTCCTGAGGGTATCAACATCATACACCAGACCCCTTTGCTCATATTATAATTCCACCCTCTCATGTATTGGTCTTCATAAACCCAATGCTTTACTGTGGATCTCTGTATCTGCTTCTATTAGTTATTGGATGAAGGTTCTATGATGACAATGAAGGGAATCATCAATCTGATTATAGAGGAAGGCCAGTTTAGGTTTCCTCTGCACTATTGTTCAGAGTCTTAACTGGGGTCATCCTTGTAAATTCCTGAGAATTTCCATGGTGCCATCTTTAACGCAAACCCTTTGCTGGTTCTCTCAATCAAGATATTTCTTTTCTTGCTCTTCCTCACTGCCCTTCCCCCTTCATGAGCATCCTGTTCCATCATAATCCCTGTTTCCTCTCTTTCTCTTGTCTCCCACCATTGAACCCTTCGTCCATATTCCCAAGATTTTCGGGAGATCTTGTCTTTTTTCTAATCCCAACAGGATCCATTTATGTCTCTGTTAGGGTTCTCCTTGCTACGTAGCATCTCTGGGATCATGGGCTATAGACTGGTTATACTTTGATTTACATATTATATTCACTCATGAGTGAGTATATACCATGGTTCTCTCTCTGGGTCTAGGTTATGTCACCCAGAATGTTTTTATTTATAATTCTATCCATTTGAATGCAAATTTCAAGATTTCATTCTTTTTAACACTGAGTAATAATTCTTTGTGTAAATATACCATAATTTCTTTATTTAGTCCTCAGTTTAGGGGCATCTAGGTTGTTTGCTAGTACTGAGTATTATAAATAATGCTGCCATGAGCATAGTTGCGCAAATGTTCTTGTGGTAATAGTATACATCCTTTGGGTATATTCCCAAGAGTGATATTGCTGGGTCTTGAGGAAGACTGAGTCTCAAATTTTCCAAAACCACAGCAATGTTTTACAAAATGGTTATCCAAGACAGTACTCCCACCGGTAATAGAGGAGGGTTCCCCTTACTCTGAATCCTCTCCAACATAAGCTGTCTTTGCTGTTTTTGATCTTAGCTATTCTGACTTGTATAAGATGCTATCTCAGAGTAATTTTTTTTTTTGCATTTTCCTGATGGCTAACAATGCTGAGCAATTCCTTAATTGTCTTTTTGCTATTTGCAGTTCTTCTGTTGATTATGCTCTGTTTAGATCTCTACCCAATTTTTATTAATTATTTTATAATGTGATGTCTAGTTTTTGAGTTTTTTTAAATAGCTTTCAAGATCAGTCCTCTGTCCAATGTGGGTCTGGTGAAGATACTTTCCCATTCAACACACTACCATTTTGTCTTAGTGATTGTGTCTTTTGTCTATATCAGCTTTTTAGTTTCAGGCAGTCCCATTTATTAATTGGTGCTCTCAATGTCTATACTAATGGGGTTATATTTAGGAAGTGGTCTCCTGTGCACATAATTTCTTTTTTTTCTTTTTTTTAATTGTAAAAATAATTTCTGCCTCCTCAGCGCCTCCCATTTCTCTCCCCGCCTCCCTTTTCCCTCCCCTTCCGCTCACTCCTCTCCCCCTCCCCCCTCCTTTCCCCCTCTCTCTCCAGGATGAAGAGCAGTCAGGGTTCCCTGCCTTGTGGAAAGTCCAATGTCCTCCCTCCTCCATCCTGGTCTAGGAAGGTGAACATCCAAACAGGCTAGGCTCTCACAAAGCCAGAACATGAAGTAGGATCAAAACCCAGTGCCTTTGTCTTTGGCTTCTCAGCAGCCCTCAATGTCTGCCATATTCAGAGTCCGGTTTTATCCCCTGCTTTTTCAGTCACAGTCCAGCTGGCCTTGGTGAGCTCCCAATAGGTCATCCCCATTGTCTCCGTTTGTGGGTGCACCCCTTGTGGTCTTGACTTCTTTGCTCATATTCTCCCTCCTTCTGCTCCCCATTGGGACATTGGGAGCTCAGTCCGGTACTCCAGTGTGGGTCTCTGTCTCTATCTCCATCCATCGCCAGATGAAGGTTCTTTATTTGTCTCTAGAAACCAATTATGAGTGAGTACATCCCATGTTCATCTGTTTGGGTCTTGGTTACCTCACTCAGGATAGTGTTTTCTATTTCCTCCATTTGCATGCAAAATTCGAGAAGTCATTGATTTTTACTGCAGCATAGTATTCTAATGTGTATATATTCCACACTTTCTTCATCCATTCTTCCATTGAAGGACATCTAGGTTGTTTCCAGGTTCTAGCTATTACAAATAATGCTGCTATGAACATAGTTGAACAAATGTCCTTGTCATATGATCGGGCATCTCTTCTGTGCCCATAATTTCATTGATAATTCCCACTTCCTCTTCAATGAGGTTCAGTGTGATTGGATTTCGGTTGAGGTTTTTGACCATTTATATTTAAGTTTTGTACATGGGATAGATGGATCTGTTTGCAATCTTTTACATACTGACATTCAGTTATGCCAGCACCATTTTTTGAAGATGCTTTTGTTTAAATGTGGGAGGTCCTTCTCTCTGTGTTGAATTTATTGGTTAATGAATAAAAAACTGCTTTTACCTTATGGTAGTGAAGAACAGAACTAGGTGGGGAAAGCTAGGCTTTATACTGGGGGAAAGAAGGGTCGACTCAGAGAGCAGCCATCGAGCCTCTGGAGATAGACAGTGGGAACACGAGACAGTAGGGCTGATCCATTGGGAGCTCACTAAGGCCAGCTGGACTGTGACTGTAAAAGCAGGGGATAAAACCGGACTCTCTGAATTTGGCGGACAATGAGGGCTGCTGAGAAGCCAAGGACAATGGCACCGGGTTTTGATCCTACTTTATGTTCTGGCTTTGTGGGAGCTACCCAGTTTGGATGTTCACCTTCCTAGACCAGGATTGAGGGGGAGGACTTTGGACTTTCCACAGGGCAGGGAACCCTGACTGCTCTTCAGGCTGGAATGGGAAGGGGAGGAGTGGGGGGAGGGGAGGAGGAGAGGGAGGAGGGGGAGGGAAATGGGAGGCAGGGAGGAGGCAGAGAATTTCCCTCTGGTCTTAACAAAATTGTGTAGCACTTGGGGATAAAAATGCATCCCAGTAGGCCTGCACTGGAAGCCAAGATGGACAAGACCTCCACAACCACCATTATCTTGCCCTTGGTGCTGTGGTAGACAGGGAGGAAGGTGATCCAGATACTGCAAAACAACACCATGCTGAAGGTCAGCAACTTAGCTTCATTGAATGTCAAGGAGATTCCTGGCCAAGAAAGCAACAATGAAGCTCCCTAATGCAAGGGAGCCATGGTATCCCAGGACACAGTAGAATGCAGTCACTGAGCCCTTGTTGCACACAATGATGATTTGGCCATGTTCAGAGTGCACATCTTTGTCGATAAAAGGAGGAGAAAATTGCAGTCAGATTGTACAGAGAATAATTTGGATGAGCATACAGATGGCAATAACGAAGTTGGAAACACCAGAAACCAGAAAATACCTCATCCTTGTTCCAGGGGTTGTGACTTTGAAAGCAAGCAGCACAGTCACTGTTTTGGCCAACACAGTGGAAACAGCCAGAGTAAATACAACTCCAAATGTGATTTGTTGCAGAGCACAGGTAGCTGAGTTGGGATGCCCAATGAAAAGCAAGGTACACAGGAAACAAAAGATGAATGAAATTAGCAAGATGTAGCTGAGATTCTGGTTGTTGGCCTTCACAATGGTTATGTCATGATACTTCACAAATATACCAAGAACCACAGTTGTGAATGCAGACAAGCATAAGGCCATTGAGGTAAGAACCATCCCTAAGGTGGTTCTAGGTTTATCTTATGCAGGTTCCCTCACAATCTGTCCAGAGTCAGTAAGGTATCACTAGCTTACGTCAGCTTTTTCAGTGGGTATCAAATCATAACCAGACCCTTTTGCTCACATTATCATTCCTCCCTTTCATTAATTGGTCTTCAGAAGCTAGTCTCAATGTTTTATTGTGGATCACGGTATATGCCTCTATTAGGTGTTGTGTAGGGATGAGCCCCACCCCCCTAGTGGGTGGGCTCGCCTGGGGCAGGCTTTGACTGTTAAATAAGGTGCGCAGACGCTGCGCGGGCCCTTGTTTGCTTCCTCTCTCCTGTGCTGCGCAGGAACTGCGCGGGAACTTTTTGGTTGCTTGAGTTAATAAAGCTGTATAACCTTATAATTATCCTTCTGACTTAATTCAAATCCGCCTTTAGTGTTGGTTGAAGATTCTATGATGACAATTAAGGTAGTCATCAATCTGATTACACAGGAAGGCCAGTTTAGACATCCTCTGCTCTATTGTTTAGAGTCTTAACTGGGGCCATCCTTGTAAATTCCTGAGAATTTCCATGGTGCCATGTTGCTCCCAAACCCTTTCCTGGTTCCCTCAATCAAGATATTTCTTTTCTTGCTCTCTCTCACTGCCCTTCCCCCTTCTTGAGCATCCTGTTCCCTCATATTTCCTCCTCCCTCTCTTTCTTTCTTCTCATAGCCCTTCAATCCAAACTCCATATTCCCAGGATTTTCAGGAGATCTTATTTGTTTTCCAAACCCCGGAGGATCCATTTATGTCTCTGTTAGGGTTCTCCTTGTTACCTAGCTTCTCTGGGATCATGGGCTATAGACTGGTTATACTTTGATTTACATGTAATATTCACTCATGAGTGAGTATATACCATGGTCATCTATCTGGTTCTAGGATATGTCACTCAGAATGTTTTTTTTTTCTAATTCCACCCTTTCGAATGCCAATGTCAAGATTTCATTCTTCGTAACTCTGAGAAATACTCCTTTGTGTAAATATACCATAATTTCTTTATCTATTCTTCAGTTTTGGGAACCTAGGTTGTTTGCAGGTTATGGGTATTACAAATAACGATGTCATGAACATAGTTGAGCAAATGTTCTTGTGCTGATAGTATGCATCCTTTGGGTATATTCCCAAGAATATATTGCTGCTCTTGAGGAAGATTTTCCAAACCACAACCATGTTTTACAAAGTGGTTATCCAAGATTGTACTCTCACCAGTAATGTACGAGTGTGTCTCTTTCTCTGAATCCTCTCCAACATAAGCTGTCTTTGATGTTGTTGATCTTAGCCATTCTGACTTGTGTAAGATACTATCTCAGAGTCATTTTGGTTCTCATTTTCTTGATGGCTAAGAGCGCTGAGCAATTCCTTAATTGTCTTTTTGCTATTTGCAGTTCTTCTGTTGATTATGCTCTGTTTAGATCTCTACCCAATTTTTATTAATTATTTTAGAATTTGATGTCTAGTTTGAAAACTTTTTGAGTTTTTTATATAGATTTTGAGATCAGTCCTCTGTCCGATGTGGTTCTGATGCAGATATTTTCCCATTCAATACAGTACCATTTTGTCTTCGTGAATGTGTTTTTTGCCTATAGCAGCTCTTTAGTTTCAAGCAGTCCCATTTATTAATTGGTGCTCTCAATGTCTATGCTACTGGAGTTACATTTAGGAAGTGGTCGCCTGTGCCCATAATTTCATTGATAATTCCCACTTCCTCTTCAATGAGGTTCAGTATGACAGGACATATGTTGAGGTTTTTGACCATTTATACATGTTTTGTACATGGGGTAGATGGATCTGTTTGCATTCTTTTACATACTGACATTCAGTTATGCCAGCACCATTTTTTGAACATGCTTTCTTTTGTGTGTGGGAGGTCCTTCTGTATGCATGTTGCTTTCATTCATTACTAAATAAAGAACTGCTTTTAGCTTATGGCAGTGAGGACAGAACTAGGTGGAGAAAGCTAGGCTGTATGCTGGGGAAAAGAAGGGTCGACTCAGAGAGAAGCCATCGAGCCTCTGGAGATAGACACTGGGAACTTTATCCAGTAAGTCACAGCCACATGGTGAAATACAGATGAATAGAAATGGGTTAAATTAATATAACAGTTAGTCAATAAGAACCTAGAACTAATTGGCCTAGAAGTGACTTAATTAATACAGTTTCTGTGTGATTATTTTGGGTCTAAGCTATCCTCATGGCCTGGAAACAACAACTGGCCTCCCCCTCCTTCCAACACTTTTTTCCATTGTATAATTTTAGCTTCTTTGTCAAAAACCAGGTGTTCATAGATGTGAGGAATAAGGTCAGGATCTTTGTTTCAATTCCATTTGTCCACCTGTCTTATTTTATGTCAATACCATGCCTTTTTTATTACTGTAGCGCTATATAGTAATGCTTGATGTCAGGGATGGCAATTCCTCCAGACCTTTCTTTATTGTAGAGAACTGCTCTGGTTATTCTGGATTTTTTTTTGTTGTTATTCCATATGAAATTGAATATTGTTCTCCAAGGTCTGTGAAGAATTTGGCTAAAATTTAGATGGGGATTGCATTCAATCTGTAGAGTGTTTTTGGTAGGATTGCCATTTTTACTATTTTGTCAATACATATCCAAGAGCATGGGAAATCTTTTCATTTTCTGATATTGATGGCAAATTTCTTCCTCAAATAATTAAAGATCTTGTCATACACATCTTTCACTTGTTTGGTTAGTTTTACCCTAAGATATTTTATGTTATTTGTGGGTATTAAAAATGGTGATGTTTTTCTCATTTCTCTTTTATCCCCTTTATCATTTCAATATAGAAGGGCTACTAATTTTTTTGAGTTAATTGTGTATCCTGGCATATTATGGAAGTTGTTTAACAAGTGTAGGAATTCCCTGGTAGAGACTTTGGGGTCATTTATGTATACGACCATATCATTTTGAAATAGTGAAAGTTTGACTTTTTCCTTCCAATTTGAATTGTTTAATCTCCTTTTCTTGTCTTATTTTTCCTGCTAGAACTTCGAGTCCTATGTTGAATAGATATAGAGAGAGTGGACAGCCTTGTCTTGTTCTTGATTTTAGTGTAATTATTTTGTGTTTCTTTCCATTTGAATTGATTTTTGACTCTTGGCTTCCTCTGTTGTTTTCTTATGTTTATATATGTTCCTTATCCATGATCTCTCCAAGACCTTTATCCTTCAGGGATGTTCAATTTTGTTAAATGCTTTTTCAGCATCTACTGAGATGATTATTTTGTTTTTATTCAGTTATTTTGTTTATATTGTAGATTACAGTATAGATTCTTTTTGTATGTTGAGCCATATCTGCATTTCTTGGGTGAATCCAACTTGATCATGGGGATGTTTTTTGATGGGATCATGGATTTGGTTTGCAACTATTTTATTGATTATTTTTGCATCTGTGTTCATTAGTGAGATTTGTCTGTCTCTTTCTTGGTTGAGTTTGTGTGGTTTTGGTATCAGAGTAGCTGTAGTCTCAAAAAAGAGTTTGGAAATGTTTCTTTAGTTTCTATTCTGTGGAACATTTTGAGAAGTATTCATATTAGCTCTTCTTTGAAGTTCTCATAGAATTCTGCACTGAATCATGCTGTACTGGGTTTATTTTTGGTTGGGAGGCTTGTGATGACTGCTTCTATTTCCTTGAAAGTTATAGGTTTATTTACATTATTCATCTGGTTTTACTTTAACTTCGGTTTGTGATACCTATCCAGAAAACTGTCCATTTATTTATCCTTTCCAATGTTATGAAATATAGGTTTTTATAGTATGACCTAAAGATTTTCTGCGTTTTCTCATTGTCTGTTGTTATATCACCATTTTCATTTCTGATTTCTTTAATTTCAGTGTTCTCACTTTGCCTTTTAAGAAGTATGAATAAACATTTGCCTATCTTGTTGATTTTCTCAAATATCAGCTCTTTGTTTCATTGATTCTTTGCACTGTTTTCTTTGTTTCATTGTTGATTTTAACCCACAATTTGATTATTTCCTGTCATGCAATCCTGGGTCAGTCTGCTTCTTTGTGTTCTAGAGCTTTCAGGTGTGCTAATAAGTCACTAGTATGAGTTTTCTCTACTTTCCTTATGTAGGCACTTAGAGCTATGACTTTCCTCTTAGCATGACTGTCATAGTGTTCCATAGGATTGAATACATTGTGTCTTGATTTTTATTGAATTCTAAAAAGTCTTTAATTTCTTTATTTCTTCTTTGACCCAAGGGTGATTCATTAGAGCACTGTTCAATTTCTCTGAGCTTGTAGGCTTTTAGCCATTAGGGTTAATGTTAAATTCTGACTTAAAACAATTGTTATCTAAGATACAGGGGTTTACTCCATTTTTGGTTTCTCTTCTGATTTATTTCCATTTGAAATATGTTTTACATGATATTATGATGGCTACACCTACTTTTTCTTACATCCATTTGACTGGCAATTTTCCCCCAGCCTTTTACTCTGAGGTAATGTCTGGCTTTGAAGTTGAGGTCTGTTTATTATATACAACAGAAGTATGGACCTTTCTTTCATTTCTAGTCTCTTAGCCCCTTCTTTTTACATTTGAATTGAGCCCGTTGATATTAAGAAATATTATTGACCAGTGATTGCTAATTTTTGATATTTTTTGGTGGAAGTGCTTGTGTTTTTTCCTCCTTTGGTTTTTTGCTGGTGTAAGGTTATTTATTGCCTGTATTTTTCTGTGTGCTGTTACCTTCCTTGGGTTGGAGTTTTCCTTCTAGTACTTCCTGTAGTGCTGGATTTGTGTAAGGTATTGTTTAAATCTTGTTTTCTCATGAAATATCCTATTTTCTCCATCGATGTTGATTGAAAGATTTTCTGGGTACAGTAGTTCGGGCTTTCATCCATGGTCTCTTAGTGTCTTGTCTGCAGTCCATCTGTCAAGAATCTTCAGGCTTTCAGGTCTGACTTTATCTGTTACTTGACCTTTTTCCTTTGCTGTAGTAAGAGGAGCTGCCAGGCTGCGTCCCGGCACCCGGCCGCCCGCATGGCTGGCTTACGCCCCGAAAAAATTACATGGAAACTGTATTATTTTAAACACTGCCTAGCCCATCAGTTCCAGCCTCTTATTGGCTAGCTCTTACATATTAATCTAACCCATTTCTAATAACCCTGTAACACCACGAGGTGCGCTTACCAGGGAAGATCTTAACCTGCATCTGTCTGGCATGGGAACATCATGGTGACTCCTCACTCAGCTTCTCTCTCCCAGCATCCTCTTCTGTCTACTCCGCCTACCTAATTTTCTGTCGTATGAGGGCCCAGGCAGTTTCTTTATTAGTTAACCAATGAAAGCAACAGATAAGATACAAGACCCACCTCCATCACTTTGCCGCTATAAATATTCTTTCTTTGTTTTGTGTTTTGATTATTACATGGCAAGGGTACTTTTGTGTGAAGTCTACTGTTGTTCTGTAAGTTTCTTGTAAGTTCATAGGGATAACCTCCTTTAGGTTGGAAAAGTTTTCTTCTATGATTTTGTTGAATATATTTTCTGTGCCTTTGAGCTGGAGTGAAGGCGGGTTTAAATTAATACAGACAAATTATTATAAGGTTATACAGCTTTAATGACTCACGCAACCAAGGTTCCCATGCAGCACAGAAACAGGAAGCAGAGAGAGGGGGCGCGCAGCATCTGCGCATCTAATTTAACAAAGTCCACCCCAGGCGAGCCCACCCACTAGATGGGTGGGGCTCATCTCTAAACTGGAGCTCTCAGTCTTTTATCTCTATTATTCTTATGTTTGGTCTTTTCATGGTATCCCATATTTCCTGGCTGTTCAGTGGTAAGAATTTATTGGATTTAATGTTTTATTTGACCAGTGATTGTATTTGCTCAATAGTATCTTCAACACCTGGGATTATCTCTTCCATCTCATGTTGGTTATGCTTGCTTCTGTTGTTTCTGTTCATTTACCCAGATTTCCCATATCCAGAATTTCTTTGGTTCGTGTTTCCTTTATTGCTTGTATTTCAATCTTCAAGTCTTGAACTTTTGAGCTGCTTGCTTCTCCTGTTTGCTTTTTATTGTTTTTTGAATGATTTATTGATTTTTTTGTCTTTTTCATCATTTTAAGGGAATTTTTAATTTCCTCTTTAAAGTTCTCCTTCATTATCATACAGTTATATTTAAAATCATATTCTTATCTTTTGGGGGGTTGGCATGATAGAGTCTTTTTGTATCACTGATATCTGGTGTTACCATGTTGCTTTTTAGGCTTTTAGATAAATTCTTCTATTGGCCCCTATACATCTTTTACTCATGTTGGTGCCAGCAGTATCTTTGTATGTTATTCCAATCCTTGGTGTGGCTGTCTGTGTCTTTTGAAATTGTTCTTGGTCTGCTCTGTACTGTTGTTCTCTGAGTCTCAGGTAGCCACTGAATTCTCTCTTGGCCCTGTTCTCTTGGTCCACTCTGTGCTGTTGTAATGAGCTGCGGGCTGCGTTCCTGCCACCCAGCTCCTGGCCGACTGGCTAGCTTATGCCCCAAAATAACGACATACAAACTGTATTCATATAAACACTGCATGGCCCGTTTTTATTAATGTGTGTAGCACCACAAGGTGTGCTTACCAGGAAGGTTCTAGCCTACGTCCATTCTGGGTCGGAGCTTCATCATGTCTGCCCCAGAGAGCACAGCTAAGGCGTATGAGCTTACTTCCCTTCTTCTCAGTACTCTGTTCTGTTTACTCCACCCACCTAAATGCTGGCCTATCAAATGGGCTGAGGCAGTTTCTTTATTAGCCAATGACCTTACTCCATCACTGTGCAATCACAATTTGTGCTTAAGACTTCCTCTCTTGTTCCTGCTTGTGTAGTAGCAGGCTGTGTTTCAGACTTCGACTGAGGTTGTGGTGGGGTAACAGGAAGGTTTGGGGTAGAATGGGACTTGTAGATTTCAGGTTATGATGGATGGGATGGGGTATTTGTGCAGCCCACCTGTATGAACTTTGCCTCCTGGCTGGCTAGAAAAGCTGACGCAGGTGGGTAGTGCCATGCCAGTGCAGCATGGATGCCTAGACTGGTAGGGGGTGCTGGGATTGACACAAGGAGGCTTCTTTTTAGGTGGAAGAAAAGCAACTTTTATTTTTCCAGAGCTAAAGCCTTTTATACCTTTACAAAGCTTCCATGGAAAACCACTGGCCAGAAAGAACACAAACATCCATGTCAATTACAGGCCACAAGGAAATTCCACTGTTGGTCAGGGAGAGTGAGAGCAGCTAGATCACAACAGGGGGAGGGGCCCAGCGTTTTACTCAGGTATGGGGGGACTTAAAAGTGGTGTGTCCAATCACGTGTGCAGACATTCACCTCTTGGTTCTTTCTGTCACGACTGCCAAAATTGAAGGTATTTCGATGAGTACTGTGGAAACCAAATACAGATGAACCTTCCGAAATGATATACATCTCTGAAGGAGATCTAAATGAATTTACTAATGAATAAGTGAGGCAGACATTTTATCATTTGGTTACATCTAATTGAGTTATTGCCTAAAAGTGATACACTGGCTGTCCCCAAACACCCTGTTTACAGACAAGATAATAGATGATAATCCACAGACTGAGGGTAAGACCTTTTTAATAAAACCTAAACAACTTCAACTTCACAACAGATTGAATATGCAGAAGTTGACCTGGTGCTTTCATTGAGCTTTATCCCAGTATTCTAGTGTCTTTGGTACTGAAATATACTTTATCCTGTACCAAACATAAACTGTAGATGCCAACACATACAAAACCTTTTTGATCTACAAAGATGTCCTGCCTGCAAGATAGATTAAAGAATGGTTGCACAAAATTTCTAAGAGTAAGCAATAAATATCAGATTTGATTGAATACCAGATCCACAAAATTTATCCAACAAGATACCTCTTGAATGAAGAAAAATCAGAGACTAGATGGTCTAATTATCTACAGTAAAACCAAATCCAAATGTACAAAAAAAGAACAAATGTCTTGCAATGGCATTGTGTTACACTTATAGATCAGGTCGTTGCTTTGACATCATCAGAGAAAATTTCTGCAGCAGAAACAAACAAATAAAGAAACCCACAACCAGATATGATGGTGAGAAAAAGAAATCTAAATTTAAAAGAGTTGTTTCCTTCACATTTCTTCCTGAAAAGCCACAGAAAGAGTATGGAAGATGATGTACAGTGTATTAAAGCCGGGCAGGATGGAAGACACCAAAGAAAAAAAGGCCTTCTATATAAACAGGATTGAAACACAAAAGAAATCACAGAACCTGAAGCAACAGGCACAGTTCTTACATGTGTGTTTCTCAGTTGGGGTTACGTACCTGAAAGTAGAAGTAAACACAAGATTCATTCCTAATCCTGAAGCAATATCCAATTTATAATCACTGACTAATGGTAATTGCCTTTCTTCCTAAAAGTTTCAATAGGGAATTTGCATGCCCACAAAGAGATGTGAGCAGAAGATTCATTCAACCTAATTCTTGGATGTCCTTGTCTCCCAATGTTGTGTCAGAGTTTCCCCCTTGTCTTTAATTGTTAGCTTACCATAGCATATCTATTAATAGATACATTATATATACAAATATTATACATATATATAATGTACAGATGTATAATAATCTCCTCTTTTTTAACTTACTGATACTTTGAATATATATTATAGGTCTCAGGTTAAATTTTTATGGGATTCATGAGTGTACAAACCCAGGGGTCTGATTCTCAATTCTCTTTAGATCTTTTCTTCATGTTTCTTCATTTTGACCTAACATAATGCATTAGCCTTTCTTAATCTTAGTATAAATTTTTTTATTTCTTTCCCATGGAAAACTTTGTTTTTCAGTGAGAGATAGAAGGGGTGGATAAGATAACATAAAGGGGTTATAGGAAGGAGTATGGAAGAATAAATGAATAAAGGCAGGAGAAGCCATAATCAGGAGATATTATGTAGAAAAAATATTTTGATGAAGGTAAAAAATAAACCAATGTTCCATCTCAGTGTTTTAAAAAATTCAATTCTAAAAAAATTTAAAAATTTAATTTTAAAAATTATTTTAATTTCAAATAGGTGTATTGTGCTTTTTGAGTGTGTTATTATGTGCAGATCTGAATGCACGTGTTCTTGGAAGCCAGAAGAGGGCAGCTCGCTCATTGGAGCTATTGTTATAGGAAAGTGTGAACTGCAAGTTGTGGGGAATGGATAGTAAAATAATTTCCTTGGAAAAAGACCACGTGAATTTAAATGTGGAGACACATTTCATCTTTCTCAATATCCTTTATATCTATTTATCATATATTTCTCTCTCTCCTAAATTCTACTCCTCTAACACCCAGGATGCAATAGTATTCTCTTTTCTTTCCCCCAAAATGGGCATATTAGTTTCACCATCTGATAGCAATAATTCACTCTACTAAAAGATTTCTCTGTTTTCATTTGCATTCAAAGTCCCACATTCATTCATTTATCAATAGAATTACTGATCATTTATTTCAAATGTTATTGGGCAATCGTGAAATAAAGGAAAACATTCCTTGTGCACTAATTTTCAAAAATTGAATCTTATAAAGCAAGAAGCTGTGTGGATGATTATAGACAACAATGTACAGAACAGTAGTGTACATGACACTGCTGTGCCTCATCATTAGAAGAAATGATGAGAATCATTAGCCATTCATACAGTTTACATTGTATTGTATCAGGTGGCTCTGTACCAGTTCTGTAGTTGTCAGTTACAATTTATGAAATTATGTTCAGGAAGATTTTTCCTCCTTAACTTTTGAAGAGAATTTCTCTCTGGTCTTAACAAAATTATGTAGCACTTGGGGATAAAAATGCATCCCAGTAGGCCTGCACTGGAAGCCAAGATGGACAAGACCTCCACAACCACCACTTTCTTGCCCTTGGTGCTGTGGTAGACAGGGAGGAAGGTGATCCAGATACTGCAGAACAACAGCATGCTGAAGGTCAGCAACTTGGCTTCATTGAATGTGTCAGGGAGATTCCTGGCCAAGAAAGCAACAATGAAGCTCCCTAATGCAAGGGAGCCATGGTATCCCAGGACACAGTAGAATGCAGTAACTGAGCCCTTGTTGCACACAATGATGATGTGGCCATGCTCAGAGTGCACATCGTTGTCAATAAAAGGAGGAGAAAATTGCAGCCAGATTGTACAGAGAATAATTTGGATGAGCATACAGATGGCAATGATGTAGTTGGGTAGACCAGAAACCAGAAAATACCTCATCCTTCTTCCAGGGGCTGTAACTTTGAATGCAAGCAGCACAGTCACTGTTTTGGCCAACACAGTGGAAACAGCCAGAGTAAATACAACTCCAAATGTGATTTGTTGAAGAACACAGGTAGCTGAGTTGGGATGCCCAATGAAAAGCAAGGTACAGAGGAAACAGAGAATGAGCGAAATTAGCAAGATGTAGCTGAGATTCTGATTGTTGGCCTTCACAATGGGAGTGTCATGATACTTCACAAAAACCCCAAGAACCACAGTTGTGAATGCAGAGAAGAACAAGGCCATCAAGGTAAGAACCATCCCTAAGGTGTCTTTATAGCTCAGAAAGACCACATCTTTTTTAATACACTGGTTCTGCTCTCTGTTTGCATACTCGTTTTCTGGACATCTCACACATTTATCCACATCTGCTGGAGATAGAAAAGTATGATTAGGACAATGTTGGCCATTTATTGACAGACTATATTAATTAAGTGTGTTGAATAAGCATTGCAATATCTGCATTTTTTGTTGATGATGAAGCTGAGAGACACTGCTGCATAGCAATACGTTCATTTCATAATATGCATTCATTATCATTATGGGGAATGAAATAAAACAATATTTAACTATGTGTTGATGACACCATTTTTATGTTATCAGAAAGCACAGATATTTTCAGTACTTTCTGAATGCTATGACTGAATGTAGTGAGTTTACAGAGGTTAAAATAATTAATCATTGTATTGCACAGAGTGTATTTTAATATCTCAGATCCCATGGTTATAGAGATGCCTCCTGTCTTTCTGTCTGTTTTATGAATGCTTTTTCTGAACTAGATGAGATTGTATCTTCTATTGGTACAAGTTATTGTGATACATTTTCTAATGTGAATTCACCAGCCCAAACACACTGACATAGAAGAAACAGGAAACAGAATCTGTTCGGACTGTTGGGGTTTGCACACAACATGCTAAGATCAAGGTGATTGATTTTTACAAAGGGTCAATGCATAGGGAATAAGAATCAAAGACAAGATATACAGAATGAATAGGAGTAAATCAAGAAGAGAGGAGGGAAGGGTTTTGTTCAGAGAGAACATAGTATTGATTCTTGTTAGAGGAGACAGGTGTGGCCTAAATGAAAATTGCAGTTTGTAAAAGTAAAAGAGGAACCCCTAACAGGACAAATAATTTAGCTTTGATTGGACAGGTTAATTAAAACAACCATAAAGTACTTTTTGCTGGTTAGAGTTCCATACTTTGATAGCTGATAGTGAGCCTTGGGAGGAATAAGTGACCAAATAAGGTTTTAGAGCTTGGTGGCTAATTTTAGGAAAATAGTAACCATGTCACTGTTTCTGTTGATGTGAAGAGAAACCATGACCACAGTTACTGTTACAAATAAAAACATGTAAATGGGTGTCTTAGAGTTTGGAGGCTCAGTCCATATTATCATCCTGGCACATGTTGGTATGGAGGCAGACATGGTGCTGTAGAAGGAGCTGAATATTTTATATCTTTGATCCATAGGCAACAGGAAGTAAATGGTTTCACTGTGAATGGCCTAAGCATATGAAACCTCAAAATTTCCCTCTTCTAGGAGGGCCATCGCTGGGGTGAGTGAGTTTCTGGCCGCGGCGGCAGCCCGGGACAGGGAGCTCAGACGTTCCCCACCCCTCCTGCACTCCCTGGTCAGTCTGCGGGGGTTGTACTCCTTGATACCTCTTCTCCATTACTGTCCCACCCAACTTGCATCCAAGGCCCTCCGCACTACCTCTGACCCCCCTCCCCTCTTTGAACCACACAACAGCTCCCAGCTCAGCCTGTTTGGGTGCTGGGACAGGGTCCGAATTGGGAGGGCATTCGGGAGGGTGGTGGCTCCTTTGTCTAGGTGGCCGGCCTGCACCAAGCGGGCCCAGCCCTTTGTTCGCGGGACGCCCAGGCAGCGGGGAGATCGGATCCAGGTGCCAGGAGAGACATCACTGGGCAGATCAAGCTCAGCAGGACGGACCTTGCTTCCACACTGAAGAGATACACCCAGAGGCTCAGTCACAGCAAAAACTGGACCAAGACACCAGGCCTCTCTTGGCTTCATTTGAAAGAGGAGATGGGAAGGCGCGCCAATGCAAGAATTCCTCCAACAACCTGAAAGGCAACATGACATCACCAGAACCCAGGGATCCCGAAATAAGAAGAAGTGTACACCCTACTCCAGAAGAAGTAGAAGAAATCGACCCAAAAGTGAATTTTTTGAAAATAATAGAAGACCTTAAACAGGAGGTGAAAAACTGCCATAAACAATTAGAGATTACAAACAAAAAGGTAGAGGAAATGAATAAATCGCTCAAAGATACCCAAGAAAACCAAGAGAAACAAGAAAATGCAATCAAACAGGTAAGGGAAATGGTTCAAGACCTGAAGAATGAAATGGAAGTAATGAAGAAAACACAAACCGAGGGAAGGTTGGAGATGGAAAATCTGGGTAAACGAACAGGAACTACAGAGACAAGTACTACCAACAGATTACAAGAGTTAGAAGAAAGAATGTCAGACACTGAAGATACCATAGAGAAAATTAACACACTGATCAAAGAAAACAGCAAAACCAACAAATTCTCATCACAAAACATTCAGGAAATATGGGACACAATAAAAAGACCAAACCTAAGAATAATTGGGATACAAGAAGGAGAAGAAGTACAGCTCAATGGTTCAGAAAATATATTTAATAAAATTATAGAAGAAAACTTTCCCAGCCTAAAGAAAGATATTCCTTTGAAGGTTCAAGAAGCATACAGAACACCGAATAGACTGGACCAGAAAAAAACATCTCCTCGCCACATAATAATCAGAACACAAAACATCCAGAATAAAGAAAGAATATTAAGAGCTGCAAAGGAAAAAGGTCAAGTTACTTATAAAGGTAAACCTATCAGACTTACTCCTGACTACTCTATGGAAACCATGAAAGCCAGAAGGTCCTGGATAGATGTACTGCAGAAGCTAAGAGAACATGGATGCAAGCCCAGACTACTATACCCAGCCAAGCTTTCGTTCACTATAAATGGAGAAAACAAAATTTTCCAGGATAAAAACAAATTTAAACAATACGTAGCCACAAATCCAGCCTTACAGAAAGTAATAGAAGGAAAATCACAAACCAAGGAGACCAACAATGACCACAATAACTCAAACTTCTAGACACCCTTTACCAGCGCAACTAAAAGAAAGCAAACACACAAACCCTATGACTAAAAAAGTGACCAGAGTTAGCAACCACTGGTCATTAATATCCCTTAATGTCAATGGACTCAACTCACCTATAAAAAGACACAGGCTAAGAGATTGGATACGCAAACAGGATCCAACATTCTGCTGTTTACAAGAAACACACCTCAACCACAAAGATAGGCACCTACTTAGAGTAAAGGGATGGGAAAAGGTTTATCAAGCAAATGGACCTAAGAAACAAGCTGGTGTGGCCATACTAATTTCTAACAAAGTTGACTTCAAACTTAAATCAATCAGAAGAGATGGAGAAGGATATTTTATACTCATAACAGGAACAATTGATCAGGATGAGGTCTCAATCCTGAATATCTATGCCCCCTAATATAAAAGCACCCACATATGTAAAAGAAACATTACTAAAACTCAAAGACGCCATCAAACCGCACACACTAATAGTGGGAGATCTCAACACGCCTCTTTCACCAATGGACAGGTCAATCAGACAGAAACCTAACAGAGAAATAAGAGAATTAATGGAGGTATTGAATCAAATGGACTTAACAGACATCTATAGAACATTCCACCCAAATAGGAAAGAATATACCTTCTTCTCTGCAGCTCATGGAACCTTCTCGAAAATTGACCACATCCTCGGTAACAAAGCAAACTTCCACAGTTACAAAAAAATATCCATAACCACCTGTGTCTTATCAGATCACCACGGACTAAAGTTAGAATTCAACAACAATGCTACCCCCAGAAAGCCTGCAAACTCATGGAAACTGAATAGTCAACTATTGACCCACACCTGGATTAAAGAAGAAATAAAGAAAGAAATTAAAGTCTTCCTTGAATTCAATGAAAATAAAGAATCAACATACTCAAACTTATGGGACACTTTGAAAGCAGTCCTAAGGGGAAAGTTCATAGCCCTTAGTGCCCACTTAAAGAAAACAGAGAAAGCATACATTGGAGACTTAACAGCCCACCTGAAAGCTCTAGAAAAAAAGAAGCAGACTCACCTAGGAGGAGTAGAAGACTGGAAATAGTCAAACTGAGGGCTGAAATCAACAAAATAGAAACACAGAAAACAATCCAAAGAATCAATGAAACAAAAAGCTGGTTCCTGGAGAAAATCAACAAAATTGATAAACCCCTATCCAAACTAATCAAACGGCAGAGAGAGAATTTGCAAATTAATAAGATCAGAAATGAAAAGGGGGACATAACCACAGACATAGAGGAAATTCAGAGAATCATTAGATCTTACTACAAAAGCCTGTATGCCACAAAACTGGAAAATGTAAAAGAAATGGACACTTTTTTAGATAAATACCATATACCAAAGTTAAATCAGGACCAGGTGAGCAATCTAAATAGACCTGTCAGTCGCGAAGAATTAGAAGCTGTTATCAAAAACCTCCCTACCAAAAAAAGCCCAGGACCAGACGGTTTCAATGCGGAATTCTACCAGAATTTCCAAGAAGAACTAATACCTATACTCCTTAAGGTATTTCACAATATAGAAACAGAAGAGTCATTGCCAAATTCCTTTTATGAAGCTACCATCACTCTGATACCAAAACCACACAAAGACTCAACCAAGAAAGAGAATTACAGGCCAATCTCACTCATGAACATCGACGCAAAAATCCTCAACAAAATACTGGCGAACCGTATCCAAGAATACATTAGAAACATTATCCATTATGATCAAGTAGGCTTCATACCAGAGATGCAAGGCTGGTTCAACATACGAAAATCTATCAATGTAATCCATCATATAAATAAACTGAAAGAAAAAAACCATATGATCATTTCATTAGATGCTGAAAAAGCTTTTGACAAAATTCAACATCCCTTTATGATAAAAGTCTTGGAGAGATTAGGGATACAAGGGTCATACTTAAATATAATAAAAGCTATTTACAGCAAACCGACAGCTAACATCAAATTAAACGGAGAGAAACTCAAAGCCATCCCACTTAAATCAGGAACACGACAAGGCTGTCCACTCTCTCCATACCTCTTCAATATAGTGCTTGAAGTTTTAGCAATAGCAATAAGACAACATAAGGGGATCAAGGGGATTCGAATTGGAAAGGAAGAAGTTAAACTTTCGTTATTTGCAGATGATATGATAGTATACATAAGCGACCCCAAAAACTCCACCAAAGAACTCCTACAGCTGATAAACACCTTTAGTAATGTGGCCGGATACAAGATCAACTCCAAAAAATCAGTCGCCCTCCTATACACAAAGGATATGGAAGCAGAGAGGGAAATCAGAGAAGC
Source organism: Microtus obscurus (assembly GCA_963919715.1). Taxonomy (NCBI): domain Eukaryota; kingdom Metazoa; phylum Chordata; class Mammalia; order Rodentia; family Cricetidae; genus Microtus; species Microtus obscurus. Next base: position 426,697 of record CAWTZC010002434.1, on the reverse strand, counting down.
ATCACCTTTCACGATAGCCACAAACAGCATAAAATATCTCGGGGTAACTCTAACCAAAGAAGTGAAGGATCTATTTGACAAGAACTTTAAGGCATTGAAGAAAGAAATTGAAGAGGATACCAGAAAATGGAAGGATCTCCCTTGCTCTTGGATTGGGAGGATCAACATAGTAAAAATGGCAATCCTACCAAAGGCAATTTATAGATTCAATGCAATCCCCATCAAGATCCCATTAAAATTCTTCACTGATCTTGAAAGGACAATAATCAACTTTATATGGAATAACAAAAAACCCAGGATAGCCAAAACAATCTTGTACAATAAAGGTACTTCTGGAGGCATTACCATCCCTGACTTTAAACTCTACTATAGAGCTACAGTAATGAAAACAGTGTGGTATTGGCATAAAAATAGAGAAGTCGACCAATGGAATCGTGTAGAAGACCCGGATCTTAACCCACAAACCTATGAACACCTCATTTTCGATAAAGGTGCTAAAAGTATACAATGGAAGAAAGAAAGCATCTTCAACAAATGGTGCTGGCACAACTGGATGTCAACCTGTAGAAGAAAGAAAATTGACCCATATCTATCACCATGCACAAAACTCAAGTCCAAATGGATCAAAGACCTCAATATCAATCTGAACACACTGAACCTGATAGAAGAGAAAGTGGGAAGTACCCTACAACAGATGGGCACAGGCGATCGCTTCCTAGGTATAACCCCAGCAGCACAGTCATTAAGGGCAACATTGAATAAATGGGACCTACTGAAACTGAGAAGCTTCTGTAAAGCAAAAGACACTGTCACTAAGACAAAAAGGGAACCCACTGACTGGGAGAAGATCTTCACCAACCCCGCAACAGACAAAGGTCTGATCTCCAAAATATATAAAGAACTCAAGAAACTAGACTTTAAAATGCTAATTAACCCTATTAAAAAATGGGGCACTGATCTGAAGAGAGAATTCTCAACAGAAGAAGTTCAAATGGCCAAAAGGCACTTAAGGTCATGCCCAGCCTCCTTAGCGATCAGGGAAATGCAAATCAAAACAACATTGAGATATCACCTTACACCTGTCAGAATAGCTAAAATCAAAAACACTAATGATAGCCTTTGCTGGAGAGGCTGTGGAGAAAGGGGTACCCTCATCCATTGCTGGTGGGAATGCAAACTTGTGCAACCACTTTGGAAAGCAGTGTGGCGGTTTCTCAGGAAATTTGGGATCAACCTACCCATGGACCCAGCAATGCCACTCTTGGGAATATACCCACGAGATGCCCGATCATATGACAAGGATATTTGTTCAACTATGTTCATAGCAGCATTATTTGTAATAGCCGGAACCTGGAAACAACCTAGATGCCCTTCAATGGAAGAATGGATGAAGAAAGTATGGAATATATATACATTAGAATACTACTCAGCGGTAAAAAACAATGACTTCGCCAATTTTGCATGCAAATGGATGGAAATAGAAAACATTATCCTGAGTGAGGTAACCCAGACCCAAAAGGATGAACATGGGATGTACTCACTCATAATTGGTTTCTAGAGATAAATAAAGGTCAGTGAGTCTATAATATGATATCCTAAAGAAATTAAATAAGAAGGTGAACCAAAAGAAAAACATATAGCTATCCTCCTGGTTATGGGAAGTAGACCAGATTGCCGGGCAAAAATTTGGGATCTTGGGGGTGTGGTGGGAGGGGGGGTGAGGGGAGAAGGGGAGAGAAATGTGAGAAGGGGAGGATGGGGGGAACCTGGGGAAACGGGATGTTTGGGATAAAGGAAGGTTGGTTAGGGAGCAGAGAAGCACACATCTTAATTAAGGGGAGCCATCTTAGAATAGAAAAATAAAATAAAATAAAAAAAAAAAACAGTTTCCAATAGAGAGAGCTTAAAGCTGCCTAACAGGTACTCAAACAGGTAAAATATAAATCAACAGGTAAAGTATACAATAATCAACAAATACAGTATATTAATTATAATGCAGCTATGGCAAGTGTGCATATTAAATATAAAACTTATTCTACAACATTTTTATGAAAAAATGCTGTTTATGGCAAAATCTTCTCAAGTTTTGCCAATTAAGATATTAAACTCTTAATTTAAACCAGTAGCCTGTCTGGTACAAAAGGGCAGGATAAAAGCTAAAAAATGGCTTGATCCCCAGATGATTATTGCTACAATTCACACAACTGTATTTTGCTAATGTTATAGCAAAAAAAATCCCTTAAAGGATTTTATGCTAAATTTTACAAATGGCTCTTCCAATGGAGGAACTGCATATATGGCTAATAATAATAAAAAAAATATTATGGAGCATAATAAGGCTCCTTGTAAGGAGCTTATGAAACTTGCAAGTAGATCCAGATGCAAACGGATCTGACATGATAACACCAAGCTGACCTTTGCTAGGGCAAGGTGGAAAAGCCCTTGCAATGCATTATGAAAAAACCCGACCTATATATATTTGGGGTCGAGGATATGTTTATGCTTTTTTCACAGAAAGAAAATAAAAGCTGGGCCTGATGTCGAGGCTGCGCTGCGGACACAGAGGAGTTCCTGAGGCGATTGCAGAGAGGTCCTTAGTCTGGCTTTTCTTGCCCCCAAGGAGAGGAGTCCCTGATAACAGAACCTGCTGCTCCACTCTACAGGGTGTCAATTCTGCCTCCTGAGTCCAGGGAGACCCGGCTGAGATAATGCCAGGATGTGCTTCAGATAGCTGAATCCAGCTCACCTCACCCAGGAATCCCACCGGCCCTGAAGCACAAGTGCTAAACTGCTTTTGCAGCTTGAACTCTGGTCTGCTTTGGAGCTGAGATGCAGACTGGACATCAGACTGTTTTAATCTTTGGGACACAGAACTCAGTTTAATTAAAATACTAACCTCTTCACTTAAGAAGGGGAAAGATTGGGGTTCCTGTGACTGTTGCTCAGAGTCTGGAAATGGTGGTATTTGACAACAATGTATGTCATTGTACTCTTACTGAAATTGATCTAATGATATTTGTAACTGCTTATAGATGTTGGGAAAGGTTTGACACATGCTGTAAAGTGTTTGGGTTTAATGCATATGTTAAGAATTTTAGATTTTGATCCCTTTTTCACCTCCCTAATTGATGACAGGCAAGAACACGTAACTTTTTGTGGAGTAGGCATTTAGGAAGGAGGACATACCATGGGCCAGACTAAAAGGTGAATACTGGGTTTGGAAGGTGCCCCTTTCTTCTTGTCTGGAGATGGAGTTATTGGTGCCAAAATTATATCATATCTTTTGTTTAAGGAGCACCTCACAGATTTTTCATTAATGATAGATACAGGGGCCCAATGACGGGAGTTAGTGTGGATCCTCACCTAAATTTCAAACCATACAGAGGCCGTACAGGCCGGCTCAACATGGCATGGTTTTTAGGTACGAGGCGCTCTCCACATAGCCTAAGACAGGGTGCCCTGTGATCTGCTTACTTTAATCCTACTAGATACCTTTTATTTGAGAAGCTCTAAGAAAGTAATGCTACTCATAAGGCACCCCTCTGTTCCCAGGAGAGGTTAATTGCTTCACCAGTAGAGAGGAGGGTCTCTCCTTGTCCCAGTCCCCTCTCCTTTAGATCTGACACCATGGTTGACTCTGTCTTGGTGCCCTCCACCTATAACTACTTGCCTTTATATAAGAAAGGAGGAATATGTTGGGAGCCGTTTCCCCCCTAAAGATTGTTACAGAAACCATCACCTTGGGGAGCCTGCAGGGAACCCCAAACCCACAATTATGTTAAGAATAGTCCTATTGGCAAAACCTGCCCCACACCCAATTAGCTATTCGCTAATTGCTAACGAACCTAATCTGATAGCGGAACTGCCTTAAATTCCAGCTATCCAGGGAACTAGGTGTGGCAACTCCTGACTTCTTGGCCTACCTGACCGGATGTAGGTTACGTGACTGGGACCACGCGGCCAGATTCCATGCTCCTGTGCCCTACTCCCCAAGCCCTCATTCAGGGGGTATATAAGTCGTTACCCTGTCCCTAATAAACGGAGGCTTTGACAAAAAAAAAAAAAAGAAAAAAAAAGGTTAACAACTGAACTATCACTTATACCAGTTAGGGGAGAGACAATCAGTTTTCTACGATGAGTGACACTGAGCATGTCAACTAATTTTGGGCAAGCCTCATGTTCAGGAGTAATTGACCAACAACATATAGTTGGACTCCACAGGATTTTGTCTGTGCTTTATTTGGTTACAAGTTGGGCTTTTTGTTTGTTTTCAATCTTTTTTTCTTTCTTTTCTTGGTATGACTTTCTTGTTTCTAAGTTTTGGAAGATTTTATTGTTGTACAGGATTTTTGCTTCTTGTTAAAGAAAGAACTTAAAGTTGGGTGGGTAGGGATGGGGAAAAGATCTGAAGGGACTTGAGGGAGAGGAAGAATATGATCAAAGTGTATTTGAATTTGAAAATTGTTTTAAATAATGGAAAACATAATAAATTAATTAAAAAAAAATTTCCCTCTTCTATGACACGTTTTTGCCAGTAAGACTACAATACACCAACAAGTCCAGAACTCCTCAATGGCCATTTACTATCACTGTGATATAATGTTCTTTAGCAAGGCAAAGAGAATGGACAAAGAGGGCAAATCTTGCTGAAATCACATTTTCCATTCTTAGGCTGTCACAGTCCCTTCAGAATCAGTAAGTTACATGTGTGTGTATATCTACATGTGTGTGTACATGTGAAAGTAACAATAGAGCTTGAATATCAAAGTTATTTAGTTTATATGGGAAAAGTAGGAAAATGGGAATGAGATTAGAAAGTGATATAAACATTTTTTGTTCTAAAAAGCAAAATATAATTAGATAAAATAAAAAATGTTTTCACTTGTGTCCTATTCAGGCAGTAGGGATGCTTTATCCTTGAAACTTATAAGAAACTGTAAACCTATCTTGAAGGTAGAAACCTCTGTACATACTTAGCATTTAAAACTGAACATCTTGATTCCATCAACTTTGGGAACAAACAAATACCTTCCTTCCTAATAACAATTTATATGAGACTAAGATTCTTTAAGTGAACTCTGATGTGAAGTAGATATTGATATAACATCATGAGTATGAAAGCAGAAGAATATTTAGGCAAAAGTGGTAATACAGAAGGTTTGCTTTGAAGATTAGTACTGCATTCATAGGTTATAATCTTCACCCTGGAAAGTTTGGGAAGTATGATTCCAATAGTTTTGAACCATTGGATAATTGGAAAGAGTGAGGATGTGCTTCTGGATTTTAAGCATTTTTATTTAGAAAGATGAATTTATGGACACATATAATTATTTAATTTGTCTAAGGTGCTGGAACTTAATCCCAGTTATCAAGAGAATATACTGTTCTTGCAGAATACCCTAGTTTAATTCCCAGTATCCATATTGTGTGTCTCACAATTGTTTATAATTCTAACTACAGGGGCATTGAATGCCATTTACATGCTCCTGCAATTGTGTACACATAACCACCCATCTCACAAATATACACATTTTTAAAGTATTAAGAAAATATTTTTGTTTAATTTTCCTTGTATTTATTGTTGCAAATACCCTTTATACTTATTTTTTTGTATTTAAGACAATTTAATTGCAGTTTGTTTAATTAATTGGGGGTATGCTCTATGTGTGGTGAGTGACAATTCTATATTCTGTCAATTATGTTTTAAATAAACGCTGATTGGCCAGGAGCCAGGTAGAAAGTATAGGCAGGACAACCAGACAGGAAGAACAGGCAGGTCAATGGGAACAGGAGAATTCTGGGAAGGAGGAAGTCCATTCCTCCCCAGTCCTGTCCAGACACAAAAGAAGGAAGCCTTAGCTAATGGTCCAATCAGTTTATAACTTATGGAGACCTCTGTGTAATTTCTTTTGGGACTTACCAGCTGTGGGACCTTGTAGGAGGACAGAAACCCCAACAAGCAGGCCCTCATGTTACATATGTGTAGGTGCATAGAGATCAGAACACAATCTCAATGAGTAGGCAACCACTTCCTACCACATAGGTCCAGGTATGAGCTCATCTTTAATTTTAGTAGCAAGAGATTTAACTTGTGAATCATCTTACATATTATAAATATCCTTTATAAACTTTCATTATATAGGATGACAGGCAACATGAAAGTAGACTATCTATCTAACTATCTATCTGTCATTTTTATGTAAGCATCTCTAAACACTCAGTTGACTGATATGAGCTGTATAGGAGACAGGAATACTTGCATAATTGTGGCTAGTTGCTTTCACAGGAAATGAATTAAATTCTCTACCCTTTGACATTACTAACTGTGTGCTGTATGTAAAAATGATGATTGTAAGACTCCATATTTTCTACATTATGTGCTAACACTGATTACACTTCCCTAGATAGTAAATCACATTGATCTTTGGAAAAGGAATCTTTGGATATTGCTTGAAGTCTTCATTCTAATAATTAATGGTCATTGAAAAATTTACAAGTAGTGATTTTTCCTCCTTATTAATCTTATGGAGTACTTGAAATTGATTCCCAAGATACACATAATAGAGTATAATTGCTCTGATGACCTAGTCTCTTCTCTATTGATTTCTGTAACTATATGGTGGCTATAAACTTATAGAGTGACATATAGAGACATGACAATTGAAAGAAAATAAATATTATTGAAAATTCATGACTGGAATAAAATCTATATGTAGTTTCAGAGGATATTAATTACTATTAACAACATTGTGTAGAATTTGTTCACACTGTTGTATGAGTGTCAAAACTTTTTTGAGAAATGGCTAGCTAATATAGACTTTCAATGAATGTATGTCATGGTATGAAGTATGATTAACAAAAACACAGGATCAGAAATTGGGTTCAACCTGAAGATCTGAAAAGCAAAACTGCAGTTACTGACTCTTACCTAAACCTCAGTCTGAAATGGGTATCCTGCCTCCTGGAATCTCAAAAGAGACTTTATCTGAGAGCTGTCGCCCACCATTTTACATTCCCCTCTAGGGCTGGGATTAAAGGCATGCACCACTGGGATAAAGGCATGCACCACCCAATTTCTATATTAACTAGGGTGGCTACTAGGATTAAAGGTGTTTGTTACCACAGTCTTGTCTGTAAGGCTGACCAGTGGGACTGTTCTACTCTCAGATCTTCAGGCAGTATATATTTGTAAAACTATAATTGAGCCGGGCAATGGTGGCACACGCCTTTAATCCCAGCACTCGGGAGGCAGAGGCAGGCGGATCTCTGTGAGTTCGAGACCAGCCTGGTCTACAGAGCTAGTTCCAGGACAGGCTCCAAAGCCACAGAGAAACCCTGTCTCAAAAAACCAAAAAAAAAAAATAAATAAAAATAAAAAAATAAAACTATAATTGAAATGTCTCTACATTTCTCTTTTATGTCTAAAATAATAAAAACAAGGCTATTATTAATATAAGAAAACTATATACAATAAGTACAATGACTATATATAATCTGTACAAAAAAGAAATATATCCACAATATTGAGTCCATTTGCATTTGACAAGTTGAGAGAAAATATTTTGTATATATCCTATCTTGGTGAGTCCACAGGCTTATACCTAATTTTTTTTTACCTAATTTGTTTTTATAGTAGATAATACTAATTTTCAAAAACTGGAAATTTGCATTACATTGTTAAATGAGCTGTATAGGTACAATACCTTGAACAAGATTCAAATGCATATACAATATGTTTTAACAAAATTAATATCAAATTTTTATCAACATACAAAATTTGTATACAATATACAAAAGTAAAACCAATGTGAAATATTTAAAGCTAGTAGTTGCTTTTAAAAATTAGAATCACTAATCTACCTTTTTACCTCATCATATCCATATCCTCTCTTTTTCTTTTCAGAGTAGATTCACTAATCTACATCTCTATTTTTTTTTTCGAGACAGGGTTTCTCTGTGGTTGTTTTGGAGCCTGTCCTGGAACTAGCTCTTGTAGACCAGGCTGGTCTCGAACTCACAGAGATCCACCTGCCTCTGCCTCCCAAGTGCTGGGATTAAAGGCATGCACCACCACTGTCCGGCTCTACATCTCTATTTTCTCATATTTTATCTTCATTTTTCTTTTCATTATTTATTTCTTTTTTCTCTTTCTCTTCTTCTTCCCTCCTTTCTTTCTTTCTTTCTTTCTTTCTTTCTTTCTTTCTTTCTTTTCTTTTTAAGACAGGATTTCTCAGTAGCTATAGAGCATGTCCTGGAACTCACAAAGATCTGTCTGCTTATGCGTCCCATGTGCTGTGATTAAAGGCAGGCACCATTACAGCCTGGCTTTTTTTCAAAACAAGAACCTTGAATCTAATTTGTTTGTTTAGCATTTTTCCTGAACGTTAGCCATAACAATTTGTAACAAATGTTTTAAACAAAAAAATATCCATAATCCATTTGGGAGAATTGGGGCATAGTTTTCTGTTCTACATCTTGTTGATTGGGTTGCTGATAATCTTTTGGTTACCAAAAGAAAATTTATTATTATGGTCATGTACTTATTGGAGTGTTCTGTGATGCTGGATCATGGCAGCCAGGAGTCTTAAAGCTGTTCTGGATTTAGAACTCAGAGGAAACTGCAACAAATGTACTCTGAAACATTGGATCATCTGGGTCATCTGTTTCCACTGGAGATTTTTCAGGTAATCTTTCCTGGTCAAACCTTATTTCTCTTAACCTGACTAAATCCACAACCTCTCACTTTCTTTGGAAATAAAAGTAAAACCTCTTCTCCAAAGTAACATATCTTTTGACTTAAATTTTGAAGTCAACGCATTTTCAAAATATATAGGTTGGATCAATACAGCATCATCAATAAGCAAATGCCTTTTGTCAGGTGTCGCTCCTTCCTCAGAAGTCAAACAATTCAAAGAAAACACAATAGCACATAGTACCCAGATTCTCTGTGTATTTTGGATCTTTACATGGAAGCTAAGCCAGGGAAGATGGGAGCTTGGAGCTCTAGTTTTTCTTCTGAACCAGGTGGCTAGATTTGTGTCCAGCTCTTAGAACTGGAATTCCAATCAATCAGTGTCCTGGACTGCTGTATAAAAATTATCAAGCAAACATCATTTTCATGAATTTATATGCCCAAAAAGTTGGGTACCAAATGAAGCATGATTAAGAAAAACTCAGGCTCAGAAATTGGGGTTCAACCTGAAGGTCTGAAAAGCAAAGCAGTCAGCCACTGGGTCTTTCCTCAACCTCACTCTAAAATGGCTATCCTATCTTGCAGACTTTCAAAAAGAACTATGTTTGAGAGTTGTCTTTCCCCATCTTATATTCCTCTTTAGGGCAGGGACTAAAGGCATGTATCACTGGGATTAAAGATACTCATCAGCTGATTTCTTTATCAACTAGGGTAGTTACTGGGATTAAATATGCATGTCATTGTGGCTATTGGGATTAAAGGTGCATGTTGCCATAATGTGTCTGCAAGGCAGACCAGTGGGACTGTTTTACTTTTAGATCTTCAGGTACTCTTTATTTATTAAAATGCAATTGAAATGCCACTATAATGGTATAACAAGTTACTTATAGTTAACTATAAATAACTTATAGTTAATTATGATTTGTTAATAAATCATAGTTCTATAAAACTAACTTAGGAAAGTGATATATTTTATTTCTTCAGTTGTCTTTTGGTCCATTTGATCAACTCAGTATGACTGAGAGAAGATGATCTATGTGATGTGAAGGATTTTTCTCATTAGCAAATACTCACTTGTCTCATTAGAAACTTCATTTTGTGGGCAGGGGCTGCAATCAAAACAGCAGGCTGCCCTTCCCTCCTGTACGAATTTTCTGAATCCAGGACCACAATCAGCACTGCACACAGAGGGCGGCATCTGTGCAAAATCAGACATGCTGGTGTTAGGTGTTTTACCTTCTTTCTATGATTCTATTTTATTATTATGTTTAAATACCCATAAACTGATTTTATATACACAAAAGTAGTGATCAGATTAAACTTAATATATTTTATAATACCAGACATATAAATGTATGGAAACAAACTGATATAAATTTGAGTAGATTCCCAAACATAGAAATTAAGGAGGAAGAATTAGTTGTTTGATATGAACAAACACTGTAGAGCTTGCAACGTGGTTTTTCTACATAATTTTCATCATCGTGACACAAAATATATTAATAAGTTAGGGGAAACCTTAAGTGAAATATTTCTTTCCATTGAATTAGCCTGTCGTCAAATTATTTAAGCATTTTATTAATGGGTAATTGATGTAGGACTGCCCTGCCCTCTGTGGGCAGTGCTGTCCCTACTCAGATCTGCGTGAGAATTCAGAGAAAGCCATTTAGCTATGTTCCTTCAGGGTCTACAATTTAGTTGCAGTCTCCATATGCCTGCCTGTCTTGTCATTTCTTTGCCATCCATGAGCCCAATCAAATCTCCCCTTAATATGATTTTGGTCAGAATTTAATGACAGCAACATCATAGAAACTAAGATGAATGGACATCTGAAACAGGGGAATATCTTTTTAAATTTCAGATGGCCCACATGAACTCCAAAAACAGCACTGCAAAGCATGACATAGTGTAAAGAGAAAAAAAAGCAGGTAAATAGGCAGAGTGAGCTTAATAGATATGCATTGAGCTGTAAGGAATGGTGTTTCCTAAGGTGTAAATGATTAAATGGCTGCAAATATTTGGGGAGCCTGAATAAAAGTTTGATTTTGTAAAAATTTCATTGATGTGTTTTTTAAAGTTTAAAATAAAAAAGCTTTGTATAACCAAAAAACTCTCAATTGGGACCTATACACAGTTTTAGACATCTCTGATTGTTGTGTGCTCACTCTGCATCCTCTGTTCAGAACTGAGCTATGTGTCAACACCACAGTTTCTCCTCTGCATTGGTTCTTTCATGTTCTGCACAAGATGATTTACTACAAATCTTCCTTTTTTCTTGTGATTTTCTTTAAACAGAGTCTCAAATTGTAGTATTGGTAGACCTCAACTCCCTAAATAGAATATGTTAACTTAGATTACACAGAAATCTGCCTCTCCTGTCTTCTGAACACTCGGATTAAATGTGTGTGCTACCAGTGTGTATATTTGTTCTCTTCCTTTCTTTATTTAATTTTTACTATTTCTTTTTTTGTATTTGCTAAGATATTAAGGACTGTTTTCAAGAAGCATGAAGAAAATGCCAATCCTTGTCCAATCTCTTTTTGCTTATTTGAGCTAGTGTCTGTTTATGCAAACCTCGTTCACTAGGACATGCTAAGCAGGTCAGGCTGGACATAAACAGATAGGGTTTTTTCTATCTCTGCCACCCAAGAGTTTTGATTAAGCATACACACCAACACATACACCTGGCTTCAGTTAGGATTTCATTGGAAATTCTTTGAGTTTCTTTTCCGGTAGTACAATGTTATCAATATGATTGTCACAGAAAAACTTTTTAATATGATCAGGCTGAAAAACATTGAGTAATTAATGGAAAAGTAGATCTTATTAAGTAAAGATGGGTTCCTTCTATCGTATAAGACTTTTGTTTGATTTAAATTTTAACTCTCAATGAATGCTGAGCTGTTGCAGAGAGTGATCTTCCTGTTCATCTCGATTGCCCGGCTAGTTTAGCCCCAAAATTACCTCCCACACAGGTACTGTATTAAATCACTGATTGACCCATTAGGTCTAGTTTCTTATTGGCTACTTCTTACATCTTAATTTAACCCATTTCTATTAATCTGTGTATACCATGTGGCAATGGCTTACTAGGTAAAATTCCGGGCATCTGTCTCTGGCAGATGCATGGCATATCTCCCGATCTGCTTTCTTCCTCACAGAATTCAATTATGCCTTCCCTTCCTGCCTAAGTTCTGCCCTTGAAGAGATCTCAAAGCCTCATTTCATTATAAAGGATAACTTTGTTGGGTATAGTAACATGATTTTGCAAACATATCTTTAACTCCTTGAATTGGCTCACTGATACTCTGCCCTTTTAAAAGGAATTCATGAGGGAATCTTTTGTTATTTATGAGAGATCTTTCTATGAAAGGGATTTCTATTCTGAACCCTTCGATTTCCATTCTGTACCATTATAATACAAATTTATTTAAAATACATCATAGGAAGGTTTTTTTCTGATAATATGTGTATAAATGCCTCCTGTCTCCAGATGGCTATGTATCTCATTGCATTTTGGGAAATTACTGTTGCATTTTATTGAACATATTGTTGAGTCTTCATTAGTCCTTCTTCTGTCTAGTTTTAGTAACTTTGGATATTTAATCGCATCCACTTTGTCTCATATATATTTCACTTTTTCTTATTTTTAGCTGTCATAATTTCAGTGTTCTAATTCTTCTGCTTGTCTCTGAGTCTTTCCATCCTGTACTCAACTTGAAGTTTTCCCTTATGAGCGAATTTTTTGAGATATTTATTGGATTGCTTTTGTGTTTTCTTTACATATTTTAGTTTGAATATTTTTATCATTTTCTACTATTTGGAAAATATCTATCACATGCTCACTGAGTTCTTTATGATATGCAAGGTTTTATGATTTCACTGCCTTCTAGTAGTGATTTGTGTCCTGTTTGATGTTCTGGAATTTTGTTATTATCATTCTTTGTATTTTTCTAGTATGTCATTGAACATACTCTCATTTTAGCCTATAACTGTAATATTTGTAGTTGTGTTGGCCTGAAGACTTATTTTTTGTTCATTTGGTTTTGCATTGAAATTTGCCTATATGGGAGATGAGTACTGGTTGCAGGGTTCATAACCTTCTGTATCTTTCAGTGGATATTTTTGCAATGCTCAATTTGGCTTGGAAACAGCATACTTGTAAGTTCATTGTTGCTCCCTGATGGATTTGTCAGTCAGTGGCTATACCTTCAGTCCATATGTTTTATTTCCTGTGAGTAACTCTCCTCATTACTTTGAGATAAAATATTATTTTGTAGATTTTATGCTACCTTGGTTATCTAATACAACTTCAGATCTAGCCTGATGAGTTTCCTGAATTAACTCCTTTAATTTTCAGCCATATAATACTAGAAAAGTTGAATTGTGTATCTTAAAAACATTCACATCAGAATTCACACTTGCAGCATATATTAAACCCATAATGGAATTCATCCTCTATAAATGCCAAAAAGCCGATTCTTTTATTACCACTATCTCCTCCCCACACAGATAAGGTAACTGGACATACACTCTTTGCTTTGAGTAAAATATGAAAAAATTTTACAGGACCAAGCCTGCCCTATTGTCTGCAAGGTCCTTGGCTCAGGAAGTTTCCTGCTCCTGCACTAAGGCCATCCACCCAGAGGGGTGGGTGTCTGCCTGCCTTGCAGGCCTTAAGGTCCCTGCAAGGGAGTGCAGGCACCTTTAGCTTGTGCTGTAGGGTCTGTTGTGTTCTACTCAACCCTGCCCTGCCCCCACATTCTCCCTTTTGTCCGCGGTGCCCTTGGGATACAAGGCATCCCTGTTTCAGTGCTGAGGAGTTCCATCCTGATGGTGCAGAGGAGTTCCATCCAGACAGACAGAAACAGTTCCTGCTCCTGCACTGAGGAGATCCACCCAGAGAGTCAGGCACAGCAAAGACTGTACAAAAACACCCAGACTCTCCTGGCTCCATTTCAAGGAAGATATGGGCAGGCACCAATGCAAGAATTCCTACAACCTGAAAGGCAACATGACATCACCAGAATCCAGGGATCCCGAAACAAGAAGAATTGAACACCCTACTCCAGAAGAAATAGAAGAAATTGACCTTAAATGGAACTTTATGAAAATAATTGAGGACTTTAAACAGGAGGTGAAAATCTGCCATAAAGAAATAGAGATGACAAACAAAAAGATAGACAAAATGAAAAAAAAATCTCTCAAACATACCCAAGAAAAACAAGAAAAAAGCAATCAAACAGGTAGGGGAAGCAGTTCAAGATTTGAAAAATGAAATGGAGGTAATGAAGAAAACACAATCCGAGGGAAGGCTGAATATGGAAATTCTGGGTAAACAAACAGGAACTACAGAGACAAGTATTACCAACAGAATACAAGAGATAGAAGAAAGAATCTCAGACAGTGAAGATACTATAGAGGAAATAAGCTCACTGATTAAAGAACAAAACAAATCTAACAATTTCTTAACACAAAACATCCAGGAAATCTGGGACACCATGAAAAGACCAAACCTAAGAATAATAGGGGTAGAAGAAGGAGAAGAATTACAGCTCAAAAGCCCAAAAAATATATTCAACAAAATTATAGAAAAAAACTTTCCCAAGCTAAAGAAGGATACTCCTATGAAGGTACAAGAAGCATACAGAACACCAAATAGACTGGATCAGAAGAAAGCATCACCACGCTATATAATAATCAAAACACAAAACATACTAAATAAAGAACAGATTTTTTTTTTTTTTTTTGGTTTTTCGAGACAGGGTTTCTCTGTGGTTTTGGAGCCTGTCCTGGAACTAGCTCTTATAGACCAGGCAGGTCTCGAACTCACAGAGATCCGCCTGCCTCTGCCTCCCAAGTGCTGGGATTAAAGGCGTGCGCCACCACCGCCCAGCTTAAAGAACAGATATTAAGAGCTGCAAAGGAAAAATGTCAAGTAACATATAAAGGGAAACCTATCAGAATTACAACTGACTTCTCAATGGAAACCATGAAAGTCAGAAGGTCTTGGATAGATGTGCTGCAGACACTAAGATAACATGGATGCAAGCCCAGACTACTATACCCAGCAAAGCTTGCATTCACCATCAAAGGAGAAAACAAGATATTCCAGGACAAAAACTGATTATATCAATACATTGCCACAAACCCAGCCTTACAGAAAATACTAAAGGGAAATCACAATCCAAGGAAGCCAACAACACCCATAATAACACAAGCATCTGACAACCCTCCACCAGCACAGCTCAAAGAAGGGAAACACACAAACTCTACCACCAAAAAAATAACCGGAGCTAACAACAACTGGTCACTAATATCACTTAATATCAATGGACTCAATTCACCTATAAAAAGGCACAGGCTACGAGAATGGAATGAAATCTGGATTCAACATTCTGCTGTCTACAGGAAACACACCTCAAACTCAAAGACAGACACTACCTCAGAGTAAAGGGATGGGAAAAGGTTTTCCAAACAAATGGACCAAAGAAACAAGTGGGTGTGGCTATACTAATATCTAACAAGACAGATTTCAAAATAAAATTATTCAGAAGAGATCAAGATAGACACTTTATACTCATAACAGGAACATTTCATCAGGAGGAAATCTCAATCCTGAATATCTACAGCCAAAATATAAAAGCACCCACATATGTAAAAGAAACATTACTAGAACTCAAAGAATACTCAAACCCCACATTCTAATAGTAGGAGATTTCAACACTCCTTTCACACCAATGGACAGGTCAGCAAGACAGAAACTTAACAGAGAAATACGAGAACTATCAGATGTAATGAGCCAAATGGACAGACATCTATAGCATATTCCATCCAAACAGAAAAGAATATACCTTCTTCTCAGCATCTCATGGAACCTTCTCAAAAATTGATCACATAACTGGTAACAAAGCAAACATTCATAGATACAAATGAATTGTAGTAACCATCTGTGTACTATCGGATCACCATGGAACAAAGTTAGAATTTAACAAAAATTCTAACCCCAGAATGCCTACAAAGTCATGGAAATTGAGCAGTCAACTACTGAACCACCCCTGGATCAAGGAAGAACTAGATAAAGAAATTAAAGTTTTCCTTGAATTCAATGAAAATAAAGACACAACATACCCAAACCAATGGGACACTATGAAGGCAGTGCTAAGAGGAAAGTTCATAGCACTAAGTGCCCACATTAAAAAAAAAATGGAGAAAGCACGCATTAGAGACTTAACAGCACAGCTGAAAACTCTAGAAAAAAAAAGGAGGAGACTCATCCAGGAGAAGTAGAAGACTGGAAATAATCAAACTGAGGGCTGAAATCAACAAAATAGAAACACAGAAAACAATCCAAAGATCAATGAAACAAAAAGCTGGTTCCTGGAGAAAATCAACAAGATTGACAAACCTCTATCCAAACTAATCAAATGGCAGAGAGAGAACAGATCAGAAATGAAAAGGGGGACAAAGCCACAGACGCAGAAGAAATTCCGAGAATCATTAGATCTTACTACAAAAGCCTATATGTCACAAAATTGGAATATGTTAAAGAAATGGACACTCTTTTAGATAAGTATCATATACCAAAATTAAATCAAGACCAGGCGAACAATTTAAATAGACCTCTAAGTCATGAGGAATTAGAGAAGCTGTCATCAGAAACCTCCCTACCAAAAAAAGCCCTGGACCAGATGGTTTCAATGCAGAATTCTATCAGAACTTCCAAGAGCTAATGCCTATACTCCTAATGTGTTTCACAAAATAGGAACAGAAGAGTCATTGCCAAACTCCTTTTATGAAGCTACAGTCACCCTAATACCAAAACCACACAAAGACTTAACCAAGAAAGAGAATTACAGGCCAATCTCACGCATGAACATCGATGCAAAAATTCTTAATAAAATACTGGCAAACCAAATCCAAGAACACATTAGAAAAATTACACATTATGATCAAGTAGGCTTCATCCCAGAGAGACGGGGCTGGTTCAACAGATAAAAATCTATCAATGTGGGCTGGAGCCCGCTCGCTCCTTAGAGGGCAGCAGCGGGGCGACACGGGGACGCATGCGCCCCGGCGGCGGCACCCGGGGAATTAAAAGAGAGAGGGAAAAGCTCTCGCAGAAACGCCCGGCTCGCGTCCCTCAGCCTCGGCGTGATGCGCACGGCCCGGCCCGTGACGCCGCGGCCACCCCCGTCTCTGCGCCCCAGCTGCCATCGCGCGCCCGGCTCTGGGAACCAGGTGTCCGTCTTCGCTCCCTATGGGGCTGCGCCGCTGGCTACGGAGCGCCTGCTGCTGCTGCCCGTGCCGGTGCCTGGAGGAGCCCGTGCGGCCGGAGAAGGAGCCGCTGGTCAGTGATAACAATCCATATTCCTCATTTGGAGCAACTCTGGAGAGGGATGATGAAAAGAATTTATGGAGTATGCCTCATGATGTGTCCCACACAGAGGCAGACGATGACAGGATCTTGTATAATCTGATAGTCATTCGTAATCAGCAGACTAAAGACTCAGAGGAGTGGCAGAGACTCAACTATGATATCTACACGCTGCGGCAGATTCGCAGGGAAGTGAGAAACAGATGGAGGCGAATCCTTGAAGACTTGGGTTTTCAAAGGGAAGCCGACTCTTTGCTGTCAGTGACCAAACTCAGCACCATGAGTGAATCTAAAAACACAAGAAAAGCCCGAGAGATGCTGTTGAAACTGGCTGAAGAGACATCCATCTTCCCAGCAAGCTGGGAACTCTCTGAGCGGTATCTCTTGGTTGTGGACCGTCTCATTGCTCTTGATGCTGCCGAGGAGTTCTTTAAGATTGCTAGCCGAACTTACCCCAAGAAGCCAGGGATCCCATGCCTGGCAGATGGCCAGAAAAAACTGCACTACCTTCCGTTTCCAAGTCCCTAAAGGATGGCCCTGAAAGAAGGTTCTTTCACCATGACACCACAATTTACCAAAGCTGGACCACCGCCTGTGGTTGCAAGTGAGCCAGGAGATGGCTTTCTACACTCAGACACAATCCTGAATCCTATAAAATACACGGTCTTCCTCGGGGCCTTAGCCTGAGAATGCTCTGGTTACATTAAAACACCTGACAACTGTTCATCGAGAAAGGAAGTTAAAGAGTTGGCTGATGCATTGTTTTTCCTGGCTGGTCAGATTCCAAGAACTCATCGCCTCATTGGCTGTATAAGCTACCCTCATCCATCTGTGGAGGACGGGTGTTTGTTTGTTTGTTTGTTTTGTTTTGTTTTGTTTTTGAGACAGGGTTTCTCTGGAGCTTTGGAGCCTGTCCTGGAACTAGCTCTTGTAGACCAGGCTGGCTTTGAACTCACAGAGATCCAGCTGCCTCTGCCTCCCGAGTGCTGGGATTAAAGGCATGCGCCATCACCGCCCTGCTCGACTAGTGTTTTCTAATCAACAAAATAGCTTGAAGAATAGAGAAAGGTGTAACTGAGCCCTTTATTCCTGCATCAACTTTGAAGTAATCGTTATTAAATGTAATGCTAGACAAAATGCCCCAAATTTCATAAAATTCTAGGCCTCGTGTGACCTCTCTTTGATTTGGAAACGCCTGAAGCAGCTCAGATACTGGTTGGGGCAACAATTTGAGCATCAGGCGTGGGCATTGAGGAGCATAGGTGAGCCAGGCGATAGAAATGTGTAGCCATGCAGCCCAGACAGCAGACCTTCCTGCAGCTAAGTATCTTCATTTGTGACTCAAGCAGCCTAAACCCGCAACATCAATCCCTAGCATTAAAGTTACCCAGTGGCCTCAGTTTTTAGGTGTTGCCCGTTTGTAGTCCCAAAGCCCTTGGCGCTTTGTGGAGACTAGCTTCTGTAAACTGGAATGTCTGACCTCTGCTTCCTGTCTTGAACCTGTTTTCTGCTTATCAGCTGAGGGTGGTACCTGCCCAGGGACCTTGTGGTGCAGACTTGTAGTTATGCAGGTGGTGACGTATTGACACAGGTCACCGCTGGGTCTTCCATCGGTCTGAACATGATTTATTTTTCAGAATGGAGCCATGCTAACAGTGCAGCTCGCCCACAGGAAGAGAAGCCCAGTTTCCCGAGAGCATAAGCAAGGAGCTTGCCAAGAGTTCATGGTTTATTTCGTTGAAAAGCCTTTAAAGACTTGTAGGATTTATCAGTCGACTACTGAGAACAGTAGAAATATTTTTATTTTTTAACGATTTTGCACTTCTAACTTTAGGTTGAAAACAAATTTGTATAGTCTGTTCAGGGGGTTGTGACTTGAATAATTTCATATACTGAGAAGGCGTTTTTGCTTACATACTCCATGTTTAAAATTTACTAGGAAATACATGTCCTTCGTTCAGTAATGCATTGTAGACCAACTTAACAGATTCGTTTCCAGAAAATTCGCCCTAGTTCAGTAAGTAAGCTAAAGTTTTATTTTTTTAATATTTGCTGCTTAATCTCTGTCTCATGTTGTTTGAAATTCGCCCCTTGGATATTTTCACTCACTTCTGTGGGCCTTTAAAAAAATAAGCAATAAAATAAAAGAAATTAAAAAAAATCTATCAATGTAATCCATCATATAAATAAACTGAAAAAAGATCAATATGATCATTTCATTAGATGCTGAAAAAGCATTTGACAAAATTCAACACCCATTTATGATAAAGGTATTGGAGAGACTAGGGATACAAGGTTCATTCCTCAATATAATAAAAGCAATATACAGAGAGCTGACAGCTAACATTAAAATTAAATGAAGAGAAACTCAAAGCCATTCTACTAAAATCAGGAACAATACAAGGCTGTCCTCTTTCTCCATACCTCTTCAATATAGTACTTGCAGTTCTAGCAATAGCAATAAGACAGCATAAGGAGATCAAGGGGATTCAAATTGGAAAGGAAGAAGTCAAACTTTCGTTATTTGCAGATGATATGATAGTGTACATAAGCGACCCCAAAAACTCTACCAACAAAGAACTCCTACAGCTGGTAAACACCTTTAGTAACGTGGCAGGATACAAGATCAACTCGAAAAAATCAGTAGCCCTCCTATACACAAAAGATAGAGAAGCAGAGTGGGAAATCAGAGAAACATCACCTTTCACAATAGCCACAAATAGCATAAAGTATCTTGGGGTAACTCTAACCAAGGAAGTGAAACATCTATTTGACAAGACCTTTAAGACATTGAAGAAAGAAATTGAAGAGAACACCAGAAAATGGAAAAATCTCCCATGCTCTTGGATGGGTAGGATCAACTTAGTAAAAATGGCAGTTCTACCATAGGCAATCTATAAATTAAATGCAATCCCCATTAAAATCCCAACAAAATTCTTCACAGATCTTGAGAGAACAATAATAAACTTTATATGGAAAAACAATAAATCCAGGATAGCCAAAACAATCCTATACAATAAAGGTACTTCCAGTGGCATTACCATCCCTGACTTCAAACTCTATTACAGAGCTACAGTAATGAAAACAGCCTGGTATTGGCACAAAAACAGAGATGTTGACGAATGGAATTGAAACAAAGACCTGGATTTTAACCCACAAACCTATGAACACCCGATTTTTGATAAAGGAGCTAAAAGTATACAATGGAAGAAAGAAAGCACCTTCAACAAATGGTGCTGGCATAACTGGATGTCAACTTTAGAAGAATAAAAATAGATCCATATCTATCACCATGCAAAAAACTCAAGTCCAAAGGGATTAAAGACCTCAATATCAATCTGAACACACTGAACCTGATAGAAGAGAAAGTGGGAAGTACTCTACAACACATGGGCACAGGAGACCACATCCTATGTACAACCCCAGTAGCACAGACAATAAGGGCAACATTGAATAAATGGGGCCTCCTAAAACTGAGAAGCTTTTGTAAAGCAAAGGACACTGTCACTAAGACAAAAAAAGCAACTTACAAATTAGGAGAAGATCTTCACCAACCCCGCAACAGACAAAGGTCTGATTTCCAAAATAAATAAAGAACTCAAGAAACTAGACATTAAAATGCTAATTAACCCAATTAAAAATGGGGCACTGAACTGACCAGAGAATTCACAACAGAAGTTCATATGGTCAAAAGACACTTAAGGTCATGCTCAACCTCCTGAGTGACCAGGGAAATGTATATCAAAACACCTTTGAGATACCATCTTACATCTGTCAGAATGGCTAAATACAAAAACACCAATGATAGCCTTTGCTGGATAGGATGTGGAGTAACAAGAACACTCATCCATTGCTGGTGGGAATGCAAACTTGTGCAAACATTGGAACTCAGTGTGGTGGTTTCTTAGGAAATTCGGGATCAACCTACCCCAGGATCCAGCAATACCACTCTTGGGAATATATTCAAGAGATGTTCTATCATACTACAAAAGCATTTGTTCAACTATGTTCATAGCAGCATTATTTGCAATAGCCAGATCCTGGAAACAACCTAGATGCCCCTCAATGGAAGAATGGATGAAGAAAGTTTGGAATATGTACGCATCAGAGAATTACTCAGCGATAAAAAACAATGACATTTTGAATTTTGCATGCAAATGGTTGGAAATAGAAAACACAATCCTGAGTGAGGTAACCCAGACCCAAAAAGATGAATATGGTATGTATTCACTCATAAGTGGATATAGCCTTAAATAAAGGACATTGAGCCTATAATCCGTGATCCTGGAGAAGCTAAATAAGAAGATGAACCCAAAGAAAAACATATAGTTATCCTCCTGGATATTGGAAGGAGACAAGATTGCCAGGCAAAAATTGGAAACTTTGGGGTGGGGTGGGGTAGAGGTAAGGGGAGATGGGGAGAAAAAAGGGAGAAGGAGGGATGGGGAGAGCTTGGGAAATGGGACGGGTGGGATGGAGGAAGGGTGGATATGGGAGCAGGGAAGTATATATCTTAATTAAAGGAGCCATTTTAGGTTTGGCAAGAGACTTGACTCTAGAGGGGTTCCCAGGTGTCCAGGAAGATGTCCCCAGCTAGATCTTTGGGCCGCTGAGGAAAGGGGGCCTGAAATGGCCCTATCCTATAGACATACTGATGAATATTTTGCTTATCATCTGGCGATGGATGAAGGTAGAGACAGAGACCCACACTGGAGCACCGGACTGAGCTCCCAAGGTCCAAATGAGGAACAGAAGGAGGGAGACATGAGCAAGGAAGTCAGGACCGCCAGGGGTGCATCCACCAACTAAGACTGTGGGGCTGATCTAATGGGAGCTCACCAATGAAAGCTGGACTGGGACTGATGGAGCATGTGATCAAACTGGACTCTCTGTACACTTAGGACAAGAAGGGCTGACTGAGAAGCCAAGGACAATGGAATTGGCTTTTGATCCTACTGCATGTACTGGCTTTGTGGGGGCCTAGTCTGTTTGGATGCGCACCTTCCTAGACCTGGATGGAGGGGGGAGGGCCTTGGACTTCACACAGGGGAGGCAACCCAGTTGCTCTTTGGACTGGAGAAGGAGGGGGAGGGGGATGGAGGGAGGGGGAAGGAGGAAAATCGGAAGAGGGGAGGAGGTGGAAATTTTTAAGTAAAAATAAATTGAAAAAATATACAGGACCAAACAATGTTCCTCTAGTTAATAATTACTTTAACAGATATGCATCCATTGGCACCACAAATAGCAGTATAGCACAGATATAAATATAAACAAATATCTATATCAACTTAAAACCAAAAAGAAAGAAAAATGAATAAAATTATAATTCATAGTGTTATGAAAATATTACCTTAATATAGTGTCCAAGATGTTGGCAACTTAGTACCTGTTGGTAAAGATACTTAATAACAACTATGTAATAAAAATTAATGATTTCTATATGTTTACTTTCTCTTCCCTTAGATTTACCCTCAGTCTTTCAACACCTGTGTCAAGTGTTCCACAAAATGGATGACAATCACTGTCTAGCTATCAGAGAAAGTAGCTCTATTTACTAGAAACAATATAGCACAGTAGTAACAGTCATGACACATTATATATTAAAAATAACAAAGATATTTGGGAATGTTAAAAATTCATTGTATGCATAATAAAATGTCACATCAAAAAAAGAAATGTAGAAACATAAAATAGAAGGTCACAAAATGCTTTGTAATGTGACTATTTATTTTAGTTGGTTACAAGACAGTTCAAATTAATCCCATTGTTCATGTTACTGCTGTGTAATGTAAAATAATGCTGTTAAGTCAGACCCACCTGTCTACTTCCTGTTGCATGCTCTATCATGTCTTCATATATATGCAGCTGTTGACCATATGGAAAATATGAGCTAAACTCTCCTATTTTCACCTTAAGTCCAAGACCATATGGGAAATTCCAAATCTGAAAAATGTCATAATCTTCCTGAATACTTTCTTTCTGGTTCATAATCACTCTGTCTCCAACTGGATTAGTGAAGCATGTTTTCCTCAGAAAGGAGTGCAGCTGAAAGAGACACACCATTCTATAGTGTGTGTGCCCTTTCTTGAATTCACAAAATGGCTTTTAATTCATCTCCAAGGCAGTATTATTAAAGGTGTCCATGGGAGAAATAGCAATGAATCAAGTGGACAAAATATCATCATAATGTTCCTAGAATTTAAGCTCTTTCAGAAAAAACACCCAAACTGAAACACAGACATATACGCAGATACCAAACACCAATATGAACACACACACACACACACACAGCATGAGAGAGAGACAGAGAAAGAGAGAGACAGAGATTAACTTCCATACAGACATACAGAGTGCCACTACTTATATTTTACAGACATACACATAAATGCCAACACTGACACATGAAAACAAAGCTACACACAGTGACATATATGCACCAAAACAGACACACAAAAACAGAAAGCTGCAAAACAGATGAACAGGCTCAAAAATACATGCACATATTAATTTACAAATACACACATGGAGACACTCACAGACAAAAACACCTACACAGAGAGATATCGATATAAATCGATTTGTGTTCACGTACAGATCCAAGTGGTGGGTAGACAGACAGACAGATAGATAGAAACAAAGATATCTATGTAAGAAATATACAACAGTGAGATCAACACATGTAAACACATGCACTGATAAAAATACACAGAAAAATATTTACAGAAGCAAACTCCCATACAAAAGATATTGACAGAAGACAAATTTACAAATCTATGTTTAGTTCCAAATACAAATAGATATATAGATATACAGAAACACTGATTTACACAGTAACACAGATACAAGCAGAGATACCCAGAAACACAAACATACAACCATACACAAAAAGAACCATGCATTCACACATATGGATACAATTGTATATCCTTAACTGAAAAATGACACTGTTTACTGTGTAATTACTTTCACTCAGGATGTGAAATGAGGTCACTTGTGAAAAATCATCTCATAAACTGATTATCACATATTTGAAAATAAATACACAAGGATTCATCTTCTCATAAAGAAGAAATTAAAAAGGAAGGACTTAGGCTTATACTTTTAGAATAGCTGTGGTAATTGTCAGGTATTCTGTAACAAAATTAGTGTGTTTCCTTTACAAATTGTGCCTCCCACACCATTGCTTTTGCATTAAGATCTATACCAGCATCCAGATTTACATCACTATGAAGAAAAATTTCCATAAATCTTTCTATTTTATGAAATATTCCCTAACTTAGTAAATTGGGACATTTGACAGACATTTAAATTTGATGACATCAAATTTCATTCAAAAGAGGAAACACTACCTCCAAGCAGTGAGCATAATGTCCTTTTCCATTATCCATGGGTTGATTGTAAACATGCTGAAGAAGCATTTCATGAAGGGCATGGGCCACAGCATACACTGCATTATATATGTCATAATTCTCATCACTAAAGGCCATGCCAAAAGCCTGTGCCTTTAGCCATTGTAATGAGGCATTGGATAAGCAATTCTTCAGGGTCTTACACATAGAAGCTGAGACTTTGCAGTTCAAGTTCATCCACTCTAGCTTGGCCAGAAATTCATCAGTGTATTTGAGAGGGTTCAATGTTTGGACAAAAGTTTTAAAACTAGAAATCTCAGCATGATGGTGTGCAAAAGTTATTTTCCCATTGAATGAATTAAGTGGGAAGTCATTCTTAGTTGTAGTGCTATCCCACTGTGAGGTGGTGACCCATATTCTCTGTAAACCTAGAGATTCCCATCTTCTAAAGGCCACAGCTAGAGAACTCTCTGGGTCACCATAAATGATAACCACATTTGTGGATGATGTCATGATTTGGTTATAATACACTTCAGCTCTTGGCAAGAATAAATGCATTTTGACTGGGATCACACTCACAAAGGCAAAGCAGACTGTAATTTTTTCCATCTCTCCTCTCAAATGTGTGAGAAATTGAGTACCCTGATCATTGTCTGAGATGGCCAGTCCAATCCAGTTCCAGCTGAAGTAAAGCATCAAAGAGATCATGGCCAGGACTAAAGATGTGTCCTTGGTAGCCATCTGATACAGAGAGGGAAATTGTTCACGATTGCTCAGGATGGGATGGAAACGTCCATAGGTAATCTGAAGGATCTACAACACAGAGAGCAGCATGAGGGAGCACACACTCATAAGAACTTGTAAACACACATTCAGTCAAAATTTTCTTTAAAAACTTTTTATTTCTTAGTTTTTCTCATCTCAATTTCAAAAAAGAAAATCAAGCACCATTAAGAATGAAGAATAACCATGAACTACACTGTTTAAAAAAATTTGAAGGTAGTATACTTCTCACAATCTTCTTAGCATCTAGGACTTATAACAGCAGAATCAGAATTTCTTGCAAATTCACAACACAAAATCTCACCTGTTGAGGTACAAAGAGGTTGAGCATGGTCCCAGCCATCACAGATGTTGCCAAATTTGGTCCTGTAAGCACCACTAAACACATAGTCTGTTCATAACAGATATAATTTGGAACATCACGAAATTTTTCAGAAAATTGCAAGTGACTATATAATTTTGTCCCAGTTGCACAACCACCTTCTGGGCATTTAAATATGAATGATGAATTTGGTAGAAGATCAGGGTTCCTGTTAACTTCATTCATGGAAAAAGCTAAGGCCAGTGCAAACTGGATGTTTTTAGTTGTTGTTCTGTAAAAGAATATGATTCTTAATATGTACAAAGATCTACAGATGATCCTGTGTAGTTTAACGGATGTACTATTCTGAGCTGTACAGTATTCCCAACCACTGCCAATACTTATACAAATGGCCTTATGCTGTGATATTGGAATAATATAAGTAGCTGGAAGCTTGTAAAAAGCTTTAAAAGATCATCAGCGTGAATCTTCCATAAATAAGGTAAGCCATCAGCATCTTTCAAAAAGTGTGTTTTCAATTTATGGTTTATGAATGCTTAATCTAAAGATAAAGACAATGGCAGATGGTTTAACCAAACAATATACCTATTCATGTATTTATTTTGAAATCATCAGGCAATGTGAAAAATTCAAGAGACATGTGAGCCTATGAGTTATCATATTTTCTTTTTTTCTTTTCTTTTTTTTTTTTTTTTTAGGTTTTTCGAGACAGGGTTTCTCTGTGGTTTTGGAGCCTGTCCTGGAACTAGCTCTTGTAGACCAGGCTGGTCTCGAACTCACAAAGATCCGCCTGCCTCTGCCTCCCGAGTGCTGGGATTAAAGGCGTGCGCCACCACCGCCCGGCCG
The DNA here is from genome assembly GCA_963919715.1 of Microtus obscurus. NCBI lineage: Eukaryota > Metazoa > Chordata > Mammalia > Rodentia > Cricetidae > Microtus > Microtus obscurus. The sequence continues at coordinate 400,328 of CAWTZC010002434.1, read as the reverse complement.
AGTTATCATATTTTCTACAGATTAGACTGTCCTCAAATGTACAGAGATATGCCAGCTCCAGGTTCTTAGTGCTGAGATTAAGGTATTGTACTCCCTTCTATGTATTCTTCACCTATTTTATGTTTACACAGAATATCATATATTCACACTGGATATATCTGACCAATATATTTTTATATTACAAATCTGCTTTTACTACCTTTCTAGTTACACTAACACAACAATATTATCCTACATAAATTTGTATATGCCAGTTTAACATCTTTGTAAAATAGAAGATGATAAAGTATAAAATGTGAGGAAAATATTTATGAGGCTCCTTTTGTAATAAAATTGGTTCACAAGCATGTTGGGAGTGAATAATACCAATTTGTATTAATTTTTTTGGGAAGAGCTTTAATATGTCTTTTCCTAGTCATTTCATATCATCTGACCAGTAAACATCAATCATACTTCTTCATTCTAAATGATTTACTCAGATTATATTAAACCTATTTACCACTTAGATATTGTACTCTATGATGTCTCTATGTATTTCCTATACATTTTCAAATTAAAAGTAATATTTAAACATTTTTCTTTCCACACAGAAAATGTGTCATTGAAAATTTAGTAACACACAACAGGAATTTGAGAGTAGATCTTGTGAAGCTCAAACACTAATTCCTTACCGCCAAACATTAAGAAATATAAATCCCATGAGCAGTTAGAGTGTCCCAGTGGACTAAATTTCTGTGTTTGATAACAACTTTTTTGTTTGTTTGTTTTTATTTTCTTTTTCCTTAAAAATAATACCAATCAAAATTCCCACTTCCTCCCCTCCTCCCACTCCTCCCCCTTGCGACCAGATACTCCCCCTACCCTCTCCAGTCCTAAGAGAGGTCAAGGCACCATGCCCTGTGGGAAGTCCATGGCCCTCCCCATTACATCCAGGCTGAGCAAGGTATGCATTCAAAGAGAATCCCAAAATGCCAGTACATGCAGTAGAGACAAATTCCAGTGCCATTGTCATTGGCCCCTCAGTCTGCTCCATCTGTCAACCACATTTAGAGAAACCAGTTTGATCCCATGCTTATTCATTCCCAAGAAGATATTCAATCCTCCTGCCAACCCCAAAATGGCTCCCTCAATTAAGATATCTCCTTCCTGCTCCTATATCTGTCCTTCCTCCATCTCAACCACCCCACTCCCTGAACCTCTCCCCAACCCTCCCCTTCTCCCCTTTCTCTCACTCTCTCCCTTTCACTCTACCCCTCCACCCACTTGCTCTCAACTTTTGCCTGGAGATCTTGTCTGCTTCCAGTTTCCAGTTGGATCGATATATGTTCTTCTTTGGGTTCACCTTATTACTTAGCTTCTCAAGGATCATGAAATATGGGCACAATGTCATTGTTCATGGCTAGAATCCACTAATAAGTGAGTACATACCATATTCATATTTTGTGGTATGGGTTATCTCACTTAGGATAGTGTTTTTTACTTCCATCCATTTGCATGCAAAATTCAAGATGTCATTGTTTTTTTACCACTAAGTAGTATTCTAATGTGTAGATGTAAAAAAAGCGCCACACATTCTTTATCCATTCTTCTATTGAGGGGCATCTAGGTTGTTTCCAGGTTCTGGCTATTACAAATAATCCTGCTATGAACATAGTTGAGCAAATGCTTTTGTAGTGTGATTGGGCGTCTTTTGTGTATATTCCCAAGAGTGGTATTGCTGGATCCTGAGTTAGGTTGACTCCAAGTTTTCTGGGAAAGCACCATACTGATTTCCAAAGTGATTGTACCTTCCCACCAGCAATGGATTAATATTCCCCTTACTCCACATCCTCTCCAGCATAAGTTATTATTGGTGTTTTTGATTTTAACCATTCTGACTGGTGTAAGATGGTATCTCAAAGATGTTTTGATTTGCATTTCCCTGGTAGCTAAGGAAGTTGAACATGTCCCTAAGTATCTTTCGCCCATTTGTAATTCTTCTGTTGAGAATTCTCTGTTCAGTTCAGAACCATATTTTTTAATTTGGTTATTTAGAATTCTAATGTCTAGTTTCTTGAGTTCTTTATATATTTTGGAGATCCAGTCCTTTGTCTGATGTGGGGTTGGTGAAGATCTTCTCCCATTTAATAGGTTGCCTTTTTGTCTTATTGACTGTTGCCTTTGCATTACAGAAGCTTCCCATCTTCGGGGGGTCCATTTATTCATGATTGCTCTTATTGTCTGTGCTACTGGGGTTATATGTAGGAAGTAGTCTTCTGTGTCCATGCATTTCAGGCTACTTCCCACTTTCTCTTCTATCAGGTTTAGTGTGGTCAGATTTATATTGAGGTCTTTAATCCATTTGGACTTGATTATGGTGCATGGTGATAGATATGGATATATTTTCATTCTTCTACAGGGTGACAGCCAGTTATTTAGGAAATGCTAACACATGCTTTAGGACCTACACATTGATGAATGTGCATCAGCTGATTGTACTCTATAACCATTTACTTGGGCTAGCTTAGGATTATACTAATTAAAATAGAATTGGGTTTATTTAATAAGTCATCTCCTGCTACAGTGCTATAGAAACTGTGAAGTGAATGGCTATATATTATGGAACAATATAATTTGAGTCAGCAACCAGTCTTGTAAATTGGAGGATAACTGTGTTTAAAACAGAACAACTTTTTGGACAAATTAAAAGTAGAAAAATAGCATTAATTCTCTAAAAGAATTTGGGGTTGCTTATTGTTGAACAGATTGTAAAAACAGAACAGAAAATTCATACCATTGTTCTGATTTCCAGCATTTAGCCCTCAAATAATATCAGGGTGACATTTCATATAACATACAAAGGAACATATTGCATATTCAAAATATTGTTTAATTGCTCTTTTTTTCACAAGCCAATACACTACTACAAGTGAGCAGGGGCAAACTGTAATCAAGACTCCATCATAATCTTCATTCTCCTTTCTTCTTCAAAAACTCTTGGAATGAATGAAACTGACCAAAAAAAAAAGAATTATTGGGTACAACAAGAGAAAAATAATATTTTTCTAGCTGTATTCCTGGGCAGTGTAATTGTGAAATGTCTTTCATATAAGTTTATAAAATAGGCATCTGTGTAATCCCAAGTGCTGTTATTTCTGTGGGCAAAGATAGATACTTGTTCATTCCTGATTCCCTCTTTTTGACAGCATTTCTTCAAACATTGGGATCTTCAACACTCATCTCAGAGGCACTCATCTGAAGTCTGAAGTATATGTGATGAATGCATATGAGACAAATTCAGGTAGTTTCATGACATTACTCATCTTTGTTGAAATTAAAGACCGTGGGTGGATGCCATTTTGGAAAAATTTGGTTACATGACATTCTCATCAATCTGTTTATGCTACTGACTTTAGATGTGTTTTGAGGATATTTATTATGTGATACATGGTGCAACTTGTGTTATTGTTTCAAGAGGACTTATAAATTCAGAATTCATAGCTACATACTGATCATACAAAGTTCATGCCAGGGAAATCAGACATGGCAGTCTGACTTATACTTCATCTATGGCAGGTACAGAACATTTTACCAAATCTTGTTCTCCCATCATCTTGAGAACAAATAATCAAACCACATCCAGAAAATTTCTAAATTCTAGTATTCCAAAACTATCCAGCAGGTCATTTGCATGTTAAATATTGATTTTTAAATATTCCACAAAATCCAGAGAAAATAGCAGACCTGTGTGATTCATTTCATCTACTACATAAGATGTATCACTCTTCCTCTTCTTACACAATCATGAATAATGAGAAGACAAGCTGAATATTTTTTATCTAGCACATTATATCCCTCCATGTCCCTCTGTTCTCACAGATCAATAACATTTGTTTACTGATTTTTTCTGCTTTATCTTTTATTTCCTTTTTATTTATTTATTTTTGCCCAATTTACAATCTAGTAGTTCTTGCAAAAAAAGTCTTATGTCAATTATCTTAGAAGCAAATGCAAACTAGAAAGTGATATCTTATATCATTTCTCTAATCATGTATTTAGTTTTCTCTCAAGAATCTTTACTGCTAGTGGGATGTAGGAGGAGACACTTGTTTGTAATGGTGCCCAGAATCAAAATAAACATACAGAAACTGGATTAATTAAATCACTGCTTTGCCCATTAACTCTAGCTTCATGTTGGCTAACTCTTACATATTAATTTAGCCCACATCTATTAATCTGTGTATCATCATATGACAGTCACTTAAGAGCAAAATTTCAGTGCCTCTGTCTCTGGTGGCAGCAGCTCCATGGTGTACCTCAAATTCTGCCTTTTTCTTCCCAGCATTTTGTTTAGTTTTCCCCACCTACCTAAGTTCTGACCTATCAATAGGGCAAGGCAGTTTTTTTATTCATTAATTGTAATCACAGCATGCAGAGGGCACTCTCACATCATCTCCCCTTTTCTGTTTAAATAAAAAAGAAGGCTTTTACTTTAGCACAGTAAAATTACATATAACAAAACAGGTATCAAGCAAGAATTACAGTTCCAATATTTATTGTTGAAATTGGGGTGTCGAGGTTTCGTCCCCAACACCCCAGCTGCCTGGCTAGCTTATGCCCGAAATAACAACACACAAACTGTATTCATTTAAACACTGCTTGGCCCATTATTTCTAGTCTCTTCTTGGCTAACTCTCGCACCTGGACTAGCCCATTTCAAATCAGGTTTGTCAGCACCCCAAGGTGCACTTACCGGGAAGATTCTAGCCTACGTCCATCTTGGGTCGGTCGGAGCTTCATCGCGAGCATGCCTCAGAGAGCCGGGCTTTCCCATCCACCTGCTAGACAGGAACCTTGCATCTCTGAGCGGAGCTGCGTGCGTTCTGACCTCACTTCCTCTTCTGCCCAGTTCTGTTTGCTCCACCCACCTATGTTCTAACCTATAGGACCAGCCAAGCAGTTTCTTTATTTTAACCAATGAAATCAACAGATTGATATATGACACTCCCACATCAATTTATATCTACTTTCTATCTATTCTTCAACACCATCAAAGACTCCAGAAGGATATACTATTACCTCAGTTAACAGATAGTGCATTACAAGCAACTTCCAAAATTTTAGAGTTGACAAAGACTTCTTGCTGCCTGGACAGTCACCCAAAGTTCTTCTGTACTATTGGTGCATCCATCTTTAGCCTACAGCCCCATAGTATCCAGCAGACTTTTCCATGAAGCAGGCAATTTCAAAGACAGTTCCTCCTACATTGGCAGCATGGCAGTCACTTTCTTCTTTATCCTGCAGAATGTCTCATAGTCTCTTTCAAGAAGCAGTAACCCTGAATGATCATCTCACCTTTAGGCAAGTTCAGCAGTCATTTCTCCGTGGGTCCTGTATGTTCATTTTATCTAACAATCTCCATAAGGAGCCTCTTCAATGCTCATCTTCCTCTTGAAGTAGATTGGTGATGCCAGGAGCAGAGGTGTCTCATTGCCTGAAAGGTCCTAAATTTTTTAAATGTTTTAAATGCAATATTCTGGAGGCCTCTAAAAGATTTGAAGAATACCTATATAAGTGAAATATATCTCTATATATCTAGAAGACCTAACTAACACGTCTACAATTTTTACTATTATAGATTATTATCTATTAACTTATATTTTTTAATTATACATTACATTTTAAAATGAGCTATACAAGAAGCATACCTTAATCAAGATCAGAAACACTGGTGTAAGATGTTCTTCTGTCTATGTGTTGTTTTTCATTGGTTGAATAAAGAAACTGCCTTGGCCTTTTGATAGGGTTGAACTTAGGTAAGTGGAGTAGACAGAATGGAATGCTTGGAAAAAGAAGGGCAGAGTCAAGACTCTATGAATCTCCTGCCTGAGATGGATGTAGGTCAGAATCATGCCAGTAAGCCACAGTCAGGTGGTGATACACAGATTTAATAGAAATGGGTTAATCAAGATGTGAGTTAGCCAATAAGAGGCTAGAGCTAATGGGCCAGGCAGTGTTTAAAGGAGTACAGTTTCTGTGTGGTTACTTTGGGTATAAGATAGCTGGGTGGCCAGGACCAAAAGCATGCCTCCTCCTCCCACTACAACAGAATGGTGACCAATGTCTCAAATGAACTCCATTTAAAACTTGAGAAAGCTTTAAAAGGAATTATAGACACAATGTAGAGTTTAGCACAGCTTGTGGTGTATCATAGCTCCTTTAAGAGAGAATTTTCTGACTCAGCAGCCATAACAACAACAATAAAAAAGCTGCACAATTTTTAAACATGGTTTCCTGGGCCCTGCCACCTGTGACAACTCCAGATATGGGGCATCTGTGGGCCTGGGTATTTGTGGGCCCTCTCGGGACCGGGAGGAAAGTAGCTGAGATCATTCCCATGGCTCAGCTCTTCTTGCCTGGGTAGATGGTGGGATCAGGCTTGGGCAGGCAGGAGAGCATGGCATATTCCCAACACCATACACAGAGATGTTTCCAGGCTGTGCAGTGCTCTGCATGGCAGATTTAGGGTAACCCATATAAAACGAGCTTATGTGCTGCAAGCTCATTCTCAGAGTTAAAGTGCTGATCACGGCTTCTACCTGGCGACCTCAGAGCTAGGAGAAATGGTACTTCCACTATTTTGCAATTGGAGAGAGGTAGAGCCAACATCCAGAGCAGTTGTAACTGAGCTGCTTAGCATTTTTTTTGACATGGAAGCAGCATTTTATTTATTTTATGATTAATTTTCTTAATATGAATTCTTTTTGACAGAGACTGAAACACATGACTTCAGCAATCAAAACCAGCTTCTAGTTATCCTTATTTTTTTTAATTAATTAATTTATTTATTTAAGATTTCTGTCTTTTCCTCACTGCAGCCTCCCATTTCCCTCCCCCTCCCCCAGTCAAGTTTCCCTCCCTCTTCAGCCCAAAGAGCTATCAGGGTTCCCTGCCCTGTGGGAAGTCCATGGACCACCCACCTCCATCCAGGTCTAGTAAGGTGAGCATCCAAACTGCCTAGGCTCCCACAAAGCCAATACGTGCAGTAGGATCAAAAACCCATTGCCATTGTTCTAGAGATCTCAGTAGTCCTCATTGTCTCTATGTTTTTTCCCCAGACAGTTTTAATCCAGGTTTTTTCAGACCCAGGCCAGCTGGCCTTGGTGAGTTCCTGACAGAACATCCCCACTGTCACAGTGTGTGGGTGCACCCCTAGCGGTCCTGAGCTCCCTGCTCATGCTCTCTCTCCTTCTGCTCCTGACTTGGACCTTGAGATTTCAATCCAGTGCTCCAATGTGGGTCTCTGTCTCTGTCTCCTTTCATTGCCTGATGAAGGTTAATATTCAGGAGGATGCCTATATGTTTTTCTTTGGGTTCTCCTTCTTATTTAGCTTCTCTAAGATCATGTATTAGAGGCTCAGTGTGCTTTGTTTATGTCTAGAAACCAAATATGAGTGAGTACATCCCATGTTCCTCTTTTTGGGTCTGGCTTACCTCACTCAGGATAGTGTTCTCTATTTCCATCCATTTGCCTGCAAACTTCAAGAAGTCCTTGTTTTTTATTGCTGAGTAGTACTCTAATATGTATATATTCCATACTTTCTTCATCCATTCTTCAATTGAAGGGCATCTAGGTTGTTTCCATGTTCTGGCTATTACAAACAGTGCTGCTATGAACATAGTAGAGCATATACTTTTGTTGTATGATAAGGCCTCTCTTGGGTATATTCCCAAGAGTGGTATTGCTGGATCCAGGATCCCGAATTTCCTGAGAAACCTCCACACTGCTTTCCAAAGTGGTTGCACAAGTTTGCATTCCCACCAGCAATGGATGAGTGTACCCCTTTCTCCACACCCTCTCCAGCAAAGGCTATCATTGGTGTTTTTTATTTTCGCCATTCTGACAGGTGTAAGATGGTATCTTAAAGTTGTCTTGATTTGTATTTCCCTGATCGCTAAGGAAGTTGAGCATGACCTTAGGTGTCTTTTGGCCATTTGAACTTCTTCTGTTGAGAGATCTCTGTTCAGCTCAGTGCCCCATAAAGGAGCTAAAAGTATACAATGGAAAAAAGAGAGCATCTTCAACAAATTGTGCTGGCAAAACTGGATGTCAATCTGTAGAAGAATGAAAATAGATCCATATCTATCACCATGCACAAAACTCAAGTCCAAGTGGATTAAAGACCTCAATAGCAGTCCGAACACGCTGAATCTGATAGAGGAGAAAGTGGGAAGTACTCTACAACAAGTGGGCACAGGAGACCACTTCCTACATATAACCCCAGCAGCACAGACAGTAAGGGCCTCATTGAATAAATGGGACCTACTGAGACTGAGAAGCTTCTGTAAAGCAAAGGACACTGTCGCTATGACAGAAAGGCAACCCACTGACTGGGAGAAGATCTTCACTAACCCCACAACTGACAAAGGTCTGATCTCCAAAATATATAAAGAACTCAAGAAACTAGACTGTAAAAGGCTGCTTAGCATTTTAAAACTCTTCAAGACAGTAGAGAATTACAGACAATGCAATAGGACAGATTCAGACATAAGCGACCTCTGAATGGGTCACTATGTTGGATAAATATACGTAGGCTTAGGAGAGAAAATGAAAAGAGTATATAGAGTCATAAAATAAAGTTAATACTTTAAAAAGAGGGTAAAGTCTTTAAAGAGATACAGTACAGATAGTCATAGATTAAAAGAAGTTAAGAAAAGCAACATAAATATGGAAAATTCACAGAGAGTCTGGATTCTGTGTATTATTGTAATTTCTTTGAATTTTTTGACTGTGAAGGAGCTAACTGCAGAGAGACACTTTGTTGTGTGTGCTGCTGATCTAATCCAGCATCTATATTATAAAGGTATCTTGACTTCAAAATTTGGGTCTAAAAATATGGAGCTTTGAAAAAGAGGTTCTTCTTTTGTTTTCACAGAGGATGATACCTTATGGATTGTATCTAGACAAATATGGTTTGATAGACCAGCTGAAAGGTTGCTGTGAACACACTTAAAACTTACTTAGCTCAACTGGCCACTGAGGTGAACCTAGCATACAGGATACCTGATTAACAGTGCCCCAATACAGCATGAAGCAGTTTGGAGAGAAAAAACTAAGCCTGTATCCCCAAATATTGTTTATAAATGTTCTTTTACATTTAAAGGGGGATATGATATAGATATGAACAATTTACATTGGTATAAATTTTGCTTTATTGATATAAATTTAAGGTTAATATTGTTATATGTATTTCTGATCTTGATTAAGGTATTGTGATTGTGTAGTTCATTTAAAAATGTAATGTATAATTAGGAAATATAGGTTGTTAATAGATAATCATTGGTAATAGTCAAGCTTGTAGTCATGTTAGTTAAATTTTTTAGATATATAGAGATATATTTCAGTTAGATAGGCATTCTCATCTTTCAAAAATTATAGAATATGGCATTTAAAATGTTCTAATAACTTAGGGCTTTTTATGACAATGAGACACGTCTGCTCCTGGCAGCACAAAGCTAATTTGAGAGGAAGATGGGCATTGAAGAAACTCCTTATGGAGTTTGGTAGCCATTTGGGCAAGAAACTGCTCTTGCCTTGACCATTGCATAAACTGGATATAAAGGACCTGAAGAGAGGACTGCTGAACTTGCCTAAAGGTGAGATGGTCCTTCAGGTTTCCTGCTTTATGAAAGAGTCTGTGAGACATTCTGAAGGTCAAAGAAGAAAGTGAACTGTCTTTGAAATTTCCAGCTTAATGGAAAAGTCTGCTGGATACTATGGGCCTGTAGGCTGAAGATGGATGCCCCAACGGTACAAAACCCCTTGGGTAACCTGTACAGGCAGTGAGATGTCTCTGTCATTTCTAGAGTTTTGGAAGTTGCTTATAATGCACTTCTCATTTACTAAGGTAATATTATATCCTTCTGGAGTCTTTGATAGAGTTGAAGAATAGAGAGGTAGTTATGATTATAGTTTTCCTTTGTTATGATAAAAGATAAAATAAGTATAAATATTGTATCTGTAATTCTTTCTTGATAACTGTTTTGTTATATTTAATTTTACTATGTTAAAGTTAAAGCCTTCCTTTTTGTTTCAACAGAAAAAGGGAAAATGGTGTAAGAGGTTTTTCTGTCTATGTGTTGTTTTCATTGGTTGAATGAAGAAACTGCCTTGGTCTTTTGGTAGGGCAGCACTTAGGTAGGCAGAGTAGACAGAATTGAATACTGGGAGAAAAAAGGCAGAGTTGAGACTCCATGAATCTTCTGCCTGAGATGGACATAGGTTAGAATCTTGCTGGTAAGCCACAGTCACATGGTGATACATAGATTAAATAGAAATGGGTTAATCAAGATTTAGCCAATAAGAAGCTAAAACTAATGGGCTAGGCAATGTTTAAATGAATACAGTTTCTGTGTGGTTATTTCAGGTATAAGATAGTAGGGAAGCAGGGACCAAAAGCAGGCCCGCTCCTTCCACTACAACAAAATACATATATGTATAACAAAATTGACCTTAAATTTGTATCAATAAACCAAGATCCATATCAAGGCAAGTTATTCATCTCTATATCATTTTCCCCTTTAAATGTTAAAAAACATTTATAAAAAATATTTGGGATTATGGGCATAGTTATTTCTCTCCAAACTGCTTTCTGCTCTTTATTGGGTGAAGTATTTTCTTTGTGAAAGTGTTCACAGTAACCTTTGAGGGGGTCTTGTTCCATCATACCACACCAGTCTGGAAGTAGTCCATAGGTTCTCCATCTTTGTGGAAACAAGAGAAAAATCTATTTTCCAAAGAAACATATCCTTAGTCAAAAATTTGGAAGTCATGATACCTTTATAATACATATGTTAGTTTAGTTTAGGAGCCCATACAATGAAATGCCTCTCTATATGTAACTCCTTCACATTAAAAAATTCAAAGAAAACACAATTATATATATAATCCAGACTCTGTGAATTTTCTATCTTTATGTGACTTATTTTACTTTACTCCTTTTAATCTATGACTCTCTGTACTTTGTCTCTTTAAAGACCTTTTTTTACTTCTTTTCAATTCTCTATACTATTTTTCTTCTCTATTTCCCAAGCCTACATACATTTATTTAACAATGTGACTTGTTTAGTGTTTTTTTTTTATGTCTGTATCTGTCCTTATTGCGTTATCTGTAATTCTCTACTGTCTTGAAGAGCTTTTAAAATGGTAATCAGCTTGGTTGTAGATGCCCTGGATGCTGGATCCACCTCTCTCCACTTTTACAATGGTGGAAGCACCAACCTTGTTACCTCTGTGGCCACCAGACAGGAGCCATGCTCAGAACTCCAACCTTGAGAATGAGTGTGCAGCACAAACTTTTTTTAATCTGAGTAACAGCTAAATCTGCCATGCAGAGCACTGTGCAACCTGGAAACATCTCTGTATGGCAGTGGGAATCTGCCATGCTCTCCCACCTGTGCATGTTTAGTAGACCTGATCCTGCCACCTCCCCAGGCATAAAGCGCCAAGTCACAAGCATAGTCTCAGTCACTTTTCCTTCCAACTCTGAGTGGGCACACAAATACCTGGGCCCACAAATACCGTTGAAATGCTCCATAGCCAGAGTTATTGCTGGCAGCATGGCCCAGGAAGCTGCACTTTAAAACCGCATGGATTTTATGTCCTGCTATGGCCAAACCAGGAAATCCTTTCCCAAAGAAACCATGCCTCTAGCAAAACAAAGCCCCTCCAAGAAAATGCCACTACCACACCATGTTTAACGCTGTTGTTTTGTCCTTTTTAAGCTTTTTCAGGTTTTACATGTATTTAGTCCACTATAATGGCACACCAATTGTTGCAAGGAACTGGTTGTATCCCACTTCTGACACCAGGTGATGTGGAAGTCCCCTCTGTGTGCTGTGATTACCATTAATGGATAAAGAAACTGCCTTGGTCTTTTGAAAAAGCAAAACTTAGGTAGTGGAGAAAACTAAACAAAATGCTGGGAGAAAGAAGGCAGAGTTGGAGGGATGCTATGGAGCTGCTGCCACCAGAGACAGAGGCGTTGAAACTTTGCTGGTAAGCCACTGTCACATGGTGATACACAGAGTAATGGAGATGAGTCAAATTAATATGTAAGAGTTAGCCAATAAGAAGCTAGAGCTAATGGCCCAAGCAGTAATTTAAATAATACAGTTTCTATGTGATTATTTCAGGTCTAAGATATACAGGTAGCTAGGAACCAACAAGCAGCCTCCCTCCAATAATGGGAGAGTGTTTTTTGAATTTGGGCTGATTAGCATCTTTCAATGGATATGCTTATAGACAATGCAGGAAATTATGGGACAAATCTTTTCTATGGGTGGTGTTATGTCTTATTTAGTATTTGTGATGAGATACATAGGACTACTATTCTTATATAGATATTATTGTACATTACAAAATAAACACCTAAAAGTTCATGACTCTGGTTTTGTTATGAGCTGTCCTGGTTGCCCACAATGTGGATATAGAGGAAAGTAAAAGGCAGATATTTTCTTAGGAAGAGAGCAAATTCACCTTTCTAAGAGAATACAAATAAAAACTCCAGTGGTCCAGATTCAGGATGGTATCTTTTTTGTGTGTATAATTAATAATTACTTTTTAATTAATTCAGCATAAATAGTTTTATTATGGAAATTTACACATGTGTTTCATATTCTTTGTTGGTATTTGTGCCTCTATCTCCCACAGATGTTTCTCATCTAACTACTGATTTCATATCTTAACCTGAACATTTTCACTTTAGAATCTAGTAAGCCTTTTATCTGAATTGTATTGTAAATAGCAACAATAAATTTTGATTTTATGAAAATAAAACCAAAAAATTGTATATGAAATATTACCTATATCTCCTCTTCTGTTGAGATATATCAAGTTCACTCCATATCTTGACTATTTCAATAATGCTTAAATAAATATAGGTAGACAAGAGTCTATGTTTTACCAACTTATCTACTTTCAGAAAGATCTATAAGATAAATGGATGGATCATAAGATACTCCTACATTTAATGACTAAATTAGCTGTATGTGTTTACCACAATGCAATTCTTAGTTTATATTCACACAAGAAGCATTGACAGTTCCCGTAACCCCTACATGCTCATTAATTTATCTGGTCATTTTTAGTTTTTCATACTCATTATGATGTGGGAATCCTCTCTTAACAAAATGTTTCCATTCTTAGAGCTAAAATATTTGCATGTATTTTTACACTCACATAGTCTTAAATAATTAAAAAAGTGAGGTAAAAATTATGAGTTGTAAAAAAGCTAGCATTACTCAATTATCATGTTGGCCATAGGCTATCTAGACTGCATTCATCTGTTTGATGTCTGTTTTTCACAAACTTATTATCTTCAGTACTTTTCCAATGAAGTGGGGTTAAATTTTGTTATCTAATAAGATGATCACATGTTCTTTCTTTTTCTTTTTGCTTATATCATTGAAACATTCGTTGATTTTTATATATTGATCCATCCCTGCATGTCAATGATGATTATTTGGATGAGATATTGGATTATGTTTACAATTATTTTACTGAGTATTTCTGCATTGATGCGCACAAAGGAAATTGATCTGTCATTCCCTCCTTATATTGCTCATCTGTGGAACGGTTATAATATCATGGAAATATAGTTATCAGGAAATAGCTTGTAAAATGAATTAGGCACTATTCATTTTGTTTCTGTTCTATGGAATAACTTGAGAGGCATTTGTGTTGAATCATCTTTGAAAGTATAGTTCTATTCTGTACTAAAAACATATGACTGCTGGCTTCCCTTTCTTGGGAGATTTACAATGACTGCTTCTGTTTCACAAGGGGTAATAGATCAACTTGCACTGTACACCTGATATTGAGTTAGGTTTGATATGGGGATATATAAAATATTATCAATTTATTTTTGATTATCAAATTTGGTGGGCCATAGGTTATAAAACTGTGTTTTTAGGATTCTCTCGATTTCTTTAATGTTTGTTGCCTTCACCCTTTTCTTTTCTCTTGCATTTTTCAATATGATTATTCTTTCTGCTTCTTTCAGTTAGGATGGATAAGAATTTTTATGTCTTGCTATCTTTATGCAAGAATCAGCTATTTGTTTCAATGATTCTTTGTTTTGTTTGTTTTTTTATTTCTACCATGAACTTGAATATATCATTGTGTATGCTCCTTCCTCTGGGGTGACACTATTTATTTGGCAAAAGTCTTCAAGTGCACTGTGAAGTTGTCAGTATGAGATATTTCCATGATTTTTATGTAAGCACTTGATGCTCTGAACTTGCCTTTTTTTCTATTACGCAATTTTTGGTATGAGGTGTATTAATTTACTTTGATTAGCATGTCCCTATTTTCCTATTTTCTTTTTATTTTTGTTCCATCCTTCTTTGTAGTTACTAGAGAGTTGTTTAGTTTCTATGATTTTGTAAGATTTTGTTGTTGCTTATATCTTACTTTTTTCAATAAGGTCTGATCTGATGCAAGAAATTATTTCCTTTATCTGTTGAGACTTGCTTTGTTTCTAAGAATTTGATCAATTTTTAAAGTAGTTTCATGCTGCACAAAGATGAAGGTATATTCTTTGGTGTTTGGATGAAATGTTCTGTATCTCTTAGGCCCATATGATTTACTACATCTGTTAGTGCCAGCATTCCTCTGTTTAGTTTTTATCTGTCTATTAGTGATAATTGGTATCAAAATCTTCCACTATCAATGTTTGTGTGTGTATTGATGGAGTATTGATGTTTCTTTTAATCCCTGGATTATTCATCTTAAAGGCATATATGTAAAAATTTATTTCTGTGGATTTTTCCTTCGGTGAGTATGCAGTGGCCTTATTAACATTTTGGACTAGTTTTGTTATGGTAATTACAGATTAGACTGAGAAGAATGGAAGGAGAGCTTAATATCTGTGGATAGCCAATTTCTTATCTAGCCATAGTGTCCTGAGTGTTCCCTAGTTATTGTTACTTAGGTTGCATGACTGGGATAAAGCATATGGTATGGAGAATAAAGTTTAGTGTGGAAGACTTATGTGATCCACTGGAGAGGTTGATGTTGCTGGATGAAGCAGTGGATCTGCTACAGTGTTGAGTACATGAAATGACACTGTTTATTTTTTGAGGAAATGAAGAAAAAGTGAACATTTTTCAATAAGGCTTTCTGTTTCTTTGATTGGAGTTGGATGTGAGTATCCAGAAATTGTCTTCTGGAGTTTAGGGCTTTGTTAAAGCAACAAGTGATAGCGGAAAGTTAGGAGAGAAGATCTCTGTGTTCCATTGGCAACAGAGTCAGTGTTGAAGATTTGATTCTACAACAGGTATTCTACTGCAAAGCAAGGGAAGAGACTGGAAGTTTAGATTTGTTGGAGGGGAAGGAATGGTAACAATCTGCATTTAGTCTACTAACATGCATAGTATGAAGGAACGCAAGGCACAGAATGTGCTTGGTGTGTGTTTTTCTCTACATCATAGTCCCATGATGCAACTTGTGAAGCACTGTAAAAAGTGTCTGAGTACTTTGACTTTTACTTTTTACATACTTTTTTTTTGCTAATTTCCTGTTCAGAAAAGTTTTACTGTTTCCACTAGTGTTTTGAATGTTGTTTAAACTTTCCTTGGGCAGTCAAACAGATGACTATTCACTACAGATAAACCATCAATGACAGAGCAAGTCAGTGATTCAACACAATCCTGCATTGGTTTATCAAATCTTTTACCTGGGAACATGCTAGCCAACATAAGTCCATGTAGAAGACGTGTACGTTGAATCCACCAAGGCTCTCATTCTCACTGTGCCTTTTCACCATATCTCATGTCTTTGATTCCCTTCCTACATTATCCCACTCTGCAACAGGGAGTCTCCCAGCTCTGTGAGAGACCACAATGGCCACTGGATTTCCAGATAGGTCACTCACCTTTGAATGCCCCCTACTGTCTATGTACCCCAAATGCGATTGCCTATTCCGAAGTCCCCAGACCAGAGTGCTTCTGTTCTTCAATACTGTAAGAGAGTCTCTACTCAACCAGAGAACATACAGGAGTGTTAGAGGTGACATTGATGGCCTACCCCCATTCAATCCCACATTTTAATGCCCTACCATATTCTCATCCCAAACCTCTATGCATCAAACAGCCCCAGCCTCAACAGAGGGAGAGCCCCATTGGTGGACCAGAGGCTAATATTGCCACCAAACATTCATCTTCCAACTTCATTGGAGATGCGTTTAAAATCTTCAGATAATACGTGCAAGATGACAAAAGAAAAAAAAAACAGAAACAAAGGAGTAAAGCATGTTTCCAAAGACAAACTCATAAATAAGTGCCTAGGTCTATATTCACGACAAAGTTGGATTCCTAGAAACCAGTGTTACTATACTATCAACAACAGCTGAGGCAATATGTCACTACCAATGCCAGTTATCTTACTATAGCAAGACATGACAATTCTAGCACAGCTGAAGCATAAGAAAAGTCTTTAAAATCAACTTCATGAATTTTATTGAGGACCTTAAAAAGGAAATGAATAAACACATGAAAGAAATTGAGGAAATAGCAAACTGAAAAATGTAGTAAATGAAATGAATTCTTTAAAGAAAGCAAAGAAAGCACAATCAATTGAAAGAAATGAATAAAAATGTTTAAGACCTAAAATAGGCAGCCAATACAATAAATAAAACAAAATCTGAAGAAACTGTACAAAAGGAAGGTCTAGGTAAGAAAATAAGAACTACAGACACAAGGATCCTAAACAGAATACAAGAGATAAAAATATCTCAAAAAGTAACTGAAACTCTTAAAGTAACAAGGCACAAAAGTAACAAGGAAGATAGTCAAAGATTTTGTACAAACAATAGCTCAAGTTAGCCCCTGGTTTATTGTGGGAGGGGGTTTAAGTGTTCCAGACTGGGAACAAGCCAAGTCAGATTAAAAGGAGTATGTGCTTTTTTCATCCCCAGGGATACTCTGAGGGATGGCCTCTGGAAGACTGGCTAGTAGGGAAGTAATAGGGAGGAGGCAGGAGGGTGAATTGGGGGCCTCAAAAAGAATCCAGATGTATGTTCATATGTTGATTGTGTTGTCTTTTGTGTTCTAGACTGGAGAAAGATATTTGATTCTGGGAACTGCTAAGAAAGGTATTTTGACTTTAAAATATGGGCCTAAGGATTTGATGCTTTAGAAAAGAGGTTCTGCTTTTGTCTCCACAAAGGATGAGAACCTGTGGATTCATTGCAAATTTATGTGGTTTGATTCACCAAGACCCTCTGAAATGTTGATGTGAAATACCCCCAAGAATGCAGCACCCCCGCTCAGCAGGAAGTAGCCAGACAGGTAGATGATGCCCATATTCCCTAAAAGATTGTTAAAGTGGGGCCCCTTCAATGGTTCTGGAGCAGGAGCAGCGAGCCTGCCTCCCTGAGTTCTGCTCTGCTCCATGCCAGAAGGCAGCTGAGCAGAGCTATGCCACTATAGCTACTACTATCAGAATTGCTCTCTCCCAGACTGTGCAGATGGCTGAGACTGTCAACCAGCAGGCTAAAAGAGTCAGCCATGCTTTGGACATTCAAAATGATCTTAATGGACATATTCAATTGGGCATATTGACCTTGAACCAACAAGTGGCTCTGGTTCAGGAGCAAGTGGACTATCTTTAGACTTTCAGCAGTTAATCATGTTCTGTGAGTTACTCATGCCACTGTATTACATGCTTCTGCTACTGTTATGGAACTCAACTGTCATATGAGAGGGGCTTGGAATATTGCTTTTGTTAAATGTACCAACAAGTTAGTGTATTTTAGATGGTTGCAGTGCTGGTCTGGCTCATTGGTGCTGTCAGTCCTGGGGATACTTGGTTTAGGGCTATGTGTCTGGGCAGCCATGGATGGGCAATACTTTGGGGGCAGTTTGCCACCTAAGACAGGGAATATTAGAGGGCTATTCCCCATGACAGGCAATGTATTATAAAATAAAACAGGGGGAGTTGTTGTGACCTAGCTGCTCTCACTCCCCCTGACCCACAGCAGAACTTCCTTGTGATCTGTAATTGACAAGGATGTTTGTGTTCTTTCTGGCCAGAGGTTTTCCACAGAAGCAGTAGAGGTATAAAAGGTTTTAGCTGGGGCAAGTAAAGGTTGCTGTTCTTCCCCCTAAAAAGAAGCCTTTGTGTCTCAATCCTGGCACCCCTCACCAGTCTCAGCATCTAGGCTGCTCTGCTGGGTGGCAAACCATCTGCACCCTAAAAACAAACAAAGATTAAACTTGAATATCAGCTTTAAGAGAAAAACAGAAAACTTTCACAGTGATTGAAAACAAACAACTCTTAAATAATGAGGGAATCAAGACAAGAATAATGAAATTAAAGACTTTTTAGACTTAATTAAATATGAATACAACATTCACCCAAACATATGGGACAAACTGACAGCAGTGGTAAAAGAAAATGTCATTATCTAGGATGTTACATAAAATAGGTGAGATTTATATACCTACATGCTCTGAAACAAAAAGAAATATGAGCATACAAGAGGAATTGACACAGCAAATAGCCAAACTGAATTATGTATTTAATAAGTTAGATAAGAGAGAACAATAAAAAGATACAATGAAACTAAGAATTGATTCTTTGAGAAAACTGAACAAGAATGACTAATCCTTATCCAAACTAACTTAAAGATTGACTATTTAAACTAATAAAATTAGAAATAAGAGGGGAGACATAAAAATATACATAAAGGAAATCTAGATAATCATTAGGTCTCATTAAAAACCTTACAATAACAAAATTGGAAAATCTAAAAAAAAGGATAATTTCTCAGTAGAACTATCAGATTAAATCAAGATCAGAGAAACAACAGAGATAAACTTACAAATCCTCAGAAAATAGAAAGTATCATTAAGATCTCCCCACCAAATAAAGCCCAAAGACAGAAAATTTAGCGCAGAAGATTACCAGACATTTCAGTAAGAGCAAATACCAGGCTTCTTCAAGTTATTCCATAAAGTAAAAATAGAAGTTAAATTGTCAACTTCATTTTATGAAACCACAGTCACCTGATACACAATTCACAAATAATTCAACTGTGAAAGAAAATTCCAACAAATTTCCCTTTTGAATATCAGTGTAAAATACTCAATAAAATACTTGCAAACTGAATCCTAGAACACATCAAAAAGATTATAACCAACCAGGCTTATGGTTCAACATATGAAAATCAGTCAATATAATTCACCATATAAGCAAACTGAAAGAAAAATATATTATAATCTCATTAGATGCTAAAATTTCTTTGACAAATTCCAACAGACTTTCATGACAATAGTCTTTGGGAATATATGGATTCAGAGAACATACCTCAACATAATAAATCTATTTACAGCTCTCCTAGGACCAACATAACAATAATAGAAAAAACTCAAAAAATTTCTATTAAAATCAGGACCAAGACAAGATTGTCTATGCTCTCTATGTCTATTCAACATATTATTTGAACTTTTAGTAAGAGTAGTAAGACCATCAAAAAATATCAAAAACTACAAATTAAAAAGAAAGAATCTAAAATATAGGTATATGCAGAATATATAATGAGACAATATATAATTAATTCAGAAAACTCTAACACAGAATTCCTACAGCTTAATCACTCCTAAAGTGGTGGGATACAATATTAGGTAAAAAAAAGTAGCTCTCCATTTAATGACAATGAGACTAAGAAAAATATCAGTTGAACAACACCCTTTATAATAACCAGAAATGATGTATAATATCTATGTTTCTCTACAAAGTAAGTGAAAGACTTTCATATTGTAAATTTTACTTACATTCAAACTATAATATTACTTTCAATTTTCCCAAGAGTGATGATAAAGTTTGTGTTGAGTTGGAGGGTATAGCTACCTAGTAATTGACCAAAATTAACCACAGAATTTTTGCAGGTGTGAGGACAGAGAGGCACAGGAAGTAATAATGGGCTTCTAGAGAGGGACTTGACTCTTTTGGATGGGGATAGAAAGGGATAAATGGGCACTTGTTGCTTCTCTGCTGCTACTTGGATTGTTCAGGTTGATAGATGACTCTTGAATTTTTATTGATAAAAAAATAATTAGCTAAAAATATCACCTGGAATCCAACTCTGGGCTGAAAATCAAGAGTCAGCCAGTCACCCTCGGCTTTGCACCTAGTGACTGCCACCATAGCTGGCTTTTCCTCCCTTGCCTCCAGTCCTTGAAATGTGTGTCATCTTTCTTTTTCAGTCTCTTACGAGAGTTCCTAGCTGTTTCCCATTTTCTGAGCACAAACGTCACAGGCCTTAAAGTTCACAGGCAAAGTAACTCCAAATATAACACTAGTTCCTGGCTGAAGACTGACCAGCTCTTTCTATAGGCAGCCCCATTCCCTCACATCTTGAAGTAGTTTCCTCTTTTGCACATTTTAACGTCTAGTTTAGTGGCTTGTTCTCACTTTCCATGGTTTCAAGCTTTCCTTGGACCCAATATTCCAGCTGCTTCTACTTCAGTTAAGCTGCTTCAGCATAGATATGAACTGCACATACATACATACACAACAAAGAAAGTGATACACACAGAAATAAATCCATGGAGAAATAAATGCATATTATAGCCTCATACTCATTTATACATACTCACTCATTTGTTCAATGACACACAGATAAACACAGTGGCATATGTAGACAGAGACGTATAAAACCCAAAGAAACACAGAAAGAGAATATGAAAAATAGACACACATACATGCGTATTCTCAGACAAATACACACAGGGAGAAATACACAGATATAAATAACCATACAATGAGACATGACATAGACAAATATATACACATACAAAAAGACATAACAGCAGATACACACACAGCAACACAGATATACATATTTGCAAGCACATACAAAGAAATATGAAAAACATACACATAGGCTCATGAAGAGACACTTATTGACAACACACACAGAAAGATATACATTAAAAGGCTCCCGTATAGAAAGACATTGACAGCTGGGCGGTTGTGGCGCACACCTTTAATCCCAGCACTCGGGAGGCAGAGGCAAGTGGATCTCTGTGAGTTCGAGGCCAGCCTGGTCTACAAGAGCTAGTTCCAGGACAAGAACCAAAAGCTACGGAGAAACCCTGTCTCAAAAATCCAAAAAATAAAAAAGAAAGACATTGACATAAGGCAAATATAAGCTCACTTCTAAAAACAGCTAGAGATGCAGCTATACAGAAGTATATACCAAACGCACACACACATATAATAGCAACACAGGTACAAACATACTTACATATAAAGTGATAAATCTCCATTCACATAAATGAATATGCATCACCCACTTCACAACACAGTTTCTTCTATAATTATCCGTAGAGTTATATTTGAGGTCTCCAGAGTCTACATGGGGGCATAATCAGTTAAGAAAACGTATGGAAAATATCACCCTCAGTAATTATCACACATGTGACAATTAACAAAGGAGGGTTCATCTTATTAACATGGAGAGTATTAGTAACTAAGGACTGATATGTTTTTAGTATTAAGATGGGATGATGATATTCATGTCCTTTGTAGCAATCACTGATTTTCATTGATAATTAGTTTGTCCATATTAATTGTCTATGTTAGAAATTTATATTAAAGTCTAGATTTATTTTGACAGCAGAAAAATGTTCAGAAATCTTTTGATTTGGTGAATATGTCTCAAAATACTAGATTTTGGCATCTGAGAGCCTCTATGCACTATGACATTGATGACACCAAATATCATCCAATAAAAGAAACTCTACCTTCAAGCATTTAATATCAGATTTTTTCCTATCGTCCAGTGACTGGTTATCTTACTGAAGAATTGTTGTAGTGGGGAGTGGCGGGGCTGCGTCCCAGTCACCCAGCTGCCCACATGGCTAGCTTTATACCTGAAATAATTACACGGAAACTGTATTTTTTTAAATACTGCCTGGCCCATTAGTTCCAGCCTCTTATTGGCTAGCTCTTACATATTGATCTAACCCATTTTCAATAATCTGTATAGCCCACAAGGTGGCTTACCAGGGAAGATCTTAACCTGCGTCTGTCTGGAGTGGGAGAATCATGGCGACTGCCTAACTCGGCTTCTTTCTCCCAGCATTCAGTTCTGTTTATTCTGCCTACCTAATTTTCTGTCCTATCAGGCCAAGCAGTTTTCTTTATTAGTTAACCAATGAAAGCAACAGATAAAATACAAGACCCACCTCCATCAAAGAATCTCATGCACTGCATGGGACACAGCATTCACAGCATGGGCAACAGCATACACAGCACTGCTCTCACTAAAGGCCATGTCAAAAGTCTGTACCATTAGCCATTCCAATGAGGTATTGAATAAGTTTTTCAGTGTCTGACACATAGAAGCTGATACTTCTAAACTTCAACCACCTACTCTTGCCAGGTTTTCATCTGAGTTTTAGGAATTGATCCATGTAAGGTCAAAATTTAAAAAGCATAAATCTCAACAGGATGGTTTGTAAAAGTTAACATCCCAATGGTATGAGTCAAGTGTGAAGTGTCTATTTCTTATAGAGACATCCATCCTACTGTGAGGTGGTGACCCATGTTCTTTGTATACTTAGTGATTGCACGTTCTAAAGCACACAGTTCAAGTACTGTCTATGTCACCATAAATGAAAAATAAATTGTGGATGATGTCATGATTTGGTTATCATATACTTCAGGTTTTGACAAGTATAAATGCTTGTTGACTGTGATCATATTCAAAAAGTCATAGCAGACAGTATATTTTCCATCTCTTTTTTTTCAATTATGAGAGAAATTGAGCACTATCTTCATTGTCTGAGTTGGGCAGCCCAACCCAGTTTCAGTTTAAGTGAAGCACAAAAGAAATCGTGGCCTGAACAAGAGATGCATCTTTGTGGACCATCTGATACATAGAGGGAAACTGACAGTGATCACTTAGGATAGGATGGACAGGTGCATAGATAAGCTGAATGAATGACCCAAGGTCATAGGTAAACTGAATGAACTCAGGGAACAGCATGAAGTACTTGCACTCCTGAGAATGTAGAAACACTGTTTTGCCAAGTGTTCTAAAAAACAAACTCACTTGTTAAACTTTTCTCATCTCTGTTTCACACAAGGAAATGCAAAAGTCCCATCAAGTTTTTGAATAGTAGCTTTTAACTACACATTTTGACATACATATGTGGTCATTATCTTCCTCACACTTTTCTTAACATCTTGGAATGGTACAAATGGAGACAAGGATTTCTTTCAAACACCCAAAAATACTCACCTGCTGAGATATGTAGAGGTATGTTATTAGTCCTATAATGACAGATGTTGTTAAATAAGGTTCTCGAAGCTCCATAGTACACCTAATCTTGTCATTACGGACATAGTTAGGGGGGAGTTTCTTTATTTTATTCAGATGAAATGAATGAGACTGTGTAATTGTGACACATTATTACACCATCGTTGCTGGTAATTGAAATACTTGTGACATATTTGGTAAACAATCAGGGTTCTTGCTGACATCACCAATGCTAAAATTCAAGACCAGATCAAACAGACAGTTTTCATTTTGTGTTCTACAAAAGTCAGCAGTGTTTATTATAGACAGAGATCTACAATATGATTATTTGCAGTAGATAAAAAGATTATCCTATACTGAACAGTATTCCCAACTTCCCTCAATAATTCAAATAAATGTCCTGTGTTGTAAGATTTAAATGACATAAGTTGCTGGAAGGTTAAAAAAGCTTTAAAATTTCATAAAAGTAAATCTCCCATCAAAAAGATGCAGCTTTCACAGAAATGGCTGTCTTTCTCTGGTTTTTGAGAGCTTGCATAGAAGACAAATAAATGGTAAAGGCTTTGATGAAACAGAAAACCTGGTCATACATTCAGTTTGAAATTATTGAGCAAAATTAAATGTACACATAATGCAATAGCCAAGATTCTGGAAATTTTTATGAACCAAACTGAACTGGATAGGCATTCAAAGAATGACTGTGCACAGTAGCCTTCTGGGGGAAAAATTTGGCTCCTGTACTATTTCTTTCATATTTACTGGACACTATAGTTAACATATTCCCTCATGTCTATCATTACCGTCTTGTATTTTTTCTTTATTGATTAAAAACACAAAATCTTCTTTAAATATTTAATTTGTAATAAATTTATATACAAGAATAGTTGGAAAATAAATTCATCTGTGGGTATGGACATGAGAAATACTCATATAGACCATAAAAAGGGAATGAATTTCATTGTTTTCAGTAACATTTGTCTTTAGTTGCCACTGGTCTCGAATGCAGAATGGCATAACTACTCCATTTAATAAATGCAGAGATTAAGGATAATTATACCAGGTATATCTGAACAACATACACTTTCCTGTAGAGAGCAACTTTTGTCTACGTTTGAGAAAAGAACTTATGGAAGTGAAACACTAACTTCTGCACATTAAACATCAAGAAACGTCAATGACTTGAGCTCTTGTGGCATAGTGATCTAAAGTACTATATTTGAAAAGAGCTATCAATGATACACAAAATCAAAAGTGCATAGTGTTCAAAGTCGTAAAAGACAAAGCTACAATAAGTAAAATTATTGAAGAGTAACAATAAGTCATAAATAAGATATTGTTGACAGTGAGTAAACAGTTTGGACTTATAGAAAAGAGACACGTGCTTCTTCAATAATAGCAAAGAGCTGGTAGATCACAATTCCCAAGTGTTGTCAAATATCATATGCTGCAGCTGCCACTCAGGCAAGTGCTAGGAAAGTAAGCAGTCACCAGTATTAGTGACACCTCATATTTCAAAGAATGCAAACTTATCATTTGTACTACAAATATTCTTGGTTTACTTTAAAGAGACAGTGAAGAACTGTACTGTGGAAATAAAGGCCTATGGTTGTACATAAGTGAAGTATGGAGAAACCGAATCATATAAGAATTTAGCAGTGGGCAAGTCTCCTGTTTTCATTCTTTATGCAGAATTAGAGGCACAGTATGTCTGAATATCTATGTAAAAACTCTTTTCATCTAGGGTTGCCACACATATTAGTTGCTCTGGGACACGCATTTGAAGCTGCAAAGTCATCACACTATCTAATCAACATCAGTTTAGTTGTTCCATTTGGCATGCTATTTATTGACTACTATGGGGTTTCATTCGATAAGATATTACTGGTTACTCAGTTGTGGAAACAGTCAAAAGCAAAGATATATGTGGTGATCAAAGTTATACAGTCTCCTTTTCCCTCAGCTTCCAGTATTACAGGTAGGAGGGTAACTAGGAAAATAATATTACACCCCCTGTACAAACTTTTCCTCCCTTGCCTCCAGTCCTTGAAATGTGTGTCATCTTTCTTTTTCAGTCTCTTACGAGAGTTCCTAGCTGTTTCCCATTTTCTGAGCACAAACGTCACAGGCCTTAAAGTTCACAGGCAAAGTAACTCCAAATATAACACTAGTTCCTGGCTGAAGACTGACCAGCTCTTTCTATAGGCAGCCCCATTCCCTCACATCTTGAAGTAGTTTCCTCTTTTGCACATTTTAACGTCTAGTTTAGTGGCTTGTTCTCACTTTCCATGGTTTCAAGCTTTCCTTGGACCCAATATTCCAGCTGCTTCTACTTCAGTTAAGCTGCTTCAGCATAGATATGAACTGCACATACATACATACACAACAAAGAAAGTGATACACACAGAAATAAATCCATGGAGAAATAAATGCATATTATAGTCTCATACTCATTTATACATACTCACTCATTTGTTCAATGACACACAGATAAACACAGTGGCATATGTAGACAGAGACGTATAAAACCCAAAGAAACACAGAAAGAGAATATGAAAAATAGACACACATACATGCGTATTCTCAGACAAATACACACAGGGAGAAATACACAGATATAAATAACCATACAATGAGACATGACATAGACAAATATATACACATACAAAAAGACATAACAGCAGATACACACACAGCAACACAGATATACATATTTGCAAGCACATACAAAGAAATATGAAAAACATACACATAGGCTCATGAAGAGACACTTATTGACAACACACACAGAAAGATATACATAAAAAGGCTCCCGTATAGAAAGACATTGACAGGTGGGCGGTTGTGGCGCACACCTTTAATCCCAGCACTCAGGAGGCAGAGGCAAGTGGATCTCTGTGAGTTCGAGGCCAGCCTGGTCTACAAGAGCTAGTTCCAGGACAAGAACCAAAAGCTACGGAGAAACCCTGTCTCAAAAATCCAAAAAATAAAAAAAGAAAGACATTGACATAAGGCAAATATAAGCTCACTTCTAAAAACAGCTAGAGATGCAGCTATACAGAAGTATATACCAAACGCACACACACATATAATAGCAACACAGGTACAAACATACTTACATATAAAGTGATAAATCTCCATTCACATAAATGAATATGCATCACCCACTTCACAACACAGTTTCTTCTATAATTATCCGTAGAGTTATATTTGAGGTCTCCAGAGTCTACATGGGGGCATAATCAGTTAAGAAAACGTATGGAAAATATCACCCTCAGTAATTATCACACATGTGACAATTAACAAAGGAGGGTTCATCTTATTAACATGGAGAGTATTAGTAACTAAGGACTGATATGTTTTTAGTATTAAGATGGGATGATGATATTCATGTCCTTTGTAGCAATCACTGATTTTCATTGATAATTAGTTTGTCCATATTAATTGTCTATGTTAGAAATTTATATTAAAGTCTAGATTTATTTTGACAGCAGAAAAATGTTCAGAAATCTTTTGATTTGGTGAATATGTCTCAAAATACTAGATTTTGGCATCTGAGAGCCTCTATGCACTATGACATTGATGACACCAAATATCATCCAATAAAAGAAACTCTACCTTCAAGCATTTAATATCAGATTTTTTCCTATCGTCCAGTGACTGGTTATCTTACTGAAGAATTGTTGTAGTGGGGAGTGGCGGGGCTGCGTCCCAGTCACCCAGCTGCCCACATGGCTAGCTTTATACCTGAAATAATTACACGGAAACTGTATTTTTTTAAATACTGCCTGGCCCATTAGTTCCAGCCTCTTATTGGCTAGCTCTTACATATTGATCTAACCCATTTTCAATAATCTGTATAGCCCACAAGGTGGCTTACCAGGGAAGATCTTAACCTGCGTCTGTCTGGAGTGGGAGAATCATGGCGACTGCCTAACTCGGCTTCTTTCTCCCAGCATTCAGTTCTGTTTATTCTGCCTACCTAATTTTCTGTCCTATCAGGCCAAGCAGTTTTCTTTATTAGTTAACCAATGAAAGCAACAGATAAAATACAAGACCCACCTCCATCAAAGAATCTCATGCACTGCATGGGACACAGCATTCACAGCATGGGCAACAGCATACACAGCACTGCTCTCACTAAAGGCCATGTCAAAAGTCTGTACCATTAGCCATTCCAATGAGGTATTGAATAAGTTTTTCAGTGTCTGACACATAGAAGCTGATACTTCTAAACTTCAACCACCTACTCTTGCCAGGTTTTCATCTGAGTTTTAGGAATTGATCCATGTAAGGTCAAAATTTAAAAAGCATAAATCTCAACAGGATGGTTTGTAAAAGTTAACATCCCAATGGTATGAGTCAAGTGTGAAGTGTCTATTTCTTATAGAGACATCCATCCTACTGTGAGGTGGTGACCCATGTTCTTTGTATACTTAGTGATTGCACGTTCTAAAGCACACAGTTCAAGTACTGTCTATGTCACCATAAATGAAAAATAAATTGTGGATGATGTCATGATTTGGTTATCATATACTTCAGGTTTTGACAAGTATAAATGCTTGTTGACTGTGATCATATTCAAAAAGTCATAGCAGACAGTATATTTTCCATCTCTTTTTTTTCAATTATGAGAGAAATTGAGCACTATCTTCATTGTCTGAGTTGGGCAGCCCAACCCAGTTTCAGTTTAAGTGAAGCACAAAAGAAATCGTGGCCTGAACAAGAGATGCATCTTTGTGGACCATCTGATACATAGAGGGAAACTGACAGTGATCACTTAGGATAGGATGGACAGGTGCATAGATAAGCTGAATGAATGACCCAAGGTCATAGGTAAACTGAATGAACTCAGGGAACAGCATGAAGTACTTGCACTCCTGAGAATGTAGAAACACTGTTTTGCCAAGTGTTCTAAAAAACAAACTCACTTGTTAAACTTTTCTCATCTCTGTTTCACACAAGGAAATGCAAAAGTCCCATCAAGTTTTTGAATAGTAGCTTTTAACTACACATTTTGACATACATATGTGGTCATTATCTTCCTCACACTTTTCTTAACATCTTGGAATGGTACAAATGGAGACAAGGATTTCTTTCAAACACCCAAAAATACTCACCTGCTGAGATATGTAGAGGTATGTTATTAGTCCTATAATGACAGATGTTGTTAAATAAGGTTCTCGAAGCTCCATAGTACACCTAATCTTGTCATTACGGACATAGTTAGGGGGAGTTTCTTTATTTTATTCAGATGAAATGAATGAGACTGTGTAATTGTGACACATTATTACACCATCGTTGCTGGTAATTGAAATACTTGTGACATATTTGGTAAACAATCAGGGTTCTTGCTGACATCACCAATGCTAAAATTCAAGACCAGATCAAACAGACAGTTTTCATTTTGTGTTCTACAAAAGTCAGCAGTGTTTATTATAGACAGAGATCTACAATATGATTATTTGCAGTAGATAAAAAGATTATCCTATACTGAACAGTATTCCCAACTTCCCTCAATAATTCAAATAAATGTCCTGTGTTGTAAGATTTAAATGACATAAGTTGCTGGAAGGTTAAAAAAGCTTTAAAATTTCATAAAAGTAAATCTCCCATCAAAAAGATGCAGCTTTCACAGAAATGGCTGTCTTTCTCTGGTTTTTGAGAGCTTGCATAGAAGACAAATAAATGGTAAAGGCTTTGATGAAACAGAAAACCTGGTCATACATTCAGTTTGAAATTATTGAGCAAAATTAAATGTACACATAATGCAATAGCCAAGATTCTGGAAATTTTTATGAACCAAACTGAACTGGATAGGCATTCAAAGAATGACTGTGCACAGTAGCCTTCTGGGGGAAAAATTTGGCTCCTGTACTATTTCTTTCATATTTACTGGACACTATAGTTAACATATTCCCTCATGTCTATCATTACCATCTTGTATTTTTTCTTTATTGATTAAAAACACAAAATCTTCTTTAAATATTTAATTTGTAATAAATTTATATACAAGAATAGTTGGAAAATAAATTCATCTGTGGGTATGGACATGAGAAATACTCATATAGACCATAAAAAGGGAATGAATTTCATTGTTTTCAGTAACATTTGTCTTTAGTTGCCACTGGTCTCGAATGCAGAATGGCATAACTACTCCATTTAATAAATGCAGAGATTAAGGATAATTATACCAGGTATATCTGAACAACATACACTTTCCTGTAGAGAGCAACTTTTGTCTACGTTTGAGAAAAGAACTTATGGAAGTGAAACACTAACTTCTGCACATTAAACATCAAGAAACGTCAATGACTTGAGCTCTTGTGGCATAGTGATCTAAAGTACTATATTTGAAAAGAGCTATCAATGATACACAAAATCAAAAGTGCATAGTGTTCAAAGTCGTAAAAGACAAAGCTACAATAAGTAAAATTATTGAAGAGTAACAATAAGTCATAAATAAGATATTGTTGACAGTGAGTAAACAGTTTGGACTTATAGAAAAGAGACACGTGCTTCTTCAATAATAGCAAAGAGCTGGTAGATCACAATTCCCAAGTGTTGTCAAATATCATATGCTGCAGCTGCCACTCAGGCAAGTGCTAGGAAAGTAAGCAGTCACCAGTATTAGTGACACCTCATATTTCAAAGAATGCAAACTTATCATTTGTACTACAAATATTCTTGGTTTACTTTAAAGAGACAGTGAAGAACTGTACTGTGGAAATAAAGGCCTATGGTTGTACATAAGTGAAGTATGGAGAAACCGAATCATATAAGAATTTAGCAGTGGGCAAGTCTCCTGTTTTCATTCTTTATGCAGAATTAGAGGCACAGTATGTCTGAATATCTATGTAAAAACTCTTTTCATCTAGGGTTGCCACACATATTAGTTGCTCTGGGACACGCATTTGAAGCTGCAAAGTCATCACACTATCTAATCAACATCAGTTTAGTTGTTCCATTTGGCATGCTATTTATTGACTACTATGGGGTTTCATTCGATAAGATATTACTGGTTACTCAGTTGTGGAAACAGTCAAAAGCAAAGATATATGTGGTGATCAAAGTTATACAGTCTCCTTTTCCCTCAGCTTCCAGTATTACAGGTAGGAGGGTAACTAGGAAAATAATATTACACCCCCTGTACAAACTAAAAATAAAAAAACAGCAATGGGTCTCAAAGAACATGGGTTTTTTTTCCTTAGGTGTGCAAATTGAAATAACAGAACAAAAGATTCTAAACATTTTTCTGATTTTCATTTTCTGAACCCCTATGACATATTTATGTTGACATTTACATAGACAATTCAAAGAAACTTACTGTATATTCAGAATGTGGTTGAAATAATCTATCTCCACAGGCCGCTGCTCTGTCATAAGGAAGAAGACACAACCTGTCAACAAATCTTCATCCGTGTCTTTATTCTCATACATTCTCCAAAAGCACCTGGGTTGAGTGAACCTGGACTCAAGTGGAATGTTCAGGAAAAAGAAGAGAAAAATCAAAGCAAACATCTTTGTCCTCCTTGAAGCCTGGGCAGTGTGTGTGTGGTGAAGTGCTTTTCAGATCAGCACATTATATGGGTACCCATATTTTCCCACCTGCTTTTATTTCTGCAGCCAAAGCAGAGGCTATTTGTGTATTCATGATTCCTTTATTTCCCTGTTGATTCCTCGCCTATGGGGAATCTTGGGCACTTTTTTTCTCCCTGTGGCTATGCACCTAATATACATGTAATCCAAATTTGGTTCAGAAATATATATGGGGATAATTCAGGTAGTTTCATGACATCATTTAATTTTGTGGAAATTAAGGCTCCCTGGGGAATGTTATTTTGAGAAAAATTTGGGCCCATGACTGCCAGAACAATATTTTTTATGTTAATGACTTTAGAAATGATATCAGTATATTTTGTTAGATGATCAAAATTGAGATATGCAGCAATGTTTCAGGAAGGACACACGAAGTCGAAATTCCTAGTTGCACACTGGGAATTCTTTCACAAAGTCCCTGTCAGGGAACAACAGTTCCATGGTCAGAGAAATTTAGTTTCACACAGCTTGCACAGTGGGGCTAATACTACATGAGTGACATTAACAGAATATCTAACCAATAACTGTGCTTCCATCATCTTGAGAACAATAATCAGTCTCAATTCTATTTTATCTGAATCCTGCTGTTCTACCATTATCCAAATCACGACAGAATCAGTTACATTTATAGCATTACAAAATGCTATAAATATTCAATAAGATCTTTTCAGATTCTGTGTCCTACATTTCAAACACTCAATAATATCTCTCATTGCTCCTCCAAACACAAATATTAAGTAATTAAGATAAGGCAAATATATTATGTCTACACATAATCCCTTTCATAATTTCCCTCCATGAGCCTTAGTTTTCATAGATTAATTAGTCATTTGACCAAATTCTTCTGCCTTATCTGTGACTTCATATAGTGTTTTTCTCATTGTAGATTTTCTTATTTTTATTTTTCCATTCAAAAATTTACACTTCCTCCCCTCCTCCCATTCCCCTCCCTCTCCCTCCTTAAGAGAGGGCAGGGAACCCTGCCCTGTGGGAAGTCTAAGCCTCCACCCCATCCAGGCCTAAAAAGCTTTGAATCCAAATAGACTGAGGTCCCCAAAAGCCAGTACATGCAGTAGAAACAAGTTCCAGGGCCTTTATCAATTGCTTCTCAATCAGCCCCCATTTTCAGCCACATTCAGAGAGTCTGGTTTGATCGCATGCTCATTCAGTCCCGTAGGCTGGATTTGGTGAGTTCCCATTAGAACAGGCACACTGTCTCAGTGGGTGGACCAACCCCTCGCAGTCCAGACTTCCTTGCTCATCTTCTCCCTCCTTCTGCTCTTGAACTGGACCTTGGGGGCTCAGTCCATTGCTCTGAGGCACTTTGTCTCTATCTCCATCCGTTGCCGGACAATCCATCTCAGGACCCAGCAATACCGCTCCTGGGAATATACCCAAGAGATGCCCAATCATACTACAAAAGCTTTTGTTTAACTATGTTCATAGCAGCATTATTTGTAATTGCCAGATCCTGGAAACAACCTAGATGCCCCTCAATGGAAGAATAGATAAAGTATGGAATATATATACATTAGAGTACTACTCGGCAATAAAAAATTAATGACATTTTGAATTTTGCATGCATATGGACGGAAATAGAAAACACTTTACTGAGTGAGATAACCCAGACCCAAAAAGATGAATATGGTATGTACTCACTCATTAGTGGATTCTAGCTATAAACAAAGGACATTAAGCCTATAGTCCACAAGCCAAGAAAAGTTAAATAACAAGGTGAACCCAAAGAAAAACATATATAGATCCTCTTGAAAATTGGAAGCGAACAAGATTGCTGGGCAAAAGTTGGGTGCATGGGGGTAGGGGTGGGGCTGGAGGTGGGGGAAGAAGAAAGGGGGAGAGAGAAGGGAAAAGGGAAAGACTGGAGAGTGCTTGGGGGAGTAGGAGGGTGGAGATGAAGGAAGGGTGGATATAGGAGCAGGGAAGAAGATATCTACATTAAGGGAGCCATTTTAGGGTTGGCAAGAGACTTGGCTCTAGAGGGGATCCCAGGTGTCCATGGGGATGTCCTCAGCTAGGTCCTTGGGCAGCAGAGTAGAGGGTGCCTGAACTGGCCTTGCCCCACTATCACACTGATGATTATCTCGAATATCATCATTTTAGATTCTTATAGTTGTTGTGAATATGTTTTGTTGAAAATCTATAAAGGAAATAGATACTGTGAATTGACCATGGGCTCAATGCATAATTTTTTTCTTTTTTTATTGCCTGAATTTAAGCAAGCTTTTATTAAAATTTACATATTGACCAAGATGGAATTTTCTCAGGACCAACATCAGGAAACTTTACAGGTTAGTTACTCATAAATTCTTCTCATACCATTTTCCAACTCATGTCTTTTTGCTTGCCTTCTAGAACCTGCATTGCCACTGTGAGGGTGCATTGATGAGTGTGAGCAGATGAGTCTCTTTCAGTGAATGAATATGGACTGCAGTAAAAGCAGAACAAAAATAGGACATGGAGGTACAAAAATATGAGCTTGTTTCCACATTGACCAAAAGTCAGAAAGTTGAAACATACCTCTATTCCTTCAAGGTTATTGTATTTCTACTTAAAACAAAGGTCCCACCTAGATTTAGGTCAAAGAGTTCTGCTTTCTCAAGGTTATTGTCAACAGGTGTGTCTAATAGCCAGACCTTGCATTTTAGGAATAGAGAAGTAGATATGTTTAACCTCAAACAAAAGTCTAAGGATCCAACTAAGGTTCCATTTCTTTTAAGGAGGTAACATTGGATTCCATCCAGGGAGTAGTTTGCCTTTAGAATGTTTTGGGCTAGGGTGTGAGCAGGACTTGTTTTGTTCTAGCAACAGAATGTTTAACTATGGATGTAGCCCATGAACCTCAACTGTTCTATTCATTTTCATGTATCATGCTAATGCAGGTTTTTTTTTTTAAATCTTACTCCTTCCTTTTGGGGCCAGGAGTATTTCAAGCAATTGGAAATTATATGCAGGCAATTTCAGTATTTATTGGAACTCCCTCCCAGTACTATTCTATGTTTTATTATTTTAAAAAACGTCTTTGTATACTTAACAAATTTTTCTAAAACCTCATACCCCTATCCTGGCAAGTGGAACTTTTGTTGAGGCTGGTTTCCAACAGTAGTGTAAGACTTTCTCTACTTGGTTGTAAGATTTACTTAGCATTTGATGAGGTAAACAGAAATAAAATTCTACTTTTGAACTTAGTACATTTAAACATCGACATGTAAAAGGACATGACCTCTGATTCTGTGATGAGCTGTCTCTGTTTAGATCTCTACACATTTTATTAGATTATTTTATAATTCGATGTCTAGTTTATTGAGGGTTTTATGGGGGGCATCCTTCTGAGTTTATTTATTTATTTATTGTGGGAGCCTAGGCAGTTTGGATGCTCACCTTACTGGACCTGGATGGAGGTGGGTGGTCCATGGACTCCCCACAGGGCAGGGAACCCTGATAGCTCTTTGGGCTGACGAGGGAGGGGGACTTGACTGGGGGAGGGGGAGGGAAATGGGAGGCTGCGGTGGGGAAAAGACAGAAATCTTAAATAAATAAATAAATTAAAAAAAACAAAAACAAAAAAAAAATAAAAGGGTAACAAGAAAAAAAAATTTCCACCTCCTCCTGTCCTCCCATTTCCCTCCCACTCCCTCTATTTCCCCTCCCTTTCATTCTCCAGTCCTAAGAGTAGTCAGGGTGCCCTGCCCTATGGGAAGTCCAAGCCCCCCCCCCCCCCCCCGCCTCCATCCAGGTTTAGGAAGATGTGCATCCAAACAGATTAGGATCCCATAAAGGCCAGTACATGCAGTAAAATCAAAATCTGGTGTCATTATCATTGGCTTCTCACTCCACCCTCATTGACAGCCATATTCAGAGAGTCCAGTTTGATCACATGCTCATTCAGTCCCAGTCCATCTGCCCTTGGTGAGCTCCCATTAGATCAGTCTCTCCGTCTCCGTGGATGGACCAACCCCTCATGGTCATGACTTCCTTGCTCATGTTCTCCCTCCTTCTGATCTTCATCTGGGCCTTGGGAGCTCAGTCCAGTGCTTCCATGTGGGTCTCTGTCTCTATCTCCATCCATCGACAAATGAAGGATCTATGGTGATATGCAAGATATTCATCAGTGTGGCTATAGATAAGGCCAGTTCAGGCACCCTCTCTTCTGCTGCCCATGAACCTTGCTAGGGAAATCCCCTTGGAAACCTGGGAACCCCTCTAGAGCCAAGTCTCTTGCCAAACCTAAAATGGCTCCCTTAGTTAAGATATCTTCCTCACTGCTCCCATATCCACTCTTCCTCCATCTCAACCATCCCATTCCCCCTAGCTCTCCCCAATTTGCTCCTTTTCCCTTCTCTCTCCCCATCTCCCCTTCATCCCAACCCACCACCACCACCCTGCTCCCAACTTTTGCCTGGCGATCAGGTCTACTTCCAATATCCAGGAGGATAATAAATATATGTTTTTCTTTGGGTTCACCTTCTTATTTAGCTTCTCTAGGATCACGAACTATAGGTTCAATGTCCTTTGTTTATGGTTAGAATCCACTTATGAGTGAGTACATTTCATATTCCTCTTTTTGGGTCTGGGTTATCTCACTCAGTAAAGTGTTTTCTATTTCCATCCATTTGCATGCAAAATTCAAGATGTCATTGTTTTTTACCACTGAGTAGAACTCTAAAGTGCATATATTCCACACTTTCTTTATCCATTCTTCTATTGAGGGGCACCTAGGTTGTTTCCAGGTTCTGGCTATTACAAATAGTCCTGCTATGAACATAGTAGAACAAATGCTATTGTAGTATGATTGGGCATCTCTTGGGGATATTCCCAAGAGTGGAATTGCGTGTTCCTGAGGTAGGTTGACTCCCAGTTTCCTGAGAAACTGCAACACTGATTTTCAAAGTGGTTGCACAAGTTTGCATTCCCACCATTGAACTTCTGTTGAGAATTTTCTGTTTAGTTCAGTATCCCATTTTTTAATTGGGTTAATTAGAGTTTTAATATCTAGTTTCTTGAGTTCTTTACATATTTTGGAGATTAAACCATCTGGTCCTGGGCTTTTTTTGTTAGTGAGGTTTTTGATGACAGCTTCTCTAATTCCTCACAACTTACAGGTCTATGTAAATTGTTCATCTGGTCTTGATTTAATTTTGGTATATGGTACTTATCTAAAAAATGTCCATTTCTTTTAAATTTTCCAATTTTGTGGCATACACAGGCTTTTGTAGTAATATCTAATGATTCTCTGAATTTTCTCTGTGTCTGTGGTTATGTTCCCCCTTTTATTTCTGATCTTATTAATTTGTGTGTTCTCTTTCTGCTGTTTGATTAGTTTGGATAGGGGTTTGTCAATCTTGTTGATTTTCTCCAAGAAACAGCTTTCTGTTTCATTGATTCTTTGGATTGTTTTCTGTGTTTCTATTTTGCTGATTTCAGCCCTCAGTTTGATTATTTCCAGTCTTCTACTCCTCCTGGGTGAGTCTCCTTTTTTTCTAGAGTTTTCAGCTGTGCTGTTAAGTCTCTAATGTGTGCTTTCTCCATTTTCTTTATGTGGGCACTTAGTGCTATGAACTTTCCTCTTAGCACTGTTTTCATAGTGTCCCATAGGTTTGGGTATGTTGTGTCTTTATTTTCATTGAATTCAAGAAAGACTTTAATTTCTTTATCTATTTCTTCCTTGACTCAGGGGTGGTTCAGTAGTTGATTGTTCAGTTTCCATGGGTTTGTAGGCTTTCTGGGGGTGATCCGATAGTACACAGGTGGTTACTACAATTCCTTTGTATCTATGGATGTTTGCTTTGTTACCAATTATGTGATCAATTTTTGAGAAGGTTCCATGAGATGCTGAGAAGAAGTTATATTCTTTTCTTTTTGGGTGGAATTCTAAAGATACCTGTTAAGGACATTTGTTTCATTACATCTGTTAGTTCTCTTTTTTCTCTGTTAAGTTTCTGTCTGGTTGACCTGTCCATTGGTGATAGAGGAGTGTTGAAATCTCCTACTATTAGAGTTTGGGGTTTGATGTATGCTTTGAGTTCTAGTAATATTTTTTTAACATATGTGGGTGCCTTTATATTTGGGGCATAGATATTTAGGATTGAGACTTCCTCCTGATGAAATGTTCCTGTTATGAATATAAAGTATCCATCTCTTCTGATTGATTGTAGTTTGAAATCAAGTTTTTTAAGATATTAACATAGCCACACCTACTTGTTTCTTTGGGCCATTTGATTGGAAAACCTTTTCCCAACCCTTTACTCTGAGGTAGTGTCTGTCTTTGAGGTTGAGGTGTGTTTCTTGTAAACAGCAGAATGTTGGATCCTGTTTTCATATCCATTTGCTTAGCCTGTGCTTTTTTATAGGTGAATTGAGTCCATTGATATTAAGTGACATTAGTGACCAGTTGTTGTTAGCTCAGGTTATTTTTTTGGTGGTAGAGTTTGTGCGTTTCCCTTCTTTGAGTTGTGCTGGTGGAGAGTTGTCAGATACTTGTGTTATTATGGGTGTTGTTGGCTTCCTTGGTTTGTGGTTTTCCTTCTAGTATTTTCTGTAAGACTGGGTTGTGCCTATGTATTGTTTAAATCTGTTTTTGTCCTGGAATATCTTGTTTTCTCCCATCAATGGTGAATGCAAGCTTTGCTGGGTATAGTAGTCTGGGCTTGCATCCATGGTCTCTTAGTGTCTGCAGCACATCTATTCAAGACCTTTTGGCGTTCATGATTTCCATTGAGAAGTCAAGTGTAATTCTGATAGGTTTCCCTTTATATGTTACTTGACCTTTTTCCCTTGCATATATTCCCTTAATATTCTTTCCTTATTCTGTATGTTTTTTGTTTTTATTATTATATGGCAAGGGGGTGTCTTTTATTTTATTTTTTGATCCAATCTATTTGGTGTTCTGTAAGCTTCTTTTACCTTCATAGGAATATCCTTCTTTAGGTTGGGAATGTTTTCTTCTATAATTTTGTTCAATATATTTTCTGTGCCCTTGAGCTGGAGTTCTTCTCCTTCTTCTACCCCTATTATTCTTAGGTTTGGTCTTTTCATAGCGTCCCAGATTTCCTGGATGTTTTGTGTTAAGAATTTGTTGGATTTGATGTTTTCTTTGATCAGTGAGTCTATTTCCTCCATAGTATCTTCAGTGCCTGAGATTCTTTCTTCTATCTCTTGTATTCTGTTTGTTATACTTGTCTCTGTAGTTCCTGCTCATTTACCCAGATTTTCCATACCCAGCATTCCCTCAGTTTGTGTTTTCTTTATTGCCTTCATTTCGGTCTTCAAGTCCTGAAGTGCTTCCTTTACCTGTTTGATTGATTTTTCTTGGTTTTCTTGAGTATCTTTGAGGATTTATTAATTTCTTCCTACTTTTTATTTGTGTTCTTTTCCATTTCTTTAAGAAAGTTTTCCACTTCTGTTTAAAGGTCTCCATCATTTATATCAGGTTATGTTTTAAGTTATTTTCTTCTGCTTCTTCTGGTTTAGGATGTCCAAGTCTTCCTGTTGCATGTTCGCTAGATCATTGCTGCTTTTCAGGATGTTGCAGAAATTCTTGCACTGGTGCCCACCCTTCTCTTCCTTCAAATGAGGCCAGCAGAGTCTTGGCATCTTGATCCATTCTTTGCTGTGGCTCTTTAAGTACTTGGGAGTTTTTCTTGGTCTGCTCTCTCTTAGGTCCGCTTAGCAGTGATACAGACTGTGTTGCAGGGTTCCACGGACCTTACAGGCAACAAAACTTTGTATTACTTTACGAATTTGCCTGTCATCCCTGTGCAGAGTCCATGGTGATCTTCTCTGTATCATTCCAATTTCAGTATAAGTGTTGCTGAAGCAAGCACAATATTATTCTTTTTTTAAGAAAAAAATAAAAATTTTATACTTAAATTACAATAATACTAAATATATATTTTAAAACATCTTTTGGAAATATTTAGTATTTGTAAGGGTATAAAACATCTTAAGTTCATAAAAGGTTTTATTATAATGCAATTTTGATAATAAGTAGCTTTAATGGACAACAAGTACTCAATTCATTTCCCAAAACTTCAGCTTCCTTCTCTGTCCTATTTGTATGTAAAATTCAGGCCACAGGCCTTATTCTTCTAGAGCTGCTACAAGATCTAGATACAGTTTGCCTGGCTATCAAACTCAGAAAACTGATAAACTCACAAAACACATGTTTTAAAAAAAAATATCCCTTACTTAATTAAATTCACTCTCTGACAACTCGTTTTGGAAATAATTTGCCTATGTCTCCTGGTAAATGATTAGGAAGAAAAATTATGTAAAGTTCAACTTTAAGTTGTGAGGATAAAAAAAGTCTTAGGGTCTAAAACGGTGTATTAATATGTATAAATGAAAGTTATAAAGGTCCAAGGATGTTGTTGTAGAAGGCTGCTTGTTTGTTCCTGGCTGCTCAGCCCCAAAATAATCACACAGAAACTATATTATTTGCAATACTCTTTGGCCAATAGCTTAAGTGTATTTCTGGCTAACTCATATATCCTAAACTAACTCATCTCTGTAGTGATGAGATGAGCAGGCCTACTTTTTGTCCCACCCGGCTTCCACATGGCTAACTTTACACCCGAAATAACAACACATAAATTGTATTCTTTTAAACACTGCTTGGCCCATTAGCTCTAGCCTCTACTTGGCTAACTCTCAAATCTTGCTTAACCCATATCTAATGATCTGTGTAGCTCCAAGATGTGGTGGCTTACCAGGAAGATTCTAGTGTACGTCCATTTTGGGCTGGAGCTTCATCGTGTCTGCTCAGAGAGGAGAAGCATGGCGATTGCCTCACTTCCTACCATCATTCTGTTCTGTTTACTCCACCTACCTAATTTTCTGTCCTATCAAGGGCCAAGGCAGTTTCTTTATTAACCAATGAAATCAACTCAAAACAGATTGACAAATGACCTTCCCACATCACATCTTCATTAATCTGTGTATTGCAATGTAGCTGTGGCTTACTGGTAGTTTTGGCATGTAGTTCTGGCAGAGGCTCTGTGACCTTTTCTGACTCTGCCTTCTTTTTCTCAGCATTTAGTTTAGTTTTTCCCACCTAGCTCTGTTTTGCTCTGCTATAGGCCCAAACAGTTTCTTTATTAATCAGTGACAATCACAGCATACAGAGGAGAATCTCACATCAGGATGTGAAACTTGAATTGTAATA
Organism: Microtus obscurus; assembly: GCA_963919715.1. Classification (NCBI taxonomy): domain Eukaryota; kingdom Metazoa; phylum Chordata; class Mammalia; order Rodentia; family Cricetidae; genus Microtus; species Microtus obscurus. The sequence continues at coordinate 360,242 of CAWTZC010002434.1, read as the reverse complement.
AGAAAGTGACTTAGGTACTTCAATGCAAATTATTTATCACATGTTAATAGGATATGTAAATGTAAATTATGGAGGTCTGAGGACATCAATCCCTGGATTGTGAGGATCCAAAATCGTTGGGGTTTTTTGGCTGTTTTCTTAAATTGTAGTTTTTATTTATTGGTGAAATGTAGGAATTTTAAAATGCTTAAACTGTGTTCATGGCACTTATGAAAAATGTTACACATGGCTTGGCAAATGTGGCATCTATCTATCATCTATCTATCTATCTATCTATCTATCTATTTATCTATCATCTATCTATTTTGGTGTTTCAAGAGTGTTTCTGCACTTGAACTTGCTTTGTAGATCAGGCTGGCCTTGAACTCACAGAGATCTGCCTGCCTCTGCCTCCTGAGTATTGAGCATGGTAGTTTATATAAATATTTCATATTAGAAGTCTACTGGGGATCCTAAGGGATTTGCCATTGTGCAGTTTGAAACAAAAGATATAGGTGCTATGCATCTGTCTTACTTAGGGTTGCTATTGTGTTTTTCCCACTCTTTCATTGAGTGGGCTTTGAACCCAATCAGATATTGGTTTGTTACTCCCATATACTTTGTGCCACTATTGCACCGACCTTACAGGCAGGTCACTCTTGTAGAAGGAAGGGTTTGTAGCTGGCTTGGTATTTATGTTCCTCCTTTGGCAGTGTGGAAAGGACAGTCTAGTACCTAAATACTAGTCCATATGAGCAAAGGCCCTAAGTAGATACTAAGTCAACTTCTCCATTTTCAACAAGTTGTATACCTGTTGTTCTCAGCAATTAGGCCTTACTGTCAGTTTGTGAAAAGCCACCAATAGTTATGGCAATAGCCTGGGTTCTTTGGGGGTTCCCATGTTACCCCTTTTGTCAAAAATCTTGATTAGATGTAACCAATTTTGAGTACTGAAAACTTCATTTGGTAATAAAAGAAGTCAATTGGGGGCTCTGTCTTCCCTATTATTTGTCAACTACATTTAGATCATATATATATATATATATATATATATATATATATATATATATATATATATATTGGGAAGCTTCTACTGCATTAGGTTTTCAGATGACCTCTCAAGTGTTTCTGAGTTTTAGCTGTCCCACACGATTCCCTTCGTCATTTTCCCCCTCCCTCTTCCTGTTTGATCCTCCCATTTCTGTCCCCTCCCCTCATCCATCCATTACTATCTATTCTATTTCACCTTTCTAGGGAAGTTCATCACTCCTTATTACCTTAACCTCTACCTAATCACTGTTTTATATACTCATTGTTTTTAATGCTCACTTATCAATGACTTAATTGATAACACTACATATAAATAAATACATACAATATTTGACTTTCTGGTCTGAGATACTGCACTGAGTTACTTATAGTTCCTCCCATTTACCTATGAATTTTGTGATTTCATTTTTATAATGGCAGATAATATTCTGCTGTCTAATTGTCCGACATTTTTCCTTATCCATTCATCTATTGACAGGCATCTAGGTTGTTTCAATTACTGACTACATTGAATAAAGCAGCAATAAACATGGACCAGCAAGGACTCTGTGGTAGAATAAAGCACCCTTTGGTTATAGGCCTAAGAGTGGTATATCTGAACCCTGAGGTAGATCATTTCCTGTTTCTCTTATGAACTGCCCTACTGATTTCCATAATGGCTGTACAAGTTTATATTCCCACCAGCAATGGATTAGTATTCCACATTCTCATTAGCAAGAACTGTCATTTGTTTACTGACCTTAGCCATTCTGAATGATGTAAGGATATGGTAGTTTGAATGTAGTTGGCCGCCATAATCTCATAGGGAATGGCAATATTGGGAGGTGTGGCTTTGTTGGAGTAGGTATGACCTTCTTGGGGAAAGTGTGTCACTGTTCGGGCAGTCTTTGAGGTTTCCAATGATGAGGATACTACTGCTCAGTTTCTCAGTTGGCTTCCCATTGCTTGCAAGATGTAGCACTTTCAGCTACTCCTTCAGCACCACATCTGCCTGTATGCTTCCATGCTCCTGCCTTAATGGCAATGGACTGAACCTCTGAAACTGTAAGGTGCTATCTCAATGATATATTTTTCACTTATAAGAGTTGATTTGGTCATGGTGTCTCTTCACAGGAATAAAAGTCTTAACTCAGTGGCACCAGAAACTGGGGTATTGCTGTGGTAGGCATGGTCATTTTTTTGCTTGGACTTTGGTACTTGGGGTTTGGAAAGCAAGAGAATACTTTAAGTAGTATCTAATGGGCCATTCAAGGAGGAGCATGGAAGGCGGTGATACTGGACATGATTTGATGAACTGTAGTGATCAAGAGGTTTCAGAGGAGATTGTTATTATGTGGCCTAGAGACTGGTCTTGTGATACTTTGGTCAAGAAGTGGCTGCTCTTTCTTTTTTTCAAAGAGTCGGCCTGATGCTAAAGTGAAGGGTTTTGGATCAGTTCTGTTGGCAGAAGAAATCTCAAAAGAGTCTAGTATAGACTCTCTTATGTGGTTATCAGTAGTAACTCTAATGAAGATTCATAATGAAAAGGAGCAAGCTAAGCAGAGTAAATTACAGAATATAAATTTTGAGGAGAAAAGGAGCACCAGAAAGTCGAAAGGAGCTAAAATCTGTGTTCACGTTGATAAATGGATTAAGAAATGGAAGAAACTGAGCAGTGACCTCAGGGCAAAATCCCACCCAAGTAAGTTTCCAATTTGTGAAAAGTAACTAAAAAAAAAGCTGAGAGCTTGATGTGGTGTGCACATCTTTAAGCTCAGCACTGAGAAGGAAGAGGCTGATGAAGCTCTGAGTTGGAAGCCAACCTATTCTGCAGAGCAAGTTTCAGGAGAGTCAAGCTTAGGCAGCACAGGACAGAAGGCTGGTAAAAAAAAAGTTATTGAATACTGGGGTGTTTCAGCCTCAAAATACAGCAGAACTTGGCAGCTTTGGCTATGTGGCCCTGGCCTTAGTGTTAAGGATAGAAACAGGGTATAGAATTTGCCCCTGTGCCTAAATAAAGCTGCTGAGACCAGGCATGTGTCAGGGGTGTCCCTGAATGGAGGCCTAGAGAGGCCATTGAGTGAATCTGTGAGGGATTGCCTTGGAGAAACCAAGAAATTAAAGAGATGCCAGAGTTGTGGGATACTGTTTTGTTATGTTGTGAGACTCCAGTCAATCACCAGAAGCCAGAATCCAATGGAAACACAACAGGGCATTTATTGATGCAGATCTGAACATGGGCAGTGACTCCGTACTCAGGAGACTGAGTGCACTCCTGAGTATTCTAGAGTAGTGTTTATAGAGGGAAAAACCACAAGTAGGAGTCATAAGCTTTGGCATTACTCATAAGGTCTTGGGGTAGTTGATATTTAACCTGATTGGCTATGGGGAGCAAGTAAGTACACAGTTGAAGGGTAGGGTCGTAAAAAGTGCATCAGGCATGGTTAAGGCATGTGGTTAATAGTTGTCATCAGTCATACCCAGGGAGAAGTTCAATCTGTTTCAGGAAGTTGGGGTCATGGAGAGGGCATAAGAGGGGTGGTCTTAGTTTAGTTCAAATTTGGCCATCATAATACCTGTCAATAAGGGCTGTTAATGGGGAGTAGAACCAGTTCAAGAGAAAGAAGTGTGTTGCAATTAACAAGGTTGAAAGGAGTTGGAGAATTGCAAAGTGTTCTGACATCAGACATAGAGATGCAGTTTGGAGTTTGCCCAGCTGACTTTTGGTCTTTGTTTGGTCCAGTATTTCCTTGCTATGCTCCCTACCCTGCAGTTTGGAACAGGAGTGCATATCCTGTGCCAATATATGTTAGAAGTATGGGATCTACTTTATTTGAATTTTACAGGTGATTGATGTTAAGAGATTACATAAATCTTAGAAGATATTTGAACTTTGGGCTTTTAAATATTGTTGAGACTGTGACAGACTATGGGGACATTTGAAGTTGTACAAAATGCATTTTTAATTATGATATTGTTGCAAGCTTATGGGTACCATGGAGTAGAGAGTGGTAGTTTGCTTTCAATTAGCCCCCATATTCTCATAGTAAATGGTACAATTAGGAGATGTAGTTTTGTTGTAGAGGATATAGCCTTGTTGGAGGAAGTATGTCACTGTGGGAGTGGGCTTTGAGGTCCCCTATGCTCAAAATACTGACAAGTGTCTCAGTCAACTTCCGGTTGCCTACAGATATAGGACGTTCAGCTGCTCCTCCAGCACCATATGTACCTGCATGATACCATGAAATCTCAAAGCAGTTTTGGTTTGTATTTCCCAGATGGCTAAGGATATTGAACATTTTAAAAAGTGTTTCTCAGCCATTTGAGTTTCCTCTTTGAGAATTCTGGTTAGAGCCCTACCCCAGTTTTAAATTAGGTGTTTTTGAGACAGGTTTTCTCTGTGTAAATAGCCCCGACTCTCCTGTAACTTGCTCTATAGAGTAGGCTGGCCTCAAAATCAGAGATCCATCTACCTCTGCCTCCCTAGTTCTGGGATTAAAGGTGTATGCCACCACTGCCCAACTTAGGTTGTTTTCTTGATGTCTAATTTTTTGAATTATTTATATATTGCTGGTGGCCAGATCAGAGGAACAGCTGGTGCCAACTGCAGTTGTGGATGTTGACCCATCAGTAGTAAAGCACTGATGGGTGAATCTCGGATAGGCGAGGCCCCTAGGGTTTTGGCCCCAGAATGTTTCTTGTTATTCCTGTGTCTTTACATGTTTGCTGCTGCCATTTTTCTCTGGTATTTGGCATGGTGGGGGAGAATACCATTGCCTTTAATGTAGTGTGATTATCTTATTGAAATATCCCATTCTACTGAGCATTTTTTACCTATTGATTATATGAAGATGATTTCCTCTGAAGCTGTACTGCCTCTGATAAAGCAGGGGTTTCAGAGGATAGAAAATAAGAACAAGGAAGTGTCACACAACTGGGAGTTATGAGTTTCTCTTGACAAGATGTATACACTATATAGACTGAGAAACAATTTAGTCCCAGAAGATAGGCTAACTCAAGTTCTTTTCATTTTAATGTTGGGAAGCATGTTCATAGGTTTGGGTATGCATCATAGTTAAAACAAAGTTTTAAATAATGACTTAACATTCTGTTAAGATGTTTTTGCCAATTGCTTTGGAAAACAATTTTTACTTTTAATAGCTGAGCGAGAGCTTGTCGAGGTCAGGAAGCAGAAACAATGGTAGCCTGGCCATTACTGCTGCCATGACTTTTTTACTATGATGTGTTGGTGATGATTAATTCCTTTTACCTATTTCTATCCTCAGTTTCCTGATATGATTTAATAAAAATAAACTGTTGATGAGTGGGTATCCACCCCGAGGACTTATAGAATAATTGATTTTCATACACAAAATCTTAGATTTATGATTCTCTTAAGACTTTTTTTTTCGAGACACGGTTTCTCTGTAGCTTTTGGAGCCTGTCCTGGAACTAGCTCTTGTAAACCAGGCTGGCCTTGAACTGAGATCTGCCTGCATCTGCCTCCCGAGTGCTAGGATTAAAGGCGTGCACCACCACCACCCGGCAAGACTTTTTATAAAATTACCTTTTAAGGTAAATAATGAAGTGATTGATCCTTTCCTTGGAACCACAATATGACCTGTCAGTAAAAGAACTGACTGAGAAGAGTTTGCTTGTCTACACGTTGTTAATCTCTAACAAGTTGCTTGGGTATAAATGTATGTGGGTTCTTGGGACAGTGATTTTTCATCTGTTTTTTATTTGTAGTCATTCACTTGAAAAATAGAAGGTAACCACATGTAATTTTTATATTACTTGAAAATTTTTGTTGGAGTATATAAGGTGCAAGAAAAAATATAGACACAAGAGACAGAAAACAACAGGAAAGATGTAGAAGGAAACATTGAAGGAAGGTATCAAGATAGACAGGAGGGAAACATAAGAATAATATAAGAGGGGCTGGAGAAATGGCTCAGCAGTTAAGAGCACTGCCTGCTCTTCCAAAGGTCCTGAGTTCAATTCCCAGCAACCACATGGTGGCTCACAACCAACTGTAATGAGGTCTGGTACCCTCTTCTGGCTTGCAGACATACACACAGACAGAATATTGTATACATAATAAATAAATATTAAAAAAGGATAATACAGGAGAACAAGCAACAAAAATAATAAAAAGAACTAAGCTTTGTCCTTCAGAAAAGTCCTTGTGTGTCTATTCAGGAGTTTGCCTACTTTGCATCTCCTCTTCTGTTTCTCTGACTGACTGAAGGCATGCCATTCATTAGCACCCTAGGTGAGTTTCTGAAATGTTGATGTGTGTGTGTGTGTGTGCATGCATGTTTTCCTTTGTCAATGCCCCTAGAAAGCTAAGTTTTACTCCCTCATATAAAAAAGACAAGTTGAGAAATTAGTTTGCCAACTCTGTGGATCCCCCTCAGCCCCCGAGCTGCTAAAGACTGGTCTTCAGGGCAGCAATATTATGAGTATTAGCCCTTGTAATGTTTTGAAAGATGGCCCAGAAAAAGAACAGCACTATTAGGAGGTATGGCTTTATTGGAGTAGGTTTAGCCTTCTTGGAGGAAGTGTGTCACTGTGGGTATGGAATTTGAGGTCCTATGTTCCAGGCACTCATAGGGTCACAGTTCACTTCCTGTTGTCATTGGTCGATGCAGACAACACCATGTTTCCCACCATAATGTATTAAATCTCTGTAATGAAAGTCACCACTTGAATTAAATATTTTTCTTTGTAAGAGTTGCCATGGTCATAGTATTTCTTCACAGCAATAGAAATCTTAAGACAGCCCCTCTGTCCAATGAGGGGTTGGTTAAAATCTTTTCCCATATTGTACTCTGTCTCCTTTCTGAATGATGGTGTCCTTTGCCATATAGGAGCTAATCAGTTTCTTTTTTTTTTAAATTTATTAAAGATTTCTGTCTCTTCCCCGCCACCGCCTCCCATTTCCCTCCCCCTCCCCCAATATCAGTTTCTTGAGATACAATTGTTGGTTTTAGTGCCTGTGCTATCCATGTTCTGCTCATACACACACACACACACACATATATATATATATATATATACTCATATACACATCTTCCCCATGCCAATGAGATTAAGGCTATTCCCCACTTTCTTTTCTATCAGATTCAATGTATCTGGCCTTATTTTAAGGTTATTGATCCAGGCAGGGTGATAAATATGGATCTTTTTGGATTCTTCTACATGCAGTCATCAATTTTGACCAGCACCATTTGTTGAAAAAGGTATCTTTTACAGAAAAAAAAAAAACACCAAATTTTTTACAGGCATCGAAACTACTTCAATATCTTGATATTTTGAATGTTTCTGAAGTAAACATGGGTGAGCAAATTTCTCTGTGCTATGGTGACTTATACACCTTCATAAACAGTTCTTGCCACTTCCTCTCTCCAGTTTCCCAATCCACTTCTGACTCTGGCTCAGTCTGCCTTCAACATAGCTCTTCTCCCTCTCCCAGGCTGCCATGGACCTGCTCTTCACTACCACCATACATGCTTGCTATCAGCTTAAATCAGAGCTGGATATAATAGAAACATCAATGTGAAGTGAAAAATGAAACACTCAGTAAGTCTAATAGTAACTCAAGTTTGTGTTTTCATTTCTTTGATTGAGTGATCCAATTCCCATCTTATCGTCAAGCCCTGATTTTTGTTTCTCCCTCCTGTATCTTGGTGGTTAAATTCTCAGCATTCACATGTGCTCCAAGATTCACTCACCGCCCAGTCAGTATCCATACTACAAGATGTACTATTTCAGTTCACAATTCAACAAACAGCAATACTGAGAACACCTTAATGTTAATAAACAATGTTTCCATTAGTTGGCTACTAAATCCCTGAACCATTTATGTAATGGTATGGCTAAATACACTGCAACACATTTCTTGGCCTACGTCTAAAATGTCTGAATCTAACTATTTTTAATATCAATATTCTAATATAGTGCTTCAGAGATGGAATAAGTACTCCCCCATCTTTTCTCAGTACTTCAAAATGATCTTCAGGCACATTTCTGAGGATTTCTAAGGCATACAGGAGCATGTACACATTGTCTTCTTCACAGGTCATCTGTTTCATAATTTGCTCATATTTGTATGGATCAACTCACACATGAAATGAAACTGAAAGTCTTTATTAAAGCCATTTTCTTGAGATTAATTTCATGATGAATTTTCTGGTATCTACAACATTATGGTTACTGAAAAGCCTTAACAAAAAGTTGAAATTGAATAGGTTAGGGATGGCTTGTAGACTAGAATTTCTAAGGTAAAAGAGGAAACAAGGATACAATGATGCTCAATATTTGCTCATGGGCACCAGTGTTCAGAGGTTCATTGGAGCATAACTGAATCACAGGGTCTAAGCATTTAGAGGCATGCATAGACACAGCCCATTTTGTAATATGTCTCTGACAGTTTTATAGACATAGTTTCATTTGCCCCTTTGCAAACTGCTCTCTCTTCTCCCTGAAAGCAAAGAAAGCAGCCTCCTCTCTGAGGCTCCATAAGCCTATATGTTCTGTCTGTGTTGAGCTCCATTAACTAGACCAGGTACAACTATGGCAGTAAGCCTGGAGCAGTGAGCACCAACAATCTTCCCTGTATAGTTGACTCAAATACTTCCTCTGTTATCATTTTTCTGGTGTACATGCAATTTTGAAGAATGGGGTCAGCACATGTTGCATGAGAGTCGTTTCCTGGGTAAATGTAAAATACATACGCAACTAACCACCCAAATGGGAACTAACAACAGGAACAAATATGGATGCCACTGAAACTCATGTTGTTAAACCAATGAGTTTAATTACAGGAATATGGAGGAATGTTGCAAAATATTTTAATACGCTGTGCAAACATGTGTTATTGTAATTGGTTTAATAAGAAGTTAAATGGCCTATAGCGAGGCAAGTAGAATAGGTGGAACTTCCGGGAAAAGAAAGGAACTGGAGATAAATCTAGGCATATGGAGAAGATGCTAACAAGACTCAGAACAACTTGGAGATACAGAATGAAAGGGGAAAAAAAGCCACATGGTAGCATGTAGACTAAAAATATGGGATAATTTAAGATATAAGAGCTTGTTAGGAAAAAAAAACCTAAGGTATAGGCAGAGGTTCAAAAGTAGTAAGTCTCTGTGTCATTATTTGTGAGCTTGCGGCTCAAAGAAAAATATGGCTACTGAGGGGCCATTTATAAGGACAAAGGGACTTAAAGGTAATTACCAGCACGAAACTTCAACATAGATTATGAACACTAGACACCAGGAACACACTGCCCATCTGCAGACGTACCCACAGGTTAAAGGGTGCCCTATCTTCCTGGCTCAATTCGTTTAAGCTTTATCTAAGGAGCATGATTGGTGTTTCGGGAGTTAAACACAGTAAACCCTGTCAAATTTTGGAACTTCTTGAAGCTATTGAGTGGTTTATTTCCTGTCTTAATCAGCTTCCTTTCAGGAAAGAATGCTTTACTATACAGGAAATACCTACATAACGGCATATTACTCAGGCTTCTCCATTTTGTATTCATTATGAAATATTTGAAGTTAAAAAAGTATGTTATGAAGAATTTTTTCCACACTGTCACATTTTCAGAATTTCTCTTCAATATTAACTTTTTGATATTTACTAAGAGTTGAACATTGCTTAAAGGCTTTCACAAGTTTCTCGTGTTCACAATGATTCTCTAGTGAAGCCCCTCTAGATATAGCTTGGAAAAAGCAAGGATATAGCTTGGAAAAAGCACATGCCACATTACTTACTTTGGCAACTTTTCTCAGCAGTATGTATATTTTATGTTGATGTTTTATTAGATGTGAGTGTCAAATAAAGTCTTTGCCCCATGCAACACATCTGTAAGGTTTCTTACCTCTATGAATTTTATGAGATATGAGTCAGTAGTAAAGGATTTCTCACATTCACTACATTTGTAAGGTTTCTCTTCTGTATGAACTATTTGATGTACTCTAAGATACGATCCACTGGTAAAATATTTGTCACATTTATTGCATTTGTAAGGTTTCTCTCCTGTATGAATTCAGTGATGGGTTTTAAGTCGTCATTTCCATATAAAGCATTTGCCACATTCATTACAATTGTAGGTTTCTCTCCTGTATGAATTCTTTGGTGTTCTCTAAGTTTGAATTTCAGGCTAAAGCATTTGCCACACTCATTGCATTGATAAGGTTTCTCCCGAGTATGGATTTTCTGATGTTTCTTTAGAAGTTGTTTCTTGACAAAGGATAGGCCACACTCACTACATTTGTAAGGTTTCTCACCTCTATGAATTTTCTGATGCAATCTAAGATATGAGCCAGTGGTAAAGGATTTCTGACATTCACCACATTTGTAAGGTTTTTCTCCTGTATGGAATTTCCTATGTATTCTCAGATAGGACCCACTGGCAAATGACTTGTCACACTCACTGCATTTGTAAGGTTTCTCACCTGTATGAGTCCTCTGATGCAACTGAAGAGATGAGCAACTGGTAAAGCACTTCTTACACTCACTGCATTTGTAAGGATTCTCTTCTGCATGAATTTTCTTATGGCTTTTAAGATCCGAATCAACTGAAAAGCATTTCTCACACTCACTACATTTATAAGGCTTCTCTCCTGTATGAACTGTCAGGTGTCTTCTTAGCTGTTGTTTCTGGATAAAGCCTTTGCCACATTCACTACATTTGTAGGGTCTCTCACCTGTATGAATGTTCTGATGCAATTGCAGAGATGAACTACTGCTAAAGGATTTTTCACATTCACTACATTTATAAGGCCTATTTCCTGTATGATTTGTCTGATGTCTCCTAAGTTGGTGCTTCTGAATAAAGGACTTGTCACATTCACTGCATTTGTAAGGTTTCTCACCCGTATGGATTCTCTTATGCAGTCGAAGAGATGAATTACTGCTAAAGAATTTCTTACATTCACAGCATTCATAAGGATTCTCTTCTGCATGAATTTTCTGATGGCTTCTAAGATCTGAAGCAACTGAAAAGGATTTCTCACATTCACTACATTTATAAGGCTTCTCTCCTGTATGAATTGTCAGGTGTCTTCTTAGCTGTTGTTTCTGGATAAAACCTTTTCCACATTCATTACATTTGTAAGGTCTCTCACCAGTATGGAATTTCTGATGCTGTCGAAGAGATGAACTACTACTAAAGCACTTCTTACACTCATTGCATTTGTAAGGATTCTCTTCTGCATGAATTTTCTGATGGTTTCTAAGATCTGAAGCAACTGAGAAGGATTTCTCACACTCACTACATTTATAAGGCTTCTCTCCTGTATGAACTGTCAGGTGTCTTCTTAGCTGTTGTTTCTGGATAAAGCCTTTGCCACATTCACTACATTTGTAGGGTCTCTCACCTTTATGGATGTTCTGATGCAATTTAAGATATGAACTACTGGTAAAGAATTTGTCACATTCACTACATTTATAAGGTTTCTCACCTGTGTGGATATTCTGATGCAGCCGAAGAGATGAACTACTAGTAAAGCATTTGCCACACTCCACACATCTGTATGGTTTCACACCTGTATGAATGTTCTGATGCAACCTAAGGTATGAAGTACGGGCAAAGGCTTTCCCACACTCAGTGCATTTATAAGGCCTCTCTCCAGTATGAATTGTCAGATGTCTCCTAAGATGGTCTTTCTGGGAAAAGGATTTGTCACATTCGCTACATTTGTAATTCTTCTCCCCTGTATGAAGTTTCTGATGAGTTTTTAGATGTGTCTGCTGGGTAAAGCATTTGCCACATTCCCTACATTTGTAAGGTTTCTCTCCAGTATGAATTCTTTGATGTGCTTTAAGTTTAGCTTTCTGAATAAATGCTTTATCACACTCAGTACATTTGTAAGGTTTCTCCCTTGTGTGAATCCTCTGATTTGTTTTAACACCTGAGGCAGTGGAAAGGGATTTGTCACATTCATTAAATCTATCAAGTTTCTCTCCACTATGGTTTCTATCATAGTATTCAAGGTGTGATAATGTGTAAAAATTACTACACTGCTTGCATTCATGAGACTTATCTCCTCTATGAATTTTCTGATGCTTTTCAAGATCTGAGCAGCAAATGAAGCAATTATCATAATTAGTAAATTTGTAAGTTTCCTCTCCAGTGTGGATTCTGTAATATCTTTTAAAGTCTGATGAATTATAAAAGCACTTACTATTTTCTATACAATTGTAGGGTTTGTCTCCATAATGGATGTTGTTATGTACTTTGAGTTGTGATAAATGCAGAAAGATATTGCTATATTCTGTACATTTATAAGGTTTCTCCTCTGTATGAGAACCTTGATATCTACTGAGAATTGAGTATGTCTTGAAGCATTTCTGGCATTGCTGTGGTTCCTTTCCACTGTGGATTTCTTTCAGTATGAGTTTATGATTAGAGTCAAAAGAGTTATCATTCTCGGTATTTTTTTGTTCTTCCTTTCCAAAATAAATTTGTTGATTTTGACTGATGTTGGAACTGAAATTTAAACAGCTTCCACAGTCCTCACAGTTGGAGGGTTCTTCTTCTGTGTTCTCACTTCTTTGCCTATGCACGTGATTATGGACATTATGCTTTGAGCAAAGGTGAAGGTCCTTATATTCAACACATATGTGATGGTTATCTGGAAAATTAACACAATTAAGAATTAGAGCAATTGATTCATAAATAACAAATTCAATAACTGAAATTTTCTAAGAAAGGTAAACTAACAATTCTTAAAAATAGAGTTTCAAGCAAATGTCTTCTGCATTTAACTATCATTATATGGAAGCTCAGAAGAACCTCCACTCAAACTGCAAAGAAGGCTAATAACCTTTTCACTCTTTTCTAAACTTTCTACAAGGTTTGTAAACTTTGTAGAAAAGAATGAGCAATAATGAACTCTGAGAAGGGAGCTCTCTGAAGGATCACATAAGATTCCCTATGTTCTTGTGTATGTTTCTGAGACACAGTCACATCACGTGTCTTCTTTGGTTAGGAACTCACTTTGTAATCCAGGCTAGAATGAAACTCACCTCTTGTTTCTTCCTCCTTATTGCTATGATTAAAGTCATGTTAAGACTAAATATAGAGACCACATCTCAAACAACAAATAAATAAACAAAAGCAACAAGTTCACCTCCAAAAATCTTTCTTTAATTTAAAATCTCTCTTTTTAAGGGATCTAAGTGGGATGCATGCATTTCCTTGGGAAGGGGAAATAGAATGGATACTGAGAGTGGAATGGTGGTGGGTGGAAATGCAAACAGGAGAGATCAGTTTGGAGGGAAGAACAAAGGGAAAAGAATACAGGGAGAGAAAACTGGAATTGTAGGACACTGGCATGTGTGATGTCTATGTGTAAATCTAGTACAGTAGTAGCTCTCAGGATTGTATGAGGGTGACCCCAGAGAGAACTCCTAAAAACAGTGGGTTCAGAGTTTGAACTAGCCATCCTCTGTAACCAGGTAATGCTTAAAATGATGGGACTGGGACACCAGATCAGACACAAAACCTTCCACTTACAATCTATCCCACGTGTAAGATGTGCTGGGGTAATAGAGGAAGAGAATTTGTGGGCGGGGTCAACCGATGACTGGTCAAATTTGAGGCCCTCACCATGAAGGGAAGCCCATGCCCAATACTGCCTGGATAACTAGTAACCTGAGGCTAGATAGTCAAAAGACCTATAATAGAAAAAATTCAAATTAACTATTTCTAATGATATTCTTATACAGTCACACATTGGCGCCTAGTCCAATTGTCATCAAAGCAGCTACCAGCAGCATCTGACAGGAGCAGATGCAGAACCCATAGCTAAACATTACACAGAGTTCAAATTGGAGATCTCCATTAGGTCTGTCCCCCTGAAGCTCAGCGAACTCCAAGGAATAAGAGCAAGAAGTGAGGGAGTCAGAAAGGTTGAGGACACCAGGAAAACACAGCCTACAGACATCAACTAGGTAGGGCTGACAGGTGTTCACAGAGACTGAAAGGGCAATCATGGAGACAGCATGGGTCTGTTCTAGGTTCTCTACATATATGTTACAGTTGTTAGCTTGGTGTTTTTGTGGGACTCCTACTAGTGTGAGTGGGGGCACCTCTGACTCTTTTGACTGCTTTCCTCCTACTGGGCCCTTTAGGGACCGTCTCCTCTTACTTGGTTGACTCATACAATCTTAATATGAGGAACTGTGTCTAACCTTTCTTTCTTTGTATATTTATTTTTGTTTTCAAGACAAAGTTTCTCTGTGTAGCACTGGCTATCCTGGAACTCATTCTGTAGACCAGGCTGGCCTTGAGCTCAGAAATCTGCCAGCCTCTGCCTCCCAAGTGCTGGGATTAAAGGGGTATGAACTAATGCCCTGCTACGTATAATCTTATTGCATCTAGTTATACTGTGTTGAGATCTCTGGAGGGCTTGCTCCTTTCTGAAAAGAAGTGGAAAATGACTGAAGCTGAGGAAGAAGGGAGATTGGAGGAGATGGGAGGGAAAAAAAGGAAGGGAAACTGGGACTGGGATGTATTAAAAAGAAACAAATAAAATTCTCCTTTTTTTAAAACTCAGAAATAGGAGAATAGTTTAATTTAATAGTAAATACAAAAATTACACAGTATACTGTAATATCTGTCCTTGCCGTAAATATTCAATTGTCTTTGAATTTTGAGGTTTTCATTAAAAACAAGAAAGAGGGCTGGAGAGAATCAGCAGTATCTCACATTCGTTACTCTTCCAGAGAACATAGAAAATGTAAAGGACTATATTGATAACCAGTATTTCCCTTATTTCTAAGAGTCTCTAGACAGTTCAGGGAGTTTACATACATACAAGTAGGTAAATACAAATGATAACCCAGAATTCTACAAGAGCATTTTTACCTATAAAGACTAGATTGCTGTAATTCTCCAACATCACATCCACATACAAAGCCCTCTGAGCAGAATCCAGGTATTCCCACTCCTCATGGGAGAAGTCCACAGCCACATCCTGAAATGTCAACAGACCCTGTAATGGATAATTAATTAAACATTTACCATGAACTGCTGGACAAAATGCTTTCCTAGGTAAAAGACAACTAAAAAGTTAGAGATATTTTGTGATACAGGTGAGTTATGGATATTAGTCAAACAGTAGTTTTCTAAATGTGCTCCATTTAAGTTAAGAGCCCCGGCTGCTCTCCCAGAGGATCACAGTTTGACTCCCAGCACCCAGACTGCACCTTTCCAGTGCCATAATATCCAATGTTCTCTACTAAATTATATAGGCAGGAGACATAGACAGCATTCACACTTTTATTCAGCCAAATATACAAAAACGAAAGTTAATTTTAATAAAAGATACTTTCTACAATACTCATACTCTATATTATATTTCATATCTCTGTAAAAACAGGATAGCATAATAGTACCACAACCAGCAAATTTGTAAGTAATATAAGATACACACTTAAGGTCTAGATGCAAAAATTTACCTTTACAAATGCTATCTTGAAATCAAAGATGTTAACACAGTCATATCTCACAAGGAAAAGTTAGGATGAGCAAAAATGCTTCTAAATTCTACAACTCTCAATCTTGCTCAAATATGGATGCTGTCTCTTTCCAGTTAGGCCTCATATGACTCTATTCTAGATTCTTAGTTCAGACCCTGAGTCCTAGTTATAAAGTTGCATGCTTTCTAGAACAAAGAGGTAGAATATGGAATGCAAAATTCATGGATGAATTAAGTTAGAGATTTTTCTTTAAATAGTAAAGAGTATAACATCAAATGTATACATCTAACATTCCAAACAGCACATAGAATCAACTATTCTGAAATTTTTTATGAAAATATTTGCAGTCATGGAACAGATAAATCTGCCATAGACAATGTTAGTATTATCCAAATATTTCTAAAAGCAGACATACCCAATACAGATAATAACAATTTCAGAAATTCAATGAGGTTTTATTATAGGATGAGAAAAATACTTACAAATAAACATTGTGACAATACATTCAGATGAAATAAAAGGTTTTCTGTGTTTGAAATGAATGTATCAAGTGTGTGAGAATTATTCTAATTATCTATTAGTTTTGACTATATTATTGCTCATAAGATTGGCACACTTGACAATCTCTTTTTGAAAAAACATTTATTTATTTATTTATTTATTATGTATACAATATTCTGTCTGTGTGTATGCCTGCAGGCCAGAACAGGGCACCACACCTCATTACAGATAGTTGTGAGCCACCATGTGATTGCTGGGAATTGAACTCAGGACCTTTGGAAAAGCAGGCAATGCTCTTAACCTCTGAGCCGTCTCTCCATCCCCACACTTCACAATTACAATCTTCAAATTTCAACTCCATTCTTTTCTTCAGCGTTTAAGCTGAATTGTCTAACAGGATTCTGGGTTGCATAGATAAGAATCATTTATGATTCCTCCTTCTTTTTTCCAAAAATAGAAGACACAGGGATATAAACTGGTTCTATATTGAGTGTGTACCACAAATGTAAATCTGGGGGGCTGGAAAGATGGCTCAGAAATAAAGGACTTTTGCTGTTTTTGCAGAGAAATTGTACTTCATTCTATCTACACACAGGGTATCTCAATACAGTACCTGACTCTAGTACCAAGTGTTCGGGGTCCACAGGCATCATGTAGGAAAACATGCAGATAAATACTCACATACTTAAATTAAAATATTTTTAAAGAATGAGAAGAAAACGTGTCCATTGCAACAATTCCTAAAGTCTCTACATACTTAATATACTTATACTATAGCTCCAGGGAAAGAAAAAACTTCGGGTTGGGGGAACAAACCTTCTTCCTCCAAAAGAAGAGAGTGAAGTCAGTACAAGGGACATTAATTAACATATAAAAATTGATGGCATATACACAGCACCAAGTCAATGTTCTTTAGAAAATTCTTACTGATATATTGAACATGACTCAATATAGAGGTAGAGACAGTAGTGCTTATATCCTGTCTGAAAATTAAAATAAAAGTCAAAATTACTATTTTGTGTACTGAGAACACTGCACATTTTTTATCAAGAGAATGATATGAACAGGATCTCTCTTGAAATGAAAAGATGTCAGGTGTCAACACCCATCATCATTGTGTGACATCAAATGTGAAAGAAAATCTAGTATACTGAAATTTGCATCTCCTCATAAAACATCAGTTTTTACGGCAAGAATAAGACACACATTCCTTCCACTATCTGTGCTTTATGAGGCGCTGAAATATTTAGTACTAGCATTCATGACATAGTGTCTCTTCTAAGACTACATTTCCATAAATTGCTCAGTGATGTCAGTCAAAGTTTCTTGTACTTGCATGGTTATTTTCATAAACCTGGATTTGGAAAACTGATCTATGCTGAACATGAAACCTTCCTTCCTCACTAATATATAAGGACACAAGTTCATCCTGTATAGGAAATGGTCCTCAACATAGTTTTTTGATCATCAAGAACAATAGAATCTCTTTCAGTATTATGGGTCTTAAACCTTAAAAATAATATGTTCTCATTGAAATAACCAAGGGAGGCTACAATGGGATAAAAATATGATACAGAGCTGAAAGATTTAAGGACTTAATCTTGACAATCAGAAAAGAAAATGAAAAAAAAAAAGAACACTAGAAAATAAACACTTTAAGATAATTTAGTGACTTGGATAGGAATGGCCCCATAGGCTCAAAGATTTGAATGCTTTGTCACCAGGGAGCGGAACTATTAGGAGGTGTGGCTTTGTTAAAGTAGGTGTGGCCTTGTTAGAGGATATGTGTCATTGGGGGTAGGCCATGAGGTTTTTAGAAGCTCAAGTCAAGTCCTTCCTTCTACCTGCTGATCAAATGTAGAACTCTTGGCTTCTTCTCCAGCACCATGTTAGCCTGCACAATACCATGCTTGCTGCCATGACAATAAAGGTCTAAACCTCTGAACCTATAAACCAGCCCTAAATTAAATGTTTTCCTTTATAAGAGATGCTGTGGTCATGGTGTCTCCTCACAGTAAGAGAAACCCTAACACAGATAATAATACAATAGGAAAAAAAATAAAGGCTCACATAATTTCAATAATGAAAACAATTTTCAAAGAAATGCAGATATAACACTGACCTGGGGTAGATTTACAGGACAGTCATCCATTCTTCCTGTTGGTCTTCCCTCAGTTTCTGACTCTGGAACAAACACCAGAACTTTTCTTCTCTCAGTTTCTGACTCTGGAACAAACACCAGAGCTTTTTTTGACATTTCACATCAGTATATCAAAAACACAAAGCTAAAATTAACACAATGTTACACATGACGCCAAAACAGGTGAGAATACCAAACCCCCAAAAGATACTAAAGGACATCACAACATTCCTACAGAGAGGGGAACATGGAAGGATACACTTTGAGTGTATCATTGCACCCAGAAACATGGGCTCTTAAAATTCACGGAGGGAAGTTCACTTGAAGAAAGTTTGAAATAACACAGATTATGCACTCAAGAAGCACTGCAGTTGATAATTAGAGACAAAGTATACATGGAAAACTCAGAGAGAAACTTCCAAGGACAACACAGGAAATAAGACATTTAACATAGAGAATAGATAAATAGAGAAGAGCTAAAGAGTAACTACCATGTCAAAAACACAAACACAGTAAATCACTATTTCAATCTGGAGGAAAAATACTGACGACACCTGGTGATGAAATGGACCAATCCTACACTGAGCCCTCATGACTTGCAGGAACTGCTCTATTTGTGTCCCTCATTGAAATGACAGGCAGCTGCAAATTTCTTATGACCAAATTTAAACAATAGTTGAAAACAAATCCATGTAAATGAAAAACCAAACTCTCAGAACCAACCAGATATATTTATCAATTACACTAAAGAATGACCACTAAATGAATCTAGAATATTCATGCTTTCATCAACAAAATAAGACAATAAAATGAAAATCAGCTTGTCACACTAAAATCTACACTATGAAGCACAAATAATAAAAAGTCAGAGAGAGAGATTGGGATTCAACCTGAAGGTCCGAAAAGCAAAGCAGTCAGACACTGGCTCTTACCTCGACCTCAGTCTAAAACAGCATTCCTGCCTCCAGGAACATCAGAATGAGACTGCCTGAGAGCTGTTTCTTCCCATTTTATATTTTCTTTCCATTTTATAATGCTCTCTAGTTCTGGGATTAAAGGCGTGCACCACTGGGATTAAAGGCATGCCCAGTTTCTAAGGCAACTAGTGTGGCTACTGGGATTAAAGGTACATTATCACTGTCTGGCTAAAAGACTGACCAGTGTGGCTATCTTACTTCCCTGATCCCCAAGCAAACTTTATTTATTAAAATACAATTGAAATGCCACTACAATAATATGACAGAATAGGTGAGAAATTGTCAGTTTTGACAAAGGAAATAAAAATATTTCATTAGTTTTACTAATCTTACTCAAAAGAAACCAGAGGACACATGAATGGAGAATTCATATTTTTAAACTAATAAAAGAGGAAGAACCTGAGAGCAATAATAGAAACAGTATGTGTCCTCCCTAGAGGTGGTTCCATGAGAACATAAGTAGAATTCACAACAGCAACATAAAATTGGACAGCAATATAGTGATGATGATGAAATGCAACACAAGAAAGAACGTCCAGTGAATAGCACCACATAGGCTCAACTCTCCACAGAGAAGAGTATGCATGAGCTGTAGGGACCTGAGGCTCAACTGCAAACCTTGTCATTTGTTTCTCAATGCATTCACAGCTTAACACGTGAAAGAGACTGTAGGCGGTGGCTTACACCAGAATTAACACTCAGGCCTTAATCCAAGTTTCCTGATGCAGATGCTGACTCCTGTTGGGCCATCATGAACCATTTAGAGAAGAAATGTGTCCTGTTTCTACAGCACATCTTACTGATAGGCGTGCAGATTTCAGAGCACTGGAATCCCATAGCAGAAATTAATGATACAGACTCAAAGAAGAATACAAGGAGTCAATGCAGACTTGCTGCAGTTAAAAAATAAAAGCAAATAAATAAATAAATAAAAGCAAAAAAAACCCACATACACAAAACATTTTTATACATTTTCTGAATAGGAAAATGAATCCCACATGTAATAAAATTTAAAATGAGACATTGCAATGTATGTCAATGATGCCAGTGTTACCTTATGGAGTGTTGTGGAGAGTCATATACAAATAAATAAAAATAGAAAAAGAAAAGGATGTGTTCTTCTTTAGAAACAAGGAAAGAAATCAGCCTTCTGTATCATGAAACAAGAACAGTATTAAGCAAATGTTGGGCTTGATGCAGTCAGTGTTTCCTTTAACAGTGTCTGTGAATTGAACAGATTCAGCACAGAATCTTCTAATTCCTATAGAAAAAAAAAACTCTACTAATCCTCCACAGGGAATACTGCAAGAAACATAAAGAAAAGGAATGCAACAAAGTCATCAAACAAAGCTGATTTATTTTGATACACAAAGCAAGCAGACGACAACAAAAAGTATGAGCATAGGAAAAATAATTCAGACCACTTTCCAAGCCATTATTGTCTCTGATAAACGTGGAAATGGAATGCAAGGATTTCATGCAAGAAATGCAGGACTGTTTCAACAGCCACAAACCAATCCATTCAAGGAACAAAATACACAGATTCAGTGAGTGAGGATAGATCATGTCAATAGATCAATGGAATATCTGTGGGAAAATGTGACATTTGTTCAGTATAAAACTAAAAGAATATGAGGAGAAAAGTAACAGCTCAGCATAAAGAATACAAAAGAAAAAACCTAAACCTGACATTACACAGAACGAGGACAGATACCATCATTCTGCTCTAATCATAAAAAGGAACAAAGATGTCCACTCCCTCCACACTAACTCAACAGAGTGCATCCAAGTTCACCCAGAGCAAGGAAAGAAAATTTTCAATGCTTAAAATGAAGACACTGAGAAAGGCAAGTTGTCCCAAGTAACAAGAAATGTAATTCTGAAATTCCAAATCTTTCATGTTCCAAGAGAAACCTCAGATCTGAAAACAGTCTCAGGAAGCCATATAAAATCCACAAACAGCATTGCTTTTTCTATATTCCAATAGAAGATGCTGAGAAATCAGCAAACAACTTATAGTGTCTAAAGATGTCTTGAAATCCTGGTGTAGCATTCAAACCACTAAATGCACTCAGCAGACTGCTGGGAGAGATGATCAGAGTCCACAGACAATGACACTGTGTACTGCAAAGTCAACTTCCCAAGCATATTATGCCATTAGTATAATACAGCCAAGACTATTTTGTAGGTAACAGAAAGCTTTCTGGTGTGATCTAAGGCCAATTTTACAATGGAAATATACAGATTGTTATGAAAACTGGCCAAAAGACAATGAATGGAAAGGTTACAGGCCCTAGGAGAGAATCTATGCCTGACATTTTGCAGGTTCTGCTCACACCACAGCCTGGTGCTGCTTTCAGACTCAGCCAAGGAACGTCATTTGAAACAGAAAACATTCATTCAGATACTTATGAATGCATATCCAGAGATGGAAAAACCCATATTACCACATCCAAATCTCAGGAACCATTACAGGTGGTGTGGAGACTATTAAATCTGGAGAATGGGGGGTGGCACACACCTTAAATCCCAGCACTTGGGAGGCAGAGGCAGGTGGATCTTACTGAGTTTGAGGCCAACCTGGTCAACAAAACGAGTCCCAGGACAGTCAGGGTTGTTACACAGAGAAACCCTGTCTCGAACGACGCCCCTCCCCCCCCCACACACAAAAAAGTCTGGAGGATGGGGTGTGAACTGGTACTGTCATATGACATGGCAGTTGGAATTATGAACACATGGAAAGCCAAGCTACCTGTGTAAAACCTCACCCAAAACGTACATGAAATAAGGGGGTAAGAATGTGAAGGAAATGTAGATAACCATGGATAAGATAAAGAATAATAGGGTAATGGCGCAAGCTCTTGGGGTGGGAGTTGGGAGGAAAAGGGGAGAGCCAGGTACAAAGGCCATTCTGTAAAATTCAAGTGAGAAAAAACGGAGTTAGAAAGCATTGATGATTCTACATTCCAGGATCATTGTAATAGCCACAATCTGTAGCACAAAAAAAGCCAGAGACAGATATTGGGGTTCAAGATGAAGATCAGAAAAACAAAGCAGCCAAGTCACTAGAGAGCTCTTATCTCTACCAAGTCTCAGACAAAAAAAAAGGGGTGATCCTGCAACATTCCCCAACAACCTCAGACTCCACATACTCCAGTGACTTCCTCTCTCTTCCCCTTTATATTCCTCTCTCCACCCACTCTTGCCTCTCTTGTCGCCACCTCCCTAGTGCTGGGATTAAAGATGTGAGCTATTACTGCCTGGCCTCTAGAAAATTAGTTTTACCCTCTGATCTTCAGGCAAGCTTATTTACTAAAACACAAATGAACTATCACTATAAGAATCACAAAAACAAGCAAGCAAATAAACAAGAAAAAAGATACCACAAACCCTCTACCAGGATATTTTTCTGTATATTAGTCTAACAACCATAATATCAATGAAAACATCAGGAAAAGTGCCAGTTGATATCAAAAATTTACCAACAACAGTAAGATAAGTACAACAGAATTCTGAGAGCCAGGAATGATTATGATGTTGTTGTGAATTTACAATATTTAACATGCTATGCATGGGGGATTCATGGCCAGCATCAGGATGGTAAAGAAATGTGGGCATGGCAGTGCATGAATTTTGAAGATAAAAAAATCAGGACATTTTCACTTGGTGCTTCACTTAGTGCCCTTTACCTGTGACATTCAGCTTGAATACTACCTCTCTCGGAAAGAACATAAAAAATCCCTGCTCAAGTCACAGATGCTGTGCTTCAAATTCACCAATGTTTAATATGGAAAGAGAATGTGTCCCATGATTTAATTCTAATTCTGTCCATGACTTCAACTTTATAACTACATTTTTCTACTTCACAGAAAATAGACGAAAAGCCATAGTGGGGCACAATAAAAAACAAATGATTTTTACATGCTTCTAACATGAAGTTCCCTGTCCAGGGCTTCAGCTTAAAAACCTGTGAGCTGCTATTTCCTCAAACACAGACATGCCTCTAAACAGATATATTTTTGCACCTCAGTGACTTCTATTCAAAGGGTGCTGAGCATGTGACCCAAGCAATAAATGGGATGGGCAAGAATATCAGAGATCTTGGACACCTATAGGTCACCAGCATTTGTTTGAGCATGAACTGTATACAGTACACAGATCTCAAGCTGGTTATGTCTGCTGTTCAGAAAGTAGAAAGAAGAGCACAGTAGGGGCTGGAGAGATGGCTCATAGGTTAACAGCGCTGGCTGCTCTTGACGAGGTGCTGAGTTCGACTCCCAGCACCCATATGGTGGATCACAACCATTTGTAATGAGATCTGGTGCCCTCTTCTGGCCTGCAGACATACACACAGGAGGAGCACTGTATACAAAATAAATAAATAAATTTGGAATGAAATAGAATCCGGTGAAACCAATTGAATGCCCTGTTGCTACAGTCACTTGAGCCCTTCCCTACTCCTTCCCGAGTCCCTCTAACATTCCTGGATCCTTTGCTACTGTCTCTTCTCCACATCCAGGGCTCTTTGTTCTGATTCCCAGGTGAGCAGAACTGACTGACAATGTGAGACTGCACAGGAGGAAGAGATTCTTCAGAAAACACCCGGAACTTTTCATGAACAAAAAAATAATTGATGACAGATTCAACGCAATGCCCATCAAAATCCCAGCAAAATTCTTCAAAGACCTTGAAAGAACGGTACTCAACTTCATATGGAAAAGCAAAAAACCCAGAATAGTTCTCTTTTTTTTCTTGTAAAAAGTTTACTATTTGCTTTTTCCTCTGATGGCGGCCATCAGGTGAGCCAAGATGGGCGCGTACAAGTACATCCAGGAGCTGTGGCGGAAGAAGCAGTAGGACGTGATGCGCTTCCTGCTAAGGGTCCACTGCTAGCAGTACCGCCCCACCTGGCCTGACAAAGCGAGAAGGCTGGGCTACAAGGCCAAGCAAGGTTACTTCATATACAGGATTCGCATCAGCCGTGGTGGCCGCAAATGCCCGGGGAGCGACCTACGGCAAGCCTGTTCATCATGGTGTGAACCAGCTAAAGTTTGCCCGTAGCCTTCAGTCTGTTGCTGAGGAAAGAGCTGGACGCCACTGTGGGGCTCTGAGAGTCCTGAATTCTTACTGGGTTGGCGAAGATTACACATACAAATTTTTTGAGGTTATCCTCATCGATCCATTCCATAAAGCTATCAGAAGAAACCCTGACACCCAATGGATCACCAAACCGGTCCACAAGCACAGAGAGATGCGTGGGCTGACACAAGGGCCACAAGTTCCACCACACTATTGGTGGCTCTCGCCGTGCAGTCTGGAGAAGGCGCAACACTCTGCAGCTCTACCATTACCGCTAATATATGTAATGTTTGTACAATTCATAACCAATAAACAATTTAAGACCGTCAAAATTTCTTTTTTAAATTTTTTTATTATTATTAAAAATTTCCGCATACTCCCCACCTCCCATTTCCCTCCCTCTCTCCTCTCCCCCTCCCTCTCCATTCCAAAGAGCAGTCAGGGTTCCCTGCCCTGTGCTAAATCCAAGGTCCTCCCCCAGGATAGTTCTTTTATTCTGTACAATAAAAGAACTTCTGGAGGCATCACAATCCCTGACTTCAAAATCTACTACAGAGCTACAGTACTGAAAACAGCCTGGTATTGGCATAAGAACAGACAGAAGTACCAATGGAAGTGAATAGAAGACCCGGATATCAATCCACACATCTTCGAACATCTGATTTTGGACAAAGAAGCAAAAAATATCAAATGGAAAAAAAGCATATTTTACAAGCGGTGCTGGCATAACTGGATATCAACATGTAGAAAAATGTAAATAGATCCATATCTATCACCATGCACAAAACTCAAGTCCAAATGGATCAAAAACATCAACATAAAGCCAGCCACACTGAACCTTACAGAAGAGAAAGTGGGAAGTATACTTGAATGCATTGGCACAGGGAACCACAGTACAGAAACTGAGAGAAACAATTACTAAATGGGGCCTCCTGAAACTGAAAAGCTTCTGTAAAGCAAAGGACACGGTCAACAAGACAAAATGACAGCCTACAGAATGGGAAAAGATCTTCACTAACCCCACATCAGACAGAGGTCTGCTCTCCAAAATACACAAAGAACTCAAGAAATTGGACACCAAAAGATCACATAATCTAATAAAAAAAAAAAAAGAGTACAGACCTAAACAGAGAACTCTCAACAGAGGAATCTAAAATGGCTGAGAGACATTTAAGGAAATGTTCAACATCCTTAGTCATCAGAGAAATGCAAATCAAAACAACTCTGAGATTCCATCTTACACCAGCAAGAACGGCCAAAATAAAAAACACTGGTGACAACTTATGCTGGAGAGGTTGTGTGGAAAAGGGAACACGTCTGCACTGTTGGTGGGAATGCAAGCTGGTACAACCACTTTGGATGTCAGTGTGGCGATTTCTCAGAAAATTAGGAAACAACCTTCCTCAAGACCTAGTAATACAGTCTTCTGGGTATATATCCAAAGGATGGTCAATAATGCCACAAGGACATGTGCTCAACTATGTTCATAGCAGCTTTGTTTGTCATATCCAGAACCTGGAAACAACCTAAATGCCCCTTGACAGAAGAATGAATAAGAAAAATGTGGTACATTTACATAATGGAGTACTACACAGCAGAAAAAAATGACAGCTTGAATTTTGCAAGAAAATGGATGGAGCTAGAAAACATTATTTTAAGTGAGGTAAACCAGGCATAGAAAGACAATTATCACATGTATTCACTCAAAGGTGGTTTTTAAACACAAAGCAAAGAAAGCCATCCCACAAACCATAATCCCAGAGAACTTAGACAACAATGAGGACATTAAGAGAGACTTACATCGATCTAATCTACATGGGAAATAGAAAATAGAAAAAGACAAGATCTCCTGATTAAGTTGGGAGCATGGAAACCTTGGGGGAGGATTGAAAGGGGGAGGGGAGAGGCAGGGAGAAGAGCAGAGAAAAATGTAGAGCTCAATAAATATCAATAAAAAATAATTGATGTGTAACACATGCCAAAGGAAGAGAAATTCTGTTTCTCTCACACGCACAGACATACACCCCCACGCACACACACACACACATAGACGTCTCTCTTTCTCTGAGCATTTCACTTTACTCTCTGAGGTGTGAGACTCATTCACACACAGTTCACACACACACGCAGGGTAGTTTGCCCAGCAAGGGAGAGTGCAAGAAAAAAGATCTCAGCTAAAAGCCCTGTGAACAGGGTCTAGGCACTCCCATTTCTGCAAAAAGCCCACAGTCACAGCATTGAATGTCAAGAAACCCAGAAATAAAATACAATAGTTTGGTCACGTGTGCATGGGCAGAGTGCTTTTCTTTAACCTAGCTTACATTTTTTTGTCTGATACAGGTGAGTGATAATAATTATTCAAAAGATGCTTTCTAAAATTTTGTTTCATAAGTATGCTAGCTATAAAACACTGTGGCCTGACATACTGTGACAGCATGTATACTGCCTGGACCATGCACTTGCCTGGATCTAGGATGTAGCATGAGAACACAACATGTGATGACACATTGCTGAATGCAGTATTTACATCTAGACAGCATGTATCTCGAAATAACGATGGGCAGTAAAAACTTTACTCAGCAAATGTTAATGTTTTCAGCCATAACTGGAGCCCTCGATAAAGTGTATTTTCTGACACAGTCAAATCTGCACTGGATCCTCATGTGATCAACATCGACAAAGCTTGGTGGGAATGCCAACTCCTCAGGGCGGAAGTCTACTCTCCTGAATAGGCAAATGGTAAAACGGGAGTTAGAATGCACGGATGAATTTACAGGACCTTCGGAATTGTCGCAATAGCAAGGGGAACCTTGTTTGAAACAGCAGACAATAACACTCTATGAACAAAACTCTGGGGACAGTAAAGGTGGGAAAAATCATGATGAAACACCAGTTCATAGGCTCCCAAACGTACAGACAACGGAAAGATATCCACAACAGAATTTTGAAAGCTATGTCCTTCTGAGCATTGTCAGCAAGCACAACCCTGGCTCCTTCCCTCCCGGGTCCCAGCCCCGCAGCTCCACTGACCTGGGAGGTTTTAGGGCCCCGGGCTGCGGTTCCCGCCACTGCGCGGCTGACTTTCCCAGGACGCCCCGCGGCGACCGCGACTCCGGGGAGTTTTCGCGTCCCCGAACACCCAGCAGTGTCTTCCCTACCCAGTTCCAGACAACCGTGGTCCCGAGTCCAACCCGGAATGGTGGAATTTCCTGTTCTCGAGCCTGGTTCCTTGGTGCGGCTCCTGCTGGCCCCGCCCAGCACAAGGCGCTTCCGCTGACGTGCTTCCTCTAAACCCGTCTAAGGCGCGCTGATTTTTGGCTTCTGAAGTACAAGGACTGCTTCTTTTCCCTTAAACTGCTCTGATTGACAGGTGTCCCCGCCCCATCCGGGGCCCGTCCCGCCCACTCCGTCTCAGGCGGCCTTCCAGACAGCTCCGGCTGTCAGGCTGCCCTGAACCCGCCCTGCACAGCCTCCCCTCATGCTTGCTGCCAGCCTAGAGCAGAACTAGATCTAGGAGAACTCTGCACCCTAATATCTGACCTCCAGCCTGGATTCTGAAACCTGGTGATACAAGTTATCCTGTGTCGCGAGCAAGAAAGTAGATGCACACAGTATATGCACATAGTATACTAAAATTAGATCTTATTATGCTGAGGGTCTTCACACAAGGTTCACACGCAAGGCTGCTCACCTGTGTGGTGTATCTTAGCTGAAGGTCAGGCCCAGTCTCTAAAGCGATGGTTCGCATCCTAGGGAAATTTTTTTTTTTTTTTTGACGCTGGGCATACAAAAATGGACTCTCCAGATGTGCAGAGCAGAAGATTGTTCTTCGTCTCTGTTTAAAGACTGTCCAGTGGGAGTCAGGGAGTTTAGGACTGTGTCTGAGTGAGTGATGTCCTTAAGTTGTGGTTTCAGGTGCAGCCTTGGATGTAGTGGGGATTCTTATTATAAGTCTAAAACGCATTTGTTTACTATGCTTATTATATCCTGCCTAACCTCTCATTTTGGAATACCAGCCTCCCGGGTAAAAAAAATAAAAAAAATAAAAAAAAAAACAGCAAAATGCAACAAATACCCTAAATTCTGTTCCATTCGCAAAACAAATTAAAACCAAGATTAAAAAGCATTTGGCGGACTGGAGAGATTAAGAGCATTGCCTGCTATTCCAAAGGTCCTGAGTTCAATTCCCAGCAACCACAAGGTGGCTCAACCATCTGTAATGAGGTCTGGTGCCCTCTTCTGGCCTTGAGTCATATACACAGACAGAATATTGTATACTTAATAAATTAAAAAAAAAGCATTTGGCTCAAATCACAAACCATATCTATCGCCCCTAAGTAGAGCAAATTAAATGATATTCAATATACAGTACTCAAAAACACTGTGTCATGTTCAAGGTGATTAAAAATGAAAAGTGTGTTTGAAGCAATTTAAATAGGATAGGAACGAAATGATTCATGGACAAGGACACATTAGCAAATAACTGAAGAAAATGAGGACAGTGTACGATATGAAAACTGAGTTCAGTAAGCAGTTAGAAACACACACACACAACCCAAACTGAAATGAAAGAAGAAATAAAAAATGCAATAAGGTTAATAATAATCCAGACAGAATATCAAGCTTGAAGATAAGGCAGAGGAGATGCATGGCTCACTCAAAGAAAATAATGAAAATAAAATGTTCCATGCAAGTAGGACTGGTTAACAGTAAAAGTGAAGTTCCATATGCATGTTATTTGCAATATTTTAAATGTTTGAGACAGTAACTCACTCCGGAGAGCTTTACTGGAAGTTGCATAGTTGTTCTCAACACTATGCAAATGAAGTGACACTGAAAATCCATCGTTATCCTTTCCTCTCAGACCCCCACTCTTACCAGCCAAATATCCACCACTAACTATTATCAACGTTGACCTGGGGGAAGACATTTCAAGAACTCGGGTTTAGAAAGGAAATAGGTGTCTCCGAAAGTCGATGGTCAGTCAGGCCATTAACGACAGTCCAGTTCTGAAGTCATCCTGTGCTGGGAGATGATGATGCGGTGGTTGTGCTAACTCAGAGAAACAAGATTGTTTTATGGGAAGCATTCTGTGAGTGCTTTTATGAAAAACACAGAAAATTCCATTTGAGAACTCAGTGGTGGATGTAGAAACTTGTGGCTAACCAAAATGAAGAAAACAAGCAATACATAAGGACACAGCCCTGAACAAGTCAGTTCCATCGTGCCATCTACGGCTCTGGGAATACTGAGGAAGGTGGGAAGGAGGTAAGAAAAGAAAGATGGGGACATGGCCATGACGTTGTTCTCTAGACTCCATACAGCTGTTGTAATCGGTAACCCAGAGCAACTGTACTTACCTTCACTGGGCTCACTCAAGACCAGCCTTAGTCATAATCAGTCTAGGAAGCAGAGAGGCTCACAGAGCCCCACCTTTACCTCTCAACTGTGGCTATGGATAGATTTTAGGGGAAGGGGAATCACTGTCTTTAGTTGTGTCTCTTCTGCTGAGCCCACCAGGCTACAGCACACAGCTCCAGACCTACAGTCTCACAAGAGGTCGTGGTTAATCTTGGTGGATCAAAAACCAAAATGAACAGAAATAAACGTGAAAGAGAGTTAGGGAATGTGGGAGAAAGTGATGGGGGGAGAGAAGGAGGAAGATAAGAGAAGGATGTGTATGGACCAGGATTGTACGGAGTAAGGGATCAGAGTGAGCACTAACCAAGGTGTATCATGTGAAATGGGAAAAGGATAATAATAAAAGTTAATTTTTTTCATTTTGCCATTATATCTGGTTTCATATCAGGTATTATAAACTTCATAAAGAATCTGGAAGCCTTGCTTTCATTTTACATCAAGGAATACTTTAAATAACTTCTCTGAAATTCTGACATAATTCTGTAATGAATCAATCTGCTTCTAGGCTTTTCTTTATAATCAGGATGCATTTATTGCTGTTTCATTTTTGTTACTGCTTCTAAATCTCTTGAATTAATTCATGTTGGTTTAACTGTGGTGTGTGTTATGAATCAGAAGATTTGATAAATTCTTTTGGAGTTCTTTATTTTAATTTTTAAAATTGTTTTTATTGAGCTATATATATTTTTCTCAGCTCTCCTCCCTTCCTCACCCCTCCGTTTCTACTCTCTCCCATGATCCCCCATGCTCCCAATCTGTGGAAGGCCAAAAAGACCAAAGGTCAGAGAGTTTGGGACTTGTTTTTAGTTCATTCAAGGCTATTGTGCTCCTAACAAAGGTCCCACTTAGTTGTACACCAGAGTTCTGCTCTCCCAAGGGTATTGTCAACAGGTGTGACTAGTTGCCAGACCTCATGCTTCTGAAATAGGGAAGTAGTTGGTTCCTACCTAAAACAACTAAGTTCTAGCTCCCTTTATGGAAATAACTTTGGATTTTACCCAGGGAGTGGTTTACCTACAGAGTTTTTACTCTAGGGTGTGAGTGTGATAAATGTAGCCCGTGACGTCCCGTTGGTATATTAATGCAGTCTTTCGTCCTACTCATACTTTTTGGGGTCAGGGGTATATTAACCAGCTGGAAATTAAACAAGGGGGAATTTTCAGTACTTACTGAAAAATTTCCTACCAATACTATCCTATATGTTTCTGCTTTTTATTACTTTCATTCTTGTCTTTGTATTCTTTACTATATTTCTAAATTCCCATGCCTCCACTCTGGAGAAAGGTATTTTAGTCGAGGCTGACTGCTGACACCAATTTACTCAGGAGATCTAGTCTTTTTCTACTTTCCATGTAGTTTAGATCCATATATGTTTCTCTTAGAGTCTTCATTGTTGTCTAGGTTCTCTGGGATTGTGAATTATAGGCTGGTTTTTCTTTGCTTTATGTCTAAAAGCCACTTATGAGTGAGTACAAATGATATTTGTCTATCTGGGTCTGGGTTACCTCACTCAATATGATATTTTCTAGATTCATCTATTTGCATGCAAATTTCAAGATGTCATTATTTTTTTTTTCATTGTGTAAATGTACGACATTTTCCTTATCCATTCTTTGGTCAAGGACATTTAGGTTGTTTACAGTTTCTAATTATGACAAATAATGCTTCTGTGAACATAGTTGAGTACGTCCTTGTGGTATGATTGGCCTTCCTTTGGGTATATACCCCAAAATGGTATTTCTGTGTCTTGAGTTATATTGTTTCCTAATTTTCTGAGAAATCTCCTTATTGATATTTAAAGGGGCTGTACTAGTTTGCACTCCCACCAGCAATGGAGAAGAGTTCCCTTTACCCAACATCCTCTCCAGCATAAGTTGTCATCACTGTTTTTAATCTTAGCCATTCTTATAAGTGAAAGATGAAATTTCAGAGTTGTTTTGATTTGCATTTCTCTGATGACTAAAAATGTTGAGCATTTCCTTAAGGGTCTTTCAGCCATTGTAGATTCATCTGTTGAAAGGTCTCTGTTTAGGTCTGTACCCCATTTTTTATTGGAGTATTTGGCCCTTTTCCTTTGCAGCTTTTAACAGTCTTTGTTTATTTTGTATTTATAGTGTGTTTTCATTATTATGTGGCAAGGGGACTTCTTTTTTTTTTGTTAAGTCTATTTGGTGTTCAGTATGCTTCTTGTATCTTCATATGTATATCTTTCTTTATGTTGGAAAAGTTTTCTTCTATGTTGTTGAATATATTTTCTGTGCTTTTGAGTTGGACTTCTCCTTTTCCTATCCCTATAATTCTTAGGTTTGGTCTTTTCATGGTTTCTCATATTTCATGAATATTTTGTGTTAAGCTTTTGTTAGACTTAACACTTTCTTTGACCAATAAGACTCTTTCTTCTATCATATCTTCAACATTTGAGATTTTTTCTTTCATCTCTTATATTCTGCTGTTTATTATTGCATTTGTAGTTTCTGATGATTTTACTATATTTTTTTGTTTCCAGAATTCCCTTGTTTTGTGTGAGTTTTTTTTATTGCCTCTATTTCAGTTTACAAGTCTCAAATAGTTTCTTTCATATGTTTGATTGCTTTTTCTTGGTTTCTTTAAGAAATTTGTTTAATTCTTCCAGTTTTTTTTGTTTGTTTTTTTTCCCCATTTCTTTGAGAGAATTTTTCATTTCCTCTTTAGGGGCCTCAAACATTCTCCTAAACTTATTTTTAAAGTTATTTTCTTCTGTTTCATCTATATTTGGTTGTTCAAGTCTTGCTGTTGTAGGGCCACTAATTTTTATTGGTGTCATGTTGCTCCTTATGATATTGAGTGTGTTCTTAACTTGTCTATCCATCTTTTCCTCTGATTGGTGTGGTTGGGGCTGTCAGTGTCTCTGGTGATCAGTCTTCTAGGTGCCAATGGATCCAAGGCTCAGATGGTTGCTCCTCATGGTAGAGTCAAGGTCACAGTTCCAATCACCATGGAAGTCACTTGGAATTCCCAGAAGTTGCTCTGCAATCCCAAAGGTCATTGGAGTCTGCCCCCATGGAGATCATTTGATTGGGCCTTCTCCTGCAGAGGTCACTGGCTCCAGCCTGCTCCAGTAGAGGTCCCTGGTTTAGGCCTGCTCTGGCAAGGTCTGGAGGCCATTGGCTCGGGTCATTTAGAGTTCTTAGTTTAGTTACATGAGGTCTTTAAAATCAATGGATATCAGATATGCTTGTGCAATTAGCTTGGGTACTTCTCAAGTCATGTTGGACAGAAGTCTTGTATACATAGCTATCAGGACGATGTGGCTAAATCCCTTTAATATTCTAAGTCATCCCAGTCAAAATGGCCATCACCAGGATTTATAACAAATTCTGACAAGTAAGGAAAGGGATGCTATTATATCCTACTTTTGGGAGTGTAAATAAGAGAAGCCACTTTGGAAAGGATTCTATACTTTTCTGAAATATACTAGAAATAAAATTATCCTACATACTATACTGTTTAGCTATTTAACCACAGATGCTCTTCTGCTTGTTTCTCATTATTCTCTGTGTACACCCATGCCCATCTGCATAGGCTAAGGAAATGAGACTTAAGAATTATTCAAACCCCTTTAGAGATTCTAGCTAAGAAGTAGCTTTGTCATGATTATAATGAGGGCAGGTTTTTATGGTATGTTCTAAGGTTTAAACTATTTGCAATAATCATTACAGGTAAAAAGACATCCCAGCTTTGCAGGAAAGTGAGCACACAGAAAAACAAATGCAGAGTTTAGGGTCTCTTTACAGCACAAAGTTCTGAACTCATGAACACCTTTCAGATGACAGGACTGCTTGTTTCACCTTGGGCAAATCATATTGTTTCTACCAGCTAATAGTATATATATATATATATATATATATATATATATATATATATATATATGGATTAAACACATTAATGATTAACTCCATGTCACCAATAATACATCCTAGTTGAGTCAAGAAAAGGAATAAAAACATTTTCCTTTGGAGTCATTTAACTAAGAGCAAGTCTGGATTTGAATTCTCTTCTTGTGTAAATGGACATGATAAAATAGTCCTACACTAGCTCAGAACTGAAAATAATAAAGGGTTCTTTATTTAGGGGTAGACTCACAGATGAACAGTCCTCTGTATGAGCCTGGAACAGGAACCAAATCCAGCAGCCAAGAGAGAGAGAGGCCTCGAAAGCTTTACATCTGCATTTATAGTATAAGAGACCATGCCCAAGTGGGCTGGTGTTTTAAAGGCTATTTGCTGAAGGAGTTCCCACAGCACATCCCCTGTTATCTAAATAAGAGAATTCTAAGACTAATACAAAACTGTATATACTAAGAACATATATCAAGTGTAAAAATTAGAATTACACCAGGCGGTGATGGCTCACACCTTTAATCCCAGCACCCGGGAGGCAGAGGTAGGCGGATCTTTGTGAGTTCAAAGGCAGCTTGGTCTACAAGAGCTAGTTCCAGGACAGGCTCCAAAGCTACAGAGACACTCTGTCTCAAAAAAAAAATGGAATTACAACCAGCATAAGTGATATCAAGCAAGAAGCATATGCTAAATGTTTTAATAGTTAAACTATCCTAAGAAGTCTAAGTCTTGTATTAGAAATGGCATGGCTAAGTCATGAGAGGAAAGTAACTATGACTATCTCTTCTTCAACCCCATCAAAGACCTGAGAAGGGAAATAATATTGCTTGAGTAAACAGGAATTACAATCAAGCAACTTCCAAAATGTGCAATAAATGACAAAGACAACTGGCTACCTAGGCAATCACCCAAAGTCTCATTTGCAACATTGGAGAGACCAAATTTGGTTAAGGCCTAGAGTAATTGACAGACCATTTTCAGAGGCAGGAAAATTTTCAAAACCATCTTACTTTGTCTTGGAAAGGTTTGACAGTTTTTTTTTTCTTGTATTCTGCTTGTCCTGTCTGAACACTGTGTATTTTGTCAGTGGTTGAGACATGGGCAGTTCTTTGCCCAAAGGCTAATTTTGCAAAGAAGAAAACAAGATCCAAGTGGAATGTCTTCGGTATCTAACATTCTCTCGGAAATTGATCGGTGCTGCCAAGAACAATTGTGTCTCACATCAACAGATCCCTAAGTTATTAAATGCCATATTTTACTCTACACACACACACACACACACACACACACACACACACACACACACGTATATTCAGGTAATGAATGTATAAATATCTTGATTAGAGGTAGAAATGTATAGTATAATATGATAAATATATCCTAATATTGTATCAATATACAAAATGTCTTAAGCAGAGGTAGAAACATACATGCATACAATATGATAAAATAACTTTGCATAGGTATTCAAATAGTGTAAACAGAAATAGTAGTATAGTCAATATAACAAATATAATTTGTATATCAGCAATCTATACCAATGTAAATTGTCTATAATTAACAGCTCACAAGTATTCATTCTATCACTCACCATTATTATTAGTGTGAGTAAGCCCACACTAATCTACCTATTATCCCATTCAATTTTCTTTTTTTTCCCAAAGGAGATCCCTGAGCCTACATAAATTCTACCACACACCACAGTACAACACCAGTTATAGTCAATTATTATAAGTAGGCACTGTGAAGGCAATGTTTTCTCTGTCCTTTTCTTGTAAGGGTATAGTGAAGAAACAATCTTTTAAATCAATAACTCTCAGAGGCCATCCTTTAGGTAACAAGGAAGGCAAAGGAATTCCAGATTGTAAAGTACCTTATTGACAGCTCTTACATCTGTCATCATTCCCCATTTTCCAGATTTCTATTTAACAACAAATACAGGAGAATTTCAAGGGCAGGTTGATTCTTTAATATGGTGAGCATCTACTTGCTTCTGTACCAGCTGTTCTTAAAGCCTGCAGTTTATCTTCTGTTGAAGGCCATTGTTTCGTTCATATTGACTTCTCAGTTAACCTTTTTAAAGGTTACCTCTGAAGTTTTGCTAGTTGTTTTGTGTTCTTGTATGGTATTAATGGCTGGTGACTGTTTTTTATAGCACATTATAATATCCTTGGTAGGCCCATTCCAGAAACAGGAAATTGCTTCTCCTACCCAAGCATAAATATTATAGTCAAATATCTCTATGCCACTGTATACTGGAGTACCATCCATCGGTGCTGATTTAGCCTTTAAAGACCCAAGAATCTTTTTTAATCTAAGTTGGTATTTTCAGAAGTCAGAGATTCAAGAAGTACTCATCTGGCTTCTGGGTCTGTTACTCCTATTTGTACAGCCTTAGTTAATCTTGGTGTGTTCATCATAAAGATCTTGATCCTATGGATCAGCATAACTGCCCTAGGCAAGAATTTGATCTTGGGAAGCCTTAAATCCTTTCTTTCTTCCCTGTTGTTCTAAAAATTTACCTCTTCCTGCTAGTAGCACTTCTACAGTAGTTGTGGCCTATTTTCCAAGACTGCTGAAATTAATTGAAGCCAGTTGAATGGGGTAGCCTTATTTCTTGAAGCCCATGTGTCTAGTCTTGTAAGTAGCTCTAGAAGAGTGAGGCCTGTGACCTTAATTTTACACACAAAGAGAACCAAGAAAGAAGCTGAAGCTTTGGGAAAGGAAAAGGATGTTTGTTGCTGTTAAAGCTACTTATTGTCAAATTGTATTATAATGAAACCTTTTATGAATTTAAGATGTTTTATAGTCATAAAAATACCAAACATTTCCAAAAGTTGTTTTAAATATAACTTTAGTATTTTTATGATTTTAATGTAAGATTTAAATTTTTTTCTAAAAAGTTTAATATCTCTCAAAAATGAGGTACCCTTTTTTACTTCAAGAGGGAAAAAACTTTAAGAGGGCACAGTTATAATCCACACAAGGTAAAAGCAAGCTGTAATACATAGACTATTTAATAGTTAATAAATGGGATTTATTTACAGATGTTGCTTTTAGGACAAGACAGGAGCTATTATACAAAAAAAAATCATGCTAACATAAAATATCTTGGAAACCTGTTATTATCTCCTTGGTAGGCCCATTCCACATAGTCAACTTTAGTTATATGGTGATGAAGTCATATGACATTTGTCTTCTCCAACCCTAGCAAAAACTGGTGATCAGTCACATGTTATTTAGAGATGGCAGCCAGCCACATGATGCTTATATGACAGAATGGGAATATGTCACATGATCTCTTTAAGAGTACCTATGTATATTTTCTTTTTACTAGTTCTAAGTTAACCTTTTTTAAAATAGATTTTTTTTTACAGATTTTTAACCAAATCAAATAAAATGGACTTACAAATCTTGAGGCGTAGAATGTTTACATAAACTGTCTATTTTTTTGGTTGTTCTATCTTACTCTGTGTCAGGAGCTCCGCCTTACACAAGATATAGAGCTGCTTTTAAATATGCTTGAATGTAGAGAAGGGCAGAGACGGATCTCCACTCTAGAAACTGCCTTTTAATAGAACCCTCCAAAACCATCTTTAATGTTATCTACACCAAAAGAATATATAAACTTTTGTTATTCTGTATCTGATGGCCAGAGAGCTCAGTGTTATATTTTGAGGTCCAGCTATAAGGAGTAGCCATGAGGTGACTGTAGACACAGGAAGAGTGATGAAGTCAATCTAACATATTTTGTCTCCATGCCATACTTAAACGATGTTTATGAACACACCAGCATAGACAAACGGACAAACTTTCTGACGACATAGCTTTCTTTTTTTTAAAAAAAAAAAAAAAACATTTTATTTTATTTATTATGTATACAACATTCTGTCTGTGTGTATGTCTGCAGGCCACAAGAGGGCACCAGACCTCATTACGGATGGTTGTGAGCCACCATGTGGTTGCTGGGAATTGAACTCAGGACCTTTGGAAGAGCAGGCAATGCTCTTAACCGCTGAGCCATCTCTCCAGCCCTGACATAGCTTTCTTGAGATATAGACAAACAAAAACTTCCCATGGGAGAAATATTTTGTTACAAATTATGTAGATGTTGAAATCTTTAAATGGGCAACCTATAGATCATAAAATGAGTTACTAGTATAAGTTTTTAAGATATAGAAAAACGATCTTTAGTGGGTTTTGTAGACAGGATTGTAGTTTCTGGTAGAGGTTAGGAGGCACCACTGTGGAAGTGCCTTGTGCCCAGTGGCAGCAGGTTGCCAGCTGTGGCGGGCTGGAGGGGGGCAAGGGGCGGGGTGGGTGGGTTGCGGTCCCCAGCTGACCCCATTCCTGGACCTCCCTTATAACCCTGGCATCTCACGTCTGCGGCTAGACTGACTGTCATTCCTGAATCATGGGGAGGGGTCAGGAGAGGAGGAGGTCAGGAGAGGGACCATTCTGCTGGAAGCCCAAGGCACAGCCAAATGCATTCTGAGGGTTTGAATTTTTCTGGTGGATTGTGGGAGTGAGCAGAGGGCCTGGTATTCAAACACGCCCTGAGTTGTGGGTGTGTGCACAGACTTCTGTGGTTTTGTGGGAAGAGGAAGTGAAAGGACTAGGGAAAAGGGAGAGAGCAGGAGAGGAGATTTTCATGCGGGTATAGGAGGCTGTAGGAGCTAGACCGGCATACTGGTGCCCACAAGGGAAGGAACAGCAAGACAGAAAAGGAACAGCTTTAGATGCTGCGTGGGTGGGTGGGGGGTGGGGGGCATCAGTCTCTCTCTCTCTCTCTCTCTCTCTCTCTCTCTCTCTCTCTCTCTCTCTCTCTCCTCATATTCCCTCCCCCCCCCCACACACACACACGTTGTAACAAACATAGGAATAAGAAATTTATTCAGTTTAGGGCGTGAAAGAGCAGACAGGAAGGAACAGACAGGTTTTGTAGGGAACGGGAAAGGACTAAATAGCTGAGAATTCTTTCTAATCGCCCGATTCCTTAGTTTCAGACAGAGTAGCTGACAACAGCTGCTGATGTCATTGCCGCAGTGCAGTTTCCCGCTCTTCAGCGGTGACTTGAGCCCCGCCTATGCTGTAGCAGCGACCAGGACCCAGCCTGTGCCCCGCAGGGGTTGAGATGGGCCCGCCGGCAGGCTGTCTGCACAAAGCAGTCAGGACAGGGACTGGGCCTCCCCTCCGCTGCCCGCTGCCGCTGGCAAGACAGGACGGGTGGGAGACAGACTCTATCTTTGAGCTCCCTTGGCAGCCAAGACAGGCTCCATCAGACGTGGAACGCGGACTCCGCTTCACACTGCTACAATGGCAGAACTGCTGGAAGACAGTGCTCTGCACCGGAGTGTGCACATGTGGCGGGGCAGGGTGGTGCATCTGCCCTAGTGGAAACATTATGCCTTTAAGCAAATTATTATGAAAAGTTGAGGATGATTGAGAAGAGTACCTGGTGAGAATCAGAATTCCCCACTATAGAAAAGAGAGGAAATGCTGTCAGAGGTGTTCAACATTCCAGAGGCAATTTCACCACCGGGGGACAGAAATGTCCTAATAAACACGAACTCGTGTACAGATTAAAGAAACTGGCTGCCGCCCTAGTGGTGTTCCGCTGGTTGCTGCGTTACCAGAGACTTTTTTTTTATTGTTATTGTTTTATTTTTTGTTTGTTTGTTATTTTTGTTTGGGAGAGAGAGAGAGAGAGAGAGAGAGAGAGAGAGAGAGAGAGAGAGAGAGAGAGAGAGAGAGAGAGAGAGGCGGGGGTTATTGCCCACGGCCACTCGGGCTGACTTTGACTAACATCCGTATCTCACCTGCATCACAAGAGTGTCTCTAATTTCTTAGGTCTTTTGCCTAGGAAGGCATTTCGTCCAGCAGCTCACAGTAAATGTATAATTTCCATTCCAGGGTCTGTTGACATTCCAGGATGTGGCTGTGGACGTCTCCCATGAGAAGTGGGTTCTCTTTGACACTGTGGAAATTACAAGGCTTCTGGAGTTCACATTCATCCGCGCTTTCTTAACTCCCCTAGTCCACTACTTGCCTTTTCAAGAGAGTGCTCTTTGGCCTGAGGAATCAGCATCTGCCGAGAGTTTTTTAGCCATTAGTCATACGAGTAACCTCTGTAGATTCGATTGAATCAGAAAACATACATTATAAAGCACCACAGCTATGGTTATAAATATTAACATTCACTGAGCCACGCTTTACTCTCCATTAACTTTCCATCTCAAATGTGTGCACTGATGTAAACAAGGAATTCACAAATGTGCCTTCATAAGTTTAGTTGTTAGGTTTCACCTTTGGCCTGAATGAAAAATGACATGATTGCGCCAAGGTATGGTTGAAGAAGTTTATTGTAGGTATGAGGGAGAAAAGAAACAGAGGCATCTGGAAGGGTACAAAATGAACTGGTCCATGAGAAGGGAGGCGGGGAGAGAAAGAAGAGAAAACAGGAGAGAAGTGGAGATCAAGAGAGGACCCTGTAGCCCAGAGGCCAAGAGAGCACCTAGTGAAAAATGTCTGCTCTGATAAAGTAATGGGCACCTCAGTCATATGTCAAGAGTTTTTTTGATACCTAACAAGGTCCAGTCAAACCAGGTTTTGGTGCTGGTGCACACCTTTAATGCCAGTACTCTGGGAGGCAGAGGCAGGTGGTTCTCTGTGAGTTTGAGGCCAGCTTGGTCTACAGACCAAGTTCCAGGACAGGCTACAAAGCTATACAGAGAAACCCTGTCTTAAAAAAAATCAAAAAAAGCAATGTCTAGACAAACCCAGTAAAATTAAAAAAAAAAAAAGTTTTTTTTTTTTTTTTTGGTTTTTCGAGACAGGGTTTCTCTGTGGTTTTGGAGCCTGTCCTGGCACTAGCTCTTGTAGACCAGGCTGGTCTCGAACTCACAAAGATCCGCCTGCCTCTGCCTCCCGAGTGCTGGGATTAAAGGCGTGTGCCACCACCGCCCGGCTAAAAGTTTTTTTTTTTAAAGATTTTATTTATTTATTATGTATACAACATTCTGCCTCCATGTATGCCCGCATGCCAGAAGAGGGCACCAGATCTCATTACAGATGGCTGTGAGCCACCATTTGGATGCTGGGAATTGAATTCAGGACTTCTGGAAGAGCAGCCAGTGCTCTTAACCACTGAGCCATCTTTCCAGCCCGTGAGAAGTTTTAATTTATTTTTACCTTTTTATTTATTTATTTATTTAATTTTTTTTTGGTTTTTCGAGACAGGGTTTCTCTCTGGTTTTGGAGCCTGTCCTGGAACTAGCTCTTGTAGACCAGGCTGGTCTCGAACTCACAGAGATCCGCCTGCCTCTGCCTCCCAAGTGCTGGGATTAAAGGAGTGCACCACCACCGCCCGGCTCTGTGAGAAGTTTTAAAGCCACATTAATTTTATAGACAGGAAATACCTTTTGAATAATTATGATTGCATACATATATCAGAAAAAATTTCTCCTTCTTTGGTTCAAAAACTGTACTCTGCCCACACAC
This sequence comes from Microtus obscurus, assembly GCA_963919715.1. Taxonomy (NCBI): domain Eukaryota; kingdom Metazoa; phylum Chordata; class Mammalia; order Rodentia; family Cricetidae; genus Microtus; species Microtus obscurus. The sequence goes on along the minus strand of CAWTZC010002434.1, from coordinate 319,242 downwards.
ATGTGGCCAAACTGTTGTCTTTTATGTCAGGGTTTGTTGACACTCAGTGCTGTGACTGTGGACTTCTAGGAGGAGTGGGAATGCCTAGACCCTGCTCACAGGGCTTTTTGCACAGGTCTCCTCTTGGAGAAGAGCAGCAGTCTGGATTCCGAGGGTCAGAATAATTTTCTTGCAGTCTCCCTTGTCACTCCCTTCTGGTTTCCAAGACAGACTTCTCTGCATGTGTGTGAGCTGTGTGTGAATGAAAATTCACATCTCATAGAGTGAAATCCTTAGAGACAAGGAGACATTTTTGTGGTATTTTCTTCCTTTGTGTTTATCCTTCCTGTAGATGTTAACATCTTTCATTTTTATTTCATGAAAAATTCTAGGTGCTTTCTGAAGAATCTCTTTCCCGTGTGCAGTCTCACATTGCTCAGTCAGTCCTGCTCACCTGTGCAGCAGCACAAAGAGCTCACATGGAAAAGAGAGAGGAGGTAATAGCAAGGGATCCAGGTGTATTAGGAGGATTTAGGAAGGGATGGATCTCAAATAATAGTAGATACAGGACGTTTGGGCAAATGGGTGGATCTAGAAAACATCATATTGAGTGAGGTGACTCAGAACCAGAAAGACAAATATCATATGTACTCACTCATAAGTGGTTTTTAGACATAAAGCAAATAAAAACCAGTCTACAAATCATAATCCCAGAGAATTTAGACAACAATGAGGACTCTGAGACATTAATTGATATAAACTACATGGGAAGTATAAAAAGACAAGATCTCCTGAGTAAATTGGGAGCATGGGGATCATTGGAGAGGGTAGAAAGGGAGGGGAGAGTACGAGAGGGGAACAGATAAAAATATAAAGCTCAATAAAAACAATAAAAAATTAAAATGATAAACAAACAAACAAGTAAATACATAAATAAATAAGAAAGGCAGGAGCCACAGACTCATGAGTTTCTGCTCCTAGCTAAACGGTGCTGGCAGTAGGTTGCACCACATGACCAGCTTTAATTCATTACCTATGCTTTTAAAAATTACTTTTATGCTCTGTTACATATGGTATGTTTGCGTGATGGTACACCTTGTCAGGGTCCACTAAGAAGTCCATTACTTGCAGAGACCCACCTCCTCAGTACATTTGCTTCCCCCTCACAATGATTCTACATTCCTGTTTCTGGCGACTTTAATTCTCCAGTTACTTTCTTTTTCTCTATCCCTTTATATTCCTGACTGCTTGTTACACAATGTCAATCAAAATAAAAAAAAAAAGCCTGTTTTCTCTCGTTCACTTTTTATTAACTTTATGTGTAAATTAATTCCACAGTGTGCATATGTAAATGCACTTACTGTTCAAAAAATGTTTTAAGCAATCCTAATAAACTCTGTTCATTTCATCTCCCTCTAGACTAAAAAAGCAATAAGTCTCAAATATTTTAAATTTGTATGTACTTTTAAGTAATAATAAATTTATGGTTAAATCTGTTACAACATACTGTATATATAATTCAACTCTGCTTTAAACTATATTCTATATAATGATAAAAACTTAAGGTTATAAAGATCTGTTTCAAATTAACTCTCACTCAGTAGACCAGGCTGTCGTCTGAATCACAGAGATCCACCTCACTCTTTTTGTCTCTACCTCTCAGTCTTCACCTTGGCTTGTGAGCTCTGCCTGCATTCATCCCCTTCTGGAACTACTGCCAAACTAGGTAGCTACCATGAAATCCAGTCAGGCATTTACTGTTTTATGCAGCAGCAATAAGTCTCACATCTTCATCAATATCATTAGTAGATTTGGTAAGACAACTGGGAATTCTTAAAGAGAGGAATTGTGATGGAGGTGGGTCTTGTATCTTATCTGTTGATTTCATTGGTTAAAATAAAGAAACTGCCTGAGCCCATTGATAGGCCAACCCTTAGGTGGGTGGAGTAGACAAAGAGGATTCTGGGAGAAGGAAGCTGAGTCAGAAGGAGTCACCATGATGCCCGCACTCCAGACAGAGGCAGGCTAGAATCTCCCCGGTAAGCACACCTTGGGGTGCTACACAGATCATCAGAAATGGGTTAGGTCGATATGTAAGAGCTAGCCAATAATGGGCCAGGCAGTGTTTAAAAGAACACAGTTTCTGTGTAATTATTTCGGGCATAAGCTGGGCCATGCGGGCGGTCAGGTGCGGGGAACACAGCCCGGCCGCTCCTAATACAACAATTTGGCGCCAACGTGTAATTATTTTGGGGCATAAGCTAAACCAAGCGGGAGGCCCGGTAAGGGGACACAGCCGGCCGCTCCTTTTACTACAGGTGGCGCCCAACGTGCTAATGAACTCCACGTAAAACCTGAGAGGGCTTAAAAAGGACATAGAGAAAATTTAAGACAGCTTTTTGCTGTTTCTGGGTTGCGTACTGCAAAGAAATTGTTCTGACTCAGCAACAGGAAAAAAGCTGCGTCATTTTAAAATGCCGGCTTTCTGGGCTATGCCACCGTTATGATCTCTGTTTGGCTCCTGCGGGAGACAAAGCTTTTGAATGGAGCATTTGGACTAAAGTGCTATGGCTTGCTTGATGGCAATGTGGACTGCTGTATGCCTGGAATTGTGCACAGCTCAGGGGCACCAAATGGCTCTGAGGCAGGAGCGGCTCAGCTCCACCATGATGAACTGAGCTGGTCTCAAGCAGGAACTACCGTAATTACCTTAATGACAGCGCACTTAAGGTTTCTACTGGGCAGAATGCAGGCGGTACCGTATTAACTATACAAGAAGCAAATTAAGTTTTTAAGAAGTGCTTAACATTTTAAGAAATGCTGCTGGATAGTAAAAAAATTACAGATTCACAATAAAACAGATTCAGACAGACCACTAAATGAGTCACAATGTTGGATAAATGTACGTGGGCTTGAGAGAGAAAAAAATATATATAGAGAGAGAATAAAGTTAATGCCTTTAAAATTAAAAAGGTAAAGTCTTTAAAGAGACAGAGTACAGATAGTTAAGAGAGTAAAAGAAATAAAGAAAAAATAAGCCACGTAAAAATGGAAAATTCACAGAGAGTCTGGATTATGTACATTGTGTTTTCTTTAAAATTTTTGACTATAAAGGAGCTAAGTACAGAGAGTCATTTCATTACATGGGCTACCAAGCTGAACCAGAATGGATATAAGGGTATTACGATTTCAAAATTTGGGTCTAAGGATATGATGCTTCGGAGAGGGTCTTCTTTTGTTTTCACAGAGGACCAGACCCTATGGATTTCATCTATTCCGATTTGGTATGATAGACCACGCCCTCCTGAAAGGTTGCTGTGAACACCCTCAGAAAATTGCTTCACTCAACTGCCAACTGAGATAAAACTATCACAGGTTATACCGTGAAAGACCTAATTAACGACGCCCCCATACAGCAGAAAGCAGTTTGGAGAGAAAAACTGCGCCCATGTTCCCAAATATTGATTATATATGTTCTTTTACATTTAAAGGGGGATATGATATAGATATAAATAATTTGCATTGGTGTGGATTTTAAGGTCAATTTTGTTATATGTATTTCTGATCTTGATCTAGGTATTGTGATTGTGTAGTTCATTTTTAAAATGTAATGTATAATTAGGAAATACAGGTTGTTGATGGATAATCATCAATAATAGTCAAGCTTGTAGTCATGTTAGATTTTCTAGATATATGGAGATATATGTCAGTTAGATAGGCATTCTTCATATCTTTCAAGGACTGCAGAATATGGCATTTAATGTTTTAATAATTTAGGGTTTTTCATGACAATGAGACACGTCTGCTCCTGGCAGCACCAATCTACTTTGAGATGAAGATGGGCATCGAAGAGGATCCTTATGGAACTGGATAGCCATTTGGGCAAGAGACTGTTCTTGCCTGGACTGTTGCATAAACTGGACACAAAGAACCCGCAGAGAGAGGACTGCTAAACTTGCCTAAAGGTGAGATGATCCTTCGGGGTTCCTGATTTATGAAAAAGTCTACGAGACATTCTGCAGGACACAGCAGAAAATGACTGAACTGTCTTTGGAATTTCCTGCTTCATGGAACTGTCTGCTGGATACTATGGGCCTGAAGGCCAAAGATGGATGCCCCAACGGTACAGAGGAACTTTGGGTGACTGTCCAGGCAGCGAGTTGTCTCTGTCATTTCTAGAATTTTGGACTTCTTGTTTACTGTAGTTTTATATCCTTCTGGAGTCTTTGATGGAGTTGAAGAATGGTTAGTTATAGTTTTCCTTAGTTATGATAAAAGATAAAGTAGATATAAATATTGTAACTGTAATTCTTATTTGATAACTGTTTTGTTTTATGTAATTTTACTATGTTAAAGTTAAAGCCTTTCTTTTTTGTTTAAACAGAAAAAGGGGAAATGATGGAGGTGGGTCTTGTATCTTATCTGTTGATTTCATTGGTTAAAATAAAGAAACTGCCTGAGCCCATTGATAGGCCAACCCTTAGGTGGGTGGAGTAGACAAAAGAGGATTCTGGGAGAAGGAAGCTGAGTCAGAAGGAGTCACCATGATGCCCGCACTCCAGACAGAGGCAGGCTAGAATCTCCCCGGTAAGCACACCTTGGGGTGCTACACAGATCATCAGAAATGGGTTAGGTCGATATGTAAGAGCTAGCCAATAATGGGCCAGGCAGTGTTTAAAAGAACACAGTTTCTGTGTAATTATTTCGGGCATAAGCTGGGCCATGCGGGGCGGTCAGGTGCGGGGAACACAGCCCGGCCGCTCCTAATACAACAAATTAGTTAAAAAGAGAGTTTCTCCCACATCCAAAAAAGGAAAAACTATTGCAAGGGAGGGATTTGGGTCTCTGTATGATACCATACCAGGCACTTTGGAAATGGAATGATTAAATTTAAATGGGATTTACGTAATGTTAATTTCAAAACATTATCAACTTTATCATTTTTGTTTTAACACTAAAAAGTGTTAAACTCAGTGCTAAGATATAAGGCTCAGAATAACTTAATAAAACACATCAGAAACATATTCAAATTTAGGGAATGAAATTTAATGGAGAGCAAATTCTAGCATTGCATTATAAGATTACAGAGGAACAGTCTAAAGCTTTCTTTTCTTTTCTTTTTTTAAATTCTTTTTTACTTTTTGATTTCTTTGTAGCTTTGGAGCCTGTCCTGAAACTCACTTTGTAGACCAGGCTGGCCTCTAAATCACAAAGATTCTCCTGACTCTGCCTACTGAGTGCAAAGATTAAAGATGGGCACCACCACTGCCTGACCTGCCTAAGGTTTTCAAATATCCCACTTTAGTATATCCAGCAACCTTTATGGAATTGCCAAATTTCAGAGTTTCTGTTACAGCTAATTTGACTTCTGTGCCAATGTTACATTTAAAGAGATTCAAGAAAGCAATAGTCTCATATGGTATGCATTCACCTTTTGTAAAGCAAATGTTAAACTCCCTGTCATTTTGTAATAGAATTATCCCTAATGACTGGGTAAACTGGTTAAAGGTATTTTAGATCCAATTACAATGGAGTACCTGGTTCAGAGAGGAGGGTAAGATTATTGAACAACAAAGTAAATATAGAGGAAGAGAAATTTCCCAAGATAACTTTTTTTTTTTTTTGGTTTTTCAAGACAGGGTTTTTCTCTGTAGCTTTAGTGTTTGTCCTGGAACCAGCTCTTGTAAACTAGGTTGGCCTTGACCTCACAGAGACCTGCCTGCCTCTGCCTTCCAAGGGTTGGGATTAAAGTTGTGTGCCTGGCAATAAAATTCTTACAGAAGGAAATGATGCTACTGTGGGAAGACAAGCTATATATGATGATCACAGCCTGGATTTCTGCTGCACAGAAGCTTTGAATACTTGGGACAGAATTGGGGACATAGAAAAGAAAGTTGTGTCATTTACTAAAGTTATACAGGGCTCAAAGGAAGCCTTTATGGATTTCTTACAAAAATTGACTTCAGCAGTAAATAGAATGATAACAATTTCAGAAACTAGACAAATTATAATTGACTTTTGAAAATGCCAGTTCTCTATGCAAAAGAATAATTGATTCATTAAAGGCAAAGTCAGCATCTTTGGAGGAATGGATTTGAGATACAATTAATATTGACTCTCATGACCATGATGATGTGTATATAGGAGAGGTGATTTCCAGAGGTTGGAAGGAAAAATGAAATGTCAAATGTTATAATTGTAGTAAGCAAGGTCACCTTAAGAGGAATTGCAGACAGGGTGTTCCTAGAAACAATCTTTTTTTTCCTAAGAATAATTCATTTAGAATGCCCATCCCTTATGGATTATACAGAAAATGTGGCAAAGGCAGGTATTGGACTAATCAATGAAGTTCAATGAGGAATATTCATGATATTCCTTTGCTGTTGGGAAACTTCTTAAAGGGCCTCTCACAGGCCCCTATGCCAAATCCAGTTCAATAGTTCCCTACCATCATAAAGGAAATTCATTCCCAGAGCAATTAAAGAACCTAATGCCTATTGTAAGAAATCATACTGCACAGTAAAACAGAACATCTATAGAAGAGAGAACAAAAAATTCAGGAGAAACCATAAAGCAAGTATTTTGACAAACTTCTCTAAATAAACAAAGACCAAAATTAAAAATACGAATAAGTGACACTGTCATTAAAGGTCTGATAGACACAGATGTGGATGTAACAATAATTTTACCAAAATCCTGGCATTCAAATTGGCCCCTTCAGGATGTAAATGCTCAGATTTCAGTGATCAGACCTTTATCAGAGTGCAAGATGGGTCAAATTATATGGCCCAAAGAAAAATATTAAATCCACAAGTGGCTGACATAGCAATAAATTTGTGGAGATGTGATTTATTATAGCAATGGAATACTCAGATTCACATTCCCCCAATCTTAGAAACAAACCATAAATTAACATATGTTTCTGGGAAAGATATTCCAAGGTATAAAGAACAGTCACTGACTATTCAGGTTGTACAAGAACAGGGTACAGCAGCTTCTGATATTGCAAAGGCACCAACAGTCCAACCTTTAAAATGGTTGACAGACAAAACTATATGGGTTAAGCAATGGCCTTTAACAATAGAGAAACTTCAGGATTTAGAACAGCTGGTTAAGGAGCAACTAGAGGTTTAGCATATTGAAGAATCAGTCAGTCTGATTCTCCTGTATTTGTTATTAAAAAGAAATCTGGACTAGTTCCAGGACAGCAACCAAAAGCTACAGAGAAACCCTGTCTTGAAAATCCAAAAAAAGAAAAAAAAAAGAAAGAAAAAGAAATCTGGAAAATAGAGAATGGTAAGAGAACTAAGAACTGATAATAAAGTGATTCAGCCAATGGACTCTCCTACAGTCTGGAATTGCGTTGCCTTCTCTATTGCCTAAAGGATGGCTTCCTATGGTTACTGATTTAAATGTTGTTTCTTCACTATACCTTTACAAGTAAAGGACAGAGAAAATTTGCTTCACAGCACCTACTTATAATAATTCTCAGCCTGCTAAGAGAAATCAGTAAGTCAATGGAAGGTTCTCCTAGAGGGAATGTTAAATCTCACTACCCTTTATTTTGTAAATCAGCAATTGGAAATAATGCATAAGCTATTTCCTGAATCTATAGTTTACCATTACATGGGCAACATTTTGCTATCTGATTCAAGTGAAGATACTTTAGAAAGAATATTTGAAGAAGTAAAGAAAATTTTGTCTTGTTGGAATTACAAATTGCTCCTGAAAAAAATACAAAGAGGAGAATCTACTAATTATTTAGGTCACAAAATATTGGGTGTTGTGTAAGTTTTCTGTACCTTCATAGAGATATCCTTTTTTAAGTTGGGAAAGTTTTCTTCTATGATTTTGTTGAAATATATTTTCTGTTCCCTTGAGCTGGAGTTTTTCTTTCTTCCATTCCTATTATTCTAAGGTTTGGTGTTTTCATGGTGTGCCAGATTTCCAGTATGTTTTGTGTTAAGAATTTGTGGATTCAGTGTTTTCTTTGACTGATGAATTTATTTACTCTACAGTATCTTTAACACCTGAGATTTTCTCTTCCATTTCTTGATTTTTTTTGGTTATACTTGCCTCTATATTTCTGCTTTGTTTTCCCAGATTTTCCATATCCAGAATTCTCTCAGAGGTGTTTCTTTATAACATCTATTTCAGTCTTTAATTCTTGAACTGTTTGATTCACCTGCGTGATTGTTTTTTCTTGGTTTTCTTGCTTTTTATTTTGAGAGATTTATTGATTTCTTCCAATTGTTTGTTGGTGTTTTTCTCCATTTCTTTAAGGGAAATTTTCACTTTCTCTTTAAATGTCTCCATCATCCTCATAAAGTTACATTTAAAATCGTTTTCTTCTGCTTCTTCTGGGTTAGGATAAGAAGTCTTCTTGTTTTATGACCACTGGGTTCTGGTGTTGCCATGTTGTTTTTTAGGTTTCTAAATGGATTCTTGCATTGGCACCTACCCATCTCTTTCTCCAATTGTTCTGGCAGTGTCTTTGCCTCTTGGTCCAAAACTTGCAGTGGCTGTCTATGTCTTTGGGAACTGTTCTTGGTCTACTCTGTACTGTCACTGTCTGTGTCTCAGGGAGCCACTGAGGTCTCTCTTGGCTTGGTCTCTTGGTTAACTCTCTTGGTCAGCTCTGTTTAGTCACAGCCTGTATTTCAGAATTCCTCTCTTGGTCCTCTCTACGTAGTCTCAGCCTGTGCTTTAGGGTTACTCTTTTGGTCCTCGTGTGTAGTTCCAGCTTGTATTTCAGATTTCTTTTGAGGTTGCCGGGGGATAGCAGGGTTTGGGGGTACAGTGGACTTGTAGCTTGCAGGGTCTGATCCATAGGGTGGGGCCCTTTCAACAGCCTACTGGTAGGAATTTGCCTGCTGGTTGGCTTGAGAAGCTGAGGCAGGTAGGGGAGGGGCCTGGGGTTTTTCTCTCAGTATGGAGGTCCTAGAGAGTGGAGGTGTCCTACCAGGTGGGTGCTCACTTACTTCATGGTCTTCTCTGTGAAACTGCAGCGTTTGTTTCTCAGTTCCTCTGAGGTTGTGGAAGGGTAGGAGGGTTTAGGGGCGGAGTGTAACTTGTAGCTTACAGAGTCCTATCTGTGGGATGGGGGTGTTGGACCAGCCTACCTGCCAGTAACTTGCTTGTTGGCTGGCTAGAGAGGCTGAGGCAGGTGCGGCAAGGCCTAGGTTTTTGTCCCAGTTTGGAGGGGTATCCTGACAGTGTGGCCACTGACCCCTTGGTCTTCTCTGCAAATTTGCAGCCTGTGTGTTTCAGAGTTCCTCTGAGGTTGTGTTTGGGGATGGACTGGGACTTGTAGCTTACAGGGTCCATCAAAAGGATGTGGGTATTGGAGCAGGCTACCTGCAGGTAACTTGCCTGCTGGCTGGCTGCAGAAGCTGAAGCAGGTCGGGGAGAGCCTGGGGTTTTGCCCCAGTATGGAAGGCCTAGAGAGTGGGGTGTCCCAGTGGGTGGATGATCCCTCACAATTTAGTCATCTTTGTGAGTTTGCAGCCTGTGTTTCTATAGTTTTCAATAATAATTCATACACTTATCACATCTAAGGTTTTCCCACCAAATCCGTGGAGAGTTTTGTGACTACTTCATCATTAAAAAGGAATTTGAAATCTTGCTTTCCTACTCTGTATCTCCTTTTTATTCTTCGTCTTATTAAGATTTCTGAACCTCACTCTTATGACTCTTGATTCACTAACAAAGGAGAATGCATGTCTTCTCACACTCTTCTTGCTAATGCTCTTTTATTTTCTGCACTGTATTTTTTGCCTAGGTTTATGAGCCAAAAATCCATTTCTTCCATGATCCATTAGGAGTTTATCACAAAAGCTTTTTGAAGTTTTCCTTATGACATTTCCATTCCTAATGAGATTTTTATTACAGGACTTCTATTTCTTATATGATTTTTTTTCTTTTAAAAATTCTGTTTTGTAAAATTACTAGTAGAACTTTTATACTTTTTAGTTAGAAATAGCAGTTTGATATTTTTGTTTGTTGGACATGGTCTGCTACTCACCTAGCTCTCATTTATTCATCTATTTCTTATATAACGTGTCTTATTCACATGTTTTCTCTTGGATAAATTCTCTCTGATTTTTCTATGGATAGTTCCCTCTAATTATAATTTGCAGTATTGCTTGCATGGGTGACCTGTGCTATTTTCTTCCAATATACTTTTTTCAAGGTGAATTTTATGAGCCAGTGATTCCGGATGCAAGGTTCATAGTTGATTTCATTTCTATTCCACATATACCCTTCCATGCTCTCTGTCTATAGAAATGTTGACTATACAACAAGAATCATTTGGGGGATTTGGGGTTTTGCTATGTGCTTTTTTATTTTCTGTAACAGAGTTGTATTTTAGCATTTCAGATTTGACACGTTAGTTTGAAATGTCAAGAAGAGTTCCAATCTTTGTTCCTGAGACAAAAACTCAGAGAAGAGTAACAGGAAAATGTCTGTTTCTCCAATAAATGCTCCCCAGGTAAGTGTCGTGTATCCCCTCCCCTTTTTAATTGAAACAATACAAACCTTAAATTTTTTTGCCTCTGATACAGTTAGCTAAAGTATGTATTTCCTGTACTTTTTTTTCCTTTTTCCTCTCTGATAATCAAGAATAAGCTTCTAAATCGTGTCACATGCATAGCACAGCTTTATTCCAATTTATTTTCCATTAGTTATTACTGTGGACTATATATTTTTCATGGAGTAAAGGCCTGTAATCCTGAAGGGGATTCCATTGTCAATGATGATCAAAGAAATATATTGATGCCTAGTTCTTACAAAGGATAAATTTGTGTCCTTATATATTAGTGAGGAAGGAAGATTTCATGTGCCACTTAGGTTGCATTTAAAGAATGATGAGATTCCAAGAAGCAGACTTATGAAAGTTGAACATGGAAATACAAAGGCCTTCTAGCAAATATCACTGAGCAATTCATAGAAAAGTAGAATTAGCTGGGTGGAGGTGGTGCACGCCTTTAATCCCAGCACTCGGGAGGCAGAGGCATGTGGATCTCTGTGAGTTCGGGGCCAGCCTGGTCTACAAGAGCTAGTTCCAGGACAGGCTTCAAATCCTGTCTCGGAAAAAAAAGTAGAATTAAAATGGATTTACTATCTTGGATCCTAATAGTAAATATTTTAGCACTCCAGTAAACACAGATGAAGGAAGGAATATGTGGCTTGCTCTTGCCGTCAAAATGATGATTCTGAAAAAAGGTACAGATTTAAGTATACTGGATTCTTTCTTTGCTATTTGACTTCACTCAGTTATAATGTATCTATGGCTGTGTTGTTACCTGAAATCTGTTTGTCGCAGAAGAGTTCTTGATTCCAGTGCTCAGTGATAAGTTTTCATTAGACAGATCAGAATTTTTTCTCTGCCCGTTTTTTCCCTGACAGGTTATGTCATCACCTCTATGCTGCATTATGTGGAATAATAACAGTAAAATGCTGTGTATATGACATCAATGTTCAAGCATAAACTAATATCCCTTTTTAATGACTTTCTTCTCTTCCTTCCTTTTGAAGGAGGAAGACTCCTGGTAGTTTATGTTTTCTTTTATTCTTTTCCCTGAAGCTTGGTATTATGTCGGTGAAGATCCAGAAGAAAGGTTGTGATGATATGATGATATGTTTTCATTTCTTTATTTAAAATAATTTTATTTAGGTATAGGATTACTCATCTTTATGTGCACTTGTATGCCTCCATGATGCCCATAAAGCACTGAGGTAAGTACCAATCCCTTGACATAGAAGTCAGGTATTTTCACCAGCTGTCATATATATATATATATATATATATATATATATATATATATATATATAACTATTTTCTGCAACAACAGCCTTACTCCTGAGCCATCTCTCTAGCCACCAGGTGTTATTGGTTGTTTTACTTTTTGCTTTTAGGTATTTGGTGACCTGCATCTAGACACACACAGAGACTTATTCTTCCTTATGAATGCCCAGTTTTACCTTGGTTTGTTTTTTAACTTAAATTATCCTGTTTACCTTTCTCTATTTCTGTGTTTCTTTTTATACTCCTTTCTCCAGCTTGCTGTATAACAATATGGTCGGCCCCTGGAGTCTTTCTCTCTTTCTCTTTTTGCTCCCTGATCCTTTGTGCTCTTTTTCCTCGTTCTATTTATTCTCCCTGCCTGCCAGCACCACCTATCCTTTCTTGCGAAGCTTTTGGCCATTCAACTCTTTATTAGACCAATCTGATGTTTTAGATAGGCAAAGTAACACAGCTTCACAAAGATAAACACTTGTAACATAAATGAATGCAACACATCTTTACATCATTAAACAAATGTTCCACAGCATAAACAAATGTAACACATTTAAGAAATATATTTCATAATACTCAAATTTACATTTCTGGTGCAATTCATGAGGGAGCCATTATATAACCCTGGATCTCCTGTTTTCTTCAAAAATCAAAGAAGAATTATAAATGATAATCACCTATTTAACCTAAATTCATGATAGACAATTAAGCTCAAATAATGTAGAAAAGAATACAGTTGAAATAACATTCAAATTTTTAATTGAGGCAATATCATGAGCATAATATATTGAAAATTAGTAGAGAGTATAATTATTATATGACTTAATGCATTTTTAATCATACAAATCTTTCTGCTTCATCTGAATGAATTGTCACATATGCCATGTATTCACATTATGTATTTCTAAATAGTGTAGTGAACCTCTATGTGGAATTTCTGAAGCTGTTTTTATCTGTATTAGTTATGTCAACTTTTAGGAAGATTGAGATAATAGTAGTGCTGCCTAATACTGATTTTTCTATTTACTTCATGTTCATCAAAATATTCTCATAAATGACAAAGAATTTGGTTCTAATGTGTTGTTTGGAACATTGTACAAATGTAATGTTATACTCTTTACTGTTAAGAAAAAACAATGTCTTTTTATTCATCCATGAGTTCTTCATTCCATATACTACCTCTTTGTTCTAGAAAGGGTGCAGCATTGGACCTAGGCTTCAGGATCTAAACTGAAAATCTTAGAATAGAGTCAGATTAGGCCCAGATGCAGACAGGATTAATCCAGTGTCCATATATTAACAAGACTGGCAGTTGTCGAATTTGCAAGCACGGTTTTACTCCCCATAACTCTACCATTTGAAATGTGACATTGGGATCCTGTTTGATAACATTGTTCTTAAACATAGTCTGCTGCATCTAGACCTCAAAGGTGTATCTTATATTTCCTAAAAGTTTGATGATTGTAAAACTGTTATGCCATACTGTTTACACAGAGAAATAAAATATAATATATAATCACTTTAGAAAGTTTCTTTTATTAACTTTTTGAGACAGGATTTCTCTGTATAACAGTTCTAGCTGTCCTGGAACCAGCTCTTGTAGACTAGGCTGGCTATGAACTCACTGAGATTTATTACCTCTGCCTCCTGAGTGCTGGGATTAAAGTGTGAGCCATCACTGCCCATAGAAAGTATCTTTTATTGAAATTAAATTTTACCTTCATTTTATGTGTGTGAGTATATTTGCCTAAATGGATACTTGTGTGCTCTGTATGCTACATTGGATCCCGTGGAACTAGAGTTAAAATCTGTTGTGTAGTGCCATGAGGGTATTAGGAACTGAGCAGCGTTTTAACAGACATTACAGAATCTGAACCTGGGGGAAAACTTGCAAATGTAGTGACTCTGTCAAATAATGGCAGCCTTAAAGTTCCAGCCTCTAAGACTTCCTTTCTAGGCTCAATTAAAGATGCCATGATAAGCTAAAGGGGGTCTAAAATAATCTGAGGGTTAAGATCTCAGGGGTAAGAAATCTACTCAAAACAGCTTCCCTCTATCCCTATTTCTTTATTCTTCTTTCTCATTTCTTTAAGTTCTCCCTTGTTCTGTCTTGTTCTCCTTTGTTCTCTCTTGTTGCTCCTTGTTTTATCTGTTACAAGTGTTTCTAGTCATATATATCCTTAAAACCCAGCCCTCCAGGTTTCAAGTCTAAAATTCTTTTGCCCCATAAAATACAGATAAGAGTTCTCTCTCTCTCTCTCTCTCTCTCTCTCTCTCACACACACACACACACACACACACACACACACAAAGAGAGAGAGAGAGAGAGAGAGAGAGAGAGAGAGAGAGAGAGAGAGAGAGAGAGAGAGAGAGAGAGAGAGAGAAACACATGTCTAGTGAACTCCTTAATGGAGAAAGTTAGTTAAGAAAGGAATTAAATCATCAGGGGATCCTAGAGGGGAAGTTAGTGCACATTTTTAGGTGGTAGACAAAAGGTTTTTGTTCAGTAAAATTATGAATAGGGTGCAGATTTTTTAAATCAGTGCACCAGTTTTTTCCTCTTACAACATGCATAAAATCAGGTAACCAAGCAACCTACACAAACAGTTAGGGAGAGGCCATGTTCTTGGTCTGATTAGCACATATATCAGAAGCTGCAATTTCTATGGGCATAGGTCTGGAGTTAGACTTACTGTTCTAAGCAAATAAGAGACAAAGTTCTGGGTCTAAATAATCAGTTCTGGGCTATGCTGTTATAAGTCATTCTAATCCAGGGAGTTATGGGTCTTTCTCTGGGTTGCAGTTAATGATTTCTTGTGCTGTCCTGGAGAGTAAAATATGAGTGGTAAATTTCCTGAACTAAAATCATCAGTAAACTGAGGTAAAAGTGAGCATAAGGAGTTAGGAATCTTTTGAGTGAAATAAAAGCAAAGCAACAGCTTGGGCAGTAATTCTATGTCCTTGGAGTTCTGTGAATATCTTAAATAAAATGCTCTTTCCTGGTCCCTAAGCACTGACCAAATGCCTGCTAATAAAGATAATTGCAGGAAGGCAGATCTCTGCATTTACCTAGGAGATAAGAATGAAGCCCTAGGAGTGTGAAACTGGTCTCCATGTTTAGTCTTTGAGCAGCATGATTTTAATCCTAGCAGTAGGGAGATGAAGCAAGAGAATATGGTGAGTTCCATGTCAGTCTGGGTTAGTTTCAAGCTATGACTACACAGTATAACTCTCAAGAACATGAATAAGAAAATAGAGAACTATTCTTCATATGATCCTTCAGAGAGGACCTTTCATTATTGCTGTATCACCTATTGGCCTACCTTATGCAAGGTACACTGTTTAGATAAAAATGAGGATATTATTGGTCCCTGTGGTTTGGTATAGATCAAATTGGGGGTACCTCTGAGCATCCAATTAATGATCTTGCAACAGAAAAGGCCTCCACTAAGTCTACTATTCTGAGAATTTATAACTTACTTGTCTAATTAAATTTAAGAAAATATCAGTTGTTGAATCTTTTACTTGTGCAGTATTCCCTGAATTCTCTGAAATTTTCAGAGAACTACCTCATTTATGATAAATATGAGACGATCTTAGATCAAGGCACAAAGCATATTCTGCACAATCATATGAATATCCAAGAGAAGTCTTATAAATGTGATGTGTTTGGCAAAGTGACTCACAAATCCTCCCAGTGTACACTTCCCAACACAAGCGATACTGTAGAAAACAGATCGGATAATGACAGAGATGCATATATTTAATCACTAAACCTAAACAGATATAAAAGTGGGAACACTGGAGAAGAACCTTACAAATATAATGACTAGGTAAGCAGTTTCAATTTGTGTTCCATAATTAGTCAACATCAAAGAATCCACACAGGAAAGAAAGAACACAAAAATATGGAGTATGATTTTGAACATAAACTCAATAGTGGAAGGAAATCCCACCAATGGAGGGAATGTGGAAAATGCTTCAAGATCGTCTCAAACCCAAGTAGACATCAGCTTGTGGTTCTTCCTGCAACCAGGTATTGCTTCAGGGTAAACTACTGAGATTTAGGCCTCTATTAAATTTATTGATGGTTGAATCCTACTTTTGCAGGTGATAATGGTTAGAAGTAAAGAACTTGCTTTGGGTGATCTGTTCATATTTAGTTTATCATGGCTGGCTCCTACAGTTAGTACAATTTTGAATAAATTCAGGCTCTTCTTTCCAAATGTTCAAAGCTATTTCTGTCAGTTGGTGCTGCATCAGGGATGTTCGGCCTGAGAGAGCAGACAATGGAGAGTTCAGTTTCTGGACTGGTCCTTAATCATCTGGGTTTGCAGCTGGCTGGATAGACTCTGGAGATTCCAATTTTAGGTGTTCAATGGATAGGGACCTCTGCTTGATGATCTTGAAAGCGTTATTCTACATCTCTACAGACTGCCAGTATCATGGTAAAATTTTAAACTTGTGCACAATGAAAAGACATCTCATATTGTACCCCCTCACAACATTGTTTTCTTTACTTGGTAATTATGGATAAACATAGTTCTTGTCTTCGGTGGTAGCAAGCATGTGGCAGGGCTGAATAAAGCCAGTCAAGGTACCCTGACAGCCTGGAGCTTTGTGGAAGTGAGCATGGACAGAGAGGGTCATATGCAAATCAGTGGGGCAGGGAAAATACCATATATGAAGGGTGATGGCAAATGAAGCAGTCTGTGGGCTTGGAAGCAGCATTTGTTGGAAGAGCATGATAAGAGCCAGATCACAGGAGACTGATGGAAATTCCCAAAGGGATATCCAGGGCCTACATTTTTAGGAACAAAACAGAACTTAGATGGAATTTTACAGGTCCTGGAAAACTGCCATCAGCTGCAGCACACCCTGTAGGACAATGAGGTGAAATTATAAGTATTCTGTGCTTTTGGGAACTACAAACCCAATAGCGGAAAAACAGGACTGTGAAACAGACTGGACCAGAGGGGTGATGAGTTTCTATGTTTCTGAGGAGGAGGACACAGGCTCTCAGAATTCTATTGTGGATACCTCTCCCCCGTCAGTAAACTTTAATTAATACCGACCGGGGCTTATCAGGGTTCCGTTCATTTGTCTTATAGTTGCCAGGATATTCACAGAACTATCTGGAAGAGCATTTGCTCTACCTCTATTGTAGCATAAATCTAACTGGCCTTAATAATAAAAATATTTTGTCATGGTAAATGGCAAAATATCAAAGAAATAAAGGAACCAGCATAATAAAACGTAACTTTTGTTATACTAACTACGTGCATCTGCCTTCTTAATGGCGACATATCCAAAAGTTTCAGAACTCAGGGTTGGGGTCAGATACCACGGTGCAGCCTCCTCCTAGATCCAGTTCTGCCGTCTAGGCTGGCAGCAAGCATGAGGGGAGGCTGCGCAGAGCTGGTCCAGGGCAGCCTGACCACCCAGTAGAGGGACGAGTGTCCGGCGGGGTGGGGATAACTGCGTCTTTAGCGGAATTTAGGGGTAAAGAAAGAGTGAGGGGGCCTTTGAAAACTAAAAAAATAGAGCTTCTGACAGACGGGTTTAGAGGAATCACGTAACCGGAAGCGCGGTGTAGTGGGCGTGGCCAGGAGGAGCCGCGCCAAGAACCTGGCTGAAGGGACAGGGGGATCCCGCTAGACCCTGTTGGGTTTGGGAAGCCGCATTGTCCGGAACTGGGCGAGGAGGACCCGGCTCGGGACCTGAAAATTCCCTGGAGCCGCAGTCGCCGCGGGGCGGCCTGGGAAAGTCAACAGCACAGTGGGGGAACCGCAGCCCTGCGGCCCTGGAACCTCCCAGGTCAGGGGAGCTGCGGGGTTGGGAACCAGGAGGGGAGGGAACAGGGGTGTGCTCGCTGAGGCAGCCGAGAAGGACACAGCTTTCAAAATTTGTTGTGGATATCTTTCCGTTCTCCGTAAATTTGAGATTCTATGTAGTGGGTCTTAATATTAGTATTTTTTTTTCACTTGCCTTATGAACCATAAAATAAGACTATTTTCTCATATAATAATTCCTAGAATAATCTGGAAGAACATTTGCATTCTTTTTTTGTTTGCAAACAGGGTTTTCTTTGCTATTTTGGCCGTTTCAACGCTCCTGAAATTTAAAATCATCCATGATTTCTAACTCCCCTGTTTTACCACTTGCTTATTTAAGGGAGTATCCTTTGCCCTTTGGACTAGCCAAAGATGTTTATAGATAATAACCACACGAAAAACCAATGCACATATGATTATATTTTATGGAGAACATGTATTTTATGGAGTGCCACAGATATGGTTGTAAACCCTTTACTCCCTATTAATTTTCCGTGTGAGATATATGCAGTGTGGGATGTAAATACAGCATTCAGAATTGCGTCCTCATATGCTGTGTTCTTGTGTTACACCTTAGGTCCATGCAAGCCCAACAGACACGCTGATATACTGTTTCATAGTTAGCAAAGTCACTTTAGATTAAAAGAAAATTAGAAATCATCTTTTGAATAATTATGACTACACACCTGTATCAGAAATATACCTCCTTGGTTGAAGAAAAGCTCTCTGCCCATGTGCATACACGTGGCCAAACTGCTTTGTTTATTTGTTTCAGGGTTTGTTGACATTCATCTCTGTGACTGTGGACTTCTTGCAGGAGGCATGGGAATGCCTATAGCTGCTCACAGGGCGTTTTGCAGAGATCTTCTATTGGGAGAAGTATAGCAGCGTGGATTCGGAGGGTGAGAATAGTTTTCATGCAAGCTCCCTTGCTCTTCCTCAGCGTTCCTGACAAAACTGCACATGTGTGAGATGTGTGTGAATGAGTCTCACATCTTGGAGAATAAAGTGAAATCCAAAGAGAAGGAGACTGTGTTCTTTATATTTTCTCTCTCCTTCGTGTTTAGCATATGTTAACACCTTTTGTTGTTGCTCCATGAAAAGGTCCAGGTGTTTTCTGAGGAATCTCTTTCCAATATGCAGGTTTCACATTGTCAATAAGTCCTGCTCACCTGTGAGTCAGAACAAAGAGCCCTGGATGTGAAGAGAGGGGATCCAGGTATGTTACAGCGATTGAGGAAGGTGTGAAGGGATGGAAAGGGCTCAAGTGACAGTAGAAAGAGGATGTGGGATTGGATTTGTCTCATTCTATTTATTATTTTAATTACTATTATCATTTATTATTCATTTTATTAGAAATGATTCTAGAGAATTCCACTGAGAATAATTTCAGAATTGCCCAATTCTAGGTGTTTGACACACTTTAATAAGTACTAAACCTTAGAGTTAAATTTATTTTTCTTTGCATGAGAATGATGCTGCCCTTTCTCTATTTTCGTCACTGATTATGTTTTTATACCAATATTATGTGAGTTTATTACTATAATTTTAATACAGTGGTTAGTTAGAGCCATTGAAGCCTCTTTGTCCTGGATGCTGGGTTTTGTAGCATTTTTGCATTCCTTCAGGTTTCGTGACTATATATAGAGTTAATTCCCAGCAAGATTTTGATAAGATTTGCTTAATATCTCTGCCAGGTAACAGACTCTATCTACATTGTCTGCGTCTTGATATGTTCTTATTGTCTGTCTTCAACACTCCACAGTTTGCATTGCTATAATTTTTATGTTTTGAAATAGCCTTTAGATTTGATCCTGCTCTCATAATTTTCTCAAAGTTTTTTAAATCTTAGTAACATTTTCTCCATTTACATAAAAATGCCTTGTGATCTGGGTACAAATTACTTAGAATCTGTGCAGAGCACAAATATCCTTTTATATTTCTTCACATGTTTGAATGAGAACATGTTGTAGGATGAGCGTGGGCTGTGTCCCGCCACCTGGCTAGCTTAGCCCTGAAATAATTACACAGAAACTGGATTCATTTAAACACTGCCTGGCCCATTATTTCTAGCCTGTTATTGGCTAACTCTCACATCTTGATTTAACCCATTTCTAATAATCTGTGTTCACCACGAGGTCGTGTCTTATTGGGAAAGATTCAGCATGTTTGACCTGGTGGCTGGCTCCATGGCGGCAATCCCTGACCCTGCTTTCTTCCTCCCAAAATTCAGTTCTGTCTACTCTGTCTACCTAACTTCTCTCCTATCAAAAAGCCAAGGCAGTCTCTTTATTCAACCAATGAAACCAACACATAAACAGAAAGACCTCCTACACCAAGGACATGCTATCCATGAGTCAGTATTTACACGTCTCTTATGTATTCTTTTGGTTTATATCTATTGGGAAATGGACCATTTGATCATTTGTTAATATTTCTTTTGTATTTTTATAGATTCAGCATTTCTTTTACCCACCATAATTATTACCAACCCTCTTCACAGAAAAAAAAAGAATTCCTCCACTCTCAGCACTTTGTATTCTTACATTTGAAGGAAATATTTTTTATAGATAAAAAGTATATATTTTGATTTAAGGGTGTCTTTTCTCTCTTTTTTAGTCTGTATCATATCTTCATGTTTGAGTTGGGGAATATTATCTTTATACGTTACCAAACATCACTGAAGGAAAATATAAACAATATACCATTTTATTAATTTTTCTCTATTGTGTTTACTTTCCTTTTTCTGCTGCTCTTATTGCTTTAGGTAACTGCTCTTCTGCCACTGTCATGGTGCTGTTGTTCCTTCAGTCTGTGGTGTCATCTTGAAATCACAGCTGGGATGACACAAGCTTTGCTCTGTGTGTCTTGGTTTGCTCTGCACTCTGAGGATTTTTGTGTTGGGGTTTTCCTTCTAGTACTTTTTGTAGGGTTAAGTTTCTCAATAGGTATTGTTTAAATCTGCTTTTGTCATGGAATATCTTGTTTATATATCGATGGTGATCGAAAGCTTTGCTAGGTATAATAGTTGGACTTGCATCCGTGATCTCTTAGTGTCTGTAGTACACCTGTCCTTCTGATTTTCATGGTTTCCATTGAGAAGTCGGTATACTTTTGATTGGTCTGCCTTTATATGCTATTTGACCTCTTCCTTTGTAGCTCTTAATATTCTTTCTTTATTCTGTATGTTTTGCATTTTGATTATTATATGGCGAGGGGACTTTTTAATTTTTATTGTATTTTTAATCCAGTCTATTTGGCCTTCTGTAAGTTTCTTGTACCTTCATAGGGATATCCTTCTTTAAGTTGGAAAAGTTTTTGTCTTTTTTTTTTTTTAATATATTTTCTGTGCCTTTGAGCTGGAGTTCTTCTCTTCTGCTATCCCTATTATTCTTACGTTTGGTCTTCATGGTGTCCTAGATTTCTTGGATGTTTTGTGTTAAGAATTTGTTGGATTTAATTCTTTCTTCGACCAAGGAATCAATTTCCTCTATAACATCTTTAACGCCTGAGATTCTCTCTTCCATCCCTTGTATTCTGTTTGCTATGCTTGCCTTTGTAGTTCTTGTTTGTTTACCCAGATTTCCCACATCCAGAATTCCCTCGGTTTGTGTCTTCTCTATTGACTATTTCATTCTTCAGGTCTTGAACTGTTTGCTTTACTTGTTTGTTTTTTCTTGGTTCTCTTGGGTTTCTTTGAGGGATTTATTAATTTCCCCCAAACTTTTGTTTGTCTTTTCTACAATATCTTTAAGGGAGTTTTTCATTTTCTCTTTAAAAGTCTCCATCATCTTCATAAAGTTATGTATAAAATTGTTTTCTTTTTCTTCTTCTGGGTTAGGATGATCAAGTCTTCCTGTTGTATGAGCCCTGGGTTCTGTTGTTACCATGTTGCTTTTTAGGTTGTTGGATGAATTCTTGTATTGGCACTTACCCACGTCTTTCTTCAATTGATGCTGATGCCAGCAGTGTCTTTACATCTTGGTTCAATCCTTGCAGTGGCTGTCAGCATCTTTTGGAACTGTTCTTGGTCTGCTCTGTACTGTCAATGTCTGTGTCTCATGGAGGTACTGAGGTCTCTCTTAGCCTGCTCTCTTGGTCTGTTCTACTGCTGCGCTCTCTTGCTCCACTCTGTGCAGTTCCTGCTTGTGCTTTAGAGTTACTCTTTTGGTCTTCTCTCATGATCCTCTCTATGTAGTTGCTGCTTGTGTTTCAATATTCTTCTGAGCTTGTGACACATGGGGGCATATTGGAGGGTTTCGGCGCAGAGTGACATTTGTAGCTTGCAGGGTGTGGTGAATATGGGTGTATTGGGGCAGCCTATCTTCAGAAAACTCTCTTTGTGGCTAATTGGAGAAGCTAAGGCCGGTGGGGAATTGGCCCTGGGTTGTGCCCTACTATGGAGGGCCTAGAGAGTGATGTGTCCTGCCAGGTGACTGGTCACTCATCTCTTGATCCTCTCTGTATTGTAGCACGCTTTTTTTCTGAGTTCCATCCTTGGTCCTCCCTTTGAGTAGCAGGTTGTTCGGGAAATATTTTTATGAGTAAAATTAGGGATAGTAATTTTCTTCCTCCTGCTGATATCTGTATTGAAAATAATCTGACTCCCAGCTTTCCTATTCATGTGTTACTTTTGTAAAATATCATATTTTCTGGGGTTCTTATGGCTAAAATCTCTGACTGTTCTGTTTTCTTTCTTCCTAATAATGATCAATAGTGCATTTTGAATGTCATTTATAATCTTATTCATATGCCTTTCCTTCTCCATGAATTTTAAGAACCCATGTTTCTGGTTGCAATGATTAGGCTCATAGCCATTTTCTTTCAATACTGTAAATATATCCTTCCATGCTTTCCTCTCTGTAGTAATGTTGACAAATTTTTGGTATCATTTTGGGTTTTTTTTTTTCAGTCTTTTTTATGTGGTTTGGCATTGACCTTAATATAGTTGTATTAATTTTAGTTTTGTATTTTTGACACCTTGATGGAAATTTCAACAAGAATTCCAGTCTTTGTTTTCTGAGAGAGAGTCAGAAACAACAAGAAGAAGAATGAATGCGTCTGTGGTAAATGCTCCCCAGGTCAGTGCCATGTTCACATTTCTTTGAAAATTGTTTTTATTATTGAAACCATTTAATTTCTAAATTCCCTGTCAGTGGCAGTGTTATTGAAAGTGTTTCTTTTGCCTAATTTACTTGTCTTTTTCTTCTTTTACGTTCAAGTTTATGTCTTTATATATTTTAACTGTATAGCAGAGACTGGTCCCATTATATTTTCACTTGATTTTATATTGTGAGGCCACGAATTTCCGTGAACTTAAAACTTGAAGCTTTAAAACATAAGCTATTGTAAATGACACTCAAAGAAATATATTGATGGCCATTTTCCACATAGAATGGACTTGTATCCTTTTATATTAGGAAGGATGGTCTCATGTGCCAGATAGTTGTGTATCTGTAATGGTCAGTTTTCCAGGAACAGGCTTATGAACATGGACATGCCATTACATGGACCTTTTTACTGATATCACTGAGCAACTTACAGAAAAGTAGGGCTAGAAGAGACTCATTGCCTTGAAACTTAATAGTAAGTATTTTAGCACTATAGGGAGTGTAGATGATAGAAGTAATATATGGCTTGCTCTTACCAGAAGGTTGATATGTCTGTGAAGAAGGCTATGGTATTCTGGTTTGTCTTTTTGCCGTATTATGTCACATAGTGATGTGCGTTGACACCTGAAATGTACTTATCTCAGGAAAAATTCTCTTCAAAGTTCAGCAGTTAATTCTCTTAAGAAAAATCTTATTTTCTCTATTTTTTATCTCATTTTTCAGAAGGGGCATGAGCACTGCTGTCCCACCTTTTGTATGTCATTGTGTAGAATATATTCATAAGAATTTTCTATAGAGGACTGACTGTCATCAGTTTTGAAGCACAAACGACTGTCTCTTTTAATGACTTTACTCTGTTCTTTTCTTTTGGTCAAAGAAGGCCCTCTCCAGCCTATGTTTTGTTTTTCTTTTTTTCTCTCCCTGGAGATTTGTATTACATAGGGTGAAAATTCTGAAGAATTATCTTAATGTTTCTATTTCATTGTTTACAGTAATATTTTATTTAAGTATATGAGGGTTTACTGCATATGTTTACATACACTGTATGACGAATTATGCTCCTGGATCCCTGAAGTCAGACATTGTAGTTAGTTGCCGTGTGTTTAGAAAGAATTAAAATAGGTTTCTCCGCAGGAACAGAAAGTATCTTTACCTCTGAGCCATGTCCTCAGGCTCCGGATTAACATTTCCTGTGCACACTTGTGACAGTATATGACCCTGTGTATTCTAGTTTTTGAAAAATGAAGGCATAATCATAAATGATACTTATCTATGGTAAAATCCTTTTAGATGAATGAATTAAAATTCATCTAGAATTTTATAGAATATAATAGAATATTACATCAAAATGTTCACAGAGATTGGACATACAATCAAGACAAATATTTGATAAAGTATTTTTTTAAAAAATAAAATTCCAATTATACATATATACATACATACACACATACACGTAGTAGAAGGCTGCTTCTTTGTGCCCGGCTGCTCAGACTCAAAATAACCACACAGAAACTATATTATTTGCAATACTGTTTGGCCAAGAGCTTAAGTGTATTTCTGGCTAACTCTTATATCCTAAACTAACCCATCTCCATTAAGCTGTGTATCACCACATCACTGTGGCTTACCGGCAAAGTTTCAGCATGTCTGTCTCTGGTGGCGGCTCCAATATTTATGCTTCAGCAGAGAACACTAGATTTCAAGGATCTGAGATAAGTTATGTTTTGTATTGCCCTAAGTGTGCTGAGAATAAAACCTCATTTTCAAGAACTTTAAGAAATTATAGACTGTATACTCGAGACAAATTGTTCAAATTTAGTGATTGTGGGAAATCTCTTATTTGCTACTCGAATCTTAGAAATCACCAGTAAATTCTTGGAGGTGATAGACCTAATGGATATAAGCAGTGTACAACATCAGTCTATATATTGTCTCTGAAAGTAGCAACATAGAACTTCTAGAAAACTCTGGTCCTTTAAAATTTGCCATGGCTAGTCTATATCATGAACATGTCTCTAAATCTGTAGGTCTTTTTAAACCAAGAAATCATTTGTCAAGCAGTGTATGGTAAATGGGTAATTTCTCATTGCAGGGTCTGTTAACATTCAGGGATGTGACAGTGGACCTCTCACAGGAGGAATGGGATTGTCTAGACTGTGCTCAGAGAGCTTTGTACATGGATGTGATGTTGGAGAATTATAACAATCTACTCTTTGTGGGTAAGAATGTTCTTCTTATAGAATTACTTATTCATTCTTCTTATTTACCTACTTTGTATCTATGTAAACTCTCCGAACCTAGAGAATCCCAGAAATGAGGGAAATTCTTGTTACCGACATAACTATTTAATGGTGCTTCATTGTCAATTTTCTGTATTCTCTGGAAGAGCAACCAATGCTATATTCACTGTGATGTCTTCAGCCCTCCTATCTAATATATAAAGAAAATTTAAATACTCAAAGAATATTGAATATTCAAAGCAAGGAAGTATAGTACAGTACTCTTAATAATGACAATATTTTAATTTTGTTTTGGCTTAAACTCTCGACCTATTTCTGATTATGAACAATGCAAAAGGTTTTAGAGAAAGAGCTGTTGCTTGTAAGAGTGTTTTTGTTTTGTTTTTTTTGATGTGGAGTTGCTATGTTTCATACTGACACAGCATGAGTTTAATATTTGCACTTTGGAGGCTGAATCACGAGAACATGTTGAGTTCCCTGCTGAACTATTTTATGAGTTTCTAGTTGATGAAAGCTGTACTGTGTGACTCTGTTTCAAAGAAAATAAGAAATAGGGAAACGTTCTTCATATGATTCTTCACAGAGCTTCTTTCTCAAAGCTCTTTACTGCTCAAACACTTGTTTGTCTTATGGGCTCAAAGTACAGTATTTAGATAAGAATGAGAAGGCTATATATGGGACTGACCTAAGATGTCTACATATATTACAGTTGTTAGCTTGCGCTATTTGTGGAACTCCTAACATCACTGCCTTTACCTGAATTTTTGGCTTGCTATTGGGAATTTATTCCTCATAGTGGGTTGCTTTGCCCAGCCTTAATATAACGGAAGGAACTTAGTCCTACCTCAACTTAATATGCCATGCTTTCTTGACATCCATGGGAGGCCTGCCATTTTCAGAACAGAAACTGAAGAAAAATTGATAGGAGGGCAGAGGGGAGGGGAGCAGAAGAAACAGGAGAGAAGAGAGGGGAGAGAAACTGCCATTAGGGTGTCAAATAAATGAAAAAAAAAATTAAAAGGAAAAAAATGAGTAGGCTAATATTAGTCCCCATAGTGTGATATAGATCAGATTGGAGATTCTTTGAGCCTCCATTTAATGATTGTGAAACAGAAAATTCTTTGGTTAAGACTTCTGTTTCTGATTATTAGTTTATATGTCATACCTAAGAAATCATCAGGTATTGAATCTTTTATTTGTGCATTAATTGCTATTATCCATAACTGTACTAATTTTTCAGAAAAGCATCATTTATGTGATAAATGTGAGAAGGTCCTGCACCAAGGCACAAAGACTTTTGTCCATGATCATGAAAATATTCAAGAGAAATCTTACAAATGTTTTGAGCTTGGCCAAGTGATTCATGAACCCTGCCAATGTACACCTTATGGTACAAGGAATACTGCAGAAAATTACAAGTACAGTTTTGGTAACCACATTCCTGCCTGTGTTGAAACCACAATCCTCAATAGACACAAAAGTGGAGACGCTGGAGATGAACTTTGCAAATATGAAGACTATGTAAGTTGTTTAAATTTGTGTTTCATCATTAGCCAAAATCAGAAAAGAAAGAAAGAACAGAAAAATACAAAGTATGGTCCATCTTTCCACTCTAATAGAGAAATTATATTGAAACAAACTGATAATGGGAAGAAACCACACCATTGCAGGAAATGTGGAAAATTCTTCAAGACTTACTCAAGCCTCGTTAGCCATCAGAGAGCCCATACTAAAGAAAAAACCTATAAATGTTCAAAATGTAGTCATTCTTTTTTGCATTTTTCACAACTCAATGTCCATTACAAAACTCACTGTCTGGAAAAACCTTACAAATGTTCAGAATGTGGTAAGTGCTTCTGTCACACATCAGACTTTGAAAGACATTACAGGATCCACATTCGAGGGAAACCTTACAAATGTAGTGAATGTAACAAATCATTTTCTGCAAAACAAAATCTTAGAATTCATCAGAGAATCCACACAGGAGAGAAACCATACAAATGTAATGAGTGTGGCAAATCTTTTAGAAGTGACCCCAATCTTAGGAATCATCTGAAAAGACATAGAGGTGAAAAACCTTACAAATGTAGTGAATGTGAAAAATCCTTTACCACAAAAGACAATCTTAGAACTCATCAGAGAATCCACACAGGAGAGAAACCATACAAATGCAATGAATGTGAGAAATCCTTTACCTCAAAAGACTATCTTAGAATTCATCAGAGACTCCACACAGGAGAGAAACCTTACAAATGTAGTGAATGTGGCAAATCTTTTAGAGGTAGCCCAAGCCTTAGAACACATCTGAAAAGTCATATAGGTGCAAAACCTTACAGGTGTAGTGAATGTGACAAATTCTTTACCACAAAAAGCAGTCTTAGAACTCATCAGAGACTCCACACAGGGGAGAAACCTTACAAATGTAGTGAATGTGGCAAATCCTTTTCCAGTAGCTCAAATCTTAAAACGCATCTGAAAAGTCATTCAGATGAGAAACCTTACCAATGTAGTGAATGTGACAAATCGTTTTCATATGGCTCAAATCTTAGGACACATCTGAAAACTCATACAGGTGAGAAACCTTTCAAATGTAGTGAATGTGACAAATCATTTACCACAAAAGACGGTCTTAGAACTCATCAGAGAATCCACACTGGAGAGAAACCTTACAAATGTAGTGATTGCGGCAAATCTTTTGCCCAGAAAGTCCAGCTTATGACTCACCAGAGAACTCATACAGGAGAGAAACCTTATAAATGTAGTGAGTGTAACAAATTCTTTACCAGGAAAGCCAATCTTAGAGGTCATCAGAGAATACATACATTAGAGAAACTTTAGAAATGTAGCGAATGTGAGAAGTCCTTTACTGTTGGTTCAACTCTTATAATACTTTCCGGGATATTTGATTACACTGTGAAGCCCGAGTTTTAATAATATTAATCTTGGATCAGGGACTGAAACCAAGAACTATTTAACAGGAATTATCAATTAAAAGTAAGATACAGAGTTGAACAATAATGAATAGATGAGCAATTTGGAATTTCACACTCTTTTCAGTTGGAGATGGTTGGGGAGACACTCTCTTGCTGAGTCTCTAGGCCTCTCTGAACCAGTATGTTTCGTGTGGGAAGTCCTTCTGTACATATATTGCTTTTATTGGTTAATGAATGAATAAAGTATCTGTCTTGGGCCTGGCAGGGCAGAATAGAGGTAGGCTGGGAAAACAAAACTGAATGCTGGGAGAACAGACAAGTCAGAACCTTGCTGGTAAGCCACTGCCACGTGGCTATATGCAGATTAATAGAAATTGCTTAAATTAAAATGTATAAAACCTAGCTAATAAGAAGCTAGAGCTAATAGACCATGCAGTGATTTAATTAATACAATCTCTGTGTTGTTATTTCGGGGCTGAGCATCCGGGAACAAACAAGCAGCCTCCTCCAACATGTGCTTTCACCCCAATGTCTGAGTCCTGAGCCCTTATTGGTAAAGAGAACAATAGAAACTTAGGTAAAAGCTACATTTGTTGGCTATGCCACAGCCAGTACTAGCAGAGTCAGAAATCCCACCAAACCACAGCCCAAGTAACAGTGTTTTTAATGCAGGGCCATAGGACCATAGTCAGGTGTAACTGCTTTGCTGACAGGACAACAACTTGAACACATCAGAATAGATACTAAAGAGAAACATTTTAAATGCAGTGGATGTGAGAAATCCTTCCTGTTTGCTCATTTTTAAGAGTTTATTAGAGAATTCGTTCAGGAGATAAACCTTGCAAGTGTAGTAAAAGGTCTGTTCTTAGCTACCCTTGAGACTCCACACTAGAGAATCATTGTGAACATGAGATATTTGGGAAAGCCTTTAAGTTAATTTCAAATCTTAGAAAACATCAGGACTTAATGCAGAGAAAAATGGGAAAATGTAGACAAGTTTCATCAAAACCTTTTACTTGTTCAACCTCAAATGTTTCATAATAAAGACCAAATGGAGAAATGTTAATTATATGTAGTTGTGTAACAAATTTCTGGAGATAGGAATGATCCATTCTGGAGGGAAGCTGATTAAGGCAGGAAATACACCACTCAAAAACAACTTCAATACATCTCTGAAACTGATAGGATTCAGTGTTCTTAACTCAAATGAAGAAACTCAGGAACTCGTGTCCCTTTGAAGAGGATTTTGGTCATTAAGATAGGATGCTCTTTAACTTGTAGGTTTGCCTACTGATGTGTCTTGTGCTCCAGGTGTGCATTATGCATCAGCTGTATCACATGCAGGTTCTGAGTTTCATCGCAGAAACTGTGTTTGAGTCTCTCGTGCTCCTGTAATTAACTGCTTCCCCATATTTCTGTAAGCAATTCCAATAAAACTCTGATTAAAAAGGTTGGACTTGTTTGTGTTTTTAGTTTCCAGTTAGGGTGAGTAGATGCATATGCATGTTGCATCTCCCCACAAAATGTGTCTCATAAACATGTGCTTAACTCGCTTCTTGTTTCTCTGAACTTATAAACAGGAACTTGATACTAGAGTTCTCAACCTGTAGGCCATGACTCCTTTGAATTAAAAGACCATTTCACAGGGGTTGCCTAAGATATAGGAAAATACATTTTCAATAGTCTTGCTGCTTTGGGGACCAGCCTCTAGGCAGCTCAGTGTTTGGGGGGTAGCTGTGTTACTGGTGAAGCTAAGGGCTTTTCAGTCTGAGGGGGTTAGGAAAAAGACATTCACACATTCTTCTGATTGTATCATTTATTCATCAACCTCTTTTGATGGACTGGCTGGGTTGCCTCTGGCTGCATGCTCACAACCATATATATTGATCAATTGTTATATAAAGTATTTCCTCATTTCAAGATTTCCAGCATTAATCTACATGTTTTACTGAAGGGGAACATCACATGCCTCCCTGACTCTAAACTTTTATTAAGCATTGTGTGAAATGTGTATGTAGAGTATTTTCAGTGGTTGTGTAATGAAAGGCAGGTAATAATAGTTACCCTCATGGAATGAGATTTAGAGGAAGGATAGCCTCAAAAGCGCGATGCAAACTTGAGATAGGAGTCCATAATAAATGAACAACTCAGCACTGTGTTCTTCATATGCCATCATGAGGTAAGAATGAAGTTTTAAAGGATAGTCTCACAAACTCACAGCTCAGGAAAAGGATTGCCTCAATACTGATAGAAGAAGAAGGCAAGAGAAGGTGTTATTTTTACTAAATAAGGAGAAAACTATCTTCAGTATCAACATAGTCACACTCCCAGATCAGTCACGTCCTGAGAAAAGGTTTGAGGGACTCCAGAATTTTTCATCATTGCAAATTCCAATCAGCAGTTGTAGGTTAGTAGAAAATATCTAGTGTTATGGAGTTTATGATCCCTGTGAAAAGACCACAGACTCAATCCCAGTTATTTAAAGGATTTATTGATTAGTTGCTAGCAAGATGCACAGTCTCTGAGCCAAATTTGAAATTGCTATGCAGGAAGGACTTTGTAGTTGGACTTTCTCTGGACCACCAGCTCCCAAATAATGCCTCAGCCTTAGCTTAGGCATATAAAATTAACTGGTTGTGGGATATTTTGATCACATTGTGATAGTCCAAGATGGCCAGTAAAGCTAACTTTGGATCAGTGTAGAGTTAGTGATTGGCTGACTAGAATTAACCATAGATGTTTTGTTAGACCCAGATTTTGATAGAAACATAGGAAGGAACAGGGAGGGGTTTGGAAATATTTGTGGCCTTTTTCCTGTGGAAAGCATGGAGATGCAAGTTCAGTTGTTTGTTTTTTCATTGCTCTGAAGTTCTATCAATCTATTACCCAAATATCTGACTCTGAAGTTTTATTGAATAACACAACAATAAAAAATTCCTTCATTAACCCATTTATAATAATCTGCATTTGGCCGGGTGGATCATTAGCTCTCCTTCATACAATGTTCCTGTTTCCTCCGTGACTCCCTGGTAAACTATCTGTACCTAGGATTACGCCCAGAGTTCCTCGGATTACCTGCATATCCCACCTATCTCCTGCCTAGCTACTGTCTGTTCAGCTTTGTATTAAAACTAACACATCAAAGCAACACATATTCACACAGGGTACAAACAAATAGCAACAAGAAGATTTTTTTTTATGCTGGGAAACCACAAGAATGTCTATTTGTGCAAGCAGGAACTGTTCTGTTCTCTCAACATTGTGGTTAAGCCAACTCAAATTAGCCTTGTGTGTGTGTGTGTGTGTGTGTGTGTGTGTGTCTCAGGAGAAATTTATTGGTATTAAGTAGGAAGTCAGGCAGGAGACAGCAGGTGTTGATCAAAATGAATTTCTCTTGGGATAAGGTCAGACATGAGACCAGAGAGAAGATGAACACAAATATTTCTTTAGTGGAAGATTAGATGGAATGTACTGGTAACAGAAAGAGGTGGTTGGCTAATGGCTGAACTTGCAGGTTTTCTGAGTTGCCTGTGGAACCATTAGAGGAGAGTCTGGGGTGGAGCTTTTGACCCAGCTGGTCAGTATGAGCAACTCCAACACAGATGGCAACACTAGGGCCATAGACGAAGGACTGGGAATCTTACAAGAGCAGGGAAATGCAGGCGTGTGTAGATTCGGAGTGCTATCCTTACTTCTAAAGGATAGCCAATATATGTAGATAGTTCACTTCCGGAAGTGAAGCAGAGCTCTCTTCTCCCTCTCTACCTCCTTCTCCTTTTCTGTCCCCCTCCTCTTGCTCTTCCTTTGTCTCCTCATTTTTTTCTTTTGATTTCTGAGATCACATCTCATCTAGCCCAGCTGGCCTTGAACTTGCTATTGACTAAGGTTGGCACATTCCATATGCCGAGATTACAGGTGTGTGCCAGCATGCCCCACTTAGAATCTCTCTCCCTCCTCTCTCTCTCTCTCTCTCTCTCTCTCTCTCTCTCTCTCTCTCCCTCCCTCTCCTCTCTCTCTCTCTCTCTCTCCCTTTCTCCCCTCTCTCTCTCTCTCCCTGTCCCCCCTCTCTCTCCCTCCCCCCCTCTCTCCCCCTCTGTGTGTGTGTACATGTGTGCATCTCTCTCTCTCTCTTAGGTAGAGGAAGATTGATTTTGGACAAATTTTGATTTTTCTCTATGGCCTGGAGACTGATCTATGAGAATAAATGAATTTATGAAGTATATAGCAAATCAAAGGAAAAGGAAAAAACAAGGATTCAATAAATATAAAAAAAAGTATAACATCATCAAATTGGGTGTTCAAAACATTCAACAGAAATTGACTGCAGAGGCCCTGGTGAGGCAGGTGGCTGGGGTTCCTGATAGAGAGTTGTGGACACAGCAGAGAGTTGTTCCCTTAAATGAGGCTTTCAAGTGAAAGAATAAATGACAGATACAGAAAATGTCATCAGTTGTCATTGGGCTCCCAGGAAACCCAGCAGGAACTAAATTGGGACACAGAAGCAGTCAGCTGGAGTTCCCAGTTGAGAGGGTCTGCTCCACCCTTTCCATGGACGAGAGCCCTATGGTGGTATTCCCAGCTCCTCTTCCTATTGCAGGCATCTTATACTACATGACAAACAGTAGCAATCCTAATGAGAAAGACTTGGTTGTTTAGCTGATCTTGAGGAAATGTCTTATCTCCTGGATTATTTTTATGTTCTTTCTCTTCTCTGTCATACAGTTAGTGAGTCCAGCCCATTTCCAGACAAAGGGCGTTGGGACAAACAGCTGAGTCTGAAACAGTAGTGGTGGGGTAACAATGCTGTAGAGCTAGCTTCTCAGCGAGCTCACATATCACAGGCCAGTTTGCCAGCAGGATATATGTTACCAGAGGTATGTCATCGTAGTGAGAAGGCATAGAATATGTTACAGGAGGTATGGTGTCACAGCAGGGAAGGGACAGTTGTGGTATAATATACATTACTGGAGGTAAGTCATCATGGCAGGAAAGGCACAGTTGTGGGAGTTGTGGAGGTGGAAGTGCGAGGGTGCCATTCACAGATGGGTAGACCAGAAAGTCTCTAGCCAGGTGCTCAAGATTAACAGCATCTAAATGTGTGTTAAGCCAACAGCGATGTCCAACAGCTATGAGGTAAACACAGATACCCCCCCCCCAAAAAAAAATAAAACACACACAGCCAGAGCCTAATCATGAGAAATACAACAGACAAATCCGTTACAGGGCAGTTCACAAATATCATCAAAAGCAAGGGAAGTCGGAGACTGTTATGGCCAAGAGGACATGATAACAATGACAGAATAGGTAATCTGTACAGCCTTCTGGGAGGGACAAAGATCAATATGGAAAAAAAAGTATTCTGACTCAAGTATAAACTTAGTTAATAATAATGCATCAATAGTGGTTAATTAATTAAGCAAGCCTTTTCACACCATGTAAGATTAAATTAGCAATAGTGTTTACTAGGTGCAGGATGCATTGAAGCGCTGCGCCATCTATGCAAATTTTTAGTTATTAAAATCAATTTTGTTAAAAATACATGTTGAAATCCCTGGGATGAGACATCGGTGTGACATCCTACATCCCAACAAGGCACAGATATTTACTTGGAAGGCTCACATCTGTGCTGGAGTCTTAGCATAGGAATTGTGAACTGAGGAAGGCAGTGAGGTTAGGTGTTAAACTGGTTTAGCAATTAGCTTTCCTGTTCTGTTGTTTATTTATTTGTTTGTTTTTATTTATTTTATTTTTATTGCTTTATAAATAATACCATTCAAAATTTCCACTTCCTCCCCTACTCCCATTTCCCTCCTGCTCCCCTACTCATCCTCCTCCTTCCCTGTCCATTCCTAAGAGAGGGCAGGGTACCCTGCCCCTTGGGAAGTCCAAGGCCCTCCTGCCTCCATCCAGGCTCAGGAAGGTGTGCATCCAAATAGACTAGTGATGTGGGAGTGATTTCTTATTAATAAAGAAACTGCCTGAGCTCATTGATAGGCCAACCCTTACATGGGTGGAGTAAACAGAACAGGATTCTGGGAGAAGGAAGCTGAGTGAAGGAGTCGCCATGATGTTCCCACTCCAGGCAGAAGCAGGCTAGAATCTCCCCAGTAAGCACACCTTGGGGTGCTATACAGATTATCAGAAATGGGCTAGTCCAGGTGCAAGAGCTAGCCAATAAGAGGCTGGAACTAATGGGCCAGGCAGTGTTTAAAAGAATACAGTTTCCGTGTAATTATTTTGGGTAAAGCTAGCCATGCCATGTGGGCTGCCGGGTGCGGGAACACAGCCCGTCCGATCCTCTTACAACAGAGTGGCGCCCAGATGTGATGGGCTAAATCCACTTAAAAACCTGAGAAAGCTTAATTTTAAACAGAGAAAAAACGGAGTTTGACACAGATTTTTGCTGTTTATTGGTGGCGTGCTAACTGAGATTTCCTGATTCGGCAACAGCAGCAGAAAAAAAAAAGCTGCGTCATTTTAAAGTGCGGCTTCCTGGGGCTGTGCTGCCAGTGCAAACTCTGGCTTTAAAGCATTTCAATGGATTTTATGGGACTGGATTTTCTGTTCCCGCTTGGGATCAGAAGGCGAGTGCTCTGAGACCTTGCCGACATCTTAGCACTCCCCGCCTGCAGACGGCAGAATCAGGTTTAAGCAGGCGGAAGAGTATGGCGGATTCCTGCTGCCATACAGAGACTGCGCAGTGCTCTGCGTGTCAGATTTGGTTGTAACTTGGATGAAAAGAGTTTCTGTGCGGCAAGCTCAGTCTCAGAATTAAACTGCTGAGTGTGGCTCCAATGTGGACTTGCTGTGCGCCTGGAACTGTGCGCAGCTCAGGCGCACCAAATAGATCTGAGACAGGAGTGGCTGCTCCATGCTGAACTGTGCTGGTCTCAGGCAGGAACTTCCGTAATTACCATAATAATAGCGCAGTTAAGGTTCAGACTTGGCAGAACACAGGCGGTACCATATTACCCCTACATGATGCAACTTTAGTTTTTAAGAAGTGCTCCTGGACATTAAAGAATTACAGATTCACAATGGAACAGATTCAAACATAAAAGACCACTAAATGAGTCACAGTGTTAGATGAAGAGAAAAAGAATATAGAAAATAAAGTTAATGGTTTTAAAAAAAAGGGCAAAGTCTTTAAAGAGACAGAATACAGATAGTTATAGGTTAAGAGAAATAAAGTAAAAATAAGCCATGTAAAAACGGAAAATTCACAGAGAGTCTGGATTATGTACATTGTGTTTTCTTTAAAATTTTTGACTGTAAAGGAGCTAAGTACAGAGAGTCATTTCATTACATGGGCTGTCAAGCTAAACCAGAATGGATATAAGGGTATTATGATTTCAAAATTTGGGTCTAAGGATATAATGCTTTGGAGAGGGTCTTCTTTTGTTTTCACAGAGGACCAGATCCTGTGGATTGCATCTATCCCGATTTGGTATGATAGACCACGCCCTCCTGAAAGGTTGCTGTGAACACCCTCAAAAAATTACTTCACTCAACTGCCAACTGAGATGACCCTGGCGCACAGGTTATACCATGAAAGACCTAATTAACGACTCCCCCATTCAGCAGGAAGCAGTTTAGAGAGAAAAAACTACGCCCATGTTCCCAAATACTGTTTATAAATGTTCTTTTACGTTTAAATGGGGATATGATATAGCTATAAATAATTTGCATTGGTGTGGATTTTAAGGTCAATTTTGTTACATGTATATGTATTTCTGATCTTGCTTAAGTATTGTGATTATGCAGTTCATTTAAAAATGTAACATATATAGGTTGCTAATGGATAATCATCAACAATGGTCAAGCTTGTAGTCATGTTAGTTAGATTTTCTAGATATATAGAGATATATTTTAGTTAGATAGGCATTCTTCATATCTTTCAAAGACTACAAAATAGGACATTTAATGTTTAAATAACTAAGGACTTTTCATGACAATGAGACACTCTGCTCCTGGCTGTACCAATCTACTTCAAGAGGAAGATGGGCATTGAAGAGGATCCTTATGGAGTTTGATAGCCATTTGGGCAAGAAACTGCTCTTGCCTGGACTGTTGCATAAACTGGAAACAGAGAACCCACAGAAAGAGGACTACTGAACTTGCCTAAAGGTGAGATGATCTTTCGGGGTTCCTGATTCATGAAAGAGTCTGCAAGACATTCTTCAGGATAAGCAGATAGAGACTGCCTTTGAAATTTCCTGCTTTGTGGAAATGTCTGCTGAAAACTATAGGCCTGAAGGCCGAAGATGGATGCCCCAATGGTACAGAGGAACTTTGGGTGATTGTCCAGGCAGCAAGATGTCTCTGTCATTTCTAGAGTTTTGGACTTCCTGTTTACTTAGGTATTAGTATATCCTTCTGGAGTCCTTGATGGAGTTGAAGAGTGAATAGTTATAGTTTTCCTTAGTTATGATAAAAGATAAAGTAGATATAAATATTGTAACTGTAACTCTTACTTGATAACTGTTTTGCTATATGTAATTTTACTATGTTAAAATGAAAGCCTTCTTTTTTGTTTAAACAGAAAAAGGGGAAATGATGTGGGAGTGATTTCTTATTAATAAAGAAACTGCCTGAGCTCATTGATAGGCCAACCCTTACAT
Source organism: Microtus obscurus (assembly GCA_963919715.1). NCBI lineage: Eukaryota > Metazoa > Chordata > Mammalia > Rodentia > Cricetidae > Microtus > Microtus obscurus. Next base: position 282,724 of record CAWTZC010002434.1, on the reverse strand, counting down.
GGGTGGAGTAAACAGAACAGGATTCTGGGAGAAGGAAGCTGAGTGAAGGAGTCGCCATGATGTTCCCACTCCAGGCAGAAGCAGGCTAGAATCTCCCCGGTAAGCACAACTTGGGGTGCTATACAGATTATCAGAAATGGGCTAGTCCAGGTGCAAGAGCTAGCCAATAAGAGGCTGGAACTAATGGGCCAGGCAGTGTTTAAAAGAATACAGTATCCATGTAATTATTTTGGGGCATAAGTAAGCCATGCGGGCGGCCGGGAGCCGGGGACACAGCAGCACCGCTCCCTATTTCAACAGACTAGGATCCCAAAAAGACAATATATGCAGTAGAGACAAATCCCAGTACCATTATCATTGGCTTCTCAGTCGGCCCCAATTGTCAGCCACATTCAGAGAGACCAGTTTACTCATTCAGTCCCAGTCCAGCTGGCTTTGGTGAGCTCCCATTAGATCAGACACACTGTCTCAGTGTCTGGACCAACCCCTCGTGGTCGTGACTTCCTTACTCATATTCTCCTTCCTTTTGCTCTTCAACTGGACCTTGGGGGCTCTGTCCAGTACTCTGATGTGGGTCTCTGTCTCTATCTCCATCTGTCACCAGATGAAGGTTCTATGGTGGTATTCAAGATAGTTATCAGTGTGACTATGGGACAAGGCCAGTTCAGGCACCCTCTCCTCCACTGCCCAGGGTCCTAACTGGGGACATCCCCATGGACACCTGGAAAACCCTCTAGAGCCACACCTCTTTCCAACCCTAAAATGGCTCCCTTAATTAAGATATCTTCTTCCCTGCTCCCATATCTGTCCTTCCTTCATCTCAATCATCCCATTCTCCCAAGCTCTCTCCTATCCTCCCCTTCTCTCCTCTCTCTCTCCCTCTCCCCTTTCCCCCACCTCACCCCACCACCATGCTCCCAACTTTTGCCTGGTGATCTTGTCTGCTTCCAATTTCCAGGAGGATCTATATATGTTTTTCTTTGGGTTCATCTTATTACTTAGTTTTTCTAGGATCACAAACTATAGACTCAATGCCCTTTGTTTATGGCTAGAATCCACTAATGAGTGAGTACATACCACATTGGTATTTTTGGGTCTGGGTTATCTCACTCAGGATAGTGTCTTCTATTTCCATCTATTTGCATGCATAATTAAAGATGTCACTGTTTTTTACCGCTGGGTAGTATTCTAAAGTATAGATGTGTCACACTTTCTTTATCCACTCTTCCATTGAGGGCATCTAGGTTGTTTCCAAGTTCTGGCTATTACAAATAATGCTGCTATGAACATAGTTGAAGAAATGCTTTTGTAGTATGATTGGGAATCTCTTGGGTATATTCTTAAGAGTGGTATTGCTGGATCCTGAGGTAGGTTGACTCCCAATTTTCTGAGAAACCGCCACACTGATTTCCAAAGTGGTTGCACAAGTTTGCATTCCCACCAGCAATGGATGAGTGTATCCTTTACTCCACAACCTCTCCAGCAAAGGTTACCATTGGTGTTTTTGATTTTAGCCATTCTGACAGGTGTAAGATGGTATCTCAAAGTTGTTTTGATTTGCATTTCCCTGATAGCTAAGGAAGGTGAACATGTCTTTAAGTATCTTATGGCCATTTGAAATTCTTTTGTTGAGAATTCTTTGGTTCAGTATACCACTTTTTAATTGGGTTATTTAAATTTTTAATGTTTAATTTCTTGAGTTCTTTATATATCTTGGAGGTCAGACCTTCATCTGAAGTGGGGTTGGTGAAGATCTACTCCCATTCAGTAGGTTGCCTTTTTGTCTTAATGACTGTGTCCTTTGCTTTACAGAAGCTTCTCAGTTTCAGGAGGTCCCGTTTATTTATTGTTGCTCTAATTGTCTGTGCTACTGGGGTTATATTTAGGAAGTGGTCTCCTCTGTCCATGCATTGAAGGTTACTTCCCATTTTCTCTTCTATAAGATTCAGCGTGGTTGGATTTATATTAAGATCTTTAGTCCATTCGGACTTGAGTTTTGTGCATGGCGACAGACATGGATCGATTTTCATTCTTCTACAGGTTGACATGCAGTTATGACAGCACCATTCGATGAGGATGCTTTCTTTTTTCCATTGTATCTTTTTTTTGGCTTTTGTCAAAAATCAGGTGTTCATAGGTGTGTGGATTAATATCAGTGTCTTCAATTCAATTGCATTGGTCAACATCTCTGTTTTTATGCCAATACCAAGATGTTTTCATTACTGTAGCTATGTAATAGAGCTTGATGTCAGGGATGGTAATGCCTCCAGCAGTTCCTTTATTGTACAGAATTGTTTTGTCTATCCTTTTTTTTTTTGTTTTTCCATATGAAGTTGATTATTATTCTTTCAAGGTCTGTGAAGAATTTTGTTGGAATTGCATTGAATCTATAGATTGCCTTTGGTAAGATTGCCATTTTTACTATGTTGATCCTTCCTATCCAAGAGCATGGAAGATCTTTCCATTATCTGGGATCTTCTTCAATTTCTTTCTAGAAAGACTTGAAGTTCTTGTCAAATAGTTCTTTCACATCCTTTGTTAGTGTTACCCCAAGATATTTTATGTGATTTGTTGATATTGTGAAAGGTGTTGTTTCTCTGATTGCTCTCTCAGCTTCTTTATCCTTTGTGTATAGGAGGGCTACTGATTTTTTTGAGTTGATCTTGTATCCTGCCATATCACTGAAGGTATTTATCAGCAGTAGGAGTTCTCTGGTAGTTTTTCGGGTCACTTATGTACACTATCAAATCATCTACAAATAATGAAAGTTTAACTACTTCCTTTCTAATTTGAATCCCCTTGATCTCCTTATGTTGTCGTATTGCTATTGCTAAGACTTCAAGAACTATGTTGAAGAGACATGGAGAGAGCAGACAGCCTTGTCTTGTTCCTGATTTTAGTGGAATCATTTTGAGTTTTTCTCTATCTAATTTGATCTTAGCCATTTGTTTGCTGTATATTGCTTTTATTATAGTTAGATATGATCCTTGTACTCCTAATCTCTTCAAGACCTTTATTATGAAGCAGTGTAGAATTTTATCAAATGCTTTTTTATACATCTAATGAAATGATCATATGTTTTTTCATTAGTTTATTTATATGATGGATTACATTGATAGATTTTCATATGTTGAACCAGACTTGCATCTCTGGGATGAAGTCTACTTGGTCATGATGGATGATTTTTTTTATGTGTTCTTAGATTCGGTTTGCCAGAATTTTACTGAGAATTTTTGCATCCATGTTCATGAGTGAGATTGGTCTGTAATTCTATTTCTTGTTTGAGTCTTTGTTTGGTTTTGGTATCAGGGTAACTGTAGCTTCACAAAAAGAGTTTGACAGTGAGCCTTCTGTTTCTATTATGTGGAACACTTTGAGGAGTATAGGTATTAGCTCTTCTTGGAAGATCTGGTAAAATTCTGCACTAAATCCATCCTGCCCTGGGCTTTTTTTTTGGGGTGGGAGGTTTTTGATGACAGCTTTTATCTTCTCGCAGCTTATAGGTCTATTTAAATTGTTTGCCTGGTCGTGATTTAATTTTGGTAGATGGTAACTGTCCATTTCTTTTACATTTTCCAATTTTGTGGTATACAGGTTTTTGTAGTACAATCTAAAGAGTCTCTGAATTTCCTCAGTGTCTGTTGATATGTTCCTCTTTTCATTTATGATTTTGTTAACTTGGATGTTCTCTCTCTCTGCCTTTTGATTAGTTTAGATAAGGGTTTGTCAAATTTGTTGATTTTCCCAAAGAACCATCTCTTTGTTTCAGTGATTCTTTGTATGGTTTTCTGTGTTTCTATTTTGTTGATTTCAGCCCTCAATTTGATTATTTGTTGTCTTGTAATACTCCTAGGCGAGTCTGCTTCTTTTTTTCTAGAGCTTTCAGGCATGCTGCTAGGTCACTGATGTGAGTTTTCTCCATTTTCTTTATGTGGTCACTTAGTGCTATGAACTTTCCTCTTAGTACTGCTTTCATAGTGTCCCATTGGTTTGAATATGTTGTGCCTTCATTTTCGTTGAATTCAAGGAAGACTTTTATTTCTTTATTTCTTCCTTGACCCAGGGGTGGTTCAGTAGATGACTGTTCAGTTTCTATGAGTTTTTAGTCTTTCTGGGAGTAGTATTGTTGTTGAATTCTAACTTTACTCCATGGTGATCTAATAAGATAGTGAATTACTCCAAATTTTTTGTATCTGTGTATGTATGCATTGTTACTGAGAATGTGATCAATGTTAGAGAATGTTCCATGAGGTGCTAAGAGGGTATATTATTTTTTGTTTGGGTGGAATGTTCTGTAGATGTCTGTTAATTCCATTTGACTCATTATATCTATTAGTTCTCTTATTTCTCTATTAAGTTTCTGTCTGTTTGACCTGTCCATTGTTGAGATTAGAGTGTTGAAATCTCCTACTATTAGTGTGTGGGGTTTGATGTCCAATTTAAGTTTTAGTAATGTTTCTTTTACATTTGTGGGTGCTCTTGTATTAGGGGCATAGATATTCAGGATTAAGACTTTATCTTGATGAATTGTTCCTGTTATGAGTATAAAATGTCCTTCACCATCTCTTCTGATTTTAGTTTGAAATCAATTTTGTTAGATATTAGGCTAGCCACACCTGCTTGTTTCTTAGGTCCATTTGATTGGAAAACCTTTTCCCAACCCTCTACTCTGAGGTGGTGTCTGTCTTTGAGGTTGAAATGTGTTTCTTTTAAACAGCAGAATGCTGGATTCTGTTTTTGTATCCATTCTCTTAGCCTGTGTCTTTTCATAGGTGAATCGAGACCATTGATATTAAGTGATATTAATGACCAGTGATTGTTAGCTATAGTTATCTTTTGGTAGTAGTGTTTGTATGTTTCCCTTCTTTGTGTTATGCTGGTGGGGGGGTTATTAGATGTCTGTGGTATTGTGGGTGTAGTTAGCTTCTTTGGGTCGAGGTTTTTCTTCTAGTACTTTCTGTAAGCGTGGGTCTGTGGATACATATTGTTTAAATCTGTTTTTGTCATTGAATATCTTGTTTTCTCCTTCGATGGTGAATGAAAGCTTTGCTGGGTATAATAGTCTGAGCTTGTATCCATGGTCTTGTAGTGTCTGCAGTACATCTATCCAGGACCTTCTGGCTTTCATGGTTTCCATTGAGAAGTCAGGTGTAATTCTGATAGGTTTCCCTTTATATGTTACTTGACCTTTTTCCTTTGCAGCTCTTAGTATTCTTTGTTTATTTTTTCTGTATGTTTTGTGTTTTGATTATTATATGTATTATATGTCGAGGGAATTTTTTTTTCATCCAGCCTCTTTGTTCTGTAAGCTTCTCATACCTTCATAGGGATATCCTTCTTTAGGTTGGGAAAGTTTTCTTCTATAATTTTGTTGAATATATTTTCTGTGCTTTTCATCTGGAGTTTTTCTCCTTATTCTACCCCTATTATTCTCAGGTTTGGTCCTTTCATTTTGTCCCTTATTTCATGAATGTTTTGTGTTAAGAATTTATTTCTTCAATAGTATCTCTATCACCTGAGATTCTTTCTTCTATCTCTTGTATTCTATTGGTTATATTTATCTCTGTTGTTCCTGTTTGTTTACCCAGATTTTCCATATCCAGCCATTCCTCGGTTTGTGTTTTTTTTTTTATTACCTCTATTTTAATCTTCAGGTCTTGAACTGTTTCCTTCACCTGTTGATTGCCTTTTCTTGGTTTTCATGGGTTTCTTTGAGGGATTTATTAATTTCTTCCAGCTTTCTGTTTATCTTCTACTCCATTTCTTTAAGGGAGTTTTTTACTTCCTCTTTAAATGTCCCCATCATTCTCATAAAGATACATTTGAAGTCCTTTTCTTCTACATCTTCTGGGTTAGGATGATCAAGTCTTCCTGTTGTGTGTCCACTATGTTCTGGTGTTACCATGTTGTTTTTAAGGATGTTGGATGAATTCTTTCATTAGCTCCTTCCCATCTCTTCCTCTATTGTCCACAAAGTATTGATTTCCATGGAGCTCGCAGGGAATGGCTAGCTGGGGGCACTGTGAATTGATGGTTAGCAAGCCAGCTCCATGTTGGCAGCTAGGAATGCCAAAGGAACCTCTAATGTCCACCAAGGATTGGTCTCCATGGAGCTCGCAGGTAAAGGTGAGTTGGGGGTGGAGTGGATTGACAGCTAGCAAGCCAGCTCCCTGTTGGCAGCTAGGAATGTCAAAGTACCATTTCCTATTTTGTATTGGAATTTTTGATTCATCCTCCATGTTTATTCCTTCACCAGAACTTTTTTTTTCTTTTACAGCAGGCATTGAATTTTAAATTTTCCCTGGTGAGATATGTCCTCTGCCATGACTGGGAATAGGTGGACTGACATTTAACCTGGTGGCCTACAAGAGGCCCCTCAAGGAGTTTCCCAAAGGTATTAGGTTGCCTTGTCTGTCTTTTGTTGATCAATATTCATTGGTCCAATGTCAGCCTTTGCCACATCTTCAACAGAATCCAGCGGTTTGAGACCTTCTATTTTTATTTCATTCCCAGAAGAGACATTATTTATAGAAATTCATTGTCTACAGTCCCTTTTCAGATGTCCTATTCTATGAAAATTAAAACATGTGACATTTTGATGTCTCCTCATACCTTTAAAAATTTGTTCTCTGAGGCTGGAGAGATGGCTCAGCAATTAAGAGCATTGGCTGCTCTTCTAGAGCTCCTGAGTTCAATTCCAAGAAACCACACAATGGCTCACAACCATCTATAGTGGGATCTAATGCCCACTTCTGGTCTAAAGTTGATAGAGCACTCATACATAAAATAAATAAATCTTAAAAAAAAAAAGAAAATTTGTTTTCCTAACTAAGTCTCAGTATTATAGTCAAATGTCTCAATGACCACTATGGAATGATTCATTCATCCACTGGTTCTAATTTAACCTTTAAAGACCCAAGTACCTTTTTGTACTCTACATTGATATTTTCAAAAACCAGAGATTCAGTAAATAGAAGTCAAGCTTCTGCGTCTGTTACTCCTATTTGTATAGTCTTCGCTAATCTTTGTAAAATGTCACTAAAGTGTTCTCTTTGGCATTGTTTAAGCCTAGTGTGATTCAATTCTTTTTCCTATTCTTAAATTCCATCCCAAGCATTTAAGGCTGTGTATTATAGGGACAAGATGTATTCAACATAAAGAGCTTGTACCTATGGATCAGCATAAGTTCCCTTGCCAAAATTTTTATCTTGGGAAGTCTTAAATCCTTTTGTTCTTCTGTGCTGTTCTAAAATTTTTGCCTCTTCTTGCTAGCAGCATTGCCACAGTAGTTGTGGCCCATTTTCTAGGACCACTGAAACTAATTGAAGCCAGTTGTATGGGGTATCCTTATTTCTTGTAGCCCACATCTCCACCATCTCTCTAACAAATGGTGAATGCAAGCCATAAGATATTACTGCTTGCTTAATTTTTTTTAGATTGTTTATAACTATAGGTTTCCATTTACATTCTTTGAATATTTTTGGGTATTTAGTACTTGATGGTTTGTCAGAGGTGATTATGGAGTAAATATCTAAAAACCCTTAGTACTTCATCTCTGACTCTGACATGTACTGGCAATGATAAGTCCTATCCTTGTAACTTCTCTGGTTATCAGTTCTGAGAATTTCCTCAATCATTTCACATCTTTACCACTGTCTTTTGTAAAGTCTGAATTCCATGACTTTTGACTCTTTCTAATAATTCCATCATGACTCAGACAGCATCAGATATTAATGGAAAGACGATGTAGACTGAGTTTAAGTACTATAGAGATACTAAGTAATTTTTATCAAAAAAAATCTGTTGGCATTGTTAGAGAAAGTAGAAAAATTAACCCTAAAAGAAACAGAATCTGAAAGAACCACAACATTCTAGAAAATTCTGACATGAGGAAATAACATGGAGGCATCAATTTTCCCAATTTCACAGTATATATATATATATATATATATATATATATATATATATATATATTGTAGTGAAATCATTTGATACTGAAATGAAGACAGGAACATCGATGTGAATGGAATGCAGTATCACACATATGCATTCAGGACAATAGTAGCTCATTCTATCAACTCTTTTTTTTTTTTTTTTTTGGTTTTTCACGACAGGGTTTCTCTGTGGCTTTGGAGCCTGTCCTGAAACTAGCTCTGTAGACCAGGCTGGTCTCGAACTCACAGAAATCTGCCTGCCTCTGCCTCCCAAGTGCTGGGACTCTTAATGTGACTTACTGCTAAACATTTCATAATTCTGAGATGTTTATTAGTAAAATTCTCCTGAATCATTTCTATTGAAACAGAATGTAACAAAACTGGTATCATGTCCTGTTTCTACTGTCACTTAAAACACCCACTAAATCTACCTCAACAGCCCCTTCCCCAGCCAACATACCTAGATCCTTTGTTACTGTTTCCTCTCTTCACCTTCTCTTATTCTGAGATGGGCAGGTCTGGCATATATGCAGTTTGAGTCCTGCACATATGAAAGACATTCTTCAAAAGGCATCTGGATTTTTAACACTGTGCTCCGTAGATAAAGAGAAAACAAAATAGAAGAGTTTAAACTATCTCCTACCAGTCGAACAGACTGAGAATACTGATACTGATGGAGCATTTTCACATTGTGTAATTTGAGTCCCAATTCTAATCAAAGCTTCATCAAAACTCAAGGTTGAAAATGGAACTGTAAGATTGTGGTGGCAATATTATGCACTACTGTGTTTCTGAATAAATAGTGGAACAAAAATGAGAAAAGCCTAACACCTCCCAAAAGAATACTTATGACAAAGACATGAAAGCTTTTTTCCTTTGAGAATTCTACTGAACTCTATGAGATATGAGACTTACACATGGCTCAAACACATGTGCAGTAGTTTAAAAGGGATCTTGAGGATGAATACAAAAGCTGGGCATGTTCACTCAGGCTTTTCATCCCATCATTCTCGAGGCTCACAAATTTCTGCAAGTTCCAGGATAGGCTGCACTATATAGCACAGGCAAGGCTGTGTAAAGAGATCCTGTCTGAATAAATGAGAAATAAAATAAAAGTGAGCACTTTATCTACATCACAGAGTGTATATATCTCAAATGGAAAGCTAAGGGAAAAATTTTACACAGTAAATGTTAATGCTGACAGCCATACCTGTGAAGCTTGCACAATAGTGTCTTCAGTTGATCATTATTAGATTAATATCTAACAAACTCAGAGAAAGTGAAGAAAACACAAGCAAATGGTGAATGAATTAATGGGACAATGCAGGATGTGAACATTGCATTATATGGCAACAGGAAACTCAGGAAATCTCAATCTGATATGATGTGAGAAAGGAAAGAGTAAGTTAAACAGTAACTCAAGGGAAAGCCTGTGCTCCAGGATGGGGGCGGGAGAAGGCTTAGAGACAAAGCAATGAAACTGATCAGTCAATCAAAGACATGACAGATGAAAGAAATGAACAAGAGTCTAGCTGCATTCTGGCAGCAAGATTAAAAGACAAAAGTGAAATGCAAGTCTGGAAAGGTGGGGCAAGGCGGGTCTCTAATGTCAGCACTCAGGAGAAATAGGCAGGCAGATTTACATGAGGTGGAAGCTAGCCTGGTCTCCTTATCATGTTATAGGATCAGGCAGGGCAATAGACTGCCTCAGAAACAAACACAGAAGAAAGAAATTCAAGTTCTATTTTCTACATTGATAAATTTCTCTAAAATATGCCCTTTGATAAAATAGTGGCATGAGTATCAGGAGGCTGATAGTCATGGTTTGAATATGAATGTCCCCCAGACATGTATTTGAACTCTGACTCACAGTTATTCAAAATATTTTGGGAATTTTTGTTGTTGTAACATTATTAAATAAAATATTTCACTGGGGAAAGGCTCTGTGAAATAAAAAAAAGTGCCCAGGTCACCTTTTTTTTTTTCTGTCTCCCTCCTTAAAGATTGTGGTTGAGGACATCATCTCTCTGCTTTCTGTTCCAACCACATGGCTGCTTGCTGTCAGCCCTTCCTGCCATTATCTACTCTTATCCTTCTAGGAGAATTAAAACATGCTCTTTCTTATGTAAGTTATTGTGGTTATGGTGCTTTATGAAACTAACAGATGAGTAATTCCTATAGTCAACCATTGTCTGCCTGGACTTAAGGCTTCTTTCAGAGAAAACATTCATATCAGGTTCTGAAACCTGGTGAGAGGAACACAGTGTGGTAGGTCATGGACACCATGTGGGACACACAACTGTAATTTTCCTAAAAAGTCCCAATATCTTTGTCTCTGATGCATACATCTGAGATATTGAGTGCTCCCCTTGTTCAATACAAACTAACATGATAATCATTATTTCATCTCATTATATGATAGGCTTTGAGGACACTCCCAGTTTTCCTTTTATGAAAAACTGTGTATAGTATGCTATACTTCTTAATAAACTTTCTTGGCCAAAGGCATAGATCATGCAAGAACCCTTAGCAAATCCTTTCTATCTTCTTTACGCTTGCACCCTGTACTTTCCTCCTCTCAACCTGTCAGGTCACAGGAACATTCTGAAAGAAATAGTTGGAAGAATGGAAGAGCAAGAGCCAGAGTATGGAGAAGAATACAGTGAAGAAATATCTGGAACTGTCCCCCTACCTTGTTAATGGGCACAATGCTTCAGGAGACTCAGGGGCCAACAACAATTCATCCTGGCTAAGAGATGGGTGCCTGAGGTTGGGACCTTCCCTGAATATCTATTTACAGTTAATAACAGGTGTTGCATGGGTACCTCTTTTTCAGAAGTGGAACCAGTTATGAGCTGCACAGGGTCCAGTAAGTAACCTGCCACCCATGCTCAGACAGGTTAAATTCATGGAGTTCTATACATAATAAAGATATGAATGAAGGTCTGATGCTTTCAATTTTGCAATAACCTTCTGCATTATCTCTATAGAAACTCTTAATGAGACAGGTTCAGGTCTGGCACCACATGGTCACTACTCTACCCTCTCTTATCTGGCTCCCTGATACTGTCCCATAGAGTTCACACTCCACACATTCACCCTCCTAATCACAGATGGAAAATTCTTTCAAGTGTTTAATGCATATGCTACCACTTCTGCTGAATAACCATTTTTGACTTACTCTTTACAGGAAACAGTGAAACAAAAGATGCCTAACACTCAGGACACCCATTATAGGTGCTCAGGGAGCAGCACTCATGATAGGTGACACACATCTTGTATTTCCCACTGATTCATCTTGACACCAATTTTCTGTCTGGCATCTTCATGCTACACACACTTAGTCATCAACAGAATTCTCAACTAATAAGAAATAAGATTTCATCTCTGCCTAATCAGTGTCCACACTCAAGGCCCTCAAGAGTAACAAACCCTGCAGACAATGCAACAAAAAGAACATAGAGACCCATTATCAGTGGGAATTATACTTACTACAGTCACCACGCAAGTAAGTCAATGTGCAACTTCTTCAACAAATAAATTCACATAAGATTTAAATATACCATACACATGGTTTTGTATGAAATAATTAATTATAGTACATTCATGCAATAATGAATAATTACTCACTGATAAACACGTGTAATGGGCATCAACAAAAATGGAAAACAGAACAATACATATGACATGTGAGCACTGATACATTTCTACGTTGTTCTCATTTACTCACGATAAGACAATAAGTAAGAAGTTTCACACCCCTAAAGATTCTAAGCAAATCATTGGAAGAGGAATGTACAATTTCTGCAAAACAAATAATGTAACGCAGATATGAAATCTGGAGAAAGCTCCAAGACTTCAAAGACCTTAGAACATTAAATCAAAATTTCAAAATCTTATAAAATTATTGAAATAAAAACAGTTGAGTAATGGCGGGAAGACAGACAACAGGAGATGTCAATGGGAAGACAATATAGACAGAGATGCTAAATAATTCTTGCAAAAGTCCTGCTGGCATTGCATTAGGAAAAGGGAAAACTGACCACAAAGGAAACAGGATCCAAAAAAAAAAAAAATTCAAAACTTTCAAAGTTAGGAGATCAGGAAACAAGCTTAAAGGGAAGAATTTTTCCCAATTTTATAACTTGCTAAAATCAGAGTAATGAAATTCATAAAATTGAAAATAAACATACAAATGATAGAAATGCAATAGGGATGTCATTATTCACAAACACAAAATAAATTATATTTTATTAGTATTAATTCTTACATAGAAATCAAACAGCATATACAAGAAAATAATCTTGAATATTACTTACAGCAGAATATTCCACAGTAATTTCTAGAAAACCAAAACAATGTAGCAAACACAATTTCCTTTCCCATTTGCACATTTTGTTTTTTAAAAATATTAGATTTTAAAATTTTTCTTATGGGTATTGATGTCTTGCACCATATATCTATCTATATTCATATCCTCTGTTTTTGTGCTTGATGCCTGCTGAGGTTGAAAGAAGGTATCAGATCTCCAGACCTGGTTTTCAGACACAATGCAGGTGCTCAGAACTCAACTATGCCCTCTTGAAAAGCAGCACATGCTATAACCTACTGAGCCATGTCTTTGGCTTCCTCTAAGATATATCATGCATTTCTTTCTAACTTCCAGGTCTCTTGGTTCTATACCACAGGTTTGCAGGTTCATCAGTAAGCCTAGACTATGAAAAAAGGGATTTTTCTGAAAACACATGGATTTTTTTTTATTGGAAAAAAAAAGAAATTTCAGCCTCCTCCCCGCCTCCCATTTCTCTCCCACTCCTCCCTCTCCTCCTCCCCTCCCCCCACTCCTCCCCCTCCCTCTCTAGCCTGAAGAGCAGTCAGGGTTCCCTGCCCTGTGGAAAGTCCAAAGTCCTCCCCCCTCAATCCTGGTCTAGGAAGGTGAACATCCAAACTGGGTAGGCTCCCACAAAGCCAGAACATGAAGCAGGATCAAAACCTGGTGCCATGGTCCTTGGCTTCTCAGCAGCCCTCATTGTCCGCCAAATTTAGAGAGTCCGGTTTTATCCCATGCTTTTACAGTCACAGTCCAGCTGGCCTTGGTGAGCTCCCAAAGAATCAGCCCCACTGTCTCCACGGGTGGGCGCACCCCTTGTGGTCCTGACTTCTTTGCTCATATTCTCTCTCCTTCTGCTCCTCATTGGGACATTGGGAGCTCAGTCCAAAGGAAGGTTGGTTAGGGGAGCAGAGAAGCACACATCTTAATTAAGGGAGCCATCTTAGGGTTGGCAAGAGACTTGGATCTAGAGGGGCTCCCAGGTGCCCAGGGCGATGTCCCCAGTTAGTTCCTGGGGCAGCTGAGGATAGGGAACCTGAAATGACCCTATCCTATAGCCATACTGATGAATATCTTGCATATCACCATAGAAACTTCATCTGGCGATGGATGGAGATAGAGACAGAGACCCACACTGGAGCACTGGACTGAGCTCCCAATGTCCCAATGCGGAGCAGAAGGAGAGAGAATATGAGCAAAGAAGTCAGGACCACAAGGGGTGCAAACACATGGATTTTAAATACAGTACTGTACTCTGTAGAAAAGAGAAAACAAATTAGAGGATTCTGCAAATGATTTACAATTGCCATTGGGTCAGAATAAAGAAAATACTTAGGGACCATTTTCAGTTAATATAATGTGAATTCCAACACCTTTAATCACAGATCAGTCAAAACTCAAGGACTGACATGGAACTGAATAATTGAGATGACAATATTTCACACTAGCAAGTTACTGAATTTATCATGGAACAAAGAAGCTTTATGCCGGCTAACAGAACACACACGAAGAAATAAAATATCATGCAATGAACTTTTCTCCTCTGAGAGTTTCTTTCCTCTGTGAGATGTGAGACCTATTCAAACACAGTCCTTACACTTGCAGCATTTCTCCGGAGCAAGGAAGACTACAGGAAAGTTATTTTCAACCACACAAACTAGACTGCTGCAATTCTGCAACATCCAATCTCTCAAAAAAGTTTGTTGAGCAAGATCTAGGCATTGTCATTCCTCCTGAGAGAAGTACAAAGCCATAAAATAGAATGTCATTGGATCTTCAACTTAAAATAGGGAGTGTCTGAGACAGCTGTGTTGGTACACTGCTTTAATTCATGCATTAAGGAGACAGAGACAAGTAATTTTCATGTAAGATCAGTCTTGGTCTACATGGTGAGTTCTGAGCAAGACAGGGCAACAGAGTGATTGAATGAAATAAAGCAAAAGTCAAACAATACCAACTCAATTTGTCCACGTACACATGGGAAGACTGTTTTTTTTTTTTTTTACTGGACCAAAAGACAATTAGAGTCTATTTTTCTCTCACACTGGGTGATCAGAATTATTTAAAGGATACTTTTCAAATTTGTCCTAATCTGTAATTTATTTACAACTGTAAAATGTGTAGCCACATTTACTCACAGCATTGACAATCTGCATTTTCCCACACATTAAGAAGGCATCATGAGTTCTTAAAGAAGACAATATCTGAATGCTGTATTTAGATACTCTAATTCAAGGCAAATAAACAATTATTAATAATCTTTAGTAAATGTTAATGTTTTCAACTATTGGTGTAGGGCTTGGTAAAATATATTTTCTGTATTTTCAGATTCTCAGATTCTATCTAATCTGCACTGGATTCTCTAGGGAATAATTTCTTTTTTCTTTTCTTTTTCCCTCCCTTTCTCCTTCCATCCCCCTTCCACCCCCCCCCTTTTCTGTTTTCAAGATAGGCTTTCTCTGTGTAACAGCCCTAGCTGTCCTGGAACTCACTCTGTAGTCCAAGCTAGCCTCAAACTCAGATATGCCTGCATCTTTTTCCCAAATGCTTGGGACTAAAGGTATGCACAACTACCACCCAGCATCATGGGACAATTTCTAAGCAGCCATTGGAATACTAGTCACAGGAACAAACTTCACTCTCTTGAATAGGTAAGTAGTAGAATGGCAAAGTTGGAAATTATGGGTGAATTTAAATTCCAGGAGCTCTGTAATTGCCACAATAGCATGAGAACCCTGATTATAGACTATTCTTCTGTGACTATACTGGCAACCACAATATACATGAAAAGAATCCCATTAACTCCAATTCATATGGTCTAAACTTTACAGACAAGGGCGGATATCCACAACAGAATCTGACAGTCAGTGTTCTTCACAGCAGCAGAAAAACTAGTTAAACCCCTGGTTAGGTTTCCCGTGCCTGTTTCCCATTTCTTCACCGCCACTGGGCTTCAGGCTCCCCCACTGCACTCCTGACTGTCACTCTTTCAGAAGCCACACAAGGTGTCCTTCAGCTGAGGGGAGCTTTCCTGTCCCTACAAGATATGGAGATGACACCTGTGTCCTCTATTTGGTTTTGAACAATGTAGTTATTAGAGGTCCCACTGGGAATGCTGGGTTTTACGAAACATCATGCCCTGGTTCAGGTAACATGGCTCCTATAATCTAGATTTCACCATCCACTTGCACAAATGAAATTGCTTCTGAAATTTCCAAACCCACAAAATCTATGCTTCCTTTCCCTATTACTCCTCAGATCAGGTGATTGTCCCAGCTCCACTGATTCCTTATTTCTCCCACTCTGTGCAGACTACCTTCTCCACAGCTCTGTAGCTCTCAGACCTGTTCTACCCAGCTTCCCAGGTGTTGCGGCTATCCTACACCAGAACTTTGTATTAATGAGTACAGAACAAAGAAAACAATATTGTATGAGGGTACAAGGTCAGATATCTTCATTGTACACATTTATGAATTGACCCCTGGAAATCTTTGCTGAATTACATAGGAAAATAATCTAATGTCATCAAGCAGAGGCATCTTGCTATAGGGAACACCCAACATTGGCATCCCAAGTGTCTGTTGAGTTGGTTGAACTCTACAGATTGCTAAAGCCAGACCAGAAGATTAAATTTTCACTGTATCCTGCATCAGATTAATCATCCCTAAAACATCAATAATTAGTACAAATTATCACATCGTCTTTGTTCAACAAGAGCATGAATAAACTCAAGATTGTACTAACCACTTGCGTTCATGTTTTACCAAACTCCAAAACTGAGAACACCAAATGTTCTCAAACAATACTTCTCTATTAGTTGAATATGAGTATCTGCTTTTAATAAAATCCACAAAAAACTTAGGCAATGGTATGGTTTTTGCTCATTGTAACATGTTGCCTTGTCTAAAGTCTAAACTTTTTGAGCCTTGCTGTTTTTAGTATCAATATTCTGATATAGTACTTTATAATCGGACTAAATATTTCACCATCTTTTTCAGTACTTCAGAATGCTCTCCCAGCACACCCTTGGGGATTTCTGAGCAGTATATGAGCATGTACATCTTTTCTTGCTTATAGGTCTTTTTTTTTTAAGTTTTGTAGTCTCTTGATATTTGTATAGATGAATTCACACATGGAATTAAGCTGAATATATGTCTTTTTAAAGTACTTTCTTGAGTTTTATTTCATGTTGAATTTTCTGGTATGTCTGCAATATTGGCATTGTATAAAGAATTTAACAAATGGAATTTGATTCATTCATTGAGGCTCATAGAGTGGAATTTCAAACGGGATGTGACGATAGCACAATTGTGTTCAGTATTTACCCATGGGCAGCAATGTACTGAGGGTTATTGGAGACTGACTGACTTGTGGAGTCTATACATGAGTTAATGATCATGCATAAGCATAGCCCAGTTTGGATGATGCCCTTCAATAACACAGGCTTGCACTAATATTTTCATTTGTCCCATTACAGGCCACTCACTGTCCTTCATGAATGCTAGGGAGAGTTGTCTTCTTTCTTGGGCTCCCTAACCCTCAACATTCTGTCGGTGTTGAGCCCCTTTCTGTGGGACTATGTACTACCATAATAGTAAGCCTGGAGCAGTGAGGACAAACAATCTGCCCTACTTTAGTTGACCCAAATGCTTTCTCTCCAATATTTATTTTCTGGTATAAAAGTTTGGAGGAACAATTAAGAGTTACAGTACATGTTGTAGGAGAGACTTTTCCAGGGAAGATATAGCATTCATATGCACCCACTCAGCCAAAATGGGAACTGACAACAGAACCAAGTATGCTTGCCATTGAAATCCATCTAGTTGAACCAATGGTTTTAATGGTATTACTTACATAAATACAAGAATGGAGTTGTTTACAAGAACAAAAGCGAATCGAAGACAGTTGCCATCATGAAATACCAAACCAGCACACAATACAGCTTATGAACACTGGACACCCAGAGAATACTACACACCTGTAGGCGTATCTACATATATTGTATCTTACTGGCTCAATTATTCTATACAGCAAGACCGGTATAAGTTTCTTCAATGGAATTAATTTAAACATAGTGATTCCTGACAGTTTCAGGGACATCTGGAAACTATTTTGAGTTTTTATTTACAATCTTAATCATCTTCCCTATAGTCTCCAGAAAACTGACAAACAACAGCACATTCTTCAGGCTTCTCCATTTTGTATTCATTATGAATTATTTGACAGTGAGAAAGTAAAACATTTTAATGAAAAATTTCCTACATTAGTCACATTTGCAGAATTTTTCTGAAATAAGTCTAGATTTTGTTTCCTAAGATTTAACCATTACTCAAAGGCTTTCACACATTTCTCATGTACATAATAATTCTCTAGTGGTCCATAAGGACAGAATTTGGATAAAGCATATGCCATATTACTCAGTATAGAAAGTTGTATCTTCACTATGTATTTCTTGATGTTTTCTTAGACCTGAGAGACAGGGAAAGAGTTTGTCATATACATTGCATTTATAAGGTTTCTCTCCTGTATCAACTCTTTGATGAGTTCTAAGGTGGGCTTCCTGGATAAGGGATTGGCCAAGTTCACTGCATTGCTAAGATTTCTTCCAGTATGAATTTTCTGATGTTTTCTAAGAACTGAGCCACCAGCAAAACATTTGTCACATTCACTACATTTGTAAGGTTTCTCCCCTGTATGAAGCCTCTGATGTGTTCTAAGATGGTCTTTCTGGATAAAGCATTTGTCACAGTAACTACATTTGTAAGGTTTTTCTCCTGTATGGATTTTCTGATGTGTTCTAAGATTGGCTTTCTGGATGAAGCATTTGTCACATTCACTGCATTTGTAAGGCTTCTCTCCTGTGTGGATTCTCTGGTGTCTTCTCAGGTGGGCTTTCCGGATAAAACATTTGTCACATTCATTGCATTTGTAAGGTTTTTCTCCAGTGTGACATTTCTGATGCTTCCTAAGATCTGAGCCAACGGTAAAGGATTTTCCACATTCGCTACATTTGTAAGGTTTTTCTCCTGTATGAATTCTCTGATGAGTTCTAAGATTGGCTTTCTGGATAAAGCATTTCTCACACTCACTACATTTGTAAGGCTTCTCTCCTGAATGAATTCTCTGGTGTCTTCTAAGGTTGGCTTTCCGGATAAAGCATTTGTCACAGTCACTGCATTTGTATGGTTTCTCTCCAGTGTGAATTTTCTGATGTGTTCGGAGATCTGAGCCAACGGTAAAGGACTTCTCACACTCAGCACATTTGTAAGGTTTCTCTCCTGTATGAATTCTCTGATGTTTTTTAAGCTTGGCTTTCTGGATAAAGCATTTGTCACATTCACCGCATTTGTATGGTTTCTCTCCAGTATGAATTTTCTGATGCATTCTAAGATCTGAGCCAACGGTAAAGGATTTCTCACATTCACTACATTTGTAAGGTTTCTCACCTGTATGAGTTTTTTGATGTCTTCTAAGGTGAGCTTGCTGGATAAAGCATTTATGACATTCACTGCATTTGTAAGGTTTCTCTCCCGTGTGAATTCTTTGATGTATTCTAAGAGATGAGCCAACAGTAAAGGATTTCCCACATTCACTACATTTGTAAGTTTTTTCGCCTGTGTGAGTTTTTTGATGTGTTTTAAGCTGGGATTTCTGGATAAAGCATTTGTCACATTCACCACATATATAAGATTTCTCTCCTGTATGAATTCTTTGATGTCTTTGAAGACCTGAGGAGGTGGAAAGGGATTTACCACATTCATTACATCTGTAAAGTTTCTTTCCACTATGGGTTCTGTAATGGTATTCAAGGTGAGACAACGTATAGAAGGACTTACTACATTGTTTACATTCATAAGGCCTCTCTCCTCCATGAATATTCTGATGTTTTTTAAGACCTAAGTAGCAGATGAAGGGTTTTCTACAATCATTACATTTGTAAGTCTCCTCTCCAGTATGATGTCCCAATGAATGATAAAAGCACTTACCACATTCTGTACATTTGTAGGATTTCTCTCCATAATGGATTTTGTAATGTACTTTGTGGTGTGACAAATAGAGAAAGGACTTACTACATTCTGTAAACTTGTAGTGTTTCTCTCCAGGATGAGGTCTCTGATGTCTACGGAGGCTCAAATAGGTCCTGAAACATTTCCCACATTTCCTGCATTGGTATGGTTTTTCTCCCCTATGGATTTGCTTCACTTTTAACTTATGTTTAGAGTTAAAAACTTCATCATACTCTGTATTTTTGTGTTCTTTCTTTCCAGTCTGGATTCGTTGATATTGGCTAATGATAGGGCATAAATTTAAACACTCCCCATAATCTTTATATTTATATTGTTCTTCTGTGGTGATCCCACTTTTATATCTCTTAGGGTTTGATGATTCATTAGAGGCATCACTCTGGTTACCACTTCTGTACTCCTTGCAGTTTTCTGTAGTATCACTTGTGTTATTAGGCACAACTTGGGAGGATTTATGAATCATTTTGCCAAGCTTGTAACATTTGTAAGAATTATCTTGGGTATTCACATGGTGATGGACAATATGCTTTGAACCTTGATCCAAGGCTTTCTCGTATTTACCACATATGCAATGGTTCTCTGGAAAATTAGTACAATTAGGGGTTAATAAGGATTGGAGCTCAATTAAACACATTCAATGAGTGATGCATCCTTCAGTTCTCTAAGACGAATGAATTGGCAATTCTTAGGAACAGAACTCTCACCAGATACCTTTTACATTTCAATATCATTAAATAAATGTTGTAGGAGGTCTTTCCGCCCCTCCAACCAATAGCTGCTGAGATACCAGCCCATTGGGGCGTGGTTTCTCTCCATTCATAAAGCCCCCTTCCCCAACGTAGCACATCTCCTGGCTTCCATTGAGAGGTCAGCACATCTTTGAAATAAATCGGTTGATTTAATTCAGCAGACTTTTCCATTATCCAATGTCTTTCTGCTGCTGTCGTTCCTTTCTCATTAGCGTTGAGAAAATTCAAGGTTAATAAAGCATTATGTAATCTATTTCTGGGGGTATTTTCGGTCCCTTTCTGTTTGTTTAGCATATCCTTTATAGTACGATTTGATCTTTCTATAACTGCCTGACCTGTAGGATTATTTGGTATACCTGTAATGTGTTTTATATTATAATAATCAAAAAAGCGTTTCATTTTCTTAGATACATATGCTGGACCATTATCTGTCTTTATTTGTGCAGGTATACCCATGATGGCCATAACATCCAATAAATGTGTGATTACTGAATCTGCCTTTTCTGAGCTCAGGGCAGTAGCCCATTGAAAACCTGAATACGTGTCTATGGTGTGGTGTACATATTTTAATTTACCAAACTCCATAAAGTGGAACACATCCATCTGCCAGATTTCATTTCTCTTAGTACCCTTTGGGTTACTCCCTGCAGGCAACGGTGTTTGATTATAGAAAGAACAAGTAGGACATCTCTTTATAATGTCCTTAGCTTGTTGCCAAGTCATGGAAAATTCTTTCTTTAGGCCTTTACTATTGACATGATGCTTTTTATGAAATTCCGAGGCCTGCAACACGCTTCCAATCAATAATTGATCAATCTCAGCGTTGCCTTGTGCTAGAGGACCAGGCAGACCTGTATGGGACCGGATGTGTGTTATGTACATCGGACAAAGCCTGTTCCTGATTATGTCTTGTACCTGGATAAACAATGAAGTCAACTCTGTGTCATCTGGTATAAATTCAGCAGATTCAATATGCAAGATAACTCTTCCTGCATATTGTGAATCTGTAACTATATTAAGAGGTTCTTTAAAATCCCTTAGCACCATAAGAATGGCATATAATTCTGCCTTCTGGACAGAATTATAAGGGCTTTGTTCCACCTTACTCAATTCATCTGACTTGTAACCTGCTTTCCCTGATTTATTTGCATCAGTATAGAATGTACGGGCTCCAGTTATTGGAGCATCACGTACAATTTTAGGAAGAATCCAAGAAGTTCTCTTTATGAGGTTAAGTCTACCACTTTTGGGATAGTTGCTATTAATTTCTCCCAAAAAATTAGCACAAGCTCTTTGCCACGGTTCATTGTCTTCCCATAACTTTTTTATTTCTTCAGTAGTAAAAGGCACTATAATTTCTGCTGGGTCTATACCTGCTAGTTGACGAAGTCTCAGCTTACCTTTTATAATTAGTTCAGAGACTTTTTCCACATAAGTTTTTAATTTTTTACTTGGGTTTATTGGGTATAAATATCCATTCTAAAATAATATCTTCCCTCTGCATTAGAATCCCTGTAGGAGAGATTCTGGAAGGCAATATGACTAGGATGCAGCTAAGATTTGGGTTCACCCTATCCACATGTGCTTCCTGTAATTTTTCCTCAATCATTGTCAGTTCCTTTTCTGCTTCACCTGTCAGTTTTCTTGGACTATTCAAATCTTTATCACCATCTAAGGTTTTGTTTAAATGAACTATTAGATCAGGTGTTATCCCAACAGCTGGTCGTAGATTGGAAATGTCTCCCAACAATCTTTGGAAGTCATTAAGAGTCTTTAACCGGTCTCTCCTAATTTGTGCCTTTTGTGTTTTAATTTTCTCTAACCCTATTCTGTAACCTAGGTAATTAATAGAATTTCCTCTTTGAATCTTTTCAGGGGCAATTTGTAATCCCCAACTAGGCAAGACTTTCTTTACTTCTTCAAACATCCTTTCTAAAGTATCTTTATTTGAATCTGATAATAAGATGTCATCTATGTAATGATAAATTATGGACTTGGGAAATTGTTTACGAATTATTTCCAATGGCTTACTTACAAAATATTGACACAATGTAGGAATATTGAGCATACCCTGTGGGAGGATAGTCCATTGATATCTCCTATTAGGCTGAGAATTATTATAAGTAGGCACCGTGAAGGCAAATTTTTCTCTATCCTTTTTTTGTAACGGTATAGTGAAAAAACAATCTTTCAAATCAATAACTATAAGAGGCCATCCTTTTGGTAATAGAGAAGGCAAAGGAATTCCAGATTGTAGTGGGCCCATAGGTTGAATTACTTTGTTGACAGCTCTTAGATCTGTCACCATTCTCCATTTACCAGATTTCTTTTTTACAACAAACACAGGAGAATTCCAAGGGCTCGTTGATTCTTCAATATGGTGAGCATCTAATTGCTCTTGCACCAGCTGTTCCAATGCCTGTAATTTATCTTCAGCTAGAGGCCACTGTTTGATCCATATTGGCTTCTCAGTTAGCCATTTTAAAGGTAGGGATGTTGGTACCTCTAAAGGTTTGGTATTTGCTATATGTTCTTGTACAGCCTGAATGGCTGGTGACCTTTTGCCATAATACCTCATCATATCTTTCCCAGAATTATGAGTTCCTGGAACTGCAGGAATGTTAATCTGGGTATTCCATTGCTGTAACAGGTCACGGCCCCATAAATTTATTGCAATATTGGCTATATATGGCCTTAGTCTTCCTATTTGCCCTTCAGGCCCTATGCATTCCACCCATCTTGTGCTTTGTTTTACACGAGATAGGGTTCCAATTCCCAGAAACTGAACATCTACCTCTTGAAGAGGCCAATTTAGATGCCAAGATTCTGGGGTAATAATACTTACATCCGCACCTGTGTCTAATAAGCCTTCAATAAAAGTGCCATTTATACAGACTTTTAGCTTTGGTCTTTGGTCGTTAATAGAAGTCTGCCAAAATATACGTTTACTCTGTCCTACTGGGTTTTTTGACTCATCCTCCACACGTACTTCACCATTTAGACCAGTATTACTTTTTACAGCAGAAATTGGAGCTTTTAGATTTCTTGGTGAGGCACGTTCTCCACTGTGACTGGGAATGACTGGGCCACTGTTGGCTTGGGGGCCTGCGAGAGGCCCCTCAAGGAGTTTCCCGACGAGATCGGGTTGCCTTGTTTGTCTGTTGTTGACCTGCATTCGTTGGACCAATGACGGCCTTTACCGCATCTCCTACATAAACCTGAAGGCCTAGGTCCCCTATTTTTGTCATTCCCAGAGGAGATATTATTTCTAGAAATTCTGTGCCTGCAATCCCTTTTCAGATGTCCTAATTTTCCACAATTAAAACACCTGGCAGTTTGATGTCTCCTCATTGCTGTGGAAATCGCTTCTCCTACCCAAGATTCATCATTATAGCTAAATGTCTCAACATTCATCGTATGCTGAATCCATTCATCCATAGGTGCTGATCTAGACTTTAAAGGCCCAATTATCTTTTTGCATTCTATGTTTGCATTCTCAAACGCTAGAGATTCAAGAAGTATTCGTCTAGAATCCGGGTCTGTTACCCCTACGTCCAGAGCCTTAATTAATCTTTACAAAAAGTCAATAGCCAGGAGATGTGCTACGTTGGGGAAGGGGGCTTTATGAATGGAGAGAAACCACGCCCCAATGGGCTGGTATCTCAGCAGCTATTGGTTGGAGGGGCGGAAAGACCTCCTGCAACAAATAAATACACAGAAGAACCTGCACCCTGATCACCATCAAACTACAAGGATCAATAATAGCCTTCTCATTGTTACCTAATCTGCATGCCTTGCAGAACGTTGAACAAAACGGTGACAGGGAAATGACGTATGAGAAAGGAGCTCTTCTACTGATCATATGGAGAACGCTTCCCTTTTTGGTTGCTGTTTATTTTTGAAAGAGTCACACTGTGTGGCCTTCATCAGCTAGGAACTCATTATGTAATCCAGGCTGGCCTGGAACTCACCAGACCCACTTGTTTCAGCCTCCCTAGCAATGGGATTAAAATCATGCAGTGCCAGGACTAGAGACCATATCTCAAAAAAAAAAAAAATTAAAAAAAAGAACAAAACTAACCACATGCACACCACCAACAGCTCTTTCTCTCTTCAAAAATCTCTCCATTCTTTTAGAAATCAGAAATAGGTGAATAGCTTAATTCAAGAGTAAAATCAAAATATTCCAACTGAATACTCAATTATCTGTGAACACAGAACTTAGGGTTAAAAATCATATGACACTGTTGGAAAGATTATATATTATATAGTTTTGGTTATTTTTTCTGAGAAGACTAAAAATATGAAGCTATATTTATTATTATTAGAATTCTCCTACTTTCTAGCAGTCTCTAGATAAGCCAGAGAGTTTATACAACTACAAAGTAGGTAAATACAAAGGATGAGTGAAGAGTTCTACAAGTAATGCATGCTTACCTATAAAAACTAGATTGCTGTAATTCTCCCACATTACATCCATGTAAAGAGCCCTTTGAGAAGAGTCTAGACATTCCCACTCCTCCTGGGAAAAGTCCACAGACACATTGCTGAATGTCAACAGACTCTGCAAAGGAAAATTACACATTTACCATGTGCTACTTGACAATATGCTTTCCTAGGTAAAAAGAGATCTAAGAAATTGAGACACTTTCATGATATAAATGAGGCAGGGCATTATTCAAAGACAAAAGTTTTTAACAATGCTGTAGAGAAACCCTGTCTTGAAAAACAAAAAAACAAAACAAAAAACAAACAACAACAAAAAAAAAAACCAATGCAGATGAACTCTCATATACATAATAAAAACTTCCCTTTATAAGTCAGAAATGGAAACCTGTCCATTGCAATCTCTCTGCAGAATTTCTACATATGAAAAACATAGCTTCAGGGGAAGGAACATATAGTGTAGGATAGCCTTTTTCCTCCAAAAGAAGAGAGCAATGTAATAAAGAGGGACATTCATTTATGTTTGAAAATTTATGTCCTATGTATAGAGCCAAATCAATATGTCTAGAAAATTCTTCCTAATATATTTCACATGATACAATATAGAGGTGGAGAAAGACTGCTTAAACATTGTGTGAAAATTAAAACAAAAAACCAAGAAAATACTTATCTTTTGAGAACTTACCATCGAGCATTGTTATCAAGAGCATGATATGATCAGGACCTCTCCTGAGACAATTAGTTTTCAGATGTCAACACATCCATAGTTGTATCATCACTGTTTGATATCAAATATGAAGGAAAGTATCCACTAAACTGCAATCTGCATGTCCTCTCAGAAACATCAGTTTTACCGCAAACACAAGCCTCATATTTATTCTGTCATCTGTGTTCTCTAGGGTGCTGAAATATTTACTACTAGAATTCAAGACTCTGAGTCTCTTCTATTTCTACTGTTCCTAAAATTGCTCAGTGAGGGAAGCCAAAAGGTCCATGTGTTTCTAGGGCTACTTTCATAACATGGTTCTAGAAACCTTGTCATCCTTGAAATTCAACCTATGTGGCACATGAGACCTTCTTCCTCCTACTATATAAGGACAAAGGTCCACCTTCACTGGGCATCAATTCTTTGTTCATCATTTACAATGGAATCTCTTTTAGAGTTAGAAATCTTAAGTCCATGAAAAACAAATGTCACACAGTATTGTGGGAGGATACATTGAGGACAAGGCTATGCTAGGTAGGTGACAAAATTTAAAGGTTTAATCTGAATTCTCGAAAAAGAAAAGGAAGGAAAAATCAGAGGAAATAAACACTTTACCAGACTTAGGGAATTTAAGGCTTGCATGGATCCAATTAAAAAACAATTTTTGCTCTTGTCTCGTTTCTCTTGCCTCCTCTTATCTTTACTCCAACATGGTCTTTCACTCTTTTTTGCTCTGCCCCCACCCCAATAAATCTCTTGCACTAACTGTCATGTGCGGCGTATTTGCCATACATTGGCCCTGTTCTTGTGTGATGATGCACTGCCAGCCTGAGCCTACTGTGTTCTGTCCTCCTCTGAGTACTGGGGATGCCTGAGGCTCTCAAGATTTGGACTTCTCTCTGCAGCATCCTTGGGAACTGTCATATACCTCTTCCATTGGCATGTCCTTTGGAGACCCTGTGACCACTCCTTTCAAATCAAATCTGGGCTCAATGTACCTTGGACCAAGTGGTCAGGGATCCGAGAAAAAAAAAATCCTGTACTTTCTTTTTCTTTGTTTATGTATGGATCACTTGTCTGTGAGTTTTAGAATCTGATTCTTCCTGCATTACTTTCCATGTGGACATGTGGGCTTGTCTGGCTCCTGCAGCCAGCTACACTCATGTAGAGATCTCTCTGCTTTCTCCCATCTGCCAGAAGCCTGGGAGATGCACAGCTTAAGCTCCAGCCCACTGTATTCTCCACATGGCTCTGGTTTTGTGGCCTGCTGATCCATGGGCCCCCCTTCCTTCTGCCCCTTCCTGGTTTTCTCTCACACTGCAGTCAGACTGCAGATCCACTGTGCTATCTCAGTCTTCACCTGCAATCCTGCAGCTCATTTTCCCTCTCATCTTCCTCTTGGAACTTATAAGAACACATTTGCATAGTCTTCCACTTTGTGACCCACCCTCTCTTCTTCCACGAATTTAGATTTTATAATATCTTGGCCTCAGTATGAATCAATAGCCCAAACTGGCAAACCTGATTTCCAAATTCTCACAAATGGTCAGCAAATGCTACGGCCACAGACAAAAGGTCTCCAAATATCTTATACTTAAACAGGCATGCTCTGCTATACTTCCAAAGTTCCTTACCTGCAAGGCTCTATCTTCCCACTGCTAAACATCATTTATCTCTATAATTTCTTTGCACTTTGCTCTCATGAAAATAATAATATCTGAAGATTATGCTATAATCTTGGTCTCAGAATTTGTAAATTACTCATTGGGTATGGTTTAAAATGTATATAATGTATATAATTTCTAACAAAATTTTGCTTTAAACTTACAACAAAAGGCCTCTCCCACCAAAACAGTTACTGTAATGTTCTGTATCTTTAAGAGACAAGCCATGCTCACTCCCTTCCTGCTTGTAGCTTTAGTTTCTCTCTTTTCTCTCTGTCTCCCTCTCTCTCTCAGAGAGGCAGCTCTCCCCCTCCTCTTCTCCCCTTTTCCCTTCCCCTCCATAGCCCACCTAATAAATATCTAACCTCACTCTGCATGGTGTGCCTATCCGTTTGTCACTGCCGGGGATAAGCCACCTTTGGAGACCTCCTGCTGATCTCATGCGCAGCCCTTGCCTAGGACTGGCTGCTCCCTGGACCCACTGTCTGCCGCTGCTGGGATTCTGCAGCAAGCTGCTGGGGACTTGCAGCATGTGTTGCCCACAGCCGCATATCCCTTGCGTGTCTCCCTGCCTGGGACCAACCACAGCTTAGGGACCTGCAGCCGCCCCTGCCTGGGGCTGGGGCTCTCAGGGCCCACTGCCACCACTTGGGGACCTGCAGCAATCTTTAACAATCATTACAGTTACATCATCACCTGTCACCAGGTGCCTTTCTGCTGTCAGCTATGCGACATGTGCACCCTTTAAAAGTGCCCACCAGAGCATAGCCTGCTCTTCTGTCTCTCCTCTTTTCTCTCTAGCCGCCTCTTGTCCCCACTCCAACAAGTCTTTCACATTTTCGCTTTCTCCCTCCCCTAACAAACCTCTTGCACAAACTCTGTTGCATGTCGTGTGTTTCCTTAGTGGCCTATTTTGGCAGGTCCCACCAAAAGGTATTCACTTTGCTTTCTTTTTTTTAATTTATCCTTTCATTTTTATCTAAATATCTTTAAAAATAAGTAAAATTTTGTTTGGGTTTGCCTATACTTTATAACACCCTGACTGTTTTTGCAATAATAGCTTTTTTTAAACTTTAAAGAAACGGTCAAGTCTGTGATTATGTATGATCCTCATAGGTTTTGTCACTTTTCTGCCTTCTAATGATCCATACTGCTGATCTCCCTAAAGGCATTGTTTGTGTCATCCCAGACTGCCCTGCTGTTGCTGTCTCTCTCTACATAGCTTAATGGCTGCGGGCTTGGCTCAGGGAACCTCTCTCCCTCATTCCCAGGCTTTATTGAGATCCTGATCTTCAGGACACAGGCTCTGTCTTCCTGAAGGGTTGAATGTGGCAGCCTGGAGATATGAGCCCTTAATGGGGTGAAACCTGAGCAGTCAGACACATTCTTTGGTTCTGGTTAATTCCAATTTCTTCCCTGAGGGAGATTTTTCTATCTTTCCAGTGTCTCCAATGGAGAGCATGGAGGAAGCCCTGAGTGTGATAAGTCCTGGGTGGGTGTGTACTGTAGATGCATGAGTTGGCATGTCAAGGACCAATGTCTCAGCCCTGTGTGAGTGTCAAAGCTCATAGGAATGGCAAAGCCTTCCTTGGATCTCAGTATGAATGTGGACAGTTTGTGCAGAGAATGCCCACCATAGCATTCTCTCCATAATGCACAGCTTTCCTCCTGGGATGCATGGCTTTCTCCCTGGGATATTTACTACTTGAAGACGTCCCTCAGAGAAACAGCTCCTCCCGAGATGAGGCAAACTTGCCTCCTTATCCAGCTGTATGTAATAAACACACTGAGCTTCCAGGGCTGCTGTGGCTTGTCCATTAGAGGGCCCACAACATCCAAAAACTAAAAATGATTTTCAAAAAAATGTGGACATGATACTGACCTGTGGTGCATTTACAGGAGAACCATCCATTTTTTCTGTTGTTCTTCTCAGTCTCAGGAACAAAGATTGGCACTCTTCTTGATAATTCACATCAAGGTGTCAAAAGTAACAAGCTAAAACGAATACAATCCTGTTACAAATAGTGCTAAACAACATAAGGGAACCCCAAAGTGAAAAAGATACCAGAGGTTTTATCAACATCCTTATAGACAGGAAAGCATGGAAGGTTATATTTAGAGTGATAAAAGAAAACAGCTGGATCTTATCACTGCACCCAGAAATGTTGGCTCTTAAAATTCATGGAGAAGGAAGTTCACTTGAAGAAAGTTACAAAATATCACAGGTCATGCACTCAAACAACACTAAAGATCATAATTGGAGGTAACCTATATATATATAAAAATCAGAGAAATTGTCCATTACATCACAGGTAATAAAGACATTTTACACAAAGAATAGAATAGAGAAGAACTGGGTGTAAGATATAAAACCCAACTCAAAAAAAAAAAAAAAAACAACCAAAAAACAGCAAACCATTATTTCTAACTGGAGGAAATAATTTTAGCAACCAGAATATTATTAAAAAAATCATATCAGAAATAAAAACCCTGTACTATGAAAATCTCAACAGAAATGGGACTGTCAAGATTTTGTGATGAAGTCCTATAGAAAGCTGAGCAGAATTTTAGATGACTAAATAATTCTGCTGCTAAAGCAGGAACTCAGAATCAATCCCTTATTTTCTCATCAATTATTTATCATTCTTTCCTTTCTCTTTATCTCCAGCTAGAAATATACGTCAACAAGGTAACGGTATTACAGAAATTCATTCATGCATAAGTTTATGCAACAATCTGTAACTCCTTATTTACAAGAAATTATAGACATAATGATGGAAATGACCCATGTTAAAGAACTCACTAATAAAGAGCCTATAGAAATCATTGTGTCGCTGGGTGGTGGTGGCACACGCCTTTAATCCCAGCACCTAGCCTATAATCAATCCAATCCCACATCGCTAGAGGGCAGCATAAAAACACGGTCAATATGGTCAGAGCAATATGTCTTTACTAGAACCCAGCTATCCTACATCAACAGGCCCTGAATATCCTAATAGAGCAGAAGCACAAGAATAAAGATCTTAACGCCGTCTGTATGAAGATGATGGAGGTCCTTAAGTAGACATGATTAAATTACTTAAAGAAATCCAGGAAAATACAAACAGTGTAAGGAAATAATTAGAACTCTTCAAGACTTGAAAATGGAAACAGAATCAAACAAAATACAGACTGAGGAAATTCTGAAAATAATAAACAAACTAGGAATTCAAAAAGAACTACAGAGGAAAGCTTCATGAAAAGAATATAAGGGCTGGAGAATTTATATCAGTCAAAATGTTAAATCTAAAAAACTCCTGAAAGGAAACATCTAGGAAATCTGCAATACGATGAAAAGATGAAACCTATAAATAACAGGGATAGAGAAAGAGAAGAAATGCAGCTTTTATGTTTTTAATATAATCATAAAACATAAGGTTTCTATCCTAAAGAAGGAAATGCTTACAAAAGAACAAGCATACAGAACAACAAATACATTGGGCCATAAAAGAAAGACCCCGTGTCACATAAAAACCAAAACATTAAGCATACAGATCAACAAAAGACTATTGAAAGCTGCAGGAGAAAAAGGCCAAATAACATCTAAAGGCAGACCTACTAGAATTACACCAGACTTCTCAATGGAAACTCTAAAACCCAGAAGGTCATGGACAGATGTATTGCAAACCCTAAGAGACCAGAGTTGCCACTCCAGACTACTTTACCCAGCAAAACTTTCAATCAATATCAAAGGAAAAAATAGTATCTTCTACTGTAAAGACAAATTTAAACAACATCTATAAACAATAGATAAAACCAGCCCTACAGAAGGTACTAGAATGAAAACGTCAACCTAAGGAGGTAAACCATACCCATAAAAATACAGGGAATAAACTCAGACCAGCCAAAGCAAAGGAAGGGAAACACACACACACACAGTCACACTGACAGACAGCTCACCACTACCACCATCAACAAATTAACTGAAATAAAAAACCAGTGATGACTGATATCTCTCAATTCCATAATAAAAAGACACAGACTAAGAGAATGGATTAAAAAATAGCACCCATCTTTCTTCTGCATTCAAGAAACACACCATAACATCAAACATAGTAACTACATTAGGGTAAAGGGTCAGAAAAAAGTATTCCAATCAAATAGATCCAATAAAACAAGCTGATATAGCAATTTCAATAGGTACCAAAACAGATTCAAACCAAAATTAATGAAAATTATGTACTAGTGGTACACAGTTCAAGAACAGAGAAAAATTTAAAGGAGAAAATATAAGAGACTCAGAAACCCAGTGGGCCTCTCACGGAGGAAACAGAACTCTGTAATCCAACACCCAAGAGAAAGCTCGGATCTAATAGTCCGGATAGTCCTCTTAATAAGCTATCTAATCCACATATGACATCACTTGGCTTTGAGGTTTTTGTTTGTTTGTTTTTTGTACATACCAATGAAAAGATGCTGAGAAGTCAGCAGACCACTCACAGTGTTTAAAAATATCCTGGATTCATTGTTGGTCCCATTCAGAATGTCAAAAACTACTATGCAGGCTGGGACAGGGGCCAGAGTTGTCAACAGCTACCTCTAGATATGGGTCCTGGATGCAAAAATCCCAATCTGTCAGGCAAGGCATGCCCACTGGTGTCATAGGGTAAGACTATTTTGTGAGTAAGAGAAGGAAGGTTTTCTGGCTTGATCTGAGGCTGGCACCACAGAAGGAAATGCATGGATGGTACTGGGAACCTGGCTGCAAGCCAATTAAGAGGGAAATTCACTACTGACATTTTGTTACATGTACAAATAATTAAATTGTTTTAAAACTATTCAGTTCACATCCCTAGCCTGGTGCTGCTTTCAGCCTGGTTCAAAGAAACTTAGTTTTCAATGGGCAAGAGTTGTTTCAGAGACTCATAACTGGTTAAATACTGAGAACAATTGACTGCTTACTACATAGAATAAAATGAGAATTCCATATTCCCACATATAAATCACAGGGAACATTACAGAAGAGGAGGCAAAAGGATTGTAAGACCTGGAGGATGGGAAGGAACGTGTGTAAAACTTTTGCCATATGACATGCCAGTTGGAATTATGAGCACACTATGATCTGGCTACCTAGCCTAAACCTGCCTAAAATCATACATGAAATATGTGGGCGGTTAGTGGAAAGAAAACATGGCTAACCAGGGTTGAGAGAGAAGGGTGAAACGGGGGTAATGGTGAGTGATTAAACCTATGCAATGGTAAAATATCAGTATTTATTAACTATAAAAAAATAAAATTTAAACTAATATAATTTAAGGGACATACCAATGCCTAGTTAGAGGCAGATCTTCTTTATCATCTATATAACCAACTAATGAGATAAGTCTGATACTTTGTTACTGTTCTATTTATTTAATTACAACCAGACAGTAAACAAAAACATGTTGTTGTTGTTTTTTTTTTTTTAATGAAGAAAACAAAGGGAAAAACCAACCAAGCAGAAGAGACCTCTAAAATTAAAACTTGAATTCACTGAAGGGATTGAGAAAGACACAAGGTGGGAAAATCTTGCATGCACCTGGAATACGATATATTATTATAAAATTATCAGTGTTAAAAGATTTATATGATTAACTCAAAATCCAGTACAATCAAGCTCCCCATGATTACTTCAGAGATGCAGAAAAGAGAATCCTACAAATCTACATGGAAACACAAAGACCCTAAGAGAAACCCCAGGAACACAGAGCAGAGTTTCAGTCATCCCAACTGTGATTTCTGATGACACTGCAGAGAGACACAGATCAACAGCTCCTTGGGAATGACAGAAGAGTAAACACACAACACAGTAAGAGAAGCAAATATAGAACACAGTCAAATTTCAACAGAAAGGCAAAAACATAAACTATAGAATAGACAGCCTCATCAATCCATTCCGTCACCTCCTCCTCAGTGACTCCTGCATACCTGGATCCTTTGCCACTGTCTCCCCTCTCTACACCATCCAGGGCTCTTTGTTCTAATTGAAAGGTGTGCAGGACTGGTTGAGCAGTGGAAGACCTGCATAAGGGAAAGCGATTCTTCAAAAAGCACCTGGAACTTTCCATGGAACAAACATGAAAGACGCTGACACCTGCAAAAGGAGAGAGAATACCAGGTAGAATGTCTTTCTCTGAGGATTTCACTTTACTCTTTGAGAGGCGAGACTCATTCACAAACAGCTCCCATACATGCAGAGTAGTTTTCACAGGAACCCTAAGCAGGAGAAAGGAGACTGCAAAAAATAAAAAATAAAAAAAAAAAAAATTCACCCACAGAAACCAGACTCTTGTGTTTCTTCAACAGGAGACCGGAGACCTCTGTATAGAGCCTTGTGAGCAGGGTCTAGGCATTCCCACTCCTCCTGCAAGAAAGAAGTCTGCAGTTACAGCGCAGAATGTCAACAAACTGTGAAATAAAAAACAACTATTTAGTCACATTTGCATGGACAGAGTGCTTTTCTTGAATCATGGGGCCATTTTTCTGATCTAAGTGAGTGAGCATAAATATTCAAAAAAATGCTTTCTACCTGTTTTCACCTGTATTGAGTTTTCTAACTATAAAATAGTGTGCGCTGATATTAACTCACAACATCCATAGAGGGCTTGCTTATAACATTAATATCTAAGCATATGAGGATACATTTGTGGATGCTGCATGTACATCAGAGAGTGCATACCTTTCAGATGTTAAATTAGTAGGGGTTAAAGTTTGCCTCATAAAAGTTAATGTTCACAATCATTATTGCAGAACTTGAGAAAGTATTGCTATGAGTAGCCCACCAGAGATTAGCACTCAAACAGTTTGTAGTCAACCCAAAACAGACTCGATTTATTCCAGTCATCTGAGACCATACCTGAGTGTTCAGGGTCCTAGGCGAGGCTCCAAGTATCCAGAACATGGGATTTTTAAGGGCAGAGACCTAGGTGTAGGTGTCTCACTTGGCAGTTACAGGGGAACTTCTGCAGTATCCGCAGTTTGAAGCAAGCAGTTTTTAACAGGAGCTAAGATAGGACGTTACCCTCCCTAAGGAGCTAGGGTGAAAGGTCGGTCATCTGGAGAAGGTTCTCCACAGTTTTAACAAAGGCTAAATCAGAAAGGTTAGATAGGACATCCTGACCTTTGGTTCCTCGGATAGAGTTGGGTAGTTTTCCATGGGATTCTCCATCAAGGAAATCAAATTCTAGTTAACCCTGGAAACAGCTTCATCAAGAATACAAGATGGAAGAACCTCTGCTCTGTCTTAATCTTGTCACAGTGTATTTTCTGATTCAATCAAACCTGCACTGATTCCTCATGTGACTAAAATCTACAAAGCTCTCTGGGTGCCTAGTCCTAAGGAATGCATACATGAATTTAAATTTCAAGAGCTTTGTAACTGCTACCATAATAGCAAAGAGAACCCTGTTTGGTAGGCAGCATATAATGCAAACGTTCTACCAGGTTATTTTATGAAAATATTCTGACAACAATAAGATAAATCAAAAAATCAGGATGAGTCCTAGTTCATAGGATCCCAAACTTCCAGACAATGGTTAAGATTCCCACGACAAAAGGGTGAGAGTGGCGTCCTTCAAGAGCAGCCTCAGCAAGCACAACCCTGCTCTGTTCTCACAGTTCCCAGCCCCGCAGCTCCTCTGACCTGGGAGGTTCCAGCGCCGCCGGGCTGCGGTTCCCGCCACTCCGATGCTGACAGGTGACTTTCCTAGGACACCCCACGTGGCACCTGTGGCTAACTTGAATTTTCAGGCTCGCCTACAGAAGCCAAGTGTCCTCCGCCCCGGAATCGGGAGCACGGAACTCCCAGGTCCCACAGTGAATGGTGGATTTTCCTGTCACTCTGGCACGGTTCCTTGGAGCGCCTCCCTGGCCCCGCCCACCACACACCGGTTCCGGTTACGTGGTTCCTCTACGTCCGCGTGCGCAGACACTTTCTCTTTCTTAATTAGTTTCCCAAATCCATCTAAGTTTTTTCCTTTTACCATCTTTCATCTGATCAGGCGAACGTCCCCGCCCGCGAAGACCCTCCCCACTCACTCCGTCTCAGGCCGCCTTCCACACAGCTCCAGCTGTCAGGCTACCCTGGACCCGCTCTGCACAGCTCCCCACATGCTTGCTGCCAGCCTAGAGCAGATCTAGATCTAGGAGGACGCTGCACTCAATTGTCTGACCCTGTGATCTGACCCCTTCAGATACAAGTTTCCCTCCTAGATTCTCATCTTGGAATAATAGCCTCCTAGGTTAAGAAGGCACAGCAAGAGACAATCAGCACCCTAAATTCTTATTATCAAGTCCTATTCCAGAACAAATTAAAGACAATGTCTTTTGACTCAAATCTCAAACCATAGCTCTGCCCCTTAAGGAACGCACTTTGATATCCAAGATACAGAACTCAAAAAACCAGGATCGTGTTTAAGGAGGTCAAAGCACATAAAGCACGTAAGTGAGCTCAAGGAGGTTAAGTATAAAATTAGTTATGGGCAAGAAAACGAAGCAAATGCCTGAAGGAAATGAAGACAATGCAGGATTTGAAAGCCAAATTCAACAAATAGTTAGAAACATCGAAAAACCCAATTTAAATGAAACAGGAAATAGAAAAGGCAGTAAGCCTAATAATAAAATAAATCACGTAGGAGACAGAATTTGAAGACAAAATAGAGGAGGTGGCTTTCTCAACAAAAGAAAATGAAGAATTAAAATAAACTGCTCCATGCAAGTACCTCTGTTAAAGGTAAAAGTGAAGTCCAGCTGCACAGGAACTCACCGTGGAGATCTTAACTGGGAAACAGGATAATCATTTTTGCCATTATGCAAATGAAGTGACCCTAAAAAATATTTTTCCTCATAGACCTCCGCAACTACAAGACAAGTATCTCTAGTTACAATATTAGCAATATTGACTTGGGGGAAGACATTTCAGGAACTTAGGATTTTGAAAGGAAATAAGTGTCTTAGGAGCCAGTGGTCAGCAAGTCCATTAACAGCCCAGTGCTGAATTCAATATGTGCTGTACTGCTTTAACTGATACATGGCGGCATTGCCATTTTGCTGACTCTCAAGGATCTTTGTCTTCCAAAAGCCATTTAAAAGGTGTTTTTAGAGAAAACATAGAAAATTTAGTTTTTTAAAAAAATGCAGTGGTAAATGTAGAAACTCATTGTTGTTCCTGATGAAGAAAATAAGCAATGTATATTGTAACAGTCTAAAAATAAATAAGCTACACCATGCCATCTATGGCTCTGGGAATATTGAGGAAAAGGATGTGGGAAGGCAATAAGAATGGAAAGAGGGGACATGGCCATGACATGCCATTCTCCAGACTCCACACAACTATAGTAATCAGTAACCCAGAGCAACTGTATTCACCTGCACTGGCCTCACTCAAGGTCAGCTCTAGCCACAATCAGTCTAGGAAGGGGAGAGGCTCACAGGGCCTGACTCTTTACCTTTCAGCTGTGGCTGTGGAAAGATTTTAGGAGAAGGGAATTCACTGTCTTTAGTTGTATCTTTTCTGCTGAGCCTACAGAGTGCCTGGGCTTATGCAGCTGGGAAAACCAAGGTTAAAAAGAAGAAGAAAAAGGAGAAAGTCCTTGCTACTGTCACAAAACTAGTTGGTAGTTACAAGAATGGTGGTAACCAGGTGGTTAAGCTTCAAAAAATGCCCAGGTATTATATTACTGAAGATGTGCCTTGGAAGCTGCTGGGCCATGGCAAAAAGCCCTCAGTCAGCACGTGAGACGCCTGCGTGCCAGCATCACTCCTGGGACTGTCCTCATCATCTTCACCGGGCAGCACAAGGGCAAGAGAGTGGTTTTTCTGAAGCAACTGGGCAGTGGTAAACCACTGTGACAGTAAACTGCTTGTGACAGGATCTCTCTCTCTCTCTCTCTCTCTCTCTCTCTCTCTCTCTCTCTCTCTGCACCTGTGTGTATGTGCCCTTCCCTACCTCTCTCTGTCCATTTCTATTTGTTCATTGTCTCTTTGTTCATTTTTTATTCAATTTTTTTTTTGGTCCACCAAGATTAACTAGGGTCATCTGTGGGAATGTGGGTTTGGAGCTGTGTGTTATGAAACCACAAAACAATCCCACACCAGCTAAGAATAATTATGTCTACTTTATCTTTTATCATATCTATATCTTTTGTCAGAACTATAATTACAACTATCTATCTATTCTTCAATCCCATCAAAGACACCAGAACGATATAATATTACCTAAGTAAACAGGGAGGACATTGCAAGCAACTTGAAAATTCTAGATTTGACAGAGACATCTCACTGCCTGGACAGTCACCCAAAGTTCTTGTGTACCACTGGGGCATCCATCTTCAGCCTACAGGCCCATAGTTTCCTAAAGAGGAAAAACTTACAGATCACGATCCCAGACAACAGCCCTCTGTGCAATCAGGAAGGGAGTCTAATCGCCAGCGGAGCAGGAAGTCAAGAGGGCAAGTGGAAGGAAATAGAAGCCTTTTGAAGGGAGATAAACCACGCCCCAATGGGCTGGTATCTCAGCAGCTATTGGTTGGAGGGGCGGAAAGACCTCCCGCAACAATTTCCAGCAGATTTTTTCATGAAGCAGGAAATTTCAGACTTCTGCCTATACTGGCAGTTTGCCAGTCACTTTCTTCTGTATCCTGCAGAATGTCTAGCAGACTCTTTTATATAGCAGGAACCCAGAAGGAGCATCTCACCTTCATGATGTGGAACAATGGTCTTTTATCCTGTCACTTGTATTATTTTTAATAAAATGGTGAGTAGATTGTAGTCAGGCAGAAAGTATAGGTGGGATGACAAGGCAGGAAGTAGAAGTAGGGCGATGAGAATTCTGGGAAGAGGGAAGTTTCAGTTGGCAGCTGTGACCCAGCTTCAGAAGAAGAAACATGTGACTACCTTGCAAAAATGGTACCAAGCCACGTGGCTAACTCATAAAACAATTATGTGCTGATGTAAGTTACAAGAATTAGTTAATAAGAAGTCTGAGCTAATGGACCAATCAGTTTATAACTAATATAATAGTTATAGTGATTTCTTTGGGACTTAATGATGGAAAGAACTGGGAAGGACAGAAAACCCAGTGAGCAGAATAATGCCCAATGTGTGGACAACTGCATCCACATAAAACATGAGAGAGCTTGGGAAATAATTCTAGACACAAAATAAGAGTGTTAAGCATGGCTTTTTGAGAGAAACACTTTCTTGGGTGGGCTCTGTTTGCTAGAGGCAAGTGCTGTCTTTTAAGAGAGGCTTCTTGACAAAACCTGCAGCTCTTTTAAGAGGTCCTGCCACAGGACCGCGAGGGGTGCACCCACACACTGAGACAATGGGGATGTTCTATCAGGAACTCACCAAGGCCAGCTGGCCTGGGTCTGAAAAAAGCCCGGGATAAAACCGGTCTCGCTGAACATAGCGGACAATGAGGACTACTGAGAACTCAAGAACAATGGCAATGGGTTTTTGATCCTACTGCACCTGTTGGCTTTGTGGGAGCCTAGGCAGTTTGGATGCTCACCTTACTAGACCTGGATGGAGGTGGGTAGTCCTTGGACTTCCCACAGGGCAGGGAACCCTGATTGCTCTTTGGGCTGATGAGGGAGGGGGACTTGATCGGGGGAGGGGGAGGGAAATGGGAGGCGGCAGTGGGGAAGAGACAAATCTTAAATAAATAAATAAATAAATGAATAAATAAATAAATAAAAGAGGTCCTGCCATAAAACATTTAAAAAGTATTGAAGAAAAGCTGACTGTATGTTTTTTGGTCATGGCAGGGACCTTGAAATGCCATAGAGTTGTGGCAATAAACATGGCTCCAGCCATTACCTCCACCATGAGGCTGGAATCTTAGAAAGCTAAAGAATGGGCTGGACCCAGCTGTCAAAACCATGGCTTTCATCCTACCCATATCACTTAGCAAACTAAAGACTCAGGTGGTCAGAAAAAGAGAGAGATATAGTAAAGACAGATTCAGATGAGGAAAGCCTCTAAACAGTCTAGAGTGTGTTTAAAAATATATATAGACTCAGGAGATAAAAGAAAATGGATAAATGTCCTTAATATATAGAAGAAAAAAAGAGTAGTGGGTGTTGTGACACACACTTTTAATGCCATCACTTGAGAGGCAGAGGCAGGTGGATCTGTGTGAGTTCAAGGACAGCCTGGTCTACAGAGTTATTCCAGGACAAAGGTACACAAAGAAACCCTGTCTCTCAAAAAGCCAAAAATAAAAAAAAATGAGTTGAAAAGAAAGCCATATAAAGATGAAAATACACAGAGAGTCTATATAACATATGCTATATGTTCTCTTTGAATTGTTTGAATGCTGAGGAAGGAGCAACAGCTGCTAAAAGATACTTGTTTATAAATGCTGCTGAACTACGCCAAGATAGGTATTTTGAAAATACCTTGACTTCATAATTGAAGTCAAAAGGTATGTTACTTTGGAGAAGAGGATTTGCTTTTGGTTCCACAGGAAATGAGAGGCTCTGGATTCATTATGGGTTAAGAAAAATCAGGTTTAACTGGGGACATTGCCCGGTGCACCTGGGAGCCACTCTAGGTTCAAGACTCTTGCCAACCCTAAGGTGGCTCCCTTAACTAAGATATGTGCTTCCGTGCTCCCCTATCCAGCCCTCCTATATCCCAATCATCCTGTTTCCCCAAGTACCCCCAATCCTCCCCTTCTCACTTTTCTCTCCTCATCTCCCCTTACCCCCATCCCGCCCCACCCCCAAGATCCCAGTTTTTTGCCCAACAATCTTGTCTACTTCCCATAGCCAGGATGCTAACTATATGTTTCTCTGAGTTCCTTGGGCAGCTGAGGATAGGGAACCTGAAATGACCCTATCCTATAGCAAAACTGATGAATATCTTGCATATCACCATAGAACCTTCATCTGGCGATGGATGGAAATAGAGACAGAGACCCACACTGGAGCACCAGACTGAGCTCCCAAGGTCCCAATGAGGAGCAGAAGGAGGGAGAACATGAGCAAGGAAGTCAGGACCACGAGGGGTACACCCACCCACTGAGACAGTGGGGCTGATCTATTGGGAGCTCACCAAGGCCAGCTGGTCTGTGATGGAAAAAGCAAGGGATAAAACCGGACTCTCTGAACATGATGGACAATGAGGGCTGATGAGAAGCCAAGGACAATGGCATAGGGTTTTGATCCTACTTCATGTTCTGGCTTTGTGGGAGCCTAACCAGTTTTGATGTTCACATTCCTAGACCTGGATGGAGGGGGGAGGACCTTGGATTTTCCATGGGGCAGGGAACTCTGACTCCTCTTCAGACTGGAGAGGGAGGAGGAGAAAAGTGGGGCGAGGGGGAGAGGGGGTGGGAGGAGGGGAGGGAAATGGGAGGCTGGGAGGGGGCAGAAATTTTTTTCTTTTCAATAAAAAAGTAAATAAATAAATTTTAAAAAAAAGAAGAATCAGGTTTGATCAAGGAAGACGCCCTGAGAAATTTCCAATAGGAGTGGATGGCTCAGATGTCTGAGATCTACATCCAGAACAGATTTAAGACTGCTGCCTAAGATGATCAAGCCTCATATAATTTTCCAGTCAATTTGAACAGAAATCTAAATTTTCTTTCGGTCCCTGTAAAATTATCAATGCTCCCAATCAGCAGAAAATAGCCTAGAAAACTATGCCCACATTCCCCAAAACTGGACTATGAATATTTCCTTTGTTTAGAATGTTGGTTACAAGTTGTTATGGATAATGGTCAGGAGAAAAGCTAAACAAAGGATGTTAGATTCAGAGTTCTTGTTTTTTTTTTTTTAAGACGGGGAAGTGCTGTGGGACAAAGGTCTTTTATCTTGTCACTTGCATTATTTTTTTTATAAAATGCTGTTTGGCTTGTAATCAGGCAGAAAGTATAGGTGGGGAAACCAGGCAGGACGTAGAGGCAGGGTGATGAGAATTCTGGGAAGAGGGAAATTTCAGTTGGCAGTCATAACCAGCCTCAGTGGAAGCAAGTTGTGTCTGCCATACCAAAAAAGGTACCAAGCCATGTGGCTAACTCATAAAAGAATTATGGGCTAATGTAAGTTACAACAATTAGTTAATAAGAAGCATGAGCTAATGGGCCAATCAGTTTATAACTAATGTAGACCTCTATGTGATTTCTTTGGGACTTAATGACTGCAGGAAATGGGCAGGACAGAAAAATAAATCAACAGGAAATTGCTTACATATCATTTCCATTGGCTGACTTACAAAATATTGACATAGGGTGAAGCTATTTACCATTTTCTGTGAGAAAATCTTGCATTGATGTTTTTTAGCAGGCTGAGAATTATTATAAGTAAGCACTGTGATGGCAAATGTTTTCTGTATTTTTCTTCAATAGATATAGTGAAGTAACAATTTTTTAAAATCAATATCTATAAGAGGCCAAACTTTAGGTAATAGGAAAGATGAAGTAATTCCAGATTGTAGAGGGCCCATTGGTTGAAATACCTTATTAACATCTCTTAGATCTGTTGCCATTCTCAATTTCCCAGATTTCTTTTTAACAACAAATACAAGAGAATTCCAAGGACTGGTTGAATTCAATAGGTCAAGAATCTAGTTACCTCTGTACCAGCTGTCTTAAGGCCTTCTCTATTGTGAAAGACTACTTCATGAACTATATAGGTTTTTTAGTTAACCATTTTAAAGGTGGGGTCATTGGTACCTTTGAGAGTTCACCAGGTGTTCTGTGTTTTATATAGTTTGAATTGTCAGTGTCTGTTTTTTATTCTACTTTATAATATCTTTCCCAGAAATATGAGTTTGTTTATGGTTTGTTTCTGAGACTGCAGAAGTGTTTATCTAGGCATTCAACTGTTATAACAGATCATGACTTCACATGAACACAGGGACTCTCCAGCTCCTGCTGCAGAGGCTTCTTTGTTCCACACGACCCTGCCTCCATCAAGCCTGCCCTATTGTCTATGAGGTCCTTGGCCCAGAAACAATTCCTGCTCCTGTACTGAGGAGATCCAACCAGAGAGTCAGTCACAGCATAGATTGGACCATGATGCCAAGACTCTCCTGGCTGCATTTGAAGGAAGAGATGGGCAGGTGCCAATGCAAGAATTCCTCCAACAACCTGAAAAACAACATGACAACACCAGATTCCAAGGATCATGCTAGAAGAAGACTTGAACACACAATTCCAGAAGAAGTAGAAGAAATCGATTTTAAACATAACATTATGTAAATAATAGAGGACCTTAAAAAGGATGTGAAAATATGCATTAAAGAAATGGAGAAGACAAGCAAAAAGGTAAAAGAAATGAATAAATTCCTCAAACATATCCAAGAAAACCAGGAAAAAGCAATCAAACAGGTAATGGAAACAGTTCAAAACATGAAAAATGAAATGGAGGTAATGAAGAAAACACAAACCGAAGGAAGGCTGGATATGGAAAGTCTGGGTAAACAAACAGGAACTACAGAGACAAGTATAACCAACAGAATAAAAGAGATAGAAGAAAGAATGTCAGACAGTGAAGATACTATAGAGGAAATAAACTCATTGATTAAAGAAAATAACAAATCCAACAAATTCTTAACTAAAAACATCCAGGAAATCTGGGACACTATGAAAACACCAAACCTAAGAATAATAAGGGTAGAAGAAGGAGAATTATAGCTCAAAGGCCCAGAAAATATATTCAACAAAATTGTAGAAGAAAACTTTCCCAATCTAAAAAGGATATTCCTACGAAGGTACAAGAAGCATACAGAACACCAAATAAACTGGATCAAAACAACAACAGCAATAACATCCCCTTGCATTATAATGATCAAAACACAAAACATACAGAATAAAAAAAAAACCATACAGAATAAAGAACGAACACTAAGAACTGGGAGGAAAAAAAGTTCCAGTAACATATAAAGGGAAACCTATCAGAATTACACCTGAGTTCCCAATGGAATCCATGAACACTAGAAGGTCTTGGATAGATGTGCTGCAGACAATAAGAGACCATGGATGCAAACCCAGACTACTATACCCAACAAATCTTGCATTCACCATTGGTGGAGAAAACAAGTCATTCCATGACAAAATGAGATTTACACAATTACTAGCAACAAATTCAGCCCTACAGAAAGTACTTGAAGGAAAACTCACACCCAAGGAAGATAAGGGGACCCACAAAAATACAGGCAACAGATAACTTTAGACAAATAAAACCTAAAGAAGGGAAACACACACACACACACATTGCCACTAAAAACACTCCAGGAATTAACAGTCACTCATCCTTAATATCAATGGATATAATTCACTTATGAAAAGACACAGGGTCAGAGAAAAGATATAAAAGCAGGATTTAGTCTTTTGCTATATATAAGAAACACACCTCAACATCAATAACAGATATGATCTCAGAGGAAAAGGTTGGGGAAATGGACCTAATAAACAAGCTGGCGAAGCTATCCTAATTTCTAGCAAAATGGACTTCAAACTAAAATCAATCAGAAGATGATGTGGGATTCCCTTATGTATGCTGTGAATATCATTGGTGAACAAAAAACTATCTTGGCTTGTTTATAGTTCAGAACTTAGGTAGGCAGGGAAAACTAAATTGAAGACTGGGAGAAAGAAAGGAAGAGTCAGAGAGAAGCCATGTAGCCCTGCCAGAGACAGACAAGCTGAAATTTGCTGGTAGGCCACAACCTTGTGGTGATGCACAGATTACTAGAAATAGGTTAAATTAACATGGAAGAGTTATGCAATAAGAAGCTGGAGGTAACGGGCCAAACATTTTTTTTTATATAATATAGTTTCTGTGTGATTATTTTGGTTCTTGGTGGTCAGGACAAACAAACAGCCCCCTGAAACAAATTGGCATACAACATGGTTGACTAAATCCATGTAAAACCTGAAAAACCTTAAAAAGAAATCTTAAACACAAAGAACAGAGTTAAGCATAGTTTGGTAGTGGCATTTTCTTGAGCATGTACCCCTATCCTATCTGTATAATTATCTTTTCCTCTTTAGGTATCTAGATGTCCAGGGTCTCATGAATTTTTGAAAATAAATATTTTCCTGCAAAGACAAGAATAGAAACCTGCCCCAACTCTTATGAAGTTTTCTTACAACCTGATTGGTTGTCACCTCTGTGGATGAGCCATCATATCTCAAGAGATTTCTCTTTTTCAAACGAAAATTTTTATTAATTTTGATGGTATATATAACTTTTCTTCTCCTGTTGAAAGAAGAGCAAAACCCCTTTCCCAATGTAGTACATCTCCTGGCTTCCATTGTGAGCTCAACATATCCTTGAAATACACTGGTTGATTCAATTCAGAAGTATTTTCCATTATCCAATAACTCTCTACTGAAGTTGTTGCTTTCTCATTAGCATTAAGAAAATTAAATGTTAATAAAGCATTATGCAATCTATTTCTGGGGATATTTTCCATCCCTTTCTGTTTGTTTAGGATATCATTTGTAGTTCAATTTGAACTTTCTATAACTGCCTGACCTGTAGGATTATTTGGTGTACCTGTAATGTGCTTTATATTATAATAGGCAAAAGTCTGTTTTATTTTCTTAGATACATATTTTGGGCCATCGTCTGTCTTTGTTTGTCCAGGAATGCTTATGATGGCCATAACTT
The DNA here is from genome assembly GCA_963919715.1 of Microtus obscurus. Lineage (NCBI taxonomy): Eukaryota > Metazoa > Chordata > Mammalia > Rodentia > Cricetidae > Microtus > Microtus obscurus. The sequence goes on along the minus strand of CAWTZC010002434.1, from coordinate 238,228 downwards.
CTAACAAATGTGTGATTACTGAATCAGCCTTTTTTGAGCTCAAGGCAGTTGCCCATTGAAAATCTGAATATGTGTCTATGGTGTGGTGCACATATTTTAATTTACCAAATTCTGTAAAGTGGAACATATCCAATCTGCCAGATTGCATTTTTTGAGTACCCTTTGGGTTACTCTCTGCAGCAATGGTGTTTGATTATAGAAAGAGCAAGTAGGAAAACTCGTTAAAACTCCTTAACTTGTTGCCATGTAATAAGAGACTCTTTCTTTAAACCTTTGCTATTGACATGATTTTTTTAATAAAATTCTGAGGCCTGCAGCATTCTTCCAATCAATAATTGATCAACTTTTTCATTACCTTGTGCTAGAGGACCTGACAGACTCATATGGATCAGATGTGTGTTATGTTCATAGGAAAATGCTTCTTCCTGATTATGTCTTGCACCCGAATGAATAATGAAGTCAATTCTGTATCATCTGGTATAAATTTTACAGTTTCAATATGCAATACAACTCTTTCTGTATATTGTGAATCAGTAACTATATTAAGAGGTTCTTTAAAATCCCATAGTATCATAAGAATAGCATATAATCTGTCTTCTGGACAGAATTATAAGGGCCTTGTTCCACTTTACTTAATTGTTCTGATTTGTAGCCTGCCTTTCCTGATTTATATGCACCAGTATAAAATATATGGGCTTCAGTTAAAAGTATATCATGCACAATTCAGGTAAGAATCTAAGTTCTCTTTATGAGGTTAAGTCTCTTGCTTTGGGGATAATTGCTATCAATTTCTCCCCCAAAATTAGCACAAGTTCTTTACCAAGGTTCATTGTCTTCCCATAGTTTCTTAATTTAATCAGAAGTGAAAGGCACTATAATTTCTGCTGTGTCTATACCTGCTAGTTGATGAAGTGTCAATTTTCCTTTTATAGTTAATTCAGAGACTTTTTCCACATAAGTTTTTAATTTTTTACTTGGTTTATGTGGTAAAAATATCCACTCTATAATAATATCTTCACTTTGCATTAAAATTCCCATGGAGTAAATTCTGGAGGCAGTATGAATAGAATGAAGTTAAGATTTGGATCCACCCTATCTACATGTACCTCCCATAATTTTTCTTCAACAACAATCAATTCCTTTTCCACTTCAGCTGTTAATGCTTTGGGACTATTTATGTCTTTGTTTCCAGCTAAGTTTTTGTTTAAATGGACTATTAGATCAGGTGTTATCCCAAAAGCCGGTCATAGACTGGAAATATGTCCTAACGATCTTTGAAAGTCACTAAGAGTCCGCAATCAATCTTTTTTAATTTGTGCCTTTTGTGTTCTTATTTTTTTTAAACCTATCTTATATCCTCAGTAATTGACAGAATCTCCTTCCCGTATTTTTTTCAGGACCAATTTGTAATTCCCATTTAGGCAAAACTCTCTTCAAACATTCTTTCTAAGGTACCTATGTTTGAATCAGATAGCAAAATGTCATCCATGTAATAGTAAATTATAGATGTAGGAAATTTTTTATGTATTATTTCCAATGTCTGACTTATAAAGTATTGGTATAATATGTGGATATCGAGCATTCCCTGTGGAAGCATGGTTTACTGGTGTCTCCTAGTAGGTTGATAATTATTATAAGTTGCACTGTGAAAGCAAATGTTTCTCTATCCTTTTCTTGTAAAGGTATAGTGAAGATACAATCTTGTAAATAAATAACTATAAAAGGCCATTCTTTTGATAATAGAGAAGGCAGAGGAATTCCAGATTGTAGAGGGCCCATAGGTTGAATTACCTTGCTGATAGCTCTAAGATCTGTTACCATTCCCCATTTTCCAGATTTCTTTTCAACAACAAATTCAGGAAAATTCAAAGGGCTGGTAAATTCTTAAATATGGTGAGCATCTAGTTGCTCTTGTACCAGCTGTTCTAAAGCCTGCAACTTTTGTTCAGTTATAGACCACTATTTAACCCATATTGGTTTCTCAGTTAACCATTTTAAAGACAGGGCCATTAGTACCTCTGAAGGTTTACTAATTGCTTTGTGTTCCTGTATAGCCTGAATGACTGGTGACCTTCTTCTATAATATCTTCTAACATTTTCCCCAGAAACATAGGTTTTTGGGACTGTGGAAATGTTAATCTGTATATTTCATAGCTTCAATAGATCATGACCACACAAATTCATTGCAATATTAGCTACATATGTCCTCAATTGTCTTCTTTGCCCTCCTGGCCCTATGCATTCTACCTATCTTGTGCTTTGTTTTACCTGAGATAAGGTTCCAGTTCTTGGGAACTGAACATCTACCTCTTGAAGAGGTCAATTTGGATGCTAAGATCCTGGAGTAATGATACTTTTATCCACAGTTATGTCTAGTAGGTCTCCAATAAAAATGCCATTTATACAAACCCTTAGTTTTGGTCTTTGATCATTTATAGAAGTCTGCAAGACTATACGTTTCTTATGTCCTACTGGAGTTTTGACTCATCATCCATATTTATTCAATCATCCAGACTAGTATTGTTTTTCACAGTAGGCAGTGGCATAGTCAGTGAGTGTACAGATTAGACTAAGAGCAGTTCCCTAAATCATAGACAGAAACGGTAAGAATTGGACGAAGAGGCAAGGAAACTTTTGGCATCAACTGGAGGAACAGATGGGTAGGTGCCAATGCAAAAATTTATTCAACAACCTAAAAAGTATCATAGTAATGCCAGAATCCAGTGAACATACAACAGGAAGACTTGATTATCTAATCCCAGAAGAAGCAGAAGAAAACCATCTTAAATATAACTTTATGAAGATAATAGAGAACCTTAAAGAAAAATTGAAAATTTCTCTTAAAGAAATTGAGGAAAAGACAAACAAAAAATGGAAGAAATCAATCAATCTCTTAAAGAAACCAAGATAAAATCAAGAAAATAACCAAGATAACCAAGAAAAAGTGAGTGAACTGGTGAAGGAAACAGTGCAATACTTGAAAAGTAAAACAGAGGGAACAACAACAACAAAAACTCAAACCATGGGAATACTGCAAATGGAAAACTGAGATAAATGAACAGGAACTACTGATGCAAACATAACCAACAGAATGCAATAGATGGAAGAAAGAATAGCAAATGTTGGAGATAGTGTAGCAGAAATAGATTCATTGGTCAAAGAAAATATTAAATCCAAGAAACTTTTAATACAAAAATTCTTAAATAATATGACAGAAGGACAGTTCAATGGAGACATGGCTTTAGTTAAGGCTCTTTTTATCTTTTAAATATACTTTGTATCAAGTTTAAAGTTGCCATCCTGGGTAGTCTTGGTTTGGTATTAATTATTAAGAGTTGAAGTAAAAATAACACACTCACCAATCCAGAAGGAAGTGGCTCAGATGCCTCTTTGTCTACCAGGGAATATGGGGAAAATTCTAGACCAAGTCATCAAACTGTGGTGTAAGGAACTCTTTCACGTCCAAGAGAGTGTGTAGCCCTCTTCCCTGGCTTCTTAATAGTCATGTATACCCAGAGAAAATCATGCACTTTGGGCCAGTTCATGCTATTCCATTGGTCATTAGGCTGAATGATCAAATTCTTACATTTCTCCTTTTTTGTCTACCTAAGAAGATTTTAATCCTAACAGAAAACTATATACAATAATTGTCCAGAAGAAAAGGCAATAATATAAACAAAAAAGGAACTGCTACCAAGAACACCTTTAAGCAAAAACCACATTCTAGATGTCCAAACCATAGTTTATTGGCAAATTACAGAGATTACTCCAATAGTTGTCCTTTTCCGAAAAGTGTAAGTCTTGTACCTAATACATCCTTATGCAAGATTTGAAAGGACAGTAACTGTAACTATTTTGTGTTCAACCCTATCAAAGACCTGAGCAGGAAAGTAATATTATCTGAGTAAGTAGAAAGTGCAAGCAAGATACTTCCAAAAAATGCATGAAATTACAGAAATGACTGGTTTGCCTGTCAGTCACCCAAAGATTCTCTGCAAAGTTGGAGCATCCAACAATGTGTATAGGATTATTGTATCTGAAGAACCATTTTCAGAAGCAGAAAAAATTAAAATCTGTCCTTATCTATCTCAGAATGGTTCAACAGTTACTTTTCCTGGAATCCTGCTTGACAGATTGGAGAGCATGCTTGCTGTGAGCACATGATGCATGAGGAGCTTTTTGTCTAATAAGACAGTTTTGCAAAGAAAAAAACACTTAATATGGAGTGCTTGTAGTGCCTGTCTTCCTCGCTGGAGTAGATCAGTGTCGTACATCAACAGATTTTCAAGTTAGTAAAATATTTAAAATGCCATTCAAAATGTCTTTGAAGCATTTGAAGATTATCTATTGTTATGGAATATATCTCTGCAGGCAGTGTTGCGAACTTGTGAGCCATCTCTTCAGATTCCTATTTTCTATGTCTTTTATAAAGGATTAATATCTATTTTTTATACTTAGTATTGATTTTTTTGAGACAGAGTTTTCCTGTAGTTTTAGAGCCTGTCCTAGAACTAGTTCTTATAGATGTAATTTGACATAAATAATGGCTCCTTGGTAAGGCACATTGCTTTGGGGAAGGTCCAAGGCCCTCCCTACTATTCCTAGGCTGAGCTGAGCATTAGATGGGGGTGGCCTTGGAGGATGTGTGGAGAGAATGGGAGTGGGAATTTGGATTGGTATTTTTTTAAAAATCTAATAAATTAAAAAATAAATGGCTCCTTGTATAGTAATCAATAATGAAGGTGATGGAAAAGCAAAATTCACTTAAATACAAAGTTGTATGTATATAAAAGTGCTATAATGAATTCATTATACTGTATACTATTGAAGAAAGATGTAATAATTGTGAGAAGGACAATATTAATACTGTGTTCCATGTACAAACTAGAATACTGGAAATTTTGAATGCAATGTTTAAAGATGAATTTTCCCCATTAAAGGTTCCATCTGCCATGTCCCTATTTGTGTGTGTCTGTGTTTGATCTACCAGGACAGTTCATCACAGAATCCCAGATTTTATACATACATGTTAATTTTTAGGTGTTTAACAAGATCTAGAGAAGAGAACCAAAACAATGCACTAATGAATATCTATTACTCCCACTACACACACACATGAAAGAACTGTATTTGTTCTAATTTGTGAAGAGTGATGAAGATGGCTCGGTCTGTCTTTGTCTTCATACAAACATTCAGTTCAATCACCCTCTTTGTTGAAGCAGCTGAGTTTATTCCAGGGTCTATTTCTAAGTCCTTATAAAAGATCAGGTGTCCACAGGTGTCTGGACTTAAAGTATCTTCCATTTGATATATTTGATCAACTTCTCTGCTTAGATACCAGACCATGAACTTTTTACTTCTATGGCATCTGAAGTATGTCTTAAAATGGTGAATGGTGAGAACTGCTCCTCTGTTATTAATTTTGGTATTATTTTTAGCTATCCAAGGTTTGCTTAGTTTACATCATAATTAAAAAATTCTCTTCATAGATATGGCACAACGATTTAAATGAATATATTGTTTTTTGTCAATAATAGTGATCCATGAACATAGGGAATCTTTTCATCTTTTGATATCTTTTTCATTTTTTTTTATTTTAGAGCCACAAATATTTTAATCAAACAAAAGCTGCTGTTAAGATGGGAGTATGCATTACAGTGAGATTGAATAGCTAAAAAGTTACAAAAAAATTAATGAGCATGTCAGTACCTTGAGAATTCATATGAATGTTTATATTTATAATGTGAGTAGAAATTGTGGGCACCATTGTGGTAAGCATATACAGCTAATACTGTCAGTAAATAGAGGAGTACCTTATGATCCAAGCGTGCCTCTCATGGAATTTTCTAGAAACCGAAAGTCAGCATAGGAAATAGACACTTGCCCATCCCTCTTTATTTCAGCATTATTCAGAAGATACAAGATATGAAATGAACAACCCAACACATGAGTAAATAAAAGATATCATCTAAAATTGAATGATTTTACTTTCAAATATACAAATATTCATTATTGTTATTTACAATGCATTCTTAGAATTTTTAAAGATTCATTCAACAAATTACCACAGTTGAATATATACCCAGTGATTTTTAACTTAAACATATACACTGATTTTATTGAAGCTTAAATTAATAGCTACCATGTAATGCATAAATTTGTGAAACCAATGATGAAATTAAATGAATAAGTTTACTAGGTACAGATGTTGCTTTGACATGTTGGAATTAAGATGAATGCCTCATAGAACTTATATGCACATAGAGGAGTTGTCTTCAACCAGGAAGAGTTAAATGATGTCATTACCAGGAACTGGAGAAGGAAAATTAGGTCATCATGTTAACTGAACAGAAAGACTTCAGAAATTAGATTTTTCACCAATGCTGAAGTTAATTCTCTGTGTGTGTATGAATGTGTGTGTGCATGGATGTGTGTGCATGTGTGTGTCTGTATACATATATACATGCATTTTAACACAAAGAAAGTGGGAGAGATATTATTTGAGATTTGATTGCCTAATAGAATGCATTGGGGTGCTATGTGAAGCCAGTACAAAGAAAATATCACACTTGTCTCATAAATTGAACAAGCCCCCACACATCATCAAGTGAGCAGAAAACTTTTTGAATTGAAAAATAAAATTAGTAGAAAGATTTGCAGTAGATGCGGTTAACGGTGGGTAAAATACCAACACGGGACATGCTTCACATTTATAAATGTGACAAGGCAAAAGTCTTTATGTTATGTATTAAATAAAGTAATAATTATTACACAGACGACAAAACTGGAAAACATAGCAAAACTGGAATGAAGGAGCTTTCATTTGTACTCATGAAACATGATTTCTCTGGGTCTTGAGATTTATCAATTCTCAATTTTCTGAAAAAGGGACTGCCTCTAACACAGTTGCAGGCTTTTGGGACCCTACTTTTCAAATTGAAGCGCCTTGACCACACTTAATACAAGGTGAGGTGCTTAGTCTTATTACAACTTGATATGTCATGTCTTGTTGATATTTACAGGAGGGCTGATATTTTTTGAATAGAAACAGGAGAAGTAGGTTGGGGTGGGGGCAGATAGGAAGTGGAATGACTGAGAAAAGAGGAAGGAGGAGAAACTGCAGTTGGGATGTAAAATAAGTACATAAATAATATGTTGAATTTATTCTCTGTTCCTGTAAAAGACTCCTCCTGTCACATTATTTTCTATCCACATCTTTGCCCACCATGACACCTCATCAAAGAATCAGAGGACATGAACTTTTTAAATGTTGATTTTTAAATGTGAAATAAATGCCAGATGATAACACTAGTCTTGTTTTCCTCTTCTTAAATGATAAGTAAGTAACAATAACAAAGACTTGTCCTACTTTTTGCCTGCTTTCTTTTCAGACCATACTTATTGAAATGTGTGCATCAGCTCCCACTCAACAAATGGTTCTCACACTGGCATTGCAGGATCAAGAATGCAAGCAAAACTAGAGGAAAAAGAAAATGGTATTAGAGGAATGTATACATTGAACCCAGGGTCAGGGTCACTGTGCCGTTTCCATTTGCTTTGTAGATACTCAACAAGATTTCTTTGCAGCCACAACTGGAATCTAAAATAAGAAAAACACTGTAGGAAATCAGATGAAGCAGAACATATTGGTCAAAATGAAGAATTCATCTATGAGAACTGAGGATTAAGGAGGGATTTTCTATTTCAATAATCATATATTCACCTTTTCTTCTCTATACTAATGATTGGTTGGTACAAGGGGTGAGCAATATCATTTAGTATTTGAAATGTAGGACACAAAATATCTATGGAACATGTGGAATATTCAAAAACATTTTTATGTGATGCTGTAAATGTAACAGTGGTTCTCTGATGAACTGGGTGGTTTAGAACAGCAGGATTCTGTAAATTTTGGAATTAGACCAGATTATTGCTTCTCAAGACAATGGAAGCACAGGATTTGTTTTAAATATTCTATAACTGTCACTGTTTCAATATAGGCCCTACTGTGCATCTTGTGTAAAACTCAATTGCTCCCAACATAGAGGTGTTTTTCAAGGATAGGGACTTTGTGAAAGAATTCCAACTGTGTAACCAGAAGTGTGTCCTTACTGACTCATTAGTGCATGTCTCAATGTGAATCAACAACAAAATCTACTGACATCATTTCTAAAGGCACTGGCACAAACAGAATGCTCAGGAAGTCTTGGAACCAAATGTTCTCAAAATGTCATCCTCCAAGGAGCCTTAATTTCTGCAAATATGAATGATGTCAAGAAACTACATTAACTGTCATATATATTTATCACTCAAATTTAAACACAGGGACATCAGGTGCAGAGCCCCAGGGAAGAGACTGTCCAACATTCCTCCAGAGGTGAAAACCACTTTGGAAAAAAAAAAGCTCTCATCTGGATACAGAAATAAAAGCAGATAGGAAAAATATATGGGTGCCAATGTAATGTATTGATCTGAATAGTACTTCACAACACACACTGCCGAGGCTTTAAGTAGGACAAAGATGTTCACTTTGACTTTCCTCTTATTTCCACTTCTTTTGCCAAGGTTCATTCATCCTAGGTGCTTTTGGAGAATGAAGCAGAATAAAGACAATGATGGAGACTTGGTGAAAGATTGTGCCTTCTTCCTTGCAAGTGTGCAGCAGCCTGTGGAGATAGATTATTTCAAGCACATTCTGAATGAGCAGTAAGTTCCTTTGTATTTTCTATGTTATATAATTTGGGAATAGAAGCTGAAAATCAGAGCAATATTTTGAGTCATTTGTTCTGGTGTGCAGCTGTAGGAGTTCTTTGGTAGAGTTTTTGGGGTCGCTTATGTACACTATCATATCATCTGCAAATAATGAAAGTTTGACTTCTTCCTTTCCAATTCAAATCCCTTTGATCTCCTTATGTTGTCTTAATGCTATTGCTAGAACTTCAAGCACTGTGTTGACGAGATATGAAGAGAGTGGACAGCTTGTCGTGTTCCTGATTTTAGGGGAATCATTTTGAGTTTCTCTTCATTTAATTTACTGTTAGCTGGAGCCTTACTATATATTATTTTTTATTATATTTAGATATGATCCTTGTATCCCTAATCTTTCCAAGACCTTTATCCTAAAGGGGTGTTGGATTTTGTCAAATGCTTTTTCCACATCTAATGAAATGATCATATGTTCTTTTTTTTTCTTTCAGTTTATTTATATGATGGATTACATTGTTAGATTTTCATATGTTGACCCAACCCTGCATCTCTGGGATGAAGCCTACTTGATCATAATGGATGATTTTTTGATGTGTTTTTGGATTCAGTTTGCCAGTATTTTATTGAGAATTTTTGCATCGATGTTCATGAGTGAGATTGGTATATAATTCTCTTTCTTGGTTGAGTCTTTGTGTATTTTGTGTATCAGGGTAACTGTAGCTTCAAAAAGAGTTTGGCAATGACTCTTCTGGTTCTGTTATGTGGACATATTAAGGAGTATAGGTATTAGCTCTTTTTGGAAGATCTGGTAGAATTCTTCACTAAAACCATTTGGCATTTGGCCCTGGGCTTTTTTGGTTGGGAGGTTTTTTTTTTTTGTTTGTTTGTTTTTTTTTTTTGTTTGTTTTTGTTTTTTGAGACAGGGTTGCTCTGTAGCTTCGGTGCCTGCCCCGGAACTAGCTCTTGTAGTCCAGGCTGGCCTCGAACTCCCAGAGATCCGCCTGCCTCTGCCTCCCGAGTGTTGGGATTAAAGGCGTGCGCCACCACCGCATGGCTGGTTGGGAGTTTTTTGACGACAGCTTCCATATCTTTGTGACTTATAGGTCTATTTAAATTGTTCACCTGTTCTTGGCTTAATTTTGGTATATGTTATTTATCTACTAAAATGTCCGTTTCTTTTACATTTTCCAATTTTGTGGCATACAGGCTTTTGTAGTAAGACCTAATGATTCCTTGAATTTATTCAGTGTCTGTTGTTATGTCTCCCTTTTCATTTCTGATCTTGTTAATTTGAGTGTTCTTTCTTTGCCTTTTGATTAGATTGGATAGGGGTTTGTCAATTTTATTGATTTTCTCAAAGAACCAGCTCTTGTTTCATTCATCCTTTGGATTGTTTTCTGTGTTTCTATTTTGTTGATTTCAGCCCTCAGTTTGATTATTTCCAGTCTTCTCTTCCTCCTGAGTGAGTTTGCTTTTTTTTTCTAGAGCTTTCAGGTGTGCTGTTAAGTCTCTAGTGTAAGCTTTCTCCATTTCCTTATGTGGGCACTTAGTGCTATGAACTTTCTTCTTAGCACTGCTTTCATAGTGTCCCATAGGTTTGGGTATGTTGTGTCTTCGTTTTTGTTGAATTCAAGGAAGACTTTAATTTTTTTCTTTTTTGAAAAAAAATTTAATTTATTTATTTATTATGTATACACTATTCTTTCTGCGTATATACCTGAAAGCCAGAAGAGGGCACCAGACCTCATTACACATGGTTGTGAGCCACCATGTGGTTGTTTGAAATTGAACTCAGGACCTTTGGAAGAGCAGGCAATTCTCTTAACCACTGAGCCATCTCTCCAGCCCTTTAATTTCTTTCTTTATTTCTTCCTTTACCCAGTGGTGGTTCAGTAATTGACTGTTCAGTTTCCATGAGTTTGTAGGCTTTCTGGGGGTGGTATTGTTGTTAAATTATAACTGTATTCCATGGTGATATAATAAAACACAGGTGGTTACTCCAATTTTTTTTTGTATCTGTGGATGTTTGCTTTGTTACTGAGTATGTGATCAATTTTCTAGAAGGTTCCATGAGGTGCTGAGAGGAAGACGTATTCGTTCCTGTTTTGGTGGACTAGTCTATAGATGTCTGTTAAGACCATTTGATTCATTATATCTTTTAGTTCTCTTATTTCTCTGTTAAGTGTCTGTCTGGTTGACCTTTCTGTTGGTGAGAGAGGAGTGTTGAAATCTCCTACTATTAGTGTGTGGGGTTTGATGTGTGATTTGAGTTTTAGTAATGTTTCTTTTACGTATGTGGCTGCTTTTATATTAGGGGCACAGATATTCAGGATTGAGACTTCATCTTGATGAATTGTTCCTGTTATGAGTATAAATTGTCCTTTTCCATCTCTTCTGATTGATTTTAGCTTGAAATCAATTTTGTTAAATATTAGGATATCCATACCCACTTGCTTCTTAGGTTGGTTTGACTGGAAAACCTTTTCCCAACCCATTACTCTGAGGTAGTGTCTGTCTTTGAGTTTGATGTGTGTTTCTTGTAAAAAGCAGAATGCTGGATCCTGTTTTCATATCCATTCTCTTAACCAGTGCCTTTTTTTTATTAAGATTTTTTTTATTGGAAAAAAAGAAAGAAATTTCAGCCTCCTCCCCACCTCCCATTTCCCTCCCACTCCTGCCTCTCCTCCTCCCCTCCCCCCACTCCTCCCCCTCCTTCTCCAGCCTGAAGAGCAGTCAGGGTTCCCTGCCCTGCGGAAAGTCCAAAGTCCCCCCCCCCCAATTCTGGTCTAGGAAGGTGAACATCCAAACTGGGTAGGCTCCCACAAAGCCAGAACATGAAGCAGGATCAAAACCTGTTGCCATGGTCCTTGGCTTCTCAGCAGCCCTCATTGTCCGCCAAATTTAGAGAGTCCAGTTTTATCCCATGCTTTTTCAGTCACAGTCCAGCTGGCCTTGGTGAGCTCCCAAAGAATCAGCCCCACTGTCTCCACGGGTGGGCGCACCCCTTGTGGTCCTGACTTCTTTGCTCATATTCTCTCTCCTTCTGCTCCTCATTGGGACATTGGGAGCTCAGTCCGGTGCTCCAGTGTGGGTCTCTGTCTCTATCTCCATGCATAGCCAGATGAAGTTTCTATGGTGATATGCAAGATATTCATCAGTATGGCTATAGGATAGAGTCATTTCAGGTTGCCTATCCTCAGCTGCCCCAGGAACTAACTGGGGACATCACCCTGGGCATCTGGGAGCCCCTCTAGATCCAAGTCTCTTGCCAACCCTAAGTGCTTCTCTGCTCCCCTACCCAACCTTCCTTTATCCCAATCATCCCATTTCCCCAAGTTCCCCCCACCCTCTCCTTCTCACATTTCTCTCCCTTTCTCCCCTTACTCCCCTTCCATCACACCCCCAAGATCCCAGTTTTTTGCTAGGCAATCTAGTCTACTTCCCATAACCAGGAGGATAGCTATATGTTTTTATTTGGGTTCACATTCCTATTTAGTTTCTTTAGGATATCAAATTATAGACTCACTGACCTTTATTTATTTCTAGAAACCAATTATGAGTGAGTACATCCCATGTTCATCCTTTTGGGTCTGGGTTACCTCACTCAGGATAGTGTTTTCTATTACCATCCATTTGCATGCAAGTCATTGTTTTTTACCGCTGAGTAGTATTCTAATGTGTATATATTCCACACTTTCTTCATCCATTCTTCCATTGAAGGGCATCTAGGTTGTTTCCAGGTTCTGGCTATTACAAATAATGCTGCTATGAACATAGTTGAACAAATGTCCTTGTCATATGATCGGGCATCTCGTGGGTATATTCCCAAGAGTGGTATTCCTGGGTCCATGGGTAGGTTGATCCCAATTTTCCTGAGAAACCGCCACACTGCTTTCCAAAGTGGTTGCACAAGTTTGCATTCCCACCAGCAATGGATGAGGGTACCCCTTTCTCCACAGCCTCTCCAGCAAAGGCTATCATTGGTGTTATTGATTTTAGCCATTCTGACAGGTGTAAGATGATATCTCAATGTTGTTTTGATTTGCATTTCCCTAATCGCTAAGGAGGCTGAGCATGACCTTAAGTGCCTTTTGGCCATTTGAACTTCTTCTGTTGAGAATTCTCTCTTCAGCTCAGTGCCCCATTTTTTAATTGGGTTAATTAGCATTTTAAGGTCTAGTTTCTTGAGTTCTTTATATATTTTGGAGATCAGACCTTTGTCTGTTGCGGGGTTGGTGAAGATCTTTTCCCAGTCAGTGGGTTGCCTTTTTGTCTTAGTGACAGTGTCTTTTGCTTTACAGAAGCTTCTCAGTTTCAGTAGGTCCCATTTATTCAATGTTGCCCTTACTGTCTGTGCTGCTGGGGTTATACCTAGGAAGCGATTGCCCGTGCCCATCTGTTGTAGGGTACTTCCCACTTTCTCTTCTATCAGGTTCAGTGTGTTCAGATTGATATTGAGGTCTTTGATCCATTCGGACTTGAGTTTTGTGCATGGTGATAGGTATGGGTCTATTTTCATTCTTCTACAGGTTGACATCCAGTTGTACCAGCACCATTTGTTGAAGATGCTTTCTTTCTTCCATTGTATACTTTTAGCACCTTTATCGAAAATGAGGTGTTCATAGGTTTGTGGGTTAAGATCCGGGTCTTCTACACGATTCCATTGGTCAACTTCTCTATTTTTATGCCAATACCACACTGTTTTCATTACTGTAGCTCTGTAATAGAGTTTAAAGTCAGGGATGGTAATGCCTCCAGAAGTACCTTTATTGTATAAGATTGTTTTGGCTATCCTGAGTTTTTTGTTATTCCATATAAATTTGATTATTGTCCTTTCAAGATCAGTGAAGAATTTTAATGGGATCTTGATGGGGATTGCATTGAATCTATAAATTGCCTTTGGTAGGATTGCCATTTTTACTATGTTGATCCTCCCAATCCACGAGCAAGGGAGATCCTTCCATTTTCTGGTATCCTCTTCTATTTCTTTCTTCAATGCCTTAAAGTTCTTGTCAAATAGATCCTTCACTTCTTTGGTTAAAGTTACCCCGAGATATTTTATGCTGTTTGTGGCTATCGTGAAAGGTGATGCTTCTCTGATTTCCCTCTCTGCTTCCATATCCTTTGTGTATAGGAGGGCGACTGATTTTTTGGAGTTGATCTTGTATCCGGCCACATTACTAAAGGCGTTTATCAGCTGTAGAAGTTCTTTGGTGGAGTTTTTGGGGTCGCTTATGTACACCATCATATCATCTGCAAATAACGAAAGTTTAACTTCTTCCTTTCCATTTCGAATCCCCTTGATCCCCTTATGTTGTCTTATTGCTATTGCTAAAACTTCAAGCACTATATTGAATTGGTATGGAGAGAGTGGACAGCCTTGTCGTGTTCCTGATTTAAGTGGGATGGTTTTGAGTTTCTCTCCGTTTAGTTTGATGTTAGCTGTCGGTTTGCTGTAAATAGCTTTTATTATATTTATGTATGACCCTTGTATCCCTAATCTCTCCAAGACTTTTATCATAAAGGGATGTTGAATTTTGTCAAAAGCTTTTTCAGCATCTAATGAAATGATCATATGGTTTTTTTCTTTCAATTTATTTATATGATGGATTACATTGATAGATTTTCGTATGTTGAACCAGCCTTGCATCTCTTTGATGAAGCATACTTGATCATAATGGATAATTTTTCTAATGTGTTCTTGGATACAGTTTGCCAGTATTTTGTTGAGGATTTTTGCGTCGATGTTCATGAGTGAGATTGGCCTGTAATTCTCTTTCTTGGTTGAGTCTTTGTGTGGTTTTGGTATCAGAGTGACGGTAGCTTCATAAAATGAATTTGGCAATGACTCTTCTGTTTCTATATTGTGAAATACCTTAAGGAGTATAGGTATTAGGTCTTCTTGGAAATTCTGGTAGAATTCCGCATTGAAACCGTCTGGTCCTGGGCTTTATTTGGTGGGGAGGTTTTTGATAACAGCTTCTAATTCTTCGCGACTGACAGGTCTATTTAGATTGTTCACCTGGTCCTGATTTAACTTTGGTATATGGTATTTATCTAAAAAAGTGTCCATTTCTTTTACATTTTCCAGTTTTGTGGCATACAGGCTTTTGTAGTAAGATCTAATGATTCTCTGAATTTCCTCTGTGTCTGTGGTTATGTCCCCCTTTTCATTTCTGATCTTATTAATTTGCAAATTCTCTCTCTGCCGTTTGATTAGTTTGGATAGGGGTTTATCAATTTTGCTGATTTTTTCCATGAACCAGCTTTTTGTTTCATTGTTTCTTTGGATTGTTTTCTGTGTTTCTATTTTGTTGATTTCTGCCATCAATTTGACTATTTCCAGTCTTCTACTCCTCCTAGGTGAGTCTGCTTCTTTTTTTTCTAGAGTTTTCAGGTGGGCTGTTAAGTCTCCAATGTATGCTTTCTCTGTTTTCTTTAAGTGGGCACTAAGGGCTATGAACTTTCCCCTTAGGACTCCTTTCAAAGTGTCCCATAAGTTTGAGTATGTTGTTTCTTTATTTTCATTGAATTCAAGGAAGACTTTAATTTCTTTCTTTATTTCTTCTTTGATCCAGGTGTGGGTCAATAATTGACTGTTCAGTTTCCATGAGTTTATAGGCTTTCTGGGGGTAGCATTGTTGTTGAATTCTAACTTTAGTCCATGGTGATCTGATAAGACACAGGTGGTTATGGATATTTTTTTGTAACTGTGGAAGTTTGCTTTGTTACCGAGGATGTGGTCAATTTTCGAGAAGGTTCCATGAGCTGCAGAGAAGAACGTATATTCTTTCCTATTTGGGTGGAATATTCTATAGATGTCTATTAAGTCCAGTTGAATCAATACCTCCATTAATTCTCTTATTTCTCTGTTAGGTTTCTGTCTGATTGACCTGTCCATTGGTGAAAGAGGAGTGTTGAGATCTCCTACTATTAGTGTGTGCGGTTTGATTCCAGCCTTGAGTTTTAGTAGTGTTTCTTTTACATATGTGGGTGCTTTTATATTAGGGGCATAGATATTCAGGATTGAGACCTCATCCTGATCAATTGTTCCTGTTATGAGTATAAAATATCCCTCTCCATCTCTTCTGATTGATTTAAGTTTGAAGTCAACTTTGTTAGAAATTAGTATGGCCACACCTGCTTGTTTCTTAGGTCCATTTGCTTGATAAACCTTTTCCCATCCCTTTACTCTAAGTAGGTGCCTGTCTTTGTGGTTGAGGTGTGTTTCTTGTAAACAGCAGAATGTTGGATCCTGTTTGCGTATCCAATCTCTTAGCCTGTGCCTTTTTATAGGTGAGTTGAGTCCATTGACATTAAGGGATATTAATGACCAGTGGTTGCTAACTCCGGTCACTTTTTTAGTCATAGAGTTTGTGTGTTTGCTTTCTTTTAGTTGCGCTGGTAAAGGGTGTCTAGAAGTTTGAGTTATTGTGGTCATTGTTGGTCTCCTTGGTTTGTGATTTTCCTTCTATTACTTTCTGTAAGGCTGGATTTGTGGCTACGTATTGTTTAAATTTGTTTTTATCCTGGAAAATTTTGTTTTCTCCATTTATAGTGAACGAAAGCTTGGCTGGGTATAGTAGTCTGGGCTTGCATCCATGTTCTCTTAGCTTCTGCAGTACATCTATCCAGGACCTTCTGGCTTTCATGGTTTCCATAGAGTAGTCAGGTGTAAGTCTGATAGGTTTACCTTTATAAGTAACTTGACCTTTTTCCTTTGCAGCTCTTAATATTCTTTCTTTATTCTGGATGTTTTGTGTTTTGATTATTATATGGCGAGGAGATAGTTTTTTTTGGTCCAGTCTATTCGGTGTTCTGTATGCTTCTTGAACCTTCAAAGGAATATCTTTCTTTAGGTTGGGAAAGTTTTCTTCTATAATTTTATTAAATATATTTTCTGAACCATTGAGGTGTACTTCTTCTCCTTCTTCTATCCTAATTATTCTTAGTTTTGGTCTTTTATTGTGTCCCATATTTCCTGAATGTTTTGTGATGAGAATTTGTTGGTTTTGCTGTTTTCTTTGATCAGTGTGTTAATTTTCTCTATGGTATCTTCAGTGTCTGACATTCTTTCTTCTAACTCTTGTAATCTGTTGGTAGTACTTGTCTCTGTAGTTCCTGTTCGTTTACCCAGATTTTCCATCTCCAACCTTCCCTCGGTTTGTGTTTTCTTCATTACTTCCATTTCATTCTTAAGGTCTTGAACCATTTCCCTTACCTGTTTGATTGCATTTTCTTGTTTCTCTTGGTTTTCTTGGGTATCTTTGAGTGATTTATTCATTTCCTCTACCTTTTTGTTTGTAATCTCTAATTGTTTATGGCAGTTTTTCACCTCCTGTTTAAGGTCTTCTATTATTTTCAAATAATTCACTTTTGAGTCGATTTCTTCTACTTCTTCTGGAGTAGGGTGTACAATTCTTCTTATTTTGGGATCCCTGGGTTCCAGTGCCTTTTTATGGGTGAATTGATTCGATGATATTAAGCAACATTAATGACCAGTGGTTGTTCACTTCGCTTATTTTTTTGGTGGTAGTGTTTGTGTGTTTCCTTTCTTTGCGTTGTGTTGGTGGAGGGTTAACAGATGTCTATTGTCTTCTGGGTGTTCTTTGCTTCCTTGGGTTGAGGTTTTCCTTCTAGTACATTCTGTAAGGCTTGTTTTGTGGATGCATATTGTTTAAAACTGTTTTTGTCATAGAATATCTTGTTTTCTCAATCAATGGTGAAATAAAGCTTGGTGGGTATAGTAGTCTGGGCTTGCATCCATGGTCTCTTACTGTCTGCAGCACATCTATCCAAGACCTTCTGGCTTTCATGTTTTCCATTGTGAAATCTGGTGTAATTCTGATCAGTTTGCCTTTATAAATTACTTGACCTTTTTTCCGTTACAGCTTCTCATATTCTTTCTTTATTATATATATTTTCTTCATTATATGGTGAAGAGATTTTTTTGATCCAATTTATTTGGTGTTTTGTAAGCTTCTTGTACCTTCGTAGGAAAATCCTTCTTTAGATTGGGAAAGTTTTCTTCTATAATTTCTTTGAATATATTTTCTGGGCCTTTGAGCTGGAATTCTCTTTCTTCTACACTTATTATTCTTAGGTTTGGTCTTTTCATGGTGTCCCAGATTTCCTGGATTTTTTGTGTTAAGAATTTTTTGGATTTGATGTTTTCTTTGATTAATGAGTCTGTTTCCTCTACAGTATCTTCAGTGCCTAAAATTCTTTCTTCTATCTCTTGTATTCTGTTACTTATACTTGTCTCTGTAGTTCCTCTTTATTTACCCAGATTTTCTGTATCCAGACATCCCGCAGTTTTTGTTTTCTTCATTACCTCCATTTCGGTCTTCAAGTCTTGATCTGTTTCCTTTACCTATTTGTTTGCTTTTTCTTGGTTTTCTTGGGTATTTTTGAGTGATTTTTTTAAATTTCTTCTTTTTGTTTGTCTTCTCTTCCATTGCTTTAAGAGAGCTTTTCACTTCCTCTTTAAGGGTCTCCATTTTCAAAAGATTACGTTTAAAGTTGATTTCTTCTACTTCTTCTGGGTTCGGATGTTCAAGTCCTCCTGTTGTGTGTGCACTGGATTCTGGTGTTACCATGCTGCTTTTCAGGATGCTGGAGGAATTTTTGCATTGGTGCCTGCCCAATTCTTCCTTCAAATGAGGCCAGCAGAGTCTTTGCGTCTTGGACCAATCTTTGCTGTGGCTGACTGTGTACTTTGAAGTTTTTCTTGGTCTGCCCTCTCTTAGGTCCCCTCAGCACTGTAACAGGCTCTCAAATCCCCTCTGCTCTCCCAAATATTGTTTATAATGTTTGCATTTAAAGGGGGATATGCTATAAAAATTTGCATTGATACGGATCTTGGTTTATTGATACAGATTTAAAGTCAATTTTGTTATATATATATATGTGTATATACATATACATATATATATATATATTAAGGTATTGTGTTTGTATAGATCATTTAAAAATATAATGTATAATTATGAATTATAGATTAATAGATAATCACTTATAATATTTAAGCTTGTAGTCATGTTAGTTAGATTTTCTAGATGAACAGATTTGTATTTCAGATGAATAGGCATTCTTCAAACCAATCAAAGACTACATAGTATGGCATTTAAAATGTTTTAAGAATTTAGAACTTTTATGACAGTGAGACATATCTGCTCCTGCCAGCACCAAACAGCTTCAAGAAGAAGACAGGCATTGAAGAGGCTCCTTATGGAGTTTGCTAGCCATTTGAGCAAGAAACTACTTTTGCCTAGACTGCTTGATAGTACATGCAGGACCTACAGAAAAATGACTGCTGAACTTGCCTAAAGGTGAAATGGTCTTTTGGGGTTCCTGCTTCATGAAAGAGTCTGCTATAAACTGCCATTATAGGCAGAACTATATTTATACTATGGGCCTGTAGGCTGAAGATGGATGCCCCAGTGGTACAGAATAACTTTGGGTGACTGTCCAGGCAGTGTGATGTCTCTGTCAATTCTAGAGTTATGAAAGTTGCTTACAATGTACTTCCTGTTTACTTAGGTAATTTTATATCCTTCTGAATTCTTTGATGAAGCTGAAGAATTTATAGCTATAGTTGTAGTCTTCCTTAGTTATGATAAAAGATAAAGTATATATAAATATTGTAACTATAGTTCTTGCTTGATACCTGTTTTGTTATTGTAATTTTACTATGTTAAGGTTTAAACCTTCCTTTCTATTTAAAAAGAAAAGGGGAGGTGATGTGTGATTCCCTTCTGTATGTGGTCAATACCATTTGTTAATAAAGAACCTGGATTGGCCTGATAGGGGTGAATAGAGGTAGGTGGGGAAACTAAACTGAATGCTGGGAGAAAGAAGGAGGAGTTAAGGAGAAGCTATGTAGCCCCACCAGAGACAGATACTGGAACTTTAGCCGGTAAGCTACAGCCAGGTGGCAATGCACAAATGAATAGAAATGGGTTAAATTAATACATGAGTTAGCCAATAAATTCTAGAGCTAATGGGCCAAGCAGTGATTTAACAATACAGTTTCTTTGTGATTATTTTGGTTCTAGGTGGCCAGAACAAACAAGCAGGCTCCTTCTAACATTTTTTGTTTCCTCTTTATATGTCTCCATTATCCTCATAAAATTACATTTAAAATAGTTTTCTTTTGGATTAGGATGATCAAGTCTTCCTGTTGTATAACCACTGGGATGTAGCATTACCATGTTGATTTTTAGGGTTTTGGATACATTTTGGCATTGGCACCTCCCCATGTCTTCCTTTACTTGGTACCATCAGTGTTTTTGCCTCTTGGTCCAATCCTTACAGTGGCCATCTATGTCTTTGGAAGTTTTGAGTGTCTATGTCTTGGTCTGCTCTGTATGTCATTGTTTGTGTCTCAGGGAGCCTCTGAGGTATCTTTGGGAACTCTCACATGGCTTGCTCTCTTGGCTCACTCTATTGTTCACTCTGCAGTCACAGCTTATGCTTTGTGTTTCTTTATTGATCCTTTTTCTTAGTTCTCTCTGCGTGTTTCAGCATTCCTCTGATGGTGTAGGCATGTTGTAGGAGGGTTTGGGTGCAAAGTGGGACTTGTAGCTTTCAGGGTCCAATGGATGGGATGGAGTTATTGGAGCAGCCTATCTGCAAGAAACTCACCTGCTAACTGGCTAGAGCAGCCTTGGCAGGTGGGGGAGTTTTCTGGGCTTTTACCCCAGTATGGAGGGCCTAGAGAATGGGGTGTCCCGTCAGGTAGCTGGTCACTCATTGTTTGGTTCTCTCTGTGTAGTAGCAGGCTGTGTTTCAGAGTTCCACTGAGGTTGTGGGTGGATAGGATGGTTTGGGGACAGAGTGGGTCTTGTAATTTGCAAGGTCAGATGGATGAGGTGGAGGTATTCAACCAGCCTACTTGCAGGAAACTTTCCTGCTGACTGGCTAGAGAAGCTAAGGCAGGCAGGCAAGTAGTCTGGGTTTTTGGCCCCAGTATGGAGTGCTTGAGAGTGGGATGTCCCACAACAGGGTTGGACACTGATCTCTTGGTCACCTTTGTGTTGTAGCAGGCTGTGTTTGATTTCCACTGGGGTTGCAGCAGGGTATAAGAGGGTTTGGGGGCAGAGTTGGACTTATGGCTTTCAGTGTCCAATGCATGGGATGGGGGTTATGGAGTACCTTACCTGAAGGAAACTCACCTGCTGACTGACTAGAGAAGCTGAGACAGGTGGGAGAGGTTTCTGGG
Organism: Microtus obscurus; assembly: GCA_963919715.1. NCBI lineage: Eukaryota > Metazoa > Chordata > Mammalia > Rodentia > Cricetidae > Microtus > Microtus obscurus. Next base: position 217,299 of record CAWTZC010002434.1, on the reverse strand, counting down.
TGTCTGCCCCATGTATGGAAGGCATAGAGAGTGTAGTGTTCCACTGGGTGGCTTGCCACTCACCTCTTGGCAGTCTCTCTGTAGTAGCAGTCTGTATTCCAGAGATCCACTGAGCTTGTGGTGAAAAAGGAGGGTTTGAGTGCAGAGTGGGACTTGTAGCTTTCAGGGTCCAATGGATGGGATGGGGGTCTTGGAGCACCCGACCTGCAGGAAATTCCACTCTTAGAATTTTGAAAGCTTCATTTTATTAATTACCATGTTAAAATATATTCACTGATTTTTTTTCCTTTCTCGTTTTTTTTTTTTTGAGAAGAATTCTTTGTGTAACAGTCCTGACTGCCCTGAAACTCATTCTGTAGAACAGGCTATTATTGAACCCACAGAAATTTGCCTACCTCTACTTTCTACATGCTGGAATTAAAGGTGTGTGCCACCACTGTCCAGCCAAAGTGAATTTTATCTAAACCATAATGCTGATTTCAGACACGTTGAAAGACATAGCTTGCATGTAATTCATAAAGGACTGAAGCCAGCAATAAAATTAAACAAGATGATTGGGTACAGAATCCTCTCAGGCATATTAGAATTCTGATTAAAGGATCCCTGGATTTGTGTACACATAATTGCTCCCAACCTGAAAGAATTAAATGCCATTGGTAGAAATTGGGTATGGTGTAGGAGGTCATGATACTAACTAAAGAGAGACACTCCTGAAATTCAGATTATTCATAGATGCTAGATGTACTAGTGCGTGTCTCTGTGTGTACATACACACACCCTTTTAAATGAAAGTAGGGGAGGTATTAGTTGAGAATTGAAGGCCTGAAAAAAATTGGGAATGACATACCACGTGAAGCCAGTATGAAGAAAATATTAATTTTTTTTATCATAAACTGTACAAGCTCACAGATGTCATATGGCGAAAAGGAGGCTGTTTGAACTAAGATATGAAATCAGTATTTAGGTGAGATAAAGCTGTGTGTGACAGATGGGGAAATCACAACAAAGACATGCAAAATGTGTAAAGTGACATAATAAAACAATTTAGGATAAATTAATTAAAATAATTATTATGCACATAACAAATCTGGATATCATCCTGAATCTTGACCACTTGAATTTTTAGTTGCACTTTCTAAGAAAGGAAATTTGCTCTGTCTTCTTACGAAAGAATCTTCCTTTCATTTATCTCTATATTTACATCATGGGCCTTAAGGGATAGCTTATCACAGAGCAAGAGGTCATGCACATCTTAAATGTTTATTTTTAAATGTACCATAAGATCCATAGCAGAACAGTACTCCTGTTAACCTCATCACAAATACTAAATAAGACACATTACCACCAATAACAAAGGCTTGCTCCATATTTTCCAACATTTTTTGCAGTCCATATCCACTGAAAGAGACTCATCAGAGTACACTCATCAGAAAACTCTCCCATTGGCAGTACAGGTTCTAGAACAGAATAAATATATTACTAAAAAAATGGTAAAATGGTATAAAAGGTTACTTCTACCTGGTTAGTAGTGGCACATGCTTTTAATCTCACCATTAGGAGGCAGAGGCAGGTGAATCTCTGTGAGTATGAGGACAGCCTGGTCTACAAGAACTAGTTCCAGGACAGGATCCAAATTTACAGAGAAATCCTGTCTTGAAAAACCAAAAACCTAAAAAGAAAAGAAGAAGGTCACTTGCCACTTTCTATTTGCTTCTAAGGTAGTCAAAAACAGATAATGGAAGCACAGGGTTTGGTTAAATATTCTGTACCTGCCACTGATGCAGCATAGTCCCCATTGTATATGCTGAGGGGAATTTAACTGCTCCAGAGATGAATCTGATTTCCTGCAACAACTCTGTAATACCATGTCCAGTGTGTAACCAAAAATTCTGAATTTGTGAGTCCTCTTGAATCAATAATGCATGTCACACTGTGAATCACCTAATAAATTTCCATATATTTCTAAAAGCATTAATATATAGATTGATGAGACTGTCATGGAATCAAATTTTCTCAACATGGCATCTTACCAGCAGCTCTAATTTTTACAAAGATGAATGATGCTATGAAAATACCTGAACCCATCTAGTACAGTTGTCAACAAAATTTACTAAAATGGACTGCTAAAATCATATGCAGATACCCAGAGAAGAATGTCAAAATTTCTCAAGAAATGAGGAAACACCTTAAAAATATCAGGAATGCACAAGTATATATCTCTGTCCACAGCAATAAAAGCAAGTGGGGTACATGGACTCCCATTTGAAGTACCTATCTAAATGGCAAATCACAATTCACACTGATCAGTCATACACCTTGACAAATACAATTTTCCTGAAAGCATTCTACTTCCTATTGGGCAGTTTCATTCATTCAACTTGCATTTGGAGAAAAGGCAGAATGAAGTAGAGGATGGAATCTTGGTGGCAATTTCTGTCTGCTCACTTGCAGCAGTATATTTATTGACCAGTAGAAAAGAGAATCTTAGCAACATTTAGAATATACAGTAAGTCCCTTTGTATTTTCTATGAAAATGACATCATGCATATTTACATAGCTAGAGGATTAAGAACAGAACAATATGTTGAAACTTCTATCCTGTTTTCCCAATTTCCACATCAAAAATAAACCCAAAATATTTTTGGAGAATCAATGCTATTTTTCTACTTATAATTTACCCTGAGTGTTCTGTTTTTATCTCAGTTACCCTTGAAATTACAAGGCTGAAATCTGGGTGAAGAAAAGAATTTCTACTTTGTTCCATCATATATAGCCCTTCTCTTCTCAGTTTGCATAGCAAAATAGTAGGTGATGACTTATGAAATGAAGCCCCATTCTATTTCGATTAGTATCATTCTAAGTTGGTACAAGAAAATGGCCATAGAGTACAATGTGTAGGTCCTAATGCATGTGCCAGGACAACTAATATTTGTGGCACATCTAGCTGCATAGGTTTTTCATATAGATCCACTGTAATTCTCTTGAATGCTCTATATGTGGTCATACTCTATCTTCTGAAGCTGCATCAAGAATGGAAATAGCAAAGCTTTATATTGTGAACATCATATGTGCCCCCATTTCACTGTACTTTACTTACTTACATGTAAACCACTGCCCTTTATTTTCAAAGTTCAGTTCTTTACTTTGTTCTGAGAAAAATGAATTATGGAATGTAAATTAAATGTTTGCATTCTTTTTTTCATTTAACTTTTTAAAATTTTTTTAAAGAAAAGAAATTGTCTTTTTCATTATACATACCAGTCTAAGTATGAGGTTATCTGTTGTATATGTTTTTGTGGGAACAGTAAGATTCTTTGGGTGGGAATTTTCTTTCTAGTACTTTTTGTAGGGCTTGATCTGTGGATAGGTATTGTTAAAAACTGATTTTTGCCATGAAATATCTTGTTTTCTCTATCCTAGACACTTTCATCTTAAAGGTCTTGGAGAGATCAGAAATACAAAGAATATGTCTAAACATACCTATTCAACATGGAGAGAGAGTGAACAGCCTTATCTTGTTCTTTATTTTATTGGAATTGCTTTGAGTTTATGTTGATTTAAGTTGATATTGGTGGTTGGTTTGTTGTACAAAGCTTTTATTATGTTTAGACATATTCCTTGTATTTCTGATCTTGAGAATGGTAACAGAGGAAGGAGTTACCTACTAAGTTATCTTTACCATTATTTGAGAAGCATGTGTCTTCTCTCTTTATATCTAAATTGTTTCTTATGTGACATTAATATTCCATTAACCTCTTATTTTTTCTTTGGGTATGTTTATTAATTAGAGCTGCATGTTTTACCAATGGGCACTATACACATTTTGATTTTATGGATTATTGATAGTTGTTTTCAAACACACTCTAACTCATAAAGAGACTGATGTTTATTAATGCTTGGTGAGCAGGTATTAGTGTTTGAGCTTCAAAAGATCTAGTCTCAAATGACTGCTATGTGTTACTAGAAGTTTCAATGAAACTATTTCTGTGTTGTAATAGAGAATATTCCAAAATTATTTTTATTTTAAAATGTATGGAAAAATACATAAGAACATCATAGTGGTACGATTTCTAAGTGAGAAACAGATTCTATTTAACTCTGAGTGAATCATTCAGAATGAATAAGTATGTTTGATGTTTATTGGTCAGATGATATTAAATGACTAGAAAGAGACAGAAGTTTTTATTCTTTGCAAAAACATATAAACACAAATTGGAATTATTCACTCCCAATTTACTTGTTACCAAATTTTATTTCAAAACCCTCATAAATATTTTCCTTACATTTTAAAATTTATAGTCTTCTATTTTACTAAGATGTAATACTGACATATGCATATTCCAGTAGGATGCTATTGTTCTTAAGGGTATGTATAGGTATTCAAAGACTGCTTTCTAAAATAAAAGGTACGTTGGTCAGATATACCCCATATACCCAGTGTGAATATATTCCATTTCTTTTCTTTTCTTTTTTTTTTTTTTTGGTTTTTCGAGACAGGGTTTCTCTATGGTCTTGGAGCCTGTCCTGGAACTAGCTCTTGTAGACCAGGCTGGTCTCGAACTCACAGAGATCCGCCTGCCTCTGCCTCCCAAGTGCTGGGATTAAAGGCGTGCGCCACCACCACCCGGCTTCCATTTCTTTTCAAACTCAAATAGTTGAACAATAATAAGCAGGTAGTGCATGACCTTAATATCTGCACTGAGGAATTGGAGCAGGTGTATATCTGTATATTTGAGGCCAGCCTACTCTATAGCAAGGCATCATTCAAAACCTTGGAATCCATTCCCTGTTTATGGTCCACAGAAGCATTAATCCTGTCTATATACATTAGTGAATACATACATAGGCCTCTCTCACTTACATCTCTGGTATTTGAATTTATTTAAAAATAAATCTTAAAAAGAAAGATTTTACACCTGTGTTTGACAAACCTGAAAGAAAAAAGAACAATACAAAGATCAACATGAGGCTACACAGTCCACTAATGGTAATGAACTGAGAGCACAAGAGCCAACATTGTTCAGACTATTGTGCACTCATCAGGCATTATTCGACTTCATAGCCAATTCATAATGACATACCATAAACTTATTGACTAACAAATCATATGAATTTTTCACAATGTTTGATGATTTTAAAATGAATACATTAATAGATTTACTGTTTGATCAAAGCCTGTGCCATTGTCTTTATCTTTATCTCAAAAATCAGGGATGGACAGAACACTGTTTTGAAGATGCTGATGTCTCATCTTATTTATTGGAGATTCACTCTGATGAACTTTTAAAGTTTTTGCAAACTTCCAGGTCCTTATGCCATTCCAATCTCACAGCATAGGCCATTTGTCTCAGTATTTGAGGGTGGTTTTGCGTACCATCCAGCTTAGGATATTCCTTCTATCTCAGCATCATCTGTAGATCTGTAGATCTGTCCATACTAATCACTATACCCATTTACAGACCACCAACTGAAAACATCAAGTTTGCACTGGCCTTAGCTTTTTCCATTGATGAAGTCAACAGGAACCCAGATCTTTTACCAAATACATCATTAGTGTTTGAATTCCAAGAAGGTGGTTGTAAGACTATGTCACAATTATACAGTCACTTGCATTTTTCTGAATAACATAATGATATTTCTCCTAATTATATCTGTGAAGAAGATACTACATGTCTAGTGTTGCTTACAGGACCAAACTGGGAAACATCTGCAATGGCTGGGACACTCATAAATCTCTACATATCTCAACAGGTGAGATTTTGTGTTGTGGGTTTGCAAAAAAAATGTGTCTCTGTTGTTACAGAATTCCTAGAAGCAAAGAAGATTGTAAGGAGGATACTAGCTTCATGTTTGGTTAAACAGTGTAGAGACTTGTTGGGGATTCATTTCCTTTTTTGAAATTGAGATGAGGGAATAGTAATAGGTAAGGGGGTTTTGAGGAACTCTTTGCAGAAAGTGTTCTTGCAAGTTTTTGTGAATGCATGCTACCTCATGCTACTCCCTATATCCTAGATCCTTCAACTTACCTATGGACCTTTCCATCCGCTCCTGAGCAATCGTGAACAATTTCCCTCTGTGTATCAGATGGCCCCTAAGGACACATCTCTAGCCCTGGCAATTGTCTCTTTGATACTTCACTTCAATTGGAACTGGATTGGACTGGCCATCTCAGACAATGATCAGGGTACCCAATTTCTCTCACTTTTGAGAAGAGAGATGGAACAAAACAAAATCTGCTTTGCCTTTGTTAATATTATCCCAGTCAAATTAAATTTATACTTGTCAAGAGCTGAAGTGTATTATAACCAAATCATGACATCATCCACAAATGTAGTAATCATTTATGGTTACACAGACAGTACACTAGCTGTGGGTTTTAGATTGTGGGAATCTCTAGGTGTACAGAAAATATGGATTACCACCTCACAGTGGGATGTCACTACAAATAATAGAGACTTCACAATTAATTCATCCTACAGGACACTAGCTTTTGCACACCATCATGCTGAGATTTCTAGCTTTAAATTTTTTCTCCAGACATTGAACCCTCTCAAATACTCAGAAGAATACCTGGCAACACTGGAGTGGATGAAGTTGAACTGCGAAGTCACAGCTTATAAGTGTAAGACCATGAAGAATTGCTTATCCAATGATTCATTGCAATGGTTAAAGGTACAGACTTTAGACATGGCCTTTAGTGATAACAGTTATGACATATATAACGCTGTCTATACTTTGGCCTATGCTCTCCATGATATACTTCTTCAACAAGTACATAATCAGCCAATGGATAATATGAAAGGAACTTATGATCACTGCTTGACGGTAGTGCTTCTTTTTCTTTCTTCTTTTTTTTTTTTGGATGAGATGTGATGCCTTCAATGCCATAATCTTTAAGTGTCTTTCAAATGACCTCATTTACTGGATTAGTAAATACTTTATAAAACAAAAATATTTCTGGATATTTTTCCTGGTAAGGATGTAAATCTAGATATTGGTATAAAGCATAATGTAAAAGCAATGGAGTGGAAGACACAATTTATCAAGAAAGAAAACTGATTTTGTTACAGAGCCCCTGAATATCATCACACCTGTTCTAATACTGTAAATGTAATAGTCCCTCCTCATTCTTCCCGACAATCATGAAAAGATGAATCCTTGTTCATTTCTCATCAAATATGTGGTAATCAATATATTACATGTTTTAAACACATGTTATCAACTGCTTCACTCACACTGTAGGCTACAGAGCCCTCATTTTACATTCTTAGTGAGAGTAATTGTACAAGAAACAGTGCTATTCCTCAATTAGGACACACATGTGTAACTATGTGTGTGAATTATGGTTCTCAGTTTGTATAGGTATATGTTTGTATGTTTCTGTGTATCTGTGAGTATATCTGTATTGCTGTGTATATTTGTACTTCAGTATATCTGCAATCTGTCTGTGTAATTGAATATCAAGTTGTCTTCTTTCAACATCTTTCTTTATTGGTGTTTCTTCCTGTGAATATTGTCTTGTGTGTGTTTTTTCAGTGCCTATGTTTACATGTGTCTGTGTATTGTGCATTGCTTGAGCATATGTATATCTCTGTTTCTCTCTCTCTCTCTCTCTCTCTCTCTCACTCTCTCTCTCTCTCTCTCTGTGTGTGTGTGTGTGTGTGAGTGTGTGTGTGTGTCTGTGTGTGTATGTCTATCTCTCTGTCAGCCTCTCCTTGGATGTGAGTATAAACCTGTCTATGTCAATGTCTCTGGGTGTGTATTTCTTTTTGTGCCTGTCTCTCTTTGTGTATTTGTCCATGAATATGTGCATGTATGTGTGTGGCCCTTTGTATGTGTTTTACAGGTTTCTGGTTCTGTTGGTCTCTTTGAAGGACATGTTTGCCTGTGTGTGACTTCATTTTCATGGTTGTGTCCTGGCAGGTATGTACATACTAAATGTGTGTAGATTTTATTATTTGTATCTATATGGATATTTGTCTCTCTCTGTATGTGTGTTACTTATCATATTAGTGTTTGATGTCTGTAGATATGTCTGTGCTTCTGTTTTGTAGTTTTTTCTGAAAGAATTTAAATTCTAGGAATATTATGGTAATTTTATTAGTCCATTTGATTTATTATTTCTCTCCTGGTAGCATTCAATAATATTGACTTTAAGATAAAATAAAATTACATTTTCTGACTTCAAGAAAGGGCATGTATACTATAAAATGGTGTGTCTCTTTCAGCTGCACTCCTTTCTGAGGAAGACTCAGTTCACTAATCCTGTTGGGGACAGAGTGAATATGAACCAGAAAGAAAAAGTCCAGGAAAAGTATGACATTTTTCAGGTTTGGAATTTCCCATATGGTCTTGGACTTAAGGTGAAGATAGGAGAGTTTAGCACATATTTTCCACATGATCAACAGCTGCATTAATATGAAGACATGATAGAGCCGTCAACAGGAAGTAGACAGGTGGGTCTGACCTAACTATACTCATTTCCATTGCAAAGTAGTAACACTATCAAAGGGGTTTATTTGTGCTGTCTTTGTAACCTAGTGCAAAGAAATATATTGTCACATTAGACAACATTTTCTAGCCTTGTACTTTATGCTTCTACTTTTCTCTTTTTAATATGACATTTTATTAATTCTTTGATGATTTCAGAAATGCATACATTGAATTTTTATTATTTCAGAGCATGTTTCTGGGTTTAGTATAAAAAAAGAAAACTGATTGTTACCACTATTCTGTATTATTTCCAGTAAGGTGAGGGATATTCTTTTGGTGCTTTTCTGATTACTACAAATTGATTTTCTTTTTTGTTGAACCTTAGACACAAGTGCTGAAAGGCTGAGGCTAATTGTAAGGGAGAAGCAAAGTCAACACACAGAAATCATTAAATTTTATTATATAATTTGCTTTAAGCCTTTTTATGAACAAGTCCTAAATTGCTAACATCTCTAACCATACATCAAGATGATACCTACATGACCCATTTAGATAATCTATGATTCATGTCTTTGTTCTTTCTTTCCATCTTTATTTTTTCTTTTAAGTGTGTATGGGTGTTTTGTCTTTGTAAGTGGCTGTGCAACACTTATATGTGTTGTGCACATGAATACTAACACAGTAATTTGGATCAGTGGGAACTGGAAACAGCTTAGTGGCACACAATGTGTGCTAAGAAAAAACTTGGGCCTTGTACATAAACGCCAATTGTTATTGACACTTGAGCCATTTCTACAGCCCTGAAGAATATCCTGTTAAAGAAATTGCTCACTAGAGGAACATTGCTAGGTCCCATAAATTCTTTTAGATTTCACTTAAACTAACAAATGTGCGTCTAGTTTCCTAACTGTGTAGGAAGGAGGTATTGGTATCAAAAGACATGAATTATGAACATTTATAGTGATGAATTCAATTATGGGTCTAAGGATTATTATAGGTGTGAATTTATCTGATGTGGCTGGTTTCAAGGGTCAAATTTCTCTGATATAAAGTGACATGAAATTTCAAGGAGTTAAGTTTAGGAAATTCATAAAGCTTAATCTGAAGTTTTATCTCAGGTGGTTAATATAGTATAAAATCTACAAAAACATTCTTTCTCAGAGTGAGAAGGAGCATTATCAGTGGAAAGGACATACGACCTCCATGTAGAGTTACTTAATTATATATCCATTTAAGGAGCAGCAATGCGTATTTCTCACGTGCTTTTACCAAGTCTCGCTTGAGCATAGCAGAAACATCCACTGGGATGATACAGAAGACTAAGAACACTGTAACCCGCGCTCTACTCCCAGATATGCAAATCGGAATTAAATAACAAATAAAAATATAACGACAACAAAAAACACAACCCCGAATGTCATAGTTATAGAATAATTTGAGATTATATTCAATGACATACTAAAAAAAGAATTCAAAAAATTCTTACAGAGTAAGTTCCAAAAAGCCAAGGCAGGAAAGAGAAATCATGTCTCTAACACAAAACCAAAAAAAAAAAAATGAGGGAAAGATAGAAGAAAAAGCCATGCTTTTAAATGACATCATTAAATATGCTAAAAGACATATATCTTTATCTGGATCATAAGGTGGTAAGACAAAATTTTTTTTTAATTTTTATTTTTACTTAAAATTTCCACCTCCTCCCCTCTACCCATTCCCCCCATCCTCCTCCCCTCCCTCTCCAGTTCAAAGAGCAATCAGGGTTCCCTGCCCTGTGGGAAGTCCAAGGTCCTCCCCCCTCCATCCAGGTCTAGGAAAGTGAGCATACAAACAAACTAGGCACCCACAATGCCAGTATATGTAGTAGGATCAAATCACAGTGCCATAGTCCTTGGCTTCTCAGTCAGCCCTCCTTGTCAGTCACGTTCAGAGAGTCTGGTTTGATCACATACTCCATCAGTCTCAGTCCAGCTGGCCTTGGTGAGCTCCCATTAGATCAGTCCCACCATCTCAGTGGGTGGGCGCATCCCACGCGGTCCTGACTTCCTTGCTCATGTCCCCCCTCTTTCTGCTCCTCATTTGGACTTTGGGAGCTCAGTCCAGTGCTCCAATGTGGGTCCCTGTCCATCGCCAGATGAAGGTTCTGTGGTGATATGCAAGATATTCATCAGTATGGCTGTAGGATAGGGCCAGTTCAGGCACCCTCTCCTCAGCTGCCCAAGGATCTATCTGGGACATCTCCATGGACACCTGGGGACACCTCTAGAGTCAAGTCTCTTGCCAACCCTAAAATGGCTCCCTTAATTAAGATATATATTTCCCTGCTCCCATATCCACCCTTCCTCCATCCCAATCGTCCCATTCCCCCAAGCTCTCCCCATCCCTCCTTCTCACTTTTTTCTCCCCATATCCCCTTACCCCCATCCCACCCCCCCCAAGTTTTCAATTTTTGCCTGGCAATCTTGTCTCATTCCAATATCCAGGAGGATAACTATATGTTTTCACCCCTTTGTGTTCATCTTCTTATTTAGCTTCTCTAGGATCACGAATTATAGGCTCAATGTCCTTTATTTATGGCTAGAAACCAAATATGAGTGAGTACATCCCATGTTCATCTTTTTGGGTCTGGGTTACCTCACTCAGGATAGTATTTTCTATTTCCATCCATTTGCATGCAAAATTCAAGAAGTCATTTTTTTTTTAACCGCTGAGTAGTACTCTAATGTGTATATATTCCACACTTTCTTCATCCATTCTTCCATTGAAGGGCATCTAGGTTGTTTCCAGGTTCTGGCTATTACAAATAATGCTGCTATGAACATAGTTGAACAAATACTTTTGTAATATGATAGGGCATCTCTTGGGTATATTCCCAAGAGTGGTATTGCTGGGTCCTGGGGTAGGTTGATCACGAATTTCCTAAGAAACCGCCACACTGATTTCCAAAGTGGTTGCACAAGTTTGCATTCCCACCAGCAATGGATGAGTGTACCCCTTTGTCCACAACCTCTTCAGCAAAGGCTATCATTGGTGTTATTGATTTTAGCCATTCTGACAGGTGTAAGATGATATCTCAAAATTGTTTTGATTTGCATTTCCCTAATCGCTAAGGCCGTTGAGCATGACCTTAAGTGTCTTTTTGGCCATTTGAACTTCTTCTGTTGAGAATTCTCTGTTCAGTTCAGTGCCCCATTTTTTAATTGGGTTAATTAGCATTTTAAGGTCTAGTTTCTTGAGTTCTTTATATATTTTGGAAATCAGACCTTTTGTCTGTTGCGGGGTTGGTGAAGATCTTCTCCCATTCAGTAGGTTGCCTTTTTGTCTTAATGACAGTGTCCTTTGCTTTACAAAAGCCTCTCAGTTTTAGGAGGTCCCACTTATTCAATGTTGTCCTTATTGTCTGTGCTACTGGGGTTATATGTAGGAAGTGGTCTCCTGTGTCCATGTGCTGTAGAGTACTTCCCACTTTCTCTTCTATCAGGTTCAGTGTGTTCAGATTGATATTGAGGGGTAAGACACAATTTTAATCTAGGTCATGTGATCTTGAAAACCACCCTCTAGTGTGGGATAAACCCTCTGTTGGAAGCCTATATAAAAACTTAATAAAAGGAAATGTGTGTTCTTTGTCTGCTTGCTCTCACCTTGCTAGCAAGTCCATTCTTTCACTGGCATTAGAGCCTACAACTTTGAGATTCAAGTGTCAATTGAATATCAATGTAGACATTAGCGTCATGGACTAAAAAATGTCTATAGTCTTAGTTTTTGTATTCTTATATAGCAATTGTTGGATTAACTAAACTATATCCTTAAAGGACAAATTTATTCTGCAAGTTCTGTTACTCTAGAAAACCCTATCTAATGCATAGGCACAGAAATGATCAATGATGTCTGTAAATTATAGGAAATCATAACCACTTTAAGAGTATTTTGAAAGACACTTGAAGAACTGAACACACTGAATAGTAAGGTAAATATATGTTATCATGAAAGATGAAGACAGCACTAGAATATAAGCGAGAAAAACAACTGTTCGAAAAGTATCAAATATAGCAATAACAAAAAATAACAGTATTAGGAAGCAATTCTCAGAAACAAAAGTTTATTTTTATACTCTCTAATCATAACTCACAAATAAGATTGGTTTGTAACACCAGCATTCATTGTTGCTTCCAAAATCCAATGCTACTTACAAATATGAAAAGATTCCTTATAAATTTGGAGGTAAGGGATTTTGAGAAAATAAAACATAACAAAGAAAATGAGATGCTAAACACTTAATGGACGTGAATAGAAAATTCTCAACTAAAGGCTGAAAAATATAACTGAACAAGACAACAGAAAGATCTGTCCCCATGATAAACATAATATCATTGCAAGGTTACAAGGATGGTTCACCTTATGCAAATCAGTTCAATAAATGTGGTACTGAAATACACTCAAGCAAAGTACTATATAACTATCCAAATATGTGCAGAAAGATTATTAGCAAATTTTAGCATCCATTCAGAGTTAAAATTTAAAGCAAACAAAATCCTGACACAATGGAAGGACCAAAATTTGTTTTCTTCTTTATTAATTACTATTTTTTCAGTCTGATCATATTAAAAAGTTTTTCTAAGGCAATTGAACTGTTAACATTGTACTACATGAAGAGATACTCAAAGAATTTTCAATAAATCCAAAGTGAGGCTAGGTATATGTTGTGGTGCATGTCTTTATTAAAAAATCTTGGGAGGCAGAGGTAGGCAAAACCCTATCTGTTTAGTCTGGCATGCTAGTGATTCCAAGTGAGCTAGGGTTGAATTTAGAGACCCTGTCTCAAGAGAAATGAGCAGAAAATGGACAAGGAAATTTCTGCTCTCTTCTTGGAAATCATCCTTAATATTTCAGAAAATACAGAAAACATTAAATATAGAAAAGAAGAAAAGAAATGCACCCTTTGGTAGCATTGCAGGCATGAGGAGAGGCAGGTCGATGTCCTTTCTAAGTTGGCATACTCTATATAGGGAATTGTGGTCTACCAACACATATTTTTAGAACCTGTTGAAGCATAGTTAATAAAAACTCAGAGAGAGAGAGAGAGAGATTGGGGTTCAACCTGAAGACCAGAAAAACAAAGCAGTCAGCCACTGACTCCTACCTTAACCTCAGTCCAAAAATAGCGATACTGCATCTAGGAAACCTCAGAATGTGACTGAGACTGAGATTGTCTCCTATTTTATAATCCTTAATCTGGGATTAAGTTTGTGCACCATTACTGCCTGGTTTCTATGGCAATCTAGTGTGACTACTAGGATTAAAGGTATGTATTTAAAGGTACTTTGGCTACTGGGATTAAAGGTGTGTGTCATTGCTGCCTAGAGTCATCTGTAAGGCTGTGCAGTGTGGCTGTTCTAATTTTCTGATTTTAAAGCAAGCTTTATTTATTAAAATGCAAATAAAATGTCATTATATTTTTTTTTTGTCTAAAATTTAAAAATTCTATAACTGATATAAAAACTATATACAATAAGAAAAATAACTATATTCAATATATACAGGCAATAAATACATCAACAGTGTCTGGTCCATTTGCATTTGACAAATTCAAAGAAAATACTCCATATCCATTTTATCTTGGTGAGTACAAATTATTGTACCTACCTTACTTTCTATCATAATTTGCCTTCCTTGTCAGGTAAAGAAGGAAAGCTATAAATATAACTATCTCATCTTCAACTTCATCAGAAACCCAAGAAGGAAATATTAATTGAGTAAGCAGAAAGTGCAAGCAAGAAACTTTCAAAAATATGAGTAATGACAGAAAGAATTGGCTACCTTGACATTTACCCAAAGATACTCTGCAATGTAAGGGCATCCGTCTTGGGCATACAGTCCTAGCATATTAGACAGACTTATCTGTGAAGAAGGATATTCTGAAGGGTTGTCTGTTGGTGGGGGCTGTCTCTCCTTGTCTTGGCAATGTTTGTCAGTCACTTTCTTTAGTCTCCTGCTTTTCCAATTAGGGCAGCATACAATCAGCAGTCTTTTTCTTGCCCAGCAGCTTCCTTTTGTCACAAAGAAAGCAAACTCCATGTAGAGTTTCTTCAATGTCCATTTTATTCTCTGAAGTTAATTGGTGCTGCCAGGAGCACACATGCCTCATTGTTATAAAAAAATAAACTTAGGTTATTAAAACATATTAAGTGCTATATTCTATAGATTTCTGAAGTGTATGAACTTGATCTGTCTATCTAATATATATCTTTTTTTGGATCTTGAAAGTGTGCCTAATATGACTACAAGTTTATACTAGGTGATTAACTATTTAAGTGCATTTCATCATTATTCTAAAAAGTTCGTACTGATAATTTTAAAGGAAAAGTCCTTAAAAACTTGCATTACATTGTTAAATGACTTATACAGGTATAATACCTTGAACAAGAGTAGAAATGTATGTACAGTATTTTCTAACAAAATTAATCTCAAATTTGTATCAATATACAAAATTTGTATGAAATGTATAACAGTACAATCCAATTTAAAATATTTAAAAGTAGTAGTTGCTTCTCAGAAGTAGATTCAATAATCTACCTTTTTACATTATCATTTATCTACCTCCATTTTTCTTTTCAGAGTATATTTAATAATTTACCCTTTTATCTTATCATATCTATAATATCCATATACCAGTGAATGACCAAAAACCACCTACCCAACCTTTTGGGAAAGTGAGTGTCACATTCTTAAATTTACTGCCTTCTGTCAGGGACAACAGTATCTTTAGGGGATTCTGAAAGATAAATTGAGTTAATTGTTATGTCCTAGGAGAGGTAGCTGAATTATTTCTTGTACAGTCTAAGTGTAATGGTAAGATGTAGGGCTTCTCTCAGGTTCTGGCTAGAGTAGTCTGTGATGATGAATAATCTCTAGATTGTATTGAGAAGTTTGAAGTCCAAAACTGATCTTTAAGTGGTTTCATTAGCTGAATGACATTATATGAATCAGGTGGAATCATTGTTGTGGGACCCCATATTTTTCCAAGAGACTTTAAACATTACTGTGGGAAAATCTATTGTTCATTGTGGAAAACTTAAACATTGCTCTTATCAAAATAGAAAGTTTGTATTTCAATAGATATATATTCAAATAAAGATTCCATAGAGATGAAAGTAGATATGGGGAGAAGTAAAATTTTTAAAAGCATAGTTTTTTATTCCTAGATTTTATTTTCCTTCTGTCCCACACAAGGTGGCTTCTGATAAAACAGAAATTCTGAAATTTTCTTTTAGCAACATACTTGGATTTAGAGAAGGAGAGTCACTGGCCAACTCCAAAGCAGTTTTGATATTTAAGTGAGTCACAACTACAATTATACTGAGTAGGGAGCTATGTATGTTTAGGCAGTGAGATTTTACCCTGAAGAGGATATTGACATCATAAGTCAGGTTTCTCTATGCTTGGTGATTCTTTCTGGATAGCTGTCTTTTCTTCTTTTATTTTGTTAGGTTACTTTTTTTTATTTATTAAAAATTTCCACCTCCTCCCCTTCTCCCACTTCCCTCCTCTCCGTCACTTTTTTTTTTTTATTGGAAAGAAAAAGAAATTTCAGCCTCCTCCCCGCCTCCCATTTCCCTCCCACTCCTCCCTCTCCTCCTCCCCCCCCCCCACTCCTCCCCCTCCCTCTCCAGCCTGAAGAGCAATCAGGGTTCCCTGTGGAAAGTCCAAAGTCCTCCCCCCTCGATCCTGGTCTAGGAAGGTGAACATCCAAACTGGATAGGCTCCCACAAAGCCAGAACATGAAGTAGGATCAAAACCCGGTACCATGGTCCTTGGCTTCTCAGCAGCCCTCATTGTCCGCCAAATTCAGAGAGTCCAGTTTTATCCCATGCTTTTTCAGTCACAGTCCAGCTGGCCTTGGTGAGCTCCCAAAGAATCAGCCCCACTGTCTCAACGGGTGGGCGCACCCCTTGTGGTCCTGACTTCTTTGCTCATATTCTCCCTCCTTCTGCTCCTCATTGGGACTTGGGAGCTCAGTCCAGTGCTCCAGTGTGGGTCTCTGTCTCTATCTCCATCCATCGCCAGATGAAATTTCTTTATTTATCTCTAGAAACCAATTATGAGTGAGTACATCCCATGTTCATCCTTTTGGGTCTGGGTTACCTCACTCAGGATAGTGTTTTCTATTTCCATCCATTTGCATGCAAAATTCGCGAAGTCATTGTTTTTTACCGCTGAGTAGTATTCTAATGAATATATATTCCATACTTTCTTCATCCATTCTTCCATTGAAGGGCATCTAGGTTGTTTCCAGGTTCTGGCTATTACAAATAATGCTGCAATGAACATAGTTGAACAAATGTCCTTGTCATATAATCAGGCATCTCGTGGGTATATTCCCAAGAGTGGCATTGCTGGGTCCATGGGTATGTTGATCCCAAATTTCCTGAGAAACCGCCACACTGCTTTCCAAAGTGGTTGCACAAGTTTGCATTCCCACCAGCAATGGATGAGGGTGCCCCTTTCTCCACAGCCTCTCCAGCAAAGGCTATCATTGGTGTTTTTGATTTTAGCCATTCTGACAGGTGTAAGGTGATATCTCAATGTTGTTTTGATTTGCATTTCCCTGATCGCTAAGGAGGCTGAGCATGACCTTAAGTGCCTTTTGGCCATTTGAACTTCTTCTGTTGAGAATTCTCTCTTCAGATCAGTGCCCCATTTTTTAATTGGGTTAATTAGCATTTTAAAGTCTAGTTTCTTGAGATCTTTCTATATTTTGGAGATCAGACCTTTGTCTGTTGCGGGGTTGGTCTCCGTCACTTTTCCTCCCTCTCCCTCTCCAGTCTAAAGAGTAGTCAGGGTTCCCTGCCCTATGGGAAGTCCAAGGTTCTCCCCCCTCCCCCCAGGTCCAGGAAGGTGAGCATCCAAACAAACTAGGCTCCCACAAAGCCCGTCCATTGTAAACCCATTTTACATCAGGAAACACTCTTCCAGCTCACACACATCAGTTCAGCACGTCCTCACCACAAATGCACTTTTTTTAGCTCTTTTTTTTCTTTATACTCTGCCATGCTTTATAGTGCTATTTTTGGAGTTCATGTGTTCTAGCTGAGATTTGAAGAAGTATTTCTTCTGTAACAGATGCCCAGCTTTCCTAGTTTTTCATGCTTTCTTTAAATTTTTTATTGAGAAAAAGAAAAAAAGTTTCCGCCTCCTCCCAGCCTCCCATTTCCCTCCCCCTCCTACCTCCCTTTTCCCCTTCCTCCCACTCCTCTCCCCTTCCCTCTCCAGTCCAAAGAGCAGTCAGGGTTTCCTGCCATGTGGAAAGTCCAAGGTCCTCCCCCCCTCCGTCCATGTCTAGGAATGTGAACATCCAAACTGGCTAGGCTCCCACAAAGCCAGAACATGAAGTAGGATCAAAACCCTATGCCATTGTCCTTGGCTTCTCATCAGCCCTCATTGTCTGCCATGTTCAGAGAGTCCGGTTTTATCCCATGCTTTTTCAGTCCCAGTCCAGCTGGCCTTGGTGAGCTCCCAATAGATCAGCCCCACTGTCTCAGTGGGTGGGTGTACCCCTCGTGGTCCTGACTTCCTTGCTCATGTTCTCCCTCCTTCTGCTCCTCATTGGGACCTTGGGAGCTCAGTCCGGTGCTCCAGTGTGGGTCTCTGTCTCTATCTCCATCCATCACCAGATGAAGGTTCTATGGTGATATGCAAGATATTCGTCAGTATTGCTATAGGATAGGGTCATTTCAGGTTCCCTATCCTCAGCTGCCCAAGGAACTGGGGACATCGCCTTGGGCTCCTGAGAGCCACTCTAGGTTCAAGTCTCTTGCCAACCCTAAGGTGGCTCCCTTAACTAAGATTTGTGCTTCCCTGCTCCCCTATCCAACCTTCCTTTATCCCAATCATCCTGTTTCCCCAAGTTCCCCCCGTCCTCCCCTTCTCACTTTTCTCTCCCCATCTCCCCTTACCCCCATGCCACCCCACCCCCAAGATCCCAATTTTTTCCCAGGCAATTTTGTCTACTTTCCATAGCTAGGAGGATAACTATATGTTTTTCAAACACTAATCATTGTCAAATTGAGGAGGAGGTTTGATTTGGATCATAGGTTACAATAAAGGAATGAGAAGGCAGAAATCTTGAGACTACAACTAAGGCATAGAGCATGAAGGAAAACTGCCTACTGGCTTTCTATGCTTGAGTTCTCATACAGCCCTTCCAATGGATATTCCCACCCACAGTAGGCTGGGAAGTCTTCCTCAATTACCAATTAATAATATGCTTAAATAATTTTGCAGCAGGCTAGATCAATGGAGATATATATTTCAGTTAAGGTACCCTCTTACTTTGTTGTGTACTTTGTGTCCAGGCAAGAACAGTTTCTTGCCCAAATGGCTATCAAACTCCATAAGGAGCCTCTTAACAAGCAAACAAGACTTTTTAAAACCAAATTAACCTAATATGTCAAACATTCAGCTTATTTTGATCTTTTCTTTTTAAATTTAGTATTTGCAGGTATGAGAAACCACAGCAAACATACTTCACATCCTCTGACCTTTCACAACTTTTTACACATCTTCTACAATTTCCCATATATCTTGTGCAATTTTCAGGTCTGACTCTCTGTCTATCTCTGATCCATTGGTTTAGTCAGACATTTTCAGAGAAACTCCTTTTTTTTCTTTACTTCCCTTTATTATTTTAGTATCCTCCTTTCTTTTGCTTTCCAGACAACATAAAAACCTCTATCACAAACAGTTTTTGTCTTTCCCCTCATTTTCCAGACAACACTCAGATTTCTAAGAAAATCTTTTTCTGAGAGTTCATCCAGCAGAACATTGCATAGATATAACATTTAAAGCAAAAGTAGAAATATCTATCTTAATCAATAATAATTTGTATCCCATTTCCTAAAAAGGGAATAAGTATTTGTAGCTCAATGGATATAAATAATGAAAATCAATATTTTTTCCTGTGGAAACAAAAACATATTTTTCCAAAACATAATGCATCTTTGACGTTTACTTTAAAAATCAGCACTCCCCAAAGTATGCAGGTTGGTATAATTTAACATTTTTTATAAGCAGTATCAGAACAGAAAAGGGTTAAGATGGAAAACTGCTGGCCAGCAGAAGAGACCTTGAATGCTATCACAGTGAAGAACTTATCTTAGGAAAGAAATCAAGGAATTGGAAGCACTGGTGGGCACAGTGTGCCCTTGTCTGACAATATTTCTAAAAAAAAAAAAAAAAAAAGTTAACTTTTTTTTCTGGCCTTTATCTCAGATTCTCTGTTTTTCATTCATGCAGTTTTTCATTTGTAAGCAGTCAATTCCCTATGCACAGGTGTGCAGGTCCCTTCCTAGATACCTAGACAGGGCCTGCAGAGCGGGGCATGGAGGAAAATGTTCACTTCCCAAGCTGGGCTCAGATCGGTCCCTAGCTGTAACGCCCAGCTGTGCCCCGGTACTGTGGCACTTCTTAGGCTGTTGGAAGTTGCAACCCCCAGGCTTGTTGTAGCCGGTTTTCTCCTCCCACCAGGGCTGTTCTGATTTGTACACCTCTGCCCTCTGCTCCCAGTGGGTGCAGCAAGCCAACTTCTCCACCTGCTCCATCCCAGGCAAGGCTACTGTTGGCCCCATGGGCCCCACCACTGAGCCCTGCCTGAGTCACCACCCCTAGAGGGACCCCAGAGCGTGCAGGGCATGCTTCCAGCATGAACAGAGCTTGCCACCACCGAGCCCCAGGTCCTCTGCCACATTGCATGCAATCTTGGCTCTCAGCGCCCAGGAAGTGTGTTCCCTGTCATCAGACTGGGCTCAGAGCTAGGGGTGTAGACCCTAGACTGGTAGCAGCAGAGGTGCTATTATTCCTGTTATGCACTCCCTTTTTCCTCCGCACATTTAAACTCAGTCCCATTTTTCCAGTCCTCGTCAGTCAAATCTTAAACACAATAGACAAAGAAACAACCAACCATCAGAAACCAAGTAAAAGCTACAGAAAGAAAACAGCGAGGCCTCAAAAACTCAACCAAAGTTCTGAAGTCCTGGTTACATTCCCTGGCTTGAGATACATCCAAGATTCCAAAGACGCTATGAACCCAGGCTCCCAGTGGAGGCTCTGGATTACTGAGGACTAAGTATCCTCCAGATGGGATTCCAAATCCTCCAAGAGAGGAAGCTGATCAGAACCCGCTTCCCCATTCTGCAAAGACTCCAGGCTTCTTGGGGGGCCCTGGACAATGAGGAGGAACCAACTTCCTCCAGATGGGAGCCTGCTCTCCCAGTGGGCTCCAGAACCATTTTCTTTGGATGCCTGTGATCCCGGCCCTACTGACTCATCTGTCAGCTGTTCCAGACAACAACCATTATGGACCACCTCACAGCCTCAGACACAGCATGACACTATAGACACCAGCATGGGCTGTTTTGAAAGGAAAAAGAATTTCCAGCCCACAAAGAAAGCAGAACTCCTTACTAGAGGAAAAGAAGGAACTGCCTGCTAACATGCTACCAGATTTACACATAACAGACAGAAATCACAAATCACAGCTACAAATGGCTACAAACATCTGACAGATAGTATTACTCACTGGTGGTCCAGAAACCTTCGGGATAAGGGTCTGGGGGTTCTTGGGTCCTCCCAGGTGAGCCCCCAAATGTTGTGCCTGAGTCCTAGAACCCCCAAGAAGACCACCATGGAACCACACTTCCAAATGCAAAACCAAGGTTTGTTTAAGCCTTACAGTAAGTCTGACACAGCAGGAGGGAGAAGGATCCTGCCTGCTATTGTAGGAGTTTATAAAGACTAAAGCCACAAAATAATTACAAGGTTACAGTCTCAAAATACAAAATTACGTATCCTATATTATAATTGACTAAAGATGAGGTAAAGCTCAGCTGTTAGTTTATGATAGGCTATTAGTATCTAAGGGGGATAGCAACAGCCCCCATGGTTACATCCACATCTGCTGACCCCTTGCTAACCACAAGGGCTGCTTGATATATTGTCCAGCTGACATCACTCAGTGGATAGGAAAAGTTGGGTGGGGAAATGGGCTGCAGTCCGCAACTTTATGTAACTTAGGTTTCTCCATTAACTAATACTTTATCCAAAAAGAGGTCCTATGACCTTCAGCTTATCAACTCTTCTGAAGCAAGCCTTTAGGTTATCCTGGGGACTGGGGTTCAAAAGAGCCCAGCACAGAAATGGAATCTTTTTTAGCCTTTCAATTACAATTTATGTGGGGTACTATACCTCAAAATAAACCTTCTGTATTATCACTCTGCATGAGTATTCTTGTGCTATTGTGCTCATGATATTATATTAATATCTTCTTTACCCCTGAGTACATTTATAGAGACTGACTCTCACAGAGATGGAAAGAGGGAGGGATAAAGGCATTCGTTTGTTCTCAAAGGTGATGGAATCAAGAAGTAGGGATTTTTAGTGCTAAGTATGTACAGAGATTTCTACCTTCAGGATAGAGTTTTTGTTTCTTATGAACAAAACTCAGGGATAAAGGATTCATATACCAGATGAGGACAAAAATGAAGACTCATTTTTAATTTAATTTAATTATATTTTTCATTTTAAAACAAAAATTATATTTATATAATTTTCATCTCTCATTTTTACACTCCTTCATCTCCCTTATAAACCTAATCACTCTCATAATCAGCTTTGTTGTTACACTTACATGTACACACTCATGTAAATAATACAAGCACATACAACTATCTGATTATTAAAGGACTTAAGCCTTCTGGAGCATGGCAAACATGGATCTAGTAAGTATTGCCCTTCTCCCTCATTCTCTTTGCCTTGCCTTGCTAACATCCATTAGATTGCAGTGATAGTTTCAACAGTGAAAATAATTGGCCCTATCAGGAGGTGTGGCCTTGTTGGTGCAGGTATAGTCTTATTAGAAGAAGTGGGTCATGATGGAGACAGACTTTGAGGTCTCAATTATGTTTAGGCCATACCCATTGAGACAGTTTACTTCCTGTTGCCTAAGAATCAAAATGTAAAAAACTCAGCTCCTTCTCCAGCACCATGAATGGCTGCATACTAGCATATCCCAGCATGATGATAGTAGACTGAGCCTCCAGACTGCAAGACACCAAATTATATATTTTCTTTTTTTAAGAATACCATAATCATGGTTTCTCTTCACAGCATTAGAAACCCGAAAAACGCTAATATATCCTAAAAGTTAGCCACTACACTCTATTTCCTTATTTGGCCACTTCTTCCTCCTGAGACTGGCTATCAAAGTATTGAAGTCCAGCTAGCAAAAACTCCCATGTGGCTGTCCAATCAAATTTAATGATTCATGCTAACCCAGGGCTCCCCATTCATCTTCATAAAGTTTTATTTTCCTACAGGTGGTCACATCTGTCTCCTCTCTGTCTGGAGGCAGTTGTTCATCCTCCCTAACCAAAAACCCTTCCCCTCTCTCTTATTGTTTTACCCATTCTATATCTCCTGTCATTGCCTCTTATTCCCAGCCCACTGTCCTCTGGGACAAATCATTTTCCTTTTATTGAGAACTTGGTCTTGGCATGTTATGTGCTTACTCCAAAGGTTTCTACAGATTCTGTTTAGTGTTGTTTCTCTGTCAGTGTGTTTGAGATGGTAAATTCAAACTACAAAAGATATCAACTGACTTGCTCCAATAGAAGACACAGTCTCCATCTATTTCCAGGAGAGTATTCCAAAACCAGACAGAATGACATCAGGAGGCATGGAAACTATGGGATCTACTACTTTAAAATATTCTCTGTGTAATACAATGGTTAATTATTTTAACTTCTGTCAATTCACCAGTTTAAGTTTTTTCATCATAACATTTAGAATTTACAGAAAATGTATGTTCTTTCTGATAATATAATAAATGACATCATCAACAAATAGTTAAATAGAAAACGTTGATTTCACTTCATTACCCAAAATGATAATGCATGTATATTATGAAATGGAAGCATTGCTATGCAACAGTGTCATTCAACTACATCCTCAGCAACAAAAGTAGATAATGCAATGCTTTTTCAAAACAATTCATTGAAACATCCTCCCAATAAATGGTTGAAGTTGCTCTAATCATGCTTTCCTTTCTCCACCAGATGTGGATAAATGTGTAAGGTGTCCAGAGGACCAGTATGCCAACAGAGAACAGAACCAGTGCATTCCAAAGGTTGTGGTCTTTCTGAACTACAAAGACCCTGTGGGGTTGGCTCTTTCCTTAGTGGCCTTATGCTTCTCTGCATTCACAGCTGTGGTTCTTGGAGTATATGTGAAGTGTCATGACACCCCCATTGTGAAAGCCAACAACCAGAATCTCAGCTACATCTTGCTCATCTCACTCATCTTTAGTTTCCTGTGTCCCTTGCTCTTCATTGGGCATCCCAACTCAGCTACCTGTATCATGCAGCAAATCACATTTGGAGTTGTATTCACTGTAGCAGTTTCTACTGTGTTGGCCAAAACAGTGACTGTGTTGCTTGCTTTCAAAGTCACAGTCCCTGGAAGAAGGATGAGGTACTTCCTGGTTTCAGGGGCACCCAATTACATCATTGTCATCTGTACCCTCATCCAAGTTATTCTCTGTGCAATCTGGCTGCAATTTTCTCCGCCCTTTGTTGACAATGATGCACAGTCTGAGCCTGGCCAAATCATCATTGTGTGCAACAAGGGCTCAGAGACTGCATTCTATTGTGTCTTGGGATACCATGGTTCCCTTGCCTTAGCAAGCTTCATTGTGGCTTTCTTGGCCAGGAATCTCCCTGACACATTCAATGAAGCCAAGTTGCTGACCTTCAGCATGCTCTTGTTCTGCAGTGTCTGGGTCACTTTTATCCCTGTCTATCACAGCACCAAAGGCAAAGTCATGGTGGTTGTGGAGATCTTATCCATCTTGGTTTCCAGTGCCGGCCTAATGGGATGCATCTTTATCCCCAAGTGCTACATAATTTTGTTAAGACCAGAAAGAAATTCTCTTCAAAAATTGAGGGAGAAAAGATCTTTGTGAACACACAGTTCATAAATTGTAACTGACAACTGTAATGTTGTTATAGAGCCATCTATTACAATGCCGTGCAAGATACATCCACTAACGAGAGATTCTCATTGTTTCTTCTAATGGTGATGCCAAAAGTTTCATGTATACTACTTTTCTGTACATTGTTACCTGTAGCCTTCTACTCAGCACATAAGAAATAATTATTAGCCATTAGTGCATAGCAGATGTTCCTTACTTTCTTTGAAGTGCAATAAGAGTGAAAATAAACTCCAAATGTAGAGGCCCAAAAATGTGAGCCTATTTTTACCTTGTGTGATTAGTCAGAGAGTTTGGAGGTTGCTTAATATTTAACAAGTAGAATTATGCATCATCACTCAGGATGTGGCTATTTGTTTTTTTTTTCATCTAACTGTTTGAGTTCTTCTTTGTATCATGTTAAAAAAGCCTTTTGTTGCCTTCTTCCCCTTTTTGTTTTGGGTTATAAAAGGGCATGGAAAATTAATCATGAATGATTTAAATATTCACTGAAACTTCCTTACAATACTATCCTATATTTTTATTTTATTATTTTCACTCTTGTCTTTGTATTCTTTACTAACTTTTCTTATTTCTATGCCACTACCATGGAAAGTAGTATTTTTTAAAATTTATTATAATTTTCTTAAAAAATTCTAATCCAAATTCCCACTCCCTCTCATCCTCCAATTCCTCCACACACTCTCCCATCTAACCCCCATCTAATACTGAGAGAGGATAAAGTATATTGCTTTATGGAAGGTCCAAGGCCCTCCCTACTATATCTAGGCTGAGTAAGGCATACATCCAAAGAGAATAGGATCACAAAAATCCAGTACATTCAGTAGAGATAAATTTCAGTGCCACTGCCAATGGCCCCTCAGTCTGCCCCAGCCAAGCAACTGTCAACCACATTCAAAGGGACTAGTTAGGTCCCATGCTTGTTCCTACCCAGTTAGGCTAGAGTAGGTGAGCTCCCGTTAGCTCAGGTAAACTGTTTCAGTGGATGAACCCATCATGCTCTTGACCTCTTTGCTCATATTCTCATTCCTTCCACTCTTCATCCGGACCTTGAGAGCTCATTTCAGTGCCCTATGTGGGTCTTTATCTCTGTTTCCATCTGTTGTTGGACAAAGGTTCTATAGTGATATTTAAGATAATCATCAGTCTTACTACAGGGCAATGATGTGGAAGTCCCCTCTACGTGCTGTGATTACCATTAATAAGTAAAGAAACTGCTTTGGACCTATAGAAAGGTAGAACTTAGGTAGGCAGGGAAAACTAGGTTGAATGCTGGGAGGAAGAAGGGCAGAGACAGAGAGAAGCCATGGAGCCACCAGAGTCAGACATGCTGAAACTTTGCTGGTAAGCCACTGCCACATGGAGATACACAGATTAATACAAATGGGTTAAATTAATATGTAAGAGTTAGCCAATAAGAAGCTAGCGCTAATGGTCCAATAAGTGTTTTAATTAATACAGTTTCTGTGTGGTTATTTTGGTTCTGGGAGTCCAGGATGGACAAGCGGCCCCTGCATACTACAGATTGGTGACCATGGGCCAAAAAAAAATCCACTTAAAAACATGAGGAAGTTTAATTTTAGACACAAAATATAGAGTTTAACACAGCTTCTTGCTGTTTGCTGGCAGCATGCCACAGCTCCTTTAAGAAAGGTTTTTCTGATTCAGCTGTAGCAAAGAAAAAAGCCACACTATTTTGAAATGTTTCCTTTATGGGTCATGCTCCAGCATGAACTCTGCCTCTTTCAGGCAGGAGGTCTGGCTACAGAACATTTGGATGGGGTTTGTTAGCAGACTACTGCGGTTTGTTTAATGGTGACATGGACTTGTTGTATGCCTGAGAATGGGGCTGTGTGCATGATTCTCAGAGGCACCAGCTGGACTGGGCAAGGAAAAAAGGAATGACACATTACTTTAGGAATGACACAGTTTAAGTTTTAAGAAGCACTTATCATTTTAAAATGTAGCCCTGGACAGTAAAGAATTACAGATACATAGTAGGATAGATTCAGATATAAAAGACCTCTAAATAGGTCACAGTGTTGAATCAATATATGTAGATTTGGAAGAGAGAAGAAGAAAAAGAGTATAGAGAGTTGGAAAAATGTAAATGATTTAAAAAAGCAAAGTCTTTAAAGAGACAGTACAGACAGTCATAAATTAAAAGGAGTAAAGAAAAATAAGCCACATAAAGATGTACTATACACAGAGAGTAGTCTTGATTATGTATATTATTGCATTTTCTTTGAATTTTTTGACTCTGAAGGAGTAAGTACAGAGACATTTCATTGTATGGGCTGCTAAGCTAAACCAGCATGTATATTATAAAGGTATCTTGACTTCAAAATTTGGCTCTAAGGATATGTTGCTTTGGAAAAGAGGTTCTCTTGTTTCCATAGATAAAGAAACCTGTGGATTGCTTCCAGACTGTTGTGGTTTGATGGAATAAAAGCCCCTTAAAACTTACCTTGAATAACCTTAAAAATTACTTCACCCAACTGCTGACTTGAGATTAACCTAGCACACAGGATACACCATGAAAGGCCTGATTAACAGAGTCCCCAAACAGCAGGAAGCAGCTTGGAGAAACTACACACCCATAATCCAAAATATTGTTTATGAATGTTCCTTTGCATTTAAAGGGGGATATGCTATAGAGATGAAGAATTTGTATTGGTTTGGATCTATGTTTATTGATACAAATTTAGGGTCAATTTTGTTATAATTATATTTCTGTTCTTGATTAAGGTATTGTGTTTTTGCAGCTCATTTAAAATGTAATGTATGATTTAAAAATATAAGTTAATAGATAGTCATCTATAATAGTCAAGCTTGTAGTCATGTTAGTTAGGTTTTCTAGATATATAGAGATATATTTCAGTTAGGCATTCTGTCAAATCTTTCAGAGACTTTCAGAATATGGAATTTCAAATGTTTAAGAACTTAAGACTTCATGACAGTGAGACATATCTGATCCTGGAAGCACCAGCTACTTCAAGAGGATGATAAGCATCAAAGAGATTCCTTATGGAGTTTGCTAGCCATTTGGGTAAGAAACTGCTCCTGTCTGTACTGCTGAACTGAACATTCAGGACCCACAGAGAAATGACTGCTGAACTTGCCTAAAGGTAAGACAATCCTTTGGGATTCCTACTTTATGAAAGACTCTTCCAGACATTCTGCAGGACACAGAAGAAAATGACTGACAAACTGCCAATATAGGTGGAAATGTCTTTGAAATTTCCTGCATCATGGAAAGTCATGGCCTTGTAGGCTGAATTTGGATTCCCCAACAGTACAGAAGAACTTTGGGTGACTCTTCACTTCAGGCAGCAAGATGTCTCTGTCAATTCTAGAGTTTTGGAAGTTGCTTACAATGCACTTCCTGTTTATTTAGGTAATATTATATCCTTCTGGGGTCTTTGATGAAGTTGAAGAACTAATAATTAAGTTACAGTTTTCCTTAGTTATGATAAAAGACAAATAGATATAAATATCGTAACTATAATTCTTTTATTTTTTTGGTTTCAAATTTTATTATAATGTTTCAGCAATCAAAACAGTGGCATTGGCATGAAGACACAAGACAAAAAGAGGCTGAGGCTTAGAAACAGCCCTGCCATGCATGGTGGGATGGTTTCCCACCAAAGGGCAATGAGGAAAGCTAGATACCTACATGAGATGGATGGAATGCCAGACTCTTACATCACACACAAAGATCAACTCAAAATGGATCAAAGAGTAAAACTAAGAGCTAAAACTAAAATTCCCAAAAGCAAGTTATAATTAGCTCCACTGGGTGGGGCAATACTTTTGTGGATATGACTACCAAAAACTCAGAGTCAACAACCCACTATTAATGAGCCAAGGACCTAAGGAGATTTCTACAAGCATAATATATAAAGGCCAACAAGCATAAAACATGTGACACCACTAATCAGGGAAATGCCAAACAGAACCACTGGTAGAGATACTTCACAACCTTATAAGGGCCACTAAAGGGAACAGGAAATAAACTGACAGGGCCTTGGGACAGTGATAATAATCCTTGTGCACTGCCGACATTAGTATAAACTAGTGTGGCTGCTATGGAAAGTATGGCAGTGCCTTGAAATAAAAACAATTACTCTACGACACAGACTGTTAGGTATACGCTAAAACTGTGGGGTCCTAGTGAGGTTTGTATATACATGTTCACAGCAATAGTCAGGAGCTCAAGAGTGAAAACAACCGAGGTATCCACTGCTGAGGAAGGAGGTAACAGGATAGAGGACACACATACACTAGAATACTACTTGGCCTACAAAGGAAAAAAATACATGATACATCATGGCTAAACCTTGATGTATTTTGCTATATGAAATAAACCAGTCCCCATCCCATCCCTGAAAAAAAACCTACATGCTAAGATTGCATCCAACCAGGCACTTACGGTACTCAAATCAGAAACAGGAAATAGAATGGAGATTACTATAGAGAGAGCTTGCCAAGGGAGGAAGGGATGACCTGACAGCGGCAGGGAGGTAACTCATGGGCTACTTGACATTTTGTGAGGTGGATGAAGAATTCTGCAGACTGACTGCAGCATGAATGCTCAACACTACTAACCTATACACTTTAAGATGCTAAGTTTTGCTATTCATATTTAACTAAAAACTTCAAATATGCCTACAATTAAAGGTGTATAAAATTATTTTGAGGCAGGGCGGTGATGGTGCACGCCTTTAATCCCAGGACTCAGGAGGCAGAGGCAGTCGGATCTCTGAGAGTTCGAAGCCAGCTTGATCTACAAGAGCTAGTTCCAGGACAGGCTCCAAAAGCTACAGAGAAACCCTGGGGGGGGGGGAGATTATTTTAAAAGCAAAGCCGGACGGTGGTGGTGCACACCTTTAATCCTAGCACTTGTGGGGCAGAGGCAAGTGACTCTTTGTGAGTTTGAGGCCAACCTGGTCTATAAGTGCTAGTTCCAGGACAGCTAGGTTGTTACACAGAGCAATGTTGTCTAAAAAAAAAAAAATTATTTTGAAAGCAAGCACGGGCTTATAGGCAAGAGGTAAAAATCTACAATTCTCCAATGAAGACACAAGTAAGTTTCTGTACGTTTGGATTAGGATGGTTTCTTAGAGCACACTGGAAGAAAAAAAAACCTGTAATTTACCCAAATTAAAACTGTTCTTCAGCCAAGCATGGTGGCTTGTGCCTGTAAACTCAGCATTTTGAGAAGTGAAGCAGTCAAACTGCTTGCTCCAGGTTCCAGGCCAGTCTGGGATAAGACCCAGTTTCAAAAGCACATACAAATGCAAAGTATGCTTCAAAGAGTATCAAGAGAAAAAATTGCAAGTTATCTTTAAAGAACTTGTATCCACAAAGAAAAAAAATCTTACAGGAAAATGAAAAAACACAACTGAAAACCAAACTGGAGACTGCAAATGCAACATACAGATGGCCAATGAACACATAAAACACGCTCAGATTAGACTTTAGAGAAATGCAAATCAAGATCTCTCCAGATGCCTCTTCATACCAAGCAGAATGTCTGTCAGCAGTGTGAGCAGTGATGTGGATACTTGAACCTAGCTATGTTGAGAGCATGAAATGGTGGTGAAACCACTGTAGAAAATGGTAGATGGAGGCTTCCATTCAACCCTGTAATTCCACTCTAAGGTAAGTATTAAATGAAACATGTCGAACCTTTTCACAGACGTTCACAGTAGAAACGGCTCAGAGCTCACTAGCTGATCAATGGATAAAGAAGCATGGCGTCCGTCTACCACGGAATGCTATTTTAGCAGCAGTGAATTACAGAGTAATGATGCAAAAATAAACCTGTTAAACTTGGTGGCAAGTCAGAAGAGACCACACTAAATATTCCACTAACAGATATGGAATAGACAGTCCATAGAAGCCAATACATTACTGGCAGCTGAGGGCAGAATGGAAAGAGGAATGAGGACAGACTGCTAACGAGTGCAGAGAAGTGACGGAACTTCTGTAATTAGAGTGGTGACTGCTACATGCTCTATGAATATACTAATAATCAAAGGTCCAATTTTGTGTCGAGAATTTCTCCAAATAAAGCTATCTCTAACAAAGAGGCTTTTTATACAAACATACTTCACAGTTTCTAATCTGAATTACTTTCAACTAAAGTTGAAGCACTTGTGGGAGTGTAGCTCAGTGGTGGAACACTTGCCTAGCATGCAGAAGGCGTGATCCTCCACACTGCAGACACACGCCAAGTTTGGTACACAGCAGCAGGACTAAAGGGTGCATCATTCCCCACTACCATGGAGCTCAGTGACTTTTCTGGGGAATCCTCAGAGCTTCACACTTTGAGATCAGCAAGTCAACTACACAGTCCCTGACTGCTTTAGCTCCCATGAACTCTGCAGTGATGAACTACAACTCCCACTGTTTAGTGCCAAGTTATCAAACTGGAAATTTAGCTTCCTGATGGGTTTCTGCTGCGTTAAGTGATCAAAATAAATTCCCAATATTCTAAACTTTGTCATCACCGCATGACTTTGATAGTTGTTATCTAGAGTGAACATCTGTTGTTGCCAGTGTTTAGGGATGAGGCCCATAACTCATTCAATGAGATTGTGAGTGGAGTAGGCACAGAACATGAGGCGGGGATCTAGCCAAGATCATAAAGGTTGGAGCAGGAGCATGACCCAGAAAAGAGCAGAGTGCTTCACTGGGGTGTGATCTGTGGGCCACACTCTCCTTTTTGGGCCACACACTGGCTTTAGTTCGTGACTTAGGCCCCAGTGCCGAATCCGAGATACACTTGGCCTTAAGGCCCATAATATCCAGAGAGGCAGGACGATCTCTGAGGCCGGCCAGGTGGTGGTGGCATACTTTAATCCCAGCACTCGGGAGGCAGAGAAAAGCGGATCTCTGTGAGTTCGAGGCTGGCCAGGCGGTGGTGGTGCACGCCTTTAATCCCAGCACTCGGGAAGCAGAGACAGGCGGATTTCGGTGAGTTCGAGGCCAGCTGGATAATAGGTAATATGGTAGTTTTTGTTTCCAACATGACTCACTGTTTAGGCTACCAATACAATGGGTCTTATCCTGCAAAATTTATATGACTATGAGGATAATTTAATTTAGTGGTTACTATGTTTTAGTTTTCTTTTGAATATTCTATCATTTAGGAAGATTATGATACTCTCAAGAACTCATGCAGGTCAGGAGATTCAGGAGATTCAGGATTCAAAAGAGGCAATAATAAACACAATAATAAAAAGACTTGAAATGCTTGAAGAAATGATTGGAACTGGTGAACAGAGTAATAAGGCACAAGGACAGGATACAAAGCCAACACCAGCTATTAGAACTGGCTTACCCAGGGTTTTAGTGGCATACCCTATACTTAATTCTGACAAAGCGTCAACTTCTAAAGGCTCAAAGGGAGTCAGAGAAGCTAGATGGATGCCAATAGCAATGAATGATCTGAAAGAAATTAAACAAGCTATTGTTACTTTTGGCTTGCAATCCGCATATGTAAAGGAAATGATAAGGACTTCGGCTTCTAATGCTAGAGCTACCCCCCTATGATTTCCATCAGTTAGTGTCTGCAGTTTTAGATAAGGGACCTTCCTTGATGTTTGGAATTTATTTCAGAGAAGAATCCAAACATATGGAACAGCAAGGAAAGGCAAAAGGTGTCGAGGTTTCCCAAGATCAAATTCTTGGTGCAGGAGAATATGCTGATCCACAGGTCCAAGCTCTTTATGACGATGAAGTACTGCGTCTATGTCACTAAGCAGCTTTAAATGCTTGGAATAGGATACAAGATCCAGCAAAAAGGGTTGAATCATATACCAGAATTAGGCAGGGACAGAGAGAACCCTTTATTGACTTTTTGCAAAGATTAATTAAGGCTCTGGACATAAAAGTAACAGACCCAGAATCTAGACGAATACTTCTTGAATCTCTAGCATTTGAGAATGCAAACATAGAATGCAAAAAGATAATTGTGCCTTTAAAGTCTATATCAGCACCTATGGATGAATGGATTCAGCATACGATGAATGTTGAGACATTTAGCTATAATGATGAATCTTGGGTAGGAGAAGCGATTTCCACAGCAATGAGGAGACATCAAACTGCCAGGTGTTTTAATTGTGGTAAATTAGGACATCTGAAAAGGGATTGCAGGCACAGAATTTCTAGGAATAATATCTCCTCTGGGAATGACAAAAATAGGGGAACTAGGCCTTCAGGTATATGTAGGAGATGTGGTAAAGGCCGACATTGGTCCAAGGAATGCAGATCAACAACAGACAAACAAGGCAACCCGATCCCATCGGGAAACTCCTTGAGGGGCCTCTCGCAGGCCCCCAAGCCAACAGTGGCCCAGTCATTCCCAGTCACAGTGGAGAACGTGCCTCACCAAGAAAATTAAAAGCTCCAATTTCTGCTGTAAAAAGTAATACTGGTCTAAATGGTGAATTACGTGTGGAGGATGAGTCAAAAAACCCAGTAGGACAGAGTAAACGTATATTTTGGCAGACTTCTATTAACGACCAAAGACCAAAGCTAAAAGTCTGTATAAATGGCACTTTTATTGAAGGCTTATTAGACACAGGTGCGGATGTAAGTATTATTACCCCAGAATCTTGGCATCCAAATTGGCCTCTTCAAGAGGTAGATGTTCAGTTTCTGGGAATTGGAACCCTATCTCGTGTAAAAAAAAGCACAAGATGGGTGGAATGCATAGGGCCTGAAGGGCAAATAGGAAGACTAAGGCCATATATAGCCAATATTGCAATAAATTTATGGGGCTGTGACCTGTTACAGCAATGGAATACCCAGATTAACATTCCTGCAGTTCCAGGAACTCATAATTCTGGGAAAGATATGATGAGGTATTATGGAAAAAAGGTCACCAGCCATTCAGGCTGTACAAGAACATATAGCAAATACCAAACCTTTAGAGGTACCAACAGCCCTACCTTTAAAATGGCTAACTGAGAAGCCAATATGGATCAAACAGTGGCCTCTAGCTGAAGATAAATTACAGGCATTGGAACAGCTGGTGCAAGAACAATCAGATTCTCACCATATTGAAGAATCAACCAGCCCTTGGAATTCTCCTGTGTTTGTTGTAAAAAAGAAATCTGGTAAATGGAGAATGGTGACAGATCTAAGAGCTGACAACAAAGTAATTCAACCTATGGGCCCACCACAATCTGGAATTCCTTTGCCTTCTCTATTACCAAAAGGATGGCCTCTTATAGTTATTGATTTGAAAGATTGTTTTTTCACTATACCATTACAAAAAAAGGATAGAGAAAAATTCACCTTCACAGTGCCTACTTATAATAATTCTCAACCTAATAGGAGATATCAATGGACTGTCCTCCCACAGGATATGCTCAATAGTCCTACATTGTGCCAATATTTTGTAAGTAAGCCATTGGAAATAATTCGTAAACAATTTCCCAAGTCCATAATTTATCATTACATAGATGACATCTTATTATCAGATTCAAATAAAGATACTTTAGAAAGGATGTTTGAAGAAGTAAAGAAAGTCTTGCCTAGGTGGGGATTACAAATTGCCCCTGAAAAGATTCAAAGAGGAAATTCTATTAATTACCTAGGTTACAGAATAGGGTTAGAGAAAATTAAAACACAAAAGGCACAAATTAGGAGAGACCGGTTAAAGACTCTTAATGACTTCCAAAGATTGTTGGGAGACATTTCCAGTCTACGACCAGCTGATGGGATAACACCTGATCTAATAGTTCATTTAAACAAAAGCTTAGATGGTGATAAAGATTTGAATAGTCCAAGAAAACTGACAGCTGAAGCAGAAAAGGAACTGACAATGATTGAGGAAAAATTACAGGAAGCACATGTGGATAGGGTGAACCCAAATCTTAGCTGCATCCTAGTCATATTGCCTTCCAGAATCTCTCCTACATGGATTCTAATGCAGAGGGAAGATATTATTTTAGAGTGGATATTTATACCTAATAAACCAAGTAAAAATTAAAAACTTATGTGGAAAAAGTCTCTGAACTAATTATAAAAGGTAAGCTGAGAGTTCGTCAACTAGCAGGTATAGACCCAGCAGAAATTATAGTGCCTTTTACTACTGAAGAAATAAAAAAGTTATGGGAAGACAATGAACCGTGGCAAAGAGCTTGTGCTAATTTTTTGGGAGAAATTAATAGCAACTATCCCAAAAGTGGTAGACTTAACCTCATAAAGAGAACTTCTTGGATTCTTCCTAAAATTGTACGTGATGCTCCAATAACTGGAGCCCGTACGTTCTTTACTGATGCAAATAAATCAGGGAAAGCAGGTTACAAGTCAGATGAATTGAGTAAGGTGGAACAAAGCCCTTATAATTCTGTCCAGAAGGCAGAATTATATGCCATTCTTATGGTGCTAAGGGATTTTGAAGAACCTCTTAATATAGTTACAGATTCACAATATGCAGAAAGAGTTATCTTGCATATTGAAACCGCTGAATTTATTCCATATGACACAGAGTTGACTTCATTGTTTATCCAGGTACAAGACATAATCAGGAACAGGCTTTGTTCGATGTACATAACACACATCCGGTCCCATACAGGTCTGCCTGGTCCTCTAGCACAAGGCAACGCTGAGATTGATCAATTATTGATTGGAAGCATGTTGCAGGCCTCGGAATTTCATAAAAAGCATCATGTCAATAGTAAAGACCTAAAGAAAGAATTTTCCATTACTTGGCAACAAGCTACGGACATTATAAAGAGATGTCCTACTTGTTCTTTCTATAATCAAACACCGTTGCCTGCAGGGAGTAACCCAAAGGGGACTAAGAAAAATGAAATCTGGCAGATGGATGTGTTCCACTTTATGGAATTTGGTAAATTTTAATATGTACACCACACCATAGACACATATTCAGGTTTTCAATGAGCTACTGCCCTGAGCTCAGAAAAGGCAGATTCAGCAATCACACATTTATTGGAAGTTATGGCCATCATGGGTATAACTGCACAAATAAAGACAGATAATGGTCCAGCATATTTATCTAAGAAAATTAAATGCTTTTTTGATTATTATAATATAAAACATATTACAGGTATACCAAATAATCCTACAGGTCAGGCAGTTATAGAAAGATCAAATCATACTATAAAGGATATGCTGAAAAAACAGAAAGGGACCAAAAATACCCCCAGAAATAGATTACATAATGCTTTATTAACCTTGAATTTTCTTAACGCTAATGAGAAAGGAACGACAGCAGCAGAAAGACATTGGATAATGGAAAAGTCTGCTGAACTAAATCAACCGATTTATTTCAAAGATGTGCTGACCTCTCAATGGAAGCCAGGAGATGTGCTACGTTGGGGAAGGGGTTTAGCTCTTGTTTCCACAGGAGAAGAAAAATTGTGGATAACATCAAAATTAATAAAGTTTTGATTTGAAGGGGAGAAACCTCTTGGAAAGGAGAAATGACAACTCATCCACAATGATATTCATACAGGTGGTAAGAAAAACATATAGAATGGGGGCAGGGTTCTGTTCTTATCTCCACAGGAAAGCACTCACCTTTGAAAAATTCAAGGGACCCTGGATATTTGGATACTGACAGATGGAAAAATACCTGCCCAATAGGAAATATCAAGAAAACTGAATGGGTAAGTAAAATATAATAAACCATATTTCTAAATTTATAGAGCTGGTTTTGAAGTTGGACTCTGGCTCAGTCCTTCTCCAATTCCAAGCCTGTTAGTAAGAGAAAAACCCAGAGTTTCTGGAGTTTCTGTCTCATGTCAAGAGCCGTGATATGGGACAGAAAGAAATATGAGTTTAGAAAACATCTTTGCTTTTCTTCATATCTATCATACCTTTCATTGAATATATCTATCATGCCTTTCATTGAATATATGTATATATATATGCCTATATATGTCTATATGATTAATGTTTAAGTTTTTTGCAATAAACAATGAGTCTTTTCTGAAGCGACATTTGAAGTTTCCAGGAAGAAGATGGGGCCCCACAACAACAACTCTACCTGGTTGATATGACGTCATGATACTGATAGCGCTACTACAAGACCTGTTTTGGGTACCAGCTGCTCAAGAAGATCCCAACTTGGTTAGCTGAAATGGTGCACATCTTGTACAACATTCTGGCCAGACCTCCACAAAATACTCAGAGACTATTTGCAATTTTAAAAGACATTGATCTTGAAATTTAACCATCATTTTACTTTCACAGGATCCCCCAGAAAGAACGTCGCCCCCATGACAGCTGGAAGTAATTCTAGAGGACGAGTCCCCTCTCCCAGTAAAGTTTGCCCCTGGGTTTAGGGACATCATTTAGGGGTTGGGAAGTTGGGGGAGGAATTTTATAAGCTCAGGGATCATTTTGGAAAAAAAAATAAGAGGGATGATGGGATAATAGATTTGTAATTGTGAGTTACAATTTTTAGACAAATATATTGCTATTGATACTTGTATATTGATACAAAGTTAAAATATATTGACTATTGTATGCATGCATGTTTCTACCTCTGTTTAAAATATTTTTTATGTATTGACATATATTGTATCGATATTTACCATATTGCAATGTATATTTGTACATTGTTTATATTTGGAGGTCATTATCGTCATTTGTTACACAGATGTTTATTGTCTTAGTCTTTAAGTTAGATAGATATTGAGAATTATATAGATTAATAGTCATCTAAGTTTGCCACTTATAATTAGACTAATTAGGTTATTTAGATATATAGAGATTATACTCAGTATAGATAGATGATCTTCAACCTCTTCAAAGAGCTGTAGAAAATGGCCTTTAATCTAACTCAGAGTTTTGTGGTAGTGAGACACAATTGCTCCTGGCAACACCACTCTATTCCCAAGAGAATGTTGAGCACCAAAGACACTCCACCTGGAGCCTTTCTTTTTGACAGACCTGGCCTTGGGGCAAAGAAATGCCCATACCTCAACCACTGACAGAGATACAGAGCGTGCATCAATTTATAAAACAGGACTGTCATATCCTGCCAAGACAGGGTAAGATAGTTTTGAAAAGTTGCTTGCCTTTGAAAATGGTATGCCAGTTATGTTAGGCCTTAGCCAAAGTTGGTTGCTTCAACGCTGCAAATGTGACTTTGGGTGATTGCCCAGGTAGCTAGTTGTCCCTGTGATTTGTTGCAGGTTTTGGAAGTTGTTTTACTGAACTTCCTAATTACCCAGGTAACATTATTTCCCTTCTCAGATCTTTGATGGGGTTGAAGACTATATAACTATATTTACTTTTCTCTCATGACTTGGCCAAGTTATTTATTATACAAGTCCTAAGCTAGTTAGAATAGGGTATTTGTACTTATTGTATATAATTTCATAGTAGGTTTAGAACTCTCTTACTTAAACAAAATGGGGAGGTGTTGCGGGCGGTCTTTCCGCCCCTCCAACCAATAGCTGCTGAGATACCAGCCCATTGGGGCGTGGTTTCTCTCCATTCAAAAAGCTTCTACTTCCTCCCCTGGCTTCCTGCTTGACTGGCGAGTAGACTCCCTTTCTAGTTGTGCAGAGAGCTGTTGTCTGGGATCGTGATCTGTAAGTTTTTCCTCTTTAAATAAATACTACCCTAATAATAATAACTCCAAACTGGTGTGGCATTGTTCGTGGATTATGCCTTTATGGACTTGTTTTTAAAATTTCCTGCTTCATGAAAAAGTCTACTGGATATTATGGGCCTGTAAGCTAAAGATGAATGGTCCAAAAGAACTTTGAGTGACTGTCCAGGTAGTAAGGTGTCTCTGTCAATTCTAGAGTTTTGGAAGTTACTTACAATGCACTTCCTGTTTACTTAGGTAATATTATATCCTTCTAGAATCTTTGATGGAGTTGAAAAATTGTTAGTTTTCCTTAGTTATGATAAAAGATAAAGTACATATAAATATTGGAACTATAATTCTTGCTTGATACCTATTTTTATAAGTAATTTTACTATGTTAATATTAAAACCTTTTGAGTGACTGTCCAGGTAGTAAGGTGTCTCTGTCATTTCTAGAGTTTTGGAAGTTACTTACAATGCACTTCCTGTTTACTTAGGTAATATTATATCCTTCTAGAATCTTTGATGGAGTTGAAAAATTGTTAGTTTTCCTTAGTTATGATAAAAAATAAAGTACATATGAATATTGTAACTATAATTCTTGCTTGATACCTATTTTTATAAGTAATTTTACTATGTTAATATTAAAACCTTTTTTATTTAAACAGGAAAGGGGAGGTGATGTGGGATTTCCATCTGTGTGCTGTGATTACCATTGATAAATGAAGAAACTGATTTGAGCCTATAGCAGAGCTACAGGGGAACAGAGCTAGGTGGGGAAAATTGAGCTGACTGCTGGGAGAAAGGAGGCAGAGTCAAGAGAGGAGCAATGGTTCTGCCACCAGAGTCAGACAAGCCAAAATTTTGCCTGTAAGCTACTGCCACGTGGCGATACACTGATTTATAGAAATGGGCTAATTTGATATGTAATAGTTAGCCAATTAGAAGCTAGAGCTAATGGGCCAAGCAGAGATTTACTTAATATAGTTTCTGTGTGATTATTTCCGTTCTGGGCAGCAGGGATGAACAAGAGGCCTCTGTCCTATACTATATTGAAAATTATGAGAGTTTGGAAAACCTTGTCTTGTTCCTGAATTTAGTGGAATTGATTTGAGTTTCTCTTCATTTAAGTTTATTTTAGCTATAGGCTTGCTGGACACTGATATTGATTTGTTGGTATATGTGCCTTGCATCCCTAATTTTTCCTGGACTTTTATCATGGAGATGTATTGGATTTTGGTAAAGACCTTACTGTATCTCATAAAATGATGCTATCCTTTTTTTTTGAGTTTTGTGTAATACATTTATTGAGTATTTTACACTGAAATATTACGGAATTTTTGGGATGACTTCTACTTGATCATAATAGTACTTTGCATATGACCTTGGATTTGATTTGGATATTCTTTATTGAACATTTTTGTATCAATGTTTTAAAGATAAACCAGTCTGTAATTTTCTTTTGCATTTTGGTGTAATGTGATTTGCGTGTCAAGATGATTGAGGGCTCATGAGTTGAATTGATTGATGTTCCTTTTGTTTTCCTGTTTCAGAACAGTTTAAGAGTACTGGCATTAGCTCTACTTTGTAAGTGTGAAATAACTCATTGCTAAAACTTATCTGGTTATGGAAATTTTTGGCTTAGGAGAATTTTAACAACTTATTCTACTACCCTAACAGTTAGTCCTGTATAAACTGTTTTTATGACTTTGATTTAAGACTTGTAAGTGAGGAAATATGTATATGGAAAACTGCAGTTAAGATGAGAGTACTGCATTTCAATGAGAATGAATAATTTAAAATGACCAAATAAATTAATTAGCATGTAAGAGTTGTGGGAATTCACATGAACTTTGTGTTTGTAATGGGAATAGAAACTGAAGCCCCCCTTGTGGTAAGCATATGCAGCTAATTCAGTCAGTAAATATAGGATTACCTTATGGTCCAAGCATGCCTCTCATGGTTCATTCTTGAAGTGACAAGTCAGCACAGCAAATAGACACTTGCATTTATTTCTTTATTACATCATTATTCAGAATACACAGGACATGGTATGAGCTCTGCTGAATCTCAACAGATGAGTAATTAAAGATATCATCTAAATTTTTGCGACTTAATGTTCAAATCTACAAATATTCATTATCAAAATTTACAATTCATTCTTCGAATTTTGAAAGTTTCATTCAATGAATTACCACATTTAGATATATGCAGAGTAATTTTTAACTAAATGTATATACCAATTTTTATAGAAACCTTAGTAAATAGCTACTATGTAATTCATAAGGTATTGAAACCAATAACAAAATTAAACAAATAAGATTGTTGGGAACAATTTTTTTCTTAGACATACAGGAAATAAGATGAAACCCTCACAAGATTTATATGCACATAATGGAGTTGTCCTGATCACGAAAGAGTTAAGCAATGTCATTACCAGGAATTGGGGTTATCATGTTAACTGAACAGACTCTGGAATTTAGATTTTTCACAGACTCTAAATGTAACTGTGTTTCAGCATGTATGGATGTGTGTGTGTGTGTGTGTGTGTGTGTGTGTGTGTGTGTGATTATGTGTATGTGTGCATGTCTGTGTACATATGCACATGCAGTTTAAATCAAAGAAAGTAAGAAAGGTATTTTGGTGCACTTGAGTGCCTCAAGGATTTGGGCTGTAGTACCTTGTGAAACTAGTTTGAAGAAAGTATACACTAGCTCATATCTTGAACAAGCCCACACACATAATAAAATGTGCAAGAAGCTGTTTGAATTGAAGAATAGAATTGGTAGTAATATTAGCAAAAGATGTAGTTGACAGAGTGGCAAATAGCACCAAAGGACATACCACACATGTATGAATGTGATGTAATAAAATTCATTGTATATTAATTAAGATAATGATTATTATTACACATAAAACAAAATTGAATACCATACTCAAACTGGGATACTGGCAATTTCTTTACACTCTTATAATATAATTTCTCTGGGTCTTGAGGTAGACCAATTCCCAATTTTCTGGGAAAGGGGCTCTCTCAAACTCCTTCACAAGACTTTGAGACACTACTCTTTATACTGGGTCATCTTGACCATCCTTAATACAAGACAAGATGATTAATATTACTGCAACTGAAATGTATCTCATGTTTATATTCATGGGAGGGCTCACATTTTCTGAATAGAAATAGAGAAGGAGCCTATTGGGAAGGGTAGAGGCAGATAGGAAGTGGGGAGAAGGATGAGAAAAGAGAAGGGAGGTGAAACTGAGTTGGGATGCAAAATAAATCATACATGAATAAATAGGTTATTTTGTTCTGTATACTTATGGAAGCCACTACCTGTCACCTTTCTCTATATTCATGTCTTATCCCTCCAGCACAGTTAATCGCCAAAACAGAGGTCAAGCACTTTTAAAATGTTGTTCTTAAGATGTACAGTAACTTCCAGATGAAAACACTAGTCCTGTTTGCCTCATCTCAAATGCCAAGACTTATTACAAAGTACAAAAACACTGGCCTGACATTTGTTGTGTTTTCTCTGCAGTCCATGTTCACTAAAAGAGGCTCAACAGCTCACAATCATCAAAATGCTTCACCCTGGCAATGTGTGGTCTAGAAAGCAAGCAAAATAGATGAATAGGGAAATGGTATAAGAAAAATTTATATATTGATCCCAGGGTCACCTCCCAGTTTCTATTTGTTTTATAGATTCTCAACAAGACTTCTTCACAACCACAACTGGAACCTAAAATGAGAAAAACACTGTAGAAAATCACAGATAAAGCAGAGTATATTGGTCAAAACAAAGAACTAATCTAGGAGAACTAAGGCTGGGAAGAGATATAATGTTTTAGAAATCAAATTTTACCTCATCTTCTTTTTAATAGTCATTGGTTGGGAGGAGGAGTAAGAGATTTTGTTAAGTTTTTGAAAAGTAGGATGCATGATCTCTATGGATCATGTTGAATATTTAGAGAGTTTGTAATGCTGTAAATGACAGTGTTTCTGTGATAATCTGGATAGTGGTAGAACAGA
The DNA here is from genome assembly GCA_963919715.1 of Microtus obscurus. Lineage (NCBI taxonomy): Eukaryota > Metazoa > Chordata > Mammalia > Rodentia > Cricetidae > Microtus > Microtus obscurus. The sequence continues at coordinate 175,210 of CAWTZC010002434.1, read as the reverse complement.
GGATTCAGTGTATTTTGGAATTTGGCTTGATTTTTCACTCTTAAGACAATGGGAACACAGAATTTTGTTAGATATTCTATAACTGATACTGGTGTAATATTGGTTCCCACTGTGCATGTGGAATTCAATTTCTCTAACCATAGAGCTATTTTCCCTGACAGGGACTCACAAAAGAATCCCAATGTGCAAATAGAAATTCTGACTTTATGCGTCCTTCCTGAAACATTACTGCATGTCTCAAAATGGATCATCTAACAAAATCCACTGACATCATTTCGAAAGACATTGACATAAACAGATTGTTCAGCCATTGCTGGGACTAAATTTTCTCAAATTGGCATCCTCCAAGGAGCCTTAATTTCCTCAACTATGAATGATATCATAACACTCCCTGAACTCTCCTCATATTATATTTATTAACCAGAATAAGTCACATGGTTATCAGGTGCAGAGCCCCAGGGAAGAGAGTGTCCAAGGTTCCTTCAGAGGTGAGGAACCACCTGGGAAATAAAAGAATATTGAATACACAAATAGCCTCTCCTTTGGCTGCAGAAATAAAAGCAGGTGGGAAAATATGGGTACCCATATAATGTGCTGATCTGAATAGCACTTCACAACATACTCTGCCCAGGCTCTGAGTAGGACAAAGATGTTCACTTTGATTTTCCTCTTCTTTTTCTGAACATTCCACTTCTTGTATCTAGATTCACTCATTCCAGGTGTTTTTGGAGAATGAAGCAGAATAAAGACAAGGACAACGACTTGGTGACAGGTTGTATCTTCTTCATTATAGGAGTAGACTGGCCTGTGAAGAAAGATTATTTCAACCACATTCTGAATATAGAGTAAGTTCCTTTGTATTTTGTATGTAAATGTCCTCATAAATATTTCATATGGTATCAGAACATGAGAATCAGAGCAATGCTTTGAATTCTTTGCCTTGTTATTCCAATATGCACATTAGGAAACAGCAACAAATTCTTTTAGGGACCCAAAGCTATTTTTCCTACCTTTAATCTTCCCAGTGTTCTGTTATTCTCCCAGTCACCTTGCTGCTGATAAGGCTAATATCTGAGGGAAAGGGGGACTCTATAACATGGTCCATCACATGTATCCCTTCTTTTGACAGGCTCCACAGCAAGCTAGTCAGTGATGTCTTACCGAAAGAAACTATATAAGTCAGTGAATAACATGCTAAATAGATACAACTACATTGCTGTTGATTAGAGTCTGTGATGATACTTTGGCCACCAAGAGCAGCTTCTAATGCATATGCCAGGGCAAGTAATATTTGTGTCACAACTAGTTCCAGAGAGTTTCTACATAGGTATTCAGTTACCCTCCCAGATGTTCTGCATGTGGTCATCCTGTGACTTCTATAGCTGCATCAAGGTTAAAAGTAGGAGTCTACCTACTGTGAAGTTCATATGTGTTTCTGTTTCTCCATACCTTACTTTATTCATGTATAACCACTGTCTTTTATTTTAAAGTATGTCTCTTCACTCTCTCTTTAGAGTAAAGAAGGAATACATGGAGTATAAATGATATATTTGCATTCTATGAAATATGAGGCTACGAAATAATAGTGGTGACTGCTTACTTTCCTTTCCTCTTGCCTGAGTGACAGCTGTGGCATGAAATACTTGGCAACATCTAAGAATTGTTACCTACTAGCTCCTATTTGCAATTATTTAAGAAGTATGTGTATCTTCTATTAATATCTAATCATACTTTTCTCTGAAACTTGTACCATATTTGATTCCTATGCTTCTGTTTTAATAATTTTACTAATTATATCTATGTATTTTAACAATTAGGGTGCTATACACAATTCAATTTTATGTACTGCTGATAGTTGTTTTCAAATATAGTACTTTAAACTACCAGGCCACTCTAACAGCTCAAGCCATTGATGTTTCTTAATGTTTAATGGGCAGGAGTTAGTGTTTGAATTTCATAAATTCTAATCTCAAATTCCTGTTGAGTGTTACAGAAAACTTCAAAGACAGTTTACACATGATAATAAACAATATTTTAAGATTGTTTTTTCAAAAATGTATAGAAAAATTTACAGTGGTAAAATACTAATTGGGAAAATTATTGGATTTAACACTGAGTGAATGTTTTAGAAAGAAAGCATATGTTTGGAGTTGATGCTTATTATCCAGATGATAACTTGTAAGAAGACATAGTAGTTATTATTCTTTCCTTAAACATAAATACAAAAATGGTCTTGTTCTATTTTTACTAATTTGTTGACCATTTTTATTATCAAAATTCTTAAATATTTTTCATAAATTGTATACTTTATATTATTTCATTTTACAAACATATCATACCGACACAAACTAATCTCAATGCAATTTCCACATGTGCATATTTCTCAATTGCATGCCAGTGTTGAGAGTTTGTAACTGGAAATGTAGACAGAAGGTGCTCTGTACAAGAAAATTTATGTTGGCCAGATGTATCAGGTATGACTTTATTGAACATAGCTGTGGAAATATTAAATGGATGACCAGGACTAGGATACATGTCCTTCGTCTCTCTGCATTCATGAAATGAAGCAGGGGTATAACTGTACATTTGAGGCTAGTCCCATCTAAATCCAACTGGTATTCAAAACCATGGAATCCATTGCCCTTTTTTGGCCTATATGAGTATTTCTCATGCCAATACACACATATACATATATTTATCAAGCATAACCTGGTATTTACATTTACTTAAAAATATATCTTTTAGAAAGCAGTTTGTACCTTAAATAGATAAACCAGAAAAAGACTAATATTATGATTGACATAAATAATATGTTAAATATGTTGCCTACTAAATATAATATATATTAGTGCAGGAGCCAAATGTTGCCCAAAACATCACTGTGCACTTACCAGCCATTCTTCAGATGCCTTATCCAATTAAATTTGTTTCATAAAAATTACCATAATCTTGACTAGTATATTGCATGTATATTTTTATTGTTCAATAATTTCAAAATGAAAATATGGTCACGTTTACTGTTAAACCTTGTACCCTTGTATTTACCCTCTTTTGCAAACACTCAAAAACCGGAGATGGGCAGCCCTCCCACTGAAAGTTGTAAAGGGCTCATCTTATTCATGGGCAATGCATTCTCATGAACTTTTAAAGATTTTCAAACTTCCAGCAACTTCTGTCATCTCAACCTCACAACAGAGAACATTTGTTTCAGTCATTGAGGGAGGCTGGGAATACTGTGCAGTATAGGATAATCCTTGTTCTGGCTACCAATGATCATCTGTAAATCTCTGTCCATAATAAATACTGTTCCGTTTTGTAGAGCACTAAATAAAAACTAGCAGTTTGTCCTGGAATTAGCTTTTTGCACTGATGATGTCAGCAGGAATCCTGATCTGTTACCAAAAAATGTCTTTAGCATTTGAATTACCAATAGGGGCAGTTTAATATTATGTCACAATTAGAGAGTCTCGTTCATATTTCTGAAAAAAAAAATATGAATCTCCCCCTAATTCTGTCTTAATGATGAGATCAGGTGTACTGTGGTTCTTAGATGACCTTACTGGGCAACATCTGTCATAATTGGTTTAGTCATGAACCTCTGAAAATCTAAGCATGTGAACATTTTGGGGGATTTGCAAAAAATTCTGTCTTTGTTTATACCATTCTCAAATATTAATAAGTGTATAAGGAAGATAATGACCACACCATATGTCAAACTGTATTATTAGGAGACATGATGGAGTTTCTGAATTTCTTTTGGTGAAACAGATGAGGAAAGAAGTAACAAGAAACGGAGTTTTCTAGAACACTTGGCAGAGCAGTGTTTATAAGCTCTTAGGAGTACATGCTGCTTCCTGCTGCTCCCTGCTCACTGGGTCCTTTAGCTTACTTATGGACCCTTTCATCCTATCCTGAGTGATGGTGGTCCGTTTCTTTTCTCTATCAGATACATCTCTAATCTAGTCCTATCATGTTTCCCTTACACTGGACCTGTATTAGGCCGGCCAACATAGACAATGAAGATGGTACTCAATTTCTCTAACAATTGATGGAAAATATGTAGTCAGCTTTGACTTTGTAAATATTATCCCTGTCAAAATATATTTAAATGTGTCAAGACCTTGGTGTATTATAATCAGATCATAACATTATGAACAAATGTAGTTATTATTTATGGTGACACAGACAGTACTTTGGCTATGTGCTTTCAAATATTGGAATCACTAGATAAACAGAGCTATGGGCCACCACATCACCACCTCACAGTGGGATATTACTACATGTAACAGAGACTTCACACTTGGCTAATCCATTGGGATGCTAGCTTTTGCACTTCACCATGCTGAGAGTTCTTGTTTTAAATTTTGTCCAGACATTGACCCATCTCAAATACTCAATGCTGACTCAATACTGACAAGGCTAGGGGATAAATTTAGAAGGCTCAATTTCTAAGTGTAAGACACTGAAGAACTGCTCATTCAGTTCTTCATTGGAATGTCTAATGGTACAGCCTTTTGACTTTTGACATGGCCTTTACTGAGGGTAGTTATGATGAATAACATGCTGTGTATGTTGTGGCCCATGCCATGCATGAGAATCTTCTTCAAGATTATCAGTCAAAGGACAATAAGAAAAAAATGACATTAACTACTTGAAGGCAGTGTTTCTTCTATTGGATGATATTTGGTGTCATCAATGTCATAGTTCTTAAGAGGGTCTCATGTGCCCAAATCTAGTATTTTAAGAAATATTAACCAAATAGAAAGATTTCTGAACATTTTTTTTTGCTGTGGAAATAAATCTACATGTTAGTATAAATTCCTACTGCAAAGACAATGGAGTAGAAGAAACTATTTAACAATGGAAATTAGTGATTATGTTACAAAGCAAATGAATATCATCACCCCATCTTAATATCAAAAACATCAGTCTGCAGTCACCAATTTCCTCCATGCTTAGCAATTTTCACATATGTGGTAATCACTGTATGGGATGTTTTTCACAATTGTCCTTAACTGATTCTTCCACCACTATAGGCTCTAGGGACCTCACTTATAATTCTGAGAGTAATTACAGAAGAAATTGTGCTTTGATTCACTTCAGTACATGAATGCATATTCATTTATGTAAATGGATGTTTTTCACTCTGTATGGGATATAATTTTGTGTGTTTCTATGTACCTATATCTTTATTTGTGTTGCTATATGTATATATGTTTGTATGCATCTATATGAATACATATGTTTCTATATTTCTGTTTCTGGAAGCGATCATAAATTTGCCTATTTCAGTATCTTTCTGTATGGGTGCTTGTTTTGTATGTATCTTTCAGCCTGTTTTTTCAGTATATGTGTCTTCATCTGTCTGTGTTTATGTTCTTCATATGTGTGTATATGTGCTTGCATATAAAAATTTCTGTGTTGCTCTGTGTGTGTGTGCTGGTATATCTTAGTATGTGCTCTTAAAGCTGTTCCTGTCATTGTTTCCCTGTGTGGTTGTTTATCCCTGTACTTATATCAGTACTGTGAGGATGACTGATTATTAATTTGTATTTTTAACAGTCCAGAACTATATAACATATTTTTGTCAGATTTAACCTTTAATTATTTTAGCAAAGACAATGAGGCTAAAATCTAAATATTAACAATATGAAACATTTTATAAGCATATATGTTTTATAACCTCCTTTATTATAGTTGACACTTTTGTTGACTATTACCTGGCATTGGTGGTTTTCTTTGTAGCTGTTTTTTTTTCCCCTTTGGGAGTCTAATCCCAGCTATTTCCAGTGGTAACTGACATTCTTGTATATCAATAAAGAACAGCATAAAACAGTTTTAACATTATCTATATCAAAAAGATTCCAAATTTTTGCAAACCTGAATCTAATGACCAGAGCTCAGAGAAAAATTACAAGTACAAAACTTATAATTACCAAAGACTAATTTGATAACAAAATAAGCATATATATATTTTTAAAGAAATAATCATGACCCTTTAACAAGACAAACAAAGCCTTTTAAAACCAGAATTAACCGTTAAACATTTAGGTACAAGAAATTATAGGAAACATCTTTTATAATTTTAGTCTGGCTCTCTTTTTTAATTTATTTTTTTATTGTTTTAGCCAGAAAATTTTAGACAAACATTTTTATTATTATTATTTTAGTCTTTTGTCTTTTTTGTGTTTTGGACAATATAAAACCTCTATTAAGAACCTTTTTAGACAATATGTAAATTTTTATCAAAGTCTTTTTTGTGATTTTATTTAGCAGAACATTGCATAAAACAAAAGCAGAAATATGTATCTTAATTAAAGGTGATAAGTATTTGTAACCCATATATTTTTTTCCTGTGGAAACAAAAGCATTTTTAAACAATGTATCTTTTAACATTTACTTTAAAATCAACATTTTTTAAAGTTACAGGTTGGTATAATTGAAACCTTCTTATAAGCAGTATCAGGACAGGAAAGAGTTAAGATGGGAAACTGCTGTCCAGCAGAAGAGACCTTGAGTGTTATCACACTGAAGAACTTGGCTCAGAAAAGAAAAGAGGGGGCAGCAGCAGTGGGGACAGTGAGTGTCCTTGGTTGTCAATGCTTTTTTAAAAAGTTTTTTGTTAACTTTTTTTTTTTGACCATGATCTCAGTTTTTTTGTTTGTTTGTTTTACATTAGCGCAGTTTTTTTTTTTTAATTGCAAGCGGTCAATTCCCTGCCACCCTTGTGTAGGTCCCTCTCTCTTGCTTAAGGCGAAGACCCTCAAGATACAGAGAGAGAACAAGGAAGAGGGGGCTGCCCTGTTCTGTTGCAGCTGGCCTCTCTCAATCACTAGCTCCACCGCCTGCCTTTTGAAGAGGCATTCCTCTGCCCTCAGCAGGATGCATGATGATTTTGCCTCCATCTCAGGTGTCCTTGTTCCCTAGCCTCAGAGCCCCCACCCAGATCCTCTGCCACATTGCATCTCCCACAGTCTCAAGGCTTAGCTCTCAGCACCCAGACCTGGCTCAGGGCTAGGGATACAGATCCTAGATGGGCTGCTGTCAAGTCATTTGTATTTTACATTTAAGTTTTGTCTTATTTTTTTTTTAGTCCTCGTCAGTCCAATTTTAAACATAATAAACAAAGAGACAACAGTTTTCTGGAACTCCAGGGGATCACCATGCACCCAATGTGGCCCCAAAGACATTCCAAGTCACAGGCATGCACTCCCTACCCTCTCTGCTCCCAGTTCCTTTTGGGCGCTCTCCAAGATTTTGCCTCTCTTTTCTCCATCCCTAATGGCTGGGGGGGGGGGGGGTGGAGGATGCTGGGGCTCCATAGGAGCCTGGAGGATAGAAGTCCAGAGAGAAAGAAAACAAAGCAACAATTACCATAACATAACAAAAAAGGACTTTGACAAATTCCTTGGACAACACACATAGTGACATTTTCTCCAGCGGTGGGAGAAACCCAAACAGCTGTCTCAGAGGTAGCTGCAAATGACCCAGAGCCAGTAGAATGCCCGCCCCTGTCTAATGACTGTGGAGCAAAACTCCCTGTCTGAAAATGATCCAGAGCCAGCAAGGCCCCTGTCTGGAAATGGAAGACAAGGCATCCCTTACTTCTCCAGGGTCTCTGTACATGTGTGTCCACTTCAGAGAACACTTGTCAATACCAAAATCTCAAATCGGTCGACCGGTACAAAACCAAAGCAGCCATAGTCAGAAAGACAAGACAAAATGACAGAGACAGAAACAAGAGACAAAAGACAAAGAGAGCTCTCTCACGGGTAGATGCTAATAAACCTCCGGACTTCCATCATCCTGGTGGAATCTCTGGGGTTCCTGGTCAATGCACCATATGTTGTGCCCAGATTATGACCCCCAGAGAGAGAGAGAGAGACCACCAGAGAGGCCCAGACTGTAATAAGCAAGGTTTAATCAGCATAATACAGACTTTTGCTCCCTTCCATTCTGTTAAGTTAGCTTTTTCCTTGTTTTTAGATCAAGGCCACTGTTCTTGAGTTAGGCCATCTTTACCAGTTTTGGCTGGGCTGAGCTAAGTGACCTTGTGCTTGGAATCTCCTGGGTGGGAGAGGGGAAGGCCACTATCTTCCTGGGAAAACATTCTTCTAGGAAATTTCTTCTTGCCCCTTTTGAGAATAAGGGGTGAGGGTCCCACACTCACTCCTGCAAATTATTTATATTAAATTCTGAACTGGTAGTAGCCAACTATGATCTCTGACTCAACACAAACTAGATAGTCAATCTCAGCCACATTGAATGTAAGTTGATATTTTAAATGAAACCAAAATATCATAAATGTAAGTCTTTCACTTACGTTATAGAGTAACCCAGAGATATTTTTGACTATCATAAATTTCTGACTATCATAAAAGGTGCCATTTCCTTTATTTTTCTTAGTCTTGTTGGCATTTATTTATAGGAGGTCTACCAGTGTGTTTAGTACCACTTTAGGTATTGATCATCTGTAGAAATTCTGTCCTAGAATTTTTAGAATCACATATATATGCTATCATAACTTCTGCAAATACCTATACATTAAGTTCTTCCTTTTCATTTAGTAATCGCTTGATCTCCTTTGGCAGTCTTACTGCTCTTGGTATATCGTCAAATACTATATGGAATAGATTTAGAGTCAATTGGCAGCCTTGACCTGATCCAGATTTTAGTGAGAAAGTTGTGAGTTTCTTTCCATTTAGTTTGATGTTGACCTTGGGACTTCTGTAAATTGCTTTTATAATTTTAAGGTATATCACTGGTATTTCTACTTTCATATTTTATCATGAAGGGTTGCTTGATTTTATCACAGTTATTGTAACATCTAATGGGATTATCATGTAGTATTTTTCTTTTTGTTTGTTTATATGGTGTACTTATTGATGGATTTTCTTATGGTGAACCACCCCTTGCTCTCCGGGGAAAAATGTACTTGGTCATGATGGATGATCTTTTCAATGTGTTCTTCGATTCAGTTATATATTTGTGTTACTAATGGGAAATCATTTGTAATTTTTTCATAGTTGAATTATTTGTGGTTTGTATGTCAGATGACTATGACTTCATAAAATGAAGTTAGAAATATTATTTCTGCTTATAATTTGTGAAATAATTTAAAGAAAACTGGAGTTAGCTTATACTGAAATATCTGGTAGAATTCTGCCTTAAAACCATCTGGCTTTGGGCTTTATTTGGTTGGGAAACTATTAAAGACTGCTAGTATCTCCTTAGGGATCATAGTAGTATTTCAATTGCTTATCTGATCTTGATTTGGCTTGGATACACTGTTGCAGCTTGCATGCTGGCAAGGACCTTGAAATGGGATAGAGTTGTGCCAATAAACATGGCTTTTGGCCACCATGAGACTAAAATCTCAAAAAGCTAAGAAATGGGCTGGATCCAACCATCAAAGCTGTGACTTTAATTCTACTCATATTGCTTAGCAAATTAAAGACTCATGTGGTCAGAAAAAAAGAGATACACAGTAAAGAGAGATTCAAAGATGAAGAAAACCTCTAAATGGTTTACAGTGTGTTAAAAATATATGCAGGATTGAAAAAAATGTTAAAGTCTTTAAAATACAAAAGAAAGAAAGAGAGTAATTGGATGTGGTGGTACACACATTTAATCCCAACACTTTGGAGACAGAGGTAGACTAACATCTGTGAGTTCAAGGTGTGGTGGCACACACCTTTAATGCCAGCACTGGGGGGGGGGCAGAGAGGATCTCTTTGAGTTCAAGGACAGCCTGGTTTACAGAGTGAGTTCCAGGACAAAGATACACAAAAACCCTGTCTCAAAAAGCCAAAAATTAAAAACAAAAGAAATAGAGTTTAAAAATAAAGCCACACAAATATGGAAAATACACAGAGAATCTGGTTACTGTATGTTATTGTGCTCTCTTTGAATTGTTTGAATGCTGAGGAAGGAGCAACAGCTGCTAAAAGATATTTGTTTATGAATTCTGCTGAACTAATCCAAGATAGGTATTTTGAAAATATCTTGACTTCAACATTGAAGTCAAAAGGTGTGTTACTTTGGAGAAGAAATTTTGCTTTTGTTTCCACAGGAAATGGGAGACTGTGGATTCATTCTGACTTAAGAAAAATCAGGTTTGGTTAAGGAAGACCACCTGAGAAATCTCCAGTAGGAACAAATGGCCCAGATATCAGAATTCTACATCCAGAACAAATTCAAGACTGCTGCCTGAGATGATCAAGACTCACAGGATACTCCAGTCAAGACTTGATCATAATTCAAATTTTTCTTTAGGTCCCCATAGTATTATCAGTGCCCCCAACCAGCAGGAAGTAGCCTGGAATACTACACCCATGTTCTCAAAAAATGGACTATGGATATTTTCCATTGTTTAAAAAAAGAGGGGGAAGTGGTACAGGAGAATTATATATATTCTTTCAATTATGTTTTCAATAAACACGGATTAGTCAGTAGCCAGGCAGGAAGTATTTTTGCGACAACCAGACAGGAAGGAGAGGTGGGGCAATGAGAACAGGAGTATTCTGGGAAGAAAGAAGCTCTTTCTGCAGTCCTGTCTAGACATCGAAGAAGCAGGTTGTGACCTGCCCCACTGAAAAAGGTACTGAGCCATGTTGCTAACATAGATAAGAATAATGGGTTAATATAAGTTATAAGAGTTAAAAAGATGCCTAAGCTAATGGGCCAATCAGTTTATATCTAATGTAGGCCCTCTGTGTGATTTTCTTTGGGGCTAAATGGCTGTGGGACCTGGTGAGAGGTCAGAAACCAGGCAGGACAAAAATCCCAACAAGCAGGCCCTCATGCTAGCTTAGTCAGTAAAACATGAGACTTTTAATCTCAGGGTCACGGGTTTGAGCCCCATGTTGGGCACCAAATGAAAGTGTAAGTCACAAAACAATCCCACACCAGTTTGGAATTATGATTAATAAAAGCGTTACTTATTTACAGGGAAAAACTTACAGATAGATCACCGTCCTAGACAACAGCCCTCTGCACAACCAGGAAAAGAGTCTAGCAGTCAGAAGCAGAGCCAGAAGCAAGAGAGAGAGAGAGATAGAGAGAGAGAGAGAGCAGGGCTACTGCTGCTTTTTAAAGTGAAAGAGACCACCACACCCAAGTGGGCTGGTATCTTAAAGGCTGTTGGCTGAAGAAGTGGAAGGAGCCCCACAGCACTGATATTTGTGTCTGTAGTTCCTGTTTGCTTACCTAGATTTTCCCTTTCCAAAATTACCTCATTTTGTGTTTGCTATATTGTTTCTATTACATTTTTAGTTCTTGAACAGTTTTATTCATTTCTTTCAACTGATTGTTTTTCCTTTGCTTTCTTTAAGGGATTTATTCATTTTCTACATTTTTTGTTTGTACTTTCTTCAATTTCTTTCAGAGATTAATTAATTTCCTCTTTAAAGTCCTTAATTATCAGCATAAAGTTGGTCATAAGGTGCTTCAGCTGTGCTCGAACAGTCGTGCTTGCTTAGTAAGCTTTGGCAGGGATGTATTGCCCCAGCTCTTGTTGAATGTATATTTACACTGATGTTTAGGCATCTGAGTTTTTTGTTATTAGAGGCCTAAGTGATTATTTATTAATTTATCTTCTTTGGATATGTGTTTTCTTCTTTTGTTTCTGTTTTCTCTTTTGTCATCTGACCAGTGAGCCCTGAGAATCTTTATGGCATCTCCACTTAAGTTGGTGGATGAATGTCTGGTGGCCAGATTGGTCACTGTTCCACCAGTGTGACTCTCCCTATGTTGTGGCTGGAGTGCTGCAATGCATAGGTGTTTGGGATTGTGGATATAGTGGGAGGCACCAAATGTGGTATAGAATAGAGTTAGGCCCCCAATGTCAACCTCTAACAGTCCTGGGTATTTGCTGGTGGATAATGACTCTCTTACAGTGTTGTTCAGTTGGAGCACTGTGATCTGGAGGGCTGGAGATGAGGAATAATAGCGATGGGACATGGACAGTGCTGGAGGTTCAAGGATGGATGGTCTACCTAGAAATCTAAAGGTCACTGTGGTCTCTGGTAGAGGTAGGAGTCTCTGCCAAAGTGAGGACTGGGACGATGTAGAAAGGGGGATAAAAAACAGGTGATAGAATGAGCTGGCACTAAAAGAGTGAGAGATTTGCAGAGTTCAATATGAAAGTGTCCTACCTGGACTCATGTTGGCAGCCATGTTCCCAGGTAAACCAATGTATAGTTGACTTGAATAATTGACTTGTTCTGCCACTGATATTTTATCTTTGGTGATTTAGTCATTTGCCAATTAATTGTTAATTAACCCAGAGAAAGGTTCCATAATGTTCAAAACACATGTGGCAACAGTAAAACTTTTCTGAACAGGCAATAAGCAAAAACTAAGTAAAAATTAAAATAAAAGTAATCTGATGCTTTTTACAGTGCTTACCAAGTTGCATCATGGGACTGTGATACAGCCTATGTTGTAAACATACATCAACGTATTTTACATCTCCAAATTACACAACTGGAAGTTGAGTGAAAAATGGACTCTCTACCTTGTTCCATCATATATAGCCCTCTTCTTTACAGCTTTCATAGCACAGTAGCAGGTATTGACTTGTCAAATGAAACCCCATTTTGTGTCATTTAGCATCATTATAAGTGGGTACAATAAGCTGATGAACATACATTAATATGTAGGTCTTAATGCATGTTTTAGTTCAACTAATATTGTATGTGGTACAACTAGCTGCAGAAAATTTTCACATGGATATATAGTAATTCTCTTAGATGTTCTGCACATGATCACACAATGTCTTCTAAAGCTGCATTGAGAATGGAAATAGACCAGTCCATTGTGAAGATCATATGTGTTCCTATTTGTCCACATATCACTTTTACACAAGTACTCTCCTTTGATTTCAAATTCCATTTCTTCACTCTTTCTTCAGTAAAGAAGGGATTATTTATTCTTTACTAAAGAGAGATATGTTTGAATTTTTTGAATTGAATAAAAGATATGTTTGAATTCTTTGAAAAGTAAGGCTGTCACATCCTTTGTCACTTGCCTAAGTGACACCTGTGGCATGTGATGCTTGGTAACACTTGAGAATGGAAAGAGAGGAGTTACCTGTTAACTCTTTTTTGTCATTAGTTAAGAAACATATGTCTTCTCTCTTTGTATTTTTTTATTTTCTAACACTTATAACCCATTTACCTCTTATTTTTGCTTTGATAAATTTTGATAATTATAACTGCATATTTTATGAATGTGGACACTGTAAGACATTTTGATTTTGTGGATTGTTGAGAGCTGTTATCAAACATAACACTTTAGTTCACTGGGTCACTCTAAGTATACAAGAGATTGATACTTCTTAATGTTTAGTGTGCAGGAATTAGTTTTTGAGCTTCACAAGCTCTATTCAAAAATTCTTGTGTTTTTCTAAAATTTTAAATGGTGCATTTTCTGTGTGATAATAAAGAATATTCTAAAATTATTTTTATTTTTAAAATGTACAAGTAAATACATAAAGACACCAGAGTGGTACAGTTTCTAGGTAGGAAATATACTATATTTAACTCTGAGTGAATCATTCAGAATGAAGAGGTATGATTGATAGTTACTGGTCAGATAATATGAAATGAATAGAAAGAGACAGAAGTTGTTATTCTTTCCAAAAACATAAACAACAAATTGGTATTATTCACTCCCAAATTACCTGTTACCCATTTTTTTTAATTAGAAAACTTCCTCAAAACATTTTTCTTACATTTTACAAAGATGCTATACTGGTATATACAAATTTATTTAGGATGCTATTTTTGTGTTAGTATCACTGGAAAGGTAGTCAAAGCTGTTTTGTAGAAGAAACAGTATGTTGGTAAGATATACGCAGTACGAATATATAACATGTTTGTATAATTATAAAATAGGTGAACAATATTGGAGAGTTAGCAAATGGCTTTAATCTCTGCACTAAGAATCTGGAACTGATGTATTTCTGTACATTTGAGGCCAGTCTAGCCCATAGAAAAAGCAACGTAACATTTGCAACTTTGAAATCTATTTCCTGTTTATGTACTTTATAAGCATTAATCCTGTTGATACACATTGGTGAACACATACATACAACTTTACTAAACACATCTCTGGTATTTGAATTTATTTAAAAATAAATCTTTAGAAATATTTTACACCTGTATTAGATAAACCAGAGTGAAAAAAGAACAACATATGAGGGTATGTGTTAACTATAAAGCCCATTGATTATGAAGAATTGAAAGCACTAGAGTCAAATGTTGCCTAGACCCTTGTGTGCTCCTCAGGCATTATCTGACTGCCTTAGCCAGTTCAGATAATTTCATAAGAAATACCCATTAGCTCACATTTCACATGAATTTTTCATATTGTTCGATGATTTCAAAATGAATACGTAAGTAATTTTACTGTTTGGTCAAAACCTCTGCCATTGTCTTTATCTTTAGTGTAAGTACTCAAATACAAGAAATAGACAACACATTATTTGGAAGATGCAAATGACCCATCTTACTTGTGGCATATGCATTGTGATGAGCTTTGAAAGCTTTTGCATGCTTGCAGCTTCTTATGTCATTCCAATCTCACAGCATAGGCAATGTGTTTTAGTATTTGGGCATGGTTGGGAATACTGTCCAACTCAGGATAGTTCTTTTTTTTTTTACTACTCAGGATCATCTGTAGATCTCTGTCCATACTTATTGTCATACCCTTTTACAGCACAACAGCTGAACACAACCAGTTTGCATTGGCCTTAGCTTTTTCCATGGATGAAGTCAATAGGAACCCTGGTCTTTTATCAAACACATCATTAGTATTTGATTTTCAAGAAGGTGGTTGTAAGACTGTGTCACATTTAAACAGTCTCATACATGTTTATGAAGAAAATCCAGGTATTCTTCCTAATTATTCCTGTCAAAAAGAGCCTGTGTGTATAATAGTGCTTTCAGGACCAGACTGGGCAACATCTGCGATTATAGGCACAGTCCTAAACTTCTACGCATCTCTACAGGTGAGATTTTGTGTTGCAGGTTTGCAAGAAATTCTGATTTCATTGTTACAATTCCTAGATGCTAAGAAGATTGTGAGGAGGATACTAGCTTCATACTTTTGTTAAACAGTGTAGTTCAAGATTACTATTCAGAGACTTGTTGATGAGGGAAGAAGTAACAGGTAATAGGGTTTTAAGGAACTCTTTGCTGAAAGTGTGTTTGTAAGCTCTTAAAAGTGCATGCTATCTCATGTTGCTTCCTGTGCCCTAGGTCCTTCACCTTACCTATGGGCCTTTCCATCCCATCCTGAGCAATCATGAACAATTTCCCTATCTGTATCAGATGGCCCCTAAAGACACATCTCTAGCCATTGCCATGGTGTCATTGATGCTTCAATTCAACTGGAACTGGATTGGACTGGCCATCTCAGACAATGATCAGGGTATTCAATTTCTCTCACACTTGAGGAGAGAGATGGAAAAAAATGCAGTTTGCTTTGCCTTTGTGAATATGATTCCAGTTGAAATGCATTTATTCCAGTCAAGAGCTGAAGTGTATTATAACCAAATCATGTCATCATCCACAAATGTAGTTATCATTTATGGTGACACAGACAGTACTCTAGCTGTGAGCTTTAGAAGGTGGCAATCTCTAGGTATACAGAGAATATGGGTTACCACCTCACAGTGGGATGTCATCACAAGTAAGAGAGACTTTCAACTTAATTCATCCCATGGTACACTAGCTTTTGCACACCACCATGCTGAGATTTCTAGCTTTAAAATTTTTGTCCAGACATTGAACCCTCTCAAATACACAGATGAATACCTGGCAAGTCTGGAGTGGATGAACTTGAACTGCGAACTCTCAGATTCTAAGTGTAAGACCTTGAGGAATTGTTTATCCAATGCCTCACTGCAATGGCTAAAGGTACAGACTTTAGACATGGCCTTTAGTGATGACAGTTATGACATATATAATGCAGTGTATGCTGTGGCCCATGCTCTCCATGGGATGTTTCTTCAACAAGTGGATAATTGGAAAGGATATTATGCTCATTGTTTGAAGGTAGTGTTTCTTCTTTTGGATGAAATTTGATGTCATAGTCTTTAAGCATCTGTCAAATGCCCAAATTTACTTGATTAAAAATATTTTATAAAATAAAAATATTCTTGAATATTTTCTGGTAATAATGTAAATCTAGAGGTTGGTATGAATCTTAATGCAAAAACAATGGTGTGAAAGAAACAATTTATCAAGCAAGATGACTTATTATTGTTACAGAGCACCTGAATATCATGACACCTGTTCTAATACTGTAAACTTAACAGTTCTTCCTCATTAATTCTGTCCATAATGAGAAAATAGGTCCTTGCTCATTTATTGTGGTAATAAGTGTATGAGGTGGTTTTTGCAAGTTTTCTGAACTGCTTTATTCCTGTGTTAGGCTCTGCTGATCTCATTTCACCTTCTGAGTGAGAGTAGTTACATAGTAAAGAGTACTTATTCTTCAGTTTAGGACATCCATGTGTATCTATGAATGTGAATGGATGGTTCTGTGTGTGTGTGTTTCTGTGTATCTCTGTGTATATCTGTGTTTCTCTGTACATATGTATTCTTGTCTATCTTCATATCTATCTCTCTGTGTTACCTAGTATAAATTTGTCTTTTGTCAATGTCTGTATGGGTGTTTGTTTCTGTAAATATTTTCTTGTTTGTTTTTCAGTGCATGTGTTTACTTTTATTTATCTGTGTGTTGTGAATTGCATGCACATGTGTATATATCTGTTTCTCTCTCACTGTGTGTGTGTGTGTGTGTGTGTGTGTGTATCTGTCTGTCTGTCTTTCCATAAATTTATCTTGGGATATGAGCATAAATCTGTCTATGTCAATATCTCTGTGTGGGTCTTTCTATCTGTGTATATCTTTCTGTGTGTATTTGTCCATGAGTGTGTGCATGTGTGTATTGGATTGTGTATGTGTTTTTGCAGGTTTCTGTTTCTGTGTATCTATTTTGGTGTATATGTCTATGTGTAACTTTATTTTCATGCAGGTGTCAAAGCTTAAATGTGTGTGTGAAATGTAGTTTTATTATGTATGTCTATGTGGATGTGAGTCTTCTGTATGTCTCTTTCACTCTCTGTATGTATTTTCATATCAATGTTTGGTGTCTGCATATATGTCTGTGTTTTTGTTTGGTAGTTTCCCAAGAAAGAACTTAAATTCTAGGAACTTTATGATAATTTTATTGGTGCACTTGATTTATTGATGTTTGTTCCCAGGAAAACTTCAATAATATTGACTTTAAGATGAACTCAGAATACATTTTCTGACTTCAAGGAAGGGTATATACACTATAAAATGGCATGTCTCTTTCAGCTGCACTCCTTTCTGAGGACTACCCACTTCATTAATCCTGTTGGGGACAGAGTGAATATGAACCAGAAAGAAAAACTTCAGGAAGAGTATGACATTTTTCAGATTTGGAATTTTCCATATGGTCTTGGACTTAAGATAAAGATAGGAGAGTTTAGCACATATTTTCCACACGGTAAACAGCTGCATTTATATGAAGACATGATAGAACAGTCAACAGAAAGTAGACAGGTGGGTCTGACCTAACTGTATTCATTTCCATTGTACAGTAGTAACATTGTCAATGGGTCCATTTGTGCCTAATTTGTAACCTAGTGCAAAGAAATAGATTTTAAAATAGGGAATGTTTACTTTTCGATTTGAGGTGTTTTCAATTATTAGAGGATTTCAGACATGCATACAGTGAATTCTTATTATTCCAGAATATATTTATTTTGGAATAAACTTTTTTTACCACTGTCCTATATTATTTCCTGTAAAGTAAGCCATATTCTCTTGTGGCCATTCTAATTACCACATAGTGATTTTTGTCTTTTCTGTTAAGCCTTTAATAAAGATACTGAAAGACTATGATAATTGTAAGAGGGAGCAAAGAAAACACATGCAAATCATTAATTTTTTATTATATAATTTGCTTTAAGCATTTTTACCAACAGGTTAAATTGCCAACATCTCTAACGGTACAGTAAGATGACATTTGTATGGCCCCTTTAGATAACCTATGAATTATAATTCTGTTCTTTCTCTCATTTTTCTTTTAAGTAGGTTTGAGTGTTTTGTGTGTACAAATGTCTGTTCAAAACTGATATGTGGTACATATGAATGCCAACACAATGATTTGGATATCTGGGACATGGAGACAGCTTAGTGGCAAACTAAAAACCAAACCAGTGCCTTAGACATGAGCAGCAATTGTTATTTACAGCTCTACCATTTCTCCAACACTGAAATATATCCTGTTATATCCTGTTAAGGAAATTACTCATTAGAGGAACTTTACTTGATCCCATAAATTCTTTTATATTTTCACTCACACAAAGAAGTATGTGTCTAGTTCCCTTATCTGTGTGGGAAGAACATATTGTTAGTAAAAGAAATGGCTCTTGAACATTTATAAATAATGACTTCCATTATGGGTCTAAGAATTGTTATAATTGTGAATTCTTATATGAAGGGTTTTAAGGTATCCAATTCAAGTTTCTCCAGTATAAAGTGACTTGAAATATCAAGGTGTTAGGTTCAGAAAAGTCTTCAGGCTTAATTTAAAATTATATCTCAGGTATCCAAGATAGTATAAATTCTACAAAAATATTCTTCCTTAAAGTAAGGAGGATATTTACTTCCTGAGTGTGTAGCTATTGAACTATATATCCATTAAGGGAGCAGAAATTATTTTTCAAGTGTGCTCTTACCAAATAGTTCTCAAAAACAAATGTTAACCTTCTCATTCTCTAATCATAGTAAGCAAGCAAAAAGATTGGTTTAAAAGAATCAACATTAATTTTGGCCTCTTAAAACAAATGCCAATTGCAAACATGAAGAGATATTTTCTATAAATATGATGGAAAGGGATTTTGTGGAAATCGAACACAATATAAAAATGAGAGACTAAACACTTTGATAGGAATGGATTGAAAATTCTCAGCTAAAGACTAAAAGATGTAGCTCAACAACACAACAGAAAGATCTGTTGCAATGATAAATGTAACTTCATTCAAGGGTTACAAAGATGGTTCAATATATGCAAATAAGTTAAGTAAATGTGGCACAGAAATATACTGATGTATAAGACTGCATAATTATCCAAATATGTACAGAAAGTACTCTTGACAGCATTCAACATTCATTCAGATTTAAAATTTAAAACAAACAAAATCCTGACACAATAGAAAGAACACAACTTGATTTAATAATGGTTTTTTTTTTAGTTACTGATTTTTTTCCAGCCTGATCATATTAAAAAGTTTTTTTTCATATGGCAATCATATTTACTAGATCGTGTTACATGAAGAGAAACAGAATTTCCAATAAAAGCATAAGTGAGGCATGTGTATGTGGTTGATGTAGAAGGTCCTTCTGTTTGTGTGCTGCTTTCATTGGTTGAATAAAAAAACTGCCTTGGCCTTTTGATAGGGCAGCACTTAGGTAGGCAGAGTAGACAGAACAGAATTCTGGGAGGAAGAAAGCAGAGTCAAATGGAGAGCCGCCATGGATATGCCATGAATCTCCAGCCTGAGATGGATGTAGGTTAGAATCTTGCTGGTAAGCCACAGTCACATGGTGATACACAGATTTAATAGAAATGGGTTAATCAAGATGTGAGAGTTAGCCAATAAGAGGCTAGAGCTAATGGGCCAGTCAGAAATTTAATTAATATAATTTCTATGTAGTTATTTTGGGTGTAAGCTAGCAGGGTGGCCAGGACCAAAAGCAGGCCCTCTCGCACAACATGTGGTGGTCAATATCTTTAAGTAAAACTATTGGGAGACAGAAGTAGACAAAATCCTGTTTCTTTTGGACAGTCTGGCCTGCATAGCAAGTCCAAGTGATTTAGGGTTGCATATAGAGACTCTGGCTCAAGAGAAATGAGCAGAAATTGAAAAAGGATATATATTTTCTCTGTTCTTCTAGAAAAAAAATCTTTAATATCTTACTAAGTACAAAAACAAAATGCTAAACATTAAATACAATAAAAAAGCGAAGAAATGTACCACCTGTTAGCATAAACGTTCAATTCCAGCATTCAGGAGGCATGCAAGGCAGATCTCTGTGTAATAAAAGACTCAAAATCTTTATTTAGGGATTTGAGGTCTAGTAACACTATCTTTTGAGACCCTGTTTCAATAAAAGAATAAAAAGAGAAGATTTGTAGTTAATTATATTGTGGAATACATATAAGAGCCCATGTATAATAGAATGAAGATGGATGCTAGAAGGAAGTCCCACACTAGCTCAGAACTGAGTATAATAAAGGATTATTTATTTAGGGGTAGACTCACAGATGAAACAGCCCTCTTCAGGGAAGAAGAACAGGAACCAAATCCAGCAGTGAAAAGAGAGAGCAAGCACATGTTTTATATCAACATTTATAGTATAAAAGGCCACACCCAAGTTGGTTGGTAACTTAAAGGTTACTGGCTGGAGGAGTTCCTACTCCAGGAGACACTGATTTTTGACACAAAACTAAATACTGAAGAATGCAGAGTGAGCACCCAAAAATCAGAAGAAATCTAAAGCTCTATATAGATCACCATCCTGAGAATTTTGATTATAAAAAGCTGTTTTATTTTAAACTTTAATAAATTCTTTAATTAACTTTAATAAACCTAACTTTTCTTCATGTTCCCCAAGTATTTGCAGTCTTTCTAAAGCACATTGATGTCAAGAAACACCCCAACTTTCAGCTCAATACACATCAGTTCAACACTTTCTCACCACAATTGACCATGCTCTTCCTACTTCGCTGCTTTTTCTTAATATTCTGTTTGTCATGCTTTGCAGTGGTATTTTTTGGAGTTTATGTGTTCTATCTGACATTTGAAGAGATATTCCCCTTGTTTCAGATGTCCATTCATCCTAGCTTTTTGTGCTATTACTGTGATCAAATACTGACCATAATCAAATTGAGGAGGAGGTTTGATTTGGCTCATGAGCTACAGGAAAGGGATGGTATAACAGGAATCTAAAGATTGCTCCTAAATCATACACCCTGAAGGAACACTGCTTACTGTCTTTCTTTGCTTTAGTTCTCATACAGCCCTGCCTAGGGATATCACTGACAACAATGAGTTGGCCAGTCCTACATCAATGACACACTAATAAAATGCTTAAGTATTTTGACAGCAGGCTAGTTTAATAGAGAGAAATACTTTAGTTAATTTTCCTTCTAACTTTTTAATGTACTTTGTGTCAAGGTGATGAAAATTAAGTATAAAAATCAGTTTGCAAGCTATAAAATGTTTGCCTACAGAAAAAAATTCTTCTTTCTAAATTTCTAGGATTGGGAAGCTATTCAACTTTACATCAGTTTATGTATATACACTCATATGATTGGCATTATAAAATATATTAAGTTGAATCTGGCCACTCTCTTGGTGTATATTAAATAAGTTTATTGATATTACAGCATGACAAAATAATATAGTTATAGAGGAGTAGGTAAAACTGATACCAACTTGTGTCTTATTTTCTTCAGATGCCACACTCTGTGTGCAGTGCTGATTGTGGTCCTGGATTCAGAAAAATATGGCAGCAGGGAATGGCAGCCTGCTGTTTTGATTGCAGTCCCTGCCCACAAAATGAAGTTTCTAATGAAACAAGTGAGTGCTTGCTGCTGAGATAAATCCTTCAAATACATCATCCTCTGTGAAATACACAGGGTTGAGCAAATGAACTTAAAAAGTCACTGCAGAAATAAAATATATGACTATCCTCTGTTAGTTTTATAGAACTATAATCATTAACAATTTTAATTTAAGTAGCACATTATGTCATACACCTTTACCTTAAGTAACACATCACAGCATATATCTTCAACTCATTGTAAATACACGGTAGGCTTCCTTTTCTCAACGAAACAGTTTTGGTAATCAAAGTACAATATGAGCAAATTAAAGACCTTGTATACAAGGTCTTCCATGATCCCCACACTGCCAATTTACTCAGGAGATTTTATCCTTTTCTATTTTCTATGTAGATTAGATCCATGTATATCTCTTTTAGGGTCCTCTTTGTTGTCTAAGGTGTCATCATTGTCTTTGATCTTGGCCATTCTTACAGGTGCAAGATGGAATCTCAGAGTTGTTTTGATTTCCATTTCTCTGAGGCCTGAGGATGCTGAGCATTTCCTTAAGGGTCTTTCAGCCATTTTAGATTTATCTGTTGAGAGTTCTCTGTTTAGGTCTGTACCCATTTTTTATTGCTTTATTTTTTCTTTGATGGCAAATTTCTTGAGTTCTTTGAATATTTTGGAAATTTGCCTTCTGTCCAATGTGGGGGTTGGTGAAGATATTTTCCAATTCTGTAGGTTGTCATTTTGTCTTGTTGACCATGCCTTTCCATTTTAGAAGCTTCTCAGTTTTAAGAGGTCCCTAAACATTGTTTCTCTCAGTGTGTGTGTGCTACTGGTGTTATATTTAAAAAGTAGTCTCTTGTGCTAATGTGTGAAACTGTACTTCCCACATACTGCTCTTTGAGGTTCAATGTGGTGGGTTTTATGTTGAGGTCTTTGATCCATTTGGATTTGAGTTTTGTGCATGGTGATACATGTGGATATATTTTCATTCTTCTACATGTTTATATCCAGTTATGCCAGCACCATTTATTGAATATACATTCTTTTTGTCCATTTTGTATTTTTTTTGCTTCTTTGTCAAAAATCAAGTGTTCACGGATTGATATCTTGGTCTTTGATTCAGTTCCATTGGTCCTCCTGTAAGTTATTATGCCAATACCAGGCTGTTTTCATTACTGTAGCTCTGTAGGAGAGTTTGAAGTCAGGGAATGTGATGCCCCCAAAAGTTTCTTTATTGTACAGGATTGTTTTTGCTATTCTGGGTTTTTTGCTTCATAATATGAAGTTGAGTTTGATGGAGGAAGGTCATTGGTAATAAACACACTGCCTGGCCCATTTTGATAGGCCATCCCTTAGGTGGGTGGAGTAGGCAGAACAGAATGCTGGGAGGAAGAGGAAATGAGCTCAGAGACAGATGCTCCCAGGCAGATGCAATAGCTCTGCTCTCTGAGGCAGACACAATGAACTCCAACCCAGGATGGACATAGGCTAGAATCTTTCTCGGTAAGACTGATGCTACACAGATGAATAGAAATGGGCTAGTCCATCTTCACAGATCTGGAGAAGACAATAATCAACTTTATATGGAAAAACAAAAAACCCAGGATAGCCAAAACAATCTTATACAATGGGCGGTGGTGGCACACGCCGTTAATCCCAGCACTCGGGAGGCAGAGGCAGGCGGATCTCTGTGAGTTCAAGGACAGCCTGGTCTACAAGAGCTAGTTCCAGGGCAGGCTCCAAAGCCACAGAGAAACCCTGTCTTGGAAAACCAAAAAAAAAAAAAAACTATCTTATACAATAAAGGAATGTCTGGAGGCATTACCATCTCTGACTTGAAACTCTATTACAGAGCTACAGTTGTAGTAATACGGAGCGGCCGGGCTGTGTCCCGGCACCTGGCCACCCGCATGGCTTAGCTTAAGCCCCGAAATAACAACACACAAACTGTATTCATTTAGACACTGCCTGGCCCATCAGTTCCAGCCTCTTATTGGCTAGCTCTTGCACCTGGACTAGCCCATTTCTGATAATCTGTGCAGCACCCCATGGTGTGCTTACCGGGGAGATTCTAGCCTGCGTCTCTCTGCAGTGGGAACATCATGGCGACTCCTAACTCAGCTTCTCTTTCCCAGAATCCTCTCTGTCTACTTCGCCTACCTAATTTTCTGTCCTATCAGGGCCCAGGCAGTTTCTTTATTGAACCAATGAAATCAACAGATTGATATATGACACTCCCACATCACTTCCCCTTTTTCTGTTTAAACAAAAAAGAAAAGCTTTAACTTTAACATAGTAAAATCACATATAACAAAACAGTTATCAAGTAAGAATTACAGTTACAATATTTATATCTATTTTATCTTTTATCATAACTAAGGAAAACTATAACTATAACTAACCATTCTTCAACTCTATCAAAGACTCCAGAAGGATATAAAATTATTTAAACAAACAAGAAATCCAAACTCTAGAAATGACAGAGACATCTCGCTGCCTGGACAGTCACCCAAAGTTCCTCTGTACAGTTGGGGCATCCATCTTCGGCCTCCAGGCCCATAGTATCCAGCAGACATTTCCATGAAGCAGGAAATTCCAAAGACAGTTCAGTCACTTTCTGCTGTGTCCTGCGTCCTGCAGAATGTCTTGTAGACTCTTTTATGAATCAGGAACCCTGAAAGATCATCTCACCTTTAGGCAAGTTCAGCAGTCCTCTCTCTGCGGGTTCTTTGTGTCCAGTTTATGCAATAGTCCAGGCAAGAACAGTCTCTTGCCCAATGGCTATCCAACTCCATTAGGAGCCTCTTCAATGCCCATCTTCCTCTTTAAGTAGATTGGTGCTGCCAGGAGCAGACGTGTCTCATTGTCATGAAAAGCCCTAAGTTATTAAAACATTAAATACTATATTCTGCAGTCTTTGAAAGATATGAAGAATGCCTATCTAACTGAAATATATCTCTATATATCTAAAAAATCTAACATGACTACAAGCTTGACTATTATTTACGATTATTCATCAACAACCTATATTTCCTAAATATACATTACATTTTAAAAATGAACTACACAATCACAATACTTTGATCAAGATCAGAAATACATATACATATAACAAAATTGACCTTAAAATCCACACCAATGCAAATTATTTATATCTATATCATACAGTATTGAAAACAGCTTGGTATTGGCATAAAAACAGAGAAGTCTACCAATGGAATCGAATAGAAGACCCTGACTTTAACCCACAAACCTATGAACACCTGATTTTTCTATAAAGGACCTAAAAGTATACAATGGAAAAAAGAGAGCATCTTCAACAAATTGTGGAGACAAAACTGGATGTCAATCTGTAGAAGAATGAAAATAGACCCATATCTATCACCATGTACAAAACTCCAAGTAGATTAAAAACCTCAATATCAGTCCGAACACACTGAACCTGATAGAGGAGAAAGTGAGAAGTACTCTACAACACGTGGGCACAGGAGACCACTTCCTACGTATAACCCCAGCAGCACAGACAGTAAGGGCCTCATTGAACAAATGGGACCTCCTGAGACTGAGAAGCTTCTGTAAAGCAAAGGACACTGTCGCTAAGACAGAAAGCCAACCCACTGACTGGGAGAAAATCTTCACCAACCCCGCAACTAACAAAGGTCTGATCTCCAAAATATATAAAGAACTCAAGAAACTAGACCGTAAAAGGCTAATCAACCCAATTATGAAATGGGGCACTGAGCTGAACAGAGATCTCTCAACAGAAGAAGTTCAAATGCCCAAAAGACACTTAAGGTCATGCTCAACTTCCTTAGCAATCAGGGAAATGCAAATCAAGACAACTTTGAGATACCATCTTACACCTGTCAGAATGGCTAAAATCAAAAACACCAATGATAGCCATTGCTGGAGAGGGTGTGGAGAAAGGGGTACACTCATCTATTGCTGGTGGGAATGCGAACTTGTGCAACCACTCTGGAAAGCAATGTGGAGGTTTCTCAGGAAATTCGGGATCAACCTGCCCATGGACCCAGCAATACCACTCTTGGGAATATACCCAAGAGTAAGTATATGCTCTACTATGTTCATAGCAGCATTGTTTGTAATAGCCAGAACCTGGAAACAACCTAGATGCCCTTCAATTGAAGAATGGATGAAGAAAGTATGGAATATATACATATTAGAGTACTACTCAGCAGTAAAAAACAAGGACTTCTTGAAGTTTGCAGGCAAATGGATGGAAATAGAAAACACTATCCTGAGTGAAGTAAGCCAGACCCAAAAAGAGGAACATGGGATGTACTCACTCATATTTGGTTCCTAGCCATAAATAAAGAACATTGAGCATATAATTCGGGTTCTTAGAGAAGCTAAATAAGAAGGAGAACCCAAAGAAAAACATATAGGCATTCTCCTGAATATTGACCTTCATCAGGCAACGAAAGGAGACAGAGACCCACATTGGAGCACCGGACTGAAATCTCAAGGTCCAAATCAGGAGCAGAAGGAGAGAGGGCACGAGCAAGGAACTCAGGACCTCGAGGGGTGCACCCACACACTGAGACAATGGGGATGTTCTATTGGGAACTCACCAAGGCCAGCTGGCCTGGGTCTGAAAAAGCCTGGGTTAAAACCGGTCTCGCTGAACATATCAGACAATGAGGACTACTGAGACCTCAAGAACAATGGCAATGGGTTTTTGATCCTACTGCACCTGT
This sequence comes from Microtus obscurus, assembly GCA_963919715.1. Taxonomy (NCBI): domain Eukaryota; kingdom Metazoa; phylum Chordata; class Mammalia; order Rodentia; family Cricetidae; genus Microtus; species Microtus obscurus. The sequence goes on along the minus strand of CAWTZC010002434.1, from coordinate 148,829 downwards.
TGGCTTTGTGGGAGCCTAGGCAGTTTGGATGCTCACCTTACTAGACCTGTATGGAGGTGGGTGGTCCTTGGACTTCCCACAGGGCAGGGAACCCTGATTGCTCTTTGGGCTGACGAGGGAGGGGGATTTGATTGGGGGAGGAGGAGGGAAAAGAGAGGCGGCGGTGGGGAAGAGACAGAAATCTTCAATAAATTAAAAAAAAAAAAGAAATGGGCTAGTCCAGGTGCGAAACTTAGCCGAGAAAAGGCTAGATATAATGGGCCAAGCAGTGTTTAAAAAAATACAGTTTGTGTATTGTTGTTTCGGGTAAAGCTAGCCGGTGGCAGGAGCTGGGTGGCAGAATGCAACCAGCAGCTCCTACAACATGAGTTCTTTCAAGGTCTGTGAAGAATTCTGCTGTGATTTTGAAAGGCATTGCACTGAATCTGTAGATTGCTTTTTGTAAGATTGTCATTTTTACTATATTAATTCTACTTACCCAAGATCATGGGAAATCTTTTCATTTTCTGGTGTCTTCCTCAATTTCTTTCTTCAAAGATTTAAAGTTCTTGTCATTCAGATCTTCCACCTGTTTGGTTACAGTTACTCCAAGATATTTTATGCTATTTGTGGTTATTGTGAAGGGTTGTTTCTATAATTTTTTTTATCAGCCCATTTATCATCTGTGTACAGACTGCTACTGATATATCCATGTTAATCTTGTATCCTGCTAGATTACTGAAGGTGTTTCTGAGTTATAGAATTTCCTTGATAGACTTTTTGTGATCACTTACGTAAACTATGATATTATCATTTAATAGTTAGCCTTTCACCACTTCTTTTTCAATTTGTATCACCTTGAATTCTTTCTGTTGTCTCAGTGTTCTTGCTAAAACCTCAAGTACTCTATTGAATAGATATGGAGAGAGTGTACAACCTTGTCTGTTTTCTGATGTGTGATTAATTTGAGTTTCTGCCCATTTATGTTATTGTGTGTGTTTTTCCATTCTTTGGAATTTGTTGTTGTGAGATCATCTATGGTCTGTGTTTTTGTAGATGTAGGTAACTTCCTTGTGCTGGAGTTTTCCTTCTAGTACTTTATGTAGGGCTGGGATTATGGCTAGCTATTATTTAAATCTGATTCTGTCAGGGAATTTTTTGTTTTGTCCATCTATGGTGGTTGAAAGTTTTGCTGGGTATAGTAGTCTGGGCTGGCATCCATGGTCATAAGGTCTTAATGTCTGCATAATGCTTGACTGAGACCATCTGGCTTTCATTGTTTCCATAGGGAAATCAGGTGTCATTTTGATAAATCTACCTTTATATCTTATTTGACCTTTTCTTTGAAGTTCTTAATATTAAATATTATTTCTTTATTCTGGATGTGTAGTGCTTTGATTATTATATGGTGAGGAGACTTTTTAGTCTAGTCTATTTGGTGTTCTATATGCTTCTTTTATCTTCATATGCATACCTTTCTTTAGGTTGGAAAAGTTTCCTTCTATGATTTTGTTGAATATATTCTTTTTGTTTTTAAGTTGGACTTCTCTTTCTTCTATTTTTATTATTCTTAGGTTTGGTCTTTTTGTCATGTCCCATATTTCCTGGATATTTTACGTTAAGCTTTTGTTAAATTAAATGTTTTCTTTGACCAATAAGTCTATTTCATCTATTGTATCTTCAGCACTTGAGATTTCTCTCTTCCATCTCTTGTATTCTGCTGTTTATGCTTGCATTTGTGATTCTTGATCATTTCACATATTTTCCATATCCAGAATTCCCTCAGTTTATGTTTTCTTTATTGTCTCCATTTTAGTTTTCAAGTCTTGAATAATTTCTTTAATTTTTTAATTGTTATTTTTTGGTTTTATTAAGGATTTGCAGATTTCTTCTAACTTTTGTATGTCTTTTCCCCCATTTTGAAAGCAAACTTTTTATTTCCTCTTTAATGGCCTCAAACATTTTCCTAAAGTTATATATTGGGTCATTTTCTTCTGTTTCATCTATATTGGTGTGTTCAAGTCTTGGTGTGTTAGAGCCACTAGTTTTTGTTGGTGTCATATTGCTCTTTGTGGTGTTGTGTGTTCTTAACTTGCCTACCAATTTTTCCTCTGATTGATATAGTTCTGGCTGTAGGCAATCTTCCAGGTGCCAGTAGATTCAAGACCCAGATGGTTGATCCTTGTGATGTAGTAAGGGTGACAGTTGGAGTTACTCAGGAAGTTTCTCAGTGTTCCAGAGGTCAATTGGGTCTCCCCATGGTCACTCTGTATTCTTAATTGTCATTTGTGCTTGGTCCTGAGGAGGTCAGTTGCTCAGGCCTGCTCCCACTGAGGTTGCTGGCTTGGGCCTAGTCCAATTTTTCAAAGGGAAAAAAATGGTATTTGAAAACTAAAGAAGGGTGGATTCGTATTGGCATATAATGTAGACAATATGGGGTTCTATTAAAAGTATTTTTACATACAGCACATGGTTAATAATGTCAAATAGTAAAAGATTAAGATGGTTTCCTATGAAAGCAACTAGCCACACTTATTCAAATGGTGTTTTCATTACACAGTTCATATTAGTCAAATTATTATTTGTTTAGAGTTGGTTATATAATACATAGTTGACAACTAGATAGATTTTTCTCTCCTATTGCCTGTCATTCTATATAATGAAAGCCCTTTAAGGTCATTTAGGGGTTGTAAGATGGTACAAAAGTTAAATTTCTTGCTACTAAAGATGAAAATAAACTTCTCCCCAGGATCCATAAGTAGAAAGGGCTTGTGTTCTGATTTCTATGCATTCACACATATAACAAACTCCAAATTAATAAAAATAAGCTCTAATGAAATTGTGTTGCATATGAAAAAATATGAGAGTGAAAGATATTTACAACTATAAAACTACAATAATTATACAAAAATATTTTTAACATTTGATCTTTATTAATCTTTTTCCTTTTTAGTTTACTATTTTAAAAAAAAACAAACTTTCTTTTTTCATTATGCATACTAATACATGATCCCACTCCCTCTCCTCCTACCATTCTCTCTACATACCCTCCCACCCCACTACTATCCAGTTCTCAGAAAAAGTAAGGCACAATGTTTACGGAAGGACCAAGGCTCCCCCAACTATATCTAGGCTGATCAAGGTATCATCTAACAAGAATAGGTAACCAAAAAGCCAATAAGTGCAGTAGAAATAAATCCTGATACCACTGCAAGTGGCCCCTCCTTTTTCCCCAGCCATGCAACTGTCAAACACATTCAGAGGGACTAGTTTGTTCCTATGCTTGTTCCTTCTCAGTCTGGCTGTAGTAGGTGAGTTCTCATTAACTCAAACTGTTTCAGTGGGTGTACCCATCATTGTCATGGTCATGGCCTCTTTTCTTATATTCCCATACATTCTACTCTTCAACTGAACCTTGGGAGCTCAGTCCAGTGCTCTGATGTAGGTCTCTGCCTCTGTTTCCATCACTTGCTAGATGAAGGTTCTATGGTGATATTTAATATATTCATCAGTCTGACTACATGTCAAGTCAAGATTGGACCCTCTCTCCTATATTGCTTTGGGTCTTAGCTGGAGTCATCCTTGTGGATTCCTTGGAATTTCTCTAGAATCAGGTTTCTCGATAACACTACAACGGCTCCCTCAATTAAGATATCTCTTTTCTTTCTCACTTCTCTGTCCTTCCTTTTTCTCAATGATCCCATACCCTCAAATTCTCCTAACTCCCCATCTTCTCCCTTCCTCTTCTCATTCCACCCTCCCTTCTCCCCCAACCCCCATACTCCCAATTTTGTCAAACAATCTTGTCTGTTTCCACTTTCCAGGTGGATCTATATATGTTTTTCTTAGGGTTCAACTTATTACTTAGCTTCTCAAGGGTGAATGTCCTTTGTTTATATAATATCAAATTATGAGTTAGTACATACCATATTCATCTTTTTGGGTCTGGATTACCTCATTCAGGATAGTGTTTTCTAATTCAATCCATTTGCATGCAAAATTAAAGATGTCATTTTTTTTATCTCTAAGTAGTACTCTAATGTGTAAATGTGGCACATTTTCTTTATCCATTCTTCAGTTGAAGGGCATCTAGGTTGCTTCCAAGTTCTGACTATTACAAATAATGCTGCTATGAACATAGTTGAACAAATGCTTTTGTTGTATGATTGAGCATCTTTTTGGTTATATGCCCAAGAATAGTATGCTGGATCTTGAGATAGTTTGATTCCCAGTTATCTAAGAACCACCATACTAATTTCCAAAGCAGTTGTACAAGTTTACATTACCACCAGCAATGGAAGAGTGTTCCCCTTACTACACATCATCCCCAGCATAAGCTATCATTAGTGATTTTGATCTTAGCCATTCTGACAGATGTAAGATGGTATTTTGGAGTGATTTTGATTTGTATTTCCCTGCTGGCTAAGGATGTTGAAAATTTCCTTAAGTATCTTTTGGCATTTTGAGATTCTTCTGTTAAGAATTCTTTCTTTAGTTCTGCACCCCATTTTAATTGGGTTATTTAGAATTTTGATTTATATATTTTTTGAGTTCTTTATATATTTTGGAGTTTAGTTCATTGTTTGACATGGGGTTGGTGAAGATCTTTTCCCATTCAGTAGGCTACCTTTTTGTTTTGTTGACTATTCCTTTGCTCTACTGAAGCTTCTCAGTTTCAGGAGGTCCCATTTATTTATTGCTACCCTTAGTATCTGTGCTCCTGGGGTTATATTTAGGAAGTAGTGTCTTGTGCCTATGCATTGAAGACTACTTCCCACTTTGTTTTCTATCAGGTTTAGTGTGGCCAGATTTATCCATGTGTTTAATCCATTTGGACTTGAGTTTTGTATATGGTGATAGATATGGATCTATTTTCTTTCTTCTACATGATGACATTCCAGCATTATTTGTTGAAGATACTTTTTTTCTTTGTATAATTTTTGCTTCTCTGTCAAAATCAAGTGTTCATAGATATGTGGATTAATATCCGGGTCTTCAGGTCAATTCCACCGGTCAACCTCACTGTTTTTATGCCAGTACCAAACTGTTTTTATTACAGTAGCTCTGTAATAGAGAAATGTCAGGGATGGTAATATCTTTGGAAGTTACTTTATTGTACAGGATTGTTTTGGCTATTTTGGGTTTTTTGTTTTTCCATATAAAGTTGATTATTGTTCTTTCAGGGTCTGTAAAGAATGATGTTGTGATTTTAATGGAGATTGCATTGAATTTGTAGATTGTTTTGGTGTAATTGTCATTTTTACTATGTTGATCCTACCTATCCAAGAGCATGGGAGATCTTTCCATTTTCTATTATCTTCTTTTCTTCAATTTCTTTCTTCAAAGACTTAAAGTTCTTGTCAAATAGGTCTCTCACTTCTTTGATTAGAGTTACCTCCAAGATATTTTTATGTTATTTGTGGCTATTGTGAAAGTTGATATTTCTCTGATTTTTCTCTTATCTTTATTATCATTTGTATATAAGAGGGCTGCTGATTTTTTTGAGCTGATCTTTTATCCTGCCACACCACTGAAGGTATTTATCAGCTGTAGGTGTTCTTTTCTAGAGATTTAGGGGTCCCTTATTTATACTATCATCCGCAAATAATGAAAGTTTGACTTCTTCCTTTTCAAATTAAATTCCCTTGATCTCCTTTTTTGTCTTATTGCTATAGCCAAAACTTCAAGTACTATATTGAAGATATATGGGAAGAATGGACAGCCTTGTCTTGTTCCTGATTTTAGTGGAATTGCTTTGAGTTTCTTTTTATTTAATTTGATGTTAGCCATTGGCTTGCTATATATTGCTTTTATTACATTTAGATATGTTCCTTGTATCCCTGATCTCTTTAAGACCTTTTCATGAAGAGTGCTGGATTTTGTTCAATGCTTTTTCAGTACCTAATGAAATGATTATATGGCCTTTTTCTTTCAGTTTATTTACATGATGGATTACATTGATAGATTTTTTGTATGTTGAATCAGACTTGCATCTCTGGGATAAAACTGACTTGATTATGGTAGATTTTTTTTATGTGTTCTTGTATTTGGTTTGTCAGGATTTTATTGAGTATTTTTGCATCCATGCTTATGATTGAGACTGGTCTGTAATTCTCTTTCTTGATTGTGTTTTTATTTGGTTCTAGTATCGGGGTTACTGTAGCCTCAAAAAATAGTTTGGCAATGTTCTTTCTGTTTCTATAATGTGGAACACTTTGAGGAGTATAAGTATTAGCTCTTCTTAAAAGTTCTGGTAGACATCTGCACAAATCCATCTGGCCCTGGGTATTTATTTGGTTGGAAGATTTTTGATGACAACTTCTCTTTCCTTGCAGTTTATAGGTCTATTTAAGTTTCTCACCTGTCATTTCTTTACTTTTCATGTCAGTCTCCTTCCTCCCCTCCTCCTGCTTCCCCCATGTTCTCTCAAATCCATTCTCATCCACTCTCCTGACAGTGTAAGGCCTTTCACAGGGAGTCAACAGAGTTTGTCACATCACCATTGATCTTACCTAAACCAAAATATTTTGATTAGTTCTTAAAATATGCTTATATATGTGAGATGACTGATTATTTGTACACATTTGTAGGTGGATATATGAGGCATCCCTTGCCCATGTAGTTAGAGTAACAAAAAATTTTGAGACATGTATGCTGTCAACTGACCTCAGTTTGTCTGCAAGAGCAGTACATTCTCTTGACATTTGGGGCAAATTTCTAGTCCATTAAGCAAATTAACTAATTACATTTGTCTATAAATGCATTGTTTAAATAAATAGACTTAAAATCTAGAAGCACATCATCACTTTGTGCAATTATCTAATGATTCAGAAAACTTGCAATCATGTTTCTTATATGTCTAATGGTGGAGCTTATAACATATGAATAGGGCACTATTCCTCAAGTCATACATTCTGTACTATCATTCTTGCTTGAGTGTTTTTGTTTTGTCAAGATCCTGGTGTTATATCAATATCTACTTAATACTCAAGAGCACTCACTGAGTCTGGATCTCACATACATGAAAATTAGGAAGGGGAAAGAGTGTTCCAAGAGATGATAGAATCAATTGGTAGGACATTTAATTCTAAGTATGTTCAGAGATCCTACCTTCAGGATAGGAATATTGCTTCTTATAGTCAATAATCAGGGATAAAGCATCCATACTGCTAGATGAGGACACAATTGACAATTTGTTTGTTTATATTTTGCTTTTTAAGACATAAAAATTATACTTCTAAATTTTTTTCTCTAATTCTCACCATCACTTCCTCAATCACTTTCATATTCAAGCTCTGTTGTTACTTTTTACATATACACATACATGTAAATATACACATACCAGAGAAACATACTTATTCTCAAGGCGCTCTAGCCAGCCTGAGCATGGCAAACATGGCTGAGCAAGCCTTGTTCTTCTATCCCTTTGCCTTGCTAAAAAACCATTCGATTTCAGTGATAGTTTGAACAGTGGTAGTAATTGACCCTGTTAAGCGGTGTGACATGCTTGGAGTAGGTATGGTTTTTATTGGAGGAAGTATGTCATGGTGAAGCTAGATATTGAGGTCTCTTATAGTCTAAGGTTATACCCAGTGAGACAGTTTATTTCCTGTTGCCAATGGATCAAAGATATAGAATACTCAGCTCCTTCTCTAGCACCCTTTCTTCCTGTATACTACCATGTAACACCATGATGTTAATGGACTGAGAATCCAAACTCTAAGATACCCAATTAAATATTTCCTTTATAATAGCTACTCTCTTCATGGTTTTTATTCACAGAAATAGAAACCATAATGAGGCTTCTATATTCCTAAAGCTATCCACCCACCTCTACTCCCTTATTTGGTCAGTTCCTCCTCTTAGGTTGATTATAAATGTTCACTTATCAAAATATTGAAATTTAGCTATCAAAAACTCCTTTCTGGCTATCCTAATTAACCCATTTTATCAAAGTCAAATACTTCTTTCTAACATGGGGCTTCCTTTTTACATTTATAAACTGCTATTTTCCTATAGCCATATCTGTCTCCTCTCTATCCAGAGGCAATTCTTTGTCTACCCTGACAAATGAACTCTTCTCCCTGTCTCTTGTGGTTTTAATCTTCTCCTCCTTTCTCTATTTATTGTCTTTGTTCTTTATTCTGTGCCCATTGTCTACTCTGGTAAATCTATCTCCTTTTATTGAGAACTTGGTCTTGTCATGTGATGTACAGAATCCAAGGACTTCTGCAGATTGTGTTAAGTGTCATTTCTGTGTCAATGCATTTGGGTTGTTGAATTCAAACATAAGAACAGATCACATGTCTTGTTCCAATGGAAGGCACAGTCTCCATCTACAACAGAAAGACCATTCATAAAACATACAGAATCTCACCAGACACTGCATTCATGGGATCTGAGACTTCAAAATACACTCTGTGCAATATAATGTTTAATGATTTTATCCTCTGTCAATTCTTCAGTTTCAGTCTTTTCATCATAGCCTTCAGAATATACTGAAAATATCTGTGCTCTCTGATAACATAACAAATGCTATCACCAACACACAGTAAAATAGATAAAATAGTGATTGGTTGATTTCACTTCCCATAATAAACAATGAGTATTATGCAGTAATGTCTTTTAACTGCATTCTCAGCAACAAATGCAATTCTGCAATGCTTCTTCAACAAGTTTAATCGAACTATCCTGTCAATGAATGGCTACAGTTGCACTAATCATACTTTCCTTTCTCTATCAGATGTGGATAAATGTGTGAGGTGTCCAGAGGACCAGTATGCCAACAGAGAGCAGAACCAGTGCATTCCAAAAGCTGTGATCTTTCTGGACTACAAAGAACCCTTGGGGATGGCTCTTGCCTCAATGGCCTTGTGCTTCTCCGCATTCACAGCTGTGGTTCTGGGAGTCTTTGTGAAGCATCGTGACACGCCCATTGTGAAGGCCAACAACCAGAATCTCAGTTACATCCTGCTTATCTCACTCATCTTTTGTTTCCTGTGCACTTTGCTCTTCATTGGGCATCCCAATTCAGCCACCTGTGTCATGCAGCAAATCACATTTGGAGTTGTATTCACTGTGGCAGTTTCTACTGTATTGGCCAAAACAGTGACTGTGCTGCTTGCTTTCAAACTCACAGTCCCTGGAAGAAGGATGAGCTTCTTCCAACTTTCACGGGCCCCCAAGTACATCATTACTATTTGTCTTTTCATCCAAATTATTCTATGTGCAATCTGGTTGCGATTTTCTCCACCCTTTATTGACACTGATCCACACTCTGAGCATGGCCAAATCATCATTGTGTGCAACAAGGGCTCAGTTACTGCATTCTACTGTGTGTTGGGATATCATGGCTTCCTTGCCTTAGGGAGTTTCATTGTGGCTTTTTTGGCCAGAAATCTTCCTGACACCTTCAATGAAGCTAAGATGCTGACCTTTAGCATGTTTCTGTTCTGCAGTGTCTGGGTCACTTTTCTCCCTGTCTACCACAGCACCAAGGGGAAGGTCATGGTAATTTTGGAGGTCTTTTCCATCTTAGCGTCCAGTGCAGGTGTACTGGGATGCATCTTTATCCCCAAGTGCTATATAATTTTGCTAAAGCCAGAAAAAAAATTTCTTCGGAAGTTCAGGGAGACAACATCTTCTTGAACACACATTTCATAAATTGCAACTGTCAACTAGTGTTGGTAAAGAATAACCCATTATGATACAATGTAAGATGCATGTAATGGCTCATGATTCTTATTGTTTTTTCTAATGATGATATCCAGAAGTGTCATGTATACTACTTTTCTGTACATTGTGACCTATAATCTTCCTCTCAGCCACATATTTTTTAAGACCTAGTTTTTGGACATTGGTGCATAGGAGGTGTGTTCCTTTCTTTTTCTAGTGCACAATAATATTTGAAACTCTTAGTAATTCTTTTGATATCTGAATGAATGTGTGACTTTGAGCATAAGGAAAATACAGAAAATTTGTAGTAGAGTGAATAAATGTTTGAAGATTATGAAACTAATTTCTGTAGAGGAAGACTACCAAATCCTACTTCATCCTATGAGTTAGAGGAGTAGAACTTAGGAAGTAGGGGTAAGTTTTGTCATATAGACAGGAAGAATATTGAGAAAGGTGGAGAGATGTCTCAGAATTTAAAATCATGTACTGCTTTTTCAGAGATGAGTGCACTACCCATTTCACAAATCTTGTAATTCACAAGCACCTATCACAATAACTCCAATGAACCAGATGCCCTATTCTGGCTTACAAGAACATCTACACTGAGATGTTCATATAACAACACAATCAAAAAGCACACATACACATGAATGAAATTAAATGAACTTTATAAATTTAATTTTACAAAGCACTATGGTGGAACACTGGATTTCTCTTATTTTTACTTTGTTGAAAATAGATTTTTAATTGAGTTTGAAGTCAGGGATGGTAATGCCTCCAGAAGTTCCTTTATTGTATAAGATTGTTTTGGCTATCCTGGGTTTTTTGTTTTTCCATATAAAGTTGATTATTGTCCTCTCAAGATCTGTGAAGAATTTTGATGGGATTTTAATGGGGATTGCATTGAATCTATAAATTGCCCTTGGTAGAATTGCCATTTTTACTATGTTGATCCTCCCAATCCAAGAGCAAAGGAGATCCTTCCATTTTCTGGTATCCTCCTCAATTTCTTTCTTCAAAGACTTAAAGTTCTTGTCAAATAGATCCTTCATTTCCTTGGTTAGAGTTATCCCAAGATATTTTATGCTATTTGTGGCTATCATGAAAGGTGATGCTTCTCTGATTTCCCTCTCTGCTTCCTTATCCTTTGTGTATAGGAGGGCAACTGATTTTTTTTGGAATTGATCTTGTATCCTGCCACACTACTAAAGGTGTTTATCAGCTGTAGGAGTTCCTTGGTGAAGTTTTTGGGGTCGCTTATGTATACTATGATATCATCTGTAAATAACGAAAGTTTAACTTCTTCCTTTCCAATTCGAATCCCTTTAATCCCCTTATGTTGTCTTATTGCTATTGCTAGAACTTCAAGCACTATATTGAAGTGGTGTGGCGAGAGTGGACAGCCTTGTCGTGTTCCTGAGTTTAGTGGGATGGCTTTGAGTCTCTCTCCATTTAATTTGATGTTAGCTGTCGGCTTGCTGTATATAGCCTATATTATAGTTAGGTATGACCCTTGTATCCCTACTCTCTCCATGTCCTTTATCATAAAGAGATGTTGAATTTTGTCAAATGCTTTTTTAGCATCTAATGAGTATCTTATGATCCATCCATACCTCCTATAGATCTTTCTGAAAGTAGATAAGTTGTTAAAACATATGCACTCTTGTCGACCCATATTTATTAAAGCGTTATTGAAATAGTCAAGATTAAAAATCAACCTTAATGTCTCTCAACAAAAGAGAAGATATAAACAAATATTTATATAAAATTTTGTGATTTTTAGTGTTCATTCTGGATTTTGTTGAATATTTAAAATCAAAATTTAATATTTAAAGTGTGGTTCTATGATCAGCTGGATAGTTTTGGAATATTGGAATTTAGAAATTTTCTGTAGGTAGTTTGATAATTAGTTCTCAAGACAATGGAAGCACAAGATTTGGTTAAATATTCTGTACCTGCCACAGATGAAGCATAAGTCCAACTCTCATGCTGTTTGGAATTCAATTGTTCTAAGCATGAAGTTGATTTTCCTAACATGAACTTTGTAATACTGTGTTCTGTGTATAACCATGAATTTTGAATTTGTAGTGTTCTTGAAACAATAATACATGTCTCACTGTGAGTCACCTAATAAATTTCCTGGCAACATTTCTAAAGACATTAGTATAAGCACATTGATAGAATGTCATCTGACCTTTTTGTTTTTTCCCAGAATGGCATCCACCCAGGGGCTTTAATTTCTACAAAGATGATTGATGTCATGAAACAACCTGAACTTGCCTAATATTTGTTCATAACATGGGCTTTAGACATCAGATGCCAGAGCCTCTGAGCAGAGTGTTAAAGATCACAATGTGTGAGAAAATGCTATCAAATGAGAAGAAATCAGGAATGTACAACTATCCATCTTTGTCCAAAAATTTAAAAGCACTTGGGAATATATGGATGCCCATATGCTAAGCAGATATGAAAGGCATTTCACAATTGCACTGCCCAGACATACAGATGGACAAATATTATTTTCCTCTTTTTGCTCCCAATAATTCTACTTTTTTTGGGTCAGTTTCATTTTACCCAAGAGATTTTGGAGAAGAAAGCAAAATGAAGACTAAGAGGGAGTCTTGTTAGCAGTTTGCCCCGTCTCACTTTCATTGTAGTAGTGCATCGGCCTATGGAAAAAGAGCTTTTAAAGAATATTTTGAATATATAGCAAGTTACTTTGTATGTTGTATGAAGCGTCATCATGAATATTTCATTATGGCTAGACGATGAGTATCATAACAATGGTATGGATTGTCTGTCCTGTTGTCACAGCCTGCACATCAATAGGCAACCCCAATTCTTTTAGAGACTGGAAGCTGACAAGAAAGTACTCTCTACAGTGTTCCATCATATATATCCGTCTGTCTCACAGTTTCTATAACACTGTTGCAGGACAGGACTTATTAAATGAAACCCCATTTTATTTCAATTAGTATCATCCTAAGTGGTCCCAAGCAAATGGCCATAGAGTAAAATCAACTGACGGACATTCATCAATGTGTAGGTTCTAAAGCATGTGTTAGGGCAACCAATACTTGTGACACCTAGCTGTGAAGAGTTTTTACATAGATATACAGTTACTCTCTTGAATGATCTGAATGAGGTCCCATTATCCTCAAACTGCATCAAGATTGGAAGTAAGAGACTGGTCAATTGTGAACATCATATGTGCTCATATTTCTCCATTCCTCATTTACATACATGTAAAATCACTGCTCTTTAATCTCAAAGTTCACTGTTTCTAGTTTTGTTAAGAAAGGAATTATGAACTGTGAATTATATGCTTGCATTCTTTGAAAAGTGTGATTGACACTTCCCTTGTCACTTACTTGATTGACAGCCCTGGTGTGTAATAGTTAGCAACACATTAGAGAGGGAATAGAGCAGCTACATACTAGCACATCTTTGCCATTATTTTAAAAACAAAGGTATTGTCTCTTTGTATCTAAATTGTTTATTTTCTGACATGTATTTCCCTTAAACCTCATATGTTCTTTCAGTAATTTTGATAATTATAACTGCCTATTTTAGTAATGTGGGTACATTTTGACTATGTGGATTATTAATAGTTGTTATCAAACACAGAATTTAGTCCACTGGGATACTCTAACTGTTCAAGAGATATATGTTTCTTAATGTTTTGGTTAAAAGAATTAGTGTTTGAGCTTCACAAAATCTAGTCCCAAATTCCTGTTATGTGTTACTTAAATTTTCAATGATACTTTTTCTGTGTGGTAATAAAAATATTCAAAAATTATTTTTACTTTGAAAATAAAAATATAACTATAAGTAAATACATAAAGGTGTCAGAGTAGTAAAATATCTAAGTAGGAAACAGATTTATTTTACTCTGAGTGAATAAATTAGAATGAAGAAGCATGATTGATGTTTATGGGTCAGATGATATAAAATGACTAAGAAAAGACAGAAGTTACTGCTCTTCCCAAAAACATAAACACAAATTAGTATTATTGCCTCCCAACTTACTTGTTACCTATTTTTATTACAAAAAAGGTTCATGAACCTTTTCCTCACATTTTATACTTTATTGTTTTCTATTTTACAGAGATGTTAGACTGGCATATACAAATTTATGTAGGATGATATTGTTGTGTTTAGTATAACTGGAAAGGTGGTCAGAGCTATTTTCTGGTATAAAAATTGAATTGGTGAGATAGTCCCAGTGTGAACATATCACATTTTCTGTAAATATAAAGTGGATGAAGAGTACATAGAAGGTAGTACATGGCCTTAATATCTGCACTAAGAACCTGGGGCATGTGTATCTATGTACATTTGGTACCAGTCTAATCTATAGAAAATTATTGTTCAAAACCTTGAAATCAATTCTCTATTTATGACCTGCATAAGCATTAATACTGTCCACATACATTGGTTGACACATATATACAGCTTTATAAAATACATCTCTGGTATTTGAATTCATTTAAATATCGATCTTAAAAAAGGTTTTACACTTCCATTAGATAAACCAGAAAGAAAAAAAGAACAACACAGAGATCACAGTTATATGTTAACCATAATGCCCACTGATTATAAAGAATTGAAACCACAAGAACCAAACGTTGGCCAGACTATTGGGAATTCACCGAGCATTATTTGACAGTCTTATCCAACTTAGTTAATTAAAAAAAATACGATAAACTCATAGGCTCACATGTCACATGAATTTTTCACACACATTGTTCAGCAATTTCAATGTGAGTACATGAATAGGTTTATTGTTTGGTTAAAGCCTCTGTCATTATCTTTAAAGTAAGCACTCAAAAACTAGAAATTGAAAACACACTCTTTGAAAGGTGCTGATGGCTCATCTTATTTATGGAAGATGCTCGCTAATGAACCTTTAAAGCTTTTGCAAGCTTCCAGCTACTTATATTATTCTAATATCAAAGCATAGGTCATTTGTATCAGTATTGGCAATGGTTGGGAATACTTACAGCTCAGAATATTACATCCATTGACTACATAGAATCATCTGTAGATCTCTGTAAATATTAATTCCAATACCCTTTTACAGAACAACAACAACACATCCAGTCTGCATTGGCCTTAGCTTTTTCCATGGTTGAAGTCAACAGAAACCTTGATCTTTTACCAAATTCATCATTCGTATTTGAATGCCCAGAAGGTGGTTGTGCAACTGGGACAAAATTATATAGTCACTTGCAATTTTCTGAAGAATTTAGTGATACTCCAAATTATATCTGTTATGAACAGACTATGTGTATAGTGGTGCTTACAGGACCAAATTTGGCAACATCTGTGATGGCTGGGACCATGCTCAACCTCTTCACACCTCAACAGGTGAGGTTTTATTTTGTGAGTTTGCAAGAAATTCTGATTCTGCTGTAATAAGTCGTAGATGCTAGGTAGATTGTGAGGAGGATACTACCTTCAAATTTGTGTTAAACAGTGTAGTTCACGGTTATTATTCAGTCTTTTATTTACTTATTTTTTATTGAAAAAAAAAGAAATTTCTGCCTCCTCCCCACCTCCCATTTCCCTCCCCCTCCTCACACTCCTCCTCCCCTCCCCCCACTCCTCCCCATCCCTCTCCAGCCTGAAGATCAGTCAGGGTTGCCTGCCCTGTGGAAAGTCCAAAGTCCTCCCCCCTCAATCCTGGTCTAGGAAGGTGAACATCCAAACTGGGAAGGCTCCCACAAAGCCAGAACATGAAGTAGGATCAAAACCCAGTGCCATTGTCCTTGGCTTCTCAGCAGCCCTCATTGTCCACCAAATTCCAAGAGGCCGGTTTTATCCCATGCTTTTTCAGTCACAGTCCAGCTGGCCTTGGTGAGCTCCCAATGGATCAGCCCCACTGTCTCCGTGGGTGGGTGCACCCCTTGTGGTCCTGACTTCTGTGCTCATATTCTCCCTTCTTCTGCTCCTCATTGGAACATTGGGTGCTCAGTCCAGTACTCCAGCGTGGGTCTCTGTCTCTAACTCCATCCATCGACAGATGAAGGTTCTATGGTGATATGCAAGATATTCATCAGTATGGCTATAGGATAGGGTCATTTTAGGTTCCCTATCCTCAGCTGCCCTAGGAACTAACTGGGAACATCGCCTGGGGCACCTGGGAGCCCCTCTAGGTCCAAGTCTCTTGAGAACCCTAAGATGGCTCCCTTAATTAAGATGTGTGCTTCCCTGCTCCCCTAACCAACCTTCCTTTATCCCAATCATCCCGTTCCTCAAGTTCCCCCCAACCTCCCCTTCTCACATTTCTCTCTCCTTCTAATTCCTACCCCCCTCCCACCACACCCCCAAGATCCCAATTTTTTGCCCGGCAATCTTGTCTACTTCCCATAACCAGGAGGATAGCTATATGTTTTTCTTTGGGTTCACCTTCTTATTTAGTTTCTTTAGGATATCAAATTATAGACTCACTGACCTTTATTTATCTCTAGAAACCAATTATGAGTGAGTACATCCCATGTTCATCTTTCTGGGTCTGGGTTATCTCACTCAGAATAGTGTTTTCTATTTCCATTCATTTGCATGCAAAATTCATGAAGTCATTGTTTTTTTACCGCTGAGTAGTATTCTAATGTGTATATATTCCACACTTTCTTCATCCATTCTTTTTTTGAAGGCCATCTAGGTTGTTTCCAGGTTCTGGCTATTACAAATAATGCTGCTATGAACATAGTTGAACAAATGTCCTTGTCATATGATCAGGCATCTCGTGGGTACATTCCCAAAAGTGGCATTGCTGGGTCCATGGGTAGGTTGATCACGAATTTCCTGAGAAACAGCCACACTGCTTTCCAAAGTGGTTGCACAAGTTTGCATTCCCACCAGCAATGGATGAGGGTACCCCTTTCTCCACAGCCTCTCCAGCAAAGGCTATCATTGGTGTTTTTGATTTTAGCCATTCTGACCGGAGTAAGATGATATCTCAAAGTTGTTTTGATTTGCATTTCCCTGATCGCTAAGGAGATTGAGCATGACCTTAAGTGTCTTTTGGCCATTTGAACTTCTTCTGTTGAGAATTCTCTCTTCAGATCAGTGCCCCATTTTTTAATTGGGTTAATTAGCATTTTAACGTCTAGTTTCTTGAGATCTTTATATATTTTGGAGATCAGACTTTTGTCTGTTGCGGGGTTGGTGAAGATCTTCTCCCAGTCAGTGGGTTGCCTTTTTGTCTTAGTGACAGTGTCCTTTGCTTTACAGAAGCTTCTCAGTTTCAGTAGGTCCCATTTATTCAATGTTGCCCTTAATGACTGTGCTGCTGGGGTTATACCTAGGAAGCAATCGCCTGTGCCCATCTGTTGTAGGGTACTTCCCACTTTCTCTTCTATCAGGTTCAGACCTGTTAGTCGCGAAGAATTAGAAGCTGTTATAAAAAACCTCCCTACCAAAAAGAACCCAGGACCAGATGGTTTCAATGCGGAATTCTATCAGAACTTCCAAGGAGACCTATTACCTATACTCCTTAAGGTATTTCACAATATAGAAACAGAAGTTGAAGACATAAACCACGAACAATGCCACACCAGTTTGAAATTATTATTACTAGGGTAGTATTTATTTAAAGAGGAAAAACTTACAGATCACGATCCCAGACAACAGCTCTCTGCACAATCAGAAAGGGAGTCTAGTCGCCAGCGGAGCAGAAGTCAAGAGAGCGAGCGGAGGAACTAGAAGCTTTTTGAATGGAGAGAAACCACGCCCCAATGGGCTGGTATCTCAGCAGCTATTGGTTGGAGGGGCGGAAAGACCTCACCACAACACTTCCCCCTTTTGTTTAAGTAAGAGAGTTCTAAACCTACTACGAAATTATATACAATAAGTACAAATATCCTATTCTAACTAGCTTAGGACTTGTATAATAAATAACTTGGCCAAGTCATGAGAGAAAAGTAACTATAGTTATATAGTCTTCAACCCCATCAAAGATCTGACAAGGGACATAATGTTACCTGGGTAATTAGGAAGTTCAGTAAAACAACTTTCAAAACCTGCAACAAATCACAGGGACAACTAGCTACCTGGGCAATCACCCAAAGTCACATTTGCAGTGTTGAAGCAACCAACTTTGGCTAAGGCCTAACATAACTGACATACCATTTTCAAAGGCAAGCAACTTTTCAAAACTATCCTACTCTGTCTTGGCAGGATATGACAGTCCTGTTTTATCCATTGATGCACGCTCTGTATCTCTGTCAGTGGTTAAGGTATGGGCATTTCTTTTCCCCAAGGCCAGTTCTGTCAAAAAGAAAGGCTCCAGGTGGAGTGTCTTTGGTGCTCAACATTCTCTCGGGAATAGAGCGGTGTTGCCAGGAGCAATTGTGTCTCACTACCACAAAACTCTGAGTTAGATTAAAGGCCATTTTCTATAGCTCTTTGAAGAGGTTGAAGATCATCTATCTATACTGAGTATAATCTCTATATATCTAAATAACCTAATTAGTGTAATTATAAATGGCAAACTTAGATGACTATTAATCTATATAATTCTCAATATCTATCTAACTTAAAGACTAAGACAATAAACATCTGTGTAACAAATGAGGATAATGACTTCTAAATATAAACAATGTACAAATATACATTGCAATATGGTAAATATCGATACAATATATGTCAATACATAAAAAATATTTTAAACAGAGGTAGAAACATGCATGCATACAATAGTCAATATAATTTAACTTTGTATCAATATACAAGTATCAATACCAATATATTTGTCTAAAAATTGTAACTCACAATTACAAATCTATTATCCCATCATCCCTCTCTTTTTTTTTTTTCAAAATGATCCCTGAGCTTATAAAATTCCTCCCCCAACCTCCCAACCCCTAAATGATGTCCCTAAACCCAGGGGCAAACTTTACTGGGAGAGGGGACGTCATCCTCTAGAATTACTTCCAGCTGTCATGGGGGCGACGTTCTATCTGGGGGATCCTGTGAAAGTAAAATGATGGTTAAATTTCAAGATCAATGTCTTTTAAAATTGCAAATAGTCTCTGAGTATTTTGTGGAGGTCTGGCCAGAATGTTGTACAAGATGTGCACCATTTCAGCTAACCAAGTTGGGATCTTCTTGTGCAGCTGGTACCCAAAACAGGTCTTGTAGTAGCGCTATCAGTATCATGACGTCATATCAACCAGGTAGAGTTGTTGTTGTGGGGCCCCATCTTCTTCCTGGAAACTTCAAATGTCGCTTCAGAAAAGACTCATTGTTTATCGCAAAAAACTTAAACATTAATCATATAGACATATATAGGCATATATATATACATATATTCAATGAAAGGCATGATAGATATATTCAATGAAAGGTATGATAGATATGAAGAAAAGCAAAGATGTTTTCTAAACTCATATTTCTTTCTGTCCCATATCACGGCTCTTGACATGAGACAGAAACTCCAGAAACTCTGGGTTTTTCTCTTACTAACAGGCTTGGAATTGGAGAGGAACTGAGCCAGAGTCCAACTTCAAAACCAGCTCTATAATTTTAGAAATATGGTTTAATATGTGTTACTTACCCATTCAGTTTTCTTTTTTTTTATTGGAAAAAAAAGAAATTTCAGCCTCCTCCCCGCCTCCCATTTCCCTCCCACTCCTCCCTCTCCTCCTCCCCTCCCCCCACTCCTCCCCCTCCCTCTCCAGCCTGAAGAGCCGTCAGGGTTCCCTGCCCTGTGGAAGGTCCAAAGTCCTCCCCCCTCATCCTGGTCTAGGAAGGTGAACATCCAAACTGGGTAGGCTCCCACAAAGCCAGAACATGAAGCAGGATCAAAACCCGGTGCCATGGTCCTTGGCTTCTCAGCAGCCCTTATTGTCCGCCAAATTTAGAGAGTCTGGTTTTATCCCATGCTTTTTCAGTCACAGTCCAGCTGGCCTTGGTGAGCTCCCAAAGAATC
Source organism: Microtus obscurus (assembly GCA_963919715.1). Taxonomy (NCBI): domain Eukaryota; kingdom Metazoa; phylum Chordata; class Mammalia; order Rodentia; family Cricetidae; genus Microtus; species Microtus obscurus. Next base: position 129,238 of record CAWTZC010002434.1, on the reverse strand, counting down.
AGCCCCACTGTCTCCACGGGTGGGCGCACCCCTTGTGGTCCTGACTTCTTTGCTCATATTCTCTCTCCTTCTGCTCCTCATTGGGACATTGGGAGCTCAGTCCACTGTTCCAGTGTGGGTCTCTGTCTCTATCTCCATCCATCGCCAGATGAAGTTTCTATGGTGATATGCAAGATATTCATCAGTATGGCTATAGGATAGGGTCATCTCAGGTTCCCTATCCTCAGCTGCCCCAGGAACTAACTTCTTGATATTTCCTATTGGGCAGGTATTTTTCCATCTGTCAGTATCCAAATATCCAGGGTCCCTTGAATTTTTCAAAGGTGAGTGTTTTCCTGTGGAGATAAGAACAGAACCCTGCCCCCATTCTATATGTTTTTCTTACCACTTGTATGAATATCATCATTGTGGATGAGTTGTCATTTCTCCTTTCCAAGAGGTTTTTCCTCTTCAAATCGAAACTTTATTAATTTTGATGGTATCCACAATTTTTCTTCTCCTGTGGAAACAAGAGCAAAACCCCTTCCCCAACGTAGCACATCTCCTGGCTTCCATTGAGAGGTCAGCACATCTTTGAAATAAATCGGTTGATTTAGTTCAGCAGACTTTTCCATTATCCAATGTCTTTCTGCTGCTGTCGTTCCTTTCTCATTAGCGTTAAGAAAATTTAAGGTTAATAAAGCATTATGTAATCTATTTCTGGGGGTATTTTCGGTCCCTTTCTGTTTTTTCAGCATATCCTTTATAGTATGATTTGATCTTTCTATAACTGCCTGACCTGTAGTATTATTTGGTATACCTGTAATATGTTTTATATTATAATAATCAAAAAAGCGTTTCATTTTCTTAGATACATATGCTGGACCATTATCTGTCTTTATTTGTGCAGGTATACCCATGATGGCCATAACTTCCAATAAATGTGTGATTACTGAATCTGCCTTTTCTGAGCTCAGGGCAGTAGCCCATTGAAAACCTGAATACGTGTCTATGGTGTGGTGTACATATTTTAATTTACCAAATTCCATAAAGTGGAACACATCCATCTGCCAGATTTCATTTCTCTTAGTACCCATTGGGTTACACCCTGCAGGCAATGGTGTTTGATTATAGAAAGAACAAGTAGGACATCTCTTTATAATGTCCTTAGCTTGTTGCCAAGTAATGGAAAATTCTTTCTTTAGGCCTTTACTATTGACATGATGCTTTTTATGGAATTCCAAGGCCTACAACACGCTTCCAATCAATAATTGATCAATCTCAGCGTTGCCTTGTGCTAGAGGACCAGGCAGACCTGTATGGGACCGGATGTGTGTTATGTACATCGGACAAAGCCTGTTCCTGATTATGTCTTGTACCTGGATAAACAATGAAGTCAACTCTGTGTCATCTGGTATAAATTCAGCGGTTTCAATATGCAAGATAACTCTTCCTGCATATTGTGAATCTGTAACTATATTAAGAGGTTCTTCAAAATCCCTTAGCACCATAAGAATGGCATATAATTCTGCCTTCTGGACAGAATTATAAGGGCTTTGTTCCACCTTACTCAATTCATCTGACTTGTAACCTGCTTTCCCTGATTTATTTGCATCAGTATAGAACGTACGGGCTCCAGTTATTGGAGCATCACGTACAATTTTAGGAAGAATCCAAGAAGTTCTCTTTATGAGGTTAGGTCTACCACTTTTGGGATAGTTGCTATTAATTTCTCCCAAAAAAAATTAGCACAAGCTCTTTGCCACGGTTCATTGTCTTCCCATAATTTTTTTTATTTCTTCAGTAGTAAAAGACACTATAATTTCTGCTGGGTCAATACCTGCTAGTTGACGAAGTCTCAGCTTACCTTTTATAATTAATTCAGAGACTTTTTCCACATAAGTTTTTAATTTTTTACTCGGTTTATTAGGTATAAATATCCACTCTAGAATAATATCTTCCCTCTGCATTAGAATCCCTGTAGGAGAGATTCTGGAAGGCAATATGACTAGGATGCAGCTAAGATTTGGGTTCACCCTATCCTCATGTGCTTCCTGTAATTTTTACTCAATCATTGTCAGTTCCTTTTCTGCTTCAGCTGTCAGTTTTCTTGGACTATTCAAATCCTTATCACCATCTAAGGTTTTGTTTAAATGAACTATTAGATCAGGTGTTATCCCAACAGCTGGTCGTAGACTGGAAATGTCTCCCAACAATTTTTGGAAGTCATTAAGAGTCTTTAACCGGTCTCTCCTAATTTGTGCCTTTTGTGTTTTAATTTTCTCTAACCCTATTCTGTAACCTAGGTAATTAATAGAATTTCCTCTTTGAATCTTTTCAGGGGCAATTTGTAATCCCCACCTAGGCAAGACTTTCTTTACTTCTTCAAACATCCTTTCTAAAATATCTTTATTTGAATCTAATAATAAGATGTCATCCATGTAATGATAAATTATGGACTTGGGAAATTGTTTACGAATTATTTCCAATGGCTTACTTACAAAATATTGGCACAATGTAGGACTATTGAGCATATCCTGTGGGAGGACAGTCCATTGATATCTCCTATTAGGTGGAGAATTATTATAAGTAGGCACCGTGAAGGCAAATTTTTCTCTATCCTTTTTTTGTAACGCTATAGTGAAAAAACAATCTTTCAAATCAATAACTATAAGAGCCCATCCTTTTGGTAATAGAGAAGGCAAAGGAATTCCAGATTGTAGTGGGCCCATAGGTTGAATTACTTTGTTGTCAGCTCTTAGATCTGTCACCATTCTCCATTTACCAGATTTCTATTTTACAACAAACACAGGAGAATTCCAAGGGCTGGTTGATTCTTCAATATGGTGAGCATCTAATTGCTCCTGCACCAGCTGTTCCAATGCCTGTAATTTATCTTCAGCTAGAGGCCACTGTTTGATCCATATTGGCTTCTCAGTTAGCCATTTTAAAGGTAGGGCTGTTGGTACCTCTAAAGGTTTGGTATTTGCTATATGTTCTTGTACAGCCTGAATGGCTGGTGACCTTTTTCCATAATACCTCATCATATCTTTCCCAGAATTATGAGTTCCTGGAACTGCAGGAATGTTAATCTGGGTATTCCATTGCTGTAACAGGTCACGGCCCCATAAATTTATTGCAATATTGGCTATATATGGCCTTAGTCTTCCTATTTGCCCTTCAGGCCCTATGCATTCCACCCATCTTGTGCTTTGTTTTACACGAGATAGGGTTCCAATTCCCAGAAACTGAACATCTACCTCTTGAAGAGGTCAATTTGGATGCCAAGATTCTGAGGTGATGATACTTACATCTGCACCTGTGTCTAATAAGCCTTCAATAAAAGTGCCATTTATACAGACTTTTAGCTTTGGTCTTTGGTCGTTAATAGAAGTCTGCCAAAATATACGTTTACTCTGTCCTACTGGGTTTTTTGACTCATCCTCCACACATAATTCATCATTTAGACCAGTATTACTTTTTACAGCAGAAATTGGAGCTTTTAATTTTCTTGGTGAGGCACGTTCTCCACTGTGACTGGGAATGACTGGGCCACTGTTGGCTTGGGGGCCTGCGAGAGGCCCTTCAAGGAGTTTCCCGACAGTATCGAGTTGCCTTGTTTGTCTGTTGTTGACCTGCATTCGTTGGACCAATGACAGCCTTTACCACATCTCCTACATATACCTGAAGGCCTAGGTCCTCTATTTTTGTCATTCCCAGAGGAGATATTATTCCTAGAAATTCTGTGCCTGCAATCCCTTTTCAGATGTCCTAATTTACCACAATTAAAACACCTGGCAGTTTGATGTCTCCTCATTGCTGTGGAAATCGCTTCTCCTACCCAAGATTCATCATTATAGCTAAACGTCTCAACATTCATCGTATGCTGAATCCATTCATCCATAGGTGCTGATCTAGACTTTAAAGGCCCAATTATCTTTTTGCATTCTATGTTTGCATTCTCAAATGCTAGAGATTCAAGAAGTATTCGTCTAGATTCTGGGTCTGTTACCCCTATGTCCAGAGCCTTAATTAATCTTTGCAAAAAGTCAATAAAGGGTTCTCTCTGTCCCTGCCTAATTCTGGTATATGATTCAACCCTTTTTGCTGGATCTTGTATCCTATTCCAAGCATTTAAAGCTGCTTGGTGACATAGACACAGTACTTCATCATCATAAAGAGCTTGGACCTGTGGATCAGCATATTCTCCTGCACCAAGAATTTGATCTTGGGAAACCTCGACACCTTTTGCTCTTCCTTGCTGTTCCATATGTATGGATTCTTCTCTGAAATAAATTCCAAACATCAAGGAAGGTCCCTTATCTAAAACTGCAGACACTAACTGATGGAAATCATAGGGGGTAGCTCTAGCATTAGAAGCCCAAGTCCTTATCATTTCCTTTACATATGCGGATTGCAGCCCAAAATTAACAACAGCTTGTTTAATTTCTTTCAGATCATTCATTGCTATTGGCATCCATCTAGCTTCTCTGACTCCCTTTGAGCCTTTAGAAGTTGATGCTTTGTCAGAATTAAGTATAGGGTATGCCGCTAAAACCCTGGGTAGGCCAGTTCTAATAGCTGGTATTGGCTTTGTATCCTGTCCTTGTGCCTTATTACTCTGTTCACCAGCTCCAATCATTTCTTCAAGCATTTCAAGTCTTTTTATTATTGCCTCTTTTGAATCCTGAATCTCCTGACCTGCATGAGTTTCTAGTAAAGATAGTATGGTTCTTGAGAGTACCATAATCTTCCTAAATGATAGAATATTCAAAAGAATACTAAAACCTAGTAACCAGTAAATTAAGTTATCCTCATAGTCATATAAGTTTTGCATGATAAGACCCATTGTATTGGTAGCCCAAACAGTGAAAGTCATGTTGGAAACAAAAACTGCCATATTACCTATTATCCAGCTGGCCTCGAACTCACCCAAATCCGCCTGTCTCTGCTTCCCGAGTGCTGGGATTAAAGACGTATGCTACCACCACCTGGTCGGTCTCAGAGATTGTCCTGCCTCTCTGGATATTATGGGCCTGAAGGCCAAGTGTATCTCAGACTCGGCACTGGGGCCTAAGTCACGAACTAAACAAAAAACGGTGTAAAGAACTGCAGCAAGAAAGGCCAGTGCGTGATGATTTAAGTTAAACTGCTGACTCCACGCACAAGGCACAAGCTACAAGACTGCCGCAAGGCACAAGCCACACGGCCGCAAGGCGCAAGCCGCGGCTGAGGAAGGGAGGGCTCGCTCGCACCAAGGTGCAAGCCTGGGCAGAGGAAGGGAGGGCTCGCTCGCGCCAAGCCGAACTTGCGGCTGGCAGCCGAGGTGGGGTGTCCTAAAAGCCAAACGTTCGTTGGGCGCCAGGTGAAGACGTAAACCACAAACAATGCCACACCAGTTTGGAATTATTATTACTAGGGTAGTATTTATTTAAAGAGGAAAAACTTACAGATCACGATCCCAGACAACAGCTCTCTGCATAACCAGAAAGGGAGTCTAGTCGCCAGCGGAGCAGAAGTCAAGAGAGCGAGCAGAGGAACTAGAAGCTTTTTGAATGGAGAGAAACCATGCCCCAAATCTCAGCAGCTATTGGTTGGAGGGGCGGAAAGACCTCTCACAACAAGAAGTGTCATTACCAAATTCCTTTTATGAAACTACAGTTACTCTGATACCAAAACCACACAAAGACTCTACCAGGAAAGAGAATTACAGGCCAATCTCACTCATGAACATCGATGCAAAAATCCTCAACAAAATACTGTCAAACCGAATCCAAGAACACATTAGAAAAATTATCCATTTGACCAAGTAGGCTTCATCCCAGAGATGCAGGGCTGGTTCAACATATGAAAATTTATCAATGTAATCCATCATATAAATAAGCTGAAAGAAAAAAACCATATAATCATTTCATTAGATGCTGAAAAAGCATTTGACAAAATTCAACATCCCTTTATGATAAAAGTCTTGGAGAGATTAGGGATACAAGGGTCATACCTAAATATAATAAAAGCTATATACAGCAAGCCAACAGCTAACATCAAATTAAATGGAGAGAAACTCAAAGCCATCCCACTAAACTCAGGAACATGACAAGGCTGTCCACTCTCGCCATACCTCTTCAATATAGTGCTTGAAGTTCTAGCAATAGCTATAAGACAACATAAGGGGATCAAGGGGATTTGAATTGGAAAGGAAGAAGTTAAACTTTCGTTATTTGCAGATGATATGATAGTGTACATAATTGACACCCAGACCTCCACCAAAGAATTCCTACAGCTGATAAACACCTTTAGTAATGTGGCCGGATACAAGATCAACTCCAAAAAATCAGTCACCCTCCTATACACAAAGGATATGGAAACAGAGAGGGAAATCAGAGAAGCATCACCTTTCACGATAGCCACAAATAGCCTAAAATATCTCGGGTTACTCTAACCAAAGAAGTGAAAGATCTATTTGACAAGAACTTTAAGGCATTGAAGAAAGAAATTGAAGAGGAATCCAGAAAATGGAAGGATCTCCCTTGCTCTTGGATTGGGAGGATCAACATAGTAAAAAAGGCAATCCTACTAAAGTCAATTTATAGATTCAATGCAATCCCCATCAAGATCCCATCAAAATTCTTCACAGATCTTGAGAGGACAATAATCAACTTTATATGGAAAAACAAAAAACCCAGGATAGCCAAAACAATCTTATACAATAAAGGAACTTCTGGAGGCATTACCATCCCTGACTTCAAACTCTATTACAGAGCTACAGTAATGAAAACAGTATGGTATTGGCATAAAAACAGAGAAGTCGACCAATGGAATCGTATAGAAGATCCGGATTTTAACCCACAAACCTATGAACACCTCATTCGATAAAGGTGCTAAAAGTATACAATGGAAGAAAGAAAGCATCTTCAACAAATGGTGCTGGATGTCAACCTGTAGAAGAATGAAAATAGACCCATATCTATCACCATGCACAAAACTCAAGTCCAAATGGATCAAAGACCTCAATATTATTCAGTCTTGATGGAGCTCCATTTTTTTTTTGAAACTGAGATGAGGGATGAACTAACAGATAACAAGTTTTTAAGGAACTCTTGGCCGAAAGTGTGTTTACAAGTTCTTATGAGTGTGTGCTCCCTCTTGCTGCTCCCTGTGTTGTAGTTCCTTCAGGTTACCTATGGACCTTTCCATCCCATCCTGAGCAATCTTGAACAATTTCCCTCTCTGTATCAGATGGCTGCCAAGGGCACATCTTTAGCCCTGGCCATGATCTCTTTGATGCTTTACTTCAACTGGACTGGATTGGACTGGCCATCTCAGACAATGATCAGGGTACTCAATTTCTCACACAATTGAGAGGAGAGATGGGCAAAAAATTACAGTCTGCTTTGCCTTTGTGATTGTGATCCCAGTCAAGATGCATTTATTCTTGACAAGAGCTGAAGTGTATTATAACCAAATCATGACATCATCCACAAATGTAGTTGTCATTTATGGTGACCCAGAGAGTTCTCTAGCTGTGACCTTTAGAAGGTGGCAATCTCTAGGTTTACAGAGAATATGGGTCACCACCTCACAGTGGGATGGCCCTACAACTAAGAATGACTTCCCACTTAATTCATTCAGTGGAAAAATAACTTTTGCATACCATCATGCTGAGGTTTCTCATTTTAAAACATTTGTCCAGACATTGAACCCTCTCAAATACACAGATGAATTCCTGGCCAGGTGGGAGTGGATGAACTTGAACTGCAAAGTCTCAGCTTCTATGTGTAAGACCCTGAAGAATTGCTTATCCAATGCCTCATTTCAATGGCTAAAGGCACAAACTTTTGACATGGCCTTTAGTGATGAGAGTTATGACATATATAATGCGGTGTATGCTGTGGCCCACGCCTTCCATGAAATGCTTCTTCAGCGTGTATATAATCAACCAAAGGTAATGGGAAAGGATGTTATGCTCACTGCTTGAAGGTAGTGTTTCCTCTTCTGAATGAAATTTGATGTCATCAAGTCAGTCTTTAAGTGTCTCTCAAATGTTCCAATTTAATGGATTGTGGAGTATTTCATAAAATAGTAGGATTTCTGGAAATTTTTCCCAGTAGTTATATAAATCTCGAAGTTGTATAAATCTTAATGCAAAAGCAATGGTGTGGATGGCACAATCTGAAAAAGAATCATACTAATTTTGTTACAGAGTACATGACTATCACCACACCTATTCTAATACTGTAGGCCAAGTCCTTCCTCCTTAATCCTCTTCCTAAAGAGAATATGAATCCTTGTATATTTATTGTCAAATGTGTGATAATCAGTTTATGAGATGATTTCTCACACTGTTGTAAAAAGATTCTACTCACACTGTAGGCAGTTGTGACCTCATTTCTCATCCTGAGTGAAAGTAATTACACAGTAAACAGTGTCATCCTTCAGTCAAGACATACATTTGTGTACATAAGTATGAATGCATGGTTGTTCTGGTTTATTGTATGTTTGTGTGCCTGGGCATCTCTATTCATATCTGTATTGCTGTGTATATGTGTTTCTGTATATCTGCATATCTATATGTACGTGGAACTAAACATAAATTTGTCTTCTATCAATGTCTTTCTGAATAGGAGTTTGTTTATGTGAATAAATTTCTGTGTATTTTTTCAGTGCATGTGTTTATATGTGTTGATCTGCATGTTGTATATTACTTGCACATATGTATATCTTTGTTTCTCTGTGTCTGTCTGTCTGCCTTTCTCAATCTGCCTTTGTATGTAAGCATAAATCCCTCTATGTCAATACCTCTCTGTGTAGGTGATTTTATCTGTGAATGTCCCCCTGTCTGTAATTGTAAATTAAAGTGTGCATGTACTTCTGGGCCTCGTATGTGTTTTGCAGGTTTCTGTTTTTGTGTGTCTGTTTTGGTGCATATTTCTCCTTGTGTGTAGCTTTGTTTTCAGGTGTGAGTGTTGGCATCTATGTGTATGTCTGTATAAAATGTATGTAGCTGCATTATGTATGTCTGTATGGATTTGACTCTCTCTTTCTATCACTGTGTCTGTTTTTCATATCTGTGCTTGATATCTGCATATATGTCTGTGTTTCTGTTTAGGGTTTTTTTTTTCTTAAAGAACTTAAATTCTAGGAAAATCATGAAAGTTATATCTCCCCTGGACACCTTCAGTAATACTGCCTTTAAAATGAAATAAAATACATTTTATGAATTCAAGAAAGGGCACACACACTATAGAATGGTGTGTCTCTTTCAGCTGCACTCCTTTCTAAGGAAAACATACTTCACTAATCCAGTTGGAGACAGAGTAATTATGAACCAGAAAGAAAAACTTCAAGAAGAATATGGCATTTTCCAGATTTTGAATTTCCCATATTGTCTTGGACTCAAGGTGAAAATAGGAAAGTTTAGCTCATATTTTCCATATGGTCAAAAGCTGCATTTAGCCGGGCGATGGTGGCGCACGCCTTTAATCCCAACACTCGGGAGGCAGAGGCAGGCGGATCTCTGTGAGTTCGAGACCAGCCTGGTCTACAGAGCTAGTTCCAGGACAGGCTCAAAAGCCCAGAGAAACCCTGTCTCGAAAAACCAAAATAAATAAATAAATAAAATAATAATAATAATAATAATAATAAATAAAATAAAAATAAAAAAAGAAGCTGCATTTATATGAAGATATGATAGAGCATGCAACAGGAAGTAGACAGTTGGGTCTGACTTAATTGCATTCTTTTGCATTACACAGCAGTAACAGGGACAATGGGATCGATTTGTGATGTCCTGTAAATTACTGCAAATAAATAGTCACATTACAGAGTATTTTCTGGCTTCCTATTTTATGTTTTTACACTTCCATTTTCGATGTGACAGTTCATTAATACTTTGAGGATTTTAAATACGCATACAATGAATTTTTTCATTCCAGAATATCTTTCTGATTTTTAATATACAATGTATAATGAGTGTCACTACTGTTCTATATTGTGTCTAGTAAAGAGAGCCACTTTTTATTGGTACAATTATGATGATAGACAGTGATTTTCATCCTTTTTGTGGAAATTTGACACAGGTGTTGAAAGACTGAAGGTAACTGTAAGGGAAAAGTATCACATACAAATCACTAATATTTATTAGATAATTTTTTATTAAGCCTTTTTACCAACAGTTCCTAAATTGCCAACATATTGAACCATATATTAAGTTAATATTTTCATAACTATGAATTATAACTTTATTCATTTTTCTTTCTTTTTGGTTTTAAGTAGATATGGATACTTTGTATATATGTCTATGTAAGACTGATATGTATGATATCAATGGATACATATCTGTTAAGGAAATTGCTACCTAGTGAAACTTTGCTTGGTCCTGTATAATCATTCATATTTTACTCAAACCAAAGAGTGTGTGTCTAGTTACCTTATCTGTGTTGGGGAGAAAATTGGTAGTAAAAGAAATGGCTTTTGGATGTTTTAAAATGGTGAATTCCATTATGGCTCTAAAGTATAAGTGTGAATTCTGATGTGCATGGTTTTAAGATATCCAATTCATACTACTCTCATATTATGTGACTTGAAATTTAAAGTAGTTAATTTCAGTAAGGCCGTCAAGTTAGATCTGAAGTTGTATCAGATAGCCCAGATAGTATAAAATCTACAAAATAATATTCTATCTCAGAGTGATGAGCAGAGTTACTATCAGGGAATAAAACATCTGGACTGAAATTATAGTCAATAACTGACATATACATTCCGGGAAGAACAATGATTTTACAAGTACGATCTTTCCAAGACAAACGGAGCATGGAAAATATCCACTGACAGACTAGAGATATCTGGGGACCCTTTAGAGCCAAGCCAAAATAGCTCCGTAGTTAAGATATCTTCTTCCCTGCTATGATATCCATCCTTCCTCCATCTCCACCCTCCCACTCCCCCAAGCTCTCCCCACCCTCCCCTTCTCCCTTCTCTTTCCCCACCCTCCCCTTCTCCCACCATCCCACCCTGACCCTCATGTTCCCAACTTTGGCCTGGAGATCTTGTCTGCTTCCAACTTCCAGGAGGATCGATATATGTTTTTCTTTGGGTTCACCTTATTACTTAGGTTCTCTAGGATTGCAAACTATAGGCTCAATGTCCTTTGTTTATAGCTAAAATCCACTAATGAGTGAGTACATACCATATTAATATTTTTGTGTTTGGGTTATCTCACTGAGGATAGTGTTTTCTACTTCCATCCATGTGCACGCAAAATTCAGGATGCCTTTATTTATTTATTTTTTTACCGCAGTGTAGTACTCTAATATGTATATATTCCACACTTTCTTCATCCATTCTTCCATTGAAGGGCATCTAGGTTGTTTCCAGGTTCTGGCTATTACAAATAATGCTGCTATAAACATAGTTGAACAAATGCTTTTGTCATATGATAGGGCAACTCTTGGGTATATTCCCAAGAGTGGTATTCCTGGGTCCTGGGGTAGGTTGATCCCGAATTTCCTGAGAAACCGCGCAGGCCAGGGGTGCCAACTTCAGCAGCAGCCCCAGGCCAACCATGGCCGGATAGGACCGGCCACGGGGGTCCTGCATGGGCGGGGCGCAGACCGGAATCGGGAGAGGGGAGCTAGCTATGACATCACTGCGCAGGGGAACCAGAAGTCGCTCACCCACCCCGCTGGAATTCCCACAATTCATGCATCCTCCCCCCAACTGGATAGGGGGGCGGGGCTGCGTGCACGATGACATCATCACTCCCAAAGGCCTTGCCCCCTCTGGCTACTACTGCTAAGTCTCCTGGGAATGCACGCACCTGACAGTGGATGGTGAGGTTCCGGGGTCATGGTGTCAGAGGTCACAGGGGTCATGGCCCCCAACTCTCCGAAATCTGCACTGCTCCCCCATCCCTTGTGGCAGTGACTAAGGCTGGGGATCCCAGGGCCGCCCAGGGTTGAGCAACTTCTAGAGCTGACGCTGGGGACACGAGGCATGATGGGAGTGAGTGGGTGGAGGGTGTGGTAAGAACCGGGGTGAAGTCATTATGGGGGGGCCCAGGGTCGGAAGGCATGCTGGGAGTGAGGCAAGGGCGCTCGGGTCTGAGAAGGGGGTCATGCAGATGTCACTGACTCGGGATGACGTCACCACCCCCCACCGGAAGTGTGGAGTGACTGACAGCCACACGGCCCCGCATCCGCAGGAGTACTTCCGGGAATCCTGGGCCTGAGTGTGGTGGGGGCCAAACTGGGTCATGGGGATCAGGGCGACTGTGGGGAGTCAGTCACGGGGCAGGAGGCGGGACTTCTGGGAGACTGGCAGTCAGGGGGCTAGGGCGGGACTTCCGGGACTTAATCAGTTCATCCCACGGGTTGGGCTTCGGTGTGATTGACAGCAGAGGTGCCGATGACATCATGGACTTTTTTCCTCTTTCTAGGACTACAGAGCAGAGTGTGCAGATCCCCGAAGTCCTGCCTCCCTGGGGTGACTGACAGGTAATTTCACACAAGACACTGATGTCATTGCCAGGCTCGGGTTTATTTCTTAATAAAAACACCAGGAAGAATGAATCACTTCCAGGTCAACATCTCTGGGCTCGGTTCACTTCCTAGTCGGTGGGGGTGGGGCTTCATCTGTGTTCCGGGTCCCAGGGGGCGGGACTTCCTACGCGGCCAGGTCCTTCCTGAGGGTCTGGTGGGGTGGGGAGGGTCAGTAGGGGTCACGGACAGGCCCAGCCCCACCCTGCAATCCCTGACCTCTGACCTGGGGATTGACCAAAGCATTGTCGCTGACTTTGTCCCGGATGTCAGGGATGCGTGGGAGGAGGCGGTGCCAGATGAACCTGGGGTCGGGGGAAAGGCGGCCAATGTGAGGCCAGCGGAGACATCTTGGGTCAGGGCGGCCATATTGAGGCCTGAGCGGCCATCTTGGGCCATGGCAGCCATGACAGTCATGTTGGGTCAGGGCAGCCAATGTGAGGCCATGGCAGCCATCTTGGCTCAGGGTGGCCATGTTGGTTCAGGGAAGCTATGTTGATGCCTGAGCGGCCATGTTGAGTCATGGAAATCCATGTGAGGCTAAGGTGGAAGCCATGTTGGGTCAGGGCAGCCAAATTGAAGTCATGGCGGCCATGTTGGGTCAGGGCAGACATGTTGAGGCCATGTCAGCCATCTTAGGTCAGGGCAGCCATCTTGGGCCAGGGCAGCTGTGACAGTCATGGTGGGTCAGGCTGGCAATGTTGAGGCCACAGCGGCCATCTTGGGTCAGGGCAGCACCCACTCACCTCCTCCAAGCGAGCGCCAGGCCCAGGACACAGGTCAGAGTCACAGCCATCGTGATGATGTAGACAGGCAGGCGGGGAATGGCAGGGGGGTCAGCGCCTGCAGGGGCGGGGCATGGAAAGGTGGTGGTGGGGTCGAAGTCATATAGGAAGGGGCGGGGCTTAAATGGGAAGGATGGGAATGGGGCAGGAAAAGGCGGGGCTCATGCTCACAAAGGGGCGGGACCTGAACAGGAAGGGGCGGGACCCACCAAACTTCACTGGCGGGCTCCACGCACTCCAGCGCTTGCTGCGCACGTCGCCCACACGCACCCTGACCACGTGACCCTCACGTGGCTCCGGGCTTGGGAACACGAACCGGTTCTCAGGGCGGCTGGAGACAGTGACCTGGAGGGGGATCAGGTTGGGGCGGGACTTCCGGGGTCGTTGGGAGCTGGGGAGTCACTGCGGGGTCAGCTCACCATGGTGTCCGGGTCGTGCAGGTGGAGCTCGTATTGGAAGTCCGCGAAGCCCATGGTGGCCCAGGTTCGGGGCGGAACCCAGGAGACAGTGCAGTGCGAGGCGTTGCAGCTTCCCGTGATGTTGCGGGGCGGGGACAGACGCTCTGGGGGCGGGGCCAGTGCTGAGGGAGGCCCCGCCCATGGACAGGAAGTCCTGCCCTCCAGCTGTCAGTCAAAGCTAATCATAATACCAAACAGGAAATCCCACCTCTCAGCTGTCACTCAAACCTAATTCTTATGCCAAACAGAAAGTCCCGCCCCTCACCTGTCTGTTAATTCAGGTCCCAAACAGGAAAGCCTGCCCTTCAGATGCCAATGACACCCAGCCCCGCCCACACACCTGGAAGCACCGCCCCCAGCCATCATGTCACCCACCGATGGCCTTGGTATTCAGGATGATGTCATAGGCCCTCAAGGCGCCGTGGGACTGGCTGGATCCGGCCACGGTCACGTGAAGCCAGTCAGGCAGCCCTGTGAGGTCATCGATGCGGCAGCCAGTGGGGGCGGGGCCACTGGGACATCCGGGCAACTCGTGGCCCCTGGGGGTTGGGGCAAGAGTTACTGGGGGCGATGTCACCCCTCCCCTACCTATGACGTCATGGTGTGGAAACCTATGTTGTCTCCCCGCCTGATCTATGATGTCACCAAGGCCCCCGGGGCCACCCCAGGCTCACGTGGTGTTGCGCAGGACCAAGAAGTAGCGAGCATCCGGAGGTGCAGCAGGCCCTGCATCCCAGGTGCATGTCATGGCAGCAGCGTCATGGATCTCGCAGGAGACATTGACTGCCTCAGACCCTGGGGGCCCTGGGGGAGGTTTGACGTCATTACGTGCAGTTGAGGAAGCCCTGCCCCCAGGGACACTCAGGAGGGGCTGGAAATGGGGTGATTGGTGTGCCCGCCCACACCCGGAAGTCCCGCCTCCGCACCGGGGAAGATGTAGTACAGTCTCTCATGTATGGTGACATTGCCTGCGGTGGCGTTGACCCCCAGTGTGACCCCGAGGTGCAGGGTCAGGAGCCTGAACTGGCAGCGGCACCCAAGAGGATTCTGTGGGGAGATGATGTTATAGGAGACCACCCTCCAGGAAGGCTGAAGTCAGCGATGACATTCTTCGGGAGTTCCCAACCCCAGGTATGGGTGACTTCATCAGAAACCCCCAACCCCAGGTATGGGTGACATCATCGGGAATCCCCAAAGCTCTGGAGGGATGATGTCACTGGGGGTTCTGCCCCCTCCTGGAAAAGATGACGTCACCACGAGACCTGATCCCCACCTGCATCCTGCGCCTCGTCGGCCTCCCGTGCAGAGTGAAGTTCACATAGCATGATGTCACGGTGATGTCATGGGAGCAGAGCCAGGTCAGCGTCCAGGTGCCAGGGTCGAAGGTCAGGTTCAGGGCAGAGGGCATGGGAGGGGGTGGGACTTCTGGTGCAGGGCCGTCCGTCACTGGGTGGGGCCACGTCATCTTGGAGTCAACCCGAAGTCCCGCCTCCGCGGGTAGAGAAGCAAGGCTCAGGGCGGCAAAGAGCGAGATCAACATGGCGGCTAGGGGCGGGGCCTAGCGGGGTGGGCGGGGCCGGGCGGTCACCTGTCAATCAGAAGACATAAGCATGATGGTGTCGGCTGTCAATCACCCGGGCACTCAGCGCAGACCCTGCCCCTAGGAGTACAGAACACAGTACCCAGGTACTCAGCACAGTACCCAGCATCTTAGAGGACTTAGCCTGGGACCCAGTACCTGGGAAAACTCAATGCAGGGGGCTGGAGAGACGGCTCAGAGGTTAAGAGCACTGACTGCTCTTCCAGAGGTCCTGAGTTCAAATCCCAGCACCCACATGGTGGCTCACAACCATCTGTAATGAGGTCTGGTGCCCTCTTCTGGCCTGCAGGCATACATGCAGACACAATATTGTATACATAATAAATAAATCACACGGGAGGACTCAGCACAGCACCCACCACCTGAGAAGATTCAGGACAGCACTCAGGAGGACTCAGCACAGCACCTTTACACTAAGTATAGCACCTGGGAATTCAGCCAAGAACACGAGAGAACTCAGCACAGCACCTTGAGAGACAACACAGGACTCAACCTAGCACCCAGAAGGGCTCAGCCAAGGATCCAGGAAGACTCAGCATAGCACTCAGCACCCGGAAGGACTGAACATAGCACCCAGCACCCGGGAAGACTCAGCACAGCACTCAGCACCCGGGAGGACAGAGCACCCAGTACCCAGGAAGACTTAGCACAGCACTGAGGATAACTCAGCCCACCACCCAGCATTCGGAAGGACTCAGCCAAGCACCAGGGAGGAACTCACTCAGCATAGAACCCAGCACTCGGGAGAACTTAGCACAGCACCTTGAGAGACAGCACAGCATCTGGGGACTCAACTTAGCACCTGGGAGGACTCAGCCCAGCACCCAGCACCCGGGAGGACTCAGCCCAGCACCCAGCACCCGGGAGGACTCAGCCCAGCACCCAGCACCCGGGAGGACTCAGCCCAGCACCCTCCAGCTCCCTGCTCCTCACCCGGTGGCCATCGACTGCACTTCCTATTCTGGGAGAGGAACTGAGTGATTGACAGGCGGGTGATGGACAGCTGGAAATGGGGAAGTGGGCAGGGCACAGGGTGATTGACAGCTGGGGGCGGGGACCTGGCTTGATTGACAGTGAAGCCCGATGATGTCATCGTGGGCGGTCTCTGGTGCAGACAGGAAGTGGCAATGGTGAAGTCCCACCTCCTGTCAATCACCGGGGATATCTGACCACTGGGGTCACGTGGTTGGAGGCTGTGGATGACATCATGGGCACAGCACCTTTCAATCATGGGGGGGCTGCCGTGAGGCCTGGGATTCCCCCTCTCCCAGGATGCACTGGGGGCGGACTGAGCACAGCACCCAGCACCCAGGACTCAGTACTCAGATCACCCAGCACCCGCATCACACAGCACATAGCACCCAGCATCCGGATCACCCAACACTCCTATGACCCGGATCACCCAGCACCCGAATCACCCAGTACCCAGCACCCGGATCACCCAGCACCCGAATCACCCAGTACCCAGCACCCGGATCACTCAGCACTCAGCACCCGGATCACCCAGCACCCGAATCACCCAGCACTCAGCACCCGGATCACCCAGCACTCAGCACCCGGATCACCCAGTACCCAACACCCGGATCACCCAGCACTCAGATCACCCAGTACCCAGCACCCGAATCACCCAGTACCCAGCACCCGGATCACTAGCACCCCCACCCCATATCTGACCCCCATCGCTGACTCAGCTGAGATCCCCATCGCCCCCGCGCAGGCGCACTTCCTTCCTTGACTTCCCCAAAATGCCAGGGTCGGGTGGGGAGACCGCGCTCAGTCCCCGCGGTGCTCGGTGTTTAGTACCTGGAGTGCTCGGTCCCCGTGGTGCTTGGTCTTTAGTACCCGGGGTGCTCGGTCCCCGCGGTGTTCAATGCTTAGTACACGGGGTGCTCGGTGCTCAGTCCGCTAGGTGCTAGGGACTAAGTTCCCGGGGTGCTCGGTCCCCGCGGTGCTCAGTGCTTAGGACCTGGAGTATTCGGTGCTCAGTTCGCTGAGTGCTTGGTGCTGAGTCCCCGCGGTGCTAGGTGCTCAGTCTACGGGGTGCCCGGTGCTTAGTACCTGGTGTACTCGGTCCCCGCGGGGCTCGGTTCCCTCGGTGCTCAGCCAGCTGGGAGCTTGGTTCCATCGGTGCTCGGTGCTCGGTCACTGCCATGCCCGGCCCCGCCACGTCCATTGCCGTCATCCTCCTGCTGCAGCTCCAGATCCAGGAGAGCGCGGGTGAGTGGGGAGGGGGCGGGCGGGGTCCCCGGGGGTCGCAGTGACGTCAGAGGGGGCGCGGACGCGGGGTAGCCACTTTCGGGATCGGACCAGGCGCAGGTGGGGGGGGACAAGTCTGGGGACCGGAAATCCCGCCCCCGGGTCCAGATTGAAAGGCGGAGTTTACAGTCTACAGATGGGAAAACCCGCCCCGGGCGTCCAGACTGACAGGGCGGGAGCGCAGTCTCGGGGCGCTCAGTCTCTCCACCGTCGCTGACGTCACCCGTCCCCGCCCCCCAGAAGACGTCACCGTCGTCTGCCGCGACCTGCGCGACGTGGAGGTCACGTGGGACCCGACGGAGCATGCAGGGGCGAATCTGAGCCTGACGTGGCGGTGAGTGACATCCGCCGGGGCCCCGCCCCTGCCTGACCACGCCCACCCAGAGCCCCGCCCACTAAGTCCCCGCCCCCGACTCCTTTCATCCCCCACTCTCCCCGCAGCTACACCCCAGAGCCCCTGCGGCCCTGTCCCCGGTACTTCCTGTCCGGCGGCCTCACTTCCGGCTGCGTCCTCCCTGTGCGCAGAGGACGCCCCCTGGAGATTGACGTGCGTCGGGGGGCTGAACCTGTGTTCCACCGGAAGGGGCTGGCCTCGGCCTTCCGTGAGTGACAGGAAGGGGGCGGGGCCTTTGTCCGTGAGTGTCAGGGAGGGGGCGGGGCCTGGCTCTTGCGAAACAGAGGGGGCAGAGCTTGTGATCATTAGTAGCACGGAGGGGACGGAGCCTGTGTCCGTGAGTGACAGGGGAGGGGAGGAACCTGGTTCATGAGTGACAGGGAAGGGGGCGGGGACTGGTTCTTGAGTAATGATTGACAGCTCTCCCAAGTGTGCACTCACTCACGCGCGCTCTCTCTCTCCCCCCCCCTACAGTGAAGCCCCGCCCTCCCGACAAACTCACTCTCCATTGGCTGGAGGATGCCATCCGTGTCACATGTCCTGCCCTCCCCCATGTAGGCCTCGATTACGTCATCCAGCACCGCGGGATGGGGGACACGGACTGGGTGGTGAGCAGCGACATCATTGGGTCCCAGTATCCACTGTGGCAGGGGTGACATCATCAGGTCCCAGCTTGCAACAGGGAGGGGGTTGGGTGACGTCATGGTCCCAGCATTAGGTCCCAGTATGCGATGGGTGTGGTGGGCATTATGCCATCGTCCTGTCCCAGCAAAAACTGGGGCTGGGGTGACATAGTTGGGTCCAAGCATACAACGGGTGGGGGAGGGAGGGGAGGGATGATGTAATGGGTCCCAGCATGCAGTGGGGGTGGAGGTGATGTCATCAGGGTCCTATGCGCAGACTTCCAGTGCAGGCACTGGATTGTTGCCCATGTATTTCCTGCTTCCATATGTCACCGGGGTCACGCACAAAGACTTCCTGTCCCCATCTCGCAGGCCTCCGCCCCATCGCCCTCCTGTGACGTCACTGTGGGTGGAGTCAACCGCAGCGCCTGCCTTGCATTCAGGGTCCGGGCGTTCCCGCGGGAATCGTTCTATGGCCTTCAAGTGCAGCCTAGCGATTGGAGCCCCGTGACACAATGGAGGGCGGGTGACGCCATGGGTGCGGGGAATGGTGGGTGACATCATGGGGCAGGGCCTGGCTGGCAATGTCAAGGGTTTTGGGCTAGACGTGGGTGACGTCATGGGGCGGGCCCTGGCAACTGACATCCCGTGACCTTGAGGCCCCGCCCACAGACTCCTGCCAGGCCCCGCCCTATTCCGGGTTTCCAAAGCTCCAGGTCGCCTGTGGCCTCGTGACCCTGCTGACATCACTGCTGCTGCTGCTGGCACTGTGGAGGTGGGAGCGGGGCCTAGGAGGGATGGGCGGGGCCAGGGACACAAAATCTCAGGCTCCCTGCTTGAGGCCGCGATGACCTCACTTCCGGCTCTGCCCCCAGGGTCAAGCACGGCCTCCTCCCCTGGGTCCCCGACCCCAGGGGTGGCTTCCGAGGACTGTTTGAGCGACATGGTGGGAACTTCCAGGTACCGCCTACCCACTTCCCTTCAGTCAGGGTCCCGCTTCCTGTCCCTCAACCTTTCACTTCCTCTCTGACGTTGGACCAGCATTGGTTCACGTCACTCACTCCAGGCCACGACCTTAGACCCCCATCTTGCTCTTAGCCACGCCCCTCACCCCGCCCCTCCAGGCTCAGCCTCAAACCGACCCCACCCTCGCTCTCAGCCACACTCAGGCTGAGTCCCGGCCCCGCTCCTCACTTCTGGCCCCGTCCCCAGGCCTGGATTGCGCAGGACGTGTCTCCGCCCCCGAAGCCCGAAGTCATTGACCCCACTGACCCTGCTGAGGTGGCCCTGGTCCTGGAGCATCATGGGAAGCGCGGGGCACCTGACCCAGCCTTGGGGTCTCCCGGACTTCCCTGCCAGGGCCCGAGGGACAGGGACCTGGTGAGGGTGGGCGGGGCCACCTTCGTGATGGATGGAGGCTCATACAAGACCCTGTGACCCTGACGTGACCCCGCTGTGACCCCGGCGGCCGTGATGAAAGGAGCTCACAGTGCATGCTGGGAAGAGGGAAACTTTCTGGGTCTGTGCATTTCTAGTAAAACGTCACATGCGAGTCTCAAGTATTATGATGTCACATGTGAGTTTCTGGTATGTGAGTGTCACATTACTGTGGGGTTCTTATGCACAGCATGACGCCTCGCAGACTGAACTACATCTCCCAGCATTCACTGCGGCTCCCGACTCATTACTTTTGGCTGTCAAGCAATTTTTTTCCTGATTCCCAGTATAAGGCAGTAGAGCCCTGAGATAAAGTGCGGGTGCTCTGAGGTGAATTACATCTCCCAGGATGCACTACGGAGGCTACTCCTCACTTTCGGCTGTCAACGCGTCCTGATTCCCAGGATAAACCAATGCAGTCCGGGAATGCAGCCTGGAGACCCAATTTGGGCCTCCCAAAGTAAACTACATTTCCCAATATGCACTGCGTCGCCGGGAATTTTTCGTCCAGCTGTCAGGCACATTTTTCCGATTCCCATTGTAAGTGCTGTGCAGGACGGCATCCCGTGTGGGCCTACCAGGGAGAACTACATCTCCTAGCATGCACTGCGGCCCCTGGCTCTCACTTCCGGTCCCCCCCCCCGACTTTTCGTTCACGGCATCTGTGACCGTGGTAAGGGTCCCATTGTGAACTACATCTCCCAGCATGCTCGGCGGTTTTTTCCTTGACGTATTTTCGGTGTCATTAGCTGTCACTCCGACCGCCGGTACGAGTGTTCACCACCTCGACGGTTTCGCGGGCACGTCGTGTCCGTTGACCCGGTTCCCAGGTCAACTACATCTCCCAGAAGCCTCGGCGGTGTTCTACAAAACTTCCGGTACATACCGAAAACGCCCGTGACTGCCTTATATTAACGAATCCCCGCCGTGGTCGATCGGTGGGCGGGGTTTCGCGGTAAACTACATCTCCCAGAATGCTCGGCGTTTCTGCCGAGTTTCTAAAGTTCCGCTGTGACCGTGAACCGGGGTCCCATGTGAGCCATGTCTCCCAGAGGGCTCGGCGGTTTGCCCAACTACTTTCTAGTATAAACCGGAAACGCGTTTGACTGGTTTCCTAGGCCCCACCGTGCTCTGTAATCGGTAATCTCTGGTGAACTACAACTCCCTGAATGCTCGGCGCTTTCCCACCTAACTTCCGCTACAAACCGGAAACGGCCTTGACTTCCCCATTTCCGATTCTTCACTGTGGTCGCTGGCGTTTCGCGCGGTGGGAACTACAAGTCCTAGAATGCTTCGCCATGCTTCCGGTGTTTCCCGGAACAATACAGAATTGAACGGGGTCACGCCTTGATGGACCGGAAGTAAACAGGAGGTCTCCGTCCTACACCGGAAGTGACCAAGGACAACCGGAGGGGACCGAAAACGACCGGAATTCTATCGAGCGTCTGACTGGAAGTACTCCGTCCCCCATTCAAATCCCCTTTCGCGGTGCTCGTGGAAAGTACCACTCCTACCCGGAAGTCCCGCCTCATCCCTATCGCCAAGGCCTCCTTCTCTGCCATTGGCCGCGGAAATTTATTTATTGCGGTTTTTTATATATTTTTATATCCGTTTTTTTCCGGATCTTTGTTCGGTTTTTCTCGGGTTCGGGTCCCGGATGGGCGCGCGGCGTGCGAAGCCGCAGGTACGGGGCGGGGGCCGGGGGGGCGGGGTCTCAAATTTCAGATCTAAATTCAAATTTCCGTTGTTTTGTTTTAATTTGATGATTTTGTAAAAATTATATTTTTTTATGAAGTTTTAATCCCCCCCCCCCTCCGCGCGCGGCGCCTCGATCTTGCCCCGCTGCCGCGGGACGGGGAGAGGGAGGGTCCGCGCGCGGGGTCCGCGTTCGATCTGAGTTCACTTTCCGTTTAATTCCGTTTAAATCCAAATTTAAATTTATTTTATTTTTTTTTTCGTTGTCATCTGGGCTTTGTTTGTGTTTTTATTTAATTTTATTTTCATCCTGTTTTCATTTTTTTTTTCTTCCCGGTTTCCATCCCCCCCCCCCCCAATCTTTTAATTTCGTTTCTTTTTTCTGTTTTTGTTTTTTTTTTTTTAAATTTCGTTTCTTTTTTTTTTTAAATTTAAGATTTTCTTTTTGGCTTCCCTGCACCCAGCAGCCAAGTACTCAGTACCCGCGGGGCTGGGGGAGGGGAAGGGTCCGGGGGCCCGCTGCATTTATTCATTCTTCTTCTTTCGTTCATCCCCACGAGGCTTCTTTTTAGCGGCTGAATTTTTAATTTTCCTTCCTCTCTGGGATTTGGCCCAGTGCGTGCGACGGGTGTGTGTGTGTGTGTATGTGTGCGCGTGTTTGTGTGTGCGCATGTCTCCATGGAGCTGTCAATCACCCTGGGTCCCCCCCCCTCGTGTGTGTGTGTGTGTGTGTGTGTGTGTGTGTGTGTGTGTGTGTGCGCGCGCGCGCATGTCTCCACGGAGCTGTCAATCACCCTGGGTTCCCCCCCCTCGTCCCGCCCCTGGGCAGGG
The DNA here is from genome assembly GCA_963919715.1 of Microtus obscurus. Classification (NCBI taxonomy): domain Eukaryota; kingdom Metazoa; phylum Chordata; class Mammalia; order Rodentia; family Cricetidae; genus Microtus; species Microtus obscurus. The sequence goes on along the minus strand of CAWTZC010002434.1, from coordinate 106,647 downwards.
ACTGTAGTGATTTTGAGTCCGTGTTATTTTTTTTTTAATTTCCATTTTATGATTTAATTTTAATAATTAATTTTCATGCTTAATTTTATTGTTTCCCGTCTTAAATTTTCGTTAATTATTCGCAATAAAATCCCTTACAGTTTTACTTCACTGGGTTGTCTGCTGTAACGTGTTTCAAGTGTTCCATGTAGCATAATGTCCGACACATGTGATCATGAATCATCACATGCTAAATGTGTGGTTTCTTAAGTAGAATTTCATACAAAATATAAAGTTTTCATATCAACAATAATCTATTAGGGAACCCTGTTTCCTATCACATGTGTCACATATGTTCCGTGAAGGGTGGTATGTGGTCCAAGGTAGACATTGCAGTACACACACACGTGTGCTCACCTACAGGATGTAAGGATTTGTGTTTCATGTTTTATTTATATTTTTGTTTATTTTTTTAAGGATTGAAATCTGGTTCCGTGTTGAGGATCCGCGACCTTCTTCTCGTGTGCGTGAAATCCTTCCGGGGAAAATTCATTCTGCATCCCATGCCTGTGCGTGTGTGCCATGGCATATGCGCCTGTGCTGTTACTACACACGTGTGAGACTCCCATCTGTCGCAAATTCTTTACATTGAAATGTTCATTTTTTCACTGATACTAGACCCGTTAGAGCTCACGTGTGACCGCACGTCATCGACACGGATGAAATTCTGATTGCACATGTTAAATTGTGTGTATACGTGTGCACGAAATTGCTGCTTAAACATTAATTATTCGTGTCACATTCCTACATACATGTCTATCAGATTATGACACAAAAACATCTATATGTCTAACTTACGTGTCATGCACACAGCTCTGGGCCTTACATGTGTTTAAGGATATATGTTCCTGACTCATGACTGATCATGATATAAATGCAACGTGTGCCCATGCTGAAAATAATCCATGTCACATGCATATCACACGCATTGCTCCAGGCCTGCGTTTTTATATGGATTCACGTTGTCTGTTTGTATCACGTGCGTGACCCTGGGCCTGGGTGTGCAGCTATTTAGTTATGGTACGCGCGTACGTAACATGTTTCACATGTATGAAGTAGACGGTTATGCAGAGAACATGTGAAAAGCGTGTTTTTATTTTTGAACATGCAGTGTACACAGGAAACACAAAGGGCCAGGCTTACACATATAACACATATGCGGACGCATGTATAATGTGTGTGCACAGGTCTGCGCTCACGTCTCTGCCACTCCGCATAATCATGACATAAATGTGTTTTATATGTAAGAAGCATCCAGGCCCATAGTCACGCATGTCGTGTCTGAAGAGCATGTTTTTATGTGTGAACATGGAGTGTGCCTATGGAGACGAAGACCAGGATGTATACACATAACATATATGCACATGTGTGTTTGAGACTCTAGCATTTTACAGACCCATTTTCTGCATAACCGTGGGCCTGTGTCACACGTGTGCATATAACCTTATCTTTGCATGTGAGCAAGAGAGCGGTATTTTCCATGCACGTCTATCATCACCCATATCTACGTAAAGCACATTTACATACATGTGTGCACAGAGCTGGGCCCGTGTCTGTTTATTCATGGTATAAATATAACATGTGCCATATGTGCTTAACATAAAATGTCACATGCCTGACACCACCCGCACGTCTGCGGCCTGAATCTTTATGTAGCATCCACATGTAAGCGCCTGTTCCACACGTGACTCCGGCCCGTGGCCTCTAGTTTTCTGTGTGTGCATTTTACATGCATACTCCATGCATAACCCAGAGCCCACAGGCGTATAGCTGTGTAACTGTGGCATAAGCATGTGATAAGTTTCATATATGCACAGAGATATGGGCCTGGAACTATGCGTGTAACATATTAAAAATATTTTTAGGTATGAATGTGAGAGTGCTCATGGGAAAAGACACGTGTATACATAAGCTTACATGTGTGACTCTAGACTGTAACTACACAGAACCGGTGTGCATATAACATCCACATCATATGTGCTCACTAACATACATGCTAAGAACTTCACGAATCCTCAACACCAATCCTTAAAAAGTAAATAAAAAATAAAATATGAAACATGGATTACTCTCGGCCTTTATCTTTACACATGTGTGTCACTTTACACACATGTTGCATGCATAGCTCTGAGGCTGTACGAACATCACGTTTGTGACCGTGGCAGACATATGTGTTTCTGTATGGCTACATCATGCAGACCTAGAGTTGTACGTATAATACATGAAATGTGTGTTTTTGTGTTGTGCATGCATGCACAGGCCTGTACACATAACGTGTGTACTTGTGAGAACAGCTTTGGGCCCGATCTTTACAGCTGTGCATAAAGATGTCATCTTCATATCCATATGTGATCAAGATGTAAACGTGTCTTTTATGTGTATAGAAAGGTACACGCCTGGAGTCAGGCACAGAACATGGGAAAAACAGGACTAGAGTGAAATGCACCATTTTATTTATGAACGTAGAGTCTACATGTGAAAAGGATATTGACTTAGGCCACACTAACGTGTTAGTATGTGTATGTGTCTGCCTGGGCCATCTTTATAAATACACATATGCTGCGGTCACACGCATGTACCTGCAGCCAGACCCACACAGTTCACCATCACCTCTGTCTACCCTGCTCATATTCGTGTGTCCACATGTGTAGAGCATATGTATGTGTTTGCATGTCCACACCTACTCCCGGTTTTATTTTGCACACATGTACATGTACATCTGGGTGCGTACATATCTGTTCACCAGGAGCCCATGTGCACACGTGTGTACACAGATACCATGCCGTGATATCTACTCTGTCCCATACATGTGTGTGTGATGTGTGTGCGCATGCATTTGTGTTCTACATAGTCCTAAGCCTACCTTGCCTATGTCTGTGCACATATAATTTCATATGCATGCGTGCACACATGTGTATTTGCAGAAACATGCATGCTCTGCCTTGACCAGTAGTCCCCTTTGTTGTAATTGGAGCGATGGGCTATGTTCCGGCCGCCCTGGCTCCCGCATGGATAGCTTATGCCCCGAAATAACAACACACAAATTGTATTTTTTTCTTTTTATTTATTTATTAAAGATTTCTGTCTCTTCCCCACAGCCGCCTCCCATTTCCCTCCCCCTCCCCCAATCAAGTCCCCCTTCCTCTTCAGCCCAAAGAGCCATCAGGGTTCCCTGCCCTGTGGGAAGTCCAAGGACCACCCACCTCCATCCAGGTCTAGTAAGGTGAGCATCCAAACTGCCTAGGCTCCCACAAAGCCAATACGTGCAGTAGGATCAGAAACCCATTGCCATTGTTCTTGAGTTCTCAGTAGTCCTCATTGTCTCTATGTTTTTTCCCAAGACTGGTTTTATCCCAGGCTTTTTCAGACCCAGGTCAGCTGGCCTTGGTGAGTTCCCGATAGAACATCCCCATTGTTTCAGTGTGTGGGTGCACCTTCACCAGCACACCTCAAAGAAGGGAGACACACAAACGCTACTACCAAAAACAATAAGAATAACTGGAGTAAACAACCACTGGTCATTAGTATCACTTAATATTAATGGCCTCAATTCACTCATAAAAAGGCACAGGCTAAGGGATTGGATATGAAAACAGGATCCAACATTCTGCTGTTTGCAAGAAACACATCTCAACCACAAAGACAGGCATCTACTCAGAGTAAAGGGTTGGGAAAAGAGGTTTCAAGCAAATGGTCCTAAGAAAAAAGCAGGTGTGGCCATACTAATTTCTAACAAAACTGACTTCAAACTAAAGTCAATCAGAAGAGATAGAGATGGACACTTTATACTCATAACAGGAACAATTCATCAGGATGAAGTCTCAATCCTGAATATCTACGCCCCTAATATGAAAGCACCCACCTATGTAAAAGAAACAATACTAGAACTCAAGGCAGATATTAAACCTCACACACTAATATTAGGAGACTTCAACACAACTCTCTCACCAATGGACAGGTCAATCAGACAGAAACCTAATAGAGAATTAAGAGAATTAATGGAGGTAATGAAGCAAATGGACTTAACAGACATTTATAGGACATTCCACCCAAATAAAAAAGAATATACCTTCTTCTCTGCGGCTCATGGAACCTTCTCGAAAATTGACCACATACTCGGAAACAAAGGAAACCTCCACAGATACAAAAAAATATCAGTGTCCACCTGTGTCTTATCCGATCACCACGGACTAAACTAGAAGGCAATAACAATGCTACCCCCAGAAAGCTGACAAACTCACGGAAACTGAACAGTCAACTACTGAACCACACATGGGTCAAGGAAGAAATTAAGAAAAATTAAAGTCTTCCTTGAATCTAATAAAATAAAGAGACACCATACACAAAACCATGGGACACGATGAAAGCAATGCTAAGAGGAAAGTTCATAGCCCTAAGTACCCACTTAAAGAAAACAGAGAAAGCACACATTGGTGACTTAAGAGCACACCTGAATGCTCTAGAAAAAAAATGAAGCAGACTCACCCAGGAGGAGTAGAAGACTGGATATAATCAAATTGAGGGCTGAAATCAACAAAATAGAAACAGAAAACAATCCAAAGAATCAATGAAACAAAAGGTTTCATAAACCCCTATTTTGATGAACCCCTATTCAAACTAATCAAACGGCAGAGAGAGAATATGCAAAGTAACAAGATCAGAAATGAAAAGGGGGACATAACTGCAGACACAGAGGAAATTCAGAGAATCTAATCTCCTTTAGTGATGTGGCAGGATACAAGATCAACTCCAAAAAATCAGTTGCCCTCCTTTATACTAAGGATAAGATGCAGAGAGGTAATTCAGAGAAGCATCATTTTTCACAATAGCCACAAATAGCATAAAATATTTTGGGGTAACTCTAACAAAGGAAGTGGAAGATCTATTTGACAAGAACTTTAAGTCTTTGAAGAAAGAAATTGAAGAGGTTACCAGAAAATGGAAGGATCTCCCTTGCTCTTGGATTGGGAGGATCAACATAGTAATAATGGCAATTCTACCAAAAGCAATCTATAGATTCAATGCAATCCCCATAAAAATCCCAACAAAATTCTTCACAGTCCTTGAGAGGACAATAATCAACTTTATATGAAAAAACAAAAAACCCAGGATAGCCAAAACAATCTTATACAATAAAGGAATGTCTGGAGGCATTACCATCTCTGACTTCAAACTCTATTACAGAGCTTCAGTATTGAAAACAGCTTGGTATTGGCATAAAAACAGAAAGTTCGATCAATGGAAGAAAGAGAGCATCTTCAACAAATGGTGCTGGCAGAACTGGTTGTCAACCAGTAGAAAAATGCAAATAGATCCATATCTATCACCATGTACAAAACTCAAGTCCAAATGGATTAAAGACCTCAATATCAGTCTGAACACACTGAAGCTGATAGAAGACAAAGTGGGAAGTACACTACAACAGATGGGCACAGGAGATCGCTTCCTATGTATAGTATCACCCCAGCAGCACAGACATTAAGGGCAACATTGAATAAATGGGACCTACTGAAACTGAGAAGCTTCTGTAAAGCAAAGGACACTCTCACTAAGACAAAAAGGCAACCCACTGACTGGGAGAAGATCTTCACCAACCCCGCAACAGACAAAGGTCTGATCTCCAAAATATATAAAGAACTCAAGAAACTAGACGTTAAAATGCCAATTAAACCAATTAAAAAATGGGGCACTTAACTGAACAGAGAATTCTCAACAGAAGAAATTCAAATGGCCAAAAGACACTTAAGGTCATGCTCAACCTCCTTAGCGATCAGGGAAATGCAAATCAAAACAACTTTGAGAAACCATCTTACACCTGTCAGAATGGCTAAAATCAATAACACCAATGATAGCCTTTGCTGGAGAGGTTGTGGATTAAGGGGTACATTCATCCATTGCTGGTGGGAATGCAAACTTGTGCAACCACTATGAAAAGCAGTGTGGTGGTTTCTCAGGAAATTTGGGATCAACCTACGCCAGGACCCAGCAATTCCACTCTTGGGAATATACCCAAGAGATGCCCTATCATACTACAAAAGTATTTGTTCAACTATGTTCATAGCAGCATTATTTGTAATATCCAGAAACTGGAAACAACCTAGATGTCCTTCCACAGAAGAATGGATGAAAGAAGTGTGGAAATATATATATATATATGTACTACTCAGCGGTAAAAAACAATGACTACTTGAATTTTCCATGGAAATAGAAAACATTATCCTGAGTGAGGTAACCCAGACCAAAAAAGATGAACATGGGATGTACTCACTCATAATTGGTTTTTAGCCATAAATATAGGACATTGAGCCTATAATTCATGATCCTAGAGAAGCTAAATTGGAAGGTGAACCTAAAGAAAAACATATAGTTATCCTCCTGGATATTGGACGTAGTCAAGATTGCTGGGCAAAAATTTGGGAACTGGGGGGTGGGGAGGAATGGGGGAAATGGGAGATGGGGAGAGAAAAGTGAGAAGGGGAGGAAAGGGAGAACTTGGGGGAATGGGATGGTTGGGATAATGGAAGGATGGATATGGGAGCAGGGAAGTATATATCTTAATTAAGGGAGCCATTTTAGGGTTGGCAAGAGACTTGAACCTAGAGTGGCTCTCAGGAGCCCAAGGCGATGTTCCCAGTTCCTTGGGCAGCTGAGGATAGGGAACCTGAAATGACCCTATCCTATAGCAATACTGACGAATATCTTGCATATCACCATAGAACCATCATCTGGTGATGGATGGAGATAGAGACGGAGACCAACATTGGAGCAATGGACTGAGCTCCCAAGGTCCAAATAAGGAACAGAAGGAGGGAGAACATGAGTAAGGAAGTCAAGAACGCAAGGGGGGCACCCACCCACTGAGACTGAGGGGCTGATCTATTAGAAGATCACCAAGGCAAGCTGGACTGGGACTGATAATGCATGGGATAAAACCGGACTCACTGAATATGGTGGACAATGAGGCCTGCTGAGAAGCCAAGGACAATGGCACTGAGTTTTGATCCTACTGCATGTACTGGCTTTGTGGTAGCCTAGCCTGTTTGGATGCTCGCCTTCCTAGACCTAGATGGAGGGAGGAGGACCTCGGACTGCCACAGGGCAGGGAACCCTGACTGCTCTTTGGACTGTTGAAGGTGGAGTAGGGGAGTGGGGTGTGGGAGTAGGGGAGGGGGAGGGAAAAGGGAGGTGGGGAGGAGGCAGGTAGGAGGCAGAAATTTTTAATTAAAATTTTAATAAAAAATGGTGCTGGCATAACTGAATGTCAGTATGTTAACGATTGCAAACAGATCCATCTATCCCATGTACAAAACTTAAATATAAATGGTCAAAAACCTCAACCGAAATCCAATCACACTGAACCTCATTGAAGAGGAAGTGGGAATTATCAATGAAATTATGGGCATAGGAGACCACTTCCTAAATGTAACCCCAGTAGCATAGATATTGAGAGCACCAATTAATAAATGGGACTGCCTGAAACTAAAATGCTTATATAGACTGTTGTTCTTTTTTAAAAAATACTGCAAGATCCCCGAGGCAGTAGGCAGCAGAAATGCTGTAGGTCCCAAATGGTGGTGGCGGGCCATGTGGTGGCAGACAGCGGGCCCGGGGAGCAGCCAGTCCCAGGCAGAGACGGCTGGTCTCAGAGCAATGGCTGGTCCCAGGCAGGGAGACACATGGCAGGCAGGCAGAAGACAGAAACATGGATAGACATGACAGGCAGGGTGAGGTTGAATGTTTATTCAGGGGGTTATGGAGGAGGAAGGGTGAAGGGGGGGCAGAGAGAGAGAGAGAGAGAGAGAGAGAGAGAGAGAGAGAGAGAGAGAGGAGAAAGAGACAGAGAAGGGGGGAAGCAGAGTAGTGGGGAGAGAGGCAGAAGCGAAGCTGCCTCTCCGAGAGGAAGATGGAAAAGAGAGCGAACTCAGGCTGGAAGCTGAAGATCAGCCTGCCTCAGTGGATGGGGAGGGAGTGGGCGTGGCTTGTCTCTTAAAGGGACCAATACCATAACATAGACAAAAGACACAATCACAAAGACAAAATGGTAGTGTGTTGAATGGGAAAGTATCTTCACCAGATCCACATTGGACAGAGGACTGATCTTGAAAGCTATATAAAAAAACTCCTTATTCACTAAGGCTATCCACACAGAGCGGGGAGTGCCTGCCTTCCAGGCAGGTCTCAAGGTTCCCAGTAAGGGAGCTTGGGCACCTACAGCTGGTGCTCCAGGATCTCCAGTGTTCTCCTGCACCCCGTGCTGCCTCCTACCTCCTTCCTCTTGTCCCTGGATCTGTGAGCTACCAGGCGGCCCTGGTTAGGTGCTGAGGAATTCCATCTGGACGGGTGAGTGTCTACTATCCAGGCGCGGTGTGCCTCAGAAGCTAGCACAAACCCCCCTCCCCCAGCTCCTTCTGCAGGGCTGCCTTTCTTAGGCATGACCCAATCCCCCCGCACCCCACCCCCAACCCTGCCCTGTGGTTTGCTAGGACCAGTGCTCAGACCGGTTTTAAGCTCTTTCACTAAGGCTATCCACCCAGAGCGGGGAGTGCCTGCCTTCCAGGCAGGTCTCAAGGTTCCCAGTAAGAGAGTTTGGGCACCTACAGCTGGTGCTCCAGGGTTGCCATCTGAGTTGTGCTGAGGAGTTCCATCTGGACGGGTTGGTTCCTGTTTCTACACTGAAGAGATACACCCAGAGAGTCAGTCACAGCAAAGACTGGACCAAGACACCAGTCCTCTCCTGGCTCCATTTGAAGCAAGAGATGGGAAGGTGCCAATACAAGAATTCCTCCAACAACCTGAAAGGCAACATGACATCACGAGAACCCAGGGATCCCGAAATAAGAAGAATTGTACACCCTACTCCAGAAGAATTAGAAGAAATCGACTCAAAAATGAATTATATGAAAATAATAGAGGACCTCAAACAGGAGGTGAAAAACTGCCATAAACAATTAGAGATGACAAACAAAAAAGTAGAGGAAATGAATAAATCACTCAAAGATACCCAAGAAAACCAAGAGAAGCAAGAAAAAGCAATCAAACAGATAAGGGAAGCGGTTCAAGACTTGAAGAATGAAATGGAAGTAATGAAGAAAACACAAACCGAGGGAAGGATGGAGATGGAAAACCTGGGTAAACGAACAGGAACCACAGAGACAAGTACTACCAACAGATTACAAGAGATAGAAGAAAGAATGTCAGACACTGAAGATACCATAGAGAAAATAAACACACTGATCAAAGAAAATAGCAAAACCAACAAATTCTCATCACAAAACATTCAGGAAATATGGGACACAATAAAAAGACCAAACCTAAGAATAATTGGGATAGAAGAAGGAGAGGAAGTACAGCTCAATGGTCCAGAAAATATATTTAATAAAATTATAGAAGAAAACTTTCCCAACCTAAAGAAAGATATTCCTTTGAAGGTTCAAGAAGCATACAGAACACCGAATAGACTGGACCAAAAAAAAATCTCCTCGCCATATAATAATCAAAACACAAAACATACAGAATAAAGAAAAAATATTAAGAGCTGCAAAGGAAAAAAGGTCAAGTTACTTATAAAGGTAAACCTATCAGACTTACACCTGACTACTCTATGGAAACCATGAAAGCCAGAAGGTCCTGGATAGATGTACTGCAGAAGCTAAGAGAACATGGATGCAAGCCCAGACTACTATACCCAGCCAAGCTATCGTTCACTATAAATGGAGAAAACAAAATTTTCCAGGATAAAAACAAATTTAAACAATACGTAGCCACAAATCCAGCCTTACAGAAGGTAATAGAAGGAAAATCACAAACCAAGGAGTCCAACAATGACCACAATAACTCAAACATCTAGAAACCCTTCACCAGTGCAACTCAAATAAGGCAAACACACAAACTCTATAACTAAAGAACTGACTGGAGTTAACAACCACTGGTCATTATTATCCCTTAATGTCAATGGACTCAACTCACCTATAAAAAGGCACAGGCTAAGAGATTGGATACGCAAACAGGATCCAACATTCTGCTGTTTACAAGAAACACACCTCAACCACAAAGACAGGCACCTACTTAGAGTAAAGGGATGGGAAAAGGTTTATCAAGCAAATGGACCTAAGAAACAAGCAGGTGTGGCCATACTAATTTCTAACAAAGTTGACTTCAAACTTAAATCAATCAGAAGAGATGGAGAGGGACATTTTATACTCATAACAGGAACAATTCATCAGGATGAACTCTCAATCCGGAATATCTATGCCCCTAATATAAAAGCACCCATGTACGTAAAAGAAACATTACTAAAACTCAAGATTGCCATCAAACCGCACACGCTAATAGTAGGAGATTTCAACACTCCTCTTTCACCAATGGACAGGTCAATCAGACAGAAACCTAACAGAGAAATTAGAGAATTAATGGAGGTAATGAATCAATTGGACTTAATAGACATCAATAGAATATTCCACCCAAATAGGAAAGAATATACCTTCTTCTCTGCAGCTCATGGAACCTTTTCGAAAATTGACCACATCCTCGGTAACAAAGCAAACTTCCACAGTTACAAAAAAATATCCATAACCACCTGTGTCTTATCAGATCACCATGGACTAAAGTTAGAATTCAACAACAATGCTACCCCCAGAAAGCCTATAAACTCATGGAAACTGAACAGTCAACTATTGACCCACACCTGGATCAAAGAAGAAATAAAGAAAGAAATTAAAGTCTTCCTTGAATTCAATGAAAATAAAGAAACAACATACTCAAACTTATGGGACACTTTGAAAGCAGTCCTAAGGGGAAAGTTCATAGCCCTTAGTGCCCACTTAAAGAAAACAGAGAAAGCATACATTGGAGACTTAACAGCCCACCTGAATGCTGTAGAAAAAAAAGAAGCAGACTCACCTAGGAGGAGTAGAAGACTAGAAATAGTCAAATTGAGGGCGGAAATCAACAAAATAGAAACACAGAAAACAATCCAAAGATTCAACGAAACAAAAAGCTGGTTCGTGGAAAAAATCAACAAAATTGATAAACCCCTATCCAAACTAATCAAACGGCAGAGAGAGAATTTGCAAATTAATAAGATCAGAAATGAAAAGGTGGACATAACCACAGACATAGAGGAAATTCAGAGAATCATTAGATCTTACTACAAAAGCCTGTATGCCACAAAACTGGAAAATGTAAAAGAAATGGACACTTTTTTAGATAAATACCATATACAAAAGTTAAATCAGGACCAGGTGAACAATCTAAATAGACCTGTCAGTTGCGAAGAATTAGAAGCTGTTATCAAAAACCTCCCTACCAAAAAAAGCCCAGGACCAGACGGTTTCAATGCGGAATTCTACCAGAATTTCCAAAAAAACCTAATACCTATACTCCTTAATGTATTTCACAATATAGAAACAGAAGAGTCATTGCCAAATTCCTTTTATGAAGCTACAGTCACTCTGATACCAAAACCACACAAAGACTCAACCAAGAAAGAGAATTACAGGCCAATCTCACTCATGAACATCGACGCAAAAATCCTCAACAAAATACTGGCAAACCGTATCCAAGAACACATTAGAAAAATTATCCATTTTGATCAAGTAGGCTTCATCCCAGAGATGCAAGGCTGGTTCAACATACGAAAATCTATCAATGTAATCCATCATATAAATAAACTGAAAGAAAAAAACCATATGATCATTTCATTAGATGCTGAAAAAGCTTTTGACAAAATTCAACATCCCTTTATGATAAAAGTCTTGGAGAGATTAGGGATACAAGGGTCATACCTAAATATAATAAAAGCTATTTACAGCAAACCGACAGCTAACATCAAACTAAACGGAGAGAAACTCAAAGCCTTCCCACTTAAATCAGGAACACGACAAGAATGTCCACTCTCTCCATACCTCTTCAATATAGTTCTTGAAGTTTTAGCAATAGCAATAAGACAACACAAGGGGATCAAGGGGATTCGAATTGGAAAGGAAGAAGTTAAACTTTCGCTATTTGCAGATGATATGATAGTGTACATAAGCGACCCCCAAAACTCCACCAAAGAACTCCTACAGCTGATAAACACCTTTAGTAATGTGGCTGGATACAAGATCAACTCCAAAAAATCAGTCGCCCTCCTATACACAAAGGATATGGAAGCAGAGAGGGAAATCAGAGAAGCATCACCTTTCACGATAGCCACAAACAGCATAAAATATCTCGGGGTAACGCTAACCAAAGAAGTGAAGGATCTATTTGACAAGAACTTTAAGGCATTGAAGAAAGAAATTGAAGAGGATACCAGAAAATGGAAGGATCTCCCTTGCTCGTGGATTGGGAGGATCAACATAGTAAAAATGGCAATCCTACCAAAGGCAATTTATAGATTCAATGCAATCCCCATCAAGATCCCATTAAAATTCTTCACTGATCTTGAAAGGACAATAATCAACTTTATATGGAATAACAAAAAACCCAGGATAGCCAAAACAATCTTATACAATAAAGGAACTTCTGGAGGCATTACCATCCCTGACTTTAAACTCTATTACAGAGCTACAGTAATGAAAACAGGGTGGTATTGGCATAAAAATAGAGAAGTCGACCAATGGAATCGTATAGAAGACCCGGATTTTAACCCACAAACCTATGAACACCTCATTTTCGATAAAGGTGCTAAAAGTATACAATGGAAGAAAGAAAGCATCTTCAACAAATGGTGTTGGCACAACTGGATGTCAACCTGTAGAAGAATGAAAATAGACCCATATCTATCACCATGCACAAAACTCAAGTCCAAATGGATCAAAGACCTCAATATCAATCTGAACACACTGAACCTGATAGAAGAGAAAGTGGGAGGTACCCTACAACAGATGGGCACAGGAGATCGCTTCCTAGGTATAACCCCAGCAGCACAGTCATTAAGGGAAACATTGAATAAATGGGACCTACTGAAACTGAGAAACTTCTGTAAAGCAAAAGACACTTTCACTGAGACAAAAAGGGAACCCACTGACTGGGAGAAGATCTTCACCAACCCCGCAACAGACAAAGGTCTGATCTCCAAAATATATAAAGAACTCAAGAAACTAGACTTTAAAATGCCAATTAACCCAATTAAAAAATGGGGCACTTATCTGAAGAGAGAATTCTCAACAGAAGAAGTTCAAATGGCCAAAAGACACTTAAGGTCATGCTCAGCCTCCTTAGTGATCAGGGAAATGCAAATTAAAACAACATTGAGATATCACCTTACCCCTGTCAGAATGGCTAAAATCAAAAACACCAATGATAGCCTTTGCTGGAGAGGCTGTGGAGAAAGGGGTACCCTCATCCATTGCTGGTGGGAGTGCAGACTTGTGCAGCCACTTTGGAGAGCAGTGTGCGGTTTCTCAGGAAAATTGGGATCAACATACTCATGGACCCAGCAATGCCACTCTTGGGAATATACCTACGAGATTCCCGATCGTATGACTTGGACATTTGTTCAACTATGTTCATAGCAGCATTGTTTGTAATAGCCAGAACCTGGAAACAACTTAGATGCCCTTCAATGGAAGAATGGATGAAGAAAGTATGGAATATATATATACATTAGAATACTACTCAGCGGTAAAAAACAATGACTTCTTGAATTTCGCATGCAAATGGATGGAAATAGAAAACACTATCCTGAGCGAGGTAACCCAGACCCAAAAGGATGAACATGGGATGTACTCACTCATAAATTATTTCTAGAGATAAATAAAGGTCAGTGAGTCTATAATTTGATATCCTAAAGAAACTAAATAAGAAGGTGAACCCAAAGAAAAACATATAGCTATCCTCCTGGATATGGGAAGTAGACCCAATTGCCGGGCAAAAATTTGGGATCTTGGAGGTGTGGTGGGAGGGGGGTAAGGGGAGAAGGGGAGAGAAATGTGAGAAGGGGAGGGTGGGGGGAACTTGGGGAAACGGGATGATTGGGATAAAGGAAGGTTGGTTAGGGGAGCAGAGAATCACACATCATAATTAAGGGAGCCATCTTAGGGTTGGCAAGAGACTTGGATCTAGAGGGGCTCCCAGGTGCCCAGGGCGATGTCCCCAGTTAGCCCCTGGGCAGCTGAGGATAGGGAACCTGAAATGACTCTATCCCATAGCCATACTGATGAATATCTTGCATATCACCATAGAAACTTCATCTGGCGATGGATGGAGATAGAGACAGAGACCCACACTGGAGCACTGGACTGAGCTCCCAAAGTCCCAATGAGGAGCAGAAGGAGAGAGAATATGAGCAAAGAAGTCAGGACCACAAGGGGTGCGCCCACCCGTGGAGACAGTGGGGCTGATTCTTTGGGAGCTCACCAAGGCCAGCTGGACTGTGACTGAAATAGCATGGGATAAAACCGGACTCTCTGAATTTGGCGGACAATGAGGGCTGCTGAGAAGCCAAGGGCCATGGCACCGGGTTTTGATCCTACTTCATGTTCTGGCTTTGTGGGAGCCTACCCAGTTTGGATGTTCACCTTCCTAGACCAGGATTGAGGGGGGAGGACTTTGGACTTTCCACAGGGCAGGGAACCCTGACTGCTCTTCAGGCTGGAGAGGGAGGGGGAGGAGTGGGCGGAGGGGAGGAGGAGAGGGAGGAGTGGGAGGGAAATGGGAGGTGGGGAGGAGGCAGAAATTGTTTTTTTTTCCAATAAAAAAAACTCCTTAATGTATTTCACAATATAGAAACAGAAGAGTCATTGCCAAATTCCTTTTATGAAGCTACAGTCACTCTGATACCAAAACCACACAAAGATTCAACCAAGAAAGAGAATTACAGGCCAATCTCACTCATGAACATCGACGCAAAAATCCTCAACAAAATACTGGCAAACCGTATCCAAGAACACATTAGAAAAATTATCCATTATGATCAAGTAGGCTTCATCCCAGAGATGCAGGGCTGGTTCAACATATGAAAATGTATCAATGTAATCCATCATATAAATAAACTGAAAGAAAAAAACCATATGATCATTTCATTAGATGCTGAAAAAGCTTTTGACAAAATTCAACATCCCTTTATGATAAAGGTCTTGGAGAGATACAAGGGTTATACCTAAATATAATAAAAGCTATTTACAGCAAACCGACAGCTAACATCAAACTAAATGGAGAGAAATTCAAAGCCATCCCACTAAAATCAGGAACACGACAAGGCTGTCTACTCTCTCCATACCTCTTCAATATAGTGCTTGAAGTTTTAGCAATAGCAATAAGACAACATAAAGGGATGAAGGGGATTCGAATTTGAAAGGAAGAGGTTAAACTTTCGTTATTTGCAGATGATATGATAGTGTACATAAGCGACCCCAAAAACTCCACCAAAAAACTCCTACAGCTGATAAACAACTTTTGTAATGTGGCAGGATACAAGGTCAACTCCAAAAAATCAGTCGCCCTCCTATACACAAAGGATATGGAAGCAGAGAGGGAAATCAGAGAAGCATTACCTTTCACGATAGCCACAAACAGCATAAAATATCTCGGGGCAACACCACCCAAAGAAGTGAAAGATCTATTTGACAAGAACTTTAAGGCATTGAAGAAAGAAATTGAAGAGGATACCAGAAAATGGAAGGATCTCCCTTGCTCGTGGATTGGGAGGATCAACATAGTAAAAATGGCAATCCTACCAAAGGCAATTTATAGATTCAATGCAATCCCCATCAAGATCCCATCAAAATTCTTCACTGATCTTGAGAGGACAATAATCAACTTTATATGGAAAAACAAAAAATCCAGGATAGCCAAAACAATCTTATACAATAAAGGAACTTCTGGAGGCATTACCATCCCTGACTTCAAACTCTATTACAGAGCTACAGTAATGAAAACAGTGTGGTATTGGCATAAAAACAGAGAAGTCGACCAATGGAATCGAGTAGAAGACCTGGATTTTAACCCACAAACCTATGAACACCTCATTTTCGATAAAGGTGCTAAAAGTATACAATGGAAGAAAGAAAGCATCTTCAACAAATGGTGCTGGCTCAACTGGATGTCAACCTGTAGAAGAATGAAAATAGACCCTATCTATTTTCTATCTATTTGTGCATATCTATCACCATGCACAAAACTCAAGTCCAAATGGATCAAAGACCTCTATATTAATCTGAACACACTGAACCTGCTAGAAGAGAAAGTGGGAAGTACCCTACAACAGATGGGAACAGGCGAGTGCTTCCTAGGTATAACCCCAGCAGCACAGACATTAAGGGCAACATTGAATAAATGGGACCTACTGAAACTGAGAAGCTTCTGTAAAGCAAAGGACACTCTCACTAAGACAAAAAGGCAACCCACTGACTGGGAGAAGATCTTCACCAACCACACAACAGACAAAGGTCTGATCTCCAAAATATATAAAGAACTCAAGAAACTAGACTTTAAAATGCTAATTAACCCAATTAAAAAATGGGGCACTGATCTGAAGAGAGAATTCTCAATAGAAGAAGTTCAAATGGCCAAAAGGCACTTAAGGTCATGCTCAGCCTCCTTAGCGATCAGGGAAATGCAAATCAAAACAACATTGAGATATCATCTTACACCTGTTAGAATGGCTAAAATCAAAAAACACCAATGATAGCCTTTGCTGGAGAGGCTGTTTAGAAAGGGGTACCCTCATCCATTGCTGGTGGGAATGCAAACTTGTGCAACCACTTTGGAAAGCAGTGTGGCGGTTTCTTAGGAAATTCGGGATCAACCTACCCATGGACCCAGCAATGCCACTCTTGGGAATATACCCAAGAGATGCCCGATCATATGACAAGGACATTTGTTCAACTATGTTCATAGCAGCCTTGTTTGTAATAGCCGGAACCTGGAAACAACCTAGATGCCCTTCAATGGAAGAATGGATGAAGAAAGTGTGGAATATATACACATTAAAATACTACTCAGCAGTAAAAAACAATGACTTCTTGAATTTCGCATGCAAATGGATGGAAATTGAAAACACTATCCTGAGTGAGGTAACCCAGACCCAAAAAGATGAACATGGTATGTCCTCACTTATAATTGGTTTCTAGAGATAAATAAAGGTCAGTTAGTCTATAATTTTTATCCTAAAGAAGTTAAATAAGAAGGTGAACCCAAAGAAAACATATAGCTTTCCTCCTGATTATGGGAAGTAGACAAGATTGCTGGGCAACAAATTGGGATCATGGGGGTGTGGTGGTAGGGGGGGTAAGGGGAGAAGAGGAGAGAAAAGTAAGAAGGGGAGAATGGGGGGAACTTGGGGAAATGGGATGATTGGGAGAAAGGAAGGTTGGATAGAGGAGCAGGGAATCACATTACTTAATTAAGGGAGTCATCTCAGGGTTGGCCAGAGGCTTGGACCTAGAGGGGCTCCCAGGTGCCCAAGGCAATGTCTCCAGTTAGTTCCTGGGGCAGCGTAGGATAGGGAACCTGAAATGACCCTGTCCTATAGCCATACTGATGAATATTTTGCATATCACCATAGAACCTTCATCTGGCGATGGATGGAGATAGTGACAGAGATCCACACTGGAGCACCGGACTGAGCTCCTAATGTTCCAATGAGGAGGAGAAGGAGGGAGAATATGAGCAAAGAAGTCAGGACCACAAGGGGTGCACCCACCCTCGGAGACAGTGGGGCTGATCCATTGGGAGCTCACCAAGGCCAGCTGGACTGTGACTGAAAAATCATGGGATAAAACCGGACTCTCTGAATTTGGCGGCAATGAGGGCTGCTGAGAAGCCAAGGACAAAGGCACTGGGTTTTGATCCTACTTCATGTTCTGGCTTTGTGGGAGCCTAGCCAGTTTGGATGTTCACCTTCTTAGACCAGGATTGAGGGGGGAGGACTTTGGACTTTCCACAGTGCAGGGAACCCTGACTGCTCTTCAGGCTGGAGAGGGAGAGGGAGGAGTGGGGGAGGGAAATGGGAGGCAGGGAGGAGGCAGAAATTTCTTTTTTTTTCTTTTCAAGAAAAAAAACCCTCAAAATCTAGACATAGGATAATTAATAAAAATTGGGTAGAGATCTAAACAGAGCATAATCAAAAGAAGAACCTCAAATAGCCGAAAGAGAATTAAGGAATTGCTCAGCATTGTTAGCCATCAGGAAAATGCAAAACAAAATGACTCTGAGATAGCATCTTACACAATTCAGAATAGCTAAGACCAAAAACACCAAAGACAGCTTATGTTGGAGAGGATTCAGAGTAAGGGGAACCCTCCTCTATTAATGGTGGGAGTACAATCTTGGATAACCATTTTGTAAAACATTGCTGTGGTTTTGGAAAATTTGAGACTCAGTCTTCCTCAAGACCCAGCAATATCACTCTTGGGAATATACCCAAAGGATGCATACTATTACCACAAGAACATTTGCTCAACTATGCTCATGGCAGCATTTTTTCTAATACCCAGAACCTGCCATCAACCTAGGTGCCCCTAAACTGAGGACTAGACAAAGAAATTATGGTTTATTTACACAAAGGAGTATTGCTCAGAGTTTAAAAAAATGAAATCTTGAAATTTACATTCAAGTGGATAGAATTAAAAATAAAAACTTTTTGGGTGACATAACCTAGACCCAGATAGATGACCATGGTATATACTCACTCATGAGTGAATATTACATGTAAATCAAAGTATAACCAGTCTATAGTCCATGATCCCAGAGAAGCTAGGTAGCAAGGAGAACCCTAAGAGAGACATAAATGGATCCTGCTGGGAATAGAAAACAGACAAGATCTCCCGAAAATTTTGGGAATATGGAGGAAGGGTTCAAGGGGTGCGAGAAGAGAGAAAGAGAGGGAAGAGGGAATATGAGGGAACAGGATGCCCACGAAGGGGGAAGGGCAGTGAGGGAAAAGAGATATCATGTTTGAGGGAACCAGCAAAAGGCTAGCAAGAAACATGGCACCATGGAAATTCTTAGGAATTTACAAGGGTGACCCCAGTTAAGACTCTAAACAATAGTGCAGAGGATGTCTAAACTGGCCTTCCTCTTTAATCAGATTGATGAGTACCTTCATTGCCATCATAGAACCTCCATCCAATAACCAATAGAAGCAGATACAGAGATCCACAGTAAAGCATTGGGCCTAGCTTCTGAAGACCAATCCACGAGAGGGTGGAGTGATAATATGAGCAACAGGGTCTGGTTTATGATGTTGATACACACAGAAAGAGCTGACCTAAGCTAGCGAGACCTCACTAACTCTGAACTGATTATGAGGGAATCTGCATATGATCAACCAAGGACTAGTTATGCACAGGACAGCTGTGAGACTTAGAGGGTCTTTGGGATCACAAGCAGTGGACAGGGATTATTCCCTTGAACTGGCATCTTGGAGCACATTCTTTTTGGAGGAATGGAATACCTTGCTCAGTCTAGATATAGGGGAAGGGGCCCTGATCTTGCCCCAAACTGAAGTATCAGTTTTTATTGACTTGCCTTGGGAAGCCTTACCCTGTCTGCAGATTAGACGGTGGCTAGGCAAGAAATGGTGGAATGGAAATATTAAAGGAAATTGTAATGTAGATAACTATGTAAAGGACGAAAAAATTGTATTAAAACATTCTTGATAGAAAAAAGAAAGATAAATAAATAGGTACGCACCATACAACTCATTAACTATTGGAACCAATGATAAAATTAAACATATAGATTGCTGGATTCATACTTTTCTTTCATATTGGAATTAAGATTAAGGCCTCATAGTATTTATTTGCACATAAGGGGCTTCTCCTCAAGCTGGAAGAATTCAATGATGTCATTAACAGGAATTCGTTCATCATATTACCTGAACAGACTCCAGAAATACAGATTTTCCTTAGCCTCAAATGTAACAGTGAGAGTATTTGTGTGTGTGGGGGGGGGAATAGAAGAGGTATTATTATAGATGTGAATGCCTAAAATAATTTGATTTGGATACCCTGTAATGCCAGTATGAAGGAAATATTACGCTTGTATGCTAAACTGGACAAGTACACAAACATTGTTATGTGAGAAGGAAACTTTGTGAACTGAGTAATAGAATTGGTAGTAAGGTAAGCATAATTGACAACAGAGGGGTAAATACTGAGGAAGGTCATACAACACATATGTGAGTGTGATATAATGGAATCTTTTATGTTATCTATTAATTAAAATAATAGTAATACACATAAAACAAAAGTGGATACAATGCCAAACACTTACTGATGTAAATTTCATTTGCACTGTTGAAGGAGGATTTTTTCTGATTCTTGAGTTAGAACAATTTTCAATTTTCTGAGAAAGAGGCTGTCTCAAACTTCTGTGCAGGATTTTGAGATCATACTCCTCATACTATGTCACCTTGACTATCCTTAATACAAGGCAAGGTGTTTATTCTTGCTACAAATTGGAATTCCATGTCACATTGACATCCATGGGAGGGCTGATATTTTCTGAACAGAAACAGAGGAGGAGTTTGGGGTTAAAGGTCAGGGAGGACTGAGAAAAGAAGAGGGAGCTGAAACTGTAGTTGGTATAAAATAAATAAATACATAAATAAGAAGTTGAATTTGTTCTGAGTTCCTACGGAAGACTCTTCTTGTCATATCCTTCTCTGTCACATCTTAGCCCCCCAGGACAGCTCATCACAGAACCATAGCTCATGTACTTTTCCATGTCGATCTTTAAATTACTAAATTCAAAAGGAGAACACTAGTCATGTTTGCCTCATCAAATGCTAAGTAAATCTTACAACCAAGCAGAGAAAGTTTTACACTACTGTCAGGGACCAGTCTCGACAAAAGTACCACTTGCCAGTATATGGGTGTGGGGATTTAGAAAAATTTGTAAAGAATACAATTTTTTTAAAATTAATAAAACAGAAGAGTACAGAGAGGGGATTCCAATAAATATAGAAATTGCCCACATATAATTTCCAATTGCTTAAATACTCCAAGCCCCAAAAGTTAGGAGTAAAATTAAAAAAAAAACTGCATCATCATGATACAAGAAAATTAATAGAACAGTTGAAGTTCTTTGGTTATATCCATATTTAAATATTCTGCTGCTAGAACAAAGCATGTTTTGCTTACACCCTAGCACAAAACGTTGTATACGCAAACTACTCTCTGGTTGGAATCCAATGCTACCTCTTTAGAGGAAATGGAACCTTAGTTGGATCCTGAGACTTTTGTTTGAGGTAGAAGCATATCTACTCTCTATTCCTGAAATACTGGACTGGCTATTAGCAACACATGTTGAGAATAACCTTGAGAAAGCAGAACTCTCTGATCTAAATCTACTTGGGACCTTTGTTTGAGGTAGAAACACAATAACCTTGAAGGTATGTTTCAACTCTCTGATTTTTGGTCAATGTGGAAATAAGCTCATATTTTTGGGCCTCCATGCCCTATTTTTTTGCTTTTACTGCAGTCCATATCCATTCACTGAAAGAGACCCATCTGCTCACAATCATCAATGCACCCTCACAATGGCAATGCACAGTCTAGAAGGCAAGCGAAAAGAAATGAGTTGGAAAATGGTATGAAAAGAATTTATGAGTAACTAACCTGGAATGTTTCCAGATGTTGGTCCTGAGCAAATTGTATCTTGGTCTTTATGTAATTTAAAAAAAAAAAACTTTTGCTTAAATTCAGGAAAAAGAAAACAAAATATGCATTGAGCACATCGTCACTTCACAGTATCTCTTTCCTTTGCTGATTTTCACAAGACATATTCACAACCACTACAGAATCTAAAATGAGAAAAAATGTAGTAAATTACAGATAAAGCAGGAAAAATTATCAAATGACTAATTGATCTACAAAAACAGATGCTCATGGAGGGAGATATGAGGGAGATTATGTTATACAAAAATATTTGCCTTATCATCT
Source organism: Microtus obscurus (assembly GCA_963919715.1). Lineage (NCBI taxonomy): Eukaryota > Metazoa > Chordata > Mammalia > Rodentia > Cricetidae > Microtus > Microtus obscurus. The sequence goes on along the minus strand of CAWTZC010002434.1, from coordinate 84,739 downwards.
ATTTATTATTTATTGTTTGGAGGAAGTTTAAAAGATATTAGTGAATGTTTGAAATGTAGAATACAGAATCTGTAGGGATCTTGTTGAATATTCAAAAACATTTTATAATGCTATAAATATAACTGATTCTATGGTGATTTGGATGATTGAATAACAGAGGATTCAGAAAAATTTAGAATTGCAGCGGATTATTTGTTCTCAAGACAATGGAAGGACAGTATTTGGTTAGATATTCTGTTACTGTCAGTCCTGTAGTATAAGCCCACTGTGAAAGCTGTGTGAAACTCATTTTCTCTAACCATGGAACTGTTGTTCCCTGACAGGGATTTTGTAAAAAAATTCCCAGTGTGCAACTAGGACTTTTTGTGTCCTTTCTGTCTCAATGTGGATCATCTAACGAAAGCCACTGACATTATTTTTAAAGGCATTAACATGAAAATATTGTTCTGGCAGTAATGGCCCCCAATTTTTCTCAAAATGATATCCCTCATGGAGTCATAATTTCCACAAAATTAAATGATGTCATGAAACTATGTGAATTCTCCTCATATATTTCTGAGCTAAATTTGGATCACAGGCATATCAGGTGCACAGCCATAGGGGAAGAAAGTGTCCAAGATTCCCCAGAGGTGAGGAATCAACTGGGAAATAAAGGAGTCATGATACACAAATAGCCTCTGCTTTGGCTGCAGAAATAAAAGCAGGTGGGAAAATATGGGTACCCACATAATGTGCTGATCTGAAGAGCACTTCACACCACACATTTCCTAGGCAAAAGATGTTTGCTTTGATTTTTCTTTTCTTTTTCCTGAACATTCCACTTCTATTGTCCAGGTTCTCTCAACCCAGGTGCTTTTGGAGAATGAATGAGAATAGACACGGATGAAGATTTCTTGACATGTTGTATCTTCTTCCTTATAATAGAGCAGCGGCCTGTGGAGAAAAATTATTTCAACCACATTCTGAATATACAGTAAGTTTCTTAGAATTGTCTATGTAAATGTCATGATAAATATTTCATAGGGGGTCAGAAATATTTGTACATCCACAGGCCTTTTATTTCCACAGGAGAGTGTTCACAGTCTCTTTAAAGTAAGTATTTTTTTGTTGTATAAATGATATGTTTGCATTCTTTGAAATATGAGATGTCACTAATAGTGGTGTCTGCTTACTTTCTTTTCACTTACCTGAGTGGCATCTGCAGCGTGTGAAACTTTTCAACACTTGAGAAAGTTATCTACTACTGATGGAGGAAGGTCATTGGTCAAATAAAGAAATTGCCTTGGCCCTGATTGGTTAGAACATAGGTGGGTGAAGTAAACAGAACAAAATGCTGGGAGGAAGAGGAAGTGAGCTCCGACTTCACGCGGCTTCTCTCAGAGCAGCACACGTGATGAAGCTCCGACCAAGGATAGACATAGGCTAAAATCTTCCTGGTAAGTGCACCTAAGCGGAGCTACACAGATGATAAGAAATGAGCTAAATTAATATGTGAGAATTAGCCTAGAAGAGGCTAGATAGAAATGGCCCAAGCAGTGTTTAAATGAATACAGTTTGTGTGTTGTTATTTCAGGCATAAGCTAGCCAGGCAGTCGGGGTGCTGGGGATGCAGCCCCACTGCTCCTATTACAACATACTACCTCTTTGCCATTATTTAAGAAGCACGTGTCTCTTCTCTATAGATCTTAATTGGTAACTCACTGTCAACACTATTTAATTTATGTCTTATTTTTCTCTCAATAATTTTACTAATTATAGCTTTGTCTTTTACCAATTTGTGCACTATACACTTTTGATTTTGTGCATTGTTGGTTGTTCTTTTCAAATATAGCACTTTGAACACTATGCCACTCCAGAGGTCAAATATCTACAATTCCTCATGTCTAGTCTGCAGGAGTTAATGTTTCACTTCCATAAGTTCTAATCTCAAGTTCCTGTTGAGTATTAACGAAACTTTTGATGGCATTTTTTTTTGTAAGGTAAAAACAAATATTTGAAGATTGTTTTTTATTTCAACATGTAGAGGTAAATATTTATATTTATTCATAAAGATACCACAATGGTAAGAAATGAAAATAGAAAATAGATTGTTTTTAAGTCTGAATTAATCATTCAGCAAGAAAGTGAATGTTTGAGTTTGTTGTTTATTTTTTATATGATCGATATTATATAAGAAAACATAGGGGTTATTTTTTATTATTATGAGTAGTAGTTGATATTATTTAATGGTAAACAGAACACAAAATGGTATTGTTGACTATTTATATTATAAAAATTCCTAAATATTTTCCATACATTGCACACTTTATATTATTGTACTTTACAAGCTTGTGATACTGGCACAAACGAATCTCACTGCAATTTCCAGATGTACATAGTGTCAATTGTTTGCCAGTGTTGTGAGTTTAATGCTGGAAATGTAGACAAAAGATGCTCTGTACAAGAAAATTTAAGTTGTTCAGATATACCAGGTACAATTTCATCGAACATACTTATGTAAGCATTAAATACTTGGACAATATTGTGGTTTAGGCCCTTAATGTCTGCATTTATGATATGGAGTAGGTGTATAATTATGCATTCAAAGCCAGTGGCAAATAAAAACCAATTTTACTGAAAATTGTGAAATCCATTCCCTTTTATTGTCTATATGAGTATTTCTATTGTCCATACACACAAATCAATTTATTTACCAAATGTAGTCTGATAGATAAATGTATTAAAATTAAATATTTTCAGAACATTTTGTACCTTTAAGTGATAAATCAGAAAGATAAAAACACAAGATAGTGATGGTAGACATGAGGGAATATATTAAGTATATTGTCCACTAAATACGAAGGAATTATTAGTACAGGAATCAAACATTACCCCCAAGAGACCACTGTGCATTTACCAGTAATTCCTCTAATACCTCCTCCAGTTAAGTTTGTTTCATAAAACTTACCTGAATCTTGGCTAATGTATTATGTGTGCTTTTAATATTGCTCAATTATTTCAAACTGAATATATGATAAGGTTTTCTGTATCACCAAAGTCTATACCTTTTATTTATCCATTGTGCAAGCACTAAAAAAACCAGAGACGCATGGCCTTTTCTGTGAAATTTGAAAATGGCTCATCTTATTTATGGGAGATTTACTTTCATGAACTTTTAAATATTTTTGACTTTTCAGCAATTTATGTCATTGCAAACTCACAACACAGGACATTTGCTTCATTATTGAGGGAAGTTGGAAATATTGTCCCATATGGGATAATCCTTTTTACTACAAATAATCCTATGTAGATCTCTGTCCATAATAAACACTCTTGCCTTTTATAGAACATAAACTAAAAAAAAACAGTACTTTTGGACCTGTGTGTTTGTGTGCCCACTCAGAGTTGGAAGGAAAGTGGATGAGACTATGTCCGTGGCTTGGCGCTCTCTGCCTAGGCAGATCATGTTTATTAGGTTTGCACTGGTAGGAGAGCAATTTTGACTATTATATATAATTATCTATTAATCTTTATTTCTTAATTATACATTACATTTTTGAATAAGCTATACAAACAGAACACCTTAATCAAGATCAGAAATACATATACATACAACACTGTAGCAGGAGATGACTTATTAAACAAAACCCCATTCTATTTCAATTATTATCATCCTAAGTAGGCCTAAGTAAATGCCATAGATTACAATCAACTGATGGACAATCATCAATGTGTAAGATTGTAAAGCATGTGCTAGGGCAACCAATACTTGTGACACACCTAGCTGTGATGAGTTTTCACATAGATAAACAGTTACTCTCTTGAATGGTCTGATGTGATTCCATTATCCTCAACTGCATCAAGATTGGAAGCAAGAGACCTGTCCATTGTAATCATCATATGTGTTTCTATTTCTCCATACTTCATTTGCATACATGTAAAATCATTGCCCTTTAATCTCAAATATCACTTCTAGTTTTGCTAAAAAAGGAATTATGAACTGTGAATTATATTCTTGCATTCTTTGAAAAGTGCGATTGACACTTCCCTTGTCACTTACTTTATTGACAGCCCTGGTGTGTGATAGTTAGCAATACATTAGAGAGGGAATAGAGCAGTTACATACTAGCACATCTTTGCCAGTATTTTTAAAACAAAGGTATTGTCTCTTTGTATCTAAATTGTTTATTTTCTGACACTTATATCCCATGTACCTCTTACATTTGCTTTCAGTAATTTTGCTAGTTATAACTTTATTTAATCAACATGCGTACCGCACACATTTTAATTTTTCGTATTGTTAATAGTTGTTATCAAATGCAGAAATTTAGTTCACTGGGACACTATAACTGCTCAAAGGATTTATGTTTCTTAATGTTTGGGAGAAAGGAATTGGTGTTTGGGCTTCACAAGAGCTAGTCTCAAATTCCTGTTCTGTGTTACTAAAACTTTCAATGACACTTTTTCTGTGTGGTAATAAAAATATTCAAAAATTATTTTTATTTTAAAAATATACATGTAAATGCATATAGAAATCATAGTGGTACAATATATGAGTGGGAAATAGGTTAATTTTACTCTAAGTGAATCTTTTAGAATGCAGAAGTATGATTAATGTTTATTGGTCAGATTATATGAAATGACTAGGGAGATACAGAAGTTATTGCTCTTCCCAAAAAAATAAATACAAATTGATACCTATTATTCACTCTCATCTTGCTTATTACCAACTTTTATTACAGAAAGTCTCATAAACATGTTTCTAAGATTTTACTCTTTATCATCTTCTATTTTACAAAGTTGTTAAACTGACATATACAAATTAATATAGGATGTTATTGTTGTGTTAGTGTAACTGGAAATGTAGTCAAAGCAGTTTTGTAGTATAAAAAACAACTGGTCAGAAGTCTCCAGTTGGAATATATAACATTCTGTGTAAACATAAATTACGTTAAGAGTAATTGAAAGGTAGAACATGGCTTTAATCTCTGGAATAAGAACCTGGAGCTGGTGTATCTTTGTACTTTTGAGGCCAGTCAAATCTGTAGCAAATTGTTGTTCAAAATCTTGGAATCCATTCTCTATTGATTACCCACATTAACATTAATACTGTCTATATCCATTGGTGAACACATACATATAGCTTTATAAAATACATCTTTGGTATTTAAGTTCACTTAAATATAAATCTTTTAAAAAAGATTTTACACCTCCATTAGAGAAATCAAATAAAAAGAATAACACAAAGATCAAGGGCATATGTTAACTATAATGCCCACTCATTATAAAGAATTGAAAGCAAAACAGCCGAATGTTTCCCACACTATATTACACTCAACAGGCATTATTTGACAGTTTTATCAAATTCAGTTATATTCATAAGAAAATATGATAAGCTTATAGGCTCACACGTCTCTTGAATTTTTCACATTGATAGATGATTTAAAAATGAATATATGAATAGATTTATTATTTGGTTAAAGCCTCTGCCATTGTCTTTATCTTTAGAGTAAGCACTTAAAAACCAGAAATTGAAAACACACTCTTTGAAAAATATTGATGTATCACTTTATTTATGGAAGATATATTCTGATGAACTTTTAAAGCTTTTTTACAAGCTTCCAGCTACTTATATTATTCTAATCTAACAGCATAGGTCATTTGTATCAGTATTGGCAGTGGTTGAGAATATGGTACAGCTCATAATGATACATCTGTTGACTACTCAGGATCATCTGTAGATCTCTGTCCATATTAATCACCATACCCTTTTACAGAACAACAACTAAAAACTTCCAGTTTTTACTGGCCTTAGCTTTTTCCATGGATGAAGTCAACAGGAACCCTGATCTTGTACCAAGTTCATCATTCGTATTTGGATGTTCAGAGTATGGTTGTGACCCTGGGACAAAAATGGATAGTCACTTTCAGTATTCTGAAGTAGTTCGTGATTATTCCCCAAATTATATGTGTTATGAACAGACTATGTGTATTGTGGTCCTTACAGGACCAAATTTGGCGACATCTGTGATCTTTGGGAACATGCTCAACTTCTTCATACCTCCACAGGTGATATTTTCTGTTGTAACTTTGCAAGAAATTCTAATTCTACTCTTATAATCCTAGAAGCTAAGAAGATTCTGAGGAGGGTACTACCATAAAATTTGCGTTAAACGGTGTAGTTCAAGGTTTTATTCATTAGTAATGGAGCCTCATTTCCCTTTTTGAAATTGAGATGAGGGAAGAAGTAACAGATAAGGAGTTTTTTAAGGAACTCTTGACCTAAAGTGTGTTTACAAGTTCTTATGTACGTGTGCTACCTCATGCTGCTCCCTGTGTTGTAGGTCCTTCAGATTACCTATGGACCTTTCCATCCCATACTGAGCAATCGTGAACAATTTTCCTCTCTGTATCGATGGCTGCCAAGGACACATCTTTAGCCCTGGCCATGATCTCTCTTATGCTTCACTTCAACTGGAACTGGATTGGACTGGCCATCTCAGACAATGATCAGGGTACTCAATTTCTCACACAATTAAGAGGAGAGATGGAAAAAATTACAGTCTGCTTTGCCTTTGTGAGTGTGATCCCAGTCAAGATGGATTTATTCTTGACAAGAGTTGAAGCGTATTATAACCAAATCATGACATCATCCACAAATGTAGTTGTCATTTATGGTGACCCAGAGAGTACTCTAGCTGTGGCCTTTAGAAGGTGGCAATCTTTAGGTTTACAGAGAATATGGACACCTCACAGTGGGATGGCACTGCAACTAAGAATGACTTCCAACTTAATTCATTCAATGGGAAAATAAATTTTGCACACCATCATGCTGAGCTTTCTCATTTTAAAACATTTGTCCAGACATTGAACCCTCTCAAATACACAGACGAATTCCTGGCCAGGCGGGAGTGGATGAACTTGAACTGCAAAGTCTCACCTTCTATGTGTAAGACCCTGAAGAACTGCTTATCCAATGCCTCATTGCAATGGCTAAAGGCACAGACTTTTGACATGGCCTTTAGTGATGAGAGTTATGACATATATAATGCGGTGTATGCTGTGGCCCATGCCTTCCATGCAATGCTTCTTCAGCATGTTTACAATCAATCCATGGATAATGGAAAAGGACATTATGCTCACTGCTTGAAGGTAGTGTTTCTTCTTTTGAATGAAATTTGATGTCATCAATGTCAATGTCTTTAAATGTCTGTCAAATGTCCCAATTTACTAACTTAGGGAATATTTCATAAAATAGAAAGATTTTTGGAAATTCTTATTCATAATGATGTAAATCTGGATGCTGGTATAAATCTTAATGCAAAAACATGGTGTCGAAGGTACAATTTGTAAAGGAAGTACATTGATTTTGTTACAGAGTACCTGACAATCATCACAGCTTTTTTAAAACTGTAAGCCCAATTCCTTCCTACTTAATCCTCTTCTTTATGATAAGATGAATCCTTGCATATTTATTTTCAAATATGTGATAATCAGCTTATGAGATGATTTTCACAAGTGTTCTAAACTGAATCTGCTCACACTGTAGGCACTTGGGACCTCATTTGTCATCCTGAGTGAAAGTACACAGTAAACAGTTTCATTCTTCAGTTAAGACATGCATTTGTAGCATGGTTCTTCTTGTGTATGGTTTCAACTTTTTGTGTTTCTAGGTATCTCTTATTGTATCTGTGTTAGTGGGTATAAATATATTTCTGTATATTTTCTTATCTATCTGTTTGAAGAACTGAATATAATTTTCTCTTGTATCAATGTCTTTCTGCATGGGAGTTTGTTTCTGTGAATAACTTTTTGTGTATTTTTTCAGTGCATGTGTTTATATGTGTTGGGTTCACTGTGTATATTGCTTAAACATATGTATATCTTTGTTTTTTTTGTCTGTCTGTCTGTTTCTCTCAATCTATCTTTGTATATAGTAAATACATTAATATCAATAGCTCTCTGTCGAGGTGTTTTTGTCTGCGAGTGTCTCCCTGTGTGTATTTGTAATTTAATTTGTGCATGTATTTGTGTTTATGTGTTTCTCAGCTTTCTGTTTTTGTGTGTCTGTTTGGGTACATATGTCTCACTTTGTGTAACATTGTTTTCATGTGTGAATGTTGGCATTTGTGTGTATGTCTATATAAAATGTATGTTGATGCATTATGTATCTATATGAAAGTGAATCTCTGACTGTATTTCTCTGTCTCTCTCTCTCATGCTGTGTGTGTTTTCATAATGGTGTTTTGTATCTGCATATATGTCTGTGTTTCTCTTTGGTACCTTTTTTCTGAAAGAACTTAAATTGTAGGAACTTTATGATAACTTTATTTGTCCACGTGATTTACACTTTCAGTAATACTGCCTTTAAGATGAAATAAAATGCATTTTATGAATTCAAGGAAGGGCACACACAGTATAGAATGGTGTGTCTCTTTCAGCTGCACTCCTTTCTGAGGAAAACACGCTTCACTAATCCTGTTGGGGACAGAGTGAATATGAACCAGAAAGAAAAAGTCCAGGAAAGGTATGACATTTTTCAGGTTTGGAATATCCCATATGGTCTTGGACTTAAGGTGAAGATAGGAGAGTTTAGCGCATATTTTCCATATGGTCAACAGCTGCATATTTATGAAGACATGATAGAGCATGCAACAGGAAGTAGACAGGTGGGTCTGACTTAACTGCATTCCTTTGCATTACACAACAGTAACACAGACAATGGGATTATTTTGTGCTGTCTTATAACCAACTAAAAATAATTAGTCACATTACAAAGCATTTACTGTTCTCCTATTGTATGTTTCTACATCCATTTTTGATATGACATTTTATTAATACTTTAAGGATTGCAGATATGCGTACAATAAATTTTTGTCATTCCAGAATATCTTTATTTTTTAATATGTAATGTATAATGAATGTTACTACTGTGCTATATTTTTATTGACTTTTTTGAGCTCTATATTTTCCTCTGCTCCCCTCCATGCTCTTCCTCTCCCGGTCAATCCTCCCCCCAAAAGTACCCATGCTTTCAATTTACTCAAGATATATTTTCTCTTTCTACTTCCTGTGTAGATAGATCTAGGTATGTCTCTCCTACCATCCTCATTGTTGTGTAAGTTCTCTGGGATTTTGGTTTGTAAGCTGGTTTTCTTAGCTTCTTCTTTAAAAACCACTTCTGAGACAGTACATATGATAACTGTCTTTCTGTGTCTGGATAAACTCACTCAAAATGATGTTTTTCAGCTCCATCCATTTTCCTGAAAATTTTAAGATGTCGTTATCTTTTTCTGCTGTGTAGTACTCCAGTGTGTAATGTACCACTTTTTTAAAATCCATTCTTTGGTAAGGGGCATTTAGGCTGTTTCCAGGTTCTGGTATGACAAACAATGCTGCCATGGACATAGTTGATGATATGACCTTGTGGGACAATTGAGCATCTTTGAATAAATACCGCAAAGTGGTATTACTAGTATTTAGGAAAGGTTTTATTTCCTACTTTTCTGAGAAATCATCATACTGGTGTCCAAATGAGTTGTACCATCTTGCATACCCACCAGCAATTCAAAAGTTCCCTTTTTACTCCATGCCTTTCCAGCATAAGTAGTCATCAGTGTTTTTGATCTTTGCCATTACTTTTTTTTAATTAATTTTTTTATATTAAAAATTTACGACTCCTCACCATCTGCCTTTTCCCTCCTCCTCCCCCCATTCCCCACGTCCCACTCCTCTATCCCCTTCCTCTCCAGTCCAAAGATCAGTCAGGGTTCCCTGTACTGTGGGCAGTCCAAATTCCTCCCACCTCCATCCAGGTCTACGAAGGTGAGCATCCAAACCGGCTAGGCTCCCACAAAGCCAGTGCATGCAGTAGGGTCAAAACTCAGTGCCATTGTCCTTGGTTTCTCAGCAGGCCTCATTGTCTACCATATTCAGAGAGTCCGGTTTTATCCCATGCATTTTTAGTCCCAGTCCAGCTGGTCTTGGTGATCTCCTAATAGATCAGCCCCATCGTCTCAGGATTGACTTGCAGTCTTGACTTCCTTGGTCATGTTCTCCCTCCTTCTGTTCCTCATTTGGACCTTGGTAGCTCACTCTATTGCTCCAATGGGGGGTCTTTGTCTCTATCTCCATCCATCGCTAGATAAAGGTTGTATGGTGATATCCAGGATATTCGTTAGTATGGCTATAGGATTGGGCCATTTTAGGCTCTCCCTCCTCAGCTGCCAAAGAGATACCATCTTACACCTGTCAGAATAGCTAAAATCAAAAACACCAACAATAGCCTTTGCTGAAGGGGATGTGGAGTAAGGGGTACACTCATCCATTGCTGGTGGGAATTAAAACTTGTGCAACCACTATGGAAAGCAGTGTGGCAGTTTCTCAGGAAATTTGTTATCAACCTACCCCAGGACCCAGAAATACCACTCTTGGGAATATACCCAAGAGATGCCCTATCATACTACAAAAGTATTTGTTCAACTATGTTCATAGCAGCATTATTAGTAATAGCCAGAACCTGGAAACAAACTAGATGCCCTTCCACGGAAGAATGGATGAATAAAGTGTGGAATATATACATATTAGAGTACTACTCAGCGGTAAAAAAGAATGACTTCTTGAATTTTGCATGCAAACGGATGGAAATAGAGAACATTATCCTGAGTGAGATAACCGAAACCCAAAAAGATGAGCATTGGATGTACTCACTCATAATTGTTTTTTAGCCATAAATATATAACAGTCAGCCTATAATTCGTGATCTTAGAGCAACTAAATAAGAAGGTGAACCCAAAGAAAAACATATAGTTATCCCACTGGATATTGGAAGTAGTCAAGATTGCTGGGCAAAATTTGGGAACTGGGGGTGGGGATGGGATGGGGGAAAGGGGAAATGGGGAGAGAAAAGTTAGAAGGGGAGGATAGGGAGAACGTGGGGGAATGGGATAGTTATGATAATGGAAGGTTGGATATGAGAGCCGGGAAGTATATATCTTAATTAAGGGAGCCATTTTAGGGTTGGCAAGAGCCTTGACTCTAGAGGGGTTTCCAGGGGATCTTTGCCATTTTTACAGTTGTAAGATTGACTTTCGTCATAAAGCCAGCCACACTGAACTTTATAGAAGAGAAAGTGGAAAGTACATTTGAACACATTTTCACTGGGGACCACGTCCTAAATATAACCCCAGGAGCAAAGACACTGAGAGAAACAATTAATAAATGGGACCTCGTGAAACTGTTTAACTTCTGTAAAGCAAAAGACTCTGTCAATAAGATGAACCAGCCTACAGAATGGAAAAAAAAAACTTCACTTACCCCACATCAGTGAGAGATCTGGTCTCCAAAATATAAAAAGAACTCAAGAAATTAATCATCAAGAAAACAAATAATTCAAATCAAACTTCTACTCAGGTTCTTCACATATGGGGAGGATTTGTAAAGCATTTATACCTCAGGAAACACTGTTATTTCCAGCTCAATTGATATCAGTTCTGCCCTTCCTTACTACCTATTTAGTTGCATTTTTCCTTATAATATGTCAGGGTTTGCAGTGCTGTTTTTAGAGTTCATGTGTGTTATCCGACATTTTATGAGACATTCCCCCTATTTCAGATATCTGTTCATCTTTGCTTTCTGTAGCATTGCTGTGATTAAATATTGACCAAAATCATATAGAGGAGAAGGTTTGATTGGGATCATGAATTACAGCAAAGAAATGACAAGGCAGGCAGGCAGGCATATGGAGACTGTATCTAAATTACAGAATCTGAAGGAACATAGCTTACTGGTTTTCTCTGAATTCTCACACAGCCCTGACTAGGGACATCACTGCCCACAGTGGGCGGGGTAATCCTATATCAACTACCCATTAATAAAATGCTTAAATAATTTGATAGCATGCTAATTCAATGGAGAGAAATATTTTAGTTAAGGTTCTCTCTAACTTATTAATGTACTTTGTGTCTCTGTGATGAATATTAAGTAGAAAAACCACATTGTATGCTCTATAGTGTTTGTTTATATCAAAAAAAAAACTATTCTTCCTCCTAAATTTCTAGGGTTTACATCAAGGCTACTCAAGTTTTCATCAGTTTGTTTCCATACATTTGTATGCCTGGTATTATAAAATGTATTAAGCTTAATCTTTTAGTGTATATAGAACTAGCTAATTGGTATATCAACATGATAATGAAATATATTTATAGAAGTAGGTAAAACTCCTGACACCAGCATGTTTCTGATTTTTCCCAGATGCCGCCCTCTGTGTGCAGTGCTGATTGTGGTCCTGGATTCAGAAAATTCTGGCAGGAGGGAATGGCAGCCTGCTGTTTTGATTGCAGCCCCTGCCCGCAAAATGAAGTTTCTAATGAGACCAGTGAGTGTTTGCTAATGAGATAAATCCTTCACTTCGCATAGATCATCTTCTCTCAGTCATACTGAGTTGATCAAATGGACCAAAAGACAATTAAAGAAATAAAATATATTACTTTCCTAAGTTAAGTTTCATAGGTCTATGATTATTAACAATTCATTTTAAAATACTCATTATACCATTGTAGTGGCATTTCAATTTTATTTTAATAAATAAAACTCTCTGAAGATCTAAGAGTAAAACAGTCCCACCGGTCAGCCTTACAGATCACATTATGGTAACATACAACTTTAATTACAGTAGCTACAATGGCATGTGCACATTTAATCCCAGTCACTACACTAGCTGATATAGAAATCAGGGGGTACACCCCTTAATCCCAGGGCTATATGCCTTTAGTCTGAGCCCTAGAGAGGGAGATGGACAGTTCTCAGACATGGTCTGTTATTTTTTCATATTTTACATTTGTTTTATTTTTGTATATTGTATACAAATTTTGTATATTGATACCAATATTGTATATTGATACAAATTTGAGATTAAATTTGTTAAAACCTATTGTACATGAATTTTGAATCTTGTTCAAGGTATTGTACCTATACAGCTCATTTAATAATATAATGCTAATTTCTAGTCTTTGAAAATTAGTATCATCAACTGTTTAGCAAAATAGAGCAGACCAATCTACTCCAGAGAAGATAATGGATATTGAAGAATCTCCACATGGAGTTTACTTGCTTTGTGGCAAAAGTAAGTCATTGATAGAAAGTAATTTAGCTATAAGCCTCTGGACTCACCAAGATAAGCTACAGACTAAATATTTTTCTCAATATGTCAAATGCAAATGGGCTCCATATTGTGAATACATTTCTTTCCTGTATATGTTATATACAGTCATTGTATTTATTGTATATAGTTTTTTATATTAATTATAGCCTTCCTTTTATTATTTTTTGACAAAAAAGGGAAATGTAGAAGCATTTCAATGGTACTTTAATAAAAAAAGAGTGTCTGAATATCTGAGGGTAAAACTGTTTTACTTTTTAGCGTTATAGAAGAGATTATGGTAAACAGAAAAACCACCTTTAATCCCAGTAGCCCCCCTGGTTAATAGAGAAATCTGGTGTTGCATGTTTTTATCCCAGTGTCGCATGCCTTAAATCGAAACCTAGAGGGAAATATAAATTGGGGTGGGGAGACAGCTCTCATACACAGTCCCTTTCTCTGATTCCAAGAGGCAAGATTGCCATTTCAAACTGAGGTCAAGGTAAGAGCCAGTGACTAGGTGTTTTTCTTTCCAATCTTCAGGTTGAGACCCAATTTCTGATCCAAAGTTTTTACTAATTGTGCTTCATACCATGACATACATCTTTGACTCCTTGAAAGTCTGTATTTGCTAGACTTTAATCAAAAAAACTGTTTTGACAGTCATACAACATTGTGACTGAATTCTACCCAAGTGTGGAGTGTTCTATAGATGTCTGTTAAGTCCACTTGGATAATTACATCTGTTAGTTTTCTTATTTCTCTGTTAAGTTTCTATCTGGTTGTCCTGTGCACTGGTAAGAGAGGAGTGTTGAAATCTCGTACTATTAGTGTGTGGGGGTTGGTGTGTGAATTGAGTTCTAGTAACGTTTCTTTTACATATGTGGGTCCTTTTATATTAGGGACATAGATATTCAGGATTGAGACTTTATCTTGATGAATTTTTCCAGTTATGACTATAAAGTGTCCTCCTCCACCACGTCTGTCTGATTTTAGTTTGAAATGAATTTTGTTAGATATTTGGATAGCCACACGCACTTGTTTCCTAGATCTGTTTGATTGGAAAATCTTTTCCCAAACCTATAATCTGAGGTAGTGTCTCTCTTTGAGGTTGAGGTGTGTTTCTTGTAAACAGTAGAATGTTGGTTCCTGTTTTCGTTTCCATTCTCTTAACCTGTGCCTTTTTATAGGTGAATTGAATCCATTGCTATTAAATGATATTAATGACCAGAGGTTGTGAACTCTGGTTATTTATTGGTGGTAGTGTTTGTGTGTTTCCCCTATTTGAGTTGTGTTGGTGGAGGGTTGTCAGATGTCTTTGCTATTGTGGGTGTTTTTGACATCTTTGGTTTGAGGTTTTCCTTCTACTACTTTCTTTTATTATTTTGTTTAATTTATTATGTTGAAAAAATTTCTTCCTCTTACCCGCCTCCCATTTACCTCCCACTTCTCCCACTCCTCTCCCCCTCCTACCACTCTCTTCTGCTCTCCCCACGCCTCTCCTCCTCCCCCCACGCTATTCCCCCTCCCTCTCAAGTCTGAAGAGCAGTCTTGATTCCCCACCCTGTGGGAATTTCAAGGTCCTTTCCCTCCATCCAGGGCCAGGAAGGTGAGCATCCAAACAAGCTAGGCTCCCACAAAGCCAGTTCATGCAGTAGGATAGAAACCTAGTGCCATTTTCCTTGGCTTCTCATCAGCCTTCATTTTCCACCATGTTCAGAGAGTCCGGTTTTATCCCATGCTTATTCAGTCCCAGTCCAGGTAGCCTTGGTATGCTCCCAATAGATCAGCCCCACTGTCACATTGTATGGGTGAAGCCCTCGCGGTCCTGACTTCCTTGCTCATGTTCTCCCTCCTTCTGAACCTCACATGGACCTTGGTAGCTCAGTCCGGTGCACTAATGTGGGTTTCTGTCTCTCTCTCCATCCATTGCCAGATAAAGGTTCTATGGTGATATGGAAGATATTCATCAGTATGTGCAGCGAACTCCCTGGCCAGTAGGAAAGAACAGCCACACGACGAGGATTCTTCTCAAATCACGCTTTATTGGAGCCTCTTGGTTGAAGGGAGAGCAGAAAGCAAGGGGCCCCGAGCTCTGAACTATAGCTGCTTATATAGGGATTCTGCCTAGTAACCTTTGATACTTTGATACCTTAACTGCCTTTCCGGAGACCCACAGGCAGGAAAGAAAGCAGGGGAACATCCTGTCAATTACAGACCACAAGGAAGTTCCCCTGCCGGTCAGGGGAAGTGTGGGCAGCTAGATCACAACAACTCACCCTGTTTTCTGGTGGAAGAACTGCAACCTTAATATGGAGTTATCAAGTGAGGTTGGGGCCAGATGCCATCTTATAATGGCAGCCACTCAAATCGGCTCCCAGCAAGTATGGCTATAGGATAGGGTCATTTCAGGTTCCCTGATCTCCAAAATATATAAAGAACTCAAGAAATTAGACTTTAAAATGCTAATTAACCCAATTAAAAAATGGGGCTCTGCACTGAACAGAGAATTCTCAACAGAAGAAATTCAAATGGCCAAAAGACACTTAAGGTCATGCCCAACCTCCTTAGCGATCATGGAAAAGCAAATTAAAACAACTTTGAGATAACATCTTACACCCGTCAGAATGGCTAAAATAAGAAACACCAATGATAGCCTTTGCTGGAGAGGTTGTGGAGTAGGGGGTACACTCATCCATTGATGGTGGAAATGCAAACTTGTGCAACCACTTTGGAAAGCAGTGTGACGATTTCTCAAATAATTCGGGATAAACCTACACCAAGACCCAGTAATCCCACTCTTTGGAATATACCCAAGAGATGCCCTATCATATGACAAAAGCATTTGTTCAGCTATGCTCATAACAGCATTATTTGTAATAGCCAGAACCTGGAAACAACCTAGATGCCCTTCTACTACTTTTTGTAAGGCTGGATTTGTAGATACATATTGTTTAAATCAGTTTTTGTCATGAAGTATCTTTTTTTCTCCATTGATGGTGAAAGAAAGCTTTGCTGGATATAGAAGTCTGGGCTTGCTTCCAGGGTCTGTTAGGGTCTGCAGCACAGCTATCCAAGATCTTTTGATTTACATGGTTTCCTTTGAAAAGTCAGGTGTAATTTTAATAAGTTTACCTATTTACTTTACTTGACCATCTTCCTTTGCAGCTCTTAATATTCTTTCTATATTCAGTATGTTTTGTGTTTTGATTATTATATGGCAAGGAGAATATTTTTGATCCAATCTATTAGGTGATCTCTTGGCTTCTTGTACCTTCATGGGGAATGCCATCCACAGTGAGATAATTTACTTTCCATTGCCTATGGATCAAAGATATAGAATACCCAGCTCCCTCTCCAGCACTATGTCTTCTCCATGCCAGCGTGTCCCAGGATGATAATAATGGACTTAGCCCCCAAACTATAGGACATCCAATTAAATGTTATTGAAGTCTAGTGAGCAAAAAAGTGTTTTATGACTGTCCGAATTAACCTGTTCAATCAAAATTAAATTATTTGTCCTCTCATGGGGTTCTGCTTTTACCTTTATAAACTGCTATTTTCCTACAGGCCACACTTGTCTCCTCTAACCAGAGGCAGTGCTATGTACTCCTTGACCAAAACCCCTTCCCTCCTCCCTTATTGACTTACCCGTATTCATTCCCTATCTCTTGTCTTAGATTCTTTTTCCCTGACCATTGTCCTGTTGGACACATCAATCTTCTTTTGGTTGAGAACTTGATCTTAGTATGTTGTGTGAAGACTCCAAAGGTCCCTACAGATTATGTTTCCTGTTTCTTGTATGTCAGTGTGTTTTGACTGGTGAATTCATACTAGAAAATGTATCACATAACTTGTCCCATAAAAGACATGATCTCCATCTATTTCAGGGAAACCATACATAAAACAGAAAGACATCAAAAATCTCTGTAATCACGGGATCTGAGATATTAAATACACTCTGTGCAATGCAGTGATTAATCATTTTGATCTCTGTAAACTCACTCGATTCAGTCAATTCATCATAGCCTTCAGAAAGGACTGATATATCTGTATATTCTGATAATATAAAAACCAAGACAAAGTTAAATAGACAACATATTAACTTTTCATTGCCCACATTTATAATGAATATTATGAAATAAATGTATTGCTATGCAACAGTTTCTCTCAGCTACATCATCAGCAAAGGATTCAGATATCACAATGTTTACTCAACACACTGAATTGAAATATTCTGTCAATAAATGGCAGTAGTTGTAGTAATCATGCTTTTCTCTCTCCAGAAGATGCGGATAATTGTGTGAGGTGTCCAGAGGACCAGTATGCCAACAGAGAGCAGAACCAGTGTATTCAAAAAGCTGTGATCTTTCTGAACTACAAAGACACCTTAGGGATGGTTCTTACCTTAATGGCCTTGTTCTTCTCTGCATTCACAACTGTGGTTCTAGGGATATTTGTGAAGCATCATGACACTCCCATTGTCAAGGCCAACAACCAGAATCTCAGCTAGAGCTTGCTAATTTCACTCATCTTCTGTTTCCTGTGTCCCTTGCTTTCATTGGGTATCCCAACTCAGCTACCTGTGTTCTGCAACATATTACATTTGGAGTTGTATTTACTCTGGCTCTTTCAACTGTGTTGGCCAAAACAGTGACTGTGGTGCTTGCTTTCAAAGTCACAACCCCTGGAACAAGGATGAGGTATTTATTGGTTTCTGGTGTTCCCAACTACATCATTGCCATCTGTACACTCATCCAAATTATTTTCTCTACAATCTGGTTGCAATATTCTCCTCCATTTATTGACAAAGATGTGCACTCTGAGCATGGCCAAATCATCATTGTGTGCAACAAGGGCTCAGTTACTGCATTCTACTGTGTCCTGGGATACCATGGCTCCCTTGCATTAGGGAGCTTCATTGTTGCTTTCTTGGCCAGGAATCTCCCTGACACATTCAATGAAGCCAAGTTGCTGACCTTCAGCATGCTGTTATTTTGCAGTGTCTGGATAACATTCCTCCCTGTCTACCATAGCACCAAGGGCAAGATAATGGTGGTTGTGGAGGTCTTGTCCATCTTGGCTTCCAGTGCAGGCCTACTGGGATGCATTTTTATCCCCAAGTGCTACATAATTTTGTTAAGACCAGAGAGAAATTCTCTTCAAAAGTTAAGGGAGAAAACATCTTCCTGAACACACGTTCCATAAATTGTATCTGACAATTACAGAATTGGTTCAGAACCACCTAATACAATACAAGGCAAACTGTATGAATGGCTAATGATTCTTATCATTTCTGTTAATGATGAGGCACAGCAGTGTCATGTATACTACTTTTCTGTACAATTTCATTTATAATGATCCCCACAGCCAATTATTTTATAAGATTCATTTTTTTACAATTAGTGTACAAGAGATTATTCCTTTATTCCTCAATTCCCTGGCAACATTAAAATTAATGCTAAGTAATTCTACTGATAAAGGAGTGAATGTGGAACTTTGAATGCAAATGAAAACAGAGAAATCTTTTAGTAGAGTTAAATATTGCTATCAGATGGTAAAACTAATATGCTCATTTTTGGAGCAAGAAAAGTGAATACCATTGCATTATAGGAGTTAGAGGAATAGAATTTAGGAGAGAGAGTAATGAATGATAAATAGATATAATGGATATTGAGGAACATGAAATGTTTCTCTGTATTTAAATTCATGTGTGCTTTTTCTGAGGAAATGAGTTTACTATCCATTCCCCACAACTTTCAGTCCCTATAACAATAGCTCTAATGAAAGTGTTGCACTCTTCTGACTTCCAAGAACATGTACATTCAGATGTGCATATAACACACTCAAAAAAACCAACATACTCCTAATTGAAGTTAAAATAATTTTTAGAATTGAATTTATAAAACACTGAAATGGAACACTGGTTTATGTTTTCCCTTCCTTAAAAATATTTTTCCCACATAATATTCCCTGATTATGACTTCTCCTGCCTTGGTTCCTTTATTCTTCCATACTCCTTCCTATAACCCCTTTATGTTATTTTATCCACTGCTTCTATCTCTAACTGTAAAATATTTTTCTATGGGAAAGTAAAAAATTAATACTAAGATTAAGAAAAGCTAACACATTATGTAGGTCAAAATGAAGAAACATGAGGAAAGATCTATAGAAAATCAATGAGAATCAGTCCCGTGCCTTGGCACACTCATGAGTCCCATAAAATTTTAACCTGACCTAAAATAAATATTCAAAGAATCAATAGTTTAAAAAGAGGGTATTGTCATACATATGTAATACATATACATATATATATATATATACACATATATAATGTATGTATTGGTTAATATATATGCTATGACAAGCTAACAATTATTGGCAAGGGGGAAACTCTGACACAACACTGAGAGACAAGGACATCCCAGAAGTAGGTTGAGTGAATTTTCTGCTCACATCTCTTTCGGGGCATTCAAATTCTTTATTGAGACTTTTAGGAGGAAAGGCAATTATCATTAGTCAGTTATTATAAATTGGATTTTCTTTAAGGATTAGTCATGAAGCCTATTTTTACTTATACTTTCATGTATGCAGAAAGTTTCTCTGATGATATCAAAACAAGGCCCTGATCTATAAGTGTAACACAATGACATTGCAAGACACTTGTTCCCTTTTTTTGTACTTTATGAATTGGTTTTACTGTAGATAACTAGACCATCTAGTCTCTGATTTTTCTTCACCCAAGTAGTTTCTGGTTGGATCAACTTTGTGGATCTGGTATTCAATCTAACCTGATATTGATTACTTACTGTTAGAAATTTTGTTCAACCATTCTTACATCTATCACGCGGGCAGGATATCTTTGTAGATCAAAAGGATTTTGGATGTGTTTTCATCTACAGTTTATGTTTGGTACAGATAAAGTGTATTTCAGTACCAAAGACATAAGAATACTGGGTTAAAGCTCAATGAAAGCACCAGGTCAACTTCTGCATGTTCAATCTCTTGTGAAGTTGAAGTTGTTTAGGTTTTATTAAAAAGGTCATGCCATCAATCTGTGGATGATCATCTATAATCTTACCTGTAAATGGGGGGTGTTTTGTGACAGCCAGTGAATTTTTAGGCAATAACTCAATTGGATGTAACCATATGCTAAAAAGTCTGCCTCACTTATTTATTAGTAAATTCATTTAGATCTCCTTCAGAGATGTATATAATTTAGGAAGGTTCATCTGTATATGTTTTCCACAGTACTAACCATTACCTTTAATTTTCGCAGTCTTGACAGAAAGAACCAAAACGTGAATGTCTGCACACATGGTTGGACACGCCACTTTCAAGTCCCCCCATACCTGGGAAAAACCCTGCATCCCTTCCCCTGTTGTGATGTAGCTGCCACCATTACCCTTGACTGACAGCAGAACTTCCTTGTGGTGTAATTGACAAGGATGTTTGTGTTCTTTCTGGCTGGTGGTTTTCCACAGAAGCTTTGTAAAGGTATAAAAGGCTTTAGCTCTGGAAAAATAAAGGTTGCTGTGCTTACACCTGAAAAGAAGCCTTCTTGTCTCAATCCCGGCACCACCCACCAGTCTAGGCCTCCAGGCTGCACTGGCACAGCACCCACCTCCCCACCAGCATCAGCTTCTCTAGCCAGCCATCAGGAAAAGTTCCTGCAGTTGCACTGCTCAAATACCCATCCCATCCATCAGAACCTGAAATCTACAAGTCCCACTCCACCCCAATCTTCCTATTACCTCACCCCAACCACAGTGGAAGTCTGAAACACAGCCTGCTACTAGACACAGAGGACCAAGAAAAGAACAATTAAGCACAAATTGTGATTGCACAGAGTGGGCCAAGAGAACTGGCCCAAGAGAGAACTCAGGGGCTACCTGAGACACAGAGAACAACAGTAAAGAGCAGACTAAGAACAGTTTCAAAAGACACCGTCTTGGGAAAAAACATAGAGACAATGAGGACTACGGAGATCTCAAGAACAATGGCAATGGGTTTTTGATCCTACTGCACGTATTGGCTTTGTGGGAGCCTAGGCAGTTTGGATGCTCACCTTACCAGACCTGGATGGAGGTGGGTGGTCCATGGACTTCCCACAGGGCAGGGAACCCTGATAGCTCTTTGGGCTGAAGAGGGAGGGGGACTTGATTGGGGGAGCGGGAGGGAAATGGGAGGCTGCTGTGGGGAAAAGACAGAAATATTAAATAAATAAATAAATAAATAAGAATCTGCACCCTGGCCCCGAAGCCTGAGATGCAGGGACAGAATTGTTTCCCCTCCAAAAAAAAAAAAAAGACACAGACAGCCACACCAAGAACTGGGATAACATACAAAGACACTGCTTGGATCAAGTGGAGTAAGAGAATTGTAGGGGCCAATAGAAAAATTTATAAAAAAGCCTAAAAAGCAACATGGGACATTAGAATTCAGTGATACAGAAAGACTTTATCATGTCAAACCAAAACAGGAGAAGAAAATGATTTGAAATATAACTTTATGATGATGAAGGAGAACTTTAAAGAGGAGATAAAAAATTCCCTTAAATTGGTGGAAAAGACAAAAACATCAAGAAATTGTTCAAATAATGGAGAATGAGGACTGCTGAGAAGTCAAGAACAATGGCACTGGGTTTTGATCCTACTGCACCTACTGGCTTTGTGGAAACCTAGGCTGTTTGGATGCTCACCTTCCTAGACCTGGAAGGAGGTGGGAGATTTTGGACTCCCCACAGGGCAGGGAACATGGTCTGCTCTTCTGGCTGATGAGATTGGGGGAGTTGGTTGGGGGAGGGGGAGGGATATGCTAGGCAGTGGTGGGGAATAAACAGAAATCTCTAATAAATCAATAAATAATAATAAAAAATAAAAATAAATGAAATTAAAAAAAAGAAATTGTTCAAAAAACCAATAAAAAGCAACAGGAGAAACATTCAGCTCATGTGTTCAAGACTTGAAGATTGAAATGCAAGTAATAAAGGAAACATAAACCAAAGAAATTCTGGACATGGGAAATCTGGGTAAATGAAAAGAAACAGTAGAAGCAAGCATAACCAACAAAAAATGAGATGGAAAAGTTAATCTCAGGGTTTTGAAGATGCTTTGAGCAAATAGAATCACTGGTCAAATAAAACATTAAATCCAATAAATTCTTACCACAGAACAGCCAGGAAATATGGGACACCATGATAAGACCAAACATAAGAATGATAGAGATAAAAGACTGAGAGCTCAAGCTCAAAGGCACAGAAAATATATTCAACAAAATCATAGAAGAAAACTTTTTCAACCTAAAGAAGGATATCCCTATGAAGGTTCAAGAAATGTACAGAACAACAATAGACTTGACAAAAATGTACCCTTGTCATGTAATAATCGAAACACAAAACATACAAAACAAAGAAAGAATGTTCATAGTGTCAAAGGAAAACGTCAAGTAACATAAAGTCAGACATGAAAGCCTAAAGTTCCTGGACAGAAGGACTGCAGACAAGACACTAAGAGACCATGGATGAAAGCCCAGACTAAGCTGTTTTCACTACTGAGGCTCTGTAATAGAGTTTGAAGTCAGGGATGGTAATGCCTCCAGTAGTTCCTTTAATGTATAAGATTGTTTTGGCTATCCTGGGTTTTTTTGTTTTTTCTTTTTTTTCTTTTTTTTTTTATTGAGAAAAGAGGAAAAAAATTTCCGCCTCCTCCTAGCCTCCCATTTCCCTCTCCCTCCTCTCACCTGTCTCCCCCTCCCCCCACTCCTCTCCCCCTCCTGCACCCGTCCAAAGAGCAATCAGGGTTCCCTGCCCTATGGAAAGTCCAAGGTCCTCCCCCCTCTTTCCATGTCTAGGAAAGTGAACATCCAAACGACCAGGCTCCCACAAAGCCAGAACATGAAGTAGAATAAAAAACCCCATGCCATTGTCCTTGGCTTCTCATCAGCCCTCATTGTTCGCCATATTCAGAGAGTCCGGTTTTATCCCATGCTTTTTCAATCACAGTCCTTCTGGCCTTGGTAAGCTCCAAATAAATCAGCCCCACTGTCTCTGTGGGTGGGTGCACCCCTCATGGTCCCGACTTCTTTGCTCATGTTCTCCCTCCTTCTGCTCCTCATTGGGACCTTGGGAGCTCAGTCCGGTGCTCCTGTGTGGGTCTCTGTCTCTATCTCCATCCATCACCAGATGAAGGATCTATGGTGATATGCAAGATATTCGTCAGTATTGCTATAGGATAGGGTCATTTCAGGTTCCCTATCCTCAGCTGCGGAAGGAACTATCTGGGGACATTGCCTTGGGGCTCCTGGGAGCCACTCTAGTTTCAAGTCTCTTGCCAACCCTAAGGTGGCTCCCTTAACTAAGAATTGTGCTTCCAGGCTCCCCTATCCAACCTTCCTTTATCCCAGTCATCCTGTTTCCCCAAGATCCCCCAGTCCTCCCCTTCTCATTTTTCTCTCCCCCTCCCCCCTTATCCCCATCCCACCCCACCCACAAGATCCCAATTTTCTCCCCGGCAATTTTGTCTACTTCCCATAGCCAAGAGGATAATTATATGTTTTTCCTTGGGTTCACCTTCTTATTTAGCTTCTTTAGGTTCACCAGTTATAGACTCTATGACCATTATTTATGGCTAGAAACCAATTATGAGTGAGTACATCCCATGTTCATTTTTGGGTCTGTGTTACCTCACTCAGGATAGTGTTTTCTATTTCCATCCATTTGCATCCAAAATTCGCGAAGTCATTGTTTTTTACCGCAGCGTAGTACTCTAATGTGTATATATTCCAGACTTTCTTCATCCATTCTTCCATTGAAGGGCATCTAGGTTGTTTCCAGGTTCTGGCTATTACAAATAATACTGCTATGAACATAATTGAACAAATGCTTTTGTCATATGATAGGGAATCTTTTGGGTATATTCCCAAGAGTGGTATTGCTGGGTCCAGGGGTAGGTTGATCCTGAATTTCCTGAGAAACCGCCACACTGCATTCCAAAGTGGTTGCACAAGTTTGCATTCCCACCAGCAATGGATAAGGGTACCCCTTCCTCCACAGCCTCTCCAGCAAAGGCTATCATTGGTGTTTTTGATTTTAGCCATTCTGACAGGTGTAAGATGATATCTCAAAGTTGTTTTGAATTGCATTTCCCTGATCGCTAAGGAGGTTGAGCATGACCTTAAGTGTCTTTTGGCCATTTGAACTTCTTCTGTTGAGAATTCTCTGTTCAATTCAGTGCCCCAATTTAATTGGGTTAATTAGCATTTTAAAGTCTAGTTTCTTGAGTTCTTTATATATTTTGGAGATCAGACCTTTGTCTGTTGCGGGGTTGGTGAAGATCTTCTTTCAGTCAGTAGGTTGCCTTTTTGTCTTGATGATAGTGTCCTTTGCTTTACAGAAGCTTCTCAGTTTTAGTAGGTCCCATTTATTCAATATTGCCCTTAATGTCTGTGCTGCTGGGGTTATACATAGGAAGCGATCTCCTGTGCCCATCTGTTGTAGGGTACTTCCCACTTTCTCTTCTATCAGGTTCAGTGTGTTCGGACTAATATTGAGGTCTTTGATCCATTTTGACTTGAGTTTTGTGCAAGGTGATAGATATGGGTCTATTTTCATTCTTCTACAGGTTGACATCCAGTTGTGCCAGCACCATTTGTTGAAGAGGCTTTCTTTCTTCCATTGTATACTTTTAGCTCCTTTATCAAAAATGAGTTGATCATATGTTCGTGGGTTAAAATTCAGGTCTTCTATGCGATTCCATTGGTTGACTTCTCTGTTTTTATGCCCGTACTACACTGTTTTCATTACTGTAGCTATGTAATAGATTTTGAAGTCAGGGATGGTAATGCCTCCAGAAGATCCTTTATTGTATAGGATTGTTTTGGCTATCCTGGGTTTTTTGTTCTTCCATATAAAATTGATTATTGTCCTCTCAAGATCTATGAAGAATTTTGATGGGACCTTGATGGGAATTGCATTGAATCTATAAATTGCCTTTGGTAGAATTGCCATTTTTACTATGTTGATCCTCCCAATCGAAGAGCAAGGGAGGTCCTTCCATTTTCTGGTATCCTCTTCAATTTCTTTCTTCAATGCCTTAAAGTTCTTGTCACTTTCTTGGTGAAGACCTAATACCTATAGATTATTTCATGTCCTTGGTTAGAGTTACCCCAAGATGCTGCTTGTGGCTATTGTGAAAGGTGATGCTTCTCTGATTACCCTCTCTGCTTCCATATCCTTTCTGTATAAGAGGGCAACTGATTTTTTGGAGTTGATATTGTATCCTGCCACATTACGAAAGGTGTTTATCAGCTGTAAAAGTTCTTTGGTGGAGTTTTGGGGGTCACTTATGTTCACTATCATATCATCTGCCAATAACAAAAGTTTAACGTCTTCCTTTCCAATTCCAATCCCCTTGATCCCCTTATGTTGTCTTATTGCTATTGCTAGAACTTCAAGCATTATATTGAAGAGGTACGGCGAGAGTGGACAGCCTTGTCGTGTTCCTGAGTTTAGTGGGATGGCTTTGAGTTTTTCTCCGTTTAATTTGATGTTAGCTGTTGGCTTGCTGTATATAGCTTTTTTTAAATTTTTTATTTATTTATTTATTTATTTATTTATTTAAGATTTCTGTCTTTTCCCTACCGCAGCCTCCCATTTCTCTCCCCCTCCCCCAGTCAAGTGCTCCTCCCTCTTCAGCCCAAAGAGCTATCAGGGTTCCCTGCTCTGTTGGAAGTCCATGGATCACCCACCTCTATCCAGGTCTAGTAAGGTGAGCATCCAAACTGCCTAGGCTCCCACAAAGCCAATACGTGCAGTAGGATCAAAAACCCATTGCCATTGTTCTAGAGATCTCAGTAGTCCTCATTGTCTCTATGATTTTTTTCCCAAGACGGTTTTAACCCAGGCTTTTTCAGACCCAGGCCAGCTGGCCTTGGTGAGTTCCCCACAGAACATCCCCATTGTCTCAGTGTGTGGGTGCACCCCTCGCGGTCCTGAGCTCCCTGCTCATGCTCTCTCTCCTTCCGCTCCTGACTTGGACCTTGAGATTTCAGTCTGGTGCTCCAATGTGGGTCTCTGTCTCTGTCTCCTTTCATCGCCTGATGAAGGTTAATATTCAGGAGGATGCCTATATGTTTTTCTTTGGGTTCTCCTTCTTATTTAGCTTCTCTAAGATCACGTATTAGAGGCTCAATGTCCTTTGTTTATGTCTAGAAACCAAATATGAGTGAGTACATCCCATGTTCCTCTTTTTGGGTCTGGCTTACCTCACTCAGGATAGTGTTCTCTATTTCCATCCATTTGCCTGCAAACTTCAAGACGTCCTTGTTTTTTATTGCTGAGTAGTACTCTAATATCTATATATTCCATACTTTCTTCATCCATTCTTCAATTGAAGGGCATCTAGGTTGTTTCCATGTTCTGGCTATTACAAACAGTGCTGCTATGAACATAGTAGAGCATATACTTTTGTTGTATGATAAGGCCTCTCTTGGGTATATTCCCAAGAGTGGTATTGCTGGATCCAGGGGTAGGTTGATCCCGAATTTCCTGAGAAACCTCCACACTGCTTTCCAAAGTGGTTGCACAAGTTCGCATTCCCACCAGCAATGGATGAGTGAACCCCTTTCTCCACACCCTCTCCGGCAAAGGCTATCATTGGTGTTTTTTATTTTTGCCATTCTGACAGGTGTAAGATGGTATCTTAAAGTTGTCTTGATTTGCATTTCCCTGATTGTTAAGGGAGTTGAGCATGACCTTAGGTGTCTTTTGGCCATTTGAACTTCTTCTGTTGAGAGATCTCTGTTCAGCTCAGTGCCCCATTTTATAAATGGGTTGATTAGCCTTTTACGGTCTAGTTTCTTGAGTTCTTTATATATTTTGGAGATCAGACCTTTGTCAGTTGTGGGGTTGGTGAAGATCTTCTCCCAGTCAGTGGGTTGCCTTTCTGTTTTAGCGACAGTGTCCTTTGCTTTACAGAAGCTTCTCAGTCTCAGTAGGTCCCATTTATTCAACGAGGCCCTTACTGTCTGTGCTGCTGGGGTTATACGTAGGAAGTGGTCTCCTGTGCCCACTTGTTGTAGAGTACTTCCCACTTTCTCCTCTATCAGGTTCAGCGTGTTCGGACTGATATTGAGGTCTTTAATCCACTTGGACTTGAGTTTTGTGCATGGTGATAGATAGGGATCTATTTTCATTCTTCTACAGATTGACATCCAGTTTTGCCAGCACAATTTGTTGAAGATGCTCTCTTTTTTCCATTGTATACTTTTAGTTCCTTTATCAAAAATCAGGTGTTCATAGGTTTGTGGGTTGAAGTCAGGGTCTTCTATTCGATTCCATTGGTCGACTTCTCTGTTTTTATGCCAATACCAAGCTGTTTTCAATACTGTAGCTCTGTAATAGAGTTTGAAGTCAGGGATGGTAATGCCTCCAGATGTTCCTTTATTGTATAAGATTGTTTTGGCTATCCTGGGTCTTTTGTTTTCCACATAAAGTTGATTATTGTCTTCTCCAGATCTGTGAAGAATTTTGATGTTATTTTGATGGGGATTGCATTGAATCTATAAATTGCTTTTGGTAGAATTGCCATTTTTACTATGTTTATCCTCCCAATCCAAGAGCAAAGGAGATCCTTTCATTTTCTGGTGTCATCTTCAATTTCTTTCTTCAAAGACTTAAAGTTCTTGTCAAATAGATCTTTCACTTCCTTGGTTAGAGTTACCCCTAGATATTTTATGCTATTTGTGGCTATTGTGAAAGGTGATGCTTCTCTGATTTCCCTCTCTGCTTCCTTATCCTTAGTGTATAGGAAGGCCACTGACTTTTTGGAGTTGATCTTGTATCCTGCCACATTACTAAAGGCGTTTATCAGCTGTAGGAGTTCTTTGGTAGAGTTTTTGGGGTCGCTTATGTATACTATCACATCATCTGCAAATAATGAAAGCTTAACTTTTTCCTTTCCAATACGAATCCCCTTGATCCCCTTATGTTGTCTTATTGCTATTGCTAGAACTTCAAGCATTATATTGAAGAGGTATGGCGAGAGTGGACAGCCTTGTCGTGTTCCTGAGTTTAGTGGGATGGCTTTGAGTTTCTCTCCGTTTAGTTTGATGTTAGCTGTCGGTTTGCTGTAAATAGCTTTTATTATATTGAGGTATGGCCCTTGTATCCCTAATCTCTCCAAGACCTTTATCATAAAGGGGTGTTGAATTTTGTCGAATGCTTTTTCAGCATCTAATGAAATGATCATATGGTTTTTTTCTTTCAGTTTATTTATATGGTGGATTACATTGATACATTTGCATGTGTTGAACCAGCCCTGCATCTCTGGGATGAAGCCTACTTGATCATAATGGATAATTTTTCTAATGTGTTCTTGGATTCGGTTTGCCAGTATTTTTTTGAGAATTTTTGCGTCGATATTCATGAGTGAAATAGGCCTATAATTCTCTTTCTTGTTTGGGTCTTTGTGTGGTTTTGGTATCAGGGTAACTGTGGCTTCATAAAAGGAATTTGGCAATGACTCTTCTGTTTCTATATTTTGAAATACATTAAGGAGTATAGGTATTAGCTCTTCTGGAAGTCTGGTAGAATTCTGCATTGAAACCATCTGGTCCTGGGCTTTTTTTGGTAGGGATATTTTTGATAACATTTTCTAGTTCTTCGCGACTAACAGGTCTATTTAGATCGTTCACCTGGTCTTGGTTTAGCTTTTGTATGTGGTACTTATTTAAAAAACTGTCCATTTCCTTTGCATTTTCCAATTTTGTGGCATATAGGCTTTTGTAGTAAGATCTAATGATTCTCTGAATTTCCTCTGTGTCTGTGGTTATGTCCCCCTTTTCTTTGCTTATCTTATTTATTTGCGTGTTCTCTCTCTGTTGTTTAATTAGTTTGGATAGGGGTTTGTCGATCTTGTTGATTTTCTCAAAGAACCAACTTTTTGTTTCATTGATTCTTTGGACTGTTTTCTGTGTTTCTTTTTTGTTGATTTCTGCCCTCAGTTTGATTATTTCCAGTCTTCTACTCCTCCTGGGCGCATCTGCTTCTTTTTTCCCTAAGGCTTTCAGGTGTGCTGTTAAGTCCTCAATGTATGCTTTCTCTGTTTTCTTTAAGTGGGCATTTAGTGCTATGAATTTTCCTCTTAGCACTGCTTTCAACGTGTCCCATAGGTTTGAATATGTAGTCTCTTTATTTTCATTAAATTCAAGGAAGACTTTAATTTCTTTCTTAATTTCTTCCTTGACCCATGTGTGGTTCAGTAGTTGACTGTTCAGTTTCCATGAGTTTGTCGGCTTTCTGGGGGTAGCATTGTTATTGCCTTCTAGCTTTAGTCCGTGGTGATTGGATAAGACACAGGTGGACACTGATATTTTTTTGTATCTGTGGAGGTTTCCTTTGTTTCCGAGTATGTGGTCAATTTTTGAGAAGGTTCCATGAGCCGCAGAGAAGAAGGTATATTCTTTCCTTTTGGGGTGGAATGTTCTATAGATGTCTGTTAAGTCCATTTGCTTCATTACCTCCAATAATTCTCTTAATTCTCTATTAGGTTTCTGTCTGATTGACCTGTCCATTGGAGAAAGAGGTGTATTGAAGTCTCCTACTAATAGTGTGTGTGGTTTGATGTCTGCCTTGAGTTCTAGTAATATTTCTTTTACATAGGTGGGTGCTTTTATGTTAGGGGCGTAGATATTCAGGATTGAGACTTCATCCTGATGAATTGTTCCTGTTATGAGTATAAAGTGTCCATCTCTATCTCTTCTGATTGACTTTAGTTTGAAGTCAGTTTTGTTAGAAATTAGTATGGCCACACCTGCTTTTTTCTTAGGACCATTTGCTTGAAACACCTTTTCCCAACCCTTTACTCTGAGTAGATGCCTGTCTTTGTGGTTGAGATGTGTTTCTTGCAAACAGCAGAATGTTGGGTCCTGTTTTCATATCCAATCCCTTAGCCTGTGCCTTTTTATGGGTGAATTGAGGCCATTAATATTAAGTGATACTAATGACCAGTGGTTGTTTACTCCAGTTATTATTATTGGTTTTGGTAGTAGCATTTGTGTGTCTCCCTTCTTTGAGGTGTGCAGGTGAAGGTTCGCTAGACGCCTGACTTATTGTAGGCAGTGTTGGCAATGCTGGATTCCTTAGGTTGTGATTTTCCTTCTATTATTTTCTGTAGGGCTGGGTTTGTGGCTACATATTGTTTAAATTTGTTCTTATCTTGGAAAGTCTTGTTTTCTCCATTGATAGTGAACAATAGCTTGGCTGGGTATAGTAGTTTGGGTTTGCTTCCATGATCCCTTAGTTTTTGCAGAACCTCTATCCAGGACCTTCTGGCTTTCATAGTTTCCATAGAGAAGTCAGGTGTAAGTCTGATTGGTATACCTTTATAAGTTACTTGCCCCTTTTCCTTTGCAGCTCTTAATATTCTTTCTTTAACCTGTATATTTTGTGTTTTGATTATTATATGGTGAGGGGATGTTTTTCTTTGATCCAGTCTGTTTGGTGTTCTGTATGCTTCTTGGATATTCAAAGGAATATCTTTCTTCATGTTGGGAAAGTTTTCTTCCATAATTTTGTTAAAAATATTTTCTGGGCCTTTGAGCTGTGACTCTTCTCCTTCTTGTATCCCTATTATTCTTGTTTGGTCTTTTTATTGTGTCCCATATTTCCTGAGTGTTTTGTGATGAGTATTTGTTGGCTTTGCTGATTTCTTTGATCAGTGCAATTATTTTCTCTATGGTGTCCTCAGAATCTGAGATTCTTTCTTCTATCTCTTGTATTCTTTTGATTATGCTTGTTTCTGTAGACTCTGCTCGTTGACTTAGATTTTCCATATCCAGCTGCTCCTCAGTCTGTGTTTTCTTCCTTGCTTCCATTTCAGTTTTCAATTCTTGAACTGTTTCCCCCAGGGTCTCATGTACGTATTTACTCATTTCTTCAAACTTTTTACTTATTTCTTCAAACTTTTTGTCGTACTTCTCCTCTATTTCTATAAAGGTGTTTTTTTACATGTTGTTTAAGGGACTCTATTGCTTTCATAAAGTCATTTTTTTCCACTTCTTCTGTGTTAGGTTGTTCAAGTCCTTCTGTTGTGAGATCATTGGGTTTTGGTGTTTTCATGTTGCTTTTCAGATTGTTGGGTGAATTCTTGCCTTGGCGCCTGCCCATCTCGTCCTATCGATGCTGTCTAATGTGTCTTTTAATGCAGGAATGGGTTTTCCTGCTGGCCAGGGGCCCTGCTTACAAAATGCTTTCTCTCCGTTTCTTGAGTCCCGCCACTGGCCAAGATCTCTTTCACTGCTCTGAAGGGTCTTCAGGACCAGGACCAGGCTCCTGGTTTGCCAGGGACCTCGCCAAGAAAAGGCCTACCCCTCTGCAGGCCAGCCACCAAAACAGAGGAACCTGCGGTGCCTTCTGCTCTGAGCTCCCTATCCAGTGCCCAAATAGGTTAAATTTGGTGGTCCCGCGCCCAGCGGAAGAAGGGGGAGCGAAGGAGGACCCTGGGCGCAATCTGGGATATGCTAGGGAGAGAGAGGTCTCAGCGAGTAGGAGCAGCCCCAGCAGAGGGTAGAAGCCCTCGCAGGCTAACCGGGGGGTGGGAGGGGTGGGGTGGTGGGGGGGAGTCAAGATGATCGGGGAGTGCCCCCACTCAGATTCCTGAGTCCAGCGCCGGGGCAAGAACACTCTCCCTATACAAGGTGGTCTTCAGGGAAACGACTAGGCTCACCGTCCCCGTGATCCTCCTCTGCTTGCAGCGTCTGGGCCGCGCCAGGGGTGGGCTCCGCCGCGTCTGCGCCGCACTGGGGGTGGGCTCCGCCGCGTCTGCCTGTATATAGCTTTTATTATATTTAGGTATGATCCTTGTATCCCTAATCTCTCCAAGGCTTTTATCATAAAGGGATGTTGAATTTTGTCAAATGCTTTTTCAGCATCTAATGAAATAATCATATGGGGTTTTTCTTTCAGTTTATTTATATGATGGATTACATTGATAGATTTTCATATGTTGAACCAACCCTGCTTCTCTGGGATGAAGCCTACTTGATCATAATGGATAGTTTTTCTAATGTGTTCTTGGATACGGTTTGCCAGTATTTTGTTGAGGATTTTTGCGTTGATGTTCATGAGTGAGATTGGCCTGTAAGTCTCTTTCCTGTTAGAGTCTTTGTGTGGTTTTGGTATCAGAGTAACTGTAGCTTCATAAAATAAATTTGGTAATGATTCTTCTGTTTCTATATTGTGAAATACATTAAGGAGTATAGGTATTAGGTCTTCTTGGAAGTTCTGGTAGAATTCTGCATTGAAACCGTCTGGTCCTGGGCACTTTTTGGTAGGGAGGTTTCTGATAACAGCTTCTAATTCTTCGCGACTAACAGGTCTATTTAGTTTGTTCACCTGGTCCTGGTTTAACTTCGGTATATGGTACTTATCTAAAAAAAGTGTCCATTTCTTTTACATTTTCCAGTTTTGTGGCATACAGGCTTTTGTAGTAAGATCTAATGATTCTCTGAATTTCCTGTGTGTCTGTGGTTATGTCCCCCTTTTCATTTCTGATCTTATTAATTGGCATATTCTCTCTCTGCTGTTTGATTAGTTTGGATAGGGGTTCATCGATCTTGTTAATTTTCTCTAGGAACCAGCTTTTTGTTTCATTGATTCTTTGGATTGTTTTCTGTGTTTCTATTTTGTTGATTTCAGCCTTCAGTTTGATTATTTCCAGTCTTCTACTCCTCTTATGTGAGTCTGCTTCTTTTTTTTCTACAGCATTCAGGTGGGCTGTTAGGTCTCCAATGTGTGCTTTCTCTGTTTTCTTTAAGTGGGCACTTAGTGCTATGAACTTTCCTCTTAGGACTGCTTTCATAGTGTCCCATAAGTTTGAGTAGGTTGTTTCTTTATTTTCATTGAATTCAAGGAAGACTTTAATTTCTTTCTTTATTTCTTCTTTGATCCAGGTGTGGTTCAGTAGTTGACTGTTCAGTTTCCATGAGTTTGTAGGCTTTCTGGGGGTAGCATTGTTGTTGATTTCTAACTTTAATCCATGGTAATCTGATAAGACACAGGAGGTTATGTATATTTCTTGTACCTGTGGAAGTTTGCTTTGTTTCCAAGTATGTGGTCAATTTTTGAGAAGGTTTCATGAGCTGCAGAGAAGAAGATATATTCTTTCCTATTTGGGTGGAAAGTTCTACAGATGTCTGTTAAGTCCATTTGATCCATTACCTCCATTAATTCTCTTAATTCTCTGTTAGGGTTCTGTCTGATTGACCTTTCCATTGGTGAGAGAGGAGTGTTGAAGTCTCCTACTATTAGTTTGTGTGGTTTGATGGTAGCCTTGAGTTTAAGCAATATTTATTTTATGTACGTGGGTGCTTTTACATTAGGG
Organism: Microtus obscurus; assembly: GCA_963919715.1. Lineage (NCBI taxonomy): Eukaryota > Metazoa > Chordata > Mammalia > Rodentia > Cricetidae > Microtus > Microtus obscurus. Next base: position 51,241 of record CAWTZC010002434.1, on the reverse strand, counting down.
GCATAGATATTCAGGATTGAGACTTCGTCCTGCTGAATTATTCATGTTATGAGTATAAAATGACCCTCTCCATCTCTTCTGATTGCTTAAAGTTTGAAGTCAACTTTGTTAGAGATTAGTATGGCCACATCTGCTTGTTTCTTAGGTCCATTTGCTTGATAAACCTTTTCCCATCCCTTTACTCTAAGTAGACGCCTGTCTTTGTGGTTGAGGTGTGTTTCTTGTAAACAGCAGAATGTTGGATCCTGTTTTCATATCCAATCTCTTAGCCTGTGCCTTTTTATAGGTGAGTTGAGTCCATTGATATTAAGGGATATTAATGACCAGGGGTTGTTATTTCCGGTCACTTTTTTAGTAGTAGATTTTGAATGTTTCCCTTCTTTGAGTTGAGCTGGTGAAGGGTCTCTAGATGTTTGAGTTATTGTGGTCATTGTTGGGCTCCTTGGTTTGTGGTTTTCCTTCTATTACTTTCTGTAAGGCTGGATTCGTGGCAACGTCTTGTTTAAATTTGTTTTTATCCTGGAAAATTTTGTTTTCTCCATTTATAGTCAACAAAAGCTTGGCTGGGTATAGTAGTCTGGGCTTGCAACCATGTTCTCTTAGCTTCTGCAGTACATCTATCCAGGACCTTCTGACTTTCATGGTTTCCATAGAGAAGTCAGGTGTAAGTCTGATAGGTTTACCTTTATAAGTAACTAGACCTTTTTCCTTTGCAGCTCTTAATATTCTTTCTTTATTCTGTATGTTTTGTGTTCTGATTATTATATGGCGAGGAGACTATTTTTTTTTTTGGTCCAGTCTATTCGGTGTTCTGTATGCTTCTTGAGCCTTCAAAGGAATATCTTCCTTTAGGTTGGGAAAGTTTTCTTCTATAATTTTATTAAATATATTTTCTGGACCGTTGAGCTGTACTTCTTCACCTTCTTCTATCCCAATTATTCTTAGGTTTGGTCTTTTTATTGTGTCCCAGATTTTCTGAATGTTTTGTGATGAGAATTTGTTGGTTTTGCTGTTTCCTTTGATCAGTGTGTTTATTTTCTCTAAGGTGTCTTCAGTGTCTGAGATTCTTTCTTCCATCTCTTGTAATCTGTTGGTAGTACTTGTCTCTGTAGTTCCTGTTCGTTTACCCAGAATTTCCATCTCCATCCTTCCCTTGGTTTGTGTTTTCTTCATTACTTCCATTTCATTCTTCAAGTCTTGAACCGCTTTCCTTACCTGTTTGATTGCTTTTTCTTGTTTCTCTTGGTTTTCTTGAGTATCTTTGAGCGAGTTAGTCATTTTCTCTACCTTTTTGTTTGTAATCTCTAATTGTTTATGGCAGTTTTTCACCTCCTGTTTAAGGTCTTCTATTATTTTCATATAATTCACTTTTGGGTCGATTTCTTCTAATTCTTCTGGAGTAGGGTGTACAATTCTTCTTGTTTCGGGATCCCTGGACACTGGTGGTGACATGTTGCCTTTCAGGTTGTTGGAGGAATTTTTGCATTTTCGCCTTCCCATCTCTTCTTTCAAATGGAGCCAGGAGAGCTCTTTTATCTTGGTTCAGTCTTTGCTGTGACTGACTCTCTGGGTGTATCTCTTCAGTGTAGAAATAGGAACCGTCCTGTCCAGATGGAACTCCTTAGCATAGAGCAGGGCAGGATTGGGGTGGTGCTAGGGGGCTGGGTCTTGCATACAAAGGACAGCCCTGCAGAAGGAGCTGAGGGAGGGGGGTTTGTGCTCTCTTCTGGGACAATCAGTCCCTGGATAGCACACACTCACCCGTCTTGATGGAACTCTTCAGCACCTAACCAGGCCCTGCAGGATGTAGTTCCTTGTCCCGGGCTGCGGCCAAACTCACTCAGCCCAAGATGGTTCTCCTGGTGCCTAGATCCGCTCTCCTTGCTGTTTGGGTGGCTCTTAAAGCAAGCGCCTACCCTGCTTGCTGCAGGCAGGCTATTGAGACAAAGGAGTTCCCACTCGCGCAGGTGCCCTCCGGATTCAAACCCAGCGCCCAGACAGGCTGAGCTGGGTGATGTTATTTGCCCAAAGACGGCAGGGAGGGAGAAGTGGGGAGGGTCCTGGATGCACGCTCAGTGAGTTAGGAAGAGAGAGGCAGTATGCAGGGGTACAGGCCCTGCCAGATGTAGTTCCTTGTCCTGGGCTGCCGCCACGGGTCAGAAACTCACTCACCCCGAGATGGTTCTCCTGGTGCCTAGATCCGCTCTCCTTGCTGGTTGGGTGTCTCGTAAACCAAGCGACTACCCTGCTTGCTGCAGGCAGGCTATTGATACAAAGGAGTTCCTGCCATCCCGGGTGCCCTCCAGATTCAAACCCAGCGCCCAGACAGGCTGAGCTGGGTGATGTTCTTTGCACAAAGACGGCAGGGAGGGGTTTTTTGTTTTTCATATAAAGTTGATTATTGTTCTCTCAAGGTCTGTGAAGAATTTTGATGGTATTTTAATGGGGATTGCATTGAATCTATAAATTGCCCTTGGTAGAATTGCCATTGTTACTATGTTGATCCTCCCAAACAAGGGAGGTCCTTCCATTTTCTGGTATCCTCTTCAATTTCTTTCTTCAATGCCTTAAAGACTTGTCAAATAGAGCTTTCACTTCCTTGGTTAGAGTTACCCCAAGATATTTTATGCTATTTGTCGCTATTGTGAAAGGTGATGCTTCTCTGATTACCCTCTCTGCTTCCTTATCCTTTGTGTACAGGAGGGCAACTGATTTTTTGGAATTGATCTAATATCCTGCCACGATACTAAAGGTGTTAATCAGCTGTAGGAGTTCTTTGGTGGAGTTTTTGGGGTCGCTTATATACACTATCATATCATCTGCAAATAATGAATGTTTAACTTCTTCCTTTCCAGTTCGAATCCCTTTGATCCCCTTATGTTGTCTCATTGCTATTGCTAGAACTTCAAGCACTATATTAAGGAGGTATGGAGAGAGTGGGCAACCTTGGCATGTTCCTGATTTTAGTGGGATGGCTTTGAGTTTCTGTCCACTTAATTTGATGTTAGCTGTCGGCTTGCTGTAAATAGCTTTTATTATATTTAGGTATGACCCTTGTATCCCTAATCTATCCAAAAACCTTATCATAAAGGGATGTTGAATTTTGTCAAATGCTTTTTCAGCATCTAATAAACATAAAAAACAATATAGAGGAAGCCAAGAGTCAAAATCAATTCCAAATGTAGAGAAACTCAAAGTAACTACACTAAACTCAAGAACAAGATAAGGCTATCCACTCTATCTATAGCTATTCAACATGGTACTTGAAGTTCTAAAAGGAACAATAAGACAACGAAAGGAGATTAAACAAATACAAATTGGCAGGAAAAAGTCAAACTCTCGCTGTTTGAAAATGATATGGTATTATACATAAGCGACCCAAAAATCTCTACCAGGGAACTCCTACACTTGTTAAACACCTTCCATAATGTGCCAGGATACACAATTAACTCCCCAAAAATTAATAGCCCTTCTATATTCAAATGATAAAGGGGATTATAAAGAAATGAGAAAAACATCACCATTTTTAATACCCACAAATAACATAAAATATCTTAGGGTAAAGCTAACCAAAAATGTGAAAGATGTATATGAAGAGATGTTTAATTCTTTGAAGAAAAAATTTGCCAACAATATCAGAAAATGAAAAGATTTCCCATGCTCCTCGATATGTATTGACAAAATAGTAAAAATAAGAATTCTACCAAAACTACTCTACAGATTAAATGGAATCAACACGAAAATTTTGCCAAATTCTTAATAGACCTTGCAGAACAATATTCAATGTCATATGAAATAACAATAAAAAATCCAGAATAACAAGAACAGTTCTCTACAATAAAGAAACATCTTGAGGAATTCCCATCCCTGACATCAAGCTTTTCTATAGAGGTACAGTAATAAAAACTGCTTGGTAGGGCGTAAAATCAGACAGGTGGACCAATGGAATTGAAGCAAAGATCCTGACATTATTCCCCACACTTATGAACACATGATTTTTGACAAAGAAGCTAAAATTATACAATGGAAAAAAGTGTTGGAAAGAGGGGGAGGCCACTTATTGTTTTCAGGCCACCAGCATAGCTTAAACACAAAATAATCAAACAGAAACTGTATTAATTAAATCACTTCTTGTCCATTAGTTCTAGCTTCTTATTGACTAACTCTTATATTAATTTAACCCATTTCTATTCATCTTTATTTCGCCATGTGATTGTGATTTACTGGATAAAGTTCCCCGTGTCTATCTCCAAAGGCTCGATGGCTTCTCTCTGAGTCGACGCTTCTTTTCCCCAGCATACAGCCTAGCTTTCCCCACCTAGTTCTGTTCTTCACTGCCATAAGCTAAAAGTAGTTCGTTATTCATTAACCAATAAAAGCAACATGTAGACAGAAGGACCTCCCACATACAAAAGAAAGCATCTTCCAAAAAATGGTGCTGGCATAACTGAATGTCAGTATGTAAAAGAATGCACAGATCCATCTACCCCATGTACAAAACATGTATAAATGGTCAATAACCTCAAAATATATCCAGACACACTGAACCTCATTGAAGAGGAAATGAGAAGTATCAATGAAATTATGGGCACAGGGTACCACTTCCTAAAGGTAACCCCAGTAGCATAGACATTGAGATCGCCAATTAATATATGGGACCACTTGAAACTAAAGAGCTGCTATAGGCAAAAGACACAATCACCAAGACAAAATGGTAGTGTATTGAATGGGAAAATATCTGCATTAGAACCACATCGGACAGAGGACTGATCTCAAAATCTATATAAAAACCTCAAAAACTAGACACCAAATTATAAAATAATTAATAAGAATTGGGTAGAGATCTAAACAGAGCATAATCAACAGAACAACTGCAAATAGCCAAAAGACAATTAAGGAATTGCTCAGCGTTCTTAGCCATTAAGAAAATGCAAACGAAAATGACTCTGAGATAGTATCTTATACAAGTCAGAATGGCTAAGATCAATAACATCAAAGACAGCTTATGTTGGAGAGGATTCAGAGTAAGAGACACACTCCTCTATTACTGGTGGGAGTACAATCTTGGATAACTACTTTGTAAAACATTGTTGTGGTTTGGAAAATCTTCCTCAGGACCCAGAAATATGTTCTTGGGAATATACCCAAAGGATGCATACTATTACCACAAGAACATTTGCTCAACTATGTTCATGACATCATTATTTGTAATACCCAGAACCTGCAAACAACCTAGGTTCCCCTAAACTGAAGATTAAATATAGAAATTATGGTATATTTACACAAAGGAGTATTGCTCAGAGTTAAAAGAATGAAATCTTGAAACTTGCATTCAAATGGATGGAATTACAAAAAAAAAACATTCTGAGTGAAATAACCTAGACCCAGATAGACGACCATGGTATATACTCACTCATGAGTGAATATTACAGGTAAATCAAAGTATAACCATTCTATAGCCCATGATCCCAGAGAAGCTAGGTAACAAGGAGAACCCTAACAGAGACATAGATGGATCCTCCTGGGTTTGGAAAACAGACAAGATCTCGTGAAAATCTTGGGAATATGGACGCAGGATTGAAGGGGTGTGAGAAGAGAGAAAGAGCAGGAAGAGGAAATATGAGGGAACAGGATGCTCAAGAAGCGGGAAGGGCAGTGAGGGAGAGCAAGAAATATCTTGATTGTCGGAACTTGGAAAGGGTTTGAGAGAAACATGGCACCATGGAAATTCTCAGGAATTTTCAAGGATGGTCCCACTTAAGACTCTAAACAATAGTGCAGAGGATGTCTAAACTGGCCTTCCTCTTTAATCAGATTGATGACTACCTTCATTTTCATCATAGAACCTTCATCCAACAACTAATAGAAGCAGATACAGTGATCCACAGTAAAGCATTGGGCCTAGCTTCTGAAGACCAATTCATGAGAGGGAGGAATGATAATGTGAGCAAAGGGGTCTGGTGTATGATGTTGATACCCACAGAAAGAGCTGACATAAGCTAGTGATACCTCACTGACTCTGGACTGATTTTGAGCGAACCTGCATACGATACACCTAGGACCACTTACGCACAGGACAGCTGTGAAACTTAGGGTGTCTGTGGGATCATTGGCAATGAACAAGGATTATTCCCTTGAATTGGCTTGAACTGGTATCTTGGAGCACATTTGTTTTGGTGGAATACCTTGCTCAGTCTAGATATAGGGCAGAGGGTCCTGGTCTTGCATCAAAGTGAAGTCTCAGTTTTTATTGTCTCACCATGAGAAGCCTGACTTTTTGTGGTGATTAGATGGCAGCTTGGCAGGGAAGGGTGGAATACAAAGATTAGAGGAAACATTGTATTAAAACATTCTTGATAGAAAAAAGAAAAATAAATAAATAGGCACCATACAATTCAAAAACTATTGAAACCAATGATGAAATTAAACATATATGATTGCTGGATTCATACTTCTCTTACATATTTTGGAATGAAGATTAAAGCTTCATAAGATTTAATTTCACATAAGGGGCTTCTCTTCAACCTGGAAGAATTCCATGATGTCATTAGAAGGAATGGGATCATATTATTACCTGAACAGACTCTAGAAATGCAGATTTTTCACAGACTCAAAATGTAATAGTGAGAGTGTGTTTGTGTATTTATATACACATCCATAGAAAGAAGGAAAGGTATTATTTGAGATGTAAATGCATAAAAGAATTTGGTTACTTTATATATATGAGTGCTCTGTATATATACCTGCACACTAGGTTGTGAGCCACAACGTGGTTGTTGGGAATTGAACTCAGGACCTCTGGAAGAACAGCCAGTGCATCTCTGGAGCATCAGACTGAGCTCTCAAGGTCCCAATGGGGAGCAGAAGGAGGGAGAACATGAGCAAGGAAGTCGGGACCACGAGGTGTGCACCCGCCCACTGAGACGGTGGGCTTATCTAGCAGGAGCTCACCAAGGCCAGCTGGACTGTGACTGAAGGGGCATGAGATAAGACTGGACTCTTGGAACATGGCAGACAATGAGGGCTCATGAGAAGCCAGAGACAATGGCAAGGGGTTTTGATTCGACTTCATGTTCTGGCTTTGTGGGAGCCTGGACAGTTTGGATGTTCACCTTCCTAGACTTGGATGGAGGGGCAGGGACCTTGGAGTTTCCACAGGGCAGGGAACCCTGACTGCTCTTCGGACTTGAGAGGGAGGGGGAGAGAAGTGGGGGTAGGAGGAGAAGAGTGGGAGGAGTGGGAGGGAAATGGGAGGCTGGGAGGAGGTGGGAATTTCTTTTTTTTTCTTTCAATAAAAAAAATTAATTAAAAAAGAATTTGGTTAAAATACCCTCTAGAGCCAGTTTGAAGAAAATATAACACTTGTATGCTAAGCTGGACAAGTACACACAATCATTAAGTGAGAAGAAAGTTGTGAACTGAAGAATAAAATTGGTAGTAAGTTAAGCAGAAGTGGGCAGCAGAGGTGTAAATACTGAGGAAGGTCGTAGAACATGTATGTGATTGTGATATGATGGAATCTCTTAGGTTATCTATTAATTAAAACAATAGAAATTATTACACATAAAACAAAACTGGGTACATAGCCAAACCTGTACTGATGTAAATTTCATTTGCACTCTTTTTTTTTTTTCCGATCTTTCTTCCTCCCCAGTCCCTTCGATCTTCCTCCCCAGGATGATTTTTCTGATTCTCGAGTTAGAATAATTTTCAATTTTCTGAGAAAGGGGCTGTTCAAACTTCTTTGCAGGATTTTGAGATCATACTCCTCATACTATGTCACCTTGACTATCCTTAACAAGGCAAGGTGTTTATTCTTGCTACAAATTGGAATCCCATGTCACATTGATATCCATGAGAGGGCTGATATTTTCTGAATAAAAACAGAGAAGGAGGAGATTGTGGTTAGAGGCAGATGGGAGGCAGGGGAGGTATGAGAAAATGGGAGGGAGATGAAACTGTAGCTGGGATATAAAATAAATAAATACATAAAGAGGAAGTTGAATTTGCTTTGTGTTCCTATGAGAGACTCTTCCTGTCATATACTTCTTTGTCACATCTTAGTCCCCTTATCACAGAATCAGGGCTCATGTTCTTTTACATGTTGATCTTTAAATGTACTAAGTTCAAAAGGAGAACTCAAGTCCTGTTACCTCATATTAAATGCTAAGTAAATCTTCCAACCAAGCAGAGAAAGATTTGCCCTACTGTTGGGTATCAGCCTCAACAAAAGTACCACTTGCTAGGATAGGAGTGTAGAGATTTAGAAAAATTTGTAAAGAATACAAAGATGCATTTGAAAATAATAAAACAGAATAGTACTGGGAGGGAGTTCCAATAAATACTGAAATTGCTCACATATAATCTCCAACTGGTTAGAATATTCCAGGCCCCAAAAAGTATGAGTAAGATTAAACAACCTGTATTATCATGACACAAGAAAATGAATAGAACAGTTGAAGTTCTTTGTTTATATACATATTTAAATATTCTGCTGCTAGAACAAAGCAAGCCTTGCTTACACCCTAGCTCAAAACATTGTATAGGCAAACTACTCCCTGGTTGGAATTCAATGCTACCTCTTTAAAGGAAATGGAAACTTAGTTGGATCCTGAGACTTTTGTTTGAGGTAGAAGCATATCTCCTCTCTATTCCTGAAATACAAGGATTGGCTATTAACAACACATGTTGAGAATAACCTTAAAAAAGCAGAACTCACTGATCTAAATCTACATGGGGCTTTTGTTTGAGGTAGAAGCACAATAACCTTGAAGGAATAGAGGTATCTTTCAACTTTCTGACTTTAGGGAAATGTGGAAATAAGCTCATATTTTTGTGACTTCGTGCCCTATTTTTGTTCTGCGTTTACTGCAGTCCATATCCATCCACTGAAAAAGACTCTTCTGATCACACTCATCAATGCAACATCACAATGGCAATGCAGTTCTAGAAGGCAAGCAAAACAGTTGAGTTGGAAAATGGTATAAGAAGAATTTATGAATATGGAATAACAAAAAACAAAGAACCCAGGATAGCCAAAACAATCCTATACAATAAAGGAACTTCTGGAGGCATTACCATCCCTGCCTTCAAACTCTATTACAGAGCTACAGTAATGAAAACAGTGTGGTATTGGCATAAAAATAGAGAAATCGACCAATGGAATCGTATAGAAGACCCGGATTTTAACCCACAAACCTACGAACACCTCCTTTTCGATAAAGGTGCTAAAAGTATACAATGGAAGAAAGAAAGCATCTTCAACAAATGGTGTTGGCACAACTGGATGTCAACCTGTAGAAGAATGAAAATAGACCCATATCTATCACCATGCACAAAACTCAAGTCCAAATGGATCAAAGACCTCAATATTAATCTGAACACACTGAACCTGATAGAAGAGAAAGTGGGAAGTACCCTACAACAGATGGGCACAGGCGATCGCTTCCTAGGTATAACCCAAGCAGCACAGTCACTAAGAGCAACATTGAATAAATGGGACCTGCTGAAACTGAGAAGCTTCTGTAAAGCAAAGACACTGTCACTAAGACAAAAAGACAACCCATTGACTGGGAGAAGATCTTCACCAACCCCGCAACAAAGGTCTGATCTCCAAAATATATAAAGAACACAAGAAACTAGACTTTAAAATGATAATTAACCCAATTAAAAAATGGGGCACTGATCTGAACAGAGAATTCTCAACAGAAGAAATTCAAATGGCCAAAAGACACTTACGGTCATGCTCTGCCTCCTTAGCGATCAGGGAAATGCAAATCAAAACAACATTGAGATATCATCTTACTCCGGTCAGAATGGCTAAAATCAAAAACACCAATGATAGCCTTTGCTGGAGAGGCTGTGGAGAAAGGGGTACCCTCATCCATTGCTGGTGGGAATGAAAACTTGTGCAACCACTTTGGAACGCAGTGTGGCGGTTTCTCAGGAAATTCGGGATCAACCTACCCATGGATCCAGCAATGCCACTCTTGGGAATATACCCACGAGATGCCCGATCATATGACAAGGACATTTGTTCAACTATGTTCATAGCAGCATTATTTGTAATAGCCAGAACCTGGAAACAACCTAGATGCCCTTCAATGGAAGAATGGATGAAGCTAGTGTGGAATATATACACATTAGAATACTACTCAGCGGTAAAAAACAATGACTTCGCGAATTTTGCATGCAAATGGATGGGAATAGAAAACACTATCCTGAGCGAGGTAACCCAGACCCAAAAGGATGAGCATGGGATGTACTCACTCATAATTGGTTTCTAGAGATAAATAAAGGTCAGTGAGTGTATAATTTAATATCCTAAAGAAACTAAATAAGAAGGTGAACCCAAAGAAAAACATATAGCTACCCTCCTTGTTACGGGAAGTAGACAAGTTTGCCGGGCAAAAAATTGGGATATTGGGGGTGTGGTGGGAGGTGGGTAAGGGGAGAAGGGGAGAGAAATGTGAGAATGGGAGGTTGGGGGGAACTTGGGGAAACAGGATGATTGGGATAATGGAAGGTCGGTTAGGGGAGCAGGGAAGCACACATCTTAATTAAGGGAGCCATCTTAGGGTTGGCAAGAGACTTGGACCTTGAGGGGCTCCCAGGTGCCCAAGGCGATGTCCCCAGTTAGTTCCTGGGGCAGCTGAGGATAGGGAACCTGAAATGACCCTATCCTATAGCCATACTGATGAATATCTTGCATATCACCATAGAACCTTCATCTGGCGATGGATGGAGATAGAGACAGAGACCCACACTGGAGCACCGGACTGAGCTCCCAATGTTCCAATGAGGAGCAGAAGGAGGGAGAATATGAGCAAAGAAGTCAGGACCACCCACGGAGACAGTGGGGCTGATTCATTAGGAGCTCACCAAGGTCAGCTGGACTGTGACTGAAAAAGCATGGGATAAAACCGGACTCTCTGAATTTGGCGGACAATGAGGGCTGCTGAGAAGCCAAGGGCCATGGCACCGGGTTTTGATCCTACTTCATGTTCTGGCTTTGTGGGAGCCTACCCAGTTTGGATGTTCACCTTCCTAGACCAGGATTGAAGGGGGAGGACTTTGGACTTTCCACAGGGCAGAGAACCCTGACTGCTCTTCAGGCTTGAGAGGGAGGGGGAGGAGGGGGGCAGAGGAGAGGAGGGGGGCAGAGGATAGGAGGGGGAGGGAAATGGGAGGCGGGGAGAAGGCAGAAATTTCTTTTTTTTCCAATAAAAAAAAACAAGAACAAAACCAATCTCGCTGAACATAGCGAACAATGAGGACTACTGAGACCTCAAGAACAATTTCAATGGGTTTTTGATCCTACTGTATGTACTGGCTTTGTGGGAGCCTAGGCAGTTTGGATGCTCACCTTACTAGACCTGGATGGAGGTGGCAGTCCTTGGACTTCCCACAGGGCAGGGAACCCTGATTGCTCTTTGGGCTGACAAGGGAGGGGGATTTGATTGGGGGAGGGGGAGGGAAAGGGGAGGCGGCGGTGGGGAAGAGACAGAAATCTTTAATAAATAAAAAAATAAAAATAAATAAAAAAGAAGAATTTATGAGTAACTAACCTGGAATGTTTCCAGATGTTGTTCCTGAGCAAATTCTATCTTGGTCAATATGTAGAAGAAAACAAAGTGTGCATTGAACACATGGTCACTTTACAGTATCTCTTTATTTGAAGATTTTCAAAAGACATATTCACAACACTACAGAATGTAAAATGAGAAAAAAAACTGTAGTAAATTACAGATAAAGAAGAAAAAATGTCAAATGACTAATTGATCTATGAAAAGTGATGCGCATGGAGAAAGATATGAGGGAGATTATGTTATATAAAAAATTTGCTTTATCTTCTATTTATTATTTATTGTTTGGAAGAAGTATAAAAGATATTAGTGAGTGTTTGAAATGTAGAACACAGGATCTGGAGTTATCTTGTTGAATATCCAAAAACATTTTTAATGCTATAAATGTAACTGATTCGATGTGTATTTGGATGCTTGTAGAACAGAAGGATTCAGAAAAATTTAGAATTGCAGCTCATTATTTGTTCTCAAGACAATGGAAGCACAGTATTTTTTTAGATATTCTGTTACTGTCAGTCCTGTAGTATAAGCCCACTGTGAAAGCTGTATGAAACACCATTACTCTAACCATGGAATTGTTGTTCCTTGACAGGGATTTTGTGAAAAAATTCCCAGTGTGCAACTAGGAATTTTGACTTTTTGTGTCCTTCGTGTCTCAATGTGGATCATCTAACGAAAGCAACTGACATCATTTTTAAAGGCATTAACATAAAAATATTGTTCTGGCAGTCATGGCTCCAAATTTTTCTCAAAATGACATCCCCATGGAGCCATAATTTCCACAAAATAAATGATGTCATAAAACTACCTAAATTCTTCTCATATATTTCTGAGCTAAATTTGGATCACATCCATATCAGGTGCACAGCCATAGGAAAAGAAAGTGTCCAAGATTCCCCAGAGGTGAGAAGTCATCTGGGAAATAAAGGAATCACTAATACACAAATAGCCTCTGCTTTGGCAGCAGTAATAAGAGCAGGTGGGAAAATATGGGTACCCATATAATATGCTGATCTGAAGAGCACTTCACTATACACACTGCCCAGGCTTCAAGGAGGACAAAGATGTTTGCTTTGATTTTTCTCTTCTTTTTCCTGAACATTCCACTTCTAGTGTCAAGGTTCACTCAACCTAGGTGCTTTTGGAGAATATCTGAGAATAAAGACACGGATGAAGATTTGTTGACAGGTTTTATCTTCTTCCTTAAAACAGAGCAGCGGCCTGTGGAGAAAGATTATTTCAACCACACTCTGAATATACAGTAAGTTTCTTTGAATTGTCTATGTAAATGTCACCATAAATATTTCATAGGGGGTCAGAAGTATTTGTACATCCACAGGCCTTTATTTCCACAGGAGAGTGTTCCCTGTCTCTTTAAAGTAAGAATTTTTTTGTTGTTGTATAAATGATATGTTTGCATTCTTTGAAATATAAGATGTCACTAAGAGTGGTGTCTGCTTACTTCCTTTTCACTTACCTGAGTGCCAGCTGCAGCATGTGATACTTTTCAACACTTGAGAAAGGTGTCTACTAGCTCTTTGTAATTATTTAAGAAGCACGCGTCTCTTCTCTATAGATCTAAACTGGTTACTCACTGTCAACACTATATATGTCTTCTTTTTCTCTCAATAATTTTACTAATTATAGCTTTGTCTTTTACCAATTTGTGCACTATGCACTTTTGATTTTGTGCATTGTTAGTTGTTCTTTTCAAATATAGCACTTTGATCACTCTGCTACCTCCAGAGCTCAAATAATTGACAATTCCTCATGTTTAGTATGCAGGAGTTAATGTTTCACTTCCATAAGTTCTGATCTCAAGTTCCTGTTGAGTATTAATGAAACTTTTGATGGCATTTTCCGTAAGGTAATAACAAATATTTTAAGATTGTTTTTTATTTCAACATGTAGAGGTAAATATTTATATTTATTCATAAAGATACCACAATGGTAAGAAATCAAAATAGAAAATAGTTTGTTTTTAAGTCTGAATGTATCATTCAGTAAGAAAGCGAATGTTTGAGTTTGTTGTTTATATGATTGATATTATTTATGAAGACATAGGAGTTATTATTTATTATTATTATTAGAAGTTGATATTATTTAAGGGTAAACATGAACACAAAATGTTATTGTTTATATTATAAAAATTCATAAATGTTTTCGATACATTGCACACTTTATATTATTGTACTTTACAAGCTTGTGATACTGGCACAAATGAATCTCACTGCAATTTCCAGATGTACATAGTTCTCAATTGCATGCCAGTGTTGTGAGTTTATAGCTGGAAATGTAGACAAAAAATGCTCTGTATAAGATAATTTAAGTTGTTCTGATATACCAGGTACAATTCCATCAAACATACCTATGTAAGCATTAAATACTTGGACAATATTGTGTTTTTTTTCCTTAATCTCTCCATTTATGAAACAGAGTAGGTATATCATTATGCATTCAAAGCCAGTGGCAAATAAAAACCAATTTTACTGAAAATTGTGACATCCATTCCCTTTTATTGTCTATATGAGTATTTCTCATGTCCATACACACAAATCAATTTATTTACCAAATGTAGTCTGATAGATAAATGTATTAAAACTTAAATATTTAAATAACATTTTGTACCTTTAAGCGATAAACCAGAAAGATAAAAATACAAGATAGTGATGGTAGACATGAGGGAATATATTAACTATATTGTCCACTAAATATGAAAGAATTATTAGTACAGGAATCAAACATTACCCCCAAGAGACTACTGTGCACTTACCAGTAGTTCCTTGAATACCACCTCCAGTTAAGTTTGTTTCATAAAACTTACCTGAATCTTGGCTAATGCATTATGTGTATTTTTAGTATTGCTCAATTATTTCAAACTGAATATATGGTAAGGTTTTCTGTATCACCAAAACCTGTACCTTTTATTTATCCATTGTGCAAGCACTAAAAAAACAGAGATGCATGGCCTTTTCTGTGAAATTTGAAAATGGCTCAATTTATTTATGGGAGATTTACTTTTATAAACTTTTAAATATTTTTGACTTTTCAGCAGCTTATGTCATTGAAAACTCACAGCATGGGACATTTGCTTCATTATTGAGGGAGTTTGGAAATATTCTTCCCTATGGGATAATCCTTTTTATTACTAATAATCCTATATAGATCTCTGTCCATAATAAACACTCTTGCCTTTTATAGAACATGAATTGAAAAAAAAAACAGTATTTTTGGGCCTGTGTGTTTGTGTGCCCACTCAGAGTTGGAAGGAAAGTGGATGAGACTATGTCCGTGGCTTGGCGCTCTCTGCCTAGGCAGATCATGTTTATTAGGTTTGCACTGGTAGGAGAGCAATTTTGACTATTATATATAATTATCTATTAATCTTTATTTCTTAATTATACATTACATTTTTAGATTAAGCTATTCAAACCAAATGCCTTAATCAAGATCAGAAATACATATACATACAACACTGTGGCAGGAGATGACTTATTAAACAAAACCCCATTTTATTTCATTTATTATCATCCTAAGTGGGCCTAAGTAAATGCCATAGAATACAACCAACTGATGTACATTCATCAATGTGTAGATTGTAAAGCATGTGCTAGGACAACTAATACTTGTGACACTCCTAGCTGTGAAGAGTTTTCACATAACATACAGTTACTCTCTTAAATGATCTGATGTGATTCCATTATCCTCAAACTGCATCAAGATTGGAAGCAAGAGACCTGTCCATTGTAAACATCATATGTTCCTATTTCTCCATACTTCATTTACATACATGTAAAATCACTGCCCTTTAATCTCAAATTTCACTTCTTCTAGTTTTTCTAAAACAGGAATTATGAACTGTGAATTATATGCTTGCATTCTTTGAATAGTGCGATTGACACTTCCCTTTTAACTTACTTGATTGACAGCCCTGGTGTGTGATAGTTAGCAACACATTAGAGAGGGAAAGGAGCAGTTACATACTAGCACATCTTTGCCATTATTTTAAAAACAAATGTATTGTCTCTTTGTATCTAAATTGTTTATTTTCTGACACTTATTTCCCATGTACCTCTTAAATTTGCTTTCAGTAATTTTGCTAATTATAACTCTTTATTTTATCAACATGGGGACTACACACATTTTAATTTTTCATATTATTAATAGTTGTTATCTAACGCAGAAATTTATTCCACTGGGACACTATAACTGCTCAAGGGATTTATGTTTCTTAATGTTTGGGAGAAAGGAATTGGTTTTTGGGCTTCACAAGATCTAGTCTCAAATTCCTGTTGTGTGATATTAAAATTTTCAATGACACTTTTTCTGTTTGGTAATAAAAATATTCAAAACTATTTTTATTTTAAAAATATACGTGTAAATGAATAAAGAAATCATAGTAGTACAATATATAAGTGGGAAATAGGTTAATTTTACTCTGAGTAAATCTTTTAGAATGAAGAAGTATGATTAATGTTTATTGATCAGATTATATGAAATGACTAGGAAGAGACAGCAGTTACTGCTCTTCCCCAAAAAAATAAACACAAATTGGCATTATTCACTCGCATCTTGCTTATTACCCACTTTTTATTACAGAAAGCCTCATAAACATTTTCCTCAGATTTTATTCTTTATTATCTTCAATTTGACAAAGATGTTAAACTGAAATATACAAATTAATGCAGAATGTTATTGTTGTGTTAGTGTAACTGGAAATGTAATCAAAGCAGTTTTGTAGTATAAAAAACAATTGGTCAGAGTCTCCAGTGAGAATAAGTGACATTCTGTGTAAACATAAATTAGGTGAAGAGTACTTAGATGGTAGTACATGGCCTTAATCTCTGCAAAAGAACCTGGAGCTGGTGTATCTTTGTACTTTGAGGCCAGTCTAATCTGTAGCAAATTGTTGTTCAAAACATTGGAATCCATTCTTTATTAATTACCCACATTAACATTAATACTGTCTATATACATTGGTGAACACATACATACAGCTTTACAAAATACATCTTTGGTATTTAAATTCATTTAAATATAAATCTTAAAAAGAGATTTTAAAACTGCATTAGATAAATCAGATAAAAAGAATAACACAAAGATCAAGGGCATATGTTAACTATAAAGCCCACTCAGTATAACAGGCGTTATTTCACAGTTTTATCAAATTCAGTTAATTTCATAAGAAAATATGATAAACTCATAGGCTCACATGTCTCATGAATTTTTCACATTGGTTGATGATTTAAAAATGAATATATGAATAGATTTATTGTTTGGGTAAAGCCTCTGCCATTGTCTTTATCTTTAGAGTAAGCACTTAAAAACTGGAAATTGAAAACACACTCTTTGAAAGGTGCTGATGTATCACTTTATTTATTGAAGATACATTCTGATGAACTTTTAAAGCTTTTTACAAGCTTCCAGCTACTTATATTATTCTAATCTAACAGCATAGGTCATTTGTATCATTATTGGCAGTGGTTGAGTATATGGTACAGCTCACAATTTTCCCTCTGTTGACTACTGAGGATCATGTGTAGATCTCTGTACATATTAATCACCATACCCTTTTACAGAACAACAACTAAAAACTTCCAGTTTTTACTGGCCTTAGCTTTTTCCATGGATGAAGTCAACAGGAACCCTGAACTTCTACCAAATTCATCTTTAGTATTTCAATGTTTAGACCATGGTTGTGACACTCGGCCAGAAATATATATTCACTTTAAGTTTTCTGAATTAGTTCATGATTTCCCCCCTAATTATATGTGTCATGAAAATACTATGTGTATTGTGGTCCTTACAGGACCAAATTTGGTGACATCTGTGATAATTGGAAACATGCTCAATCTCCACAAACCTCCACAGGTGAGATTTTCTGTTGTAACTTTGCAAGAAATTCTAATTCTACTCTTATAATCATAGAAGCTAAGAAGATTCTGAGGAGGATACTACCATCAAATTTGTGTTAAACGGTGTAATTCAAGGTTTTATTCATTAGTAATGGGGCCTCATTTCCAATTTGAAATTGAGATAGGGAAGAAGTAACAGATAAGGAGTTTTTTAAGGAACTCTTGACCTAAAGTGTGTTTACAAGTACTTATGTACGTGTGCTATCTCATGCTGCTCCCTGGGTTGTAGTTCCTTCAGGTTACCTATGGACCTTTCCATCCCATCCTGAGCAATCTTGAACAATTTCCCTTTCTGTATCAGATGGCTGCCAAGGACACATCTTTAGCCCTGGCCATGATCTCTCTTATGCTTCACTTCAACTGGAACTGGATTGGACTGGCCATCTCAGACAATGATCAGGGTACTCAATTTCTCACACAATTAAGAGGAGAGATGGAAAAAATTACAGTCTGCTTTGCCTTTGTGAGTGTGATCCCAGTCAAGATGGATTTATTCTTGACAAGAGTTGAAGCGTATTATAACCAAATCATGACATCATCCACAAATGTAGTTGTCATTTATGGTGACCCAGAGAGTACTCTAGCTGTGGCCTTTAGAAGGTGGCAATCTTTAGGCTTAGAGAGAATATGGGTCACCACCTCACAGTGGGATGGCACTACAACTAAGAATGACTTCTCACTTAATTCATTCAATGGGAAAATAACTTTTGCACACCATCACGCTAAGATTTCTCATTTTAAAACATTTGTCCAGACATTGAACCCTCTCAAATACACAGACAAATTCCTGGCCAGGCTGGAGTGGATGAACTTGAACTGCAAAGCCTCAGCTTCTATGTGTAAGACCCTGAAGAACTGCTTATCCAATGCCTCATTGCAATGGCTAAAGGCACAAACTTTTGACATGGCCTTTAGTGATGAGAGTTATGACATATATAATGCGGTGTATGCTGTGGCCCACGCCTTCCATGAAATGATTCTTCAGCATGTTTACAATCAATTCATGGATAATGGAAAAGGACATTATGCTCACTGCTTGAAGGTAGTGTTTCTTCTTTTGGATGAAATGTGATGTCATCAATTTCAAAGCCTTTAAATGTCTGTCAAATGTCCCAATTTACTAAATTAGAAAATATTTCATAAAATAGAAAAATTTATGCAAATTTTTCTTCATAATGATGTAAATCTGGATGCTGGTATGAATCTTAATGCAAAAGACATGGTGTGGAAAGTACAATATGTAAAGAAAGTACACTGATTTTATTAAAGAGTACCTAACAATCACCACAGCTATTCTAAAACTGTAAGCCCAATTCCTTCCTCCTTAATCCTCTTCCTAATGAGAAGATGATTCCTTGCATATTTATTTTCAGATATGTGCTAATCCATACATGAGATGATTTTCACTAGTGTTCTAAACTGAATCTGCTCACACTGTAGGCACTTGGGACCTCATTTCTCATCCTGAGTGAAAGTAATTACACAGTAAACAGTGTCATTCTTCAGTCAAGACATACATTTGTATACATAAGTATGAATGCATGGTTCTTCTTGTGTATGGTTTCATGTTTATGTGTCTCTAGGTATTTCTCATTGTATCTGTGTTAGGGGTTAATATATATATATATATTTTTATATATATATATATTTTCTGTATATCTGTGTATTTATCTGTTTGAGGAACTGAAAATAAATTCCTCTTGTATCAATGTCTTTCTGTATGGGAGTTTCTTTCTGTGAATAACTTTTTGTGTATTTTTGAGTGCATGTGTTTATATGTGTTGGGTTCACTTTGTATATTGCTTGAACATATGTATATATTTGTTTTTCGTCTGTCTGTCTGTTTCTCTCAATCTATCTTTGTATATGAGCAAAAATACATTAATTTTAATAGCTCTCTGTGTAGGTGTATTTGTCTGTGAGTGTCTCCCTGTGTGTATTTGTAATTTAATATGTGCATGTTTTGTGGCCCTCTTTATGTGTTTCTCAGCTTTCTGTTTTGTGTGTCTGTTTTGGTGCATATGTCTCACTGTGTGTATCATTATTTTCATGTGTGAGTGTTGGCATTTGTGTGTATGTCTATATAAAATGTATGTAAATGCATTATGTATGTCTATATGGAAGTGAATCTCTGACTGTATGTCTCTCTCTCTCTCTCTCTAATGTTGTGTGTGTTTTCATATTGGTGTTTTGTATCTGCATATATGTCTGTGTTTCTGTTTGGTACCTTTTTTTCTAAAAGAACTTAAATTGTAGGAACATTATGATAACTTTATTTGTCCACATGATTTACTGTTATTTCTCCCCTGGACACTTTAGGTAATACTGCCTTTAAGATGAAATAAAATGCATCTTATGAATTCAAGAAAGGGCATAAACATTTTAGCATGGTTTGTTTCTTTCAGCTGCACTCCTTTCTGAGGAAAACACGCTTCACTAATCCAGTTGGAGACAGAGTGATTATGAACCAGAAAGGAAATCTTCAGGAAGAGTATGGCATTTTTCAGATTTGGAATTTCCCATATGGTCTTGGACTTAAGGTGAAAATAGGAGCGTTTAGCTCCTATTTTCCATATGGTCAACAGCTGCATATATATGAGGACATGATAGAGCATGCAACAGGAAGTAGACAGGTGGGTCTGACTTACCTTCATTCCTTTGCATTACACAACAGTAACACAGACAATGGGATTCATTTGTGCTGTCTTATAACCAAGAAAATAATTAGTCACATTACAAAGCATTTACTGTCCTCCTATTGTATGTTTCTACATCCATTTTTGATGTGACATTTTATTAATACTTTAAGGATTGCAGATATGTGTACAATGAATTTTTGTCTTTCCAGAATATCTTTATTTTTTAATATATCATGTATAATGAATGTTACTACTGTACTATATTTTTATTGACTTTTTTGAGCTCTACATTTTTCTCTGCTCCCCTCCCTGCTCTTCCTCTCCTGGTCAATCCTCCCCCAAAAAGTACCCATGCTTTCAATTTACTCAAGATATATTGTCTCTTTCTACTTTCTGTGTAGATTAGATCTAGGTATGTTTCTCCTACCATCCTCATTGTTATGTAACTTCTCTGGGATTGTGGTTTGTAAGCTGATTTTCTTAGCTTCTTCTTTAAAAACCACTTTTGAGGCAGTACATATGAGAACTGTCTTTCTGTGTCTGGGTTACCTCACTCAAAATGATGTTTTTCAGCTCCATCCATTTTCTTGAAAATTTTAAGTTGTCGTTATCTGTTTCTGCTGTGTAGTATTCCAGTGTGTAATGTACCACTTTTTTTTTTAAACCATTCTTTGGTAAGGGGCATTTAGGCTGCTTCCAGGTTCTGGTATGACAAACAATGCTGCTAAGGATATAGTTGATGATATGTCCTTGTGGGACTATTGAGCATCTTTTGTAGTAAGAGGGAGGGCCGGCTGTGTTCCCCCGTACCCGGCCACCCGCATGGCTTAGCTTATGCCCCGAAATAACTACACAGGAACTGTGTTCTTTTAATCACCGCCTGGCCCATTAGTTCCAGCCTCTTATTGGCTAGCTCTTGCACCTGGACTAGCCCATTTCTGATAATCTGTTTAGCACCCCATGGTGTGCTTACCGGGGAGATTCTAGCCTGCGTCTCTCTGCAGTGGGAACATCATGGCGACTCCTAACTCAGCTTCTCTTTCCCAGAATCCTGTTCTGTTTACTCCACCCACCTAAGGGTTTGAGCTATCAATGGGCTTAGGCAGTTTCTTTATTTTAACCAATGAAATCAACAGATTGATATATGACACTCCCACATCACTTCCCCTTTTTCTGTTTAAACAAAAAGGAAGGCTTTCATTTTAACATAGTAAAATTACATATAGCAAAACAGTTATCAAGTAAGAATTACAGTTACAATATTTATATCTATTTTATCTTTTATCATAACTAAGGAAAACTACAACTATCTATTCATTCTTCAACTCCATCAAAGACTCCAGAAGGATATAATACTAAACAAGAAATAAGAAAACTCTAGAAATGACAGAGACATCTCGCTGCCTGGACAGTTACCCAAAGTTCCTCTGTACCGTTGGGGCATCCGTCTTTGGCCTACAGGCCCATAGTTTTCAGCAGACATTCCACAAAGCAGGAAATTTCAAAGGCAGTCACTATCTGCTTGTCCTGAAGAATGTCTTGCAGACTCTTTCATGAATCAGGAACCCCGAAAGATCATCTCACCTTTAGGCAAGTTCAGCAGTCCTCTCTCTGCGGGTTCTCTATGTCCAGTTTATGCAATAGTCCAGGCAAGAACAGTTTCTTGCCCAAATGGCTATCAAACTCCATAAGGATCCTCTTCGATGCCCATCTTCCTCTTAAAGTAGATTGGTGCTGCCAGGAGCAGATGTGTCTCATTGTCATGAAAAGCCCTAAGTTATTAAAACATTAAATGTCCTATTCTGTAATCTTTGAAAGATATGAAGAATGTCTAACTAAAATTCATCTATGTACATCTAGAAAATCTTAACTAACATGACTACAAGCTTGACTATTATAGATGACTATCCATTAACAACCTATATACATTACATTTTTAAGTGAACTACACAATCACTACACCTAATCAAGATCAGAAATACATATGCATATAACAAAATTGACCTTAAATTTAAATCACTAAAGCAAAATCCATATCAATGCAAATTATTCATACCTATACCATTTCCCCCTTTTAATGTAAAAGAACACTTATAAACCATATTTGGGAACATGGGCGCAGTTTTCTCTCCAAACTGCTTCCTGCTGAATGGGGACGTTGTTAATTAGGTCTTTCATGGTATAACCTGTGTGCTAGTTTCATCTCAGTTGGCGGTTGAGCAAAGCAATTTTCTGAAGATGTTTACAGCAACCGTTCAGGAGGGCGTGGTCCATCATACCATATTGGAATAGAAGAAATGAACAGGGTCTCGTCCTCTGTGAAAACAAAAAAAGAAACTCCTTTCCAAAGTATCATATCCTTACATCCAATTTCTGAAGCATTTTCAAAATATCTATCTCGGATTAGTTCAGCAGCATTTATAAACAAATATCTTTTAGCAGCTCTTGCTCCTTCCTCAGTATTCAAATGATTCAAACAGAGCATAATAGCATACAGTATCAACATTCTCTGTGTATTTTCCATCTTTGTACAGCTTTGTTTTAACCTCTATTTCGTTTATTTTTACTTTTAACTTTTTGCTTTTTAAGCGTATATCTTTGACCTGCACACTGTAGACCAGGCTGTTCTTGAACTCTCAGAGATCCGCCTGTCTCTGCCTCCCAGGCACTGGGATTAAAGGCGTATGCTACTACACCTTGAACTCACAGAGATCTGTTTGTCTCTGCCTTCTAGGCAGTGGGATTAAAGGCGTGTGCTACCACACTTTGAAGTCACAGAGGTCAATCTCCCTCTGCATCCCAAGTGTTGGGATTAAAGGCATGTACTACCACAACCAACTTCTCTTTTTCTTCCTTATTTTTTACTTTTAAGAACTTACTTTTAGCTTGCATATATTTTTAACACACTGTAAATCATTTAAAAATTTTCTTTATCTTTGAATCTCATTTTACTGTATCTCTCTCTGTTTTTCTGACCACATAGGTCTTTAATTTACCAAGCAATCTCAGTAGGACTAAAGGCGTGGCTTTGCCAGCTAGATCCAGTCCATTCCTTAGCTTTCTGCCATTCCAACCTTGTGACTGAGGTACCGGCCAGAGCCGCGTTCAGTGCCACAAGTCTACAGTGTTTCAAGGTCCCTGCCAGCAATTAAGCTGCAACAGACAACATTCAAGTCCTTTCTCTGTAGTCTGCCCTCCTGCCTCAAACAGTCAGAGTTTGCCCTGGCAGGATGGCCCAGAAAGCCTGCATTTTTAAACGGCGCAGCTTTTTTTCTGCTACGGCTGAAAACCGAAAAGCATGCGATCAGCTTTTCGTCAACACCGTTTAAGTGTTTCGTGGCAGGACCTCTTAATGAGCTGCAGGGTTTTGCAGCTAAAGCTGAGTCAGGAAAGCCTCTCTTAGATGAGAGCGCATGCTTGCCTCTAGCAAACAGAGTATACCCAAGAAAGTGCTGCTACCAAGAAAACATGCTTTACTCTTTCCCAAGCTTTCTCAGACTTTCTGTGGATTCAGTTGTCCACACGTTGGGCAGCCATCTGTTGAAATTGGGGCGGCAGGGACTGGGTCCCCGCACCCGGCAGCCTGCATGGCTTAGCTTATGCCCCGAAATAACTACACAGGAACCGTGTTCTTTTAATCACCGCCTGGCCCATTAGTTCCAGCCTCTTATTGGCTAGCTCTTGCACCTGGACTAGCCCATTTCTGATAATCTGTGTAGCATCCCATGGTGTGCTTACCGGGGAGATTCTAGCCTGCGTCTCTCTGCAGTGGGAACATCATGGCGACTCCTAACTCAGCTTCTCTTTCCCAGAATCCTGTTCTGTTTACTCCACCCACCTAAGGGTTTGAGCTATCAATGGGCTTAGGCAGTTTCTTTATTTTAACCAATGAAATCAACAGATTGATATATGACACTCCCACATCAATCTTTGGATAAATACCCCAAAGTGGTATTGCTGGGTTTTAGGGAAGGTTTTATTTCCTACTTTTCTGAGAAATCATCATACTGGTGTCCTAATGGGTTGTACCATCTTGCATACCCACAAGCAATTCAAAAGTGCTCCTTTTACCCCATGCCTTTCCTGCATAAGTAGTCATCGGTGTTTTTGATATTTGCCATTCTTTTTTTTTATTAAATTTGTTTTAATTAAAAATTTCTGCCTCCTCACCACCTGCCTTTTCCGTCCCCCTCCCCCACTCGCCACATTCCACTCCTCTCTCCCCTCCCTCTCCAGTCCAAAGACCAGTCAGGGTTACCTGCCTTGTGGGCAGTCCAAGTTCCTCCCACCTCCATCCAGGTCTATGAAGGTGAGCATCCAAACCGGCTAGGCTCCCACAAAGCCAGTGCATGCAGTAGGGTCAAAACTCAGTGCCAATATCCTTGGCTTTCAGCAGTCCTCATTGTCTACTATATTCAGTAAGTATGGTTTTATCCCATGCATTTTAGTCCCAGTCCAGCTGGTCTTGGTGAGCTCCCAATAGATCAGCCCCACCGTCTCAGTGGGTGAATGCCCCCTTGCAGGGTTGACTTCCTTGCTCATGTTCTCCCTCCTTCTGTTCCTCATTTGGACCTTGGGAGCTCAGTCCATTGCTCCAATGTGGGTCTCTGTCTCTATCTCCATCCATCACCAGATGAAAGTTCTATGGTGATATGCAGGATATGCGTTAGTATGCCTGTAGGATTGGGCCATTTCAGGCTCTCTCTCCTCAGCTGCCCAAAGATACCACCTTACACCTGTCAGAATGGCTAAAATCAAAAACACCAGCAATAGCTTTAGCTGGAGAGGATGTGGAGTAAGGGGTACACTCATCCATTGCTGGTGGCAATGCAAACTTCTGCAACCACTATGGAAAGCAGTGTGGCAGTTTCTCAGGAAATTTGGGATCAACCTACCGTAGGACCCAGCAATACCACTCTTGGGAAAATACCCAAGAGATACCCTATAATATTACAAAAGTTTTTGTTCAACTATATTCATAGCAGCATTATTTGTAATATCCAGAACCTGGAAACAACCTAGTTGCCCTTCCACTGAAGAATGGATGAAAAATGTGTGGAATATATACACATTAGAGTATCACTCAGCGGTAAAAAAGAATGACTTCTTGAATTTTGCATGAAAATGAATAGAAATAGAAAATGTTATCCTGAGTGGGGTAACTCAGACCCTAAAAGATGAACATTGGCTGTTCTCACTCATAATTGGCTTTTAGCCATAAAGATAGGACAGTGAGCCTATAATTCGCGATCCTAGAGAAGCTAAATAAGAAGGTGAAACCAAAGAAACACATATAGTTATCCCACTGGATATTGGAAGTAGTCAATTTGTGGGCAAAAATTTGGGAACTGGAGGGTTGGGTGGGATGGGGGAAAGAGGAGATGGGAAGAGAAATTGAGAAGGGTAGGATAGGGAGAACGTGGGGGAATGGGATGGTTCGGATAATGGAATGTTGGATATGGGAGCAGGGAAGTATATATCTTAATTAAGGGAGCCATTTTAGGGTTGGCAAGAGCCTTGACTCTAGAGGGGTTCCCAGGGGATATTTGCCATTCTTACAGTTGTAAGATGGACTCTCATCATAAAGCCAGCCACACTGAACTTTATAGAAGAGAAAGTGGAAAGTACATTTGAACACATTTTCACTGGGGACCACGTCCTAAATATAACCCCAGGAGCAAAGACACTGAGAGAAACAATTAATAAATGGGACCTCCTGAAACTGTTTAACTTCTGTAAAGCAAAGGACTCTGTCAATAAGATAAAACAGCTTACAGAATGGAAAAATAACTTCACTAACACCACATCAGACAGTGATCTGGTATCCAAAATATAAAAAAATCTAAAGAAATTAGTCATCAAGAGTACAAATAATTCAAATCAAACTTTTACTCAGGTTCCTCAAATATGGGGAGGATTGGTAAAGCATTTATATCTCAGGAAACACGGTTCTTTCCAGCTCAATTGATATCAGTTCTGCCCTTCCTCACTCTGCCTATTTAGCTGTATTTTTTTTTATGTCAGGCTTTGCAGTGCTGTTTTTAGAGTTCATGTGTGTTATTTGACATTTTATGAGACATTCCCCCTATTTCAGATATCTGTTCATCTTTGCTTTCTGTAACATTGCTGTGTTTAAATATTGACCAAAATCTTATAGAGGAGAAAGTCTGATTGGGATCATGAATTACAGCAAAGAAATGATGAGGCAGGCAGGCATATGGAGACTGCATCTAAATCACAGAATCTGAAGGAACAAAGCTTACTGGTTTTCTCTGAATTCTCACACAGCCCTGACTAGGGACATCACTGCCCACAGTGGGCAGGGTAGTCCTATATCAACTACCCATTAATAAAATGCTTAAATAATTTGATAGCATGCTAATTCAATAGAGAGAAGTATTTTAGTTAAGGTTCCCTCTAACTTATTAATGTACTTTGTGTCACTGTGATGAAAATTAAGTAGAAAAACCACCTTGTAAGCTCTATAGTGTTTGTTCATATCAAAAAAACCATTCTTCCTCCTAAATTTCTAGGTATGGGAAGCTACTGAAATTTACATCAGTTTGTTTCCATACATTTGTATGCCTGGTATTATAAAATGTATTCAGCTTAATCATTTGGTGTATATAAAACTATCTAATTTGTATATCAACATGATAATGAAATATATTTATAGATGTAGGTAAAACTCCTGACACCAGCATGTATCTGATTTTTCCCAGATGCCGCCCTCTGTGTGCAGTGCTGATTGTGGTCCTGGATTCAAAAAATTCTGGCAGGAGGGAACAGCAGCCTGCTGTTTTGATTGCAGCCCCTGCCCACAAAATGAAGTTTCTAATGAGACCAGTGAGTGTTTGCTAATGAGATAAATTCTTCACATCACATAGATCATCTTCTCTCAGTCATACTGAGTTGATCAAATGGGCCAAAAGACAATTAAAGAAATAAAATATATTACTTTCCTATGATAAGCTTCATAGGTGTATGATTATTAACAATTCATTTTAAAATACTCATTATATCATTGTAGTGACATTTCAATTGTATTTTAATAAATAAAACTCTCTGAAGATCTAAGAGTAAAACAGTCCCACCAGTCAGCCTTACAGACCACATTATGGTAACATACACCTTTAATCCCAGTAGCCACAATGGCATGTGCACATTTAATCCCAGTCACTATCCTACCTGATATAGAAATCAGGGGGTACATACCTTTAATGCCAATGATATATGCCTTATCCCAGTGATATATGCCTTTAAGCTGAGTCTTAGAGAGGGAGATGGGCAGTTCTCAGACAAGGACTGTTAGTTTTTCGTATTTCACATTTGGCTTTTTTTTTGTATATTGTATACAAATTTTGTATCTTGATACAAATTTGAGATTAATTTTGTTAAAAGATATCGTACATGCGTTTTGAATCTTGTTCAAGGTATTGTACCTATACAGCTCATTTAACAATATAATGCTAATTTCTAGTCCTTGAAAATTAGTATCATCAACTGTTTAGGAAAATAGAGCAGACCAATCTACTCCAGAGAACACAATGGAGATTGAAGGAACTCCACATGGAGTTTACTTTCTTTGTGGCAAAAATAAGTCACTGATAGAAACTAAATTAGCTATGAGCCTTTAGACTCACCAGGATAAGCTACAGACTAAATATTTTTCTCAATATGTCAATGCAAATGGACTAAATATTGTGGATTTATCTCTTCCCTGTATATATTATATACAGTCATTGTACTTATTGTATATAGTTTTTATATTAATTATAGTCTTCCTTTTATTATTTTTTAACAAAAAAGGCAAATATAGAGGCATTTCAATGGTACTTTAATAAATAAAGACTGTCTGAAAATCTGAGGGTTAAACTGTTTTACTTTTCAGCGTTATAGATGAGATTATGGTAAACAAAAAAAAACACCTTTAATCCCAATAGCCACCCTGGTTAATAGAGAAATCTGGTGTTGCATGTTTTTATCCCAGTGTTGGATGCTTTTAATTCGAAACCTAGAGGGATATAAAATGGGATGGGGAGACAGCTCTAAGACACAGTCTCTTTCTCAGATTCCAAGAGGCAAGATTGTCATTTCAGACTGAGGTGAAGGTAAGAGCCAGTGACTGGGTGTTTTTCTTTCCAATCTGATGCTTGCGACACAATTTCTGACCCAAAGTTTTTACTAATTATGCTTCATACCATGACATACATCTTTGACTCCTTGAAAGTCTGTATTTGCTAGACTTTCCTCAAAAAAACTGTTTTGACAGTCATACAACGTTGTGACTGAATTCTACCCTAGTGTGGAGTGTTCTATAGATGTCTGTTAAGTCCACTTGGTTAATTACATCTGTTAGTGTTTTTATTTCTCTGTTAAGTTTCTAGCTGGTTGTCCTGTGCAGTGGTAAGAGAGGAGTGTTGAAATCTCGTACTATTAGTGTGTGGGGTTTGAGGTGTGAATTGAGTTTTGGAATGTTTCTTTTACATATGTGGGTCCTTTTATATTAGGGACATAGATATTCAGGATTGAGACGTTATCTTGATGAATTTTTCCAGTTATGACTATAAAGTGTCCTCCTCCATCTCTTCTGTCTGATTTTAGTTTGAAATGAATTTTGTTAGATATTAGGATAGTCACACGCACTTGTTTCCTAGATCTGTTTGATTGGAATATCTTTTCCCAACCCTTTACTCTGAGGTAGTGTCTCTCTTTGAGGTTGAGGTGTGTTTCTTGTAAACAGTAGAATGTTGGTTCCTGTTTTCGTTTCCATTCTCTTAACCTGTGCCTTTTTATAGGTGAATTGAATTCATTGCTATTAAATGATGTTAATGACCAGTGCTTGTGAACTCTGGTTATTTTTTTGGTGGTAGTGTTTGTTTGCTTGCCCTCTTTGAGTTGTGTTGGTGGAGGGTTGTCAGATATCTGTGCTATTGTGGGTGTTTTTGACTTCTTTGGGTTGAGGTTTTCCTTCTACTACCTTTTGTAAGGCTGGGTTTGTACATATGTATTGTTTAAATCAATTTTTGTCATGGAATATCTTTTTTTCTCCATCGATGGTGAAAGAAAGCTTTACTGGGTATAGTAGTCTGGGCTTCCTACATAATCTGTTAGGGTCTGCAGGACATCTATCCAAGATATTCTACCTTACATTGTTTCCTTTGAGAAGTCAGGTGTAATTCTGATAGGCTTACCTATTTATGTTACTTGCCCTTCTTCCTCTACAGCTCTTAATATTGTTTCTTTATTCAGTATGTTTTGTGTTTTGATTATTATGTGGCAAGGGGAATTTTCTTAATCCAATCTATTTGGTGATCTCTTAGCTTCTTGTACCTCCATAGGGAATGCCATTCACAGTGAGATCATTTACTTTCCATTGCCTATGGATCAAAGATATAGAATACTCAGCTCCCTCTTCAGCACCATGTCTTCCTCCATGCCAGCGTGTCCCAGGAGGATAATAATGGACTTAGCCCCCAAACTATAGGATATCCAATTAAATTTTATTGAAGTCTACAGAGCAAATAAGTGTTTTATGACTGTCCAAATTAACCAGTTCAATCAAAATTAAATTATTTGTTTTATCAGTGGGTTCTGCTTTTACCTTTATAAACTGCTATTTTCCTACAGGCCACACTTGTCTCCTCTAACCAGAGGCAGTGCTATGTATTCCCTGATCAAAACCCATTCCCTCCTCCCTTGTTGACTTAGCCTATTCATTCCCTATCTCTTGTCTTTGATTCTTTTTCCCTACCCATTGTCCTCTTGGACACATCAATCTCCTTTTGGTTGAGAACTTGATCTTAGTATGTTGTGTGAAGACTCCAAAGTTCCCTACAGATTATGTTTCCTGTTTTTTATATGTCAGTGTGTTTTGGCTGGTGAATTCATAGTAGAAAATGTATCACATAACTTTTCCAATAGAAGGCATGATCTCCATCTATTTCAGGGAAACAATACACAAAACAGAAAGACATCAAAAATCTCTGTAATCACCGATTCTGAGATATTAAATACACTCTATGCAATACAGTGATTAATCATTTTGTTCTCTGTAAACTCACTAGTTTCAGTCAGTTCATCATAGCCTTCAGAAAGGACTGAAAATATCTGTGTATTCTGATAATATAAAATGGTATCACCAAGACAAAGTTAAATAGACAACATATTGTTTTATTTCATTTCCCACATTTATAATGAGTATTATGAAATAAATGTATTGCTATGCCACAGTGTCTCTCAGCTACATCATCAACAAAGGATTCAGATATCACAATGTTTACTCAACACACTGAATTAAAATATTCTGTCAATTAATGGCAGTAGTTGTAGTAATCATGCTTTTCTCTCTCCAGAAGATGTGGATAATTGTGTGAGGTGTCCAGAGGACCAGTACGCCAACAGAGAGCAGAACCAGTGTATTCAAAAAGCTGTGATCTTTCTGAACTACAAAGACACCTTAGGGATGGTTCTTACCTTAATGGCCTTGTTCTTCTCTGCATTCACAACTGTGGTCCTAGGGATATTTGTGAAGCATCATGACACTCCCATTGTCAAGGCCAACAACCAGAATCTCAGCTACATCTTGCTAATTTCACTCATCTTCTGTTTCCTGTGTCCCTTGCTTTTCATTGGGTATCCCAACTCAGCTACCTGTGTTCTGCAACATATTACATTTGGAGTTGTATTTACTCTGGCTCTTTCAACTGTGTTGGCCAAAACAATGACTGTGGTGCTTGCTTTCAAAGTCACAACCCCTGGAACAAGGATGAGGTATTTATTGGTTTCTGGTGTTCCCAACTACATCATTGCCATCTGTACACTCATCCAAATTATTTTCTCTACAATCTGGTTGCAATATTCTCCTCCATTTATTGACAAAGATGTGCACTCTGAGCATGGCCAAATCATCATTGTGTGCAACAAGGGCTCAGTTACTGCATTCTACTGTGTCCTGGGATACCATGGCTCCCTTGCATTAGGGAGCTTCATTGTTGCTTTCTTGGCCAGGAATCTCCCTGACACATTCAATGAAGCCAAGTTGCTGACCTTCAGCATGCTGTTATTTTGCAGTGTCTGGATAACATTCCTTCCTGTCTACCACAGCACCAAGGGCAAGATAATGGTGGTTGTGGAAGTTTTGTCCATCTTGGCTTCCAGTGCAGGCCTACTGGGATGCATTTTTATCCCCAAGTGCTACATAATTTTGTTAAGACCAGAGAGAAATTCTCTTCAAAAGTTAAGGGAGAAAACATCTTCCTGAACACAATTCCATAAATTGTATCTGATAACTACAGAATTGGTTCAGAACCACCTAATACAATACAAGGCAAACTGTATGAATGGCTAATGATTCTTATCATTTCTTCTAATGATGAGGCACAGCAGTGTCATGTATACTACTTTTCTGTACAATTTCATTTATAATGATCCCCACAGCCAATTATTTTATAAGATTCAATTTTTTACAATTAATGTACAAGAGATGTATTCCTTTATTTCTCAATTCCCTGGCAACATTAAAATTAATGCTAAGTAATTCTACTGATAAAGCAGTGAATGTGGAACTTTGAATGCAAATGAAAACAGGAAAATATTTTAGTAGAGTTACATATGGTTTTGAGATGGTAAAACTAATATGCTCATTTTTGGTGCAAGAAAAGTGATTACCATTGTATAGTGGCAGTTAGAAGAATAGAATTCAGGAGAGAGAGAAATGTATCATAAATAGATATAATGGATATTGAGGAACATGAAATGTTTCTCTGCATTTAAATTCATGTGTGCTTTTTCTGAGGAAATGAGTTCACTATCCATTCCCCACAACTTGCAGTCCCTATAACAATAGTTCTAATGAAAGAGTTGCACTCTTCTCACTTCCAAGAACATGTACTTTCAGATGTGCATATAACACACTCAAACAAACAAACATACTCCTAATTGAAGTTAAAATAATTTTTTATAATTGAATTTATAAAACACTGATCTGGAACACTGGTTTATTTTTTCTCTTCAATAAAAATATTTTTCCCCCATAATAGTCCCTGATCATGGCTTCTCCTGCCTTTGTTCCTTTATTCTTCCATACTCCTTCTCATAACCCCTTTATGTTATTTTATCCACTGCTTCTATCTCTCACTGCAAACAGTTTTCTATGGGAAAGAAAAAAATTAATATTATGATTAAGAAAAGCTAACACATTATGCTAGATCAAAATGAAGAAACATAAGGAAAGATCTAAACAGAATCAATGAGAAACAGTCCCGTGCATATGCACACTCATGAATCCCATAAAATTTTAACCTGACCCAAAATAAATATTTAAAGTGTCAATAGGTTAAAAATAGGGAATTGTTATACATATGTACTACATATATATTTATACATACATACACACACACACACACACACACACATATATATATATATATATATAATGTATGTATTGGTTAATATATATGCTATGAGAAGCTAACAATTAGAGACAAGGGGGAAACTCTGACACAACACTGGGAGACAAGGACATCCACGAAATAGGTTGAGTGAACTTTCTGCTCACATCTCTTTTGGGGCATTCAAATTCTTTATTGAGACTTTTAGGAGGAAAGGCATTTATCATTATTCAGTTATTATAAATTGGATTTTCTTTAAGGATTAGGCATGAAGCCTGTGTTTACTTATACTTTTAGGTATGTAACTGCCACTGAGAAACACACATGTAAGAACTGTACCTGGTGCTTCAGGTTCTGTGATTTCTTTTGTGTTTCAATCCGGTTTATATAGAAGGCCTTTTTTCTTTGGTTTCCTCCACCCAGCCTGGCTTTAATATACATTATATCATCTTCCATACTAATTTCTGTGGCTTCCAGGAAGAAATGTGAAGGAAACAAGTCTTTAAAATTTAGATTTCTTTTTCTCACCACTATATTTGATTGCTATTTCTATATTATTTTCTTTCTGTTGCAGAAAGTTTCTCTTATGATGTCAAAACAAAGCCATGATCTATAAATGTAACACAATGCCATTGCAAGACACTTGTTCTTTTTTTTTTTTGGACATTAGGATTTGGCTTTACTGTAGATAACTAGACCATCTAGTCTCTGATTTTTCTTCACCCAAGTCGTTTCTGGTTGGATCAACTTTGTGGATCTGGTATTCAATCTAACCTGATATTGATTACTTACTCTTAGAATTTTTGTGCAACCATTCTTTCATCTATCATGCGGGCAGGATATCTTTGTAGATCTAAAAGATTTTGGATGTGTTTTCATCTATAGTTTATGTTTGGTACAGGATAAACTGTATTTCAGTACCAAAGACACAAGAATACTGGGTTAAAGCTCAAGGAAAGCACCAGGTCAATTTCTGCATGTTCAATCTGTTGTGAAGTTGAAGTTGTTTAGGTTTTATTAAAAAGGTCATGCCATCAATCTGTGGATGATCATCTATAATCTTGCCTGTAAATGGGGTTTTTGTGACAGCCAGTGTATCACTTTTAGGCAATAACTCAATTGGATGTAACCGTATGATAAAAAGTCTGCCTAACTTATTCATTAGTATATTTATTTAGATCTCCTTCAGAGATGTATATAATTTAGGAAGGTTCATCTGTATATGTTTTCCACAGTACTGATCATTAACTTTAATTTTAGCAGTCTTGACAGAAAGAACCAAAACGTGAATGTCTGCACACATGGTTGGACACCCCACTTTCAAGTCCCCCCATACCTGGGAAAAACCCTGCGTCCCTTCCCCTGTTGTAATGTAGCTGCCCCCATTACCCTTGACTGAC
Source organism: Microtus obscurus (assembly GCA_963919715.1). Taxonomy (NCBI): domain Eukaryota; kingdom Metazoa; phylum Chordata; class Mammalia; order Rodentia; family Cricetidae; genus Microtus; species Microtus obscurus. Next base: position 17,310 of record CAWTZC010002434.1, on the reverse strand, counting down.
AGCAGAACTTCCTTGTTGAGTAATTGACAAGGATGTTTGTATTCTTTCTGGCTGGTGGTTTTCCACAGAAGCTTTGTAAAGGTATAAAAGGCTTTAGCTCTGGAAAAATAAAGGTTGCTGTGCTTACAATTGAAAAGAAGCCTTCTTGTCTCAATCCCGGCACCACCCACCAGTCTAGGCCTCCAGGCTGCACTGGCACAGCACCCCACCACCAGCATCAGCTTCTCTAGCCAGCCATCAGGAAAAGTTCCTGCAGTTGCACTGCTCAAATACCCATCCCATCCATCAGAACCTGAAATCTACAAGTCCCACTCCACCCCAATATTCCTATTACCTCACCCCAACCACAATGGAAGTCTGAAACACAGCCTGCTACTAGACACAGAGGACCAAGAAAAGAACAATTAAGCACAAATTGTGATTGCACAGAGTGGGCCAAGAAAACAGGCCCAAGAGAGAACTCAGTGGCTACCTGAGACTCAGAGAACAACAGTACAGAGCAGACTAAGAACAGTTTCAAAAGACACAGACAGCCCCACCAAGGATTGGGATAACATACAAAGACACTGCTTGGACCAAGTAGAGTAAGAGAATTGTAGGGGCCAATAGAAAAATTTATAAAAAAGCCTAAAAAGCAACATGGGACACCAGAACTCAGTGATACAGAAAGTCTTTATCATGTCAACTGAAAGACTTTATCATGTCAAACCAAAACAGGAGAAGAATATGATTTTAAATATAACTTTATGATGGTGAAGGAGAACTTTAAAGAGGAGATAAAAAATTCCCTTAAATTGGTGGAAAAGACAAAAACATCAAGAAATTGTTTAAATAGCAGAGAATGAGGACTGCTAAGAGGTCAAGAACAAAGGCACTGGGTTTTGATCCTACTGCATGTACTGGCTTTGTGGAAACCTAGGCTGTTTGGATGCTCACCTTCCTAGACCTGTAAGGAGGTGGGAGATTTTGGACTCCCTACAGGGCAGGGAACATGGTCTGCTCTTCTGGCTGATGAGAGAGGGGGAGTTAGTTGGGGAGGGGGAGGGATATGGGAGACAGTGGCGGGGAAAGTCAGAAATCTCTAATAAATCAATAGATAATAATAAAAAAATAAATAAAATTAAAAAAAGAAATTTTTCAAAAAAACCAGTAAAAAGCAACAGGAGAAACACTCAGCTCACATGTTCAAGACTTGAAGATTGAAATACAAGCAATAAAGGAAACAGGAACCAAAGAAATTCTGGACATGGGAAATCTGGGTAAATGAACAGAAACAGTAGAACCAAGCATAACCAACAAAAAATGAGATGGAAAAGATAATCTCAGGTTTTGAAGATACTTTTGAGCAAATAGAATCACAGGTCAAATAAAACATTAAATCCAATAAATTCTTACCACAGAACAGCCAAGAAATATGGGACACAATGGAAAGACCAAACATAAGACTAATAGAGATAAAAGACTGAGAGATCCAGCTCAAAGGCACAGAAAATATATCCAACAAATTCATAGAAGAAAACTTTTTCAACCTAAAGAAGGATATCCATATGAAGGTTCAAGAAATGTACAGAACAACAAGAGACTTGACAAAAAGTACCCTTGTCATGTAATAATCGAAACACAAAACATACAAAACAAAGAAAGAATGTTCATAGTGTCAAAGGAAAACGTCAAGTAACATAAAGTCAGACATGAAAGCCTAAAGGTCCTGGACAGAAGGACTGCAGACAAGACACTAAGAGACCAAGGATGAAAGCCCAGACTAAGCTGTTTTCACTACTGAGGCTCTGTAATAGAGTTTGAAGTCAGGGATGGTAATGCCTCCAGTAGTTCCTTTAATGTATAAGATTGTTTTGGCTATCCTGCGTTTTTTTGTTTTTCCATATAAAGTTTATTATTGTCGTCTCAAGATCTGTGAAGGATTTTGATGTTATTTTAATGGGGATTGCATTTAATCTATAAATGCAATACATTGGTAGAATTGCCCTTGGTAGAACTGCCATTTTTACTATTTTGATCCTCCCAATCCAAGAGCAAGGGAGATCCTTCCATTTTCTGCTGTCCTCTTCTATTTCTTTCTTCAAAGACTTAAAGTTCTTGTCAATAGATCTTTCACTTCCTTGGTCAGAGTTACCCCAAGATATTTTATGCTATTTGTGGCTATTGTGAAAGGTGATGCTTCTCTGATTTCCCTCTCTGCTTCCTTATCCTTAGTGTATAGGAAGGCCACCGACTTTGGAGTTGATCTTGTATCCGTCCACATTACAATAGTTGTTTATCAGCTGTAGGAGGTTTTTGGTTGAGTTTTTGGGGTCGCTTATGTACACTATCATATCATCTGCAAATAATGAAAGTTTAACTTCTTCCTTTCCAATTCGAATCCCTTTGATCTCATTATGTTGTCTCATTGCTATTGCTAGAACTTCAAGCACTATATTGAGGAGGTATGGAGAGAGTGGACAACCTTGGCGTGTTCCTGATTTTCGTGAGATGGCTTTGAGTTTCTCTCCACTTAATTTGATGTTAGCTGTCGGCTTGCTGTAAATAGCTTTTATTATATTTAGGTATAACTCTTGTATCCCTAATCTCTCCACTACCTTTATCATAAAGGGATGTTGAATTTTGTCAAATGCTTCTTCACTAAAATCAAGACCCACAAATATGTTCTTGGGAATATACCCAAAGGATGCATACTATTACCACAAGAACATTTGCTCAAGTATGTTCATGACATCATTATTTGTAATATCCATAACCTGCAAACAACCTAGGTTCCCCTAAACTGAAGAATAGATAAAGAAATTATGGTATTTACACAGAGGAGTATTGCTCAGAGTTAAAAGAATGAAACCTTGAAATTTGAATTCAAATGGATGGAATTAGAAAAAAAACATTGTGAGTGACATAACCTAGACCCAGATAGATGACCATGGTATATACTCACTCATGAGTGAATATTACAGGTAAATCAAAGTATAACCATTCTATAGCCCATGATCCCAGAGAAGCTAGGTAACAAGGAGAACCCTAACAGATCCTTCTTGGTTTGGAAAACAGACAAGATCTTCTAAAAATTTTGGGAAAATGGAGGAAGGATTGAAGGGGTGTGAGAAGAGAGAAAGAGAGGGAAGAGGAAATATGAGGGAACAGGATGCTCAAGAAGGGGGAAGGGCAGTGAGGGAGAGCAAGAAAAGAAATATATTGATTGATGGATTTTTCACAGACTCAAAATGTAACAGTGAGAGTGAGTTTGTGTATTTATATACACATTCATAGAAAGAAGGAAAGGTATTATTTGAGATGTAAATGCATAAACGAATTTGGTTAAAATACCCTCTAAAGCCAGTTTGAAGAAAATATAACACTTGTATGCTAAGCTGGACAAGTACACACAATCATTAAGTGAGAAGAAAGTTGTGAACTGAGGAATAAAATTGGTAGTAAGTTAAGCAGAAGTGGGCAGCAGAGGTGTAAATACCGTGAAAGGTCATAGAACATGTTTGTGAGTGTGATATAATGGAATCTCTTAGGTTATCTATTAATTAAAACAATAGCAATTATTACACATAAAACAAAACCGGGTACATAGCCAAACCTATACTGATGTAAATTTCATTTGCACTCTTGAAGGATGATTTTTCTGATTCTCGAGTTAGAATAATTTTCAATTTTCTGAGAAAGGGGTTGTTCAAACTTCTTTGCAGGATTTTGAGATCATACTCCTCATACTATAACACCTTGACTATCCTTAACAAGAGAAGGTGTTTATTCTTGCTACAAATTGGAATCCCATGTCACATTGATATCCATGGGAGGGCTGATATTTTCTGAATAGAAACAGAGAAGGAGGAGATTGTGGTTAGAGGCAGATGGGAGGCAGGGGAGGTCTGAGAAAATGAAATGGGAGGGAGATGAAACTGTAGCTGGGATATAAAATAAAAAAAATACATAAAGAGGAAGTTGAATTTGCTTTGTGTTCCTATGAGAGACTCTTCCTTCTTATCCGTCTCTGTCACATCTTAGTCCCCTAGGACAGCTCATCATAGAATCAGGGCTCGTGTCCTTTTACATGTTGAACTTTAAATGTACTAAGTTCAAAAGGAAAACTCAAGTCCTGTTTACCTCATATTAAATGCTAAGTAAATCTTCCAACCAAGCAAAGGAAGATTTGCCCTACTGTTGGGGATCAGCCTCAACAAAAGTACCACTTGCCAGGGTAGGAGTGTGGATATTTAGAAAAATTTTAAAGAATAAAAAGATGCATTTTAAAATAATAAAACATAATAGTACTGGGAGGGAGTTCCAATAAATACTGAAATTGCTCACATATAATTTCTAACTGGTTAGAATATTCCAGGCCCCAAAAAGTATGAGTAAGATTAAAAAACCTGTATTATCATGACACAAGAAAATGAATAGAACAGTTGAAGTTCTTTGGTTATATCCATAATTAAATATTCTGCTGGTAGAACAAAGCAAGCCTTGCTTACACCCTAGCTCAAAACATTGTATAGGCAAACTACTCCCTGGTTGGAATTCAATGCTACCTCTTTAAAGGAAATGGAACCTTAGTTGGATCCTGAGACTTTTGTTTGAGGTAGAAGCATATCTCCTCTCTATTCCTGAAATACAAGGACTGGCTATTAACAACACATGTTGAGAATAACCTTAAAAAAGCAGAACTCACTGATCTAAATCTACATGGGGCTTTTGTTTGAGGTAGAAGCACAATAACCTTGAAGGAATAGAGGTATCTTTTAACTTTCTGACTTTAGGGAAATGTGGAAATAAGCTCATATTTTTGTGACTTCGTGCCATATTTTTGTTCTGCTTTTACTGCAGTCCATATCCATCCACTAAAAACATTCTTCTGATCGTACTCCTCAATGCACTGTCACAGGGTCAATGTAGGTTCTAGAAGGCAAGCAAAAGAATTGAGTTGGAAAATGGTATAAGAAGAATTTATGAGTAACTAACCTGGAATGTTTCCAGATGTTGGTCCTGAGCAAATTCTATCTTGGTCAATATGTAAATTTTTTAAAAAGCTTGCTTAAATTCAGGCAAAAGAAAACAAAGTATGCATTGAACACATGGTGACTTCACAGTATATCTTTCCTTTGCAGATTTTCACAAGACATATTCACAACCACTACAGAATGTAAAATGAGAAATAAAACTGTAGTAAATTACAGATAAAGAAGAAAAATTGTCAAATGACTAATTGATCTATGAAAAGTGATGCGCATGGAAGGAGATATGAGGGAGATTATGTTATAGAAAAATATTTGCCTTATCTTCTATTTATTATTTATTGTTTGGAAGAAGTATAAAAATATTAGTGAGTGTTTGAAATGTAGAACACAGAATCTGTAGTGATCTTGTTGAATATCCAAAAACATTTTATAATGCTATAAATGTAACTGATTCGATGTGGATTTGGATGCTTGTAGAACAGCAGGATTCAGAAAAAATTTAGAATTGCAGCTCATTATTTGTTCTCAAGACAATGGAAGCACAGTATTTTTTTTTAGATATTCTGTTACTGTCAGTCCTGTAGTATAAGCCCACTGTGAAAGCTGTATGAAACTCAATTTCTCTATCCATGGAACTGTTGTTCCCTGACAGGGATTTTGTGAAAAAATTCCCAGTGTGCAACTAGGAATTTTGACTTTTTGTGTCCTTCCTGTCTCAATGTGGATCATCTAACGAAAGCCACTGACATCATTTTTAAAGGCATTAACATAAAAATATTGTTCTGGCAGTCATGGCTACCAATTTTTCTCAAAATGACATCCCCATGGAGCCATAATTTCCACAAAATAAATGATGTCATAAAACTACCTGAATTCTTCTCATATATTTCTGAGCTAAATTTGGATCACATCCATATCAGATACACTGCCATAGGAAAAGAAAGTGTCCAAGATTCCCCAGAGGCGAGAAATCATCTGGGAAATAAAGGAATCACTAATACACAAATAGCCTCTGCTTTGGCAGCAGAAATAAAAGCAGGTGGGAAAATATGGGTACCTATGTAATGTGCTGAACTGAAGACTACTTCACTACACACACTGCCCAGGTTTCAAGGAGGACAAATATGTTTGCTTTGATTTTGCTCTTCTTTTTGCTGAACATTCCACTTCTAGTGTCAAGGTTCACTCAACTCAGTTGCTTTTGGAGAATATATGAGAATAAAGACACAGATGAAGATTTGTTGGCAGGTGTTTCTTCTTCCTTAGAACAGAGCAGCGGCCTGTGGAGAAAGATTATTTCAACCACATTCTGAATATACAGTAAGTTTCTTTGAATTGTCTGTGTAAATGTCACCATAAATATTTCATAGGGGGGTCAGAAGTATTTGTACATCCACAGGCCTTTATTTCCACAGGAGAGTGTTCACTGTCTCTTAAAAAAAGAATTGTTTTTGTTGTATAAATGATATGTTTGCATTATTTGAAATATGAGTTGTCACTAATAGTGGTGTCTGCTTACTTCCTTTTCACTTACCTGAGTGGCAGCTGCAGCATGTGATACTTTTCAACACTTGAGAAAGGTGTCTGCTAGCTCTTTGTAATTGTTTAAGAAGCACGTGTCTCTTCTCTATAGATCTAAGCAGGTTACTCACTGTCAACACTATTTAATTTATGTCTTCTTTCTCTCTCAATAATTTTACTAATTATAGCTTTGTCTTTTATCAATTTGTGCACTATGCACTTTTGATTTTGTGCATTGTTGTTTGTTCTTTTCAAATATAGCACTTTGATCACTATGTCAACCCCAGAGCTCAAATCCTCAACAATTCCTCATGTTTATTGTGCAGGAGTTAATGTTTCACTTCCATAAGTTCTTATCTCAAGTTCCTGTTGAGTATTAAAGACACTTTTGATGGCATTTTCTGTAAGGTAATAACAAATATTTTAAGATTGTTTTTCTTTTCAACATGTAGAGTTAAATATTTATATTTATTCATAAAGATACCACAATGGTAAGAAATCAAAATAGAAAATAGTTTGTTTTTAAGTCTTAATGTATCATTCAGTAAGAAAGCGAATGTTTGAGTTTGTTGTTTATTGTTTATATGATTGATATTATGTAAGAAGACATATGAGTTTTTATTTATTATTATTAGTAGTATTTGATATTATTTATGAATAAACATGAACTCAAAATGGTATTGTTGACTATTTATATTATAAAAATTTATAAATATTTTCCATACATTGCACACTTTATATTATTGAACTTACAAGCTTGTGATACTGGCACAAACAAATCTCACTGCAATTTCCAGATGTACATAGTTCTCAATTGCATGCCAGTGTTGTGAGTTTATAGCTAGAAATGTAGACAAAAAATGCTCTGTACAAGAAAATTTAAGTTGTTCAGATATACCAGGTACAATTCCATCGAACATACTTATGTAAGCATTAAATACTTGGACAATATTGTGTTTTTTTCCATTAATCTCTGCATTTATGAAACGGAGTAGGTGTATCATTATGCATTCAAAGCCAGTGGAAAAAAAAACCAATTTTACTGAAAATTGTGACATCCATTCCCTTTTATTGTCTATATGAGTATTTCTCATATACATACACACAAATCAATTTATTTACCAAATGTAGTCTGATAGATAAATGTATTAAAAATTAAATATTTAAAGAACATTTGTACCTTTAAGCGATAAACCAGAAAGATAAAAATACAAGATAGTGATGGTAGACATGAGGGAATATATTAACTATATTGTCCACTAAATATGAAAGAATTATTAGTACAGGAATCAAACATTACCCCCAAGAGACTACTGTGCACTTACCAGTAGTTCCTTGAATACCACCTCCAGTTAAGTTTGTTTCATAAAACTTACCTGAATCTTGGCTAATGCATTATGTGCACTTTTAGTATTGCTCAATTATTTCAAACTGAATATATGGTAAGGTTTTCTGTATCACCAAAACCTGTACCTTTTATTTATCCATTGTGCAAGCACTAAAAAAACAGAGATGCATGGCCTTTAATGTGAAATTTGAAAATGGCTCAACTTATTTATAGGAGATTTACTTTCATGAACTTTTAAATATTTTTAACATTTCAGCAACTTATGTCATTGCAAACTCACAACACGGGACATTTGCTTCATTATTGAGGGAGGTTGGAAATATTGTTCTGTACTGGATAATCCTTCTTTTTAGTACAAATAATCCTATGTAGGTCTCTGTCCATTAAAAACACTCTTGCCTCTTATAGAACATAAACTGTAAAAACCAGATTTTTGGGCCTGTGTGTTTGTGTGCCCACTCAGATTTGGAAGGAAAGTGGATGAGACTATGTCCATGCTTCGGCGCTCTCTGCCTAGGCAGGATCATGTTTACTAGGCTTGCACTGGTGGTAGAGTAATTTTGACTATTATATATGATTATCTATTAATCTGCATTTCACAATTATACATTTTTGAATAAGATATACAAACAGAATGCCTTAATCGAGATCGGAAATACATATACATACAACACTGTAACAGGAGATGACTTATTAAACAGTATCCCATTCTATTTAAGTTATTATCATCCTAAGTGGGCCTATAAATGCCATAGATTACAACCAACTGATGGACATTCATCAATGTGTAGATTGTAAATCGTTTTCTAGGGCAACTAATACTGTGACACACCAAGCTGTGAAGAGTTTTCATATAGACATACAGTTACTCTCTTAAATGATCTGATGTGATTCCATTATTCTCAAACTGCATCAAGATTGGAAGCAAGAGACCTGTCCATTGTAAACATCATATGTGTTCCTGTTTCTCCATACTTCTTTTACATACATGTAAAATCACTGCCCTTTAATCTCAAATTTCACTTCTTCTTCTAGTTTTTCTAAAACAGGAATTATGAACTGTGAATTATATGCTTGCATTATTTGAAAAGTGCGATTGACACTTCCCTTTTTACTTACTTGATTGACAGTCCAGGTGTGTGATTGTTAGCAACAAATTAGAGAGGGAAAGGAGCAGTTACATACTAGCACATCTTTGCCAGTATTTTAAAAACAAAGGTATTGTCTCTTTGTATCTAAATTGTTTATTTTCTGACACTTATTTCCCATGTACCTCTTAAATTTGCTTTCAGTAATTTTGCTAATTATAACTCTTTATTTTATCAACATGGGGACTACACACATTTTAACTTTTCATATTGTTAATAGTTGTTATCAACGCAGAAATTTAATGCACTGGGACACTATAACTGCTCAAGGGATTTATGTTTCTTAATGTTTGGGAGAAAGGAATTGGTGTTTGGGCTTCACAAGATCTAGTCTCAAATTTCTGTTGTGTGTTACTAAAATTTTCAATGACACTTTTTCTGTGTGGTAATAAAAATATTCAAAAATTATTTTTATTTTAAAAATATATGTGTAAATGCATAAAGAAATCATAGCAGTACAATATCTAAGTGGGAAATAGGTTAATTTTACTCTGAGTAAATCTTTTAGAATGAAGAAGTATGATTAATGTTTATTGGTCAGATTATATGAAATGACTAGCAAGAGACAGAAGTTACTGCTCTTCCCCACAAAAAAATAAACACAAATTGGTATTATTCTCTCTCATCTTGCTTATTACCCACTTTTATTACAGAAAGCCTCATAAACATTTTCCTTAGATTTTATTCTTTATCATCTTCTATTTGACAAAGATGTTAAACTGACATATACAAATTAATGCAGAATGTTATTGTTGTGTTAGTGTAACTGGAAATGTAGTCAAAGCAGTTTTGCAGTATAAAAAACAATGGGTCAGACTCTCCAGTGAGAATATGTGACATTCTGTGTAAACATAAATTAGGTGAAGAGTACTTAGAAGGTAGAACATGGCTTTAATCTCTGCAATAAGAACCTGGAGCTAGTGTATCTTTGTACTTTTGAGGCCAGTCAAATCTGTAGCAAATTGTTTTCCAAAATCTTGGAATCCATTCTCTATTGATTACCCACATTAACATTAATACTGTCTATATACATTGGTGAACACATACATACAGCATTACAAAATACATCTTTGGTATTTAAATTCATTTAAAATAAATCTTAAAAAGTGATTTTACCCAAGTTCCCCCCACCCTCCCCTTCTCACATTTCTCTCCCCTTCTCCTTTTAACCCCCCTCCCACCACACCCCCAAGATCCCAAATTTTGCCCGGCACTCTGGTCTACTTCCCATATCCCAGAGGATAGCTACATGCTTTTCTTTGGGTTCACCTTCTTAATTAGTTTCTTTAGGGTATCAAATTATAGACTCACTGACCTTTATTTATCTCTAGAAATCAATTATGAGTGAGTACATCCCATGTTCATCCTTTTGGGTCTGGGTTACCTCACTCAGGATAGTGTTTTCTATTTCCATCCATTTGCATGCAAAATTCGCGAAGTCATTGTTTTTTACCGCTGAGTAGTATTCTAATGTATATATATTCCATACTTTCTTCATCCATTCTTCCATTGAAGGGCATCTAGGTTGTTTCCAGGTTCTGGCTATTACAAATAATGCTGCAATGAACATAGTTGAACAAATGTCCTTGTCATATGATCGGGCATCTCGTGGGTATATTCCCAAGAGTGGCATTGCTGGGTCCATGGGTATGTTGATCCCAACTTTCCTGAGAAACCGCCCCACTGCTTTCCAAAGTGTTTCCACAAGTTTGCATTCCCACCAGCAATGGATGAGGGTACCCCTTTCTCCACAGCCTCTCCAGCAAAGGCTATCATTGGTGTTTTTGATTTTAGCCATTCTGACAGGTGTAAGGTGATATCTCAATGTTATCATTGGTGTTTTTGATTTTAGCCATTCTGACAGGTGTAAGGTGATATCTCAATGTTGTTTTGATTTGCATTTCCTGATCGCTAAGGAGGCTGAGCATGACCTTAAGTGCCTTTTGGCCATTTGAACTTCTTCTGATGAGAATTCTCTCTTCAGATCAGTGCCCCATTTTTGAATTGGGTTAATTAGCATTTTAAAGTCTAGTTTCTTGAGTTCTTTATATATTTTGGAGATCAGACCTTTGTCTGTTGCAGGGTTGGTGAAGATCTTCTCCCAGTCAGTGGGTTCCCTTTTTGTCTTAGTGACAGTGTCCTTTGCTTTACAGAAGCTACTCAGTTTTAGTAGGTCCCATTTATTCAATGTTGCCCTTAATGACTGTGCTGCTGGGGTTTTACCTAGGAAGCAATCTCCTGTGCCCTTCTGTTGTAGGGTACGTCCCACTTTTTCTTCTATCAGTTTCAGTGTGTTCAGATTGATATTGAGGTCTTTGATCCATTTGGACTTGAGTTTTGTGCATGGTGATAGATATGGGTCTATTTTCATTCTTCTACAGGTTGACATCCAGTTATGCCAGCACCATTTGTTGAAGATGCTTTCTTTCTTCCATTGTATACTTTTAGCACCTTTATCGAAAATGAGGTGTTCATAGGTTTGTGGGTTAAAATCCGGGTCTTCTATACGATTCCATTGGTCGACTTCTCTATTTTTATGCCAATACCACCCTGTTTTCATTACTGTAGCTCTGTAATAGAGTTTAAAGTCAGGGATGGTAATGCCTCCAGAAGTTCCTTTATTGTATAAGATTGTTTTGGCTATCCTGGGTTTTTTGTTATTCCATATAAAGTTGATTATTTTCCTTTCAAGATCAGTGAAGAATTTTAATGGGATCTTGATGGGGATTGCATTGAATCTATAAATTGCCTTTGGTAGGAATGCCATTTTTACTATGTTGATCCTCCCAATCCAAGAGCAAAGGAGATCCTTTCATTTTCTGGTATCCTCTTCAATTTCTTTCTTCAATGCCTTAAAGTTCTTCTTAAATAGATCCTTCACTTCTTTGGTTAGAGTTACCCCGAGATATTTTATGCTGTTTGTGGCTATCATGAAAGGTGATGCTTCTCTGATTTCCCTCTCTGCTTCCATATCCTTTGTGTATAGGAGGGCGACTGATTTTTTGGAGTTGATCTTGTATCCGTCCACATTACTAAAGGTGTTTATCAGCTGTAGGAGTTCTTTGGTGGAGTTTTTGGGGTCGCTTATGTACACTATCATATCATCTGCAAATACAGAAAGTTTAACTTCTTCCTTTCCAATTCGAATCCCCTTGATCCCCTTATGTTGTCTTATTGCTATTGCTAGAACTTCAAGCACTATATTGAGGAGGTATGGAGAGAGTGAACAGCCTTGTCGTGTTCCTGATTTAAGTGGGAAGGCTTTGAGTTTCTCTCCATTTAGTTTGATGTTAGCTGTGAATAGCTTTTATTATATTTAGGTATGACCCTTGTATCCCTAATCTCTCCAAGACTTTTATCATAAAGGGATGTTGAATTTTGTCAAAAGCTTTTTCAGCATCTAATGAAATGATGATATGTTTTTTTCCTTTCAGTTTATTTATATTATCTATTACATTTATAGATTTTCGTATGTTGAACCAGCCTTGCATCTCTGGGATGAAGCCTACTTGATCATAATGGATAATTTTTCTAATGTGTTCTTGGATACGGTTAGCCAGTATTTTGTTGAGAATTTTTGCGTCGATGTTCATGAGTGAGATTGGCCTGTAATTCTCTTTCTTGGTTGAGTCTTTGTGTGGTTTTGGCATCAGAGTGACTGTAGCTTCATAAAAGGAATTTGGCAATGACTCTTCTGTTTCTATATTGTGAAATACCTTAAGGAGTATAGGTATTAGGTCTTCTTGGAAATTCTGGTAAATTCCGCATTGAAACCGTCTGGTCCTGGGCTTTTTTTGGTAGAGGAAGGTTGGTTAGGGGAGCAGAGAAGCAAACATCTTAATTAAGGGAGCCATCTTAAGGTTGGCAAGAGACTTGGATCTAGTGGGGCTCCCAGGTGCCCAGGGCGATGTCCCCAGTTAGTTCCTGGGGCAGCTGTGGATAGGGAACCCGAAATGACTCTATCCTATAGCCATACTGATGAATATCTTGCATATCACCATAGAAACTTCATCTGGCGATGGATGGAGATAGAGACAGAGACCCACACTGGAGCATTGGACTGAGCTCCCAAAGTCCCAATGAGGAGCAGAAGGAGGGAGAATATGAGCAAAAAAGTCAGGACCACAAGGGGAGACAGTGGGACTGATTCTTTGGGAGCTCACCAAGGCCAGCTGGACTCTGACTGAAAAAGCATGGGATAAAACCGGACTATCTGAATTTGGTGGACATTGAGGGCTGCTGAGAAGCCAAGGGCCATGGCACCAGGTTTTGATCCTACTTCATGTTCTGGCTTTGTGGGAGCCTACCCAGTTTGGACGTTAACCTTCCTAGACCAGGATTGAGGGGGGAGTACTTTGGACTTTGCACAGGGCAGGGAACCCTGACTGCTTTTCAGGCTGGAGAGGGAGGGGGAGGAGTGGGGGGAGAGGAGGAGGAGAGGGAGGAGTGGGAGGTCAATGGGAGGCAGGGAGGAGGCAGAAATTTCTTTTTTTTTCCAATAAAAAAAAGTGATTTTACACCTCCATTAGATAAATCAGATAAAAAGAATAACACAAAGTTCAAGGGCATATGTTAACTATAATGCCCACTCATTATAAAGAATTGAAAGCAAAACATCCTAATGCTTCCCATACTATTGTACACTCAACAGGCATTATTTGACAGTTTTATCAAATTCAGTTAATTTCATAAGAAAATATGATAAACTCATAGGCTCACATGTCTCATGAATTTTTCACATTGATTGATGACTTAAAAAATGAATATATGAATAGGTTTGTTGTTTGGTTAAAGCCTCTGCCACTGTCTTTATCTTTAGGGTAAGCACTTAAAAACTGGAAATTGAAAACACACTCTTTGAAAGGTGCTGATGTATCACTTTATTTATGGAAGATACATTCTGATGAACTTTTAAAGCTTTTTACAAGCTTACAGCTACTTATATTATTCTAATATAAAAGCATAGGTCATTTGTATCATTATTGGCCGTGGTTGAGAATATGGTACAGCTCATAATAATCCATCTGTTGACTACTCAGGATCGTGTGTAGATCTCTGTCCATATTAATCATCATACCCTTTTACAGAACAACAACTAAAAACTTCCAGTATTTATTGGCCTTAGCTTTTTCTATGGATGAAGTCAACAGCAACCCTGATATTCTACCAAATTCATCATTCTTATTTAAATGTTTAGACCATTTTTGTGACTCAGCCAGAAATTTATAGTCACTTGAATTTTTCTGAATTAGTTCATGATTTCCCCCCTAATTATATGTGTCGTGAACAGACTATGTGTATTGTGGTCCTCACAGGACCAAATTGGATGACATCTGTGATCATTGGAAACATGCTCAATTTCCTCAAACCTCAACAGGTGAGATTTTCTGTTGTAATTTTGCAAGAAATTCTAATTCTACTCTTATAATCCTAGAAGCTAAGAAGATTCTGAGGAGGATACTACCATCAAATTTGTGTTAAACGGTGTAATTCTAGGTTTTATTCATTAGTAATGGGGCCTCATTTCCAATTTGAAATTGAGATGAGGGAAGAAGTAACAGATAAGAAGATTTTTAAGGAACTCTTGACCTAAAGTGTGTTTACAAGTACTTATGTACGTGTGCTACCTCATGCTGCTCCCTGTATTGTAGTTCCTTCAGGTTACTTATGGACCTTTCCATCCCATCCTGAGCAATCTTGAACAGTTTCCCTCTCTGCATCAGATGGCTGCCAAGGACACATCTTTAGCCCTGGCCATGATCTCTCTTATGCTTCACTTCAACTGGAACTGGATTGGACTGGCCATCTCAGACAATGATCAGGGTACTCAATTTCTCACACAATTAAGAGGAGAGATGGAAAAAATTACAGTCTGCTTTGCCTTTGTGAGTGTGATCCCAGTCAAGATGCATTTATTCTTGAAAAGAGTTGAAGTGTATTATAACCAAATCATGACATCATCCACAAATGTAGTTGTCATTTATGGTGACCCAGAGAGTTCTCTAGCTGTGGCCTTTAGAAGGTGGCAATCTCTAGGTTTACAGAGAATATGGGTCACCACCTCACAGTGGGATGGCACTGCAACTAAGAATGTCTTCCAACTTAATTCATTCAATGGGAAAATAAATTTTGCACACCATCATGCTGAGCTTTCTCATTTTAAAACATTTGTCCAGACATTGAACCCTATCAAATACACAGACGAATTCCTGGCCAGGCGGGAGTGGATGAACTTGAACTGCAAAGTCTCAGCTTCTATGTGTATGACCCTGAAGAATTGCTTATCCAATGCCTCATTTCAATGGCTTAAGGCACAGACTTTTGACATGGCCTTTAGTGATGAGAGTTATGACATATATAATGCGGTGTACGCTGTGGCCCATGCCTTCCATGAAATGCTTTTTCAGAATATATACAATCAATCCATGGATAATGGAAAAGGACATTATGCTCACTGCTTGAAGGTAGTGTTTCTTCTTTTGGATGAAATGTGATGTCATCAATTTCAAAGTCTTTAAATGTCTGTCAAATGTCCCAATTTACTAAATTAGGGAATATTTCATAAAATAGAAAGATTTATGCAAATTTTTCTTCATAATGATGTAAATCTGGATGCTGGTATGAATCTTAACGCAAAATACATGGTGTGGAAGGTACAATTTGTAAAGAAAGTACACTGATTTTGTTAAAGAGTACCTGACGATCACTACAGCTATTCTAAAGCTGTAAGCCCAATTCCTTCCTCCTTAATCGTCTTCCTAATGAAAAGATGAATCCTTGCATATTTATTTTCAAATATGTGATAATCCATACATGAGATGATTTTCACTAGTGTTCTAAACTGAATCTGCTCACGCTGTAGTCACTTGGGACCTCATTTCTCATATTGATTGAAAGTAATTACACAGTAAACAGTGTCATTCTTCAGGTAAGACATATATTTGTATACATAAGTATGAATGAATGGTTCTTCTTGTGTATGGTTTCACGTTTTTGTGTCTCTAGGTATCTCTTATTGTATCTGTGTTAGTGGATATATATATATATATGTTTCTGTATATCTGCATATTCATCTGTTTGAGGAACTGAAAATAAATTCCTCTTGTATCAATATCTTTCTGTATGGGAGTTTGTTTCTGTGAATAACTTTTTGTGTATTTTTTAGTGCATGTGTTTATATGTGTTGGGTTCACTTTGTATATTGCTTGAACATATGTATATCTTTGTTTTTTGTCTGTCTGTCTGTTTCTCTCAATCTATCTTTGTATATGAGCATAAATACATTAATATCAATAGCTCTCTGTGTAGGTGTTTTTGTCTGTGAGTGTCTCCCTGTGAGTATTTGTAATTTAATATGTGCATGTATTTGTGGCCCTCTTTATGTGTTTCTCAGCTTTCTGTTTTTGTATATCTCTTTTGGTGCATATGTCTCACTGTGTGTATCATTGTTTTTATGTGTGAGTGTAGGCATTTGTGTTTATGTCTATGTAAAATGTATGTTGATGCATTATGTATGTCTATATGGAAGTGAATCTCTGACTGTATGTCTCTCTCTCTCTCTCTAATGTTGTTTGTGTTTTCATATTGGTGTTTTGTATCTGCATATATGTCTGTGTTTGTGTTTGGTACCTTTTTTCTAAAAGAACTTAAATTGTAGGAACATTATGATAACTTTATTTGTCCACATGATTTACTGTTATTTCTCCCCTGGACACTTTCAGTAATACTGCCTTTAAGATGAAATAAAATGCATTTTATGAATTCAAGAAAGGGTATGCACATTTTAGCATCATTTGTTTCTTTCAGCTGCACTCCTTTCTGAGGAAAACACGCTTCACTAATCCAGTAGGAGACAGAGTGATTATGAACCAGAAAGGAAATCTTCAGGAAGAGTATGGCATTTTTCAGATTTGGAATTTCCCATATGGTCTTGGACTTAAGGTGAAAATAGGAGAGTTTAGCTCATATTTTCCATATGGTCAACAGCTGCATATATATGAAGACATGATAGAGCATGCAACAGGAAGTAGACAGGTGGGTCTGACTTAACTGCATTCCTTTGCATTACACAACAGTAACACAGACAATGGGATTCATTTGTGTTGTCTTATAACCAAGAAAAATAATTAGTCACATTACAAAACATTTACTGTCCTATTGTATGTTTCTATATCCATTTTTGATGTGACATTTTATTAATATTTTAAGGATTGCAGATATGCATACAAAGAATTTTTGTCTTTCCAGAATATCTTTATTTTTTAATATATAATGTATAATGAATGTTACTACTGTGCTATATTTTTATTGACTTTTTATG